>JAPDVU010000003.1:197270143-198470143 GCA_026230045.1 Corynorhinus townsendii
TGCCTGTCTTGCTTAGCAGCTGACTCGTCCCGGGCCAGCAGTGCACATGTGTGGAATGTTTTTTTTTTAAACTATAGTCCAGCCCTCCAACGGTCTGAGGGACAGTGAACTGGCCCCCTGTTTAAAAAGTTTGAGGACCCCTGAAGCAGACTTCCTTACCAATAGTATTCTCCCTCCTTGGTCTTAGCCAAGCTAGATATCAAGTTTATCTGACATTCTTAATTCTTGAAACCTTACTTAAAGAAATAATTTCCCTATCACAAATGCTAACTCTAGTTGCCTGGTACTCACCGTCTCCGGGGCATTGATGACTCCAGTGTTGTAGCCAAACTGGAAAGAGCCGATTGTAGCAATGGTGATGGCAAAGATCAGAGGTGCGGTGATCTGGGGTGGGTAGGGGTGGGAGAAACAGTACTTAAAACTCTTGATAATTGCCTCTTATTAATTAAGGAGATGTATTACGATAGCTTGTCCTAGGAGTGGTATAAAAAGAACAAGCCTGGATGGTGTGGGGTCACAGGTTCAATTCCCAATCGGGGCACATGCCCGGGTTGTGGGCTCCATCCTCAGTGTGGGGAGTGCAGGAGGCAACCATTGAATGATTCTCTCTTATTATTGATGTTTCCATCTCTTTCTTTCCCTCTCCCTTCCTCGCTGAAATCAATGAAAATGTATATATATTTTAAAAAGAACAAAAGCTTAATGAGATTTAGGTAATGA
The DNA here is from genome assembly GCA_026230045.1 of Corynorhinus townsendii. Lineage (NCBI taxonomy): Eukaryota > Metazoa > Chordata > Mammalia > Chiroptera > Vespertilionidae > Corynorhinus > Corynorhinus townsendii. The sequence goes on from JAPDVU010000003.1 coordinate 197,270,864, forward strand.
ATAGGAACACAAAAGAACAGGTTATCACTGAAGACCTTATCTAGAAATATATGGATAAGCATTGTAGAGTAAACTTGGGAAAGGCGGCAAGAAAATTTAGGAAGTAAAAAGTTAAGAGGATCTAAGCCAGTTTGGAATTCAAAACATTGCCCTAGGTAAAAGCAAACAGCAGTGCCTGGAGGATGGAAAGAATTTAGGAGGACAGGGGTAAAGACATTTAGAATTCCTAAGAACAGATTATTTTGGAAACAGCCAGATCCAGTGCAGTCTCACTGAGATTCCACAGAAGCCCCAGAGTGGTGGTGGTGCATATATCTTTATCACTGAGCTGCTCTTTATCTCTCCCTGGATCGTGTAATCTATGGTGTCTACTATACCCATTGTATCCAGGCCCCATTTGGAATTCTGCCAGTTTACTGTACTGCTATCCCCCACCCAGTAGGGGGAGAGCACAAGCTCACTCCCAACCCTACATATGAGAGACATTTCTTGGGGGGAAAGGAACAGAAATCAACTCAGTGATCTCTCAGCTTCCCAGGAATAACTCAAGTGGGTATTATCTTAAATTTCCACCTCAAAGTAGCTCAATATCTATGCCTGAGTCCACCCTCTACATCCCCCAACCATTTCTTAAAAACTCCTCTCTCCAGTCTGACCAGAGTGGCAGGCTGAGAATTTCAGTTGCCCAAACTGACCTTGCCTCCCAGGCAACTAGGTATAAGGACTGCTGAGGCCTCCTGCCACTGCACAGCTCTTTCGGATTCTTTTCCCCTTAGTTAAAGCCTCTTCCCCCCTCGTCATACTACCAGTGTCTTTTCTTCTTCACATTCTTCATCTCTTACCTTCCTTTATTTTCAATGTTTACCTTAATGAAAATGCCTTCTCCCTAAATAGGCTGCATACATAATACACAATAATATATAATTGTATCATGTGCTTACAATCATAACCACACTAGGAAGAACAATGAAAATTCTCTCTCCTTAGTACCCAGAAAATTCCATAGGTCATAGAACAGATGGCTGGACACCAGGCCTCCAAACAAATCTCAGGTCTTTTCAAGGCCGAATGCTACCAGAGAAATACTGCGCCTAGACCCACACTTGTAATCAGCACAACCGAACAGCCGCTGATCCCCTGTACACTCCATCGGCTCATCCTCATAGAGTGTAATTATATTAAATAAACCTGAGAAACAAACACAACTTCTCCAGGTGACTTTCCCTGACACAGGAAGGTGATGGAGCTGGAATAAATCCTTTATAGGACATGAAAATCAAAGAGAACTGGTGCAAGTGTAGCACTGCAGGCGGGAGAAGGAAGGAAAGGGCCTGAAGATGGCTAGATGACAGAATAAAATAGCACAGCCATCACCATTATGGTTTGCCTTTCAGAGTGTACCCCAAACATGCAAAAATAACTGGTAATTGTATCATCCTTACCTTCCATGTCCCCATCGCCCTAATTTAATTCTTTTCAAATCTTCAAGAAAGATCTGGAGGGGGATTCCAGAGAACCTTTTTCAGCCAACAAAACCTTCAAAATGTCCTCTGTCAGCAAGTTTCTCTTCAGGTCCTCAATATTGCTCTGCCTCTCAGTCTCACACTCACTCTTGCCGTTGAAAGTGCACACCAGTCACCAATTTATAATCCTGGAAAGGGTGGAGCCAGGAAGAGAGCCGAGCCCCCAGCCCTTCCTCTGCTCCGCCCCCAAATAATCTCGTGATCTTGTAACATCAAATTCAGACCTCACCCTAGGTAGCAACTCCCTCTGCCCACTTTTAAAAACCACATCCTTTTCCATACCCACTACGTCTTCTTCAGCCGTCCTTCCCTTTTCTAAAGCAGCTACAGCCTTAGTTTCACAGACACAATGCTACCAGAAAAGCCTGCAGGGAAGGGCAAATTCACTTTATTTTTGCTCTCACAACTGCTCAGAGAAGAATCAATCTGTCCGGAGACAGAATGCCTTTTCCCCTGTGTGTGTGTAAGTGCTGTATATGTAAGGCCAAGTGGAGTTGGGTGTTATCTGAGAGTTAAGGTTGTTTGAAGGAGTGTAAGCAGAATTCACGATCCTATGAATTTATCAGCTGCTTTTTGATTGTTGATTGGGTCTACAATCTCGAAGGGGAGGAAAGGACAGTCTGGGAGAAGAAAAGGGAGGGAAGAACTGACCCAATTTGTGGCTCTACTTGTGCTCTAATTGGTATAATTGCTCCAGGTAGGACGGAAACCTGAGTATCCAGAAGCTGGGCTAACTGCCCTAAGCTGCAGGAAGAAGAAAATTAATTGCCTATAGGATAAGATCCAAATTCCTTTTTGTCTTATTTTGTGGTGGTTGTTTTTGTTTTTATATTTTGGGGATCCAAACTCTTTAATATATCATTCACCAAACACCCACTTTTAATTCTACCCTTTCTGCCAGTTTTGCCTCTGGACTCAGGTTTATAGCATGTAGTGATTGGACAATTATCAAATTCAGCTAAACAGGTATTTGCTGATACCCTCCAAGGAACTGGGGATTCATGAGTATATAGGACAAAAGAGTCCTGGCCCTTAAGGAATTTCTAATGTTTCCCTTCTTCTTCCACTTAAAAAAAGGGGGAAAGAGCACGGAGGGGACAAGACAATTGAATTTTACACAACTGGAGATAATTATCAATATCCTATTAATTATGGACTGAATTTTTTGAAAGAAAAGTGTGAGATAAATATCTCATTATGTATTAAGCTATACAAGAAAAATGAGCAGATCAGTAGAAAAATAAAAATGTGAAGAGAGGAAGATGAAGGATAACACAGAAAGAGGAGGCTCCAGTGTGAGACTAAACAAAGCAAAACAATCAAGTGGTTGAAGAGCTGGGTAAGTGTGAGATACTTTCAGGGATTTGAGGGGGTTGGGAGAGAAATGCCCTTGGTCAAATTCCTAATGCCCATTACTTGTAGCCCAGCAACCCCTTAAGTATTGGGGGCGGGGGTGGGGGGGAGGGAGTGGGTTGAGGGAAGCAGTTTTTCGAGGTCAGTGGTCGGCAAACTCGTTAGTCAACAGAGCCAAATATCAACAGTACAACGATTGAAGTTTCTTCTGAGAGCCGAAAACTGACTTCTGCGCATGGGCCACGAAGTTTCAATCGCACTATACGTGCGCTCCCACACGTGGTATTTTGTGGAAGAGCCACACTCAAGGGGCCAAAGAGCCGAATGTGGCTCGAGAGCCGCAGTTTACTGACCACTGTTCTAGGTAAACCAAAGGAAGTGTATATTCCCTTGGGGGTTTGGGTTGAGGGCCTAGAATTCAAACTGAAACTACTGGACGTGAGACAAACCGCATTATGCTGTCTCCTTTCCTTGTACCAGGATATTTTCTAAAGCGGAGAGAACTGAGGACCAGTGAAACTCCCTGTCTAAGGAAATGTTCCCTGAGGGTACGCCTCCCCTCCCCCATCTCATCCTGTTTTCCAGGAAACATTGAGCCTACAGGCCCCTTTAGTTACCACAGCAACTGAATTAGCCGGTGAAGGACAATGGATATCCCCTTTGGCAGCGCTAATAGAAATATTATTTGTGCCACTTATGTAATATTAAATTTTCTAGTAGTCACATTAAAATTTTTAAAAGAAACAAGAGAAATTGATTTTAATAATTATTCCACTTGACTCAATATATTCAAAATAATATCATTTCAGCATGTAATCAACGCAAAATTAAGTTAATAATTTTTTCTGCCAAGTCTTCAAAGTTCAGTGTATATTTTACATTTACAAAACATCTCCATTTTAGACTCTAAGTTTTCTATAGTTCAGTAATCTGTTTTTCTATCCAAACAATAAAGTTGTGTTTAATGGGGAAAAAATTTTAATTGCTTCAATTTAAAATTAGTGATTCCCTTCCTTAATCCCACTGGCCATGTGAAAGTACTCCACAGCTACCCGAGGCTCATGGCTGGACCTTGCAGCTAACAGTAAGACCACCACTCCGCCCTCTTTCCCATAGGCTTTTCTCCATTTTTTAAAAAAATCTTTGGCTTTTTAATATGTCTTACAATGTCATTCTTTTTTTTTTTTTTCTTAATTAAATCTTTATTGTTCAGATTATTACAGGTGTTCCACTTTTTTTTCCCCCATAGCTCCCCTCCACCTGATTCCCCACCCCACCCCATGCCCTTACCCCCCGCCACTGTCTTCATCCATAGGAGTAAGATTTTTGTCCAATCTCTTCCTGCACCCCTCACACTTGCTTCCCCTGAGAATCGTCAGTCCACTCCCTTTCTATGTCCCTGATTCTATTATATTCACCAGTCCATTCTGTTCTTCAGATTTTTTATTCACTTGATTTTTAGATTCACTTGTTGGTAGGTATGTATTTGATGTCATTTTGTTGTTCATAATTTTTATCTTTACCTTTTTCTTCTTCTTCTTCTTCTTCTTCTTCTTAAAGAATACCCTTCAGCATTTCATGTAATCCTGGTTTGGTGGCGATGAACTCCTTTAGCTTTTTCTTGTTTGTGAAGCTCTTTATCTGACCTTCAACTCTGAATGATAGCTTTGCTGGGTAGAGTAATCTTGGTTGTAGGTTCTTGCTGTTCATCACTTTGAATATTTCTTGCCACTCCCTTCTGGCCTGCATAGTTTCTGCCGAGAAATCAGCTGACAGTCGTATGGGTACTCCCTTGTAGGTAATTAACTGTTTTTCTCTTGCTGCTTTTAACATTCTCTCTTTGTCTTTTGCCCTTGGCATTTTAATTATGATGTGTCTTGGTGTGGTCCTCTTTGGGTTCCTCTTGTATGGGGTTCTGTGCGCTTCCTGAACTTGTAAGTCTATTTCTTTCACCAGGTAGGGAAAGTTTTCTGTCATTATTTCTTCTAATAGGTTTTCAATATTTTGCTCTCTCCCTTCTTCGGGCACCCCAAAAATTCGGATGTTGTTTCGCTTAAAGTTGTCCCAGAGGCTCCTTACATTATCTTCATATTTTTGGATTCTTTTTTCTTTTTGTTTTTCTGGTTGGATGTTTTTTGTTTCCACATATTTCAGATCTTTGGTTTGATTCTTGGGGTATGTTGATCTACAGTTGAGTTTCTGTATATTCTTTATTTCAGACAGTGTATGCTTCATTTCTGACTGATCCTTTTCCATTTTTTTGGCATTCTCATTAAGGTCCTTGAAGGTCTCACTAAGCTCCTCAGAAGTGTCATCAAGTTTCTCGGCGGTTTTTAGAAGATTCTTGAGTAACCTTATAAATATGATTCTGAACTCTATGTCATCCAGTAGTTTGCTTTCCTCCATTTCTTTCATTCGTGACATGTTTCTTTGTTTCTGCATTTTGGCTGCTTCCCTGTGTTGATGGAGTGGCTTTGTGTGGTAGGTGACCTATAGGGGGCAGTAGCTCAGCCTCCCCAATCACCTGATGTGGATGCTCTTGGTACACCCCTTTGTGGGCTGAGTGCAAAGTCTTGGTGTAGTTAAGCCTGAATTGCTGTTGGTACGCTGGGAGGAATTGACCTCCAGACCAATTAGCTGTGAGCACTCCCTGTGTCTATAATGGAAGAAGTGCTGCGCTGAAGACACGCTTATGGTGCAGGACTTGTTTCAGTGGGGCTTTGGTGCTCACTGAGTCTGCCTCTTGAATGTGTCACTTATGGATGTGAGGAGTTGAAATCTGGTGTCTCACACTGACCACTAGGTACACTGGCTTCTGGATCTCCAATGGGGTGCAGGTCAGCTACTTGTCTGAGGCCACTCAGCAGGAGCTACAGTGAGAGCTGCAGTTTTCTCCTCTTTGCTTGGGGTTTGGAGGTTTTGGAGCTGTCTGAACCGGGCTGCAAGTTTTCTAGGTTAAGCTGTGATAGGGCAGGCTTTCTTATGCTAATTGAGCTGCTTGGAGCTTGGGTGGGTTTGTAGGTTGTGTGGGGCGGGGTCTCAGGGCGTCACTAGGTTAGGGCGTGGCAAACAGCAATGGCTGCTAGTAAGCCGGCTCTGTGTCCCCGACCGCGTCTTGGAGTCCTGTGCCCCAGTGCTGTAAACAATTATTCCTTCGCGCAGCTTTGCAAGTAAGCCACTCTCACTGGCAGACAGTCCAGCTTCTCCCCATAGGAGTTTGGGTCCCCCGCGTCTCCCCAGAGACTGGATTTCAGAGTAATCCGGGGCTTGTCTCCCTTTGGGTTGGAAAAAGCAACGCACCCAGTCGCCCGCAGCCAGCCCGGATCACGCGCCTCCGTACCTCAGCTTTTCAGCGCTCGTGCACGTCTCAATGCTCTTTTCTCTTTCCTTCTAGTTGTAGAACTTCCACTCAGCCAGCTTTCCCGTGGTTCTGGGTGATAGACGTTTTGTCTTTTAGTTGCAGTTTAAATTGTTGTGGGAGGCAGCAGTTTAGGTGTTTACCTATGCCGCCATCTTGGATTCTCTCCCCAATGTCATTCTTTTTAAAAAATATATTTTTTTATTGATTTCAGAGAGGAGAAAGAGGGAGAGAGAGAGAAACATCAATGATGAGAGAGAATCATTGATTGGCTGCTTCCTGCATGTCCCCTACTGGGGATAGAGCCTGCAACTGAGGTACATGCCCTTGACCGGAATCAAATCCAGAACCCTTTAGTCCACAGGCTAATGCTCTATCCACTGAGCCAAACCAGCTAGGACTCACAATGTCATTCTTGCTTCTAAGTCACTTGATCTTTTCTTTCTCCTTCTCCCTATGCTTAGAATAATTATTCTTTAATTATTCCCCTGGCTGCTGGCACCAGTTTTCCTCCGGCACCTGGGACCCAGGCCTTTGCTCCAGCCACAGCAGAGAAGCCAAGCACCTTCAGTCTTCAGTCTTCACTTCGTACCTGCATATGCAAATTAACCAGCCTTCTTTGTTGGGTTAATTTGCATACTCACTCCTGATTGGCTGGTGGGCATTGTGGAAGTATGGTAAATTTTGCATATTTCTCTTTTATTAGTGTAGATGTTTTCCAAAAGCAAATGGCACCAGTGAAATTAAAAGTAGGTCTGTCCTACCCCTTTCATTTACTCAGTGTAATTCAGAACACAGTGTTTGCCCCCGTAATTATTTTTCCCCAATATTTATTGAAAGAATAAATGAAATAATTGTGAAGGTCCAGGATTATAACTGTCCAAAAATAACTTGTGTAAAACTGCTATGACACTGTAGAATATTTTCTTCTTGATAAAAAAAAGGGAGGGTGAAAGGAAGAGATATATGAAAACTTTCTCTGGTGAAACTCTTTTCTGAGGAAATCACCTTTAAAAATGCTACCTAGACATTTTTAGTAGGGAGAAAGACTACTTCTAGCAGTATCTATTTGAAAGGTTACAACTGGAATTCTACTGAAATCTAAGAAATCTAAAAGTGTGCTAAATATATTGAGACAAAGTCTTCTTAAACGAGTGGGATCTAATATTCAGAGGCTCAGAAACCAGTTCAGTACAGACAGGTACAAGTTAGGCAATCCTCATCCTGGGCAATAGATAATAGTTGCTCAATACAATTGTTTGATGATGCAATTGGTTGGTTGATTGGAGTCTTTGATGCACTTTTGGAGTAGGTCCCACTAGATTCCAAGCCCCACTCAGGAGTCAGCTCTGGTGATAATCTAGACTCTAGAGGAAATGTGTTAGAATAGGCCAGCAAAGCAAATGTCCTAAAACATGTAGATTCCTGAGACATGTTCTTCCAATTTACTGAAAACAAAAGAGGAACATTATGAAATTCCTACCTAATAGTTAATGAAGGGCTTCTTAGCATAAAGACAATGAATGGACTAACAGTCTGAAATTCTTTTGACCCAAATATAGATATCTGCAGATGTAAATCTTAATCCTAGTCATGTTACTCTGTGCGAGGTTGTCTGCTAGTGTGTTGTTAAAGGCTGGGAAAACTGCCTCTATCACAGAACAATGTAAATGGCATTTTAGGGCACACAAAAAGCTAGTAATGTCCTAAAGTCTGCCAAGGTTAATTCCACTCATTGCTTGTATTTGTAATATTTTTCATAAAGAACTTTGTTTCAGCATACTCTTTTTAATCTTTTATTAGTTTAATTATAGGCAGAGTTCATATTGAATCTGAAAACACTTTTATTAGTTTAATTATAGGCAGAGTTCATATTGAATCTGAAAACACTTCAGGGTGAAAAAAAAGAGAGAAATGTTGATTTTCCTGTCTAAACGGCTTTCAGCTATTCATCACTCCAATTTACCCTGAGGGACGCATTCCCAGCTCTCAGACCCTTATCACTTTCTAAAGGGTCTTCTCTCCTCCAATTCCTCCAAAAATTAATACATCACACCCCAGTGTTAGGTAAATTACCCTTAATTATATTTTAATTATATAAATTCCCTATATAAAAATCTTCAAAAGGTTTTGTTGTTTTTTAATTACTCACCCGAGGACATTTTTCCATTGATTTTTTAAAGAGAGTGGAAGAGAGAGGGAACAACAGAAAAAAAATTTTTTTTAAATATATTTTATTGCTTTTTTACAGATAGGAAGGGAGAGGGATAGAGAGTTAGAAACATCGATGAGAGAGAAACATCGATCAGCTGCCTCCTGCACACCTCCTACTGGGGATGTGCCCGCAACCAAGGTACATGCCCTTGACCAGAATTGAACCTGGGACCCTTCAGTCCGCAGGCCGACGCTCTATCCACTGAGCCAAACCAGCTAAGGCAACAGAAATATTGATGTGAGAGAAACATATCGATTGGTTGCCTCCTGCATGAGCCCTGCCCACAACCCAGGCCTGGGAGGAACCTGCAACCTGCAACCGAGGTACATGTCCTTGACTGGAATCAAACCTGGGACTCTTTGGTCCACAGGCCGACACTCTAGCCACAATCTAAACCGGCCAGGGCTTCAATAGTTATTGAATAAAGTCTAGATCAGTCCTGCCCAGTAGTTAAAAATTTTCCTGTACACGCTTGGACTAGCATCTAATCTGCAAGTTAGGTATGTGCTCTGACCAGGAATCGAACCCACAATTTTTTGGTGTACAGGACAGGGCTCCAACCAACTGAGCCACCTAGCCAATGCACAAGTTGTTAATTTTAATATATTTTATTTTACCTAATATATCACAATTTTTTTTCATTTCAGCATGTAATTAATATAAAAATTATGGAGACATTTTTCTCTCTCTCGATATAGACCTTCAAAATCCAATCTGTATTTTACACTTAATAGCACATTTTAATTGAGACATTAAATTTTCAAAGATAGAGTTGAAATGTTGCCCTATTAAAATAATAAAGTTTGTTTAACAAAAGTATTTTATATTGCTTTAAATTTTTAAAATACAAACTCAAATGAATTAAAATATGATGAAATTAACAATTAAATTCTGTAGTCACACTAGCCACATTTCAAGTGCTCAATAGCTACATGTGGCAAGTGTTGAACCTGGGATAAGAATTGAACTTGGGACCCTTCAGTCCGCAGGCCAATGCTCTATCCACTGAGCCAAATCAGTTAGGGATTTATTATTTAAATATATTTTTATTGATTTCAGGGCGAGGAAGGGAGAGGGAGAGAGAGATAGAAACATCAATTATGAGAGAGACTCACAGGATCGGCTGCACCCTGCACACCTCCCACTGGGAATTGAGCCTGCAACCAGGGCATGTGACCTGACTGGGAATCAAACCGTTACATCGGCTAGGCAGCGATGACTTTTTAGATACAACAACAAAGGCACCATCCAGTAAAGCACTAAACAGCTATTAGAAAGGGCCAAAATCTAGAACACTGACAGAATCAAACACTGGTGAGGATGTGGTGTGACAGGAACTCTTATACATTGCTAGTGGGATTGTAAACTAGTACAGCCACTGTGGAGGAGAGTTTGGTAGTTTCCTATAAAACTAAACATACTCTTACTATATGATCCAGCAATCACACTCCTTGATATTTACCCAAAGGAGTTGAAAACTTATATCCACACAAAGATGTTTATAGCAGCTTTATTTATAACTGCCAAAACTGGAAAGCAACTGAGATACCTTCCAGTAGATAAATGTATAAATAAACTATGGTATACCCAGACAATGGGATATTATTCAATCCTAAAAAGAAGTGAGCTATAGCCCAGCTGGCCTGACTCAATGGTTGAGCATTGACCTATGAACCAGGAGGTCACAGTTCAATTCCTGGTCAGGGCACTTGCCCTGGTTGCTATCTCAATATCCAGTGTGGGGCATGCAGGAGACAGCCAATCAATGATTCTCTCTCATCATTGATGTTTCTATCTCTCCCTCTCCTTTCCTCTCTGAAATCAATAGAAATATATTTTAAAAAAGAAATGAGCTATAAGGTGATGAAAAGACATGGAAGACTCTTAAATGTATATTAGTAAGTGAAAGAAGACAATCTGAAAGGATACATACTGTATGGTTCCAACTATACAACATTCTGCAAAAGGCAACACTTCAGAGACAGGTAAAAAGATCTCTGGTTGCCAGGGATTTGGGTAGGGGTGGGAGGAGGGATAAAAAGACAGAGCACAGAGGGTTTTTAGGGCAGTGAAACTATATATATATAAAAGCCTAAGCCACTGTTTGACTGGTAGTTATGATGTGCACTGACCACCAGGGGACAGATGCTCTGACCGGTAGGTTGCTGTGCTGCTGGGGTCCAGCCGATGGGGACAGGGTGAGATGGCCGGACACACTCTGGAGCCCTCCTGCGGTCCCTCCCCGGCCCCAATCATGCAACAGTGGGGTCCCTTGGCCTGGCCTGTACCCTCTCGCAATCCGGGACCCCTCGGGGGATGTTAGAGAGCCACAGGCCAAGCCAAGGAACCTCAGTGGTGCACGAATCTGTGCATCAGGCCTTTAGTTCTATATAATGCTGTACTGATGAATGTATGTCCTACATACATTTTTCCAAATCCATAAAGTGTACAAGATCAAGAGTGAACTCTAATATAATGTCTAAGGGCTTTGGGTGGTTATGATGTGTCAATGTAGGTTCATCAGTTGTAACAAGTGTACCACTCTGGTGGGAGATGTTTATAATGAGAAGCTTATGCTTATGTGGGGGCAACTGATATATGGGAAATCTCTAAAAAAAAAAAATCTGAAAAAAGAAAAAATGACCAATTCCCCTATACAAGCAATCTTCTCCAATCTTAAAAGCAGAGGCTGTGCTCATTTCATTTCATTTCTGTTCTCTTCCTCTACATCATCTCCTTCTTAATACTTGGCACAGTATATTATTTTAAGTATTTACTTGATAAGCATTTTAGGGAAATTAAGTAATTTCATTTTGGAGGCAGACAGTTCTGTATGAGACAGAAGGTACTGATTGGACATAAACTCTATTCTTTTTTTTTTTTTTATGTTTTTATTGATTTCAGAGAGGAGGGGAGGGAGAGAGAGAAACATCCATGAGGAGAGAGCATCCTGGACTGGCTGCCTCCTGCACACCCCACACTGGGGATTGAGCCCGCAACCTGGGCATGTGCCCTTGGCCAGGAATTGAACCCGTGACCTCCTGGTTCCTAGGTCCATGCTCAACCGCTGAGCCACGCCAGCCGGGCAACTCTTTATTCTTATGGGTAAACCAGAATAGCAATTAAAAATTTATAATATGTCTGGTGAATTTCACTAGCACAACTTGCCTTTTGAGCCCTGATTAATCATTCAACTAGGCTTGCTCCTTGTCCCTCTTTAATAAAATCCAATTATTAATTTCTATTAATCAGTTTGAAAAACATCTTATGAAAAAAACAGTGAACTTTGCTATTTAATACCATACCCCTAAACTTATTTGAATATGTGTCCTTATTTATATTTAGTGTTTATCTCCTTATAAATGAAGACATGCTTTTAAGTCTGTTTGCCAATTCCAGGTAATTATTTTTTGGGGGATCAAGTCTCTTTAATAGTTGGCAGATTAAATTGATTTACTAGGCAATAGCATTGTACAGATTATACTTATTGTTATAATCAGTAACAATATGTCAAAATAATATCTAAAAGATAAGTGGGACATTCCAGTTGAAAAGGAAAGAGCTGAAGAAAAAGGAAGAACCAGGTTACCCAGAGGGGAAGTGAATCTCTATTTCATAATTTAAACTTAAAAAAACTACCACTTAGACAACAGCTGCCCACAGTTCAGCCCCACACTCTCCCCAATGTCCATGTGCTGAACTATTTCTGAAGAGCAGCACAGAGAAAAATCTTTGAGCTTATAGTTATAGACTCTCTCCAGTGTTTAACTGGTCTTCTTCCAGGGTCCGAGAAAGAAGTGGCAGAGCATCTCAGTGCTTTCCTGAATTTACCATCTACCACTAAAACAGAAGCTTCTCTGACACCTCCCCTTACTGATCATACACTGACTGAGTGGCCAGATTATGATGTGTTCAGAGATCATAACAATCCGGCTACTCAGTGTAGTTGCCTTGGGTGGGGCACAAATATCCTCCTCATTCACTCTATGTCCTTTCTAACACCCAGCAGAGACTTGGCATGATCTATTTCCTCTTAACATCAACACTAGGAAGATAGGTAGGGGAGAGAATAATTATGTAGTGTAATTGACTAAGCAGAGGATTGGAAGTAAAAAAAGCAAAATCTGAGTCCCAGCCCCGGAACATGAATTAGAATTTAGATATCTGAACAGGTCATTTAATTTCTCTATCACTTTCAGTATTTAAACTGGAGGGTGTAATACAAAGCTCATGGAATTATTGTAAGAATTTAAATGAGATAATGCAAGTAAAAAACAAACAAACCCTAGCTCAGCCGGCATGGCTCAGGGGTTGAATGGCTACCTATGAACTAGGAGGTCACATGCCCAGGTTATGGGCTCCATCCCCAGTGTGGGACATGCAGAGGCAGCAGATCAATGATTCTCTCTCATCATTGATGTTTCTATCTCTCCCTCTCCTTTCCTCTCTGAAATCAATAAAAATTAAAAAAAACTGAAGTCCTAGCAAATATTAATTCAGTCAGTTGGTCAGTTATTTATGCATTTTCATCAACTGCTTATTGAATTTTTCACCTGTATGCATGTTATAGTCCTAGGTACAGGCAATGCAAATGTCACGAAGAGAAAGTCCTTATCCACATAGAGCTTATATTTTAATATGGAAGGCCTATGTGATGGTTAATTTTATGTGTCAACTTGGATGGGCCACCACAGTGCCTAGATACTTGTCGAATATTTTGTATGTACAGGTGTTTTTGGATGAGATTTACATTTAAATCAGTGAGCTTTGAGTAAAGCAGATTGCTCTCTGTAATGCGGTGGGTCTTATTTAACCAGCTGAGGTCTGACTAGAACAAAACTCTGACATCCCTCTCTCCCCAAGCAAGAAGGGATTCTGCCAGCAGACTGCCTTTCATTTTAACTGTGACATCAGCTTTTCCCGGGTCTCTAGCCTGATGGTCTTTCTACTTGAATGTCTACAGCATTGGCTCTTCCCGAGTCTCTAGTCTGCCAGCCACCCTGCAGATTCTGGACTTGCCAGCCTCCACATTCAATTGAGAAAAACCCTTTACACACATCCTACTGGTTCTGTTTCTCTGAAGAACCCTGACTAATACAGATTTTTGGTACAAAGAAATAGGGTTCTGCTATGACAGATACCTAAAAATGTGGAGGTGGCTTTGGAACTTAGTAATGGTTAGAGGCTGGAAGAGTTTTGAGGTGCATCTGATGATACTCAGATGAGACTTTAGGCTTGGAATTGATGTTGGAATGAGATAAGACTTTTGGGAGCTATTGGGATGGAGGTGAATGTATTTTGCATGTGAGAAGAACATGAACTTTGAGGGGTGAAATCGTGGGGTGTTATGCACCAAATCGTGTCCTTCTAAAATCCATATGTGGAAGCCCTAACCTCCAGTACCTTAGAATATAACTGTATTTGGTGACAAGGACTTTGTTATTTTTTTAATATATATATTTATTGATTTTAGAGAGGAAAGGAGAAGGAGAGAGAGAGATAGAAACATCGATGATGAGAATCACTGATCAGCTGCCTCCTGCATGCCCTCCCGCCACCCCCCGCCCCCCGTACTGGAGATCCGGCCCAAAACCCAGGCATGTGCCCTGACTGTAAATCGAACCATGACCACCTGGATCATAGGTAGACACTCAACACTGAGCCTGCCGGCTGGGCTGGAGACAAGGACTTTAAAAAGGTTATTAAGGCCCAGAAAGAAGTGTGACTCAGTGGTTGAGTGTCAACCTAAGCACAGAAGGTCATGGTTTGATTCCAGTCAGGGCACATGCCTGGGTTGTAGGCTCAATCCCCAGTGTGGGGCGTGTAGGAGGTAGCTGATCAATGATTCTCTTTCATTGATGTGCCTATCTCACTCTCACACTCCCTTCCTCTCTGAAATCAATACAAATATATTTTATATATTTTAAAAAAGGTTAAGTTTAAAGGAAGTCATAAGAAATGTCTAGTGTCCTTGTAATGAGAGATATACCAGGAATGTGCGCCCAGAAAAAAGGCCTTGTGAGGACACAGTGACAAGGTAGCTATCTGCAAGGAAAGAGGGCTCAGGAGAAACCAGCCCTGCTGGCAGCCCGATTTCAACTTCAGCCTTCAGAACTGTGAGAAAACACATTTTTTTGTTACTTAAGCCAGCCAGTCTGTGGTACTCTGTTATGACAGCCCTGGCAGATCAATACAACAGACAACAAGCAAATAAATACATAATGTCAAGTAACAATAAGGGAGCACTTTGAAGAATAATATTGCAAAGTAAAGTGGGGAAGGAGAATTATTTAAGGGACAGTGGTTAGGGTTGATCTCAGTAGAGATGACTTTTGAACAGAAACCTGAATAACAAGAGGGAGCAAACTTTGAGAGCATTTGTGAGGACAGCATTTCAAACAGAAGGCATTTAAAATACAAAGGCACCGAGAGAAGAATGTGTGCTTGGTATGGTGCCAAAAGGTTGATGTTTGCAGGCTGGAGTGAACCAGGGGCAGAACGGCAGGAGATGATGCTGGAGAGATAGTGCGAGTCTGATCATGCAGAGCATTGTAGGTGATGGCCAGGATCCTGGATTATATTTTAAATGTGACAGAAAGCCCAGAAGCTACAAAGCCATTTTAGGTTTGGGGGCGGAATGACATTAGTTGATTTGTGTTTTAAAAAAAGTATTTGCTGTTGAATGGAGAAGATACTGGAGTACAGCAAGTGTGGAAACATAGACCAATTAGGAGGCTACTAGTTCAGGTGAGAAATGATGAGAGTAGGAGTAGTGGAAGCAGTGAGTTGTTGGATTTAAAATACATTTTCAAGTTAGAACCAATAGGGCTAACTGAAAGTCTAGATGTTGGGTGTGAAAGAAAAATAAAGAAGTCAACAATGACTTTAAGGGTTTTGGCCCAAGCAACTGGAGAACTGGAGTTGTCATTCACTTCAATCAGGAAAGCATAGAGATGAGCAAGTTTGAGAGATCAAATCAAGACTTTTATTTTTTAAAATATGTTGTTACTGATTTCAGAGAGGAAGGAAGAGGGAGGGAGGGAGGGAGGGAGGAACATCAATAATGAGAGAGAACATTGATCGACTGCCTCCTGCACGCCCCACACTGGGGATCCAGCTTGCAACCCAGGCATGTGCCCTGACTAGGAATCAAACCATGACCTCCTTGTTCAAAGGTCAATGCTCAACCACTGAGCCACCCTGGCCAGGCAAGAGTTTTGTTTTAGACATGTTAAGTCTGAGATATTGTTAGGGTATGCACTAATAAGAGAACACTTCTATTTCATCCCTAGATTTTGGGAATGAAAAGATACAAAAGACATGGTTCTTGCCTTTAAGGTCTCATGGAAGGTGAAAGAGACATATAAACTGTGGGTGTTTTGTTTTTAAATTAATATACTTTATTTTGGAGAAGCAGTTTTAAATTTACAGAAAATTTGTGTGGAAAGTACATACAGTTCCCATATACCACCTCAACTTCCCTATTATTAACATCTTACATTAGTGTAGTGCATTTGTGACAATGGATGAACCTACATTGACGCATCATAGTCACCCAAATTCCATAGTTTACATTAGGGTTCGTTCTTGGTCTTGTACATTCTGTGGGTTTGGACAAATGTATAATGACAAGGATCCATCATTACAGTATCATATAGGATAGTTTCACTGCCCTAAAAATCCTCTGTGCTCTACCAATTAATCTCTCCTCCCCACCCCCAACCCACCCTCAGCCCACCCCCCACTGCCTGGCAACAGAGTTTTTGCTGTTTCCATAGTTTTGTCTTTTGCAGAATGTCATTCAGTTGGAATCGTGCAGTATGTATCCTTTTCAGATTGGCTTCTTTCACTTAGTAATATGCACTTAAGGGTCCTCTATGTCTTTCCATAGCTTTATATTTAGCACCGAATAACATTCCATTGTCTGAATATACCATTATCTCTTCGCCTACGGAAGGACATCTTGGTTGCTTCTAAGTTTTTGGCACTTATGAATAAAGCTGCTGTAAACGTTTATGTGCCAGTTTTGTGTGGACATAGGTTTTCATCTCATTTGGGTAATTACCAAGGAGTATGATTCCTGGATCATAAACAATTATTTTGTATTTTATTGATTTCTGAGAGAGAGGAAGGGGGGGGGGTGTAGGGGGAGACGTGGATTGGTTGCCTCCCGTACACAACCGCCCAGGGATTAATTCTGAATCCTTTTAGTGTAGACAAAGTTCCAACCAACTGAGCCACACTGGCCAGGGCCATAAACAAGTATTTTAAATGGCAATACAAGTGCTAACAGGGAACAAAGACTATTGCTTTCAGGAAACAAAGAGCTTTCTCTAAGGTCCTTAAGTTTACTCTAGCAATGCTCTAAAACTGTGTATGTCTTCCTTCTCTGTGGGGTTATTAATTGGACCTTATCACCAAGACACCCTTTCCTGGCTCATTTCCAGAAAGACAGTTACTGAATACTGACTGATAGCTGAAGTGTTCATGCTGACTCACATCCACCCTCCTTTCAAAAAACCATAAGGGAGTGTCAATCTGTGGACTGAGGCAATGAGCAAAGCCACGTGTCAATATAGTGTTTCACAATTAAAGGTCTGTGTTCTTTTAGCAGGTCTATGTTCTCTTCCCTAACTTTGGTGACCCTCCAGACCAGCAGAGCCAACTCAGAGAAGAAGAAGAAAAAAAATCCATCACGTTGTCTAGGAAGAAAAAGGCTATTTGAAGCTCTAGGGTGGTGGTCATTAACATGGGGTTCTAAGATGGACTAGGCAGAAGCACAAGCCCCTGAAAGTGATGCGAATGTATTTCAATGTACTTTTCCTAGGGGGAGGGGGACCACAAGCTCTTACCACAGGCTCAAAAAATGAGGACAGGACCCGGAAAACAGCCCAAGGAGCTGCCAAAACATGGGTGGGTAGAAATGGGGAGAAGAATCTGACCCCTCTTGGGTAAACAGAAGAACTGTAGTGTGGAAACTACAGGTATTGTCTGCCTTCACAAAGCTTCTCCTCCCACTCTTAAGAGATGGTCTGGGCTGCAGGTGGAATCACAAAGAACACGCCTTTTTCAAGCCGGAGGCTCTAATTCCCTCCTAGCAGGGGGGAGGATAAGAGAAAGCAGTCCTCAGATCAGGGCGTAATTTGAAGACACTAAAAATACTTCACGCTTACTCATTCAAGTGGTAATATTTTAGCGTTTGCCTTTAGTGCCTTGAAGAGGAAGAGATGTGAAGCAGTGGAGCTCAGCTCTCTTGAGCTAAGCAAAGAACCATGTTTTCTCCTTTTCTCAAAACTGTCCATCTACAAGTTTTATTGAATGCCCATTATGCACCACAGTGTTTCAGCCATTATATTTGTAGTAATTTTTACAAATACAAATAATTTTACAAATATAATAATATTGCAAATTTGTAACAGTCTCCTCTATATGCTTCACATACAAGTGCTTTGTGATCTTTCTGTATAGTGAAAATATAAAATAAAATAAAAATCACCTCTCCCAATTTACACATCTTTCTCGCAAATAACCGAGGTCATTGACTTTCCTATTTTCAGCCTCAAAATGAGTCACGAATATTTGGATGAAGCGGGCCCAGAAACCAAAGAATTTTTTTTTAGTCGTGTGGACCCTGTAGGTTAGCTCCGCCTGTTTCAGGGGCTACGTAAGCTAGTGCAGACGTGCTTTGTAGAGCGTCGGCCAGATCTCCTAAGCGACCAGTTCCATCACTCCGAGCTGACCGAAGGCTCTGGTCCCTTCATTATGCTGCTGCCCCTCCCCCTCCCCCATAATTATTTTCATGATGATGCTACCCAGGGATGCAGGCAATATCTTTATCTCCCTTCCCCTGTTTATCCTCATCCTCTTTGTTTCTGGATCCTTATTTGACATGACTCTCATGATTTCATGGGTATGTAAAACCCTGAGTGCTTCTTGTATGGCTGTATGCAAACTTATTGAATGGCTATGTACCTATTTCAAAAGTGTTGGCTTTGATGGCCTGACCATATAATTCTATAACTGCTTAGTGTTGAAATGTTGGGAAGTGGTGGGGGGGAGGGCAGGCAGGTGAAGGCATGTACTGGGGGGTAGGGGAGGTCGGGGGGAGGTCAATGAGGGGGAAAAAAAGGAGACATATGTACTACTATTTGTAATACTTAAAACAATAAAAAATTAAATTAAATTTAAAAAAATAAATAAATTAAAAAAAAAGAAATGTTGGGAAGTTACTCATTATAATCACAGTCTAAATTCTTCAAATATTAGGTTCCAGGTGGACTTTAAAAATCCAATTTAATTCCAATTACATGTAAATAGCCGTGGAGTTTTTTTTTTCTTTGTAAATAGCTGTTTTAAGCTAATTATAAATAAACAAGTTTATACATGTTTTTACAAAATTAGGAGGAAACAGAATAGCCATTCAATCTTGACAAATGGCCCTTTAAGAGCTTTGGGCCTTAGCTTTAAGGGGAAGTAGGGTTTGCTACCCAAAATATGCCTTTTGGGATATTGATTATATTAAGATGGTTATTTAGAAAGACTCAGAAAAAACCTTTGCCCTCCCCACTTACTGCCTAAACGAATTCAGAGGACCTGCACCAGAAAGGGCACTATCATCCCAGATAACAATAGTTTAATATAAACTAGTGTGTGGTGGGCAGGGAGAAACCCAGCAAAGCCTGTTTGATCAAAGTCCTCTCTGTGTCCTGTTGTTAAAGATGGCCTAGCAAACATTTATTTACCAAACATTTGCTTTTCTATCTCCATGTGAATTGCCTTCCTCACCTTTGAAGTCCCAAACCATAACTGTCCCACTTCTCCTTAGCTCAAGATGGCATATAAACCTTAACTGCCCTATCTGTCCTGTGTCCCGTATTCTTTATTTTTATTTATTTTGGCTATACTTACATTTTGCTTTATTTAGTGTCAGGATTTTTTTTCTATAAAACCCACACACATGCAAACATTGTTAAAAAGATGGATTGTTTGTTTGTTTATATTGTTTTGGGTCTGCTTTAGTAATAATATAATCTGAACATTTTCCAATAAGACTAATCGTTCTTTTTTTTTTTAGGGTCTGAACAGATTGTTTTATTTTTCCCTTTTATTGAATTTATTGGGATGACATTGGTTAACAAAAGTATATAGCTTTCAGATGCACAATTCCACAACACATCATCTGTACATTGTATTGTGTGTTCACCACCTGGTCAAGTCTCCATCCATCACCATTTATTCCCCCTAATGGACCCCATATTTTTATAGAACCCCTACAAGCATGTATTAAGTTTGGTTATTTTCTCTGGTTACTCTGTTTGATGTCAATTTAATCAAAGTAACTTCCCAACATTTGAACACTAAACAATTATAGGATTACTAGAGGCCCGGTGCACAAAATTCATGCACTGGGGGTGGGGGGGTCCCTCAGCCCAGCCTACACCATCTCGCAGTCCGGGACCCCTCAGGGGATGTCCGACTATTGGCCTAGGCCTGATCCCATGAGGCAGTTGGACATCCCTCTCGCAGTCCAGGATCCCTCGGGGGATGCAGCAGTGCACCAAGTGGCAGGCAGCCAGGGAGGAGCCCAAATTGAGCCAGGCACCACACCGCTCACATTGATCCTAGCCCGCTGCACCTGCTGCCACCGAGTCAGGAGAGGCTCCTGTCATGGCAGCTGCACTCGCCAGCTGTGAGCCCAGCTTCTGGCTGAGCTGCACTCCCCCTGTGGAAGTGCACTGACCACCAGGGGGCAGCTCCTGCATTGAGCATCTGCCCCCTGGTGGTCAGTGCACATCATAGTGACCGGTCGTTCCACCTTAACGGTTGCTCAGGCTTTTATTATATAGATTAGAACAGCCAAAAGAACTGGAATCACAAAAAATAAGCCTTTTTCAAGCCAGAGGCTCTCTTTGTTTTCCTGTTAGAATAGAAGGAAGATTATTTTTCCTTCCCCAAAGCTTGATATTCTTTGGCCTACTCCCTTTCCTTCTCAATACTAGTAACAACCAGCAACAGATCAACATACTGACAGCAAGAGTGAAGTAGAAAGACCAATGGCCTGAAAAATCCACAATGGGATCTAGGTCTGGGTTAATTCATTTCTTCATTCATACAGTTCTACTATGTTGCCAGGTCCAGTTTTTGTTTTATTTTTAAAATTGATTTTAAAAAGAGAAAGGGAGAGGGAGAGAGAGAAAGATTGATGAGAGAGAGAAACATCAACAGATTGCCTACTTACTGCACCTGGGATCGAACCCACAACCTGGATATGTGCCCTGACCAGGAATCAAACTGGTGACCTTACATTGCATGAGAGGACATGTTTTATTTATTTGTTTAAATTTTTATTTATTGGTTTTTAGAAAGAGAGGAAAGGAGAGGGAGAGAGAAACATCAATTTATTGTTCCACCTATTTATGCATTCATTGGTCAATTCTTGACATCAACAACTGAGCTAAAGGCCAGGGTCAGGCCCAGTGTTAGATACTGAGGAGCCTGTGGGTGAAGGTGGTAGGAGAAATCCATTCCCTGCTTGCACAGGACTTATATTCAAATGGGTTAGGGTTACATACACATTTTTATTTTTTATTTCTGTTTTTAAAATCTTTTCAAGCAGGTGTCATTAAAAGCATATATCTGGAGCCAGACCTCCTGGGTTTGAGTCCTAGCTCTACTACTAATGTTGTGTGATCATTTAGCCTCACTGCTTCTATTTCCTCAGCTGTAAAATGAAGGTAATGATAGAGTCTATCTTTTTCATTAGACTTGTTATGATTATTAAATTAAATCAGTTAATATTCGCAAAATACTTAAATAGTGTCCAGATTTATCAAGTGCCCTATTATTACTGCTGCTTACAGAGGATATTTCTGTGATGATTTGTTTGAACTTTTCACATGTAATTGAAGACTTTTTAGAAAGTCTTTAGGTTCTTACTAGTAAAAAGAATGGGGATCTAGACTTAAATATATGACCAGTAGTAACTTCTTTATCTCTGAGCGTATATATTCAAATATAAAATTAAATAGGTATGGCTGCTTTTTTAAATTTTATTTGACAAATAGTTGTCTGACAGTTAATATATACAAGTTTGTTCTCTTCTTTAACGCCTCCACTAATTATTACTGCTCTTCCACTCCCAGTCATGCTGTGATTTTCTCAGCCTCTTAGAGATTGGTTCAAAATAATTGCTTTTCTCCGCATCAACTCTGTCCACTAACTGCTCTTTCTCCTTCTTTTTCGAGCACATCCCCCTATTCAGTCTTTTCCTTATAATCCCTCCATCCCTTTTCACTTTCCTTCTTTTGCGGCTCTCCCTCCTTGGCTAAAACTGGCCTAAGATAGAGACCGAGAGCAGACATGGAGAAAAAGTGTGTGCACGTGAGAATGCAGGGTCTGGACGAAGTTGAGAGGGTTTCAGCTCGCAGGCTCCACGTCTGGCCCGGGGATTCCGAGGGCGGGGAGGGGACAGGATGCGAGCGCCGTGCCACTTTGCACGTCCTCAAACTGTGACGGAAAGGCAATCATTACTCATACTGTCAGCCTGCAATCCGCCCGCCCCCCTCGCCTCTGCCGGGGACAGATGCGGAGAGGAGCCCACAGGCGAACCCATACAATTGCAAAGAGAAAGTTGCAGTTCCCTGGAATCCGATGCATCTCTGCGGAGATGCGCAAGGTTATACAGGGTTTTGCCTCAAAGGCAAATCTTTTTGTTCCAGGCAACTAATCCCCAGACATCCCACTAAAAGCAGGACTCAGCAGTGTCAGTCAGCACCCCTAATGCCACCCCGGCAACCGTGCCTGTTTGACCACAGATGCTGTCTTCTCCTCTTTCGTCTCCCCTCCCTGCCCGTCCCCTTCTCTTTTCTACATTTCATTCCACATGTCACACTTCCACAGGGCCTCGGATCTTTCCGAAATCTTCCCATTCTTTTTGCTCCTGCAGCACCCCGATTCTATTTAAGTACATTTATTTTTTGTATAAAATGTATACAATGAAGTTAGTGCACTTTAGACTTAACAGCTAGATACACACTCGCGTGCAGCCACTGCCCCACAGATTTGCACCTTTTCAGAAAGTTCCCTTGGCCCCCTGGTTCTTGCTGATTGTTACCCTGTCATTTTTTGAATAATACCTCATAGTTTTATTCTCATACACTCGTCTTTTTTATATAGTGGCAACTATTTACTAAGGGCCCTCTGTGAAACAAACACTGATGCCTTTACAGAAATACATAAGAAAT
This sequence comes from Corynorhinus townsendii, assembly GCA_026230045.1. Classification (NCBI taxonomy): domain Eukaryota; kingdom Metazoa; phylum Chordata; class Mammalia; order Chiroptera; family Vespertilionidae; genus Corynorhinus; species Corynorhinus townsendii. The sequence goes on from JAPDVU010000003.1 coordinate 197,293,556, forward strand.
TAGAGCCACTCAGTTTAAAGAAAAGGCACATATAATGTGACTCATGCTTTCTGCTCTCCCTCCACTTTTATATTTCTCATACAACCTGTTTTTAGTCCCTCAGACTAATTGGTCAGCTGACTGATCCTTCCAGAGAAAGAAATGTTTTGTTTTGTTTTCCGAAGGAAACCCGAGGGTGACTAAAACACTGTAGACCCAGGGCAGCCACTGAGAAGAATGCCGGGTGGGAAATTACTAAAAAAGGGATTTCCTGAAGGCCTGGAAGTGGGCATGTCCAACTAGTGGGAATGTCACAGGCACTGTTTTGAAAACAAGTAGGTAAAAGTCTGAGAATGCGGCTGTAAAGGCTACTGGATGACTCCTCGGGCAGAGGGACAGGATGAGAGTCCCTAGAAAAGACTCATAAGAGAAAATATCAGCATGGACTATTTGAGTTTAATGAGATACATTAGAAAATATGGGAAAGTAGACTGCAGAGGAGAGGTGAAGAAAATGTCAAGGCTCCCCTCCCTAAAGGGTAGGTTGCCCTAGCCCGTGTGGCTAAGTCAGTTGACTGTTGTCTGGAACACTGAAAGGTCGCCAGTTCGATTCGCGGTCAGGGCACATGTCCAGGTTGCAGGTTCCAGCCCCAGTTGGAGTTCATACAAGAGGCAACCAACTGATGTTTCTCTCTCCCTCTTCCTTCCTCTCACTCTAAAAATCAAAAAAATTTTTTAAAAAAAGGTATGTTGTATGAAGGGAGGGTGAAAAAAATCTAAGAAAAGTAGGACACAAAGATGAAAACTAAGAAGAAAAAAAGATTCATTGCAATGTTGATGTAAGCCTGGCCCTCTTCCTGAACCAGTGACACAGGGTTTCCACTTCCCTTATCATCACATTGCTCAAGTCTCGAAACCCAAGATATCTGAGCACCAACTCTGAGTGAGGGGATAACTTCTAGGTCCACATATCAGGTGCTCACATTGCAAAACGGAGCCTCTTCAATAGTGCTGGGGCAATTAGAATTCAAACATTTCAAGAATAAGAATTTGTCTTTTAGTGGTGTTAGAACTGAGGGTGAGTTCTTCCTTTTGTGTTTTTCCTTTTTTACTGAAGTAAAGCAGATAAAATGCACTAATGTTAAAGTGTAATGTTAAAGCTGGGTGAATATTTACATTTGTATTTACCTGTATGAACACTATCTAGACAGAGATCTAGATTCTAGAATACTCTTAGCTCCCCAGAAGGTTTCCATGGGCCTATTCCACTCCATAGCCTCCCTCCCCAGTGGTAACCACTATACTGACTTTTATCACCATCAATTAATTTTACTGTTCTTGATGTATATAAAAACGGAATCATAGTATGTACTTTTGTACCAGGATTTCCCCCCCCTCAACATAGTGTCTATGAGTATTACTGTTATGTGTATCAGTGGTTCCTTCTTCGTTATTGCTGTGTAGTATTCCATTATTGATATGCCAAGATTTACTTATCCATTGTCCTATTGATGCACACATTATTGTTTTCAGTTTTGAACTATTATAAACATTCTTGTCATTTGCCACAATATGTGAATTTTTTTTCCCTTGGGTGTATACTTAGGAATGAGATTGCTAAATTGCTATTTTTGGCAATATATAATAAATTATAAATAAAAACAAGTGTCTCTATCTTAACATATGTATGGCATTTTAATGAAAATCTTTTATATACACTGTTTCCATTGATCTTCAAACATTTTTTGTGAAGTAAATAGAGTAGGTAATAACATCTCCATTTTATGGGCATAGAAACTGAAACAGAATTTACTGTAAATGCCCAATTTAAAGTCATAACTTAGTAAGTTGTGAATTAGGATTAGAAACTACATTTTCTGATTCCTAGCCAAGTTCATTTTTTCTTTTACTAGTACATTCCTCTTAGTTCACTGGCCTCATGAGATTGGAGAGGTCACCTTAATGTCCAGCTTGCCTGGGACTGTCCCAGTGTTAGCACTGAAAGGCCCTGGGAAAACTGGGATAGTTATTCCTTCCATGGAACAAAGAAAAGAGTAAAGTGGATATCATGGCTTGAGAAAAACAAAACTTGTCTGATTTAGCCCTGGCTGATGTGGCTCAGTGGTTCAAGCATCAGGTTGTCAAGGGTACATATCTGGGTTGCAAGCTGCAGATTCGATCCCAGGCCCCAGTAGGGCATATGTGGAGGCAACCAATAGATGTATCTCTCACATTGATGTCTTTCTCTTTCATCTTCTCTCTTTTGTTTTTCTTTCTCTTTCTCTCTTCTCCTCTTCCCTGCCTCCCTCCCACTATCTAAAAATCAATAAAAAACACCGGTCTGATAGACCTCATACATGCTCTTCCATTCCCAAAGTAAAAGATATATATTTTTAAAATACATTTTTATTGATTTCAGAGAGGAAGGGAGAGGGAGAAAGAGATAGCAACATCAATGATGAGAGAGGATCATTGATTGGCTGCCTCCTGCACGCCCCACACTGGGGATCAAGCCCGCAACCCGGGTATGTGCCCTTGGCTGAAATAAAACCTGGGACCCTTCAGTCTGCAGGCTGACACTGTATCCACTGAGCCAAACTGGCTAGGGCGAAAAAAATATTTTTAATCAAAGAACAATGGAATAGCCACACATTTATGTTCTATGTATGTCAACTGTATTCCTTGATTTTGGAATTCCCCTAGACCAGTGTTTTTTCAAATTGTGGTCCGCAAACCAGCAGCAGCCGCATCTCCAGGGAGCCTGTTAGAAATGCAAATTCACTTTTTGTCCAACATCTTAGAGAGGGTGCAGTAGCAACTGCTTTCCAAATTCCTCTATGTCACCCAAGGAGGACAGAAGAAAGATGCTGGAAAGTCAGCCAAGAAAGACAAAGACCCAGTGAACAAATCTGGGCACAAGGCCAAAAAGCAGTGGAACAAAGGCAAAGATGGGGACAAGCTCAACAACCTAGTCTTGTTTGACAAAGTGATATTATGACAAATTCTGTAAGAAAGTTTCCAACTATGTTTATAACCACAGCTGTTATCTCTGAGAAACTGAAGATCCCCAGTTCCCTGGCCAGAGCAGGCCTTCAGGAACTCCTTGGTAAAGAATTTATTAATTGGTTTCAAAGCACAGAGCTCAAGATATTTACACCAGAAACAACAAGGGTGCAAATTCATACTGCTTCCACCACCTCCCACTCCCCAACCCCAGACCAACAGACTCAGAATCTCTAAGGGAGGAGCTCAGGAATTTGTTCAAAAAGCTGTGCAGGTTGAAATCAAGGGCAGCAGTGGGAAAGGGAGCTAAAGTTTGAGAAGCACTCATCTTTAAAGCCAAATTCCTTTACAGCTATATGGTTATCTATTGGTTTTAAAGACCTTGGGGCAGAATGATTCCATTACCTCACTGAGTAAACTTTCTCTAGGTAAAACAAATTCCATTGTAGGTAAAATCTTCTGTCTTGCTTATTGACTCTCTTATCTAGCATTCTAGTCTTAAAAGAGTATACAGTATCATTTCATAGTTGATTTTTTTCCCTTTTCTAAGGCCATTCCAAGTGTTCTCTATTATCACTTAAATTATGGTGTCCAGAATAAATCCTAGTGAATACTATAGTACATTAAAAGGCAGATCTTGCCCTAGCTGGTTTGGCTCAGTGGATAGAGCGTTGGCCTGCAGACTGAAGGGTCCCGGGTTTGATTCCGGCCAAGGGCACATGCCTGAGTTGCAGGCTCGATTCCCAGGAGGCAGCCGATTGATGATTCTCTCTCATCATTCAAGTTTCTATCTCTCTCTCCCTCTCCCTTCCTCTCTGAAATCAATTTAAAAAAATTATATATCTATATATCTATCTATATCTATATCTACATCTATCTATCTATCTATCTATCTATCTATCTATCTATCTATCCATCCCTAACTGGTTTGGCTCAGTGGATAGAGCGTCTGTGGACTGAAGGGTCCCCAGTTCGATTCTGGTCAAGGGCATGTACCTTGGTTGCAGGCACATCCCCAGTTGGGGGTGTGTAGGAGGCAGTTGATGGATGTTTCTCTCTCATCTATGTTTCTAACTATCCTTCTTCCTTCCTCTTTGTAAAAAAAAATCAACAAAATATATTTAAATATATATGTGTGTGTGTGTGCGTGTGTGTGTGTAAAAGAAAGGCCAATCTTTCAGACTTTTTGTAATAAAACCCTAGTATGCAAATCAACCGAACGTGGAACAACCAGTCCCTATGATGTGCACTGACCACCAGGGGGCAGATGCTCAATGCAGGAGCTGCCTCCCTGGTGGTCAGTGCGCTCCCATGGGGGGAGTGCAGCTCAGCCAGAAGCCGGGCTCACGGCTGGTGAGCACAGTGCTCACCAGTGGCAGTCAGTGCTAAGGAGTAGTGAGCCAAGTGGTAAGGAACAGTGAGCAGGCCAGGCAATAAGGAGTGAGGGGTCCTGGACTGCAAGAGGGATGTCTGCCTGTCGGCTTAGGTCCAATCCCCCCGAACATCCCCTGATGGGTCCCGGACTACAAGAGGGTGCAGGCCAGGCTGAGGGATCCCCCTAGTGCCTGAATTTCGTGCACCAGGCCTCTAGAACATGTATAAGAATCATCAAGCTTAGGAACAGAAAAACAACAACAACAAAGAGTTAATCTGGATTACCAGAGGGAAAAACAGTTAACAGATTGGTATAAAACAGAAGGGATTTACTGAATAAGTTTTGCTAATAGGGACTGGATTTGTGCTCCCAATTTGTGCTCCCTTTAAGTTTTGTGTAGCTGGGCTGGCATCCACCTAATTTGTCCATACTGTTCCAGGACTCAATCCCAAAGGTTGTGTTCCCACTCTAATCCAGCTTCTCATTGCCATCTATTCTATGCTCTCTCTTCCTTCTACTTCCTCTCAGTCTTTCCCAGAAAAAGGATGAAATCACATTAAGCCAGCTGGTAAAGAAGAGCCGTGACAGAAGCAGAATGGGAGAGAGTGCAGAGGAGAAATAAAAGTCTAAAGCAAAAGGCACAGACATAGATGAGATTTGAGACAGTCAAAAGAGGAATTGCTCAAGTGACAAAATGCCATAAACAACTTTCAGAAATAGATGGAGACATATTGCTCACAGTTAGAGGAATAGAATAGAAGAGGTACTTAAGTGGCAGACATAAGCAAACCCAGGGACATGAAATATATGTAGAGACACTGGAAGAGGGAGACACTGTCAGGTGTTGAACTGTATCATACAGAATTCTGGAGAAAGCAGTTGCAGACAGAATCTTTTTTAAAAATTTATTTTAGAGAGAATAAGGGAGAGAGAGAAACATTCATGTGTGAGAAAAACATCAACCGGTCACCTTCTACATGCCCCCTGATTGGGGATTGAAACTGCAGCCTGGGCCTGTGCCCTGACTGGGAATCCAACCCGCCACCTTTTGTTGTATATCCCATACGCCAACAACCAACAGCCACACTGGCCAGGGCAGACAGAATATATTTTAAAAATATTTTTTATTTTTTGAATTTTTATAAAAGTTTGTTTGAGCCAAATTTACGACATATGCCAGGAAGCAAGATCTCAAATGTTCTCACAGACAGAATATTGCTAAAAACAGAATTTGAAGGAAATCTTTATTTATCCTATTTCCAAGGAAGAGACCAGTGGGCGCTTATAAAGAGCCACTTCTATATTGTGTTTCACTTCCTTTTCTTGCCTGTGGTCTTTTTTCTTTTTATTTTTTTAAATATATTTTATTGATTTATTACAGAGAGGAAGGGAGAGGGATAGAGAACTAGAAACATCGATGAGAGAGAAACATCGATCAGCTGCCTCCTGCACACCCGCCACTGGGGATGTGCCCGCAACCAAGGTACATGCCCTTGACTGGAATCGAACCTGGGACCTTTCAGTCCGCAGGCCAACACTCTATCCACTGAGCCAAACCGGTCAGGGCTCCTGTGGTAAAGTGCAAGGAAAGGAACATCCCAAAGACAACCAAAGAACCTTCCTTAGACACAATCCTTTTAATCTCTTGACTATTCTTCCTTCCATCTCTTTAATATTTGTGCCTCAATATTTCTACAATTTTTTCTTTCTTGGTCTTTTTTCTTTTCTTTCCATTTCCTCCAGGTTAAAAGTCACCATCTTTTTTAAAATTTTTAATCTTCACCTGAGGACATACTCAGAGAGGACGGAGGGGGAGAGAGGTGAGAGAGAGAGAGAGAGAGAGAGAAACATCTGTGTGAGAGAAAATCATTGATTGGTTGTCTTCTGTACCCACAACCTAGGTATATGCCCTGACCATAAATTGAACCAGCAACGTTTTGGCACACAGGACGATGTTCCAACCAACTGAGCCCTTTGGCCAGGCTATAATTCACCATTGGCCTAACCATTCTCTTTTCCAATATCTGCCTTAATCTAAAGTCATACTTGTCCCCACATTCTAGTCTGCAACTTTGTTTTTTACAATTCCATTTTTGCCCATTAGCTGCATTCTTACTTGAATCTCTCAATCTTTACATTACATCTAATAAAAGCAATAAGAAACAACAGTTTTCTAAACCCAGAAAGATTTTAATGAGTTTTTTAAAAAGGAAATCTTGAGAAAATTTAAAATATATTAAGAGAGCCTATAAAATGCATAACACTTTGCTGAACAATGGAGAGGACCCAAAGTCCCTGCCCTCAAGGTGATTATAAACAAAGTGCTGAGGAAAGCCAGAGAATGAAGACTTTATTTATGTGGGAACAATCCAGAAAGGCTTCATGAAGTTAGAATTTGGAATGGATCTTGAAAGATAAGTAGGATAAGAGATAGGCAAAGATTAGAGAAGGGCATTTCAGGGAGATTAAGTGGCCTGGACAAAGGTATGGTGGTAGGAAATTTGTATGGAAGGTTGGGGAAGAATGCTTTCTCCAATTTAGCTGAAGAGTAGGGTGCTCATAGGAGTCTATTAAGAGGTAGTGCTGGAAAAGCAAGTTCGGGGTATGCTGCAGAAGTCTTTGAACACCAGATCTACTATTTGAAGTGTGAACCCTTACGTGGGGAATGAAGTAAATCCTATTGCGTATTTTTCTTTTCCATAGCAGCATGTACCATGTACTCCAGAGAGACCAAATACATCACTTTTACCTTACATGCTTTGCCCTAACTAAAATCTTCTCCCTATTCTGTGCTTTTATTAATCTCCCCTTTCCATAGTTTTCCTCAGCCTCAATCCTGAACCCCAATCTCTGTTGCTTCATTTCATTATCCTACATATTGCTTCAGTCAGAAGGCTTTCTGGGTGGAAATCAACTTGGTAAAATGGTAGAAAGTATTTTCTGCAAACGATCTTCTCTCACTTCTATTTTTATAATAAAGACAAGGCTAAAAGTTAGAAAACTCAAGTGTCAGCTCAGACTACGGCACTGACTTGCTGTGTTACGTGCTATGCTAATAATTAAGTTATTAAATTTGTGTCTCAGTTTTCTAATTTGGAAAAGTGATCTTGGGGCTGAAGCAGAAGGTCCTTAGCTGTTTTATTCTCTGCAATCTCAAGGGTCCCCACAAATACTCTGCCTATACAAATAAGTCGTGCATGTAAAGCAATCATTATTCCATTAAACATAATTACATGAAAAATTTCACTATGAATTAGGTATTCTCTTATCATTCCTCTTACAAATATACACATGAAATTTTCAAAAATTTAGATGTTTTCCCCAGTTTATTCATATGCCTGATACATAAATAAATATTTGAATGAGTGAATGAATCTTTAGCTGTCAACATAAAGGTATAGGCGGGAATGGTTATTTTTGCCCCTAGATTCTTAGTGGTGACACAGTGGAATGTGAAAAATTAGAAGCATCTGAAAAGACCCACCTAGTTGTTGTTTCTGGGTATGGCTGAGGAAAGAATTTGCCTTTACCCTTTTACTTCAATCCCCATCAGAACTTGCTCCTGTCAGGTACCATGAGAATGAAGCTATTTACTCCTGCCTCATTACTTCCTCTTTGATCTTGACAGCTGCAGTCAATACAAAGAAATGAAACAGCCCCAGGAAAAGACTCACATGTTCCCACCATGGAGGACGTGCAGTCAACAGCATTCTTCTTTGTCCCCCACACCTCTACCTCTAAGTACAACCAGTGATTGGATGGTGGCTTCTACCTCCACCTATCTCACTTGTAATGGACTACAGAGCATTGTTAGGATAGCCACATCCCAAAATAGCTGCATGCCTCACAGAGGCACCTGCAAGATAAGAGGAGCAGAGAGTGTGGTCAAGTTGTGTGGCATTTATCTAATATTGAGAGATGACAGAAGAAAAGCAGGATTATTCCTCTTCTCAAGGAACATGACCTTTCAATTGAGAGAATGAACAAAATATGAAGAGGAAAAACAAAAGGCTAGAAAGGAGAATGAGATAGGAGAGGGTATAATTTTGCTTTAAATAAAAGCATTTGAAAATAATATCCAAATTTGATTGCTGAACATTGTTAATATTCTAAAAATTAGGGAGATTGGAATAAATGACAGAAAAGTAGACCCATGATAACATTTTCTTATTGAAAAAATTAGTGCTTCTTTCTTTCCCCATTAAATTATAGAAAGATTATTAACAGATGGTTAGCATGTAATAAAAGAAGAGAGTAGAGATTAGTTGGAAGCAAAATTAATTCATTAAGTTTTAATTGTGTTGATTTTTTCATATAAGATTGTACTCACTGTTTTCAATAAGGGTGGTAAACAAAATTAGGGAAATACAATAGTTCAGGGTTTCTAAATTTAGGTACTATTAACATTTGGGCCAGATGATTCTTTGTTATTGGGACTTGTCCTATGCATTGTAGGATGTTTAGCAGCATCCCTGGCTTCTACCCACAGATGCCAGTGGCATTCTCTTTGCCACAAATTACCACGACCAAATATGTCTGCAGAAATTGCCAAATGTCCCTGGAATGCAAAATCACTGCTGGCTGAGAACCACTGCCTTAGCCTGAGAAAATCTCGATCGAGATCCTTGTGTAAAAGACTGAAATACCTCACCCATCTGGAACTCAGCTATTTGGAAAACTCACTTATTTTGAATATACGTTAGAAAAACAAAGTAAGAAAAAAAAGATTTTCTCACTAGAGATCAAAGCTTTTCATAGGAGGACTTCATTGCCCCCTCCCTTTTTAAAAATTATTATAAAATATTTCAAACAGCCCTAACTGGTTTGGCTCAGTGGATAGAGCATTGGTCTGTGGACTCAAGGGTCCCAGGTTCGATTCCGGTCAAGGGCATGTACCTTGGTTGTGGGCACATTCCCAGTAGGGGGTGTGCAGAAGGCAGCTGATTGATGTTTCTCTCTCATCAATGTTTCTAACTCTTTATCCCTCTCCCTTCCTCTCTGTAAAAAATCAATAAAATATATTTAAAAAAATATTTCAAACATACTAAGCAAAATGTTACTATTTGATACAGATCATAACTTGGTTATTTTATTTTCAAACCAACAACAGATTAAATAAAAATGAGAAGAGGTATTGTATACCACAGGCAGGTACCCTAACATAATAATAAAAGCAAGAAAGAAAACACAAATTATAAAAAGTAAACATATTTCTGAAAAGATAATACATCAGAGGGGTAATAGCCCTACATTTTGGGTGTGTTATTCAGATCATTCTAGTCCTTGGCATCCTACTTCAAAAAGGATATAAGCACCTCCCTACCCCCCAAAAAAGGATATAACCAGGATGATAATGGCAACAAGGTCATGAAGGGCAGCTGGAGAACTAGGATTACTGAGTTTAGTGAAGAAAAGGTATTAGGGGAGAACATAACTTCCTTCAAATATTTAACATATTCCTAAAAATGTATTTTTCAGTAACCCCAAGTGGAAATGGGAATCACATTTATATTACAATTGCAAACATCTCAAATTAAGCGTAACCAAAATAGAAGTCCCAGTTTCTCTCCCCCTCCTCCCCTCCATTTTTTCTTAGTCTTCTCCCTCTCAGTAAATGTTATCACTATTCAAAAGCCAAAATGCTAGGAGCTATTCAGGATTTCTCTGTTTCCCACATCTAATTAAACAGCAAGTACTGTTAGCTTTACCTCCAAAATATACCCAGATTCCTTCCACTCTCCCATTTCCACTAAATTAGGCTCTTAGGCCCAATTCTACTATGTGTTTGGGGGGAGGAGTTTCTCCACAACAACAAACAATTCTCAGACACATGCAATGTGTCAAAGATTTTAACTCAATTCAGACATTATCCAGAGATAGCATCAGATTCCACAGGTTAAGGTTCAGTCCTATAGCATTGCTCCCCCACTCACATACTTCAGATGCCAGATGCAAGCCCAGAACAACTGGCTACAGATTGGAGATAACAACGACCCCCTCCAATTCAGAATGCCAATCACAAGTCCAGGTTGTCACCTATACTTCTGAACCACTGGCTATAAATCAGAGGTTCCCACAACCCTCTCCTTATGTTTGATTAATTGCTAGAATGGCTCACAGAACTCAGATTGTAAAAGGATATAACTCAGGGACAGCCAGATGAAAGAGATACATAAAGATAGGTATGTAGAAGGAGCGTGGAGCTTCCATTCCTTCTCCAGGTGTGCCACTCTCCCCCGATTTTCTTATGTTCACCAATTAGAAAGCTCTCCAAACTCCATTTAAAAAAAAAAAAAAGTATTTTTATTGATTTCAGAGAGGAAGGGAGAGGGAGGGAGGGACAGAAACATCAATGATGAGAGAGAATCACTGATCGGCTGCCTCCTGCACACCCCCCACTGGGGATGAAGCCCGAAACCCAGGCATGTGCCCTTGGCCGGAATCAAACCCAGGAGCCCTCAGTCTGGAGGCCCAAGCTCTATCCACTGAGCCAAACCAGCTAGGGCCAAACTCCATTTTTAAGTGCTTTCGAAAAAGCACCTCATTAACTTAAGATACCTTTTTCACTCTCAACGCTTACATAATTCCAAGCATTCAGGGAGTTTAGAGTCAGAAATTTTGGATGAAGATCAAATATATATAAAATATATATATTTGGTCAGGTGAATATGACCACAGGTCACAATATCACAGCCACCTTTGTAAAACCATCATCATTTGTCACATCACCTATTGCCATAGCTGTTATCCTCACCTGAGGATATTGATTTTTAGAGAGAGTGGAAGGTGAAGAGAGAGACACACAGAGAGGAACATCGATGTAAGAGAGACATCGATTGGTTGCTTCCTGCACACGCCCACACCCAACCAGAGCCTACAACCAAGGTACATGCCCTTAACTGGAACTGAACTCGGGCCAACTCTATTCACTGAGAAAAACTGGCTAGGACTATTGCCATAGTCTTTTAAAAAATTTTTTTATTGTCATAGTCTTTTAATCAGTTTTAATAACTTCATTCTTATTTTTCTACAACTCATTTTCCACAGAGGGTCCAAAACTGTCTCTCTCCTTCCTGCCTTATTGTCTACCACTATTCCTTTGACTCACTAAGCTCCAACCATATAGGAATTTTTCTGTCTCTATTAAATCCAGTTCATTTCTGATACAGGGCCTGCCTGGAGATGTGTACCAGTACACAAGATCTTGAAATGCCTGATTCCGTTTTGTCATTCAGGTCTGAGCTCAAAGCCACTTCCTCAGAGAAGCCTCCTTGTCAGGCTATCTATGTTGCCTTTCACCATTTATCACATTTCCCCATTTTAATTTTTTTTCATAGGTCTTATCACTATCTGGAACTGTTTCTTTAGCTATTGTCTGTTCCCATTATAACAGGGACCTTGTCTACTGACATATTTGTCCCATATATTTAATGTCACTATAAGTTGTATGAGTTCTTTTTATATTTTGGATGTTATCATTGGATAACATCTTCTCCCATTCAGACGACTTGCTTTTTCATTTTGTTGATTATTTCCTTTGCAGTGCAAAAGTTTCTTAGTTAGATGTATTGCCATTCAAAAAAATTTTTTTTGCTTTTGTTGACTTTACCCTAGGAGACATAGCCAAGAAATATATATATTGTTCAAAATTACATCAAATAATTTTTTCTTCCAGGACTTTTATGATTTCTGGTCTTAAATTTAAGTCTTTAATCCATTTTGAGTTAATTTTGTATAGTTTAAGAAAGTGGCCCAGTTTTCCCATCACCATTTGTTGTTGTTTTTTAAAATATATTTTTTCTTGATTTCAGAGAGGAGGAGAGAGGGAGAGAGAGATAGAAATATCAGTGATGAGAATCATTGATTGGCTGCCTCCTGCATGCCCCACACAGGAGATAAGCCTGCAACCCGGGCATATGCCCTGACTGGGAATCTAACAGTGACCTCCTGGTTCATAGGTCAATGCTCAACCACTGAGCCATGCCGCCAGGCCCCACCGGTTTTTATAGCTCAAAGTTATGGGAACTTCTCTTGGGGCTGGGACCCCTTGCTCCTCAAGTAGACCTCCACAGCCAAGATAGCCCTCCCGATTAAAAAAAATGCCACACATGGGTATCAGACCAGCCCAGTAGACCCTCCTACCAGTCTCAATGTGGTTTCTTTAATTCTCTAGTTGTAGGACTTCCATTCAGCCATATTTCAGGCAGTTCTGAATGACAATTGTTCTGTGGTTTAGTTGTAATTTTGATGTTGTGAATGTCAGTGCTGTGTTTACCTATGCTGCCATCTTGACTGGAAGTCCCCCTCACCATTACTTTTTAAAAATATATATATTTTATTGATTTTTACAGAGAGGAAGGGAGAGGAAGAGAGAGTTAGAAACATAGATGAGAGAGAAACATCGATCAGCTGACTCCTGCACACCTGCCACTGGGGATGTACCCGCAACCAAAGTACATGCCCTTGACTGGAATTGAGCCTGGGACCCTTCAGTCTGCAGGCCGACGCTCTATCCACTGAGCCAAACCGGTCAGGGCTCACCATTACTTTTGAAAAGGCAGTGGCCAAAAGTACTGTTAGAATGATCTCATTCCTTCTTTTTAAAAATCCTTACCAGAGGACATTTTCATTGACTTTTAGAAGAGAGGAAAGGAGAGAGAAAGAGAGAAAAATCCATCAGCTGCCTCCAGCACCTTCCTCCCCAACTGGGGCTGGGGATTGAACCCTGCAACCAGGCACATGCCCCCTCTAGGAATCAAACCCAAGATATTTTAGTGCACAGAATGACACTCCCACCAACTGAGCCATATGGGCCAGGACAGAATGATCTCATAAATAAACGATTTATGTATAAACACATGCACATGTACACAGAGAAAAATATGGAGCATTATACCAAATGATGAACTCTAGAGAGTGAGATTATAGAGACCTTTCACCTTATATGAGACCTTTCACCTTATATGATACGTACATTTCTATGAGAAAAAAAATTTAATTTTATTGATTTTTTTTTTTTTTTTTTTTTTTTAGTTTTTGAGAAAGAGGGGAAGGAAGAAAGAGAGAAACATAATTTGTTGTTCCACTCATTTATGCATTCACTGGTTGCTTCTTGTAAGTACCCTGATCAGAGATCGAACCCTCAACGTTGGCATATCAGGACAACATTCTAACCAACTGAGCTACCCACCCGGGCTGAAATATATATATATTTTTAAAAATCATGCTTTGTTTTATAGTGAAAAATATTTTTAAACACAGATCTCACTATATCACTGTTATGCTCAAAACTCAATAATTTCCTGCCTACAGAGTAAAACTTATATTAATAAAACCTCAAGGCATTACACAATTTACCTTAGTTTCCATCTTCCTCATTTACACCTATCTAATCTGGTCACACAAATTACCTTTAGACTTTTTTTATTTTTATTTCCTCTGCTTTAAATATAGTTATTTACCTTTTCTGCCTATTGCCTTACCCCCAAGTCCCAGTTTAAATATCCCTCCACTTGAGCTCTTTCCAATCCTTAGAAACAATTCATTATATTCCCCTGAATGCTTACACAGTAACGTCAAAAAATATATTTTTAATTGATTTCAGAAAGAGGAAGGGAGAGGAAGAGAGAAACACAGATGTGAGAAACACCAATGGGCTATCTCCTTCACCTCCCCTACTGGGGATCTAGCTTGCAACTGGGCACATGCTCCAACCGGGAATCGGACCTGGGACTTTTTGGTGCATGGGACCACACTCAACCAACTGAGCCACAGTGGCCAGGGCAAGAACTAACCATAATCTCATTACGTATTGTAGATGAGTGCAAACATTAAATCCTTTATTTTTCTTTTGTCTTCTTCTAACACTCAGTAGAGGGCCTAGAATTATAAATGTTGAAATTATGGGGGTGGGGGGAATGATAATAGGCAATGTCACTACAGAGTATTAAAGACAGAAGCATAGGAGACTTATGGGACTCATAAAGTCCAGTGGGGACACCACATAACATTGTGCAGATTGCGTCTGCACAGTTTATGGGAATGGTGCTCCCAGGTAACCTGGTGGTGCACAACTTCCTGTCTTGCACAGGGTGAGGGCGGGGACACGAGGCAGGAGGAAGGGGTGTGGTAGTGTTGGGAAGGCTTCCTATTTGAGAAGGTAAGTTGAGAAAGACCTGAAGGCTTTGTGGTAGTTGCCCTGACAAAGTAGTAGGTAGAGAGCTTGACTGGTGTAGCTCAGTGGTTGAGCACTGACCTATGAACCAGGAGGTCACAGTTTGATTTCTGGTCAGGGCACATGCTAGGGTTGCAGCTCAATCCCCAGTGGGGGGCATGCAGGAGGCAGCCAATCAATGATTCTCTCTCATCATTGATGTTTTTATCTCTCCCTCTCCCTTACTCAATGAAATCAATAAAAAAATATATTTAAAAAAAGTAAGAGGTAGGCTGAGAGGAGAACATAGTTTTCTAGGTTTTATAAGAAAGGCTTGATCCTACAAAAATTTCAGTATAGCTGTAGAGGTGAGAAGAAGCCAGTAAGTCAGCAGCGATCATATCACAAGTGGCCTAATAGGCTAGGTTGAGTTTGGACTTTATTCTGAGTACAACAGAGAACTAGTAGGTTTCACATATTAATAACATAAGCAGTTTGGAATTTTCAAAAGATTACTGACTGTACTAAAACTAGTCAGAGGCTTTTATACTAATAGGTGGCAATGACTTGGAATTGTACTGGCAGTGAGCTCAGAATATCAGGTATCAAAAAGACTTAAAAAAAAATACACATAGTCCTGGCCAGTTTGGTTCAGTGGATAGAGCATTGGTACTGGGACTGAAGGGTCTCAGGTTTGATTCCAGTCAAGGGCACATACCTTAGTTGCAGGCTGGTTAGGGCACGTGCAGGAGGCAACCAGTTGGTGTGTCTCTCTCACATGATGTTTCTCTCATCCTCCCACTCTCTCTAAAAATAAATGGAAAAATATCCTCGGGTGAGGATTAACAACAACAAAAATAATACATCTAATGTAAACCTCTGTTTTTGAGTAAATTTCCTTGAGAGGCAGATGTCATGATTTCTTATTTGATTTTGTTTTTTTCTACACTACAGATGGGAAAAAATGAGACATAGAAATCGTGACAAAGCAGTAAAAATAATACAGAACCTAACCTTGGGTATTCACTCAGTAAACATTTCTTGAGCAACTACTCTACATTGGGCCCTCTTGGTACAATTCTCTGTATACCCACAAAGATATCATGTTGTTATGGCTTAAAGCCACTGCTAAGCTTTTAGATATGTGCTATCTGATCTTGGATAAGTGCCTTTCTCAGGTTGGTGGCCCTTCCTGTAGGAGAGTCATTTAGAAAATATTTCAGCTAATCTGTTTCTCCAGAACAAAAGCAAGGTTACATATTCATTAGAAGATCAGGTACTCACTAACTTGGTATTTGTTCCTCTTTAGCATTCTTGACCTTGCATTCTATTGGTTTTACAAACAATAACCTTATGTTATTTCTACTGCAAGAAGCCTGTGTGGGTTAACCTTTCCCTTTCTTTCTTCCATGTTGGAATGAACTATTCTTCCATGGGCCTATCACAATTTTCACTAAGAGGCTTTCTTTCCCCATGTTTAGGGCTTGCTCATTTCCATCTCTACTTGTGTTTCATATCACTTCTCTCCTGCTTGACTCTTATTACCACCACTTTGGACTTACAGATACAACACTTTATAACCTAAGAACAGAAGATATTTATAATGTTGGGTAGTCAGACAAGAAGGGTATCTGGGAGGGAGCACAAGCAAGAAAAGGGGAAAGGTGAGGGAGGGTCACCTTATCCCTCCTGGAGTGGATACAGGAATCCCCATCTACGAAGTCCTCTCATTGCCTGGACACCCCAATTCTTGGTTAAAATTCAGAGTTAGATTCTGGGAACTTTAAGAATTAGGTAATCTCTAAAGTAGCTTCTAGTTTTAAAATTTTATAATTCTTGTAAGATTTCACAAACAGATCTATTCACAAAGTTGATTTGAAAGAGAACTAAGTATTTATTAACATTAGGACTGAGGACTTGAGACTCAGATAAATCTGGGAATACTAGAAGTTAAATTTCTGGGATTTCCTAAATTCCTTCAGTAGACTCCCATAAAAATTATCCAAAACATTAGCAGCCTTTATAATTCAAGGATCATCTGTAAGACAAGAATATTAGCTAGGGAATTTAAATTGTGCAATGTATTTTGAAGAAAATAATTTATTCTTCACATGAGGGATAAAAGAAACAAGTACAGTTGCCAGATTTAGCAAAAATAAACAAACAGAATGCCATTAAATTTGCATTTCAGATTAACAATGAATAATTTTTTTTGCCCTAGCTGGTGTGGTTCAGTGGATAGAGCATCTGACTGTGTACTAACAGGTCCCGAGTTCAATTCCAGTCAGGGCACATGCCGGGGTTGTGGGCTCAATCCTCAGTAGGAGGCGTGCAGGAGGCAGCTGATCCATGATTCTCTCTCATCGTTGATGTTTCTATCTCTCCCTCTCTCTTCCTCTCTGAAATCAATTAAAAATATATTAAAAAAACACACACAAAAAATGAATACTTTTTTATGTAAATACTGTAGTTTCCCATTACCCATGGTTTCATTTTCCTCAGTTTCAGTTACCTGTGAGTAACGGAGGCCCAAAGAAATGAAAAATTCCAAAATAAACAACGCATAAGTTTAAAATTGCCTGCTAGTCTGAGCAGCATGATGAAATCTCATACTCTCTCGCTCAGTCCCACCCGGGGCATGAATCATCCTTTTGTCCAGTATATTCACACTATATATGTTACCTGTCTGTTAGACAGTTAATAGCAGTCTCTAGGTTATCAAGTTGGCTATGAGAGAGAATATTCACCTAGCTTTTATTTCAGTATATTGCTATAATTGTTCTATTTTATTATAAGGTCTAAATTTCTCGCTATGACTAATTTATACGTTAAATTTTATCACAGGCACACACTGGGTACCTTGGAACATATCCCCTGAAGACAAGGTGGGGAGGGGAGGGCTGCTTGCAACGTTTTGGACGCACCTCTACCAAAACCTATTTTATCTGACAACCCTAAACAGAGTTCTGTCCCATCTCCTGGGTTGTTTGGAGGATTAAATCAGATAAAGTGGAAGAAGGAGTTAATAAAATATTAACAAATGTTAAGGAATATGATATTGATAATTTTCAAAACATATGTTGGATGTCCATAAAAAAGTTAAATCTCAGTCACCTAGTATACTTCTGATTCACTTTTCCCTACTGTCCATCTGGCTTAGCTATAGAAATGAAAAAAGAAAATACTTAGTATTGGATGAAACATGATTAGAAAGGGAGATCTGCTAGAGCAGTGGTTCTCAACCTTTCTAATGCCGCGACCCTTTAATACAGTTCATGTTGTGGTGACCCCCAACCATAAAATCTGTGTTTTCCGATAGTCTTAGGCGACCCTGCTAGCGGTTCTCAACCTGTGGGTCGGGACACAGATATTTACATTACAATTCATGAACAGTAGCCAAATTACAGTTATGACGTAGCAACAAAAATAATTTTATGGTTGGGGGTCACCACAACATGAGGAACTGTATTAAGGGGTCGCGGCATTAGAAAGGTTGAGAACCACTATGCTAGAGAACACTGAAAATTTCATAAATTACAGTTTAGTCATACAATAGCTTCCATTAGCACAAAATACTGGCTTTATATTAGGTAGCTTCAGCTATTAGAAAGAATCTATAATATAGATATTATATTATAATAATATCTATATTATTATATCTATAATAATAAAAGGTAATATGCTAATTAGACCAGACATCTTCCGGACGTCCTTCTGGACAAAGCCACAGTGGTGGGGGCCAAGGCAGAGGCAGTTAGGGGCAACCAGGCCAGCAGGGGAGGGCAGTTAGGGGCAACCAGGCCGGCAAGGGAGGGCAGTTAGGGGTGATCAGGCTGGCAGGCAGAGGTGGTTAGGGGCAATCAGGCAGGCAGGGGAATAGTTAAGGGCAATCAGGTCAGCAGGCAGAGTGGGGGTGATCAGGCAGTCAGGCAGGTGAGCAGTTAGGAGCCAGCAGTCCCGGATTGCGAGAGGGATGTCCTACACCAGTTATCCCCCAAGGGGTCCCAGATTGGAGAGGGTGCAGGCTGGGCTGAGGGACCCCCTCCTCCTGTGCACGATTTCATGCACTGGGCCTCTAGTTCATTATATAAAGTGAACGGCCTACTACAAGCTGTATACTTTGGCCAAGTTGTGCTTTATGGCTAAGATCTGCAGAATGGTGATAGGATTGAGTTGTTAGGAAGATTAACTAATAGATGTTAAAGTTCTTTGGAAATTGTGAAGTACTAAGTTGCTATTGCTCTGAGTCCACACAATATAGCAAGTGAGGATTCTTAAACTGAGTCATGCAATAGCTCATTCTACAGGCAGACTTTCCTCAAAGGCATTTCAGTTTATGTGTAGATGGAGAAATCAATGAGTGTCATTTGCCCAGTAAAATGACTTCATCACTTACCAGGGTAATCTCTTAACCCCCCAACCCAGACATCAGGCAATCTATTTTTACATCCTCTTAAGATAGTTATGTCAATTTCAGTCCCTATTGTTTTCTGAAGACTGTCCCTGCCTTGCTCCCTAAATGGCTATATTAGGAAAGTTGGGACCATAAGAAGAACTCTAAATATGTCATGTAATACACAAACAGCTTTATATTCTCCCTCAGACTGTGATGGCTTCCTTACTCTTAAATTTTTACCATTGTTCTTTCCAATCCACAAATGCTCCTCCTTAATGTACTAGCCTAATTAACATAAAAATACACATATGCCATAACATTTATATATATACTAGAGGCCTGGTGCACAAAATTCATGCACAGGGGTGTGTGTGTGTCCCTCAGCCCAGCCTGCACCCTCTCCAATCTGGGACCCCTTGAGGGATGTCTGACTGCCTGTTTAGGCCCAATCCCCGGGGCCTAAACGGGCAGTCAGACATCCCTCTCACAACCCAGGACTGCTGGCTCCCAACCGCTTGCCTGCCTGCCTGATTGCCCCTAACCACTTCTTCCTGCCAGCCTGATCATCCCCTAACCACTCCCCTGCCAGCCTGATTGACACCTAACTGCTCCCCTGCCAGCCTGATTGTCCCTAACTGCCCTCCCCTGCAGGCCTGGTTGCCCCCAACTGCCCTCCCCTTTAGGCCTGGTCACCCACAACTGCCCTCCCCTGCCAGCCATCTTGTGGTGGCCATCTTGCATCCACATGGGGGTGGCCATCTTGTGTGTTGGAGTGATGGTCAATTTGCATATTACCCTTTTATTAGAGAGATATGCCATATCACTTTGCACACAGTTTTACATTTTTAGTAAAAAAATAACATTTAAAATTTGACTACTTTGGTCACATGTTCATAATTCAATAGCCTTCAAACTTTTTTTAAAGATCCATTATCAAGGTCACCACAAGAGTGATACAGTTGTTACAGTTGATGAACCTACACTGACACACCAAAGTCCATAGTTTACATTATTAGGGTTTACTCTTGGTGTTGTATATTCTATGAGTCTGAACCAAAGTATAACGACTTATATCTACAATTATAGTATCATACAGTGTCATTTCACTGTTCTAAAAATCCTTTATGCTCTACCTAGTCAGCCCTGCTGCTCCCCTCACCCATTTTTAATAAAGTAATTTTTCATATCTTAAACATTGTATGTTTTCTTCCTAAAATGTTCTTTTTTAAAAATGTATTTTATTGATTTTTTTACAGAGAGGAAGGGAGAAGGAGAGAGAGTTAGAAACATCAACAAGAGAGAAACATCAGTCAGCTGCCTTCTGCACACCCCCTACTGGGGATGTGCCTGCAACCAAGGTAAATGCTCTTGACCAGAATCGAACCTGGGGCCCTTGAGTCCACAGGCCGATGCTCTATCCACTGAGCCAAATCAGTTAGGGCCTAAAATGTTCTTATAAATACACCTAGCTTGCTCCTTTTTCTCTCCCATCTTTTCTTTCACTGCTTTCTCCTACTTCACACACAAAAAAAGCTGATCTCTAACATACCTTAAATTTTTACTGTGGTGCAATAGGCACAATTTGAGAGCACATAGCCCCTGAGTAAGAGTGCTATGACAGTCAGTACAGCACTGATGAGCAGTTTTTAAAAGGCAACACCATATTTTATCCAGTGCTATTCAAAATGTAATCATCCATGGCTAGATAACGTCAGCATCTCCTGGGAGCTTATTAGGCAAGCAAATTTTCAGCTCCATTACAGATCTGCTGAGTCAGAGTCTCTGCAGGGTGGGACCAAGAAATCTGTCTAACAAGCTTCCAAGTGATTCTTAAAAAAATTTTTAATTGATTGATTTTAGAGAGAGAGTAAGGAAGGGAGACAGAGAGAGAAACATTGATTTGTTGTTCCACTAATTCATGCATTCATTAATTGATTCTTGTATGTGCCCTGACTGGGGTTCAAAACCACAACCATGGCATATCAGCACGATGCTCTAACCAACTGAGCTATGTGGCCAGGGCCAAGAGACTCTTAATTGTTATAAACTCTGAAAGTTTTAAAAGCATCATCTGGTGGAGAAACCAAGATGGTGGCATAGGTAAACATGTAAACTGCTGCCTCGCACAACAATTTCAAAACTACAACTAAAAGACTAAACGTCTATCACCCAGGACCACGGGAAAGCTGGCTGAGTGGAAGTTCCACAACTAGAAGTAAAGAGAAAAGAGCATTGAGACGTGCACAAGTGCTGAAAAGCTGAGGTACGGAGGCGCACAAATCAGGCTGGCAGCGGGTGTATGGGTGTGCTACTTCTTTCAACCCGAAGGGAGACAAGCTCCAGATTACTCTGAACTCCAGTTTCTGGAGAGATGCTGGGGACCCAAATTCCTACGGGGAGAAGCTGGACTGTCTGCCATCGGGTCAGAAAGTGAGGGTGACTTTCTTGCAGAGGTGTGCCCAGCAATCATTGTTTACTGCGCTGGGGCGCGAGACGCGGGAACTTGGAAACATGGAGACGCAGAGATGGCTGACTGGCAGCCATCGCTGTTTGCCATGCCCTAGCCTAGTGACTCCCTGAGACTCCGCCCCGCACAATCTACAAACCCACCCAAGCTCACGCAGCGGTTTTTGCATATAAATGGCCTGCCCTATCGCAGCTTAACCAAACAAACTGCAGCTCTGGTCAGACAGCTCCAAAACCTCCAAACCACAAGCAAAGAGGAGAAAACTGTAGTTCTCGCTATAGCTCCTGCTGGGTGGCCTCAGATAATAGCTGACCTGCACCTCACTGGAGATCCAGAAGCTAGTGTATCTAGTGGTCTGTGAGACGACACCAGATTTCAACTACTCACATCCATAAGTGACACATTCAAGAGGCTGACTCAGTGAGCACCAAACCCCACTGAAGCAAGTCCTGCCCCCTAAGCATGTCTCCAGTGCAGCAGTTCTTCCATGATAGACACAGCAGGTCCTCACAGCCAATTGGCCTGGAGGTCAATTCCTCCCAGTGACACCAACAACAATCAAGATTTAACTACAACAAGGCTGTACACACAGTCCACAAAGGAGTGCACCAAGAGTGTCCACCTCAGGTAACTGGGAGGCCGACCCACTGGGACATATAGGGCACCTAGCACACAAAGCCACCCTACCAACTCAGGGAAGCAGCAAAAATGCAGAGACAAAAAAACAGATCATAAATGAAAGAAATGGTGGAAAACAAATGACTGGATATAGAGTTCAAAACCACGGTTATAAGGTTTTACAAGAATATCCTAGAAAAGGCCGATAAATTCAACGAGACCCTCAAGGATATGAAAAAGGACCATCTAGAAATTAAACATACACTGACTGAAATAAAAAATATTATACAGAGACCCAACAGCAGACTAGAGGAATGCAAGAATCAAGTCAAAGAATTAAAATACAAAGAAGCAAAAAACACTCAACTGGGAAAGCAAAAAGAAAAAAGAATCCAAAAATTTGAAGATAGTATAAGAAGCCTCTGGGACAACTTCAAGCGTACCAACATCAGAATTATGGGGGTGCTAGAAGAAGAGAGAGAGCAAGATACTGAAAAACTATTTGGAGAAATAATGACTGAAAACTTCCCCCATCTGGTGAAAGAAATAGACTTACAAGTCCAGGAAGCACAGAATCCCAAACAAAAGGAATCCAAAGAGGACCACACCAAGACACATCATAATTAAAATGCCAAGAGCAAAAGACAAAGAGAGAATATTAAAAGCAGCAAGAGAAAAACAGTTAGTTACCTACAAGGGAGTACCCATATGACTGTCAGCTGATTTCTCAACAGAAACTATGCAGGCCAGATGGGAGTGGCAAGAAATATTTAAAGTGATGAATAGCAAGAACCTACAACCAAGATTACTCTACCCAGCAAAGTTCAGAATTGAAGGTCAGATAAAGAGCTTCACAGACAAGAAAAAGCTAAAGGAGTTCATCACCACCAAACCAGTATTAAATGAAATGCTGAAAGGTATTCTTTAAGAAGAGGAGGAAGAACAAGAAAAAAGTAAAGATAAAAATTATGAACAACAAATACATATGTATCAACAAGTGAATCTAAAAATCAAGTGAATTAAAAATCTGAGGGACAGAATTAACTGGTGAATATAATAGAATCAGGGGCATAGAATGGAAGTGGATTGACAATTCTCAGGGGGAAAGGGGTGTGGGGGGTACGGGAAGGGACTGGACAAAAATCGTACACCTGTGGATGAGGACAGTGGGAGGGAGGTAAGGGCAGAGGGTGGGGTGGGAACCGGGTGGAGGGGAGCTATGGGCGGGGGGGGGGGGGAAACAATTGTAATAATCTGAACAATAAAGATTTATTAAATTTAAAAAAAAAAAGAAAAGAAAAAAAGAGTAAAGCATCATCTGGTAAAGAAACCCTAAGCAAAAGTATAGCATCTCTATATCTTAGAATTAAGAAGATGGTTGGCACAGGGACATATATTTACAATTTTAGTTGAAAAAAAAAAACACAAAAAACTTAGGCCCTAGCTAGTTTTGTTCAATGGTTAGATTGTCGGTCTGCAGACAGGTTTTGGGTTCAATTCCAGTCAAAGGCATATACTGATAGGCTTGATCCCCAGCCCTGTTTGGGGCACCTGGGAGAGGCAACCAATCAATGTGTTTCACATTGATATTTCTCTGTCTTTCCCTCTCCCTTCCACTCTCTCTGAAAAAAAACCAATGGAAAAAAAAATCCTTGGGTGAGAATAAAAAAATAAACAAAAAAGGAAACTTTTTCTGACAGAAAGGAAGTCTGATTCAAGCTTACTGGTTTGTCCACGAACTGTGGCTTTGTCATTTCATGTATATTTCCACAAATTGAATGAGTTATAGCTGTTCAAAGGTTTTTACACACACACACACATCTACAAAAGCTTTGTGTGTGGTTGTACAGTTTAAGGGCTAAATGAAGGCTGAAACCTAGTTGTGCAGTTTCTTGGGCTAAGTGGGAGCTGAAATACACTCATCAGGCCTGTTCTTCAACCAAGAGGGGCACCTTTTTCTTTGCACAAGGGTACTGAGGGTTTGCCATCCCCAAATATGCCTTTTTGGATTATTATTTTAAGCTGGTTATTTTTAAGAAACAAAAGACTAAAAAAAACCCAAAACCACAAAACTTTGACTGTCTCCCTTTAACTGCCTAAAAGAATGTAGGTGGTCTCTTTTCTCTGTGGCTCCTTCTTTGAGCTTGTACTCACAAACCCCATCTCACCCCTATCCTGAGACAGCTTTCCTTTTACCTTCTTCCTCATCTTTTGCCTAAATGTTCTCAAGCTTATTCTCTTCTCTTGAGGGTTTTGTCACTTCATTGCCAGGATGATGACAACACTTCCTGGCCTAACTAAATACACCAATCCACAACTCACTTGCCTAACCTCAGAGAGCTATGGCAGTCTCATTTCCTGCCACACGAACTAGCAGTACTAGGAAGGATGCCTCAAAGATATGCACTGCCCCCTGGTGGCCTACTGCTAAAGAGACCTGGCAACACCAGGATGTTATTAGCAACAGCAACTGGCCTGAAAGTGGATTTCAAAGGCACTAGAAGTGGGCGGAGCCCACAGTGTTAGCGTCCTCTTCTTTGGTAATAGCATTTTCTCTGGCTGAAAATATCTTCCCAAATCTATTTCTCTCGAAATTATTTTAAACTTTTGGACTTCAGTGTAAATGCCTATTTTTTCCTGACCCCCCTTTCTGATCTCCCAAGTTAGAGTATCTCACTTCTCTAAAAGTACTAAAGTTCAGCATTCCATTTATAACTCTTGTGGAGCTTCTTATTGCCTATTCCAAACTATTTCTTATCCTCTAGTCCTTCAAAAACTCAGCTCTTTTGAAGTACACGGCATCATCTGCTGATCTCCTGAGTCACTTCCCCTCATTCCCTGGAAATTTTAAAAACCTGATTCATTCTCTTAGTTATACCACTCCTACTGTTATCATTCTTGGTGACTTCGTCATCCATGGAAACAATTAGTCCCATATGCTGGTTTCTCGGTCTCTTGTCCACTCATTTCCAATATCTTGTTTTCCAGTCAATCTCAGTAATTTTTCCCATGGTGACACCCTTACCCTGGTCATTCATAACAAATACACTCCTTCTAAAACCTCTATTTCTTGCATCTCACACTGATTATCACATCATCTCCAACAATTTGATAGAAATAGGATCTCTAAGCTATTAACCATATAATTTAAAAAAAATATTTTATTAATTTTTTACAGAGAGGAAGAGGGATAGAGAGTTAGAAACATCGATGAGAGAGAAACATCCATTAGCTACCTCCTGCACACTCCCTACTGGGGACGTGCCCACAACCAAGGTTACATATCCTTCTTCAGTTTTTACTTTCCATATCACCCAACTTAAATTCTTTGATTCATCACTCTAAACACTCATTTGCATAAACTTGCAATTCCCTGGCATTTCTTTGCCTCTTGTTATATTCATTAGTAAAACCCAACCGTCGTTAGATCCAACTCAACTTACTCTGCTTGCACTCACTAACTATATAACTAAATACACTGTAGCTGGAGAAAAGTCCACAAATGTGCTAACTGGTCTCACATTAAATTTAGATGATAGTTTCCAGTGGACTCGGAGCAATGTTCTGAAAAGCTCTATTTTCTCAAATCAATTCACCACCTATTCTCCAAGAAAACATTTCACATCCTTTCCTCTCTTCAGATTTCCAATATCTCCTCTTCTTTTTCACTCTTCTTCACAATCTCATTTCTTATTTCCCTGGAACACCTACAGAGAAATTTTGCATGTTCCTACTGCTAATTTGACTATGAGTATTCACCAACTCATGTTCCCTCCTATTGAAATGGATAACTTGTCTCCTGTTCCCAACTCAACACCAGCCCCTCCCCTAGAGAGCTGGATCCCTTTCCCTCTCACCTTACTCAAGAATTTTTACCTACCAATGACTGCACGTGCACACATCATAAGCAAAATACAGAGAAGAGCAAAGAAAGCCAAACAAAGAAAGGAAAAGGAGCAGAATGAGGTTGAAGAAAGAACTTTTAGGTGATTGGGGAAAAAGGGAAAAAATTCTTTAGAAATTTGTTTAGGATCCAGGTGATTTGTATATTTTTGTTATCACTTAATTTGTAACTTTTGTTTCAGAAGCAAATATTTATGTTGTATAAATTTCTGATTGTTCTTGATGCAGAGATTGATAGGGAAGGAATGATGGGTTTGATGTTTTTATCAAATCATCAGCTATGGAAAAATATCTTTTAGAAGTGTTAAAATAAATGTTCCTACTGTATATTTAAAATGCAAAGAAAAAAAGAAGTTTGTCCTAAAAGTATCTCCCTTATATCATTAAAACTTCCTTTCTACTAAATCCATACCATAATGTCTGCACAAGACTTCAAGACTTCCCCTTAAATAAAAACAAAATTCAGAAAAATTGATAGTTCTGGCATGGTAAGATTCTAGAGGAGAATATATAAGATTCTATTTCTCAAGCAGAGTGGAAGGTATCAAGGTGTTCATTTTAAGAATTCTTGCCTTTTTCACAAAAATGGTGCTGAAAGCAAAGAAGGAAGCCCCTTGCCTCTCCTAAAGTTAAAGCCAAAACAAAGGCTTTGAAGGTCAAGTAAGCAGTGCTGAAAGGCGTCTACACTCTGTGGCTTTGAAGACAGCCCAAAATCCTCAAATGCACCCATGAGAACAAGCTTGACTACTATGCCATCATCAGATTCCCCCTGACCACCAGGAAGAAGTCAGCCATGAAGAAGACAGAAGACGACACTTGTATTCATGATGGATGTCTAGACCAACAAATACCACATCAGGAAGGTGTGAAGAAACTCCATACCAGCCCTGTATGGTGTGGCTCAGTTAGCTGAGCACCATCCCATGCACCATCCCCAGGCTTCAGGCTCCAGCCTTAGTCCTTGGTGCAGCATATAGGAAGCAACAATGTTTCTCTCCTCCCCTCCCCCCCTTCCTCTCTTCTAGACTCAGTGGAAGCATATTCTTGGGTGAGGATTAAAAATAAACCCAACACACACACACACAAAAAGCTATGACATTGATGTGGCTAATGCCAATATCCTTGATAGGTTTGATACAGAGAAGAAGTCATATGTTCAACTGGCTCCTGCCTATAATGTTTGGACGTTGTCAACAAAATTGAGATCATCTAAATTGAGTCCAGCTGCCTCATCCTAAGTGTAAATTTTTCATCAGTGGCCTTCCACTGTTATAGGAAATAATGTAAATATCTCATCATGGAAAACTAGGCCTTACATGACCTGGCTCTGGGTTGCCTCCCCAACCTCATTCCTATCACTCTTCTTGATGCACCCACCATACTCCTTCCTTGCTGTTGTTTGAATGGTATGTCAGCAAAATGCAGCCTACCATTTTATATTGTTACTAGAAGCCCGGTCCATACTCCTTCCTTGCTGTTGTTTGAATGGTATGTCAGCAAAATGCAGCCTACCATTTTATATTGTTACTAGAAGCCCGGTCCATACTCCTTCCTTGCTGTTGTTTGAATGGTATGTCAGCAAAATGCAGCCTACCATTTTATATTGTTACTAGAAGCCCGGTGCACAAAGTTGTGCATGGGTGGGGGGAGTTTCCTCAGCCCAGCCTGTGCCCTTTTGCAGTCCGGGACCCCTCGCTCCTTACCACCCACCTGCTCGCTGCTCCATAGCACAGCCGCAAAGGTGGGAGAGGCTCCTGCCACTGCTGCTATGCTTGCCAGCTGTAAGCACGGCTCAGGGCTTCTGGCTGAGCTGTACTCCCCCTGTGGGAGAGCACTGACCACCAGGGGGCAGCTCCTGCTTTAAGCGTCTGCCCCCTGGTGGTTAGTGTGCATCATAGCGACCGGTTGTTCCATGTTTGGTCGCTTTGCTTATTAGCCTTTTATTATATAGGATGTGTTTGTTGTTTTAACTTTTTATTTTGAAACAATTACAGACTCACATGTAGTTATAAGAAACAATGTAGAAATACTAGATAGGCATATAAATAATACAGAGATCCCATATACTCTTCACCTGGCTTTCCAATGGCAATATGTTGGACAACATAACACAATATCACAACCAGGAAATTGATATTGATAAATATGCTCATTTTATCAGTTTTATATGCACTCATTTATATGTGTGTGTTTAGTTCTATGCAAATTTTTCAAATATATTTTTTATTGATTTTAGAGAGGAAGGGAAAGGGAGAGATAGAAACATCAATGATGAGAGAGAATCATTGATCGGCTGCCTCCTGCATGTCCCCACTGGGGATCTAGCCTGCAACCCAGGCATGTGCCCTTGACCAGAATCAAACCCTGAACCCTTCACTACACAGGCCAATGCTCTATCCACTGAGCAAAACCAGCTAGGGCAGTTCTATGCAATTTTATCACATGTGTACATTCATTCATATCATGGTCAAGATACAAAACAGTTCTGTCAGAAGGATACTTGAAAAACAAAACAAAACAAGGATCTTTTGCATTTCCCTTTTATAACCAGTCATCTCTCCCCCATCCCAACTAGTGGCAATCATTAATCTTTTCTCTGTCTCTATGATTTTGTCATAAAAAATGTTATATAGCCCTGGCCAGTGTGGCTCAGTTGGATAAGCGTAGTCCCATGCACTAAACGGTTGCCAGTTCGATTCCTGGTCGGGGCATATGCCTGGATTGTGGACCTGATCCCCAATGAGGGTTGTGAAGGAGCCACCCGATTGGTGTTTCTCTCACACATCAATGTTTCTCTCTCTCCCTCTACTTTTCCCTCTCTCTAAAATCAATTAAAAATATTAGAAAAATATTATATAAATAGGATCTCTCTGTTTGGGCTGCTATAACACAATACCACAGACTGGGTGATTTAACAACAGTTAGTTCTCACAGTTCTGAAGGTTGGAAGTCCAAGAACAGGGTGCCAGCATGGTTAGGTTTGGTGAAGGTCCTCTTCCTGGTTTACACACAGACATTTTCTCATTGTATCTTCATAAGGTGGAGAGAAAGCAAACTAGCTCTCTGGCCTCTTCGTACAAAGGCACTAATCTTATTCAAGAGGGCTCCGCCCTCATGACCTAATTACTTCCCAAAGGCCCCATCTCCAAATGCTATCACATTGGTTATAAGATTTAAATATATAAATTTAGGGGGACACAACATTCAGTCCATAACAAAATCATATAATATATAAACTTTTGAGATTACCTTTTTCTACTCAGCTTAATTCCCTTGAGATCCATCCAAGTTGTTGTATGTATCAATAGTTTGTTCTTTTTTAATGCTGAGTAATGTTCTATGGTATAAATGTACTATAGTATGTTTTATCATTCATCTGTTAAAGGACAATAGTTCTTTGCTATAACAAATAAAGCTGTTGTGGCCCTGGTCAGGTAGTTCAGTTGGTTAGAGCAGTGGTCGGCAAACCGCGGCTCGCGAGCCACATGTATTGACTAATGAGTTTACCGACCACTGACCTAGATGCTCGATTCCAATAATTACAGGCTGTTGTTGTTCCTTGTGATTAAGCCCCTATCCCAGTGGTCGGCAAACTCATTAGTTAACAGTGTGGATGTGGCTCACGAGCCGCAGTTTGCCGACCACTGGGTTAGAGCATCATCCTGATATGCCAAGGTTGCAGGTTCAATCCCTGGTCAAAACACATATAAGAATCAACCAATTAATCAATAAGTGGAACAAGAAATTGATGTTTTTCTCTCTCCCCAAGATCAGTAATTTTTTTTAAAAAGCTGCTATGAAGTCTCAATTACAAGTTTTTCTATGATTATGTTTTCTTTTATGGGGATGTAATTGCTAAGTCATGTGATAAGTGCATGATTTATAGGAAACTGTTGTATTCTTTAGTAGTTTTTGTATGATTATGTTTTTATTTTTCTGGGAGTGCAATTACTGAGTCATATAATAAGTGCCTGATTTATAAGAAATTGTCATATTCTTTACTAAAGTGACCATACCATTATACATTTCACCATTAATGTATGAAATAGTCAGTGTATCTGCATCTTTGCCAGCAAATGGGGCTTATTTGTCATCTATGTATCTTCTTCGGTGAAATTTATGTTCATGTCTTTTGCCTATTTTTTTATCTATAGAGATTTTTAAATAATAGTTTTATTAAGACACTAGAGGCCCATTGCACCAAGATTCATGCAAGAATAGGTCTTCCTTCCCCTGGCTGCCAGCACCAGTTTTCCTCCAGCACCTGGGACCCAGGCCTTCACTCTGGCCACTGCCTTCTGCCTCCGCTCTGGCCGAGCCTTCAGTGTTCACTCTGCCAGAGCCTTCAGTGTTTGCTGCTGTAGCTCCCTCTGCCCCCCACCCTCCCATTCAAGCAGGCATCCTGCCCCACCCTGCAGCTCGATGCCTGCTTATGCAAATTAACCTGCCAGCTCTGTTGGGTTAATTTGCATACTCACTCCTGATTGGCTGGTGGGTATCACAGAGGTATGGTCAATTTGCATATTCCTTTTATTAGTATAGAGAACTCACATACTATACAATCTACCATTTAAAGTGTACAATTCAGTGGTTTTTCTTTTAGTACTAGAGGCCTGGTGCATGAAATTCATGCATGGGTAGGGTTCCTAGGCCTGGCCGGTGATCAGGGCTGATCTGTGGGGTGACTGGTGGGGCAATCAGAGGGCCCCCACTAGCACCTGCCTTGGCCATCCTGGCACTGCCTGCCCACTGGCCCCACCCACCACTGCCACCGCTGCCACTGCCGGTAGCCTCACTCTACAGGGCGATCAGCGGGGCAATTGGGGGTGCCCCCACTGGCATCCGCCTTGGCTGGCCTGGGGCCTGCAGGCTGGAGGTAGCTACTGTGTTGAGCATCTGCCCCTAGTGGTCAGTGCGCAGCACAGCGACCAGTTGTTCCACCAGTTGTTCCCCTGTTTGGTTGATTTGCATATTAGACTTTTATTATATAGGATATTCACAGAGTTGTGCAACCACCACCACAATCAATTTTGGAACAATTTTGTACCATACCCATTAGCAGGCACTCTCCAATTTCCCCCAAACTCCCAGCCCGAGGCAACCGCTAATTTACTTAAAAAACACACAAAACTTCATCTGAGCTTATGTTCTTACTGGTTTCAGAGAGAAAGGAAGGGAAAAGGGGGAGGGAGGGAGGAAGAGACAAAGAGGGAGGGAGGGAGAGACAAAGAGAGAGATCACATGGCCCACAAAGCCTAAAATATATACTATCTGGATCTTGACAGAAGAGTTTGTCAACCACTTGCTCTGATCTGATAAGCCTCAAGGCCTTTACATATGTTGCTCCTCTGTCTGAAACACTGTTTCCTTAGATCTTCTCATGGCTGGGTTCTTACTATCATTCTGGTTTCTGCTTACACTCACCTTAGAGAGGCCTTTTCTGACCACATCATTTAGAATATTCAACCATCCCCCAAATTCTACCATTTGTGTGCTTACCTTGCTTTATTTTTCTTCATGGAATTTATCACTTCTTTCACTAGACTATAAGATCCATGAGGGTATTTCCTGGTACCAATAGAGCCTGTCTTATAATAGCACTCAAGAAATATTTGAATGAATAAGTGTGTCATAGAGAACTATCACACCTTTCCAGATAAAATAATCCTATTTATTACCCCATAAGTTATTTATTAGAGGAACAGTACTTGAATAAAAAAAAATATGTCTGATTCCCATCATGATTTGTAGAAGTGATATATGTCATTTACCTCCAGGATATTCCCTAACATATCAAACTGAGAAATTACACAGGGCTAGAGAGCAAGAATGATTGAAAGCATTTAGATTTGGCCTGGCTGGCATGGCTCAGTGGTTGAGTGTCAACCTACGAACCAGGAGGTCATGGTTAGAATCCTGGTCAGGGCACATGCCTAGGTTGCAGGTTTGATCCTCAGTGTGGGGTGTGCAGGAGGCAGCTGATCGATCATTCTCTCTCATCCTTGATGTTTCATCTCTCTCTTCTCTGAAATAAAAGTACATTTAAAAAAAAGAGAAAATATTTAGATTTGTTTTCTAACTCTGTATTCCTTTCTGATCTCCTCTTGAACTTGAACTGAAACAATGAGTGAATGATAAGGTGGGTTATCTTTTTCACATTATAATTGACTGCTCCTAATCCTTTGAGTTCTGAACCTCTTAATCTACTAGGGCAGTGGTGGGCAAACTGAGGCTCGCAAGCCACATGCGGCTTGCGAGCCGTGGTTTGCCGCTCTGTTGACTAATGAGTTTGCCGACCACTGACCTAGACTCTCGATTCCAATAATTACAGGCTGTTGTTGTTCCTTGTGATTAAGCCCCTATCCCAGTGGTCGGCAAACCGTGGCTCGCGAGCCGCATGTGGCTGGCGAGCCGCAGTTTACCGACCACTGTACGAGGGGAACAGGATAGAACAGAGGAAAGGAAAGAGAACTTTGATATAAAAACTTTGGTCATAAGTCAGCTCTAGCACTCACTAGTTATGTGACCTTAATAACTTATGTTAAGATCTTAAACCTTGATGTAAAGAAACCAATGTATGTAAATAATAATAAATTCAACATTAAACATCTTTTATGTGTAAATATGAGATAATAGAAAATAGATATATTGGTCTCTGCACCACCTGGCTCAAGCTCCTAAAATCCTTGTAGTTTCCTAAGTGATCAGAACACTAGGAGCATCTATTATTCTAATATTTGTCTTTGATCCCATCCCTGACACAAGGCCGCTAAAACCCATACAAATTTCCAAGTGAGGAGAGCACTAGGACCATCTTTTGTTATAATGAGGTGACTCTGGGTGGACTCCTGGAAGGCTCCTAGATGGGGGGATGATCACCAGAAAAACCAAGCTATGATTATTAGAAGCTTGGAATTTTTAGCCCTGCTACCTATCCTCCAGAGAAGAGGGGTTGGATATGAAGTAAATAACTGATCAAGCCTACATGAGAAAGCATCCATAAAATCACAATAGTATGGGGTTTAGAGAGCTACCAGTGAACATATCCACACCAGGAGTGTTGACATATCTCAACTTCATGGGGACAGCAGCTCCTTCCAGACCTCGCCCTATGTATCTCTTCAACTGGCTGTTCATCTGTATCTTTATCATATCCCTTAATAAACTGGAAAATATAAGTGTTCTGTGAGCCTCTCTAGCAAATTAAGAGAACCCAAGGAGGAAGTCGCTGAAACCTCCAATCTTTAGCTGGTTGATCAAAAAGAAGCATATGTGATAACATGAACTTGTGACTGGCATCTGCAGCATGCACATGGGGCAGGGGCGGGGACTGGAGGGTGGAGGGGAAGAAGTTTTGTGGGAGTGAGCCTTTGACCTATGAGATCTGACACTATCTCTGAGTGGATAGTGTCAGAACTGAATTACATTGCAGGACACCCACCTGGTGTCACAGAGAATCCACACGTTTGGTGAAAAGTAAAGTATTTTATGTTAGCAACGGAGACTCACAGGAGAGAAACACAATAGGGAAGCAGTTGGTTTTTCCCTTCATAAGGAAAAAAATTTGAGTTTCTTCCTTTACACCAAATACTTTGCTAAGTGCTTAGAATACAGAGGTGGGCAAAAGTAAGTTTATAGTTGTTTTTATGGAAAATAATACAATAATTAATACAAAATAATCTATTTTGCATACTTACAACTGTAAACCTCCTTTTGCCTACCCTCATATATTATCTAATTTGTTACAAAGATAGATGTCACCCAGAAAGCTAATTACAGTGTCTGATTAATAGGTATGAAATAGGACAAATTTTCACAGCCATTTGTATCTGGGTTTGTCAAAATAGCCTGTCAAAAAGTAAATTCACTGTTTTTAACGCCAGTAACAGTAGCAACAACCATCTTAACCTTTACTTATCCTTAATTTCCACCAAAAGTCAGGGCACTCTGTCCTTTAATTTCTGTATTATTGGGATGTTTCACAGGATTTTAAAATAAAACAATGATATATCTTAATAATGATAAGGTTGGCATAATTAGGAAGCTCACAAATAACAGAAATATGATTTTTGAAGTGAAAAACAAAATAACTCCTACTCTTTAGTTACATCTAATGAGTAAATAAAAATGCAGCAAGGGGAGCTCGAAGTAGCTACGGAGCACAGTGGCTTTGCTCTTGATTGGCAGAGGAGAGAACACATTTTAAAAAGGACCACTGACTAATTTCTGTTTCCTATCTCGCTCTTTCCGTGCTTCCTCTGTCTTTCTAAAAATAACCTTAGTAATTGTCACTCAAAAGTATCATCTTTAAAAGTGTGTTGACTCTTTAGATTTTTAAAAAGATGCATCTTTTGCATTTTGGAAAATGTGTTAAGGAAGAGCAATTGCACCCTCTGCTTTCCCCCAGCTCTGCTTCCCCTAGCATGGACCATTAAGTTCAGGAAAAAGACTGGCAGCCTGAAATGACAGGCATTCAAGATACCAGTGACTTCTCAAAGAAAAGCTCATTTAAAGTCTTTCTCGATATGATCATGACATGTTGGTAAATCTTTGATTTCAGGCAATTCATGATTTAGCTACCAAATGATGCCTACCCTGCCCCTATCTCATTCCATATATTTCTTAAAAATACCTTTCTGTGGCTCTTCATCACAATACTTTGCAAGCTATATGACTCACACTCTAGACTCTGCTCTATAAAAATATTGTGCACATTCATATATCACTCCATATTACTCTTCACATTTCTATGCCATGGCTCTTTTCAAGGAGATTACCTCAAGACCACTTGTGCATAATTTAACTGAGGCCTGTCTGCAGTTCACAACACTGAACATGGTATTTTGTCATTCTTATCATGCTTGATAACATTATAGCACAAAATGCCACAAATGGCTAATACTAATTAAATGTGAATAGAAGTGTGGGAAGGTACATAGTCTATTGGCTGCAATAGTCTCACCACCATTTATGTGTATGTCAAGACAACCAAAGTTTAGGGAGAGGATATTGTAATTATTAACATAACCATGTCGAAAACAATTTGATTTCAATCTGACATTCGTTCTTAATACTCACATCCTGTTTGGAACTCTCCATTTCTCTGCTATGCTAAGAATTGACTCTCCGTCCAATTCCTCTTCAAGGTACTGCTGCCTGTAAATTGTAATTAGCTAGTTATTTGTTTGCTCTACTTAACTCTCCTTAAGAGGCTGTGCCTTACCCCCCTAACCATGGGCACACCAATAAATACTTGTGGAAGAAGGTAAAACCTCATACAACTCTAATGTTGTCTGAGATTAACTCAATTCTGAGGTCCTCAACAAAGCTCTTTCCACTGGTTCAGTAGCCAGTGCAAACAATGTTATCAAGTTCAGGGTTGTGGGGAAAGAAAAAGAGCAAGAGCTGAATATGTTGAAAACAGAACCTCTCCATTGAGTCATTGCTTTGTCAACTAGCAGTCTCCGCAGTAGCAAAATGAACAGGGGTCAAATTAGGTGATCCTGCTGATATAAAATTCTGTAATTTAATGCGGCGTATTTTGCCAAATAAAACTTAAAACATTTTATATAAGCCATCTCCTCATTGCTTCACCTTAGCCCACACTACCTCAGTGAGCTGCAGGGAGCGGGAAATCAGGATTCTGCTTAACTAGATGTCAAGCCTGAGTCTGTTTCCTTCCTCTGTCAGCTCCCCTGGGGTGGGTAGTTCTGAGGACCTGCTGGGATGCTGTATGTTGAAGCACTAGTATCATTTCCTGAGTTTATTTGGAGGAGAAGAATCAGGACAGACTACTCCTCAGCCTCCCTATTACCATTTCCTTTTCCTCATTTGGGAAAAACAACACCCCCCCCCCAGCCCCCTCAATTCTTTTAACTCAAATAAATACACTTTTTTTTTTTTTAACAAAGGGAGATATTATTTAGTGATTTGTAAAATTAACTCAGGCGAAGTCTTCAGGAAAAGCAATGGAAATGACAAATTTAGTCAACATATTAAACGGGGACAACGTTAATAACAATATTTTGCCAGAAGCACTTGGGCTTACCCCCCTTCTCTCACACTTCAGGAATAAAGAACCACATGAATCCGGCACTGAATGAAGGAACGATCCCTAACTTTTTAAGGAAGCTCCAATTTCCATCTGGCAAAAACCTACAAAGCTAATCTCATCTGCATGGCACTACAACTCCTGGTAGACACCCCGGAAGGCCAACACAGTTCTCTCTTCCTTGGTCCAGTTCCCTCCGCCTGCATCACCCTCCGGTGGCTGCCTCCCCTCCTCAGGTCTCAGGTCAAAAGGACTTCAGACCCATCCCTCCTCCTTCCCCCAGGGTGATACCCCCGCCCCCTTCCCCACTCCGTCTTTCCTTCCTACGCTGTATCTCTGCCCGGCCTTTTCGGAGATACCTCCGCATCTTCTTGTCTGCCCCCTGCCGAGTCCGCTCCAGGAAGGTGGGGCCTGGCCCACCTCCTTCCCTGGGGGACCCCCCGCAGCCAGAGCAGAGCTGGGGGCCCAGCAGGTGCTCCGGAAAGAACTAGTCTCTCCGATACCCCGAGGCTCCTGGCTCGTTTCTCCAGAGCCGCAGGACCCCTTTCCCTGAGCCCGGCCCAGCACGCAGTCACCACCCACCTGCACCCGAGCCCGGCTCGGATGCTGGGGGCTCGGAGGCTCGGCCTCCCGCCTGCGGGCCCCGGGCAGCGCAGCGCACCCACCACCCGGACCGCAGGGCCCCGCGGCGCCGCTCAAACGCCCAGCTCGGGGCCACCCGCACCTGCGCCGGGTCCAGGCCGCCGCCGGCAGACACAGCGACGGCGCCCTGCGCTCCGGCTGCCCGTTGAGCAGCCGTTAGGCCCCGCGCTGCTCCGAAAGGGCAAGGTTCAGTTTCGAATGATCCGTTGACCTGGTGGAAAGACGTGACTCGGTTTATCCGCGCCCTCCGTTAGCCGGACGCATGCGCCGCGCGCGGCCGGAGCGAGGGGGCTGCTCGCGCGCCCCCCCCCCCCCCGCCCCGACCTCGCACCTTCACACCCAACTGACCCGCGGGCTTCCCGTCCCATCGGGCGCCGCACTGGCACCTGCGCGCGGAAAGGGCGTGGATCTCTTTATGGGGAACCGGTTCTGGGCACCCCTGTTACAGAGGGGGTGCATTTCTGCTTTAAGGGGTACCCGCCCCCCTCATCGCCTCCCAGACGTCGCTGCGGGGTGGGCCCCGGTCGGGCTGAGAAGGCCAAGGGCAATTTCTGGTCGTCCTTTGGCCCCAGTAGCTCTCGGTGATGAAAACCCAGCGCCTGTCCCTCCACCTCCGGGAAAGGGCTCTACAGTTTCGGGGTTCGGAGTATACAGGCTCCGAGCCTGGCCGTGCTGCCCAGGGGAGGGGAGCGCCCCAACAGAGCACACGGGTGTTTTGAAGGGATCGTTCTCCTCTGAACCCAATTATTTGGAGCCCCGCCCGGAGAGCCTGACCTTCGGTAAAGGGTTGAGTCAATAGTGACAAGGTTTTTGTTGTTGTTTTTAATATATATATATATATTTTGATTGATTTCAAAGAAGAAGGGAGAGAGAATCATTGATGGGCTGCCTCCTGCACACCCCACACTGGGGGTCAAGCCCACAACCCCGTCAGGTGCCTTGACCAGGAATTGAACCGTGACCTCCTGGTTCATTAGGAGGAAGCTCAACCACCGAGCCACGCCAGCTGGGCTGCATTACTTTTGCCTGAGCTCCAAGGGCCCTATGAAGGTCAAAAACAGGCAAACTAATCTATGGTGTCATAAGTCTAGATTGTAGTTACCATACCTTTGGGATGTTGTGGCTGGGAAGGGACATCAGGGCTTCTGAGGTGTGTTCTGGGATTAGTCTGGGTGCTGCTACCTTTGTAAAAACAATCACCCAAATGAAACATTTTTCCATGTATCTTTTACTTTAAGAAGTTTTTAAGAAAAGAAGAAAAAAACCTGAAGTATTAATTTGTCTTAGTTACTCACTATTCAAGCTACATTCATTTTATTTATTTATTTACTTATTTTTAATTCTCGCCAGAGGCTATTTTCCCATTGATTTTTAGAGAGAGTGGAAGAGAGAGGGGAAGACAGAGAGAAATATTGATGTGGGAGAAACACACTGATTGGTTGCCTTCTGCATGCACTCTGACCAGGGCCCGAGGCCGGGGAGGAGCCTGCAGCGGAGGCCTTGACCAGAATAAAACCCGGGACCCTTCAGTCCACAGGTCGATGCTCTATCCCCTGAGTCAAACCGGCAAGGGCAACAGACGTTCATTTTATAATCATGATATGTAAGGCATTGACAGGCACTATGGAGTCCTGGGAAGATGCTTGTGCTTTCAGGAGTTCGTAATTGAAGAGGTGGCACAAACAGAGAAGCCATTGCTTGGGCATAGTCTTTGATACTATGAGGGAAGTCCAAATTAATTACTTTGGAAGAGTGTTGGGGGAAAGCATATGCATCTAGGCAGAGTTTCTGAGTTAGAAGGGATTTATTTAAATTATTTATTTTTAGAAGGTACTCATAATGACTTACAGGCAGCGGTAGGATGAACAGCTGTCTCAGTGTCCCAGGACTGAGAGGTTTCTTGGAACAGGTGAATTTTAGTGCTAAATCTAAGATAGCACTGGGAAACCTGGGAGGGGCGGTCGCTCTAGCAGGGGCTGAGCCTGATACATCTTTGAATGTATCCAATTATCTAACATAACGTCTTATACATAAAAAAAGAAGAAAAAAAAGTCTCACACATAGAAGATGCTCAATAAGCTCAATGTATATTTGTTAAAATGAAATAGGGAAAGTGCCCGGTCAGTGTGGCTCAGTGGTTGAGTGTTGACCTATGAACCAGGAGGTCATGGTTTGATTCCTGGTCAGGGCACATCCCCGGGTTGCAGGCTCAATCCCCAGTAGGGGGCATGCAGGAGGCAACCAATCAATGATTCTCTCTCATCATTGATGTTTCTATCTCTCCCTCTCCCTTCCTCTCTGAAATCAATAAAATAAAAAAAATAAATAAATAAATATGTATATATATATATATAAAAGAAATAGGGGAAAGTAATAACAGAAATAAGGGTACCTATTCAAGTGATGCCAGTCATTTTAGGGGTGAGCAGAGAATTGTGAAAAATGTGGGTTAGGACCAGGTTGAGGAGGATGTGAATCCAGACTGAATAGCTTGGACTATATTTTATTGACAAATGGTAGCCATGGGATGCTTTTGAACAAATGGTGTGACATGGGGGGAGGGGGTGTTTTTCCTTATTAAATCTGGGAACAAGTTGGTATAAGTAAGAGTATACAAGCTGAAGTCCAACTAAAAGTCCAGAAGTAAAATAATAAAAATTTAAAACTGTAAGGGAACTAGGAGGTCACTAATCTAATGCTTTTCCTATATACTAGTATGTTCCTTTTAGAAACTGTTTCTTCCAGTTTTCTTCTCATTTCTTAAATGTTAATATTTACTTGTAATACTAAT
Organism: Corynorhinus townsendii; assembly: GCA_026230045.1. Lineage (NCBI taxonomy): Eukaryota > Metazoa > Chordata > Mammalia > Chiroptera > Vespertilionidae > Corynorhinus > Corynorhinus townsendii. The sequence goes on from JAPDVU010000003.1 coordinate 197,332,933, forward strand.
TTTAGTTAGCAGTAAACGAAGGCCCAGTGGTAATGTCACTTCTTCAAGGTTATTAAGCAAGTTCTAAGCAAGGTTGGGCAAGGAGCTAACTTTCTTCTCTGCAAGGGCCGTGACCTTGCACTTAGTCAGTGGTTTCAGAGCCCTGCCACACTGGGACAGTGTGTTCACTGAGAAAGGAACGGAAAAGTTAGCATTTTTCTTGAAGTTTAATCTATCAGTCATTTATTTATTTACTTACTTATCCTCACACGAAGATATTTTTTCCATTGATATTTAGAGAGAGTGGAAGGTAGGGAGAAAGGGGGAGAGAGAGAGAGAGAGAGAAAAAAAAACTGATGTGAGAGAGACACACACACATTGATTGGTTGCCAGGGATCAAACCTGCCACCCAGGTACATGCCCTGGACCAGGAATCAAACCAGCAACCCTTTAAAGCAAGGGCTGGTGCTCTAACTATTAAGCAACACTGGCCAGGACGAGTTTATCCAGTTTTTAAATGCTGAGATTATAATCTTCCCACCTTTTTGGTGTTCCAAACGTTACTTCTTTTATGAAGTGATGGTTATGGCAAACAGTAACTGGTAATGTCCTTAATGTGACAATGTAAAAAGTTCTCTGCTCCCCTTACGTTCCCGTTGGTTTATAAAATGAAAAAGTCTGAAACAGACTTTTGCTTCATTCTTGTGCTACTCCTGGCTCAGAATCCTTTCTCTCTACTTATTACCAAGGAAATTTTAAAAATGTAGATTCATAAACACTTGTGATGGATATGGCTGACTTACATACTATCTCCTTTTTATATAACTTCCTATACTGCAAAGGCTGGGAATCCAAAAACTGTTTTCCAGCTTTTGTTGCAGCTAGGAGTGGGTCTAGTTGTCAAGTTTGATGTCAGTAATTTTCACACCCAAGAGACTTGGAAGTAGAACTGAGGCAGGGATGTTGGGTTTTCTGCAGCAGAGTCCCAGCATCCCTTCGCCAGGCTTCTGAAGGCTGTTGAGGCAGCATTAGCAACAGCCAATTCCTGGGTCACAACTAGTGCAATGTGAGTTTTTTTGTTTTTTAATCCTCACCTGGGAATAAGTGTATTGATTTTAGAGAGAGGGGAAAGAGGAGGGGCGGGGGGAGAGAGAGAGAGAGAGAGGAACAGATCAGGTGCCTCCCCTATGCACAGTGCTCTGATCAGGAATCAAACTTACATTCTTTCGGGATAGGAGGCTATGCTCCAACCAACTGAGCCATACTGGCCAGGGATAGGGCACTGTGTTCTTAAACTCAACAGTTTCAGCAGTAAGTCTTCATTCCTCCCCTTTCTGAAGCTTCCCTGGTGAGAGGGGTTAGTAGTTTCATTCTTGGAGTCATTTCTGGGATTCAGCAGAGACGCTGCTCCTCCAATTCTTCAAAGGACTTTTTAAAGGACCTATATCTCCGTATTAAGGCATTTTCTGCTGAAAATAAAGTGGCTTCTGTTTACTTCAACCAAGCCCGATAGAATGAATACCTGACTGGCAGTAGTAAGTACATTGTCCCTTCTACACCTCTCCCAGCCCCTCCTATGCCTCTGCCTTCCCTTTTCCTCTTCTTTGCATAAATGCCAAATGTAGTGTAGTCTGGTGCTTTCATTCTTGGTCTTTCAAGGCCTTGTAGCTGTTCCTTGGGTCTTTAGAAAGAAACTTTAAAAGAAGTTTTTATTGATTTTAGAGGGGAAGGAAGAGGGGGAGAGAGCGAGAATGAGCGAGTGAGAAGGAAATAGCAATTTGTTGTTCCACTTATTTATTCATTTTTTTTCCATTTCACTTCTTTTTTTTATTGTTTGAAGTATTACAAATAGTAGTACATATGTCTCCTTCCCCCCCCCATTGACCTTCCCCCAACCTCCCCTACCCCCCAGTACATGCCTTCACCTGCCCGCACCCCCCCCCCCCGGGGTCTTGTATCCATTGGTTATGCTTATATGCGTGCGTACAAGTCCTTCGGCTGGTCTCTTACAGCCCCCCTTGCCCAACCTCCCCTGTCTTCCCAATGTAGTTTGACAGTCTGTTCAATGCTTCTTTGCCTCTGTATCGTTTTCCCACCATTTCTTTCCTTTAAAAAGTTTTGCCTTTGCAGACTAGAAATAAACATATAATAACAAAACAACAACAAAAAAGTGTTTGAGTCCCAATTTCAATGTCCAACAGTTCTGAGTCCCCGTTTCAATGTCTAACAGTTCCTTATGTGTACATGTCAGCAATGATATCTGGATGGTGTGCACATGGTGGCAATGCAGGTCCGACCCTCTCTGGTTTGGTCCTAGGCAACCTGCAGCGGTGCACAGCTGCTGACTGCTTGCGTGGCAAGGCGTTGTCAGCGTCTTCCATCTCTGGACTGTTTTTCCTCTTATCTTCGTGGTTGGAGCACACCTGTCAATTCCTCTCTGTTGCAGGAATCCACATGGTCTTGGAGTTGTTTTCTGAAAATATACAAACATATTCTCAACCACAAGTTAATAAAGGAATCTTTTCTATATAATTGATTTGGGATCCTTTTTATTTTTGCCCAAACGATTTTCCTTTGTCTTATTTAGACACCATGTGTGTTTTTCATGGCCATCTTGCTTTTTCCGGGGGATCCCTGCTCTTCCCGGCTGCAAACTGTCTCACTAGCTGTGCCTCCTTCGCCAATTCGGGCTGGATTCCGCTCGTCTCAGCTGCTCCCTCTATTTGCTCCGGGACAAGGCTCAGGACACATCCTTCTATTCCGCCGCCATTTTGTCTCCCTATTTATTCATTCATAGGTTGAATCTTGTACGTGCCCTGTCCAGGACTTAACCTATGTCCTTGGCATATTGGGACGATGCTCTAGCAATTGAGCTACCTGACCAGGTCAGAAACTTAAAAAAAAAAAAACACAAAAAAACCCACACACCCACACAATTATTTATTTATTTTTAAAATATGTTTTAATGATTTTTAGAGAGAGTAAGGGAGAGGGAGAGAGAAACATCCATGAAAGAGAAAGATCAGCCATTTCCCTCCTGCACACCCCCTACTGGGGATCAAGCTTGAAACCTAGCCATGTACCATGACCCAGAATCAATCAGTGACCTCTGCATGCAAGGGACAGTCCTCAACACACTGAGCCACACTGGCTGGGCCAGGGTCAGAAACTTTTGATTATTGTTTCACAGGAGGGTGGAGGGTAGGAAGAGGAAGGAGCAGCTAGGCTCCAGGAGGGTGAGGATTTCTCTAAGGTCAAAGATTCCATCTACTATCTGACTCAGTGTCTCATGTTCTTGCCAATCAAGATGCCACTGGTTTATTTTGTCACGCAAGAAAGGCCCAAACCTGTAGAGAATTATTGTAAGAGTTTATTTGAGCCAAACTGACAACATACGCTGGGGAGCAAGATATAAAATGCTTCCCAAAATGACAGCTTTTCAACTTTTTTTGTGTATTTAACATTAAAGAGGGAATTGTAACGAAGATTACATTGAAGCAGGAAAAAGCAAGGCAGGGATTGGATTACGGGAAGTTAACAAGATTACATACTCTCTTGAGGATGGTTATGGTTTTATTTCAAAGATCCTAGATGCACAGATGCAATGGACTGGCCTTTCTTAAGACAAAGATAAACCTTTCCTAACAAGTTATATGCCTGGGTGTGACTATCCACCATGACCTGCCCAGTTAGGAATTTATGATCAGATCACCCTATGAGGTTACTTTCCATAGAGCTCATTTTTACATCCACAATTTTTACATGCTGGAGGGCTTGGATCTGCGATTAGGAACAATAGCAGGCTGTTGTTGTTTTTCTTCCTTAGACTTAGTGCTGGGCTCTAAGTTGCCTCAGAGACAATTTCTGCTTTGGCTTATTGGGCATCATCAAAGGGAAAGTGACAGTGCTGTCAGTGTATGAATTATGAACCTAAAGATCATTTTGTACATTTCCACATAATTCATGTAACATTAGGAATGTGGGTAAAAAACGGCGTTCTCTGGAAAGGAACATCACAGGGTAATCTAATCATAAATTACTAACTGGACAGGTCATGGTGGATAGTCATGCTCAGGGATATAACTTCTCTAGTAAAAAGCTTATCTTTGTCTTAAGCAAGCCCTGTCCATTGTTCCTGTGTATCTAGGTTAACACACCTTTGGAATGCCTCTTTGCATATATATCCTTCCTTCTAAAGCATGACCACCCTCAAGAGAGCACATAGTCTTAACTATCCTGTAATCAGACCCACCCACACATTATGTGTTCAAGAAAGCACGTAATATTATATATATATATATATGTGTATGTGTGTGTGTGTGTGTGTGTGTGTGTGTGTATATATATATATATATAATTAGAGGTCTGGTGCATGAAATTCGTGCATGGGGCGGGGGTGGTGTCCCTCAGCCCAGCCTGCATCCTCTCCATTCTGGGATCCCTCTCATAATATGAGATCGCTGTCTCTTAACCGCTCACCTATCTGCCTGCCTGGTTGCCCCTAACTGCCCTCCCCTGCTGGCCTGGTCACTCCTAACTGCCCTCCCCGGCTGGCCTGGTCACTCCTAACTGCCCTCCCTGTCTGGCCTGGTCGCCCCTAGCCACCTCTCCCTTGGCCCCACCACCATGGCTTTTTCCAGAAGGATGTCCAGAAGACGTCCGGTTTAATTAGCTTGTTACCCTTTTATTACTATAGATAATGTTTATTGATTTCAGAGAGGAAGGGAGAGGGAGAGAGAGAAACATCAGTGATGAGAGAGAAGCCTTGATCTGTTGCCTCCTGCACGACCCCTCACTGGGATCAAGCTTGCAAGCAACCACAACCTAAACCCAGGTATGTGCCCTGACTAGGAATCAAACCTTGACCTCCTGGTTCATAGGTTGATGCTCAACCACTGAGTCACATCAGACAGAAAGCACATAATCTTAACCTGTAATCGGATTCCTGCCTTGCTTTCTCCCACATTCCTATAATCTTCCTTATAGTTCCCTCCTTAACTTCAAGTGCATAAAAGAAATTTATTCTCCACAGCATATGTTGCTCCCAGAATATGTTGTTAGTTTGGCTCAAATTCTTGTAAAAATTCTCTACAGGTTTGGATGTTTCTTATGCTGACAGGAACAAAATGCACTTTTCTCTCATGAACACAATTGAAAATTTTCTTTTTAAAAACCCTCCCTCAAGGATGTGTCTCTTACTGATGAGAGAGACAGAGAGAGAGAGAGGAACATTGATTCCTTATGTGCCTGTACTGGGGATGGAACCTAAAACCTAGGTATGTGCTCTGATTGGGAATCAAATTGGCAACTTATTATTTTTTTGGTCTTTAAAATGCAAAATTTTATTTTTTAATTAAATCTTTATTGTTGAAAGTATTACATATGTCCCCCCCCCCCCGCCATTGACTCCTTCTAGCCCCCTCACTCCACTCCAGGCCTTCACCACCCCATTGTCTATTCCATGAATTATTCATATATGTATACAAGTTCTTTAACCATTTCCCACTCCTCCACCAACCCCCACCTTCCCTCTGAGATTCTGCAGTCTGTTCTGTGCTTCTAAGTCTCTGGATCTATTTTGTCAGCTTATTTTGTTCATTAGATTTCACATATAAGTGAGATAATGTGATACTTGTCTTTTTCTGACTGGCTTATTTCGCTTAGCATAATACTCTCCAGGTCCCTCCATGCTGTCTCAAAGGATGAGAGGTCCTTCTTTTTTCACTGCTGCATAGCATTTCATGGTATAAATGTACCACAACTTTTTTATCTATTCATCTGCTGATGGGCACTTGGGCTGTTTCCAGATCTTAGCTGTTGTAAATTGTGCTGCTATGGACATAGAGGTGCATACATTCTTTCTGATTGGTGTTTTGGGTTTCTTAGGATATATTCCCAGAAGTGGGATCACTGAGTCAAATGGCAATTCCATATTTAATTTTTTGAGGAAACTTCACACTGTTTTCCATAATGGCCGCACCAGTCTGCATTCCTACCAGCAGTGTACTAGGGTGCCCTTTTCTCCACATTCTCAGCAGCATTTGTTATTTGTTAATGGTAGCCATTCTGAGAGGTGTGAGGTGATAGCTCATGGTTGTTTTGATTTGCATCTCTCTGATGGTCAGTGACTTTGAGCATTTTCTCATATGTCTCTTGGCCATCAGTATGTCCATGTTGGAGAAGTGTCTATTTAGATCCTTTGCAAATTGGCAACCTTTTGGTGCACGGGATAATGCTCTAACCAACTGAACCACACTGTCCAGGACTGAAAATTTTCTTAAAATCTCCCCTTGCCCTTTGGCATAAGCATGCTAGAATTATATATAGCCTAGTAATAATTTTCCTATGATACTTTCATTACTGCAAATATAGTTGCCTCCTGTTCCTCCCCTTATTTGTAAACTATTGCCATAATGATACTGAAGAGCCAGTATGATACACTCTCTTGTAAATTATTTGACCTAGAAGACCCCAGGAAATAAAAAAAAAAGGTGAGATAGCTTCTGTAAAACAAAAGGTTATTTATTTATTTATTTATTTATTTATTTATTTATTTATTTATTATCTTGACAAAAGCCCTGCAGGGTCCTGCAGTAGGGATAGTTACAATACTAGTGGGAAGTTCTTACACCGCTCCCTCAGTTTCAGAGCACAGTTTTATATATATATATCTCAATCATTGATTTCAGAGAGGAAGGGAGAGGGATAGAGAGATATAGAAACATCAATGATAAGAGAATCATTGATTGGCTGCCTCCTGCACACCCCCTACTGGGGATGGAGCCTGCAACCTGGGCATGTGCCCTTGACTGGAATCGAACTGGGTCCACTTCAGTCTGCAGGCTGATACTCTATCCTCTGAGCCAAACTGACAAGGGCCAGAGCACAGTTTTTATGCCATGTTAAAGCATTGCTCAAATCTAGCTATACGAAAAAATGTGGCCTGGCCACAGTTGGCTAGCGCGCCAAGGTTGTAGGTTCAATCCCTGGTCAGGGCCCATATAAAAATCAACCAATGAATACATAAATATGTGGAACAACAAATCCATGTCTCTCACTCTCTCTTGTAAGATCAATAAATAAAACATAAAAATATAAAAAAGAAAAAATCTGGAATCAGAAAAAAGTGAACACTTGTGCTGGAAAGCAAGTGACTCCATAATTTATAGTATAGCTGGTATCTTTCAACACTCAAATAGTAAATCCTTCCTACCCTTGAATCTCAGATCGTAGGTTAAACACTTTATTTTCCATTCACTGCATGTAGAGGACATCTTTCCATCTATTACCATCTATCTTTTTAATCTTTCTAGGAAGGCAGGTTGATGGGAAATCTGCTTTCAGTTTTAAAGGCCTCATGGTAAGGAGAAAATGGTAGCATTTTTACAGGCAGCTAGGTAGGTAGTTCCCCAGGTGGGTCTGGGAAGTATATCTACATCTCAATTTAAGGCTGGATTAACTCAGGTGGTGAATGTAAAACATTTTTCCAGGATCATAAAATTGGCACAGAAAAGGTCTGACATGTTTAGAATTTGTTCAGCATACTTTACAAAAGTTTATCTTTATGGTTTGGTTCCCATCATCTACTATGTATCGGACAATGCCAGGCACCAGAGATCCAAGGATGAATAAAATATACTCTCTCCTCAAGGTATTTATATATAATTATTGCCCGTCCTTCAGATAAATCTTTGCAGTTCTCTTCACCTCCACCCACCCTCTCCAATTATTTTATGAATGGTTTCTTTAGGCACCCACCTGCTTGATACTGTTATCCAGGGTCATCCTTAGCCTCCCACACGAGAGCCTCAGATTTCCTCTTTCCCTAAACTAAGGCGAACACCCTCGCCTTCCTCTGTCATTCATTTTTTTAGGTAAGGAAAAGGGAAGTCTGGGACCAATGGCTCATAAAACTTGAATTTTCACGTATATTCCGAAAAGCCAGGGGACACGCAGGCTTCGTCGAGTAAACAGGAAACGATCGATCCCATGCAGGAAATGACCTTCTCTGAGGGCAACCAAGGTGCCGCGGATTTTCCTCTTTCTGCCCTCAGTTCCCTGTGAAACTCATTTCCGGGTCTCAATCAATTTGGTCCTTAGCTACAATAACAGAGTCCGGCAAGCCCTGCCCAGTCCCACCGTAGACAGCGTCCCCCGCCCCGAGAGCGGCCAATAGGCCCTTCCCTTTAGTGGACTTCTTCATGCCTCGCTTCATATCGCTGCAAATCTCGACCTATCAGTAGTAGAGGTAGGAGGTACCAAAATAATCTCCACTTCCTCCCCAAATAGCCACCCGCGTTGCGTCATCCTGATGGATTACTTAGGTAGCCAATCAACAAGCAACCTCGGTCCCAGCCTACCTTAAACCCAATTAAAATGAAGAAGGGGAATTGGGGCGGAGAATGGAAAACTTGCCCCTCTTTTGGAAATGGCTTGAAAAGGTGGGTCCGGACCTCGTGAACTTACTTTTTTTTTTTTTTTTTAAACTAGGGGGCACTACATACTGTTTTATCTCATAAGCCCCAGTTCTGTCCCCCAAGATGAGCCCCACCTCTCACTTCTCCTCCCCAGTTTAGTAGAACACATCCCACCCCGAGTACTCCGGGAAAGAACCAAACCCCAATGCCTGGTGCTTTACACGCTCCTCCCCGGGCGGGTAGAGTCAGGGGAAGGAGAGACCCTGCAGCCCTGGCGCCAATCTTTCCATTCAGTGCGTGTCTCCCCCCTTGCCCACGTTCCCGGGTCGGAGCTGACACGGGAGTGGGCGGAGCCGAGTGCCTGCTGGCTGCGGGAGCGGCAAAAGCTTCTTAAGGTGGAACAGAACTGTTAGGTGGCTGGGCCTCAAAATAACGGGTGTGACCTGCTACTCAACCGTGCTTTCTACACAGTTTCTCATCGCTGTCCCCTAGCCTTAGTTTTAGAGTTATTATTTTTTTTGCAAGAATAAACAGGTTAAGTAGAGGATATAAAGTTAAATTAGTAAAACTTTAATAGTTATGTAAAGGAAATACAAATGGTGGAGAGAACTTTTCTCTTATGATTTAATCCCTTCTGCTGTGTTCCATTCTTCTGAGATTGCCTTTTACAGTGGCAGCTAGGACTTTTCCTGATGTGCAAATGTGAGCTCAACTTTCATCTGATAAATCTTCCTAAATGAATCATTTTGTATCTTACATTTATTCTCTCCCTACTAGATCTGACTATAGCCATTAAGGAAACAAGGACCTTGTGCCAGTGGCTGAGGGTACCTCCTATCCTTTTACCACGAGTCCCCTGTAGCTGGCAGAATGGAGGGTGGTATATTTCCTGGGCTTGCAGTCTTGTCTCTGGCTCAGTCTTCTCATTTATAAAGTGGGCATCATAATACCTACCTTCTAGGTTTAGTGCGAATACCTGAAGACATAATGTATTAGTAAATGAAAACACGTAATCTGAAAGGTATAAAGGAACAGTAGATAATATTATGAATACAAAGCATATAATAATAGTAAAGATTTACAACAACCTTACTATGTTCCAGCACTTTTAAAAACAAATTGTTTTGTACAACTTTAGACACATACAAAAGTAGAGAATAGTAATAAAAAACAAAATAAAAAATAAACCATGTTTTAATAAGCAACAATGGGCAAATTTTTCATCATTTATGTCATTACTTTATTATTTTGAAGCAAATTTCAGGCATTTCATGACTAAATACTTCTGTATACATTTTTGAAAGATAAAGATTCTTAAATAATAATTTCATTAGTGCATCTAAAATATAACAATAATTTCTTGATATCACCACGGTCAGGATTGACATTTAACCAACCAACTGCTTCATAATATCTGTTCCAGCTGCTTTTTTCTAATCAGGATTTCCCCAAAATGTCCACATATTGTATTTCACGGATATGGCTCTTGATCCATATATGTTGCATTGGATCAATATGTTTTAAGCCTCTTTCAATCTCTAGGTTCCCCTTTCCTCATGCACTTATTTATGCATTACATGCACAAAGTAGGAATTATTATTATCATCCCCATTTACTGATGAGATACTGAGTAACAGAACAGTTTAATGACTTAAGTTTTTAATTATTGAGTGCTAAAGTTGGGATTTGAATACATGAATCATATCACTATACTATATTTCATAGTTTCATATAATACACAGCTCTTTAATGCTTCCAAAATGTGTATTGTGCTGTATTAGTTACCAATATTATGAAGAAGCATTTTGCTCAAGGTCAACTAATACTCATGAAGAATTACACAATATGTTCTATTATATAGAAGGGTGGATCCTTCCCTGAGAAACATCAATATGAGAGAGAGCCACATCAATTGGTTGCCTCCCACATGGGGCTGGGGATCTAGTCTGCAACTGAGGTTTGTGCCCTTGACCAGAATCGAACCTGGGACCCTTCAGTCTTCAGGTTGACACTCTAGCCACTGACCCACATCAGCTAGGTGAGACATCCATTAGTTGTTCCACTTATTTATGCATTCATTGGTTGATTCTTGTATGTGCCCTGACCAGGGATGGAGCTGGCAACCTTGGCACATTGGGACGAAAGGCACAATTGAACATACTGGCCAGGGCCTGTTTCTATTTTTTTTTTCTTCTTTTTTTAAAAATATTTTTTTATTGGTTTCAGAGAGGAAGGAAAAGGGAGAGAGAGAGAGATAGGAACATCCATGATAAGAGAGAATCATGGATCAGCTGCCTCTTGCAAGTCCCCCACTGGGGATCCAGCCCACAATCCCAGCATGTGCCCTTGACCAGAATCGAACCTGGGACCTTTCAGTTCGCAGGCCGATGCTCTATCCACTGAGCCAAACCAGGTAGGGCTGTTTCTATTTTTTTAAAGTTACAAATAATGCTGCAGCAAATATCTTGTATATTAGAAATAATTCTTGAGCTTTTAATTTTTCTGAATTTACAAAAAAGAGTCTTATCCTTCCCTAGCTTTTCAATTTTTAATATTTTTACCCCTGCTCCCCAAATTCCATATACATACATAGAAAATGTCAAAGTTTGAAAAAAAGAAGCATAATAAAATATCTAACTCATAGCAAGAAACATTTGATGGCAAATTATCTTTGTGTGGGGGAATGAGTTAATGTTTCAAAGTGTGTGTGTGTGTGGGAGGGGGTAGGGGGATACCTGGACGTTAGACGGGTACAGAGAAAGAAAAGGCTCCACAGGCCTTACTTCTTCTAAGCTTAAGGATGACTTAAAAAAAAAAAAAAAGGATGATTTTTAATTCTGACAGCTCTGGACAACGGAGTAGAAATTAAGAGCTGAGTCCTTAGAGTCATTTGGATTTGTTCATTTAAGTCCCGACTTTGCTACTTATTAATCATGTGAACTTAGACATAGTCAATATCTGTTAGTCATAGTTTTTTCATCTGTAAAATAGGTATAGTAACAGTGCCTTATGGGCTTCTAGAAGAATTAAATGTGATAACACATGCAGTGTGCTAAGTTCAATGCATGGCACATTGTAAATATAATGTAATTTATATATGTACTAGTGGCCCAGTGCACAGATTTGTGTACATTGAAAGGAAATTTATTAGAAGAAATATTTTAATATTGCTATTCGCCCTTTCTCTATAATAGAAGTGTCAACCAAATTCACGATCGACAATGACAGATTGAAACACACGCATGTGATTGGCACCAGCGAGAGCTTTATATGTTTCAGGCATGCGCGAGTCAACTTAGCCTTTTATATATATAGAATAAAATAGACCTTGCTTAATTAGACCTGCTTTCTGATTTAGCTAAACTTTTTCCAGCCCAGTGAAGCACCCAACTTCTCTTTCAGGTAATTGTTAGCAACACAGCAGTAAATATCAACACGAAGGAGATTATTATTGTAGATCACGCAGGAGAACAAAGGGTAAAATATTTAACTGCAGCAGTGTTTGACTATATTCTGCACAGTGAGAAAACCATTTTCAAGGTCTACTATTTCTTAATTCTTTTCAGTCAGGTCAAGTTTCTAAGCTTTCTAAATCTCTATTTTCAGGCTAATGAAAAGAAAATAGGATTCCACCGAGTCTCCTATCTACCTACTCCAGGACTGCTGTGAGGATCAAATGAGTTGGGCACGGGAAAATGCTTCATTTGGTTAAAGTGTAAAATGTTCCCACCTGGCTATAAAGCAAGTCATGTTTCTGGGCTGAAGAAACTCCAAGGAGGCTAGTCGCTAGGGAGAGGAAGCCAGGCATTGCTATGTGATGTCATTACCCGGCACCCACAGCCACCATTTCCAGGCTGGGCTGGGCTGTAGACCACATTTTATGCCATCGCAGCATTGGCTGCGATTTGGGGGGTTGTTGCTCAGGGATGGTGGCGGGGCCTGTGTCCCACTTGGGGGAAGCCAAGTGTCGCTTTGTCAGCACCAGGTCCGTGCTGCAGTTTCTCTGTAAATGGCCAGTGCATGTCATGGCAGCTCCTGCATTGAGCGTCTGTCCCCTGGTGGTCAGTGTGTGTCACAGCGACCTGTTGGAAGGGCAGAGGGACACCTAGCATATTAGCCTTTTATATATATAGATAATTTAAATAGGACATAGTATCATATATTTATCCAGAGGACAAAAGACTAATGTCTAAATGTGAAATGTAGTCATTAAGCTGTAATCTTGGGTATGCAGTCTTTTTTTGAGCAATTCAAATAATTCATGGATGTATTTGCTTTCATATTATTTTATGTGATAGAAAGTAGATTTAGAAAAGCTTAATAGGCCAGAGGATGAAACATAAGAATCTGCAGAGAAATAATATGACTCCAGGAGGAAAAGTGGAGGGTAGATTCCCTGGTGTGGCATTTTCTATCTTTGGGTGGGGATTGCTCTGTAAGGGGCAGAGAATACGAACACTGTACACTCTATGACCAAGATAAGATAAGTTATAGGTTCTTCAAGCAAATTGAAGTCATTTTGTATACTGTACAATTTAAAAAGCAACCCGTATTGGGTAGGCAAGGTGAGTATCAAGGTCCTGTCTTTGGTGACTGATTCCATAGAACAAATTTATAATGCTAGACTTTCTTATGTTTAGTTCAGAGTTTTCTCAATTACACGCTCATTTATCTCTTTATACACTCATTTATCCAACAAGCATCTATTGAACTCCAGGATGATATCACATTAAATTCACCGTAACCCTCATAACCCTATCTCAGGGGACAGAGAAGTCGATCAAAGATATTCCTGAGAAAAACGGGCATGCTCATCTGCATATGGAACACAACAGAATGAGAAAAGGTCAGCGACACAGAATTAGTGTGGACTTGACAGTTCGTGTCCGGTGTGAACCGAGGCAACCTCCGGATGGAGAGCAGTGGGTCGTCACTAGGGTGGATGGGGAGCGGCATGCACCGAGCGGTGTCCTGGTGGCGGCTGGCGGGGAGTGAGGGTCTGCGCTCGGCCCGGGTTGTGCAGTGGCAGCGCCCCCGGGAGCCGGGGTGCAGCGGCGCCGCTCTCCAGGCGCAGCGCTCCCCGGCGGCACAACCCGACCCGCGGCCTGGAGCCGCCCGCTCCTCCTTAACCCGCGCGGGAGGCGGCGGCGGCGGCGGCCCGGCGGGCGGGGGCGGGGGAGGGGCCGGGAGCGCGGCGCGGAGGCCGGGGAGGAGCCGGGGCCTGCAGCGGAGCCGAGCCGAGCCCGAGCCCGAGCCGAGCCCTGGCACTGTCCGTCCGCCTTCTGGCTCCCTGGGAGCCCGGACTGGCCGGAGCCCGAGCGGTGGCAGCGCGGGGAGCCCCACGCGCCAAGTGAGCGGACCGGCCGGGACGGCGCTAGAGGAGGCGCTGGTGCCACAGTAGCCAGTGACGGGGGTGCGGAGCCGCGGCCTCCCGGACCCTGCTGCCCAGGCCGCCCGGGGAGAGCGGGGAGTACGAAAACCCCACCCTCTGGGGCACCCCAGCTGCGGAGGCGGGAGCGGGGACAGGGCCACCTCTCCCGGTGGAAGAGAAGACCCTTACCGTCCGCGCGAGGGAAAGAAGAGACCCTGGTAGGGGACGCGTCCCCCCTCCTTGGAGGCGAGGAAGGTCCCCGTTCTGGCCGGGAATAGACCTCCGAAGTAGAAGGGGCGATCCTTGCTGAGGAAGCGGAGTGAGACCGCCCGCGTGCCTCCGCCCCTCCAAACACACTCTCAGCACTTCGGGACTTTAAGAGGCAAAGCGAAAGGGGGTGAGCGTATGGAGTAGGCACCCTCCATCCTCTCCAGTACTCACAGAAGCAGAGGACACTCCAGGGGAAGAAGAGGCAGCGGCCCTCAGCGTGTCGGGAGAGAGGAGAACTGCCCCCCTCAACTTCCTTGTGCCTAGACAGTGGAACAGGGCAGAGCCCCTCCGCGTAGGTCTCCAGCGGACAGAAGGAGCCCTCCACTCCTGAAAGATCCAGCTTGGGGGGGAGGGGGACTCCCCCAAGGGGGAGGAGACAACTCCTGGTTGGGAGAGGCTCCTCCCCTCCTCCCCAGCGTCACAGGCAGGGTGTGGGGGGTGTGCCACCTTCCCCAGGTAGGACCCCCCTTCTCCTCCTCCTCCTCCTTCCCCTCCTCCTCCTCCTCCTTCCCCTCTTCCTCCCTCCGCTCCTCATCCTCAGGGGACCCAGATCCCCTCCCCAGCTTGGGAGGCTCAGCCAAGAACCGGAAGAGCCACTGAGGATGAGACGCTTCAGCTGCCTTTGAAGAGGGGAATCCCTCCAACCCCAAACTCCAGTACCTGGTGGTTCCCTCCCTTTGCTGGGGGAACTTCGGAGACAGGTTAGTGCATTCTTTCATCTTCTCTCCGTCAGCATTAGGCACTAGTGGATGCAGGGGTCTGAGATGGTGGCTCTTGGGTTTCATCACTGGGAAAGGTAGAATGATAACTTAGAGAAATGTGTTCTGAAGGAACTCCTGGATTCGAACCCACACCTTGCTGCAGAGGCTCTGAGAAGTGGGTTTCTTAGTGTTTAGGGATGGGATTCACCTGGGAAGTGTATGTTTCCATGCTGACACTGACAACAAAGGGATATGGGTAAACACCTGCATTTTCGGAATCCTTCCATACTGTGTAACAGTGATTGACACATCCCAGCTAGACTCCCAGATCACCCTGCATCCTTGGGGCCATCTCCCCTGGACAGTGGGCCCTCTCACCTGGAGAAGGCCCTCACTCAAGTCATGGTGGCATTTCATGGCCTGACCTTGTTTGGGGCTGCCACTGGTATTACATTTTCTTATCTGTAACCCTGACTTGTCTTTATGTCCCGTCACTGTGACGACTGCTCCCTTGAAAGAAAAGCACACCGTCCCCACTCACCGTACCTCAGACACCAAGAGGCCTCCTGTCCTGATATTCCCATTCCTGGCTGGAAGCACGCCTCTACGGATAAAATCCAGAGGGAAAATGGGAACTCCACACGTCCCGAGACAAGAAGCAAGGGCACAGGGGGATGCCTGCTCCTGGGTTGAAGTTGTTCCCTAATGCTGACTGTCCCACTGCCCCAGTCATCTATCCAATTCCTGTCCTTGGCTGACAGTTCCTCAGGAAAAATCAGGTCCTGCAGAGGAAGAAGGGACCTGTTCAGCCTCCTTCCAGCTTTTCCTCTAAAGAAGTTGGCCACCAGGGAGATGTGACTTCTCAGGAGTTCCCTTTCCTAAAAGCACCTAAGAGTCTCCTCTCCCTTCCCGTTTCTCGTTCAGTTCCGAGTCTCTGGAACCTTGTATTTACGTTTTTCTTTGTAAGATTGGAGTAGGAATCACCTAAGTCCAGAATCTTTAGAAAATGCAGGAAAAGAAGTGCCAGGAAATTCTTCTAGCTGAGCCCAGGCTTGGTGTTTAGGAGAGCTCTGCCCTTCAGCCTGGGATCACTAACGGGGCGCCTGCCTTCTTGCCTTGTCATTAGGAAATGTCTTCTGTAAGGGGTATTACAGCCCATAGTATGGCCAGGTGGGAGGATTTATCTCTTTGGGTTTTTGTGTTTCTTCGTTCTCTCTTTGTCTGGTCCATGGATGGCCTGTCTGAGTCCCTAAGTTCATCCACTGGGACCTGGAATCTACCTGTGAGTAGTGATATAGGAGTAGAGGAGACAGGGCTACAACCCAGGTTTCTATGGCTGTGCTTTAGAACAATGTGCCTGTGTTTCTTAATTCAGGTGAGTGTGGCTCTGTCTGTGTTTCAGGTGGGTATGTTTCTGGAGACAGGTACATGTATGCTTTTCAGACCAAGTCTCCAGGGACCTAGAATTGTATGTTTCCAGTAGGCCTCTAAAAGCAGGTCCCCCTGTGCAGTGACCCTGCGGAGGGTTCTGGCAAGGATGCTCAGCTGGAAGGAAAGGCTGGGCCTCCCCCTGGCCAGCGGGAGCCCTCCTGAATGGCTGCATCCCAAGCAGCAGGGCAGCCCAGCCTCAGGCTGGGATCGCTTCTTATCGGACTAATAAGAGAGCTTCATTTCTGGTATCTCTAGTCTCAAGAGCATGAGGATCTTTGGCTCTTAATCCTAGAACTCCTTCCCTGACTTTTGAAAATGGCTCTGGTGTAACAGCAAGCTTATTTCTTACAAAGTACTTTACCAGATGCTGGAATGCAACTTGTTGAATGATAACACCTCCAGGTGTACCACCACCACACAGCTTCACTGGCCCTGTTTGCCCTGAGTTTTCCAATTCCTGCCTCTGGGGAATCAGAAGCACATGGCTCTGGGCTGAATTAACTGTGATTTAGAGAGTGCTATTTTCCAGATCATGTCTTATGGCCAGACCTAGCGCCTCCCTCCCTGAAGAATAAGAGATAACATTCTCCCATTCCTTCATCCCTGGAGTTTGCTCGGTCCTGACATTGATCTGTGATACTATCCCCAAAGGAAAAGCTTGAGATTCTGACATCCTGCGAATGATTGCAAACTCAGTGCAGGCTTTGCAGTATAAACCATCGCCAGCTTTCTGCTCCCAGTCTTACCTCTATGATCTGTCAGTTTTCTAATTTTTAATTTCTAATATTCTTTTCCCCCCATTAAAAAATAATAGTTACACTCACTAAGTGCTTTAAGATATTAAGGTACCTGGGGAGGGGACAGGAGCGGGGTGGAGGGAGTCAATGGGGGGAAAAGGGAGGCATCTATAATACTTTCAATAATAAAGATAATTTTTAAAAAAGAATATTAAGGTAATCTTCACAACAACCCTATGTAGGTATAGTTATCTTTAATTTATAGATGCAGAAACTACAATGCACAGAGGTTAAGTAATTTGCCTGAGGTTGCAAGGCCAGTAGGTAGTGGAGTCAGGACTGAAATCCAGGCAGCCCACTGGTAATTGGTAATGTGGTTAACTTAGCCCTTGCTCTATTATGTGCAAAGCAGGAAATAATCACTCCTTAATGCCTGACCTTGGCACCAGACAGAGAATAATTACTGGCCTTGCAGATAAAATGGGAAGAAAACTGCCTATAATTTTGGATCTTACATGTCTCATCCAGAATCAGTCTTCCACTCCAACAGAATGTCTTTCTGTTTTTCTCTGCCTTTCTCCCAGTACCGTAGTCTTCCTTAGACGCCCTGTGGATGTGATGGAGCCTGCCCTTTGGCTGCCTTTCCCAGTTTCTATGGGTATTTCCTTTCAGTCTTCCAGCACGCAGAGAAGAATGTGGCCTGACTCAGGTTCTGCCCAAGCCCAGTGGCACGAGGCCCACCTGGAGAGAGAGGTCTGGGTAACTAGGTTGGTTGGACTGAGAAATGGCAGTACCTCTTGTTTGCCTTTCTAATAATAGCCCTGAACATTAGCCTCATGCCATTATTTTGGGGAGTGTGGAATGTGTGGCAGCCACCAGCTCATTAAGCTTCATTCACTTCCCTCCAGGGATGAAGCCTTGGCAGTGTTTAGGACTTCACCCCTTTTATTAACAGGGGAAACTGAGGCATCCAGACGTCAGGGAGCAAGGGGTGGTTAGGGATATTTAGTGAGTCAGTGTCAAGGCTAGGAATGGAGTACAGGAACCTCAGTGTCTGAGCTTTTTCACACTGGGTTGCCCTTCAAGAATGGGGAAGTGACGGGAGTGAGGAAGTGGGATGGGTTGAAGGAGAATGGTGCTGAAAGATCAGAAGGACCTTTTGCTGCAAGCTTCTTGTAGCTGATGAGACTGGAATATATTTTGAGTGCTGGGGCGTATCTGGAGGGCTGACTGGGAGGGTGCTAGAGAAAGGTTAAATTTAACCCCCGCGTCCTAACCTGGTGCTGGGGTAAGGATAGGGAAGGGCATAGAACAACCAGCAACAGGCTGAGAGTGCTTCCCTTTCTGGAAGGCACCGTGATTGGCATGTGCCAAATGGGTTCTGTAAGCCCTTTGACCATCTACTCTCATGCTCCTGTCCAATGTTGGGTGAGTTTCAAATGAAATATCCACTAAAGGCTTCTGTGTTCTTAAGGTGAGATTTCCTAGGGCTCTTTAGCAAGAGATCATAGGGAGTAGGGTAAAATTTCTTTACAGACCTCCCCTGTGGTCATTGAGAACCTGCTCATTGTCCTAGTATTGTCTAGCTGGGATAACCTGGCCATGGGACCCGGTCACTGCCCAAGAGCCCTGCTTTATCATAGAGGCTGTGGTGCTTTGATTTAGTACAGTGCTAGGAGGTCTGAGCCTTCCTGGAATGATTCAATATCCCTATTAGTTTCCAAGTTTCTGTGGGTGGTGGGAGAGAAGATACAGATAAAAGGAAAACCCCTTTATAAAACTTTATAAACATGATCTCCCCCCCACCCCTTTCTCTTGTCAAGCAATTCTTGGGTTGCAATTGGATCCCTGGCTGCCTAGGCCCCTGAGGCACTAAGGTGTTTCCTTCATCCTTGTAGAGTAGGTGTGTTGCTGGTGACCAGCTCAGGGCTGGGTACTGGTGTATATGTGCAAAGATTGTGTAGGTGGGGACCTTGCGGGGGAGAGAGATGACCACGAATGCTGACCTTTAGGAGAGAGGGGTAAGTGTCATGGGGGGAGAGTTACTGACCAGAAGAGTGACTGAGAGCCTGAAAGATGAGTTGGAATCATGAGAGGGGGAGGCAGCCATTGCTAGGACTGAGCTTTGGATGGCAAAGTGTGTGGATTTGTGTGTAGTTGTATGTATGCGCTTGTGCATAGTATCTGTGCGTGGATTTAGAGATTACATACATAATACGTTTCTGTCTAGGATTCTGAAATCTGAGGCGTGCTAGAGAAATGCCCTGGCAGGGCTGTCTGCAGGGATAGGAGGAAGAAATACTAGTTGGAATCTGGAGGCTGTGCAGGCACAAACCTGTCAGGCAGCAAGTGCTTAGGGGGTTGCTGGCATCAGCTCCAGGGGAGTGCCAAAAGGCTACCAAGTGGTTCCTGCCAGCCTTTCTAGACCCTGCAGTACAGATGTCACCCACCATTCTCTCCTTCCCCCACCAAGACGTCACTCTAGCTACACCTCTCTGCCAGTAAGAGTGCCCAGGCTGTGTGGGTGGCAGCTGGGCGTGCACATATCAGGCGTGGGCGGTTTGGCAGCGCCAGAAGTTTGCATGAAGGTGCGAGTGTGCGTGCCTGACTGGAAAGGAAGGAGAGAGGAGGAGGGCGGGAGAAGGGGAGCCAGTTCTTAGCCCCAGAGTGGCTATTTTTAGCCAGGCTATCTGATTGTTGCCGGTGTGCACTCAGCTGGGTTTCTCCCTGGCTTAGTGAAGCCCAGCAGGCCCAGAGAGGTGGGAGGTCCTTGTTGATGACTTCTTCCTGGTGTAGGTGTCTGTGGGCCGAGCTTGCAAAGGGGTAGCTTTCAAGGTGTGAGGGCAGCAGTACTGAGGAGCTGTTACCTCTGTGTGTGTGATTTTGTGCTCTGTTGGTAAGGTATGCTGTATCGTGGTCTCTGTTTATGTGTCTGTCTTACATCTGTTCTTTGCTGGTAGTCATATGTAATTTATGCTTGGTATATATCTAATATGTAATTTCATATGTAATTTATGCTTGGTATATATCTAATATGCCTCATGCACATGTATGTGGGCTAAAAGGGGCCAGTGCTCAAATATATCTGATACGAAACATCTTTAGAGTGTTGGTATATGCTTCATCAGTGTATATTTCTGTTTAGAATGTTTTTCTTCACATGCTCACTTGTGCTGTCGGTATATGTTGTATGTAAATTACAGCAAGTGTCACATAATTGAAGAATAGACTTTGGCAGATGTTTCCTGCTATCTAAGTGTATTTTTAAAAATTATTTTCTACATACTTTAAAGATATGTTGTAGGGCTTTCAGTAAGGAGAGCAGAGGGAATAGCTCAGTTGGGTGGTTTGATCTCACTTTTAGTCCTACATGAAGGGAGAGACCTCTAGGCTGTGTTCCACATTAAGATGTAGAATAAGTACCAGTCTGTCATCTGGTAGATGATTGGTGATAGATCCATTTGGGTTCTAGGACCAAGTGGAGCGCTCTCTCATAGAGAAGTTTACTAAGGGAATTGTAGAAGAAAGAAACTATCTTCTTTAAAGCACTAGGATTCAGGTATTACTTGCGACCTGTAACCAGAGTTAACACTCATTTTTCTATTTCCTTTGTCCATTTCTCTGCAGAACCCAGAAGAACCATGGCTTCTGATCTAGAAAGCAGCCTCACCTCCATAGACTGGCTTCCCCAGCTGACCCTGCGAGCTACCATTGAGAAGCTAGGGAGTGCTTCCCAGGCTGGCACTGCGGGGGGCAGCCGCAAGTGTCCACCAGGCTCACCCACAGATCCTAATGCCACCCTGAGCAAAGATGAGGCAGCAGTCCACCAGGATGGCAAACCACGATACAGCTATGCCACCCTCATCACCTATGCCATCAACTCCTCTCCCGCCAAGAAGATGACCCTCAGCGAGATTTACCGCTGGATCTGTGATAACTTCCCCTATTACAAGAATGCTGGCATTGGTTGGAAGGTGGGATGGCTTCTATAACCAGGGATTATTTATAGCCTTTGACAACTTCTTTTCCTCTCCTTTTGTTTCTTGGTTTAATCTGGTCCAATTGACTGACCTGTCTCAGACATGTGGTATATACTTCCATCAGATATATCAGGGAAACTCCAGTGATACTGAGCCTCTCAGTATAGTTATGGGGCTAGCAGGATGTTGTTACTCATTATACCCTCATCTTCTGATTCCTCAAAAAGAATATCCATTAATTTTACAGATATTTACTGCCACTCTACTGTGATCAAGTCACTGTGCAAGGGATAGGATTGCTCCTTCCCACTTGGTAGTAGGAATCCCATCACATTTCCAAAGCTTCATTGCATATAGTCATCGTCTTTTTAAAAACTGTACACCAAGAAAAAAATATATAATTAGGTCCTTTACCAACAGCTCATCGACCAAGCAAGTAATGAGAGGATAAGTCATTTGGCTGGAGATAAAAAGAGAAGGGGACTCCTCTTCCAAGCTAAGAAGGAAGATTGATGTTCTCAGTCTTTTGGAGTACCAATTCATTTGCCAAATGCCGAGCAGAATGGGGTTTTAATAGAGTTCTCGCACTGTATGAATCACCAGTTGATATACAAACCAGATGATGAGCTGAAGACTGTTGAAAGCATTCAGTTTTTTTCCCTTTATGCATATGCCCTTGCTAACTACCAAAACCTCCAACACATTCACACGACAATATTTCTTTCCTACGGGCTGTGGAGAAAACAAAGGTGACCGGTGCCTTTGTTTTACTCATAACTTATATTTGTTACCATTAATAGAAACAGTTTTAAAACTGTTTTATAAACAGTTTGTAAACAGTTTTTGTTGTTGTTAATCTTCACCCGAGGATATTTTCCCATTGATTTTTAGAGACAGTGGAAGGGTAGGGGGAGACAGAGAGAAAGAGAAAGACATTGATATGAGAGAGACACATCGATTGATTGCCTTCTGCATGCTCCAACCAGGGCCAGGGTTCTAGCTTACAACCGAGGTACGTGCTATTGACCAGAATTGAACCAAGGACCCTTTAATCTGCAGGCCAACACTATCTACTGAGCCAAACTGGCTAAGGCGAAAACTTTTTTTTTTTTAAACTACAGATAGAATGGTATGGAAATTGGGCAGATGTGATTTTGAGGCATTTATATATACTTACTATCAATTGGGTGGAAAGATTGAAAAACTATATCAACAGCTTTCCAGAAGCACCTGGTAGCCACATTTATAGCCATTACTGCTCATCAATATAATTTCTGCATTTTTTCTTAGTTCATTGTTCTTGCTATCTGTTAGGTATGCTCCTTCATCAGTAAAGTTGAGTGGTGCTGAGTTTACTCTGATACTTGAACTTTGTTTTGTGTTATGTCCTTTGGTGTCCCTTTGTATCCTATTGGAAAATGTTTTGCTTTGCACAGTGCTCAAATCTAACTTGTTTCTGTGCTTCCCCAGAACTCAATTCGGCACAACCTTTCTCTCAACAAGTGTTTCCGGAAGGTGCCCAGACCCCGGGATGACCCTGGGAAGGTGAGATACTGCTTGCTGTAAGCATTGAAGGAGGAACAGGAAGGAGAGAGAAGTAGTTGACAGCCCAAACTCTTGTGATTATTTTAATTACCCAGAAGAGGAAATCATGTTAGAGAAGCAGCTTTATTTTTTCTCAGTGGAAGAGCTTGGTAATCAAGCTTGTAGGGCCCACTAAAATGAGTGACTAAGGAAGATTGTAAAATCTTTTTTTTCTTTTAATATTCTTATTGATTTTAGAGAGGAAGGGAGAGGGAGAGAGAAATGGAAACATCAATGATGAGAGGGAATCTCCTGCACTCACCGTACTGGGGATTAAGCCCACAACCTGGGCATGTGCCCTGATCAGGAATCAAACCATGACCTCCTAGTTCATAGGTCGATGCTCAACCACTGAGCAACACCAGCTAGGCGTGAAGTCTTATAAAAAATAGAAATATTTATGTTAAAGTTGACTTTGCTGCCCTGTGTGTGTGGCACTCATTCTAGATGTAAAAGGTGGTCTTAATAACCTTTATAGGAATTTTTTATCTTTTAAAAGAAGCAGAGGTAGGTCATTCTCTTTGTTTGACAGATTTGGATGTTAAAGCCCGAGAGTCTTGCCTCAGATCACATTGAAGAGTAGCTGTTTGAACTAGATACCATTGTTCTGTCCCTCCAGAACCAGAGGTCTGAGTTTGCACCATATGGGATATCTCTGATACCCCCTATTAGGACAAACTTACTCCTCAAAATTAACCAGTATCCTCAAGCTTCTGTGTGAATTTTCAGTCATTTTTCTTTTGTCCAGACATTTTGCGTAATACACAGAACTGTTATTTTATGAGAAAATCCTCCCAAATATCTGCTTTTCCAAAGGTGAGACTTTTCATTGAAAATGATTTTGTTGGTGCTGGATCTCCTTCTAGGGCTCTTATTGGACCATTGACACTTGTCCCGACATCTCCCGAAAGAGGAGACACCCACCAGATGATGATGTAAGTCCCCACCTCATGGAGTCTTTTCTGAGCCAGCTGCTCCTTCCTCACTCTTTCCTGAGTTTTCAGTCCTTTCATATATCTGGGCAAAGGGCAAATACCAGCAGAAACCATGGGTCTTGGGAGGAAGTTTAGCTTCTGCTTATGGATTTCTATTCTTTCACACCCCTCAGCTATCCCAGGACTCACCAGAACAGGAGGCAAGCAAGAGCCCTCGGGGAGGTGTTCCAGGGAGTGGAGAAGCCTCACTGCCTCCAGAAGGGAATCCTCAGATGTCACTGCAGAGCCCCATATCTATCACCAGCTACAGCCAGGTAGGGAGGAGAGGTGGCAGGGGGTATAGGGGCAGATGGATGGATGGATGAGTTGGTGGCTGGGTGAATGGATGGATAGGTGATTGGATGGTTAAATACAGTCATATATCTTTCACTTCAAAATTATGTATTGAGTACCTGTGATACAGTAGGCAGATAAATTGGTAATGAAGGGGAGAGCAAAAGAGGGAAGCTGAAAGAGAGAGAATGAGAACAGAAATTTGAGAAAGATTAGGAAAAAAAAGGGATGAGAAGAAGGGGGGCAAAAAAAGCTTATAAGAAAAATAAGTGCATGGATGTAGCCTAGGGAAAGCACAAGAGGCTACATCAGAATATGAAATATGCTCATTCTTTGCCAAGTTGGCAGAGGATGAAGAGAGGCAGGAGAGCTTGGGGAGCACTAAAGGGTAGTATTGGTCCCTCATTTGGGACGTGGATCAAGTCTTTCTTCTGTTTGTAGGGCACAGGATCTGTGGATGGTGGAGCAGTGGCTGCAGGAGCTCCAGGCCGAGAAAGTGCTGAGGGTCCCCCTCCCTTGTATAACACCAACCATGACTTCAAATTCTCCTACTCAGAGATCAATTTTCAGGATCTGAGCTGGTCCTTCCGCAACCTCTACAAATCCATGCTGGAGAAGTCCTCTTCCTCCTCTCAGCATGGTGAGTCTGAAGTTGGGATGGGAGCATGGTCATCCTTGTATATTTGAATGGATGGTGACATTCTCTTTTCTCCCTTCTTTCTTATTTTTAACACAAGGAGAGGTTGATCACTGGTCAGGGGAAGCATGTCATGAATCAGTACTGTTTGGAGTTGAGCTCTTCTGGCTTAGTTCTGAAGGACAGCTGTTTCAGCACACAGTCTGGGTTATTAGCTTCAGAAAGTGAGTTGGAAGCATCCCCCTTCTAGAGGGAAGGGCGGTGATTTTATTGCTGTAATAAGTCATTTAGAGAATGACCACTAGGGGACAGCAGTTCTCTTTCCTTAATAGTCAGTACCGCCTCTTCCTCCCCCCCCCCCGCCCCCGCCAGCATCCCCTCCCTCCACTTTTCTTTGTGAGAACAATTTAATCTTATTTTTTTAGCAGATTTATATTTGTTAATTTTTTATTAGTAAAAATTTCAAACAGATGTAAAAATAGAGAAAATAGTGTTATAAACCCTCATGTTTCCATCTCCCAACTTAAACAATTACCAATATTTTGTTAAGCTTGTTTCATTTACCGCTCAGCTTTTTTACTTCTTCCCATCACCATTTATCCCTCATGATGCCCTCTTCTACCTCCACCCATCCCCTTCTTTTTAATTGGAGTATTTTGATGCAATTCTCAGACATGTCATCTACCTGTAAATATCATTTCAATATGCATCCTTAACAAAAAAGACATTTTTTTGTTATTTATATCTATTAACATACCACAATTTAATATCAGTTTATATCTTGTTCATACTCAATTTCCTGAATTGAGAATGATTTAAAGTCCTTATTGGGGGGCTCAATCTGGTTCAGCCTTCTGTAATTCCTTTTGTTGTTGTTATTGTTCTGTTTTGCTTTTAATGAAATTAGAGGTAGGGGTAAAGTCAAGACTTTTCGGTGAGCGGGTGGGTAGAAGTGGAAGAGGGCATATGGGGGATAAATGGTGATGGAAAAATAAATAAAATGTAAAAAATAAAAGACATTAGGTGAATCATCAGATCTTCTTGTTCTATACTGTGGCCTTGTACTGACAGCAGGAGATGAATGGAATGATTAAAAGTAGTTAGGACTTACTGTTTGGAAAATTTATATTAGTTGTCATGAATTTCTTTTAAAAATATTTTTATTGATTTCAGAGAGGAAGGGAGAGGGAGAGATAGAAACATCAATGATGAGAGAGAATCATTGATTTTCTCTGGGTATAGGCCCTGATCTGGAATTGAATCCATGATCTCCTGTTTCTTAGGTCGACGCTCAACTACTGAGTCACACAGCCAGGGGATTTGAATCTAGAGTTGTGTTCTAAGATTGTAGCATTTGCATGAGAAATTAATCCAACTCAGGTGATTGGTTGATTGGAGGGGAAGAACATGGAGGAGCTTTCAGAAACAAAGTAAAAAGCTATATTGGTGAGGATAGCAAAGTGTTCGCTGCATTTTAATGTTGGCTGAAAGCCTCTAGCCTCAGTCTCTGATTCTCTTCTGCCTAATTTGTTTGAGAAATTCACCCATTCCTTATCTACTCCTCACTGAAGCTCCATTTGTTGGTAGTGAATACAGTAGAAGGGTGTAGAGACAATAAGGAAGAGGAGAGAATAGACTCCCGTGGCTTTGTTTTATTTATGATTTACTTTTAAAACTTGACCTGATGTCTGCTCTCTTTTGAAACTATGATTAAGGCCTATACTCAAATCCTTGTACAAAAGCATAGAAAGAGCCCTAACCAGTTTGGCTCAGTGGATAGAGCATTGGCCTGCGGACTGAAGGGTCCCAGGTTGGATTCCGGTCAAGGGCATGTACCTTGGTTGTGGGCACATCTCCAGTAGGGAGTGTGCAGGAAGCAGCTGATCGATGTTTCTCTCTCATCGATGTTTCTAACTCTCTATCCCTCTTTGTAAAAAATCAATAAAATATACTTTAAAAAAAGCATAAAAAGGTACATGCTGACCTTTTGCTAAAATTTCAGTGGTCACCACACCATCAAGGCCCTCCCTCTGCTTTACCTATGAGGGGCCAGTGCCATCCCTGCTGTCCCAGAACACCCTTATCTTTGAAATCTGTGGTTTCCATCTGAGGCTACCGACCTCAACCCAGTGGAAATCCTGTTGAGTGAAAATGCATTGCCCAAGTGACTTGCCTGCTTCCTCCCACCCTGCAGGCTTTTCCTCTCTCCTGGGGGACATGCCACCCTCTAACAACTACTACATGTACCAGCAGCAGCAGCCGCCTCCTCAACAGCAGCAGCAGCAGCAGCAGCAGCAGCAGCAGCAGCAGCAGCAGCAACAGCAGCAGCAGCAGCCACCACAGCCACAGCCCCAACAATCACAGCCACAGCAGCAGCAGGCACCAGCCCAGGGCCCCTCAACTGTAGCGGGTGCTCCTCCACTGCACACCCCAAGCCCAGATGGTTGTACCCCACAAGGGGGGAAGCAGGCTGGGGCTGAAGGCTATGGGCCTCCCTCTGTGATGGCCATGCATCCACCCCCACTGCAGCATGGAGTCTACCACCCTCATCAGCACCATCCCCACACCCACTCTGCCCAGCAGCCGCCACCACCACAACCACAGGCACAAGGCCAGGCTCCTATCAATAGTACTGGTTTTGGTGAGTAAGGATGGTACAGGGATATGCCGGGGGGTGGGGTGGGGGGGCAGGGTGGGCAAGAGTGGAGGGGTGAATGACCCCTTTTTCTGACTCTGGCATGGAGGTCCAATTGGTGAGGAAGTAAATACTGAGTCTAGCCTCTCCTCCGTGAGAGCTCATCTGAACTAACAAGTTGCTGCTTGGAGCTCTGTATTAGAGAAATTGTAGATAAATTGGGATTGTTTTATATATTCTCCTGCCTATGAGCTGAGCTGTGAATACCTAATGCACAGATAGCTTTACTTGTCCTAAATCTCCAGGGAGGGAGATTCTAAAATTGTCTTGATAATGCAATCGATGACCTGTACAGATGCAAGAATCTTACATGTAGTCAGTTTGCTAATGAGTTAACTGCCGTCTTACACTTGACTCTCTCTTATGGCCCCACGTTGTCCTCTTTACAGCCTTTCCTCCTGACTGGTGCTCCAATATTGACTCCTTAAAGGAAAGCTTCAAGATGGTGAATCGGCTCAATTGGTCCAGCATTGAGCAGTCACAGTTCTCAGGTTAGTGATGACTGAGGAGAGGAGGGATCCAGGGGGAGTAGACAAACCCAATAGAAATCAGAACCAGAAGGGGATGGTTAAGTGGTTTGAAGATTCCATTGTTTTCCTTCTTTCTTTCTTTTTTAAAAAATATATGTTATTGGTTTTTTACAGAGAGGAAGGGAGAGGGATAGAGAGGCAGAAACATCGATGAGAGAGAAACATCAATTCAGCTGCCTCCTACACACTTCCCACTGGGGATGTGCCCGCAACCAAGGTACATGCCCTTGACCGGAATCGAACCTGGGACCCTTCAGTCCACAGGCCGACGCTTTATCCACTGAGCCAAACCGGTTTTGGCTTCCCTCTGTATTTCACAAGGTAGATGATATTGATATGATTTGCAAATTAAGTTCCATAAATTTAGCCTTATCTCAAAACATGGCAATGGTTTATCCTAGCCAATTGTGTCTCTGGGAGAGAGGGAAGGCTCTCAGGAATTCAGAAAACCTGGACCAGTGGTTTGAATTTTTGTCACCATTTGCTGACAGTGTGACCCTGGCTAATTCCTTCAGCTACTTTGAAGCTTTGTTGTACTCATCAGTAAGATCAAAATTATGACACGAATTTAATAATAAACAAGTAGAATGAGAGTTTGAAAATGTAGAGCTCTAACGGACGCCAGTGATAATGGATAATGCATTTAATGGGTGATAGTGATTTGTGATGTGGTTGGAACAGTGAGATGAGGTAGATCCGATAGGGGCTCTGGGCCTCTGCAAGGTTAGCCTTTCTTGCTTCTCTGCTTGTAGAACTGATGGAGAGTCTGCGACAGGCAGAGCAGAAAAACTGGAGCCTGGACCAGCATCACATTGCCAATCTGTGCGACTCCCTCAACCACTTCCTTACTCAGACTGGTCACATGCCCCCTCAGGGGGGTTCCCACCGGCCACCAGCCCCTGCCCGAATTGCTGACTCCTGTGCCCTCACCAGCGGCAAACAAGAGCCAGCCCTAAACCAAGGTACGAACAAAGCTAGTGGCCAAGGAGGTGGAGACTCTGATGAAAAGGGAGGGGGAGGAGAAAGACAGAAGAAAATGGAGAGAAATCATCTAATGGGCAGTGATCCAAACTGAGCAGCAGGACAAGTTTGTTCACCACATTGACTGAACATTTATCTGTAAAGTCCTGAAGAATGCCAAAGACATAGACCGTGTGACTACTGGATGTGGAAGATGAGAATTACGTAAGAAAAGGGAGGAGAAAGTCTCCATTCCAAATTTGTGCTCAGTGTCCCATACCTGAATCATAGCAGGTGAAGTCTTGATTCTCTACACTTGTATGATCATCAAACCAGTGACAGAGAGATTCAGTGATCCTATTTCTATATTTGTCATCCTTCTAATACATTACTGTGCTCTTTCACAGTTCTCCTATTGGGGTCCTTCATACCCTCAGTGGTGAGGATTGATAGCTCCTGCAGAAAGCCTTCATGCCCTTGGAGGCTATAGAACAGAGCAGGGGAGGGAAAGAAAGGGGAGGGAGGGGACTGTTTTTTCCCCTCTCTGTGGGACCCTGCTTCATGGAGTAGAATGATCCCACTCAAGTAACTATTTCCTTGTTTGGCAGTGAACTCTTATGGGCACCCACAAGCCCCCCACCTATACCCTGGCCCATCACCGATGTATCCAATCCCCACACAGGACTCAGCAGGATACAATCGCCCAGGTAAGAGCCAGGAAGCTTGCTTTACCACCAAGCACTCTCTTCACTTTCTTCTGTCTCTGGGTCTTCATTCCCTGCACCTTCTGGCAGGAAAGAGCCTTCATGATTCTAAAGGCCAGAGTATGGGTCACCTGCTACTGAGGCGTATGTCATGGGAGACTAAAGTAGACACTTACTTTGAAATTATCTGGTACCTGCGATAATGAAAGGCAGTAAAAGCATGACTGTAAATAAAAGATAGACACGTAGAACATTTATGTCTAGCTTTAGAAGCTGAGAGATATACTCAGGCAAATAAATGAACATGATATGCAGAACATAAAACATAGCTGCTTTGTGACCCTGGCTACTTTCCTGTTGCCTGACCTCTAGTATCAGGGGTCTGGGATTAAACTATCTGAGATGGTAGGAGTGCCAGGGGAGACCCAAAGTTATCAGAAATAGTACAAAACGAACTATTTCACTTGAAATCCATTTTAGAAAAATCCTGCCAAACCACAAGCGTTTTCAGTTGTGGGAGTGACATTGGAATCTTTGTCCATGTATTCCTTACACATATAATACATACACACATTTCTGTACTGCTTTTCAAATACTAGTACATCTGTATGTTGTTTGTCAATATTACATAGTCTTTGAAAGTGTAAGTGCAATGGCTGCAAACTGTTATATTGGCATGGAAGCTGGTTTGGTCTAGTTTATTTCCTGGGGCCTCATTGAAGTTGTGGCTGGCCACAAAAATAACTCGGGGATGATAAGAACAATAGGTTCACCAGACATTCCTCGTGGTATTTGGGGGCTGAGCACTGTCCATCTAACTGATAGAATAGCTTCTCGTCTATTCCCCTTTTAATGTCTTTTTCTCTTCCTAATAGCACACCATATGGTCCCTCGGCCGCCGGTTCCACATCCTGGTGCCAATGAGGAGATCCCTGATGACTTCGACTGGGACTTGATCACTTAGTGCATCAGAGTGTGACTCTCAGCCCAGGGCTGGGTGGTGAAGCCTGGCAGTGGGGAAAGAGCAGCCCCAGCCCATCCCTTCTCCCCTTGCCTGTATATAGATATATATCCTCTTGTTTTGTTCTTTCTCTGCCAGAGAAGTCACCGCAACATGCTGCCGAAGATAATCCCCTTTCCCTGCCTCATTCCTCCTCTTTCTTCTTGTTTTCCCCCTGATTCTTTTATTCTTATTATGTTACTATTATGATTATTGGTTATATGCGGTCCCCTGTCTCCTGTCTCTATACCATCAACCATGTGCACCCCTTGCTAATTTAAAATCATCTGGCTGGAAGGTGAGGCCATGATAGCTACGGAGAAAGGTTTCCAACTCGGATTTACCTTTCACTCTGAGATATTCAATGCTAAACCATACCTTTCGACCTTAAATTGTTTTCTGTTCCTATCAATTCAGTCCAGGACTGGAGAGGCCACATTACCAAGTAGAAGGACCTCAAACACCGCTTGGCAGCCAGGACTTTGCAGGTTTTACTCAATGGTGCTAATTTTGTCCTCTGAGCTCTTCCTGTCCCTTCATATTTTCAGTCCTTACTTCTGTTGATCCTCATTCCCCATTAAGGGTAAGAGTGATGGTGGTGGTGCCAGAAGGTGACAACAGAACCCTAGTGGAATAAGAGGCCTGGGTTGGGTGGAGTAGAATACTGCAGCCGGGCAATGGAATGTAAAACATTCAGGAATTGGTATATAATACTCTGTCAAATCAACATCCATTGGCTTGTTCCTAAGCCATTCTCGAAGGGAGATAGGGCGGGTCTGAGTCAGAACTCTGCTGCTATGGTAGGAATGAGGACAACTATTCAGCATAGGCTTGGCTTGTTGGAGATGTTTTCAGTGTAACCGATTTGGCTTTTTATACATAATTTTCTCTGGAAATGTACTGTGGTTCTTATCTGCATTTACAGATTAGTCTTCAGCCCTCTTTTCCACCCAGCAAATACTATGTTGTCCTCCTTTGGTGGTTGGCTCAACTCCCCTACTCACCTTGTCTTCTTCCCTCATTTTCTGGCATTCTCAAGACAGAAAAGTAACCCATTATCACTCTTAGTGTCATCATGTCCCAGGACGGGATAGGAATCTCTTTCCCACCGATCATAGCGGAACCAACCTGAACTGGTGGTAGGAGGCTGGGCAAAGGAAAATGGAGCTGGCATCGACACAGGAAGGAACTCTTTCAGTTCTTTCATTATATAGGCAAATGCTCTGTTGGAATCCAGACCATTGGGGCTGTAATGTTTACAGTGGCCTTTGGAGGGGGTGAAGGAGCTTGGCAGAGTGGGGTGAATAATCTAGTGGGAAGAGTTCAATGAGAACCAAGGGAGACCCCTCAGAAAAAGGTATATGGATAACTTCTCTCCTTTAACAAGGAGTGGCCATGATTTATTGCTGCAGAGTACTCAGTGTGTATTGATATTGTTGAATTGTAGTTATGGGCGGGAAGAACAGTTTTACTACCATTTTTATTTCTCTGAATGTTTAGTTTCTGAAAGCTACAGGACATAATGTATGGACTGGACAGGGCCACTCTCTCAGTGATTTCTGTTTTTTTGTTCATATTTCTTTATTTACTGATGATTTCCAAAAGATTTAGCTTTCCACTCCTGCTTTCCCCCCCTTTTTTTAGAAGGGGGTTATATATGAGAGTTGGTTGAAGATGTCCAGTGAGGCTGAAGTAAAGAGGCAGGAAAGGGCAGTTGACTAAAGAGCACTTTATTTCTTTGAAGTTCTTTGTAAGAAGTGGGGATGTCAGTGGCTTGAATCCCCCATTGTGTTGGAGGGCAGTTAGTGGGGTTGAAGTATGACATAATATTTTAAAATTGGGGAAAGGAGAATTTCTCGTAGAGGGTGGCACAATGCCTTTGCCCAGTGTTTCTGTTTTGGGCATCTCTCTTATTCCTTCCAATCAAGGTGCCCCCTGCACACAGCTTCCTGTCTGTTCTCCCTAAGATGCGCCCTTTACGTGTTATCACTCCTCTTTTGTAAACTCCTTTTCTACTCAGATTCAGGCAGAGTTTGCAAGGGTAGACTAAATCATCCATGGAAATGTCCCTTGTTTATAAATCAGCTGTGTCTCAAAGAAAACTGGTCTCAGTCGGAACTCTGGTGGGCTGCCAGAGTCACCGCAGCTTGGGGCGAGGGCTGGAGATGGGCTGTCAGGCTCCCTTGGACGTCAGGTCCCCTTCGCTAAACTCAGCCTTGCTCAGTGGCAGAGGAAAAGCCTGACCCTCTTTGGGCCTTAGTTCCCCATTCCCCGCCACGAAATGGAAGAATACTACTTTTTCTTGTTGGTTCAGCATTGCTGGGCTGGAAGTATAGTCATTGTTGTTGTATTGGGTAATGTGTGCAAACTGCAGGAGCTCACTGCCTGCAAGATGAAATGAGGGGGAAAGAGGAGGAGAGGGACAGAAGGAGCAATTGCTTGGTGTAGATCCACCCATCCCTGCCTTCCTCTCTTTGACCTCTATGTTTCTGGTTTGGTGAGTCCTTCCTACCACTCATAATGCTTTGCATTGGTGCAGGCTGGGAAGGGCGGGTATGGTCTCACAATTGTTGTTGTTGTTTTTTTGCATGCTTTCATAATAAAAACCAAGAAGAATGTTTCTGGTTTTATCTTACTGATGCTGGTCTCAAGTTTCTTCTGTGCCAGGGTAGGAGGCAATGTGAAGTATTTGTTTTCAATTGGTCTTTTGCCCCTCCCCACCTCATACCACATGGTTTGTTTAGTTGACTATTTTTTGGGGGGGTAAGATGGATGAGAGACAAAAATGTACAGTATGCCATTAATGTTCTCATTTTTGAATACTATTAAAAATAGTGAAATATTGTTGGGAGGGACAGTCACCCTTTGCAACTTGGTGTATGGACAAGGCCACCTTGCTCTAATTCTGGGATATTTTAAAGATTAAATGTACTACAACTTGGGGAGGAATTGGGTCATAATTATAGGTACTCCCCAGAGTTTTTCATCGGCAATGAGGAAATTTCAATTTTAGGAATATTTCAGATTACATTTCCAAGGTAAATAGTAATCTAGAAGGAGTCCAGCAATGCCATCTATTCATTCCTCCTCATATCCTTTACTCTAACCTCAGGACTTTGGGATTATACCTAGGATCTTGGGAGATATGTTGGGATTTTCAGAAGCCTAGCCAACTGTTATTACAGCAAGACTACAGCTATTCCCAATAAGATTTATTTGCTGCATATCTAGAGATTATGATATATTCTGAGTATCACACAATTAACAATCCACGAATCTCTTGAGTCTTGCAAGGAATCATGAGAAAGCATTTATTTCCATCAAAGATATAAGCAGTTTAAAATAAAAGTTAGCATTGTAAATATACATCATATTAGGCATTACCTCACAAGTGAAAGAATTCCTAGTTGTTTGAAATTTCCTGTGTAATACTTTATAACAAATTTGTAGTTCAGACCCTCACCTCAACTTTTTATTTTCTATCTTTAGATTAAATCATTCAGCTTAGATGAAGCTATGTTTACACACCTGAAATTTTAAATGTTTGACACATACAGGCTTATATACAGAAAAAATGAGAAGGTAATAGGGAGTTGAACAGTGCTTTTATAAAATGAAAGAAGGATAGATGGAAAGCCATATGTATGTATGGTTGGTTGGAATGGAGAGAGAAAGTAGAAGAAAATGTGCGGTCATGGAACAAATTAAAGTGGGATGGTTAATGAATATTGGAACTCTGGATAAACAAGAAATATGAATATGGGCGTGGATAAAATTCTTCATTTTGTAAAATCAGAAGTCATTTTATCATTATCTACAAAAATGATCAGCATAAGTCCATGACTTAGAAACATCATAGCAAATATCAGAAGGAACATCTAAAATTGTGCAATGGTTATTTCAGAAAAGGGAGTGGGAGGACAGAGTATGGCAGGAAACTTCTCATTTCATTATAAACCTCAAATGGCTTTAAACTATGTGTATGTATTACTTGGATAACGTTTAATTTAGAAACCTAAAGATATCTACATCTGGTGTTTATAACATGAAAAATACCTATAGTCATGTTTTAATAAGTTTGATGGTATTCCTGGAGAGTACTCAGGCATTTTTCAGTGATTTTAAACTTTTGAAATTAGAGGTTAGTAAAGGTACAAATTCTAATATGAAGGAAGACTTAGGGGCCGAAGAGAAATAAGGGAATTAAGTTATTTAAGACAAAGAGTGGAAGGTAGATGGCTCTACCAATAGGCAGATAGAGAAAACAGATAAGAGAACTCCTCAAAGGGCAGCTTACATTACAGATCATGAGTAAGTTGTTAGATGCTTTAGTAGTCTGTGTTTATACAAGAGATGCTTATTTAGTTGCAATAAAGGAAACTTGGAATTGTGTGCTGTATTCATGAGTATTCCAAATAGGAAGTGTCTGGCATTGTACTTGCTCCAGACTCATAAATCCTTGTTTTTATAGACTACTTTTTAAAAAAAATTTCATTTCATTAAATGTATTGGGGTGACATTGGTTTATATGGTCATACTAGAGGCCCAGTGCACGAAATTCGTGCACAAAGGGGTGTGTCCCTCAGCCCAGCCTGCACCATCTCCAATCTGGGACCACTTGAGGGATGTCCAACATCCCTCTCACAATCCCGGACTGCTGGCTCCCAACTGCTCACCTGCCTGCTTTCCTGATTGCCCCTAACCACTTCTGCCTGCCAGCCTGATCACCCCTTAACCACTCCCCTGCCAGCCTGATTGATGCCTAACTGCTTCCCTGCCAGCCTGTTTGTCCCAACTGCCCTCCCCTGCAGGCCTGGTCACCCCTAACTGCCCTCCCCTGCAGGCCTGGTCCCCCCCAATTGCTCTCCCCTGCAGGCCTGGGTCCCCCACAACTGCCCTTCCCTGCAGGCCTGGTTGCCTCCAACTTCCCTCCTCTGTCAGCCTGGTCACCCCTAACTGCCCTCCCCTGCAGGCTTGATCACCCCCAACTGCCCTCCCTTGCAAGCCTGGTCCCTCCTAACTGCCCTCCCCTGCTGGCCTGATCGTTCACAACTGCCCTCCCCTGCAGGCCTGATCCCTCCCAACTGCCCTCCCCTGCTGGCCATCTTGTGGTGGCCATCTTGTGTCCACATGGGGGCAGCCATCTTGTGTGTTGGAGTGATGGTCAATTTGCATATTACTCTTTTATTAGATAAGATAGGTTTCAAGTATACATTTCTATGATACATGATCTGTATATTGCATTGTATGCCCACCAACCAAAGTCAAATCATCTTCTGTCGTTATATTTGATCCCTTTACCCTTTACTACCCTCTCCCCCCACCTGCACCTTCTCTTTATTTAAAACCATCTCCACCACCACCAACAGTATAACAATAAGGCCATAGAATAAATGATCATCTTTCACTCAGCACTAGGATAATTGGTTTTAAAATGAATCTGGAATGGGAGTTCAATATACTAAATAAAAAATTTAAGGATGGAAAGAAACATTTTACAACTGACTAGATTCTCATTTATCTCAGGTGGCTTAGTTTGGGATAGAAGTAGATTAATTTGTGCATTGTCTCTCAGACATAGCATTCATCAGAAACAAGAGAACTTGTTTTCAAGTCAGGTTGGATCAGAGAGTTTCCATATGATGCTGATGTCACTAGTCTGGGACCACACTTTGAAGGCCTCGAGATTGAGTCTTTGGTGTTTTCCGAAATCCCTGTTCACCATGTACCTTGCTCTTTTAGAAACATGTCACACTTGGTGAATATCTAAGAAACTCTGCTTGGGTCAAGTGCTTGGGTCAAATGCTCCATATTCTCACACAGCTGTACTGCTGTTTGTTTTAGAAAAGCCTTTGCTTTGGGTACAACTGGTAGAATGTGTGTGCCCCTCACTGAAAGCTGCCTCCAGAATGCCCTGCACAGACTGCCTTGCTTTCTTCCTAAAATTTTTCCCCATAAGGGCATAGAGGAAGGGATTGAAGCAACTATTGGCAGATGCTAGAGCAATGGACACATTGTCCCAGGATAGCAGAGCTTCTTTCAAGGGAGTCTCTGAGCCAAAAAACAAAAAGAGGACTCCAAAAATGTGGTATGGGGCCCAGCAGACAATGAAGACAACCACCACCACTATGGCCACCTGGAAGGTTTTGCTCTGAGCCTTGATCGAGCGACCCCACATTTGGAAGATAATGAGACTATAACAGGTCACCATGACAATACAGGGCAGCAGGAAACCCATCACTAGCCTAGTGATGGTTATTATCACCTCAGGTGTTGGAACTTTATGGTCATATTCAAAGTAACCTTCAGTATAGTCCTGGAAATCTTGTGATGGCTCAATTGTGTCCAGGGCATTACTAGAGGTATTAGAGAAAAGCTCTAAATCGGTAGAGAGGAAAGCATCAGAGCCATCCGGTGAGTTAATTCTGTGATCTTCAATGGGAAGGCCAATGGGGGTTGTTGGGGAGGCCTCATCATCAGGTTTAATTAAATTATAATATGGATGTTGATTAGATAATCTAGTTGAATCCACAGGGACTGAATCTCCAGGAGGTCTTTGAAATGTTTCAGAATGGAGGAGAGTGGTAGTTGTCCAAGGATGATCATTTCTTTGTGAAGAGAAAGCATCTGACCTGTCAACCATTTCTCCAGGCAACTGAACAATGGGGTAGTCAAGAGATGCATTTTCCAGTTGATCATCAGTGTAGTATGAATAATCTGATGAGCTATTGCTACCAAAATTGTAGCCACACATAGTATGGTCGTCTATGGTGAACGTTTCCCGATACATGAACACAGGTATACACATTGCAAAAGCCACCACCCAGATACATCCACAGATGATGAAGGCTGTCCTCACATTGCGGTGATTCTGGCACCAGATGGGCTTGAGTACCAGAAGGCAGCGGTCCAGGCTAATGGCAGTCAGTAGGAAGACACTGGCAAACATGTTGAGGATGATGATGGAAGGAATGAGCTTGCATAGGAGCCAACCATAAGGCCAGTGACCTTGGAGAGCCAAGTGAACCAGGGAGAAGGGTAAGGAGAGGCAGCAGAGAAAGTCTGCCAGTGTGAGATGGAGAAACCAAACAGTGTTCACGGTCCACTTCATCTTTAGGCCAGCCACCCACAGCACCAGCCCATTGCCTGGCAATCCCAATAAGAAAGTGAGGCTGAGAATGACCATGGACAGAATTATTGGGAGTTCATACCAAGGCTGGGAGTGTATGTCAGTTGAATTGGTCTCATCAGGGAAATACTCCATTGCTAAATTTCTGCAAAAAAGAGAAACAAACATATTTAAAGTAACATTATCTTTTTAAAAATAGGTATCTTGGAAATCTAACCTTCCCATATAATGATGTAGAGCTGCATGGGCCCTTACACTGTTTTAGTATTCCTTGACTTCACATTGGATCACACAAAACTTTCTCTGATAGACTATTTATTTACTTACTTAAAAATATATTTTTGATTTTATAGAGGAAGGAAGAGGGCAAGGAAGATAGAAACATCAATGCTGAGAGAGAATCACTGATTAGCTGCCTCCTGCATGCCCCACACTGGAGATCGAGCCTGCAACCTGGGCATGTGCCCTGACCAGGAATTGAACCGTGACTTCCTGGTTCATAGGTGGACACTCAACCACTGAACCACAGTGGTCAGGTTCAGATAAACCATTTAAAATCTGTATCTATTTAAGTGTGTATCAAAAGACCCTCATTTGGAAGTTTATATCAATGTAAATTTCTCCCTTTTTTTTGGACTTTTAATCTCCCATTCTCCACTGATTACTTTCCTTACTTAATATTCTCTATTAAAAACAAACAAATAAGTCTAATGGACAAACAAACAATAACTTATATACCAGAGGTTCCCAACTTTAAATCCATGAAAAGGCTTCTAGAAGCCCCATTTTTACCTCAAATGATAGGGAAAAATTTAACTTTACATATTTTCATTTCCTTGAGGGCAGAGGTCCATCCATTCCCTACCAGATTTTCAAAGGACTCATCACCACAGAATAAGGTCCTAGACTCAATTATATCTTGTAGATACAACATCAACTTTTCTTTTTGCTGTTCAATTTTTCAAGAGTTGTTTACACTCTTGGCATTGATTTTTCTCACCACCCATTATTTCTTTCTTGTTTATTTGTTTTGTATTGAATATAATAGAAACAATAGCGTTATATTAACAGAAGCAGAAAATATGCATGAAAAATGTAAACAAATAAGAATAAGAAAATAGCCCAGCAGGGGTGGCTCAGTGGTTGAGTGTTAACCTATGAACCAGAAGGTCATGGTTTGATTCCTAGTCAGGGCACATGCCTGGGTTGTGGGCTTGGTCCCCAGCATGGGGCTGTGCAGGAGGCAGCCAGTCAGTGATTCTCTCTCGTCATTGATATTTCTATCTCTCTCTCCCTCTCTCTTCCTCTCTGAAATCAATAAAAACATATTTAAAAAAAAAGAATAAGAAAATAAAAATCCCATATTCTACCAGTCATTGATTACTTAATTTATACCTTCCTGGATCTTTTACATACATACTAGTGGCCCGGTGCACGAAATTCGTGCACTTGGGGCTGGGGGGGGATGTCCCCCAGCCTGGTCTGTGTCCTGTCACAGTGCGGGAGCCTGCAATCCATCGCCCCAAAGAGGTAGGCCCCGCCCACCCATCTGTGGCTCCTTGATGGATTGCCCCAAAGAGGTAGGCTGGAGCCAGCAGAGGCCTGCGGACCCCCAGCACAGGCACATGGCGGAGGCCTATGGATCTTTGCACACCTGCGGACCCCCGGCCAGGGCCGCATGCCTGAGGACCCCCAGCTGGGGCTGGGCCCTTGGCGGAGGCTTCTCTGCACACCCTGGTGCAGGCGCATGGAGAGGCCTCTCTGCTGTGGCCCTGCCCCCATCCCCGATGCTGCAAGTCCCCACCCACCCATGCCTGCTGCACACGCAGCCTGCTGATTGGCTGTTACTGTGACAGCGTCCCCACCAATTTGCATATTACCCTATTATTAGTATAGCTGTGTGTGTGTGTGTGTGTGTGTGTGTGTGTGTGTACATACACACTTGTATATATGTATGTGTATATATATATATATATATTTTAAATAAATCTTTATTGTTCAGATTACAGGTGTTCCTCTTTCTGTTTCCCCCCTATAGCTCCCCTCCACCTGATTCCCCACCCCATCCTACCCCATGCCCTTACCCCCTGCCACTGTCTTCATCCATAGGAGTAAGATTTTTGTCCAATCTCTTCCCGCACCACTCACACCCGCTTCCCCCTGAGAATTGTCAGTCCACTCCCTTTCTATGTCCCTGATTCTATTATATTCACCAGTCCATTCTGTTCTTCAGATTTTTTATTCACTTGATTTTTAGATTCACTTTTTGGTAGGTATGTATTTGATGTCATTTTGTTGTTCATAATTTTTATCTTTACCTTTTTCTTCTTCTTCCTCTTCTTAAAGAATACCCTTCAGCATTTCATGTAATCCTGGTTTGGTGGCGACGAACTCCTTTAGCTTTTTCTTATCTGTGAAGCTCTTTATCTGACCTTCAACTCTGAATGATAGCTTTGCTGGGTAGAGTAATCTTGGTTGTAGGTTCTTGCTGTTCATCACTTTGAGTATTTCTTGCCACTCCCTTCTGGCCTGCATAGTTTCTGCTGAGAAATCAGCTGACAGTCGTATGGGTACTCCCTTGTAGGTAACTAACCGTTTTTCTCTTGCTGCTTTCAAGATTCTCTCTTTGTCTTTTGCCCTTGGCATTTTAATTATGATGTGTCTTGGTGTGGTCCTCTTTGGATTCCTTTTGTTTGGGGTTCTGTGCGCTTCCTGGACTTGTAAGTCTATTTCTTTCACCAGGTAGGGAAAGTTTTCTGTCATTATTTCTTCTAATAGGTTTTCAGTATTTTGCTCTCTCTCTTCTTCTGGCACCCCAAAAATTCGGATGTTAGTATGCTTGAAGTTGTCCCAGAGGCTCCTAGCACTATCTTCATGTTTTTGGATTCTTTTTTCTTTTTGTTTTTTTGGTTGTGTGTTTTTTGTTTCCTCATATTTCAGATCTTTGGTTTGATTCTTGGGGTACATTGATCTACAGTTGAGTTTCTGTATATTCTTTATTTTAGACAGTGTATGCTTCATTTCTGACTGGTCCTTTTCCATTTTTTTGGCATTCTCATTAAGGTCCTTGAAGGTCTCACTAAGCTCCTCAGAAGTGTCATCAAGTTTCTTGGCAGTTTTTAGAAGATTCTTGAGTAACCTTATAAATGTGGTTCTGAATTCTATGTCGTCCAGTAGTTGGCTTTCCTCCGTTTCTTTCATTCGTGACATGTTTCTTTGTTTCTGCATTTTGGCTACTTCCCTGTGTTGATGGAGTGGCTTTGTGTGGTAGGTGACCTATAGGGGGCAGTAGCTCAGCCTCCCCAATCACCTGATGTGGATGCTCTTGGTACACCCCTTTGTGGGCTGAGTGCAAAGTCTTGGTGTATTTAAGCCTTAATTGCTGTTGGTACACTGGGAGGAATTGACCTCCAGGCCAATCGGCTGTGGGGACTCGCTCTGTCTATAAGAACTGCTGTGCTGGAGACATGCTTATGGTGCAGGACTTGTTTCAGTGGGGCTTTGGTGCTCACTGAGTCTGCCTCTTGAATGTGTCACTTATGGATGTGAGGAGTTGAAATCTGGTTTCTCACACTGACCACTAGGTATACTGGCTTCTGGATCTCCAATGGGGTGCAGGTCAGCTATTGTCTGAGTCCACCCAGCAGGATCTACAGCGAGAGCTACAGTTTTCTCCTCTTTGCTTGGGGTTTGGAGGTTTTGGAGCTGTCTGACCCAGGCTGCAAGTTTGTTAGGTTAAGCTGCGATAGGGCAGGCCTTTCTTATGCTAAAACTGCTGCTTGGAGCTTGGGTGGGTTTGTAGGTTGTGTGGGGCAGGGTCTCAGGGCGTCACTAGGCTAGGGCGTGGAAAACAGCGATGGCTGCTAGTTAGCCGGCTCTGTGTCTCCGACTGTGTCCTGTGCCCCAGCGCAGTAAACAATTATTCCTGCGCGCAGCTCTGCAAGCAGGCCCCCATCACTTTCCGACCCGGTGTTAGACAATCCAGCTTCTCCCCATAGGAGTTTGGGTCCCCTGTGTCTCCCCAGAAACTGTATTTCAGAGTAATCCAGGACTTGTCTCCCCTTGGGGTTGAAAAAAGCAACTCCTGCTGCCAGCCCAGATCCCGCGCCTCCGTACCTCAGCTTTTCAGTGCTTGTGCACGTCTCAATGCTCTTTTCTCTTTCCTTCTAGTTGTAGAACTTCCACTCAGCCAGCTTTCCCGTGGTTCTGGTTGATAGACATTTTGTCTTTTAGTTGTAGTTTTGAAATTGTTGTGCGAGGCAGCAGTTTAGGTGTTTACCTATGCCACCATCTTGGATTCTCCTGTATGTATATTTTTTGTTACACAAAATTTAACAAAATTAGATCAAATGCACATATTGATTTTTAAGCATTTTTAATTGTGGTAAAATACATGTAACAAAAATTTACCATCTTAACCATTTTTAAGCATATAGTTCAGTAGTGTTAAGTATATTCACATTATTGAGCAAAATCCAGGGTTTTCTCACATTGCAAAACTAAAACTCTATACTACTTGACTCCCTACTTCCCTCTCCCGCAACCCCTGGTAACCACCATTCTATTTTGTTTCTATGCAATTGACTATGGTATAGGTAGAATTATACAGCATTCAGCTTTGTTGTGTCTAGCTTATTTCACTTAGCATAATAAGATTCATCCAAGTTGTAGCATGTGTCAGAATTTTCTTCATTATTAAAGCTGAATGCTATTTCATTGTATGTATTGGTCACATTTTGTTTATTCATTCATTGGTCAATGGACATTTGAGTTGCTTCCACCTTTTAGCTATTGTGAATAACAGTGCTATGAATGTGGGTGTAAATGCATATTGTTTTATAAACTGCTTTCTTTTTTTTCAGTTATCAGTCTCCACATTATACAGTATGATTGTACCTTAAGGAATACTCAATCTTGGTTCAATTCTTCCAACTGTCCCCAAAATATCTTTTATAGCTGATTTGCCCACAATTATATCCAATTTAGGATCACCCTTGCCTCAGAATGTTATGTTTCTTAAGTGTCTTAATTTAGCCTATTT
Organism: Corynorhinus townsendii; assembly: GCA_026230045.1. Classification (NCBI taxonomy): domain Eukaryota; kingdom Metazoa; phylum Chordata; class Mammalia; order Chiroptera; family Vespertilionidae; genus Corynorhinus; species Corynorhinus townsendii. The sequence goes on from JAPDVU010000003.1 coordinate 197,375,367, forward strand.
TCTCTTTTTCAAAGATGCTGGCTTGTTTTGTGGTCTGTTGTTCTGACCACTCACTTCTCAACCCTGTGTACTTGGCCTTCTGCTCCTGTCACTTCACTAAAATTACCTCCAAATAACAAATCCGAGCATCTTTTTCCTGTCTCCATCCTCTAGAATATAATATATGCCGTTTGATACATTAATTCCTCCACACTCTCTTCTTTTGGCCTCTCTGACATTGCCCTCCCCTAATTCTGAATGCACCATGCTTTATAGTTTTCTTAAACAGCTCACTGTTCCAAGTTAATGCTATGTTCTGTACCTTAGCTAATGAAGTTTGCTTCTATCTGCAATTATGTCCTTTACCTTAACCTCCTCTTTCTTCCATCTTTAATTTCTACCTGTTAAAACCCTAGTTATTCTTCAAGATCAGTTCAAATATTATATTTTCCTTGAAACTTCCTCTAATAATCTCAACCAGAAATTAATTCTTCAGCCCCTTAATTTGTGTGTGTGTGTGTGTGTGTGTGTGTGAGAGAGAGAGAGAGATTTGAATTTCTTTTCATAGTCTCTGTGCACATTTTATCTCGTATTGTAATTATTATAGTGGCTGTCCTATTTATCATACAGGCCTTCAATTTCATGACGGTAAAAATGAGTCTTGTTACTAAAAGCTTGTTCCACAGAATTTAGCACAGTGCCTTAGGTGACATAAAGATTAAATATTATTTGAATGGATGGATGTTCATTTGGGGGAGGGTTACTTTTTTTCTTTTTAAATTAAGTTTAAAATTCTTATTTTTATCCATTTGCTCCAGTAAGGATACTGTCTCTTCTAACTTCCTCTTTGTTTTCCAGTTCCCAGTCTTACTAGCTGTAACAGCATTTTATGTTTCCCTTTATAAAGGCCCAATGTATTTTTGTCACTTGGAAGTAGTTCTGCTGAGTTAACCCAATGTTGACATAGGATCTTAAGTAATTAGCAGAAGTTAAAGTAACTGAGTCAACAAAATAATACTTTAAAAAAAGTTATCCTCATTCCCTTTCCTTTAGCCTTATCTACTCAAATATTCAAGTCCTATTAGGGTCTCTTCCTTTCTTTTTGTACATGACAGTGACCCTGATCCCATGTCCTACTCCGACACACACATTCATACATAGATTCATAAAACACTGAGAGAAAGACAGAGTCAGAGAATGCTAGGACTGAAAATAAACTTATCAATCATCTCTCATTGTCTCTATTTTTATTTTGCAGTTTTTTTTGACACGGATACTCAGCAAATTAGTTGACTTTTACATATGCAAATAGGAAGGCTCCCAAATCCTAGGTCCAATAGCTGTCAGGCTGATTCTCTCTCTCCCCCCCCCGCCCTTTGACATTTAGTGTTAGGCCCGTAGGGCAACACAATCCTTAAGGGCCATTTGTGAGTCCCGCCACAGGAGAACAGAACACCAGGAAAAACTTGCAGGGCACCAGGAGTCAGATCAGACCACACAAGGAATTGGAAACTGTCCTAAAGGCACTTGATCACACTCGAGCATTCCATCTGCGTTCCAAGCCACCAGCACAACCCCTATACCCACCAGAGACTGCCTAGACGGATGAAACTCCAGCTCCTGGGTGCTGCTCTCATTGACCCAATGTCCCCATGGCTGGATGCTGTGCAGCCCTTCCCTTGGGGTATCCTATCTCCCACCCCCTTCCCTTAAATAAATTCATGTTTCTTTAATTACTGTCTGAGATGGCTATTTAGCCTGCCTGCATCTACCATCCACCATGTTCACCTTTCATTTTGGCGGCTTGTAGGGGGATACCCAGAAGGGAAGCTTCCTTCCCTTCCCCTCACTCCACCCCTGCCCTTACAGACTTTTAGTCTCCAGGCCTTACAGTGACCAAGGCCTTCGGACTCCCAAGCAGCGGCAGGAGTGCCAGATCATCAGACCTTCTGATTTCTACTAAAGGGTGAGTTACTTCATTTTGGGGAAGAGGGCACTAGGGACCAAGACTCTCGGCTCCCCATGGGGCCACCACTTGCAGGGGCATGGGTCAGCCTTTTAAAAGCCTCTAGTGTGGCTGCTGCTAGAAGATTCCCATGACAGGATAAACTGGGCTTGGAGCCGGCAAGGTTGCTCTAGGCAGCTCGCTGATCACAAGCACTTGTCCAAGCAATGGAGGCACACTATGAAAACCACACATCGCCCAAACCCTGGTCCAAAACGCCCTGTAGGATTTTATTTGGGGGGACTGTGAGATTTGGCATGTGAGTTTCGGCATAGCGAGGGCACCCTTCTTTATCCCTAGCCACTGGGGGGGGGGGGGGGGGTCACTGAGTCCCAAACTTAGTCTTTTCTAGTCATGGAGGGATGCCTCCTGGAATAAGCTTCAGCACAAGGAAAGAGCAGTAACCAGGCTGGGATGCTGGCCATTGGTTTCTCCCTGCAAACGCCCGTGTGACAGTGACACCATGGGCAAGTCAATCTCAACCCTTCCTAAGGACTCACCTTTGGCCTGCCTTTTACAGACTCTTAAGGCCCTCCATTTATGAGACAGTTAGACACAAATGCTTTTTTTTATTATTATTTTATTGCAATACAGCATGGCCACACATTGTCTAATTTATTTTTTTAAATATATTTTTATTGACTTCAGAGAGGAAGGGAGAGGGAGAGAGAGATTGAAACATCAGTGATGGGAGAGAATCATTGATCGGCTGCCTCCTGTATGCCCCACACATGGGGATGGAGCCCACAATCCAGGCATGTGCCCTTGACAGAAGTGAACCTGGGACCCTTCAGTCCACAGGCTGATGCTCTATCCACTGAGCCAAACCAGCTAGGGCACATGACTGCACATCAGGAGATCAGGCCCCAGTATGGCACTCTTAATTATCCACCATTCTCCAGTTGGATTTATACTGCCAGTGCCTAGGCAATGGTCAGAGATTCCCTATGTTCACCACCCTGAACTCTGCTTCTCCTGTCCTATTATTTATGCCTCCACCCTCAACTCCCTAAAACTACACAGAATCCCTGATTTTGCCTTCTTGCCATCTCCCTTCCCAAAGAACAACTTTCTTTACTACAAAACTGCAAACACATAATGGTCGGGCTACTATCATCACACAATTTAGCATGTTATCTCTAAGGAAAAATGTGGCAGTTTTAAATCCAAGCTGCTGGGGGCCTGGGAACCAGCAGTAGGGCCTGCTCCCTCCTCTCCCCGCCTTTTCTCCAGTCTCATATGCCTATATATAATTTTCCAAAGTCTTTGGTAACTTAAAAGCTTTGGAGCATTGCTGAGTTAAATGATAAACATCTAGATATTCTAAAATAGCATGAAATTCCAAAACATTACTTGTAGACAAGTTTTAAGTTCACCTGATGTTAGTTTTTGTTACAGAAACTCTATAAAGTAAATTTGGAGCTGTTGATGCAATGTCTAGTGCTTTGTTGAAGGTGTGTTTCTTGAAGTGAGTATGTTTCAAGTGTGTTCATAAATGTCAATCTAAGAAATGCTGGTTGTTTATGGTCTTCATGTATTTGTCTGTATGTTATATGCAATGTTTGGATGGTACTACTAGCGTATAATGTTTTATTGGCCTACAGAAATTAAACACATAACTTCAATAGATCCTATGGTCTAGAGTCTAGACAAAATATTTAACATTTAATATCAAAATCACTTTAAGTTCAGTTAGCAGCCTTTAATAAAACTGTTGCCATAAAGCTATACCTTTTGTAGACGAAAGGGGCCACATGCTAACCTGACTAACTCAAGGAAGGCCTGCATGGCAGCCTTGCAAATTCATAGACCTAAAGTAACCACAAAGGATGGTCTAAAGTTAAAACCTTTTCATTAAAAAGCAGTTTACGATGGGTAGTCATGTCCTAGGCCAGTCAGTATCTTCCCTGACAAAGATCAACTTCAATCTTTACTGAGCCTATTGTCTTTTTGCATCTAAGATAACATACCTGTGAAATGTCAGGGTAATTTGTAACTTCCCTTTTTCTGGACCCTGCAGGGCACAACAAATGGTGCCAAGGCACAAATCATAAATTCCCTCATTATTATTGTTGTTGTTATCATGTCAGTTGTTGACCATTAATCATGCCCACCTATGTAAAAGAAGCACATGTCTATCATTTAACTTTTTATCCAATTCCAAAGGTTCCCTGCTCGCCTCCCGCCCCAGTCTTGCTTTCTTCCACCTCACTAATCTATACCAACGGATTTCTTGTACCCCACTTACATCTCCTCCTTTGATGGTAATTTATAATAATAGGTGAAAAACCATCATTCTCTGGAGCATTATCTCAATGTGTTAAGATTCTGCTTCCCAGCAATTGTCCATAGTTTGACTTAAATAAACGCACAAAAATTTTTTAAGGTTTGAATGTTTCTTTTGTTAATATTTTCTTCTGCCTAGATTTACAGAAGATTTATAATATAATATGTTGGTTAAGTATATATGACAACCTTCCCAAAGTTTAAATTTCAAAAAACGTTTTCAACAGAGAAACAACTTTGAGCTATTCCACGGGCCCTGGAATACCTCAAGGATTCATTCTCTCTCCTAAGTTTTTAAACTAATTAGGCCCATGTAATATGCTTTGCCAAATAATAATTATATATATTTTTATTAATATGAATATTCTAGAAGTTTCAGTCTGCTCTAGGAAGGAACTTGCAAAGATTCAGAGCCAAGTTCAAAAAGGAAATTTTAAGGAGTAACAGGTTTCTTGTCAGTGAAACTGGACAAGCCTAGAGTAATGTTTCCCTATGGGAAGCATCTGGCAGTAGTACTTCAGATGTTTGTAATCCACACATTGGGGCATTTATGAATTGTCTCCAGTGCTCAATACTTTTAAAACCTTGCATCTTGTTTGTTTTCTCTCTCTCTCTCTCTCTCTCTCTCTCTCTCTCTCTCTCTCTATATATATATATATATATATATATATATATATATATATATATATATATTAAAACTCTAAACTTTATATTGTTCTTTTATGTCATTTCATAATGATTATTATTTACCAAAAGTTGTCTTATGTGATATCTTACAGAAAAGCAACATTCTTTGTCAATTGTTTTATGGTCAAGTCTATAACCATGTCACTCAAGTTTGTCATTTACAGACCATCATTATTTTTCTCTGATGCATTTACAAATGCATAATAAATTAAGTCTTTGGAAAAATTTATAACAAGGACTCTGACTTACTCTAAATTATAGGTTTCTAAGCAGGTCAGAACATTTATTTAAAATACAAAAAATATTGTTTTCATTCCCTAGAACAATTTGATAAATGATACCTTCATAAGCAATATGGAAGGTTTTATATTTTTCTCCCTATCTTATCCCTCCAGAATTTGGTCATTCTTAATGAGTAAGTCATGGCAATAAGTTTCTTCACATGAATTCAGTAAGACCAGTTTCTAATTATGATTTTATTAACCAAGACTTTGACTGGAATGTCATGTCTGAGAGAGGCATGTTTAGACTCTGGGCATCACCAGAAAGCATTCTCCAAACTGATTGAAGCCAATCAAAAGCCACTTAGAAGAAATGGCCTGGTACTTTGTTTGATCCCGTGGTTCATGGAAGTCTTTCCAGGTAAGAAACAAAGGTTGTTTTCCCGAGAGATGGCAAGGAAGGAACCTCAAGACATCATTGGGGACCTCAGAAACTTGAGGAATTCACCCCATTCTACAGGTATTGCAGGCAAACTTGGTGGCAAGTAGGTGGCTCATCTTCCTTGTCCTAGAGGCTAATTAAGTCTCAATCTTGAAATTCTAGCAAAGCAAGTTTTTGACAACCTATATAATCAATTGCTATTCTTGTTGTGTTCATGCAAACAATCAGGCCATATTGAAACTAAACTAAATACAGTAAATAAATTGTTTTCAATTTGGCTATTTAATAAAAATGAGGGAGGAGAAACCAAGATGGCAGCATAGGTAAACACCTAAACTGCTGCCTCACACAACAATTTCAAAACTACAACTAAAAGACAAAATGGACATCATCCAGAACCACAGGAAGGCTGGCTGAGTGAAAATTCTGCAACTAGAAGGAAAGAGAAAAGCACACTGAGACTCAGAGGAGCTGCAGGAGGCAGAGGTACTGAGACACGCTCGCGTGGAGAGGACTGGCAACTGAGTGTGTGGCTGGCTTTCTCAAGCAGAAGGGAGACAAAAGCTCCCAACTGCACTGAACTCCAGTTCTTGGCGAGACTCTGGGGACCCAGACTCATTCAGGGAGAAACTGGACTGTTTGGCGGCGGGCGGAACTCGAAGGTGGCTTTCTCTCAGAGGTGCTTGCAGCAATTACCACAGGACACTGAGACACAGGGGCATATTAGGGCAGGGCTGATGGGAAACCAATGCTGTCTGCTCTGCCCTGAGACTCCGCCCCATCCAAGCTGAGTACAGAGACTTTTGCAAGTCTTGTCTCATAAGGGTATCTCCAGCACAGAAGTTCTCCCAGCGTAGACACAGCTGATCCTCACAGCCAATTGGCCTGGAGGTCAATTACTCCCAGTGATACCAACAACAATCAAGGTTTAACTACAAGACTGTGCACACAGCCCACAAAGGGGTGCACCAAGAGTGTCCACCTCAGGTAACTGGGGAGGCTGAGCCACTGGGCCCTAGAGGACACCTAGCACACAAAGCCACTCTGTCAACTCAGGGAAGCAGCCAAAATGCGGAGACAAAGAAACAGATCACAAATGAAAGAAATGGAGGAAAGTAAACTATTGCATATAGAGTTCAAAACCACGGTTATAAAGTTTTTCAAGAATTTTCTAGAAAAGGCCAATAAATTTAGCACCTAGAAATTAAGCATACACTGACTGAGATAAAAAATATTATACAGAGACCTAACAGCAGACTAGAGGATTGCAAGAATCAAGTCAAAGATTTGAAATACAAAAACACTCAACCGGAAAAGCAAAAAGAAAAAAGAATCCAAAAATATGAAGATAGTGTAAGGAGCCTCTGGGACAACTTCAAGCATACCAACATCTGAATTATGGGGGTGCCAGAAGAAGAGAGAGAGCAAGATACTGAAAACCTATTTGAAGAAATAATGACTGAAAACTTTCCCTACCTGGTGAAAGAAATAGACTTACAAGTCCAGGAAGCACAGAGAACCCCAAACAAAAGGAATCCAAAGAGGACCACACCAAGACACATCATAATTAAAATGCCAAGAGCAAAAGACAAGGAGAGAATAGTATAAGCAGCAAGAGAAAAACAGTTAATTACCTACAAGGAAGCACCCATACGACTGTCAGCGGTTTCTCAACAGAAACTATGCAGGCCAGAAGCGAGTGGCAAGAAATATTCAAAATGATGAATAGCAAGAACCTACAATCAAGATTACTCTATCCAGCAAAGCTATCATTCAGAATTGAAGTTCAGATAAAAAAAAGCTAAAGGAGTTCATCACCACCGAACCAGTATTATATGAAATGCTGAAAGGTATTCTTTAAGAAGAGGAAGAAGAAGAAAAAGGTAAAGATAAAAATTATGAATAAGAAATACATATCTATCAACAAGTGAATCTAAAAGTCAAGTGAATAAAAAAATCTGATGAACAGAATAATCTGGTGAATATAATAGAATTAGGGGCATAGAAAGGGAGTGGACTGACAATTCTCGGGAGGAAAGGGGTGTGGGGGGGGTGCGGGAAGAGACTGGACAAAAATCGTACATCTATGGATGAGGACAGTGGGGGCGAGGAGCGGTAAGGGCAGAGGGTGGGATGGGGACCGGGTGGAGGGGAGCTATGGGGGGAAAAATAGGAACAATTGTAATAATCTGAACAATAAAGATTTATTAAATTTAAAAAAATAAAAATGAGGGTGATTTTAAGGGGGGAAATGTGTTTCAATAGATTCCATATACACAGTTGTAAATGTTAGACTCAAGTTCAGTTCATTATCTTCAAAGTTTTATTTTTCACCCATGAGCTCAGCTAAACTAGATTCTGAATTTTTTCTAGTTTTTATAAATATTTGGCTACAATCCCCCAAACTAATGTCTCTTTCCTTTCACCAGACCATTTGTCATAATTCTTATTGTTCTAGCTTGCCCCAATAATACTAAAATTTATAAAACAGTTTGTCTCCACCAGGTTACAAACACTACTTGTACTCAAGAAATACCACCCTTATATACCATCACAACCTCCTTTTATGTGCAGACCTCATCTTTCCTCTGACAGAGAGCAAGGATTTTTGGCTCTAAAGGAAAATATCTCCCCCTTTCAGCAGAAAGCATCTATAGAAGAGACCCGATGCCCCTTTTTCTCTGAAAGAATTCAGGACCAAAATTTTTTATGGGGAGAAATGTTAGACAGACCCCCAGAATGTTAGACCCTCCGAGCAGGAACGATGGGCCAGATGCAGAAACTCACCTGAGCAGAAAGCTCCAGATGTCTAGCAAGGGGCAAAACTGGGAAAACAAGAACCTCGCTCCCAAGGGAACCAATCCTCCCCTTTTATGTATCACTAGTCAGGCAGTTTAGACCCCCTGACATTTTCTTGCCTGAAGATAACATCTAGGCCTCAGTTGTATTTCAGCTGCAGGCCCAGAAAAGCAGCAGGATTAGATAGGTGACTCCGTGACTGCCTCACGACCCCCAATCACTCCTCAGATCTCCTCAGCCTTGGGTATCAGAAATAAACTCTACCCAGCATCTTCATCAAACACTGACTGTAAGTAATGATTTGGCATGTGCTAGGGATTCTGTCCCTCCCCCCCTACATCCCTTCTTAGCAGGAGACAGAGCTCTACTCAAAACGTGGACGATCAACATGAACAGGACCCTGGGACATGTTTCTCACCACTCCAACTACTCTGAAGCTGGCAGGGGTAAAGCCCAGAATCCATCACACCAAAGTAAAAAGGGCGCCAGAAGGGGAAGCATGGGTGACTGAACCCAAGGAACACCTCAAGGAGGGACCTACATAGAATGGTCCTTTCCATCTTGCCTGGTAGGACTTGGAATGCCCATTGCTAATATACAGAATTATACTCATTCTATTCATTTTGGGAAGAAAGTCACATGCAGGGACCTTTAAGCTTTGGGACCCACTGTCCTGGAAAAGGATGTAGGAATGTTTGCTCTTAGGGTTGCTGCAGTAGCTCCCTGTGGCGAATGTCGGACTTTTACTAGGTGTTCTAGTTATTGTTTTTCAGTATCTAATAACTACTATATGAATTGCTCTGATAATTTCACCCTTCCTTACAGTAATGGACATACTAAGCTGCCAGCTGGTTGGTTTCTGATATGTGGGGTAACTTTATTCATATATCTCCTCCCCCCCTCCCCCGCACCGGCCAACATTACCAGGGGGCCTTGTTCTTTAGGATGATTGACTGAAGATAGAAACTTTTGTCCCAGTTAAGAATCATTATTAATAAATAGAAAAAGGCAGGAAATGTTAGGCCTGTAGGACAATATAATCCTTAACAGCCATTTGTAAGCTTCCCGCCACAAGAGAACAAAAGACGAGGAAAAACGTGCTGGACACCAGGAGTCAGACGATACAAGGAATGGAAACTGACAAGGAATGGAAACTGTCCTGAAGGCATCTGAGCACACACCTGCATTCCATCCGCATTCCAACCCCACCAGCTCAGCCCGCAGACCCACTGACGACAAGTTTCCCACCAGTGACTACGTATAAGGATGAAACCTCAGCTCCTGGGTGCTGCCATCCACCCAATGTCCCTGTGGCTGGATATCCTATGCCCCTTAGGGTATCCTATCCCCATTCCCTTCCCTTAAATAAATTCAATTTTCTTTAATCACCATCTGAGATGGCTATTTAGCCTACCCACATGCACCATCCACCCTGTTCATCTTTCATTTAGTACTGACTTTTATTTTATCTTCACTGTTGAAAATATTACAGATGTCCCCCTTTTTTTCCCATTGACCCCCTCCCCCTCACCCCCCATCAGGTCTTCACCACACTATTGTCTATATCCATGGGCTATACATATATGCATGTAAGTTACTTTTTATTATGTCATTTTTAAAATATATATTTTAATTGATTTCAGAGAAGAAGGGAGAGAGAGAGAGAAGGAGAGAGACAGAAACATCAATGATGACAGAGAATCGTTGACTGGCTGCCTCCTGCACCCCCGAAACCTGGGATTTAGCCCACAACCTGGGCATGTGCCCTTGCCTAGAGTGAACCCAGGACCTTTCAGTCTGCAGGCTGAGGCTCTATCCACTGAGCCAAACCAGCCAGGGCTGCATATAAGTTCTTAGGACCAAGAACCATGTAACTGAAATGCCTTTGGTATTGTTAACAAAGGGAAAGGTACTGAGAACGGCACAAACTGAAGTATTCAAGACTGACAAAAGCAAAATTCCAGTATAAAACAATTGAGTCATCCAGTCTGAGCTTTTTTTAAATCTCACATATTATCTGTCTTGAAATGAAGTATACATAAATCAGAGTTTTAAAGTCTTTTAGAATAAGATCATTTTTTATGATTCTCCAAGGGTTTTGACTATAAAATACCTCTACATTTAAGATAGAGAGTAAAATTGATGAACAAAAATAGATCCAGAGACATAGAAACAATGAGCAGACAGTCAAACCTCAGAGGGAAGCCAGGGAAGGGTGGGGGAGGGGTAAGAGAACAATCAAAGGACTTGTATGCATGCATATAAGCATAACCAATGGACACAGACAATAGGGGGAGAGGGCATGTGCTGGGGGGTGGGAGTGGCTGGGGAGAACTCAGTGGGGGGGAAAAGGAGACATGTAATACTTTCAACAATAAAGAATTTTAAATAAAAAAAGATAAAGAATTTCTTTATTTTACTTTAAATACTGAGTTGACTGTCAGTAACTAAAAAGATAAGTAAAATTTGAAACTAAAATTCAACTATGATAGCAAAAGTAGATTCCAGAATCAAATACTAATGATAGGAAAAGAGTCAGTAGCAAGAAGGAATAAGAAAAAGGATAAATAAAAATAAAAGAGAAATAGAATAAGAATATATATGCATATATTCAGTGATTTGCAAAACAAAACTTTTGGAGAAAATGGAAACCAAAAGTCAGAAGGCGAATCATAGCTGATTTAAGAGAGGGGAGGAAATGACATAAAAATTCACTATTAGTTCAGAATGAATATATTAAAAGCAAAGATAAATAGAATGTGGACTATTTAGAAGAAGAAGAAAGGTACACTTGAGGAGAAAATGAAAGATATATAAGTTGGGAAGGAATAAGGGGAAATAGAAGATAATGACCCTCCAATCATCATGTATCATAAGCAAAACAAACTAGGCTCAAGTCATCCAGGGGGTCTAGGGTTTCTTACCAGAAACCTGAGACAGTAGCTGAAGGTTTTAGCACTGATCTGGAGCCTTCCACGTCCCGTCTGTCGGGTCCTCACACCCACATAGAGTCATGAAGTATATTTAGGAAATTTGCTGAGCTCTTCCTCTTTCTTCTCTCTTTTCCTTTATGTTGATAAACTCTACATTTTTGACGACTATTTGACTTTGCAGGAAGTGTTTCAAAATGAGTCATTTCTAAACGTTATCAGATAAGAAAATAAACAGAAGTGGGAGAGCACACTTCTCAGAAATTTTCTGCAGGACAGAGCGTTGTTAGGAAGAGAATACTCTGTTCATAAGCTACTCGCTTCCTAAATGTTTGTTTTTGTTTTGTTTTGACCCAGTCATCCCACTTCTAGGAATATATACCAATAAATTGATTAATAGGCAGGATCATTGCTCAAGGTCCTCCTTCAATCTTCTGCACTCTCCTGATAAAACACAGTCTAATTTCCCAAACTCTGTGATATGTGAGGGTGGGGTTTGGGAATGGTTGGGAGGAATGACCTGCACAACCCCATGTAATGAACCTCAAATAACATTTCTTAAATGCTTAACATGTGTAAAGAAATGTGCCATGCCCAAATCAGGTAAATTAAACTATTTTCTTATTTCTTGAGATTCACAATCTAGTAGAAATATGCACCCATACACACAAAAAATTATAATACAACTCAGGCTATAATAATATAAACGCAGAAATAAAATAGTAGAACATAAGTATATTTAAGTAGGCAAGAGTATGTTTTGCCTGGGACAATCTAGGAAAGTCTTAAGGTAGAAATAAGATAAGTTAGAAATAAGGTTTTTTTTACTTCCTTATTTATTTATTTATTGTTAATCCTTACCCGAGGATTTTTTTCCATTGATTTTTGTAATCCCCTCTTACTGTGTCTGGTGATTTCACTTTTTTCTTTATTGATTAAGGTATTACATATGTGTCCTTACTGCCCTCTCACCCCCCCCCCCCACCATTGCCCTCACCCCCCTAGTGTCTGTGTCCATTGGTTATGCTTATATGCAACCTTTGGTTGATCTCTCCCCCTTCCCCCACCCTCCCTTGCCTTCCCTCTGAGGTTTGATGGTCTGATCGATGCTTCTCTATCTTTGGATCTGTTTTTGTTCATCAGTTTATGTTGTTCATTATATTCCACAAATGAGTGAGATCATGTGATATTTATCTTTCTCTGACTGGCTTATTTCGCTTAGCATAATGCTCTTCAGGTCAATCCATGCTGTTGCAAATGGTAGGAGTTCCCTTTTATAGCAGCATAGTATTCCATTGTGTAGATGTACCACAGTTTTTTAATCCACTCATCTGCTGATGGGCACTTAGGCTATTTCCAGATCTTAGCTTTTGTAAATTGTGCTGCTATGAACATAGGGGTGCATATATCCTTTCTGATTGGTGTTTCTAGTTTCTTGGTATATATTCCTAGAAGTGGGATCACTGGGTCAAATGGGAGTTTCATTTTTAATTTTTTGAGGAAACTCCATACTGTTCTCCACAGTGGCTGCACCAGTCTGCATTCCCACCAGCAGGGCATGAGGGTTTCTTTTTCTCTGCATCCTCGCCAGCACTTATCATTTGTTAATTTATTGATGATTGCCATTCTGACAGGTGTGAGATGGTACCTCATTGTCGTTTCGATTTGCATCTCTTGGACGATTAGTGACTTTGAGCATGTTTTCATATGTCAAAACCTTCTGTATGTCCTCTTTAGAAAAGTATTTTTGAAAGAGGACATACATAGAAATAAGGTTTTAAAAAATGATAGGGCCTCTAAATGCAGCTGTTTAGGGTGTTTAAGGGGAACATAGTCAGAAGAAGGTAGGGGGAGAGTGCTTTAGGTATTGGAGAATAGACAGGAGTTTGGGGAATTAGACTGTGTTTTATCAGGAGAATGCAGAAGATTGAAGCAGGACCTTGAGCAATGATTCCTGTCTAAGTATACATTGCAAGGAATTCTCACCCACATTATTCTTTTACAGGTATGTACATGAAATAAAGTTTATTTATTTTTAAAAGTATTTGAACACTCTTGCCTGTGTTAAGGGCTTTCTATATTAATCAACTTATTGTCCAAACAATAGTATCTGTTCCTCCTTCGTTTGCAGTCAAATTACTGAAGAATATTTTTGTGGCAGAAAGACCCAAGAAAAAAAATGCCAAGAGTTGAGTTTATTGTTCTATCTATCTATCTATCATCTATCATCTATCATCTATCACCTATCATTTCCGTTGTTATCTAATTACTAGAATAATACATGCTTATAAAAAGATTAATTAAAATACAGAAGTACAAAGGGTAAAAGAGTGAAAGATTTCATTTCCAATTTTACTGCCTGGGTGTAACTATTTTAAGGTTGCTTTCACATCTAACAACCTATAATTCTCCCATTTGATCAGGGCTTGAGAGAAGCTGAAAGGGCATTTCAAGCTGGGGGGAAACATGAGCACGTATTAAGGTGGAGGTGAGTCCAACGTGAGTGAATGACATAGTAAAGTGGTTTAGTTGGAGTAAACAGGACACACCAAGGATTAATGAAAGGCAAGTAGAGGGCCTGAGTTCGAATCCCAGCTCTGCCACTTACTAATTGTGTGACTATACAGAAGTTACTCAAATTCTGTGTTTTTATTTGCTCACCTGCAAAATGGGGATTGTGTCAAATATTACCTATGGATACTCAAGCTCATTCCCACTTTCTCACACTGTCTCTGTATTGGAAGCCTGGGTACTACATTTCCTAGACCTTCTCTCTCGTGAGTTTCTGAAAGGCTCTGCTGGAGGAATGTGCCATGTGTTACTGAAAAGTGAAGAGAACGGAGAATCGTTGAATTTGATTCTGGAACTTAGTTTGTGCAGAGAGATTGCAAATCCACTTTAAAAGTAAAAGAACAAACACTATAAAACAGAAGAAACATTTAAACTGTTAGATAAAACGAGAGAGAGAGAGAGGAATCACTTAGCTTTTGGTTTCTGCAGGGGGAGAAAACTCTGGTGGGCTCCCATAGTAGAGATGCCAGGTGTGGCAGTGGCAGCTGCTGGCAACTGTGGGCTCCAGCAGAAGTAGTAGTTTCAGCAGCAGCCCCAGGCCTGCGAGCTCCTGGATTTCTGCCAAGCAGCCACAAGAGCCCCAGTCTCAAAGACAAGTACACACTTGCCCTTTCTAGGTAACTTCTTTTCCTACTTTTTTCTTCCAATTTTATGGAAGCAGCCTCTTGAAGTTATATTATTTTCTCCTCACTTATTTCTCTAGTCCTTTCAATACTTTTGTACCCAAATTCTTGTCTTCAATACTCTGTTTGAAATACCTACAATGGTTTCTATCTTCCTGGCTGGGGAGCGACTAAATCAAATATTCGCTGTGCCTACTCTATAGGATTGTTAATGTAGGTAAATTAATACATGCAAAGCACTTAAAACAGCGCCTGCCTTCAATAAGTGTTAGCAATTATTATATCAAATACTAATGGGGCTTCCATTTACTCATTAGATTGAAACTAATCTTCCATTGCCCTAGCAGGTGTGGCTCAGTTGAGTGTCATCCTGATAACCAGAAAGGTGAGCCAAGGTTTTTTTCCCAGTGGAAAGTTTATTACAAGCAGATTCAGACTCCCCACATTCAGACTCCATGGGCTGACCCCCCTCTTTGAAGCTTTGTAGTCCAGGGGTATATATTTACTAGAAGCCTGCTTCTACATCTATCCATGGCATCTCTTGATTGATTCCCTCAGTTGTTCTTGCCCAGCAACGGTCCTGAACTTTCCCTGTTTCTGTGTGTTCTTCCTCTGTTCCTATGCTCAGCTCTCTGTTCCTGTGTCAGGGCACCTTTTTGTTGTAGGCCCTTCCTTGGTTTCCCATGCCTCCCGTTTTGAGTCCAGAAACATTTTATTATTTCTGCATGGTTAGTTTCTGTGATTCGTCTGCCCCTGTCTGTTTCACCTGCCTTTGTTTTCCACTGGACCCCTGCCCCCATCTGCTTGTATTTCAAGTTAACCCTGTCAGTCCCATGCACTGAAAGGTCATTGGTTCAATTGGTAGTCAAGGCACATACCCAGGTTGCGAATTTGATCCCTGGTAGAGGTGTGTATAGGAAGCAACTGATGGATATTTCTCTCTCACTCTCTCAAAATCAAAAACATATTAAAAAAATAAACTAGTCTCCCATCTTGGACATGTAGTAAATAAACTACAGCATGTTCCCTTCCAAGTGTTAAGTCAAAACCTTTATGTCTAATCAAATCCCAACCCATGCCCCTCAAGGAAGCGGATTAAGGTTGCTTTCACAACTAACAATAGCATAGCTGCCTAATTTTGCACCTATAGTAAAACCAAGTAGGAACACAAGTTGAGGAACAAAGTCACCCAGAAACTAAGGTAACACAACTGAAACTGTGTAACATAATAGCCAATGAACTTATAACAACAGATATCCAATGCACTTAGGCTTAGATCTTGAAGAAATCGCCATATTTCAAATCTGAGTGGTTTAAAGAAAATTTAACCAACTTTGCTTCTTCTAATAATATGTTGGTTGTCTATTATAGTTGTATCCAGGACAGTCAAGGAAAGGAGCCTAGAGGGGAAGTAAATTGAGCTTAATTAACACTTTTTGTGAGGTCAGTTACATAATAACGAAAGTAAACAAGAGCATGAAGCTTCATTTTGTGTTTATTTAAACTAATGAGAAACCATAGGAACTCTTTGGAGGGGGTGGGGGGACAGGATTCAGAACTATTGAGGGGTAGATGTCTTTCATAAATTTTATGCATCTAGAAAGAATTTCGAGTAAATTTTGATTGAGATTTTAGGTGAGCCATCCTATTTGTGAATTATTTAGAAAATGTCTTCTTCAATTTTTTCTCCCTTGCCTTTCCTTCCCCATTTCACATCTAGTAGTGTGCATGTAAAAGAATATGTAAAACATACTGGGTTAGAAAACACCCATGTCCGCCTGTGTGTAGAGAAAACCCCAGTTCTTCATCTCCAGGGTGTCTCCTTTACTTTCACAAGTTAACATCACTTCCTACACTGGTAATCAAATGTGTGGGTTTCCTCCTCCACACACATCAAAAAATTTTGTGACACCAGCTACATTTCACACAATTTAACTTATTTCTAACACTATCTACCTGGAGATAGTGTCAGATACCACATTCTATGAGCTCAGTCCCACAAGACTGCCTCCAACTTAAGATGCCAGTCTCAACTAGTAGGTCCCCAGGTTACCCACCATTTCTGCCCGAGTTGGCTACAAAGCAGTTTCCCATAACCTCATCTCCCTTGGATTTGATTATTTGCTAGAGTGGCTCATAGAACTCAGAGAAACACTTACCTTTACCAGATTAAGGGACATGGTAAAGGATACAGATGAAGAGACACCTGGGGTGAGGCCTGGGAGGGCCCTGAGCACAAGAGCTTTTATCCATGTGGAGCTGGGTTGCATCACTCTCACAGGGTGGACGTGTTCACCCACCTGGAAGCTTTCTAAACCCTGTACTTTTGAGACTTTTGTGGAGGCTTCATCAGGTAGATAGGATAAATCATTAACTTAATTTTCAGCCCTTTTTCTTTGTGTGTGTGTGTGTTAAAAAATATTTTTATTGATTTCAGAGAGGAAGGGAGAGGGAGAGAGAGATAGAAACATCAATGATGAGAGAGAATCATTGATTGGCTGCCTCCTGCATTCCCCCTACTGGGGATCAAGCCCACAACCCAGGCATGTGTCCTTGATTGGAATTGAACCCGGGACCCTTCTGTTTGCAGGCCGACAGTCTGTCCTCTGATCCAAACTGGCCAGGGCAATAGTTATTGATAATATAATTATTGACTTTAGAGAGAGAAAGACAGGGAGAGAGAGAAATATCGATGTGAGAGAGAAACCTCATTGGTTGCTTTCCGCACACACCCTGACCGGGGACTGAACCCGCAACCCAGGCATATGTCCTGAACCCACCACCTTTTGGTGTATGAGATGACACTCCAACCAACGGAGCCACACTGGCCAGGGCAATTATTACTATGATTATAAGAGTAACAGAAAGAAGGGTATAAGATAAAAAAGTTTCCTTTCCTTTGCCTTTTCCCAGAAGTAACAGCCTCTATTAAGACTCTTGGCTATATCTCTGGCCTGGTAGCTCAGTTGGTTAAAGCATTGTTCTGATACACCAAGATTGTGGGTTTGATCTCCGGTCAGGGCACATGCAAGAAGCAACCAATTAATGCATAAATAAGTGGAACAAATAGATATCACTCTCTCTCTTTCTCTCTCTGATGCTCTCTATTCCACGCCCCCCTCAAATCAATCAATAAAAAAGTCTTGACTATAGGTTCAAAACTATTTTATGCCTATCATGCCTAAATATTTTATATTCATTTTTATACCAATGACTTAATATTGTATTTTTTTCATCTGTACCTTGTGGTTTTCACTTATCAATTTACCTTTTCATATCAGAACATATAAATCAACCTCACTTTTTAACAGGTACATAAGACTGTATTGATAGATGTACCATTTGTTTATGATTCCAGATTGTTGGATATTTAGATTGCTTCCATTTTTTAATTACAAATTACCACAATAAACATTCCATATATCTTTGTATAGATATGAAGCTATATTTAAGGTTTATATTAAATGAGAGGCTTGGGGAGAGAAACCAAGATGGCGACATAGGTAAACACCTAAATTGCTGCCTTGCACAACAATTTCAAAACTACAACTAAATGACAAAATGGACATCATCCAGAACTACAGGAAGGCTGGCTGAGTAGAAATTCTACAACTAGAAGGAAAGAGGAAAGCACATTGAGACTCAGAGGAGCTGCAGGAGGCAGAGGTACTGAGACGGGTGTGTGGAGAGGGTGGGCAACTGAGTGCGTGGCTGGCTTTCTCAAGTGGGAGGGAGACAAAAGCTCCCAACTGCACTGAACTCCAGTTCTGGGTGAGACTCTGGGGACCCAGACTCATTTGGGGAAAAACTAGACTGTCTGGCAGTGGGCGGAACTCGAGGGTGGCTTTCTCTCAGAGGTGCTTGCAGTGATTACCATGGGACACTGAGACACAGGGACCTATTAGGGCAGGGCTGATGGGAAACCAATGCTGTCTGCTCTGCCCTGAGACTCCGCATCATCCAAGCTGAGCACAGAGACTTTTGCAAGTCTTGTCTCATAAGGGTGTCTCCAGCACAGAAACAACTGATCCTCACAGCCAATTGGCCTGGAGGTCAATTCCTCCCAGTGATACCAACAACAATCAAGGCTTAACCACAACAAGACTGTGCACACAGCCCACAAAGGGATGCACCAAGAGTGTCCACCTCAGGTAACTGGGGAGGCTGAGCCACTGGGCCCTAGAGGACACCTAGCACACAAAGCCAACTCAGGGAAGAGCGAAAATGCGGAGACAAAGAAACAGATCACAAATGAAAGAAATGGAGGAAAGCAAACGACTGGATATAGAGTTCAAAACCACGGTTATAAGGTTTTTCATGAATTTTCTAGAAAAGGCCAATAAATTTAGCAAGACCCTCGAGGATATGAAAAAGGACCAACTATAAATTAAGCATACACTGACTGAAATAAAAAATATTATACAGAGACCCAACAGCAGACTAGAGGATCGCTAGAATCAAGTCAAAGATTTGAAATACAAAGAAGCAAAAAATACTCAACCGGAAAAGCAAAAAGAAAAGGAATCCAAAAATATGAACATAGTGTAAGGAGCCTCTGGGACAACTTCAAGCGTACCAACATCTGAATTATGGGGGTGCTAGAAGAAGAGAGCAAGCAAGATACTGAAAACCTATTTGAAGAAATAATGACTGAAAACTTCCCCCACCTGCTGAAAGAAATAGACTTACAAATCCAGGAAGCACACAGAACCCCAAACAAAAGGAATCCAAAGAGGACCACACCAAGACACATCATAATTAAAATGCCAAGAGAAAAAGACAAAGAGAGAATCTTGAAAGCAGCAAGAGAAAAACAGTTAGTTACCTACAAGGGAGCACCCATATGACTGTCAGCGGTTTCTCAACAGAAACTATTCAGGTCAGATGGGAATGGCAAGAAATATTCAAAGTGATGAATAGCAAGAACCTACAACCAAGATTACTCTACCCAGCAAAGCTAGCATTCAGAATTGCAGGTCAGATAAAGAGCTTCACAGATAAGAAAAAGCTAAAGGAGTTCACCACCAACAAACCAGTATTATATGAAATGCTGAAAGGTATTTTTTAAGAAGAGGAAGAAGATAAAGGTAAATATAAAAATTATGAACAACAAATACATATCTATTAACAAGTGAATCTAAAAAATCAAGTGAATAAAACAATCTGATGAACAGAATAAACTGATGAATATAATAGAATCAGGGGCATAGAAAGGGAGTGGACTGACAATTTCTCAGGGGGAAAAGGGTGTGGGGGGGTGTGGGAAGAGACTGGACAAAAAGCATACACCTATGAATAAGGACAGTGGGAGGGGGGTAAGGGCAGAGGGTGGGATGGGAACCGGGTGGACGGGAGCTATGGGGGGAAAAATAGGAACAATTGTAATAATCTGAACAATAAAGATTTATTAAATTAAAAATGGTTTATATTAAATGAAAAACAGATGTGCATGCAAATCTATATAAATGTGCTTTTTAAAACTAGTATCTTGGGTGCTTCGTATGTTAGATAGTGTGGTGTGGTGAAGAATATTAGCTTGTAAATCATAAGTCCAATTCTGACTGCATCATCAACTGTCTTTGGACAAATGATTTAATAAGTCCAGGGTTCAAACCTGTCATGCAAAATATGAGATGTCAACTACAAGGGCAGTGAGGCTCATTCTTAGTAAGAAAGATCTGTAAACTATGCTTCAATCTCATTACAATTTTTATCACTGCATTTGTAGCAACCCCAGTATTCAGTGAAATTATACTTTAACAAGTACCATTTTATAATGGATAACAGTACCCTGAGCAAAGGTAAATCAGAATTTAAAAATCTGTGATAAAGAACTTTTTGTGTGTGGGAAAAGAAGGAAGAGCTTGGAAATAGGTTACTTTTTCGTATTACTGCTATTTCATATACATACTACATATGACTTATATGTGGAGATAAGTAAAGAAAACCATGACTTGAGGCACCTGGAGAGTATCATGCTAAGTGAAATGAGCCAGTCAGAGAAAGACAAGTATCACATGCTCAGTCATAGGTGGAATCTAAGTAACAAACTGATGAACGGAGTGGATCCAGAGACATACTGTAGAAGCATGGAACAGAATGAGGAATTTTGGAGGGAAGATGGGGAAGGGTGGGTGGTGAGAGGTAATCAACCAAAGACCTTGTATGCATAAATGCATAACCCATGGACAGAGACAATAAGGTGGTGAAGGCCCGGGGTGGGGGGTGGGGGGGGGCTGGAGCAGGCTGGAGGGGTTCAATAGAGGGAAAAGGAAGGGCATATGTAATACTTTCAACAATAAAGAATTACTTAAAAAAAGAAAGAAAAAAGAAAACCATGACTTTTATTTATTATGTTTAAATTATATCTAGAGGCAATTGGGATTTGAGGTGGATGAGGCCTCCATCATTTCTAAAAAAAAGGTGCTTAACTTAGTTAAGTCACAAATGCTTACCTTTATTTCTAGGGCAATTAATCTATTCTCCATCCCAGAAGTTTTGAAGTGTGTAGCTACTACCCCCCAGTGGTGGGTAGAAGTAAATTCCTGCCAAAGTACAGTATTTTAAATTTTCTTGATTGGGAAAGAACAAATTAGCTTTAGGATTTTCTCTGTATGTCATGATGTCATCCATGAGTCAAGGCAGGGTGTTTTTTTGTTTTCTCTCTTTTTTTTTTCAAGGCAGTTTTATTTCATTTCCAAACTGTACACTTTTTATTTTTTTCTTTCCCTATTATATTGCCTAGGATCTCTAGGACAATTTGTTCTTGATCTTAGCAGAAAAACATTCAGTCTTTAGCCATTAAGCAAGATGTTAGCTGTAGATTTTTCATAGATGTCCTTTATCAGACTAAGGAATTCCCCTTCTTTTCCTAGTTTGCTGAGTTTTTACTTTCATAAATACTGAATTTTTTCATGTTCTTTTTTATGCTTCTATTGGGATGATTACATACCTTTCTCTTTTTAAAATATATTTTTATTGATTTCAGAGAGGAAGGGAGAGGGAGAGAGAGAGATAGAAACATCAATGATGAGAGAGAATCATTGATTGGCTGCCTCCTGCACTGGGGATCGATCCGCAACCCAGGCATGTGCCCTTGACTGGAATCGAACCTGGGACCCTTTAGTCTGCAGGCTGATGCTCTATCCACCGAGCCAAACCGGCTAGGGCCATACATTTCTTTATACTGTTAATAGCGTTTATTATAATTATTCGTTTTTGAATGTTAAACTAACCTTAATTAGGAAGTAAACCCCAATTTGTCATCATGTATTGTTCTTCTTACACATTGTTGTATATGATTTGTTGGTATTTTGTTAAGAATCTTTGCTCATGAGGAAATATTGGTCTACAGTTTTCTAACATCTTTGTCTGGTTTTGGTATCAAGATAATGATTGTCTCATAAAATTTAGTTGAAAGGTGTTTTTTCCTCTTCTATTAGAGAGTTTGTATAGGATTTATATTATTTCTTTTTAAAATGTTTGATCACCAATGAGAAGGTTGGCTGAACCAATTTGGAAGGTTTTCAGTTATGAATTCAATTTCTTTAATACAGAGCTATTCAGATTTTCTATGTCTTTTTTTTAATGCTTTATTGTTTTAAGTATTACATAAGTCTCTTTACCCCCCCACCCCCCGCCATTGACTTCTCCCCAGCCACTCCCATTCCCCAGCACATACCCTCACCCCTCTGCTGTCTGTGTCCATTGGTTATGCTCATATGCATGCATACAAGTCCTTTGGTTGATCTCTTATTCCCCCCCCCGCCCCTCCCTACACACACACCTCCTCTGCCTTCCCTCTTAGGTTGGATGGTCTGTTCAATGCTCCTATCTCTGGATCTATTTTTGTTCATAAGTTTGTTGTTCATTATATTCCACAAATGAGATCATGTGATATTTATCTTTCTCCTACTAGCTTATTTCACTTAGCATAATGCTTTCCATGTCCATCCATGCTGTTGTGAATGGTAAGAGTTCTTTCTTTTTTACAGCGGGGTAGTATTCCATCATGTAGATATACCACAGTTTTTTAATCCACTCATCTGCTGATGGGCACTTAGGCTGTTTCTAAATTTTAGTTATTGTAAACTGTGCTGCTATGAACATAGGGGTACATATATCCTTTCTGATTGGTGTTTCTGATTTCTTGGGATATATTGCTAGAAACGGAACTATTGGGTCAAATGGGAGTTCCATTTAAAAATTTTTGAGGAAAGTCCATACTGTTTTCCACAGTGGCTGCACCAGTCTGCATTCCCACCAGCAGTGCAAGAGAGTTCCTTTTTCTCCACATCCTCGCCAGCACTTGTCATTTGTGGATTTGTTGATGATAGCCATTCTGACAGGTGTGAGATGGTATCTAATTGTTATTTTGATTTGCATCTCTGAGATGATTATCAATGTTTTCTTGGAATATTTTAGGTAAATTGTGTACATCAATGATCATTTCATTTAAGTTATTGATTTGTTGGCATTCAGTTGCTAATAATATAATAGAGACATGGACTTTTAGTTTTCATTTGATACCCTTCTGTACTCTGACTTTTTTGTAAAGTGTATGTAGGGTCCTGAAATTGGGGAAATGGCCAAATTAATGTTAAATGATTAGATCTAAAATAACATTTTGTATTATTCAACAAGTATTGCCTACTACGTGAAGGCCATTGTGCTGGGTGCTGCAAAAGCAAAGTTCTTGCCCTTATGCAACAGGAGATATTTGAGGTATGAGGTACAACAAAAGGTATAACAGAAGCAAGTGGAAGCATTAGAGAAAATTCATCTAAAAGTCCCAATAAAGTTATAGAAGAGTATTATTTGAGCTGATGGGTGAATGGATCAGTTTGCCAAATTGACAGGCTGGGGTAGAGTGTTTAAGGTAGAAGGCTTAATGCATGGAAAGGTATGAAGAATGTGGATGACTTAGGGACCAGAAGTAGTTGAGGATTATTGAAATTTTAAGTAAAAGTTTGCTGAGTTTTGTTTGTTTTGTTTTAAATCTTGGATTTCTTCCTATGGCTTTAATATTGAAGTTTTATATACTGTATATGTATATTTAGTGCAAAGCATACAATGGTAATGGATATGCCATTAACCATGTCGAATTGATCGACATTCATTTTTGTTTCCATTTTCCCACTATTCCAATGTCATAATAAATACTGTATATACATTTTTGTGCACATAAGAATTTCTCTAAAATACCTCTTAGTGGATTTGCTAAATTGAAGGTTACATGCAATATTTTGATCAATTCTGCTAAATTTTCCCTTAAAAAAATGTTATACTAATTAACATTCCTGCCAACAGTATCTGAGAGTAACCAATTCTCCACATCCTTGCCTGGGATATATATTATAATTCTTTTAAAATTTTAAGATATCACTTGTCTACCTAGTTGGATAAAAAGGGCCATATGCTAACCTAACTCAGGGAAGGCCTGTGAAAGGAGACATATGTAAAACTTTAGACAATAAAAATAAATAAATAAAGTTAACCACAAAGAATGGTCTGAAATGAAAACTTTTTGAACTAAAAATCAGTTTATGGTGGGTAGTCATGTCCTCGGCCAGTATCTTCCCTGACAAAGGTCAATTTTCACCTTCACTGAGCCTATTATCTTGTTGCATCCTATATAATAAAGAGGTAATATGAAAATTGACCATCACTCCAACACATAATATGGCCGCTCCCATGTGGTCAAAGATGGCCACCCCCATGTGGACACAAGATGGCCACAACTAGATGGCCAGCAGGGGAGGGCAGTTGTGGGTGATCAGGCCAGCAGGGGAGGGCAGTTAGGGGTGACTGGGCTGGCAGAGGAGGGTAGTAGGGGGTGACCAGGCCTGCAGGGGAGGGCGGTTAAGGGTGACCAGGACGGCAGGGGAGGGCAGTTAGGGGCAATCGGGCTGGCAGGAGAGCAGTTAGGCGTCAATCAGGCTGGCAGGGGAGTGGTTAGGGGATGATCCAGCTGGCAGGCAGAAGTGATTAGGGGCAATCAGGCAGGCAGGCAGGTGAGCAGTTGGGAGCCAGCAGTCCTGGATTGTGAGAGGGATGTCTGACTGCCTGTTTAGACCCAATTAGTGGGATCCGGCTTAAATGGGCAGTTGGACATCCCTCGAGGGGTCCCAGATTGGAGAGGGGGCAGGCTGGGCTGAGGGACACCCCCTACCCCCAGGCACAAATTTCGTGCACTGGGCCTGTAGTCTACAATAACATATTGTTGGACTGTCAAAGTAATTTTCCTTTTTCCGGACCCCCTCAAAGCACAGGCACTGCTCTGGGGAGACCACAAATCCCCTCATGGTTATTAATCATTGAGTGTTAATTATCCAGCACCTGAGAAGGCTAAAAGGCTAATTCTAATGTAACACTGATATTTGGGCCGGGGGGTGGGGGGCGGGGTGGGGGGCGGAATAGCAATCTGAATCTGTGCCAGCAAGCCCAGTGTATATTCTTGATAACCTATAATTAAGTCGCTGCCTCTTTCCCAGAAACTGGTCTTGCAAGACCTGTTACCTGAATGCTCACATTTTACAGAGGCCATAAGCTATGAACAGTGTATAGCCCTGGAGGGGGAGGTTATTAGCGCTAGCACCAGGACAGACCATTAAATATGGCCTCAAGACCCCCAACACCTGGGGCCTTTTTTGCAAAGCCCATGAAAGGACAGGAAGCATAATCCATATTTGGGGAACAAAGACACCAGAAAGATATAAAGGAGAAGCTCCCTGCATGTTACTTTGCTCAGACTTGGGAAATTATTCCACTGAGTCCGCCAGCATAATAAACCGTGTAACTCCATTTCTCTATAGTGTTACTTGGTTTTTCTCCAGTCTTCTATAACATACCCACCTAAATAAAAGAAGTATATGTTTATCATTTTACTTTTTATCCACTCCCAGAGGTCCACCCCCCTTGCTTTTTCCTTCCTCCCTAGTTTATCACCAATGGATTTCACGAACGTAACACATCTTCTCTTTCGATTGTAATGTATAAAACAAGGTGCAAAACTGCCGTTCATTGAGATCCTGCTTCACGGTATTGTCAACAGTTTGCCTCAAATAAACTCACAAAAATTCTTCACAGGTTTGAATGTTCCTTATGTTGACACTAGGTAAGTTAGAGACAGATTAAGTGAAGATCACTGCTTTTATAGCTAGACAGACTTGACTTCTATCTTGGTTTTGCCATTTGCTGTGTGCTAATTCAATCATTAAGTGATACTGTTGTGGCAAGTTTACATTTGGAGTGTGTAGGAACATATTTATAGAGAGATTCAGTAGGCTTTTATCTTTATAACAGAACTGGGAACAAATAGCAGCCATTAAATAGTTCATTATGCTTCCTGAATTTGTCAGGAACTGGATTGATCCCATTTAAAAGTTTAACAGGGTCAAATTTCCCAAAAAGATAACGAGAATACACAACTGAAAGTATGGCATACTATTTCAACAGGTTCTGTTGTGGAGAATAAGAGAGAGGGAAAAAAAAGAGTGCTGTTTGTAATTAATCAGGCTGGGCATTTTAACGTTTAGATTCTGACGGGTTAAAATCCACCATGTCCAGGACTGGATCATACAATATTCTCTAGGTTGGGGATTATCGAAGGGCGGATTTCTGCCAGGAAACTACGATCAAGAAGTGACTCTTGGAAGAAAAACACACGCCGGATTTGGATTTCAAGAAGGTCCTCGTCCTTCCAGAGCATGGCGGGTACCTGCCGGAAGCAAGAGGGCGCTTTCCCTCACGAACTGATTTCCTAAACGTGAGTCACGCACGTAGGAGATGCAGTAGGAGGGCATCATTGCTATTACCTAAGATGGTGAGCCACGCAGCGTCACCGTTTCCAGGTTTCAATAGGGCTTCCCAACCCGTGCCACCAGAGGTTAATCTCCGGGACCAAGATAAACTGCAGCGGAAGTAGCGTAAGCGGAAGTTGTCGCGGACGCAAGTCCCCGCCCCTGTCTCTACGCCCCGCCCCCAGCGGCGGCGGAGAGCAGAGCCAAGATGGCGGCGGAGGTGGAGTACGAGTCTGTGCTGTGTGTGAAGCCCGACGTCAGCGTCTACCGGATTCCGCCGCGGGCCTCCAATCGCGGTTACAGGTAGGAACTCCGAGGCACTGCAGCCCACGCGTACCCGGTCGGGAGCGGCAGTTTCCTTCTCAGGTAGCACGCCGCTCGCCCAGGCCACTGCCCACCTCTGGGCTGTCACCTTGCTCGCTCCCCGATCTGGGCTGTTATCACCTTATACTCCCTCTCTTCCCCCGCTCTAGACTGCCATCATCTTTGTTTACGCCGCTTAAAAATATATTACCATACTGCATCCTCGCATCCCTCCTCCCCCGGACCCTTCAGGGTTCCCCGTTTGCTCCCCATCATCCACATCCAGTTCGGCCTGCTCCTTTGCCAATCACCTTTCGTTCGCTCTTCCCTGCGCCCTTCCGTTTGTCACCCTCATCTCCCCTCCACCCCTATTTCCAGTACTCCGTGCACATGTGTGGATAACCATTGCGTTCTTGATCACTCTCTGTACGATCCAGTTTATCTTTTGTGCAGATGTCAGTCTTGCCACCAAATATCATCCACCATTTGGTTTCCCTTTCAGATCTTTTGCCGGTGGGCAAAGGTTATGATCATAGGGTTTCCAGGGGTTGTCCATTTTGTTTCTTTTCAGTATCTCTTGTTGATATTTATACAGTATTTTCTATCATCCCTCCCCTGCCCACCCCCCCGCCCGCCCTTTCCACTTAACCTCTCCTCTAGCTTTTCCCTTCAGAGTTAACACAGCATTTTCTCCGCCAGGCTAACTAGCTACCTTGCTATTCAGTGACTGTGTGGGTCTGAGGATGCTGTAGGAAGTTATGAAGTCAGTAGTGGAAAGAGTAACATGTAACTCAATGGGTCACACGAGCCCTGGCAATTTAACAGCTGTATCATTTTTGGACCAAGCGCTTAACCTCTCCAAGCCTCAGTTTTCTCATCTGTAAAATAGAAAATAAAAAAGTGAGTGATAATAAAACCTGCTGTAGTTATGTACCTCACAGAAGCTTTTGGAGGGTTCTATGAAATTGTATAACGTGAAAGAATTTAGGAAACAGTAAAGCACCATATAAATAGGGAATATTATTTTTATTCCTTTCTCTGTCATCATCATCATGATTTTCCTTTTGGCATTTATAATTACCTTGGCTGAAAAGTTATCTCTCCCTAAGTCCATTATTTTGCCTTCGTAGCAGAGGTTCATTCCTCCTGAATCAATATCTTTGTGCTTGCTGACCTGTGCACTAAATGAACACTGCGAGTTGTGCCCTTTTGGCAAAGAGACAGTCCTAATTTCAGCCTTTCAGTCAGACCCCAAATTGAGCATGACTAGGAGCCTGCTTGCTTTTTGGTGGTAGTACTGTTTGTGTGACTCATCTGAGACATCACCCTCTTTGGGAAGCCCTCCTGGACCCTTCCTTTCTGGCTCAGGTGTACTGTCTGTGCTCCCATGGCACCTCTGCATGTCTCTACCACGGCGCTCCTCCTCCTGTATCGTACTAGTAATTGATGGTTTGGTCTCCTGTATCTTCAGTCTAGACCAGTGGTTCTCAGCCTTTCTAATGCCGCGACCCTTTAATACAGTTCCTCCTGTTGTGGTGACCCCCAACCATAAAATTATTTTCGTTGCTACTTTATAACTGTAATTTTGCT
Organism: Corynorhinus townsendii; assembly: GCA_026230045.1. Lineage (NCBI taxonomy): Eukaryota > Metazoa > Chordata > Mammalia > Chiroptera > Vespertilionidae > Corynorhinus > Corynorhinus townsendii. The sequence goes on from JAPDVU010000003.1 coordinate 197,403,604, forward strand.
ACTGTTAATGAATCGTAAGGTAAATATCTGTGTTTGCTACTGTTAATGAATCGTAACGTAAATATCTGTGTTTGCTACTGTTAATGAATCATAACGTAAATATCTGTTTGCTACTGTTAATGAATCATAACGTAAATATCTGTGTTTGCTACTGTTAATGAATCATAACGTAAATATCTGTGTTTGCTACTGTTAATGAATCGTAACGTAAATATCTGTTTCAAAACACAGATATTTACCTTACGATTCATTAACAGTAGCAAAATTACAGTTATAAAGTAGCAACGAAAATAATTTTATGGTTGGGGGTCACCACAACACGAGGAACTGTATTAAAGGGTCGCGGCATTAGAAAGGTTGAGAACCACTGGTCTAGACCCATGGTCGGCAAACTGTGGCTCTCAAGTCACATGCGGCTCTTTGGCACCTTGAGTGTGGCTCTTCCACAAAATACCGTGGCCTGGGCACGTCTATTTTGAAGAAGTGGCATTAGAAGAAGTTTAAGTTTAAAAAATTTGGCTCTCCAAAGAAATTTCAATCATTGTACTGTTGATATTTGGCTCTGTTTCAATCGTTGTACTGTTGATACTTGGCTCTGTTGACTAATGAGTTTGCTGACCACTGGTCTAGACGATGAGCACTTGACCTTTTTTAACTTTACATTCCCAGGGCCTAGCACGGTGTTTGGCACATAGTGGGCACTCTGTAAATGTTGACTGTAAGGAGAAAGTCGTAGATTACACTTAATCACACAAATTAGCTTTGATTGAAAGGGTCAAATAAGGAAAATAGCTTAAGCCTTTCAACTTTAGGTGTTAAGATTTCCTAAAGGATGCGGTACACATTGAAGTGGGGTTCTATTCCTTTTCTTTTTTACTTCACGCTTTTTCAAAGACCTACCTTCTCTCACTCATCTGCATTGTCTGTCTTCATTTCCTAGTTTATCCACAGCCTTTATCCTTATGTCAGTTAACTGCACTGAGCCATCAAAGAAAATTTTTAAAAGCAATTTTCTTACTTTTTCCTCTGTTAGTATAGTGAGTGAGTGGAGCAGAACTAAGTTTGAATTGTGATTCTTATTTATTTGCTGGGTTACCTTTGGCAAGTCGCTTAACTCTTTTGAGCTTTAGTTTCCTCATCAATAAAAAAAGATGTAATAAGAATGACAGATCCTCTCACTTAATTTTCACAAGAGTAGGCATGATGACTGATACCTAATAAATGCTTAATAAATATTATTTTTCTGTCTTGTCTGCATAATCTTTTTCAGTTGTGTACCAGAATCCACTTTACACAATGAGCATGATTTATTCGCTAGGCTACCATGAAAGGAAAACTGTTTTTGTTGGTTTGTTTCATTTTTAGGAAGCAGGAGAAATCCTTTCTTTTAGTGATTAATAATATCAGAGGGAATAAATGACTTTGATTTACCTAGTGTAAGCTGTTGCTTTCCAGACTCTCACTGACCAGACAAATGAAGGAAAATTTAGGTTGATGAGAAACTTTATAAATAATTAGAAAGTGGTTTCTCAAACTATAAATTCATTACTGCCCTTCTCCCCAGCTAAATTAATATTAAATAGTCTGTTTTAGTATAATGAAAAGATTGCTGGACTTTGAACTTAGACATTATTAGTTACTGCATTATTGTCCTTCCCTTCACTTAGCAAGAGAGAGATAGATGATAAGATTTTCATATGACTACTGTAAGGACTTATTACTAAGTTACCGTAAATGAAAATTTGTGAGATCAGTTTAGAATATTGTCAGGAAACCAGCAAAACCAGGAATTCTTCAGGCTAGGTCTTGGGAGTGGGAGAGGAACGAAGGCTGAAGGCTGAAGGCTGAGGAAAACTGCTGCCGTGAATTTCCATTCACTTATTCAGAATTTGTTAAGTATTGCTCACTAGACACACGCAATAAATAAGGTAAGGAACCTGTCCAAAGAAGCACATCTAATAGGCTGGTTGCTAACATTTTCAATAGCCATTTCACTATATCTCGCTCTCTGTAGTCTGGTAGAATAAGTAACAACTAAATTAGAAGTTCATAGCTGGAACCACTAGACTCTAGAGCATTTTAATCTGGATAAATTCAGGTACGGAGGGTCTTTGAGAGCAGGGCATCAAGAGAGAAGGGCATGATAAGGATTTATCTTAAAAATCCTGTAAAATCTGTGCAAATTTTCACATTCCTCCTTTCCATCTTTTGCTTATCCTGTGTTGTTAAACTCATTCTTGTTCAAATAGACCCTTTTGTTACCTTTCTAACCTGCAAGTATTAGTCCTCAGGTCCCAAAGGGAGGAGTTATTAATAACTGGCTTTGCCCTCCCTTTTCCACACTCCTGGCAAAACAGAATCACAAATGCAATGTTTTCCCAAATTGATTATGTTTAAATGTCTTAGATTGCATGCTAATTCATTTATAATAGAGATGATAAATATTCAGTGTTTTCTATTGTTTCATGAACATTTGTAACTCTAGCCCACATGTCTTTTCTGAACTCTAGACTCATATATTCAACTCTCTATATTGTCTCTTGAAAATCTACTAGACATCTCCAATTCAGCATATCCAAAACTCCTGACCATTCTTCCCAGACATGCTCTACCTATATATAGTCTTCCTTATCTCAGTTTTTTGGCAACTTCCTTGCTAAGGCTAAAAGCCTTGGAGTCATCCTTGACTTCTCTCTTTCTCTTCAATCTGTTAGAAAACCATGCTGCCATGATTTAAATATAACCAGAATGTAGCTACTTCTGCTACTATTTCTTCCTGGTCACCATCATGACTCTTCTAGATTGCTACAATAGTCTGCTAACTGATCCCCCTGCTTCAGCACTCATAGCCGTACACCCTTTCTACACACAGCAGAAGAGGAATTCTTTTAAATAAAAGGGAGAGCATGTCAGACCTCTGCTTAAAACCTGTAAAGGCTCCTCTTTCACTCAGAGTAAAAGCCAAAGTTCTTACAATGGCCTATAAGGTCCTGCATGACTAAGCCTTCCCTTAGCTCTCCCACCTATCTCTTTATTCTCACTACAGTGGTCGCCTTGGTTGAGGGCAGACATTCCAGGCAGGCTCCTACCTTAGCATCTTTGCTTTAACTGTTCCCTGTGCCTGGAATGCTTTGCTACCAGTTACCTGCATGGGTAGTTCTCATTTCCTTCACAGTTTTGCTCACATTACACTTTGTTAATAAGGCCTACTCTGGCCCTGGCTGTTTTGGCTTAGTGGATAGAGCGTCTGCCTTCGGACTGAAGGGTCCTGGGTTCAATTCCGGTCAGGGGCATATGCCTGGGTTGTGGGCCCGATCCCCTGTGGGGGGCATGCAGGAGGCAGCCAATCAGTGATTCTCTCTCATCATTGATGTTTCTCTGTCTCTCCCTCTTCCTTCTTCTCTAAAATCAATAAAAAAATATTTTTTAAAAAAAGGCCTACTCTGACCACCCCCTTGATTGTTGCAGCCTGTTTACTCTCGCACTACCCTCCCAATCCTCCTTTTCTTTCCTCTGTGTTTTCTTTTTACCTTTGTATTTATCTGAGATACTAATTATTTTACTTACTATGTTTCCTTTTTATTGTCTACTAGAGGCCCGATGCACGAAATTCGTGCAAGAGTAGGCCTTTGCCGGCCCCAGCTACCTTGCCGCCCCTCCTCCCTCCCCCCCCCCCCCCACTGGTTGTTCCAGAAGGTCGTTTGCCGTCTGATCTAATTAGCATATTAGCTCTTTAGTATATAGGATTTTCTATTAGAATGTAAGCCTCACAAGGGCAGGAGTCTTTGTTTGCTGTTGTATCTCAAACACCTAGAATAGTGCCTGTAAATATTGGTTGGATTCAATGAAAGGTAATATTATTGGATTCCAGAATCCTCTAATAGTAACATTGTCTCCTGTTTGTTTTGGACTGTGTGCAACAGGAGACACCTTATAGAGGGGATCATGAGCTATTGTTGATTATTTCATAGGTAGAATAAGTAATCCAGGAAAATAGAAATATGGCAAATGATCTGTGTAGGTTGTTAGTATATTAAAAACATGCACCCGAGACCTGAGGCTTCCTATTTTCCTATCATAGGGCATCTGACTGGAAATTAGACCAGCCTGATTGGACTGGTCGCCTCCGAATCACTTCAAAAGGGAAGATTGCTTATATCAAACTCGAGGACAAAGTTTCAGGTAATCTATACTGGTACCCTCTAACATATTAAGGATATTGTTTTGATGTGCTTTTGTAAGTACCTTCAAGTTGGGGACTGAAATGGAAATACTTGTTAAGTGGAGTTTTAGGCTTTTGCTTCCTTTGCTCAAAGAAGTCTTTTCTTACCTGTCAGGGGAACTTTTTGCTCAGGCACCAATAGAACAGCATCCTGGTATTGCTGTGGAGACAGTGACAGATTCCAGCCGCTACTTTGTAATCCGGATCCAGGATGGTACTGGTAAGGGATCTGAGATTAGGAATGGGATGATTAGGAAAATAGTTCATGCACTTCAGTGAAAATGTACCCCGATTGCATTTATGTCACTTCAGCTTACTAATTTTTTTCCTCCCTTTTCTCTAACGTTAACTAAAATTGCTAAAGGAGAAGTATTAACATATATTTGTAATAGATATGAATACAAGTTCCAGATATGGTAATTAATAGGTAGATGTAAATAAAATGTATATTTAACAAAAGAATTTACACATATTGCCCATTTGTTCTTTGTGATGGGTTTTGGTGGTACTATCTTAAATCACCTATATCTGGGGCAACCATTAACTTTTCTCCATAGTCGATATCAGAGGTTGGCAAACTTTTTCTGTAAAGAGACAGATAGTAAATATTTTAGGTTTTGTGGCCCAAGTAGTCTCCATTGCAGCTACTCAGTTCTTGCTGTTATAGTGTAAAAGCAGCCATAGATTTTATATAAACAAATTGGTGTGGCTGTGTTCCACTAAAACTTTATTTACAAAAACAAGCTACGGCAGCATTTGGACTAGGGGCTTTATGTAGTTTATGGACCCTGGTCAGGGAAAGTGATTCATGTTCCCAGACTTCAGGTAAGATAACTGTTATATTTTCTTTGGGTAGAATTTGCCGTTGGGACACTCCTATTCTGAGTATTCCTGTCTTTTCTCCAGGACGTAGTGCTTTCATTGGCATTGGCTTCACAGATCGGGGTGATGCCTTCGACTTTAATGTCTCTTTGCAAGATCACTTCAAGTGAGTGAAGCTCGTCCTTATTTACCGGGTTAAATGGTTTTGGGAAAGCTGCTTTTCAGTTGAATGGGTACTATCTCCTTTACCTCCTGGTTTCTTTATTTGGTAAACTAGTTTATTATGAATAGAAATTTTCCCATTCACTCTGTTTCTTTACATTATCTTCGTATCTGTTGTATCCTTTCCTTATAGCCAGAAATATGTTTTTGATTCCTTGTACAATGGTTTGAGGTGATGCTTTTGTTTATGCCTCTGGGGAATTAGCCATTGTTTTTGGTGGCTGAGAGGCATGCAGTGACAACAGGGCTTCATGTAAGTTATGTGGAGAGTTAAGTGCCAATTTTGCAACTTCATGTAACTGACTTGTTTTGTGCTTATTGCACCATTCTTCAGCTCACCTGACTTTGGCGTAGCTGTAGTAGAAAGCACCATGCACACTGCCAGCTTTCCTACTTCTAGGGCTGGTATTCCTCTGCTTTTCTGCCTCCGGACTGTGACACTGTGGAAGGTCACTCAGTTAACAGGGGTGCAACCTGGAAGAACTGAAGAGTTAACACCCCCTCAGGAGCAGCTCTCAAGCATGGGGGATGGGAATTGGTGGCCAAATACTCTCCTTTGGAGGGACAAGTTTAATACATATTCTGTTTGGTTCCTCAGTGGCATTGAGCCCTAGTTGTCCTCTTTCTTCGCTTTTCCTTTTCTTCTTTCTCAACTCTTCATGTTCCTCACTTTGCTTTCTGGAATCCTGTTTTACATAAATTAGCTTCACTCATATCTGTGTGTCAAACTCTGCTGTCAGGGAATCCCAAATTAAAATAACTTACTCTTTTGCTGAAGGTGGGTAAAGCAGGAATCTGAGATTTCCAAAGAATCTCAGGAAATGGACACACGCCCCAAGTTGGATCTGGGCTTCAAGGAAGGACAGACCATCAAGTTGAGTATTGGGGTGAGTATGGCTTTTTTCTTCCCTTTCTGTATTTTCATACGCCTATGACTTCTCTTTTTTTCTCTCGCTTTCCCTCTTTTTTCTTTCATAGAATATTACAACCAAGAAAGGAGCCACTTCTAAGCCCAAGACTGCAGGCACTGGAGGCCTAAGCTTACTCCCACCCCCACCTGGAGGCAAAGTCACTATTCCCCCACCATCCTCCTCAGTTGCCATCAGCAATCATGTCACTCCACCACCCATTCCAAAATCTAACCATGGAGGTAGTGATGCAGGTAAATCTCTCTAATACTTTAAACACAGACACACACACACACACACACACACACACACACACACACACTTTATTGATTTTAGAGAGGGAGAGAGAGAGATAGAAACATCAATGATGAGAGAGAATCATTGATTGGCTGCCTCCTGCACTTCCCCTACTGGGGATCCAGCCCATAACCCGTGCATGTGCCCTGACTAGGAATCGAACCGTGACCTCCTGGTTCATAGGTCAATGCTCAACCGCTGAGCCACACCAGCTGGGCTCTCTAATACTTTTTACTTTCAGAAATCATACATTAGGTTGTAACTGGATAACACCTGTTTGCCAAGAAGAGTGCTGATGTTTTTTCTGTTAAATGGCACTTGGTACAGAAAAGGTAATTCAGGCAGCCTCTAGCAAGGTATCAAAGCATTTCTAGTGAATGGAGATAATGGTATCTTGTAGGTTCTTTACAGAAAATGGGTGTATAGCCCAGCTGGTGTGGCTCAGTGTTTGAGCAGATCTATGAACCAGGAGGTCATGGTTTGATTCCAGGTCAGGTCACATGCCCGGGTTGTGGTCTCGAACCCCAGTAGCCGGGAGTGCAGGAGGCAGCCGATCAGTAATTCTCTTTCATCACTGATGTTTCTATCTCTCCCTTCCTCTCTGAAATCAATAAAAATATATTAAAAAAAAGAAAATGGGTGGATATTAAAAAGACTATTTCCTTCATTGTGCCTCGGTTAGATACTAGTAGGCCTGAGAGTCAGATGGACCCAGTTTTCAGTCATGGCTCTCCTACTTTATATCTGAATGGTAACATTACTTAAGTTCTTTGTGTTTCAGTCTCCTTATCTACAAAATGGAGAAGTAAAACTACCCCAGGACTGTGAACATTAGATGATGCACTGCACCTAGCACAGTATTTGGAACATAGTAGCCATTCAGTAAATGTTATTTCTTAATCCTTTCCATTTCTTCAGAAGGACAGTTGGGAGGAGACGAGACATCTAGGTTTGTGAATGCATTTTTGTTCTGCCTTACTATCTGGTGGGAAAAAGAATAGATACAGTTATTTACATTTGAAGAATGAGAACATTAGAACTCAGAAAGTAATTTTCCTAAGACCAGTGAACCAGATATTACAATCTGTGAGTTAAAAAAGTGTCACCAGAAGGCTGGGGATAATACCTAAGATAACATTTTTTTGTTTTGTTAAGTTAATCTTAAAAAATTATTTTTTTCCTTTATTGATTTTTAGAAAGAGAGGAAGGGAGAGGGAGAGAGAAAGGGAGAAACATAGATGTGTGTGTGGGGGGGGGGAGGGGAGAGGGGTATCAGTTGCCTCCTGTTTGTACCTCGAACGGGAATCAAACCCACAACCTGGATATGTACTCTGATCTGGAATCAAACCCATGACCTTTCGGTGTACAGGATGACACTCCAACCCACTGAACCACACCAGAGCCAGGGCCTAAATGAAACTTTTTATTTTGAGATTGTAGAATCACATACAATTGTGAAAATAATGCAAAGAAATCCCTTGTACCTGTTACTCACTTTCCTTTAATGGTAACTTTTTGCAAAACTAGAATATCACAACTAGGAAATTGACATTGATACCTTCTATCAATCTTCTAATTTCACCAGTTTTATGTGTTCTCTTTTGTGTGTATTTATTCTGTGCACTTTCATTGTGTGTAGGTGTCTGGATCCACCACCACGGTTAGTTCTGTCACTTCAAGGATTTCTTGTGTCATTCTTGTATAAGCATACCTTCCTGTTAGCCTCTTCTCTCCCTCACCCTCACGCTCTCCCCAGTCTCTGACCCTTGACAATTACTAATCTGTTCTCCATCTCTGTAATTTTGTCACTTCAGGAATGTTTTATAAATGGAATCATATATAGCATTTTGGGTTGGCTTTTTTCACTCAGCATAAATTCCCGTAGGATTCATCCTAATTGTTGAATATATCAATAGTTTCTTCCTATTTATTGCTGAGTAGTACTCTACGGTGTGGATGTACCACAGTGTGTTTAACCATCACCCATGTAAAGAAATCTGAGTTGTTTTCAGTTTTTGGCTATTATAAAGCTGCTGCGTGTAGATTGTGTGAACATAAACTTTCATTTCTAAGATTTATATTATGTTTCTCCTTTTCTTTTTCTTTTCTTACCTTGTATTCAGATATCCTTTTAGATTTGGACTCTCCGGCTCCTGTCCCCGCACCAGCACCAGCTCCAGTTTCTGCAAGCAGTGACTTGTGGGGAGACTTTAGCACTGCATCCAGGTATGAGCTTAGTGAAACCAACATGTCCTCAGTCAGGTATGGATGGTATGTACAGTCAGATGAAATCTTTGACCTGGGAAAATGGCATTTGTAGGTCATAGAGAGTCTGTGGCAGGAATTCTAGGTAAGGAAGTATAGGAGTGCTGGAGTGGTGGAAAAAGCTGTAGAATGAAGTTAAAGTGGGATATTTTAAGCCTTGATAAGTAGGATTGCTATGAAATATAGTTTCAAAAATTCTGGCCAGCAATTTCTTTGAAACTGTTAAGTAAACAATGGAATAGCTATCCTAATATTATGCCTTTGGCTTTCTCTCTGTTTTGTCTTGCAGCTCTGTTTCAAACCAGGCGCCACAGCCATCCAACTGGGTTCAGTTCTGAATAGCATTGGCAGGATATTAAGGACAGACTTGAAGAATAAAATGACCTTGAGGGCACCAATCTGTGAGGGAAGTTAGGAATCCTTCTTTCCCCAGAACCAAAATTACTGGACAATCTTTTTCATCGCTTCTCCATTGCGTTCAGGCTGGTTTATGTCACTCCCTTATGGTGTTATTTGTACAGCCAAGAAAGTATCTTTTACCTCCTCTTCGCTATCAAGGCAGGGGAATAGTAGGTCTTATCATACTGTGGCTGACTATGCAGGGCTCCAAGGCCAGGGTTTCTGAGAGATGACCTGTAACATCTGCAACATTTTTCTCTTTAAAATGCTTAAACATATTTCAGAATCATCTCATGACCCTTGTGCGCCTCTTTGTGAAGCCCTATTTAGCAATTTCAGGGGTGACTTCCTTTTCCACTCACCCAAGACTCTGAAAACAGACAGAATGACCTCAGTGTTTACAAATACAGAATTTTGATAGAGAGAGGAATGAAGAAAAACCTGCGTCTTGAGTCTCTGCTATCTATCCTCCAGATTTATCCTGTTCAGTGAACATCCAGTGCTGGGTGAAGTTTCATCACCCTCTCATGTGTTTACATGTCTCTTCCTATGATCAGAGGGTTGTGTTGGTGGCATCTCCACTATTCTTTTTTAAAAAAAATGTATATTTTGTGATTTCTTTTTTTTAGAGAGGAAGAAGGATAGAGAAATAGAAACATTGATGAGAGAGAAACATCATTGATCGGCTTCCTTTTGTGGGCAGGGGATTGAGCCCACAATCCGGGCATGTGCCCTGACCGGGAATTGAACTGGTGGCCTCTTGGTTCCTGGCTTAATGCTCAACCGCTGAGCTGCACCAGTCGGGCTCCACTGTTCTTTTGTTTGTGGAATAGCACAACATCTTTGATCAGTGGGTGCCTCTTGGATAAAGGAAGTGCAGTTGTGTTCCAAGTTATATTCCAGAGTTTACAGTAAGTTGTCACTTAACGATGTCGATAGGTTCTGCGACTTTAAGCCAAACCACTTAGAACATAACCAGTTTGACCATAGGCTAATTGATATAAACAAGAACTAAGTTCCTACAGCATCTCATCAACAGCTTAACAAAACAACGTTATTAAAGGACCTGCTGTACATCTTTGCAGCTCCATCTAATTGCTGCATTTTGACCTAAAGTTGAGGGGTTAGAGTTTTTAATCTGATTTGTAGAGCAGAGAGGTTGAAAACATAACTCTTGTTCAGTACCCACATTGCCTTGCTGCCTGGGTATCTGGCCTGTTTCCATAAACATTTTTTCAATCCATCTAGCTGTTCAATAGAAGAGCAGCTATTACATGTATCACCACTTAAGAAGGAAGCTGGAGAGTCACCATTTTAGTTATGATAAGTTTTGTCCAAATGACAGCTTTGATGCCCATTACTAAGTTGCTCTCTCACCACTTTCCTTTCCCTCTGCCCCACTGTTCCTTTTACAATGCTGTGAAGAGCGTTCCCTTTCCTAGATGATGGGGCGCTATCTATTTTGTTTGTTCATAGACAGTTATGAGGATGAAATGAAAAGATATTTCTTCCCTTAGTTCTTATTTGGATGTGTATACTCTGGCTGAAGGGAGGGAGTCCTTATGTTTATTTTCAAAATACATTTTCTCTCCTGTGACTCCTTTTAACTGTGGGTCCATTTCTTTTCATTGCCTCCCCTTCCAGGCAGCTCTATTCTTACAGAGCTATGGTAGGGCATTTTTTAAATTCCATAGAAAACACTAAAAGGAAAGTCTATAGAATCACTAGTGACTATTGGGAACCTATTTTCTCAATCTTCCTCCATGTTGTGTTCTTTGTATTCTCAAGATGATAATATATTATGTATTTGAATTGCTGAAAAGTTGATATTGAAGTTTTAAGATATATGTATATAAAGCATATGCTGTATTGGTGCAATAATGGTAATTAAAAATATGGAAAAAGGTGGTGTCTCTTTTATCTTTTAATTTGCCTATTTCATTGCCTTTTTTGTTTAATTGATGCAATATGAATGAGGTAGTAGGTAATAAAAGGACATTTTACAACTATTATTCTTTTTCAAGAAATAGGGGCTCTTAAGGAATTGAGGCTATACCTCTGCTCATGGTTCTAAACCCACAGAACACTCCTTATAGAGATTCATTATCTATTTGCTAGTACTGTTCATTTCATTTGCTTCTAGGCCACTTCAGAACTATAATCAACATAAATGGAAGGAATCAGTGTAAAAGATAGAACTAAAGTGAGTCATAGACTTTGGCAGCTAGAGAATCTTGAAGTTCTCATTCAGTAATTATTACAAGAGATGAATCACAGTGATTTGGGTGCTTGCCTCTTTTTTTTGTAAAGTAACAGATTCTGTAAAGATTTGATCTCTAAGGGGTAGAGGCCATTGATAGAACTGTATCCTAATCTTCAGATTCTGTTTGGGGAAAATGTAGACAGTTTTTTAGCCCCACCCCCTCAGTTACACATTGACATCTGCCTTCATGGTTGAAACGTGAACCTTGATTGCTCCTCACTTCCTCCATTCTGGTAACCTTCTAGGTAGTCACTTGCCTGTGACTTTATTAGCTCCGGTTCAGTATACATATTGTCACCAGAATAATCTTCCTAAAACCAAGCCCTGCTCATGTCCTTTCCTCCCTGCTCATTGCCTTTAATGATTTTCCTTTGCTTACAGAATAAAGTTCAAATACTATTTCATCCTCCACTCTCAGTTTTCCCTTTCACATACAATACACTCCAATGAACCAGGGTACTAGTCATACTTCAAATGCCATCAGCACCGTGAGCTTGCTAAAAATTCCCTCTGCCTAAAATACCATTCCCTCTACGCCAGCCTGTTGAAATATTTCCTATCCCCCCACTCTGAAAGATGGTCCTTTTCTTTGAGTTGCTGTTGAAGTTTATTTCCTTATTAGTTTGTAAGGTCTTTGAGTATAAGGACTATGTATTCATTTTTACCTATTTATTGTACTTCCCATATGCCTTTCTCGATAGTAGATGCTCATTAACTACTTGTTGAGTTAACAGTGATTTCAGTGAAGAGGGACTAGAAATCAGTAAGTTGGGTATTTTCCTTTTACTCATTTTTATTTGGGTTGTTCCTAGCTACATGACATAAGCATTCCTCATATGCTTTGTCACAGTTGCAGAAAATCTCATTTATTTGCCCCAGAGTCCATCAATATTTGAGATCAAGAAAGCCTTGGAGAAGACAGATTTTTACTTTGGTGCATAGACCCTATGGCCTAGGAAAAGGAAAATTGGATACCATGTGGCATGGCTGCTGATAAATTTGATAGCTTACTCTCCTTTTAATTAGCACAACTGGCTAAAGATTGCATTGCACTTCATGTTCTGGATATTTTCTAGTTTCTAAAGTCATTTCTGTCATTTCCTCTTAACTGTACATGAAAATAACATGGCTTGTGATTATAGAACTCAAACTCAAGTGTTCTCCATCAATCACATATTTTGTAATGAGAAAGAAAGGAAAAAGTTACCTTTACTTGCAGGTCCCTTAACCCTGGGGGATGTATGGCTTGTTATGATTTTCACAGCAATTTAAAAAAAGAATTTAGCCTTATTTATTAGGAAGTGTTTTTAAAAAAATGTTTTTATTTTTTCCCTCCCTCCCTCCCTTTCTCCCTCCCTTTGTTTCCTTCTTTCCCCTCCTTCCCTCCCTCCCTCCCTCTCACTCTCCCTCCCTCTCCCCCTCCCTCCTTTTTTTCCTTCCTTCCTGGAAGGGAGAAGAATCTAATATAATAGAGAAATATGCAAATTAGCCGGGACATGGTAACATCATGACCAATCTACAAGCGGCAGAGAGCTACAGGAGGGTGGGGCAGGGTGGCCAGCTGAGGCAAGGGGCAGCAAGCTACTCATGCACGGATTCGTGCACAGGGCTACTAGTAGAAAGATAAAGACATTGATGAGATGCCCTAGCCAAGTTGGCTCAGTGGATAGAATGTTGGCCTGTGGATTGAAGGGTCCCAGGTTCCATTCCAGTCAAGGACACATGCCCAGGTTGTGGGCTCGATTCCCAGTAGGGAGCATGCAGGAGGCAACTGATCAATTATTCTCTCTCATCATTGATGTAGTTTATCTCTCCCTCTCCTCTCTGAAATAAATTGAAAAATAAATAAGACTGCTTAAAAAACAAAACATGGATGAGGGGAACATCAAGCCTGCAACCCAGGCATGTGCCCTGACTGGGAATTGAACTGGTGACCTCTTGGTTCCTGGGTCAACATTCAACCACTGAGCCACACCAGCTGGGCAGAAAGTGGTTTTTAAAAATACGTATGTTTTATTGATTTCAGAGAGGAAGCAAGAGGGAGAGAGAGAAAAACATCAATGATGAGAGAGAATAATTGATTGGCTGCCTTTTGCATGCCCCACACTGGGGATCGAGCCTGCAACCTGGGCATGTGCCCTGACCGGGAACTGAACGATGATCTGGTTCATAGGTTGACATTCAACCACTGAGCCATGCCAGCTGGGCAGGAAGTGTTGTTTTTATTAAATTTTAAATTACAGTTGACATACAATATTATATTACTTTCAGGTGTACAACACTGTGATTAGACATTTATGTAACTTACAGAGATTACCCTGATAAATATCACACCCATCTGACACCATATGTAGTTATTACAAGATTATTGACTATTCCCTATGCTGCACTTCACATCCCCATGACTGTTCTGTAACTACCAATTTGTACTTAATCCCTTCACCGTCTTCACCCATTTCCTCAAACCGCTGAACCCCCCGTATAACAATTGTCAAAAAGTTCTCTGTATCTATGAGTCTGTTCTGCTTGTCTGTTTATTTTGTTTTTTAGATTCCACAGATAAGGTTTTCACAGCAATTTTATGGTCTGGAATTATTTCAAAAATGTGCAAGAATTGTATTTTAAGCCATTTTGAGCGCTATCAAGATATAGGGGTGGTACCTTTTTAAAAAAACTTTGGCATACTTGAGTTGACTACATCTGAACCAGGAGTAAAATAATTGTCCGTTGTGACCTCGTGTTTTGTTCTATCAATCCAAGGATAGTGTTACCCCCTCAATGAAACACCATAATGCATTAAGATCTATTATAGGTTTTTAAAAACTTGATTTTTAATATGATGGGTGCTCTGCCACTAAACCTATAAAAGAAATGTCATTGAAGCACTTTCTGAGTTTTAGCTGACTGCATGTCATCAGGAGGCCACTAGAGGGCGTGCTCCTTGTAGCAACTAGCACAACTAGAAACTACTGCTCATTCTTCCTGCAGACAGGGGAAGCATTTAAAAAGAAAAACATAAAGGAAGACTGCCAAGGGACATTTTGTCCATGGAGTCTAAACATGCATCCGATCCAAAGTTTGTTGGGAATGTGAAAAAAATATGTTTGGGTAGGTAGAAAATGAAGCACAGAATACTTTCTTTAGATTTAATACCTAAATAAATATTTGAATGGGGAATATACTTATTAATGACCACCAAGCCCCACCAAACTAGATGATAAATGGGCAGTAAAGAATAATGGTTATGAGCATGGATTTTGGAGGAGGCAGATTGCCTCGGTACAAAATTTTGCTCTGCTACTTATTGTCTTTAAAAAAAAATTGATTTTAGAGGGAGAGAGAGAGAGAAATAGCAATCAGTTGCCTCCCCGATTGCCTCCTTCAGGAATTGAACGCAACTTGGGTATGTGCCCTGACTGGGAATCGAACCTGTTACCCTTCATTGCACATGACAATGTTCCAACCAATTAAGCCACATCAGCCAGGGCACTTACTGTCTTTTTGACCTTGGATAAGTTATTTAAAAGTTGTTTGTCTCAGTTTCCTCACATGCAAAATGAGGATAATATTTCCTACTTTATAAGGTTATTGTGACAAATAAGTTAAAATTTTAAAGTGCATAGACCAGGACTTAGCATATGGTAACCTCTATGTCAGTGCTATTACTACTGCTTCTTGGCTCAGTATCCTAATTCTGGCCATCAGGATGTGTAATAAGATGGTAAATATAAGGGCAAAATGATGAGAGTTTCATTCCCCTTTAAAAATATTTAATTTTTATTGAGATATACCTGACATATAACATTATATACATTTTGGTGTGTAACTTGCTGATTTGATACAGTTATATATTGCAATCATTACCACCATAGTGTTAGCTAACATGACATCACATAATTCTTTTTTTGTGGTGGGAACAGCTAATTAAGATCTAGTCGTTTAACAGCTGTGAAATTTATAATACAGTATTGTTGTCTATAAAGACTATGGTGTTCATTCATCCGATCTCCAAGACTTATGTATCTACTGGTTACAAGTTTGTACGCTTAATGCACATCTCCCAAATTCTCTCACTGTTCCTATGAATTTGGCTTTTCTAGATTTCACATATAAGTGAGATTATATAGTATTTGTCTTTCTTATCTCACATAATATAATCCCACGAGGTCCATCTATGTTGCAAATGGCAGGATTTCCATTTTTCTCATGGTTGAATAATACTCTTGTGTACATATACCATATCTTTCTTCATTCATTGTTCAGGGACACTGGTTGTTTCCCTTTCTTGACTATTGTGAATAATACTGAAGTGAACATGGGAGTGCACATGCCTCTTTCATATCCTGCTTTCATTTCCTTTGGATATATATCCAGAAGTGGAATTTCAGATTACGTTATAGTTTTATTTTTAAATTTTTGAGGAACCTCTATATTGTTTCTCATAGTGGCTATACCAGCCTGTATTCTCACTAACAGTGCACAAGTGTTCCCTTTTTCCACATCCTTGCCAACACTTGTTATCTCTTGTCTTCTTCATGATAGCCATTCTAACAGGTGTGAGGTGATGTCTTGTGGTTTTGATTTGGATTTTTGATTACTGCTTTTGAGCATCTTTTCAAGTGGATGTGCCAGAAGCACCACTCCTGCCACTGTGGGCCCCAACGCAGTTCTCAGAATGGAGTTCCTTTCTTCCTCTCTTCTTCTGGGACTCTAATGATGTGTAGATTATTTGTTTTAGTGGTTTCCCATAAATCCTGTAGACTTGCCCCCTCCCTTTTCATTCTTTTTTCTTTTTGCTCCCCTGACTGGATAATCTCAATTGATTTGTATGACAGATCACTGATTCTGTTTTCTGCTTGGTTAAATCTGTTATTGAAACTCTCAGTTGAATTATTCAGTCATTGCATTATTCAGCTCCAAAATTTCTGTATGGTTCTCTTTTTATGTTCTATCTTTTTTGTTGAACTTCACTTTTTTTTCTTGTATTGTTTTTCTGATATCATTAAATTGTTTACCTGTGTTTTCTTGTATATCTCTAAGCATCTTTAGAACAATTATTTTGAAGTCTTTGTCAGGCAATTCCTGATCTCCATTTCTTTGGGGCCAGTTATTGGAGGTTTGCTGTATTCCTTTATTACTTTATTTATTTTTGTGAGAACAACTCAGCAAAATAAAATTTTCATTTATTGTTGGACAACATTATTTCACACATACATCAAAAAGGCCAAAAGTGAACAGCAACTTCAGAGACAAAAAAAAAAAAAGAAAGAAAGAAACTTTTTTATCTTTGGCCTTTTTAACCATCTCATACAAACCAACTACTTATAGTACAGCTAAGTACATACACAAAAAGTTACTGGAATGATCGGAATAAGATTGTTGTTGTTTTTCTTTATTTACAAGGTTTTTTCTCCTTTGAGATTATTATGAACATAGGCATACCACAAGTAATGTTAAAAGTAGGACAGAGAATGCTCCAAAGGCTGGTTTGGTCATCCCAAGATCATAAAAAATGGCTGACCCCATTTTTTATATGTACACAAATATAAAATGTAAATAAAAAATACAAACAAATTTTCATTTAAAAAATATTTTTAAGAAAAAGAGCAGAGCCCAGCCAGTGTGGCTCAGTGGTTCAGTGTAGACCTATGAACCTAAAGGTCATGGTTCAATGCCCGGTGAGGGCACATGCCTGGGTTGCAAGCACAATCCCCAATGTGGGGCATGCAGGAGGCAGCCGATCAATGATCCTCTCTCATCATTTATGTTTCTATCTCTCTATTCCTCTCAAATCAGTTTTAAAAATGTATTAGAGAAAAGGAAAGGAAAGGATAGAAAGAAAAGAAAAGAAGAAAAAAGAAGAAAAGAGAAAAGAAAAGGAAAGAGAAAAGAAAAGAAAAGAAAAGAAAAGAAAAAAGAAAAGAAAAGAAAAGAAAAGAAAAAAGAAAAGAAAAGAGAAAAAGCAGGGCCTTGGAAGTTTTGGTTTTTTCCTCCCCTGCTGCAAATTCACATGGTTTTGGTTGGGTGGTGGAGAGTGGGTGTCATCTGCGGTGGTGCTGCCCGAGGTGGTGGGCAGGTGGGTGGGAGTCTCTACTCAAAGTTGACCACGTTTACATTCTGAAATGGGAAGTGGGGGGTGAATAGGTCACGAAGGCCTTTTTTTTTTTTTTTTTTAAGTTTAACTTTTCCTTTTTTGCTGCCTGGTCATCCTCTTCGGTCTTCTGCTTCTTGGTGTCACATCCTCCTCCTCCTCGTCTTCAGCTGCCTCAGCCTCCTCATCTTCATCTCCATCCTCTTCCTCACCATTACCTTCCTTCTCCTCCCCTCCTCCCCTCCTTCTTCCTCTTCTTCATTTACCTCATTGTCAGTCTCCTGCTCCCCATTTTCCTCATTAACGTTCCCATTCGCAGGTGTATCTCTTCCATTTTCAGCCTCCTCAACTTCCTTCTCCTTTAAGACCTTGGGGTGACCTTGGAGCTGGTGTCCTCGGCCATGTCTGACATGTGGGGCACACCAGTGATTGATGCAGCAGATTTTCTTTAAAAAACCAAGAGTTGGAGGACTCTGGTGAAGAAGCTCCCTGAGTGGCTACAGCGAGCAGAGAGGCAGCCACAGGAACAATGCAAAGATGGCTTTTCGGAGCAGCCAGTGGTGTATTCCTTTATTTATTTATTTTTAATATTTTATTGATTTTTTACAGAGAGGAAGGGAGAGAGATAGTTAGAAACATCGATCAGCTGCCTCCTGCACGCCCCTTACTGGGGATGTGCCTGCAACCCAGGTACATGCCCTTGGCTGGAATCGAACCCGGGACCCTTCAGTCCGCAGGCCGACACTCTATCCACTGAGCCAAACCGGTTTCAGTGGTGTATTCCTTTAAATGTTTCCCTGGCCCTGTATTATTCCTGTAGTGAGAGCACAGCTGCCTGAGTATTTGAGGAAGCAGTCACCTCTTCCAGATTTATGACTGACTGGTAAAGGAATACTTTCTAGATGGATGGTTCCCTGCTGGTGCTGAGCAATGCTGGCTTGGGGGTGGCATGATGCAGGCTAAATGAAGCTGTCTTCCTTCTTTTCTTGTATGGTTGTTCTTGGCTTTTTGTTTTATTGTGTTGCTGTAGTTTTTTAAATGGACCCCAGAGTTGTTCTAGAGCTGTTTTTAATTCATGGATAGCTGTCTAATGGTTGATCTTTCTGTGAGGACAGAGACCGTCGTCTCCTAGGTTACTATTTTGGTGACACTGAAAGATAATTTATTAAATTCCTTTATATTTGATGGAACAAATATTCCTTGTACTTTCCTACTGGCTTTTCTAATCTCGAACCCAGGGAGAGGTAATACTGATGGGTGGTCTCTTTCTAGTTTCACTCTCAATTTACAGTTTTACAAGAATTCTGAATTAGGCAGAGGTCTCAGTTTCAACTCCTTGCTTAGTGCTTGTCTGAGGCCTTGTTTTATCCCCTTTGTGTGCATTTGAATCCAATTTGTTAGTCATGATTGACTCTCCCATTCAGATGAGATGACTCAGCTCATGATTGTTAACTCAGGTTGCATTTTCACCTCTTGTCCCATGTTCATGTTTCCTGAATCTGTGAGGATCTAAGAGCGTTTTTCAAGAACAGAATGGTTACGTGCTGAAAGGGCATGGCTTGCTCTGAAAAACTGTAGAGGCCTCCTTTGGATTGTACTACGAGGCTTTGCCTTTGACTCCAAGCAGCGTAGATTTGCCAAACAGGGTTCAAGCTCCACAGGTTTATTCAGGCTGCTTGCAGACTCTACCGTGCAGCCTGGATCACCTGGACAGCACTTTCTTTACGTCATTAAGTCCTGGACTGTTTTCCGTTTTTTAGTAACTAATGTGTTTGAACACCCAAATGTGAAATATGTTACCTTTAAAACCCAAAGAGACATATGATAGCTTGTTATTTTGGAGGGGATATTTATTTATTTTTATTATTTAAAAAAATAAACACGTCTCTAAAGGTGTGAACAAACACTCCACTCAATGTATCTTGCAAATATCACTTTTATTAACATAACATAACCCCGCTCTAAGTATAGTACAGAGGAGCATATCCATCAACTCCCAGAAATAACACTCTTTTCAAGGCATCTTGAAAGGATGTATCACTTCAATAATCATTAGTTTTTGTTCAGGCAAAAACTTAGAAAAGTGCTTTAAGGCAATTTTCTAAATGTGTTGCACAAGTACTATCACTTTCCTTCTGGAGTGGATATTTAAAGGCCCTAGCTATCCATCAGAATCACCTGGAGGGTTTGTTTATACGAAGCTTTCTGAGCTCCACCCCCATAATTTCTGATTCAGTTGGTTTAGGGTGGGGCCCAAGAATTTGCATTTCTAACAACTTCCCAGGTGATGCTGATGCTGCTAGTTGGGGACCACTTAGAGAACCAGCACCTTGACCACGCTTAGCAAGGCATCTCAGGTACCAGATAGTCCTGCTCTCCTCATGGTGTCTGTATGATATCATCTATGGAATGAACTAGCATGATATCCTGCAAAATGGTGAGATGTTTACATTCTCTGGAGCATAAATGGTAGAGTTATGTAGGTCTGGAGCAAAATGGTAAAGGTATGCTATTTTTTCTGATAGGAGAAAAAGCAAATTGATTCTGATTTTTCTTGATTATTTGTTAAATGGAAGAAAAGATATCTACCATGTTAATACTATATACTAAGGACCAAGGATTACTTTGATTTGCTCTAGACCTCACATTTGGAATATCAGCTAAAATTGGAGTCACCACCTGACTAAATTAATGATAATTTCCTGCCATTCTTTATGACCCATCTACATTGGCAAGATGGGTAAGTTAAATCAAGAATATAATAAGAATGGGCTGGAGGATGGGTGAAAAAGGTGAAAGGATGTTGAGCATCTTTTCATGTGTCTGTTGACCATCTGTATGTACTCCTTAGGGTCATGTCCTCTGCCCATTTAAAAATCAGATTGTTGTTTTTTTAATTTTTTTGAATAAATCTTTATTGTTCAGAGTATTACAGTTGTTCCTCTCCCCCCCACCCCCATAGTTCTCATCCACCCGGTTCCCACCCCACCCTATGCCCTTACTACCCCCATTGCCCTCGTCTATAGGTGTAAGATTTTTGTCCAATCTCTTCCCGCACCCCCACACACCCTTCCCCCCAAGAACTGTCAGTCCACTCCCTTTCTATGCCCCTGATTCTATTATATTCACCAGTTTATTCTGTTCTTCAGATTTTTTATTCACTTGATTTTTAGATTTACTTGTTGATAGATACGTATTTGTTGTCACTTGGTTATTCATAATTTTTATCTTTACCTTTTTCTTCCTCTTCTTAGAGAATACCCTTCAGCATTTCATATAATACTGGTTTGATGGTGATGAACTCCTTTAGTTTTTTCTTGTCTGTGAAGCTCTTTATCTAACCTTCAATTCTGACGAAAACTTTGCAGTGAGAAGATGTCAATCTCTGATCTGGGAAGGGGGGAAGAGACTCACCAGATACTGCATCTTTTGGCACCTTGATCTTGGACTTCCCAATCAATAGAAATGTGTAAAACAAATGTTTGTTGTTTAAGCCAGCCTGTCCTGGCAACCCAAATGACAAAGACAAAGGGATTGGGGTAGATTGTATTATTTTTCTCAAGTGTTTATTTCTTTCTGTGAGAAATTTTGCTGCCCTTGACATTATTCAGGGAGAGAAGGGCTTCTTAGGGAGGAAGTGGCAACAAGAATAGAAGATTGGTTATATCTAGAGGATTGATCAAATAAGGAAGAAGTTCAAGATAATGAAAGCAGATTTCTTACGGTCACAGAAGGGAGTTGTAGAAAGGGAGAAAACTGGAATGAACTCTTTGGTGTTGGATTAAAATTAGAAGTATTAGTGTGAACTCATATATTCAATATATTTAGATATAGAAATAAATATACAGGTGTGTGTGTGTGTGTGTGTGTGTGTGTGTGTATGTTATAGGGGAGGGATGAGTTAAGTGGGAGGGATTCAGAGGAGGATTATTTGGGGGAAGCTGAATTAGGTGTGAGCTGAGAGCTGGCCTGTGGAAAGATTTCATACAGAGGATTTAATATCTGGAGAGTTTTTCTCTTGGCCTTTGGAAAAAGTCATATTTAGCACTAAGTTTATCTTCTAAATTGTGATTTCATTAAATTATCCTAACTGTTAAAAAATAGTTATATATACCTGTATAGTCTTTTGCTGTGCTGTTGTGGGTATGAAAGTGATAGAGAAGGATGGACTAGAGAAGGGTGGCCTACTCCTTTAACACCCAAAAGAGAGAGCTGCTTTCAGAAGTTGCTGATGTGACTGTGGCAAAATAAATGGAGATTCATGATGGAGTTAGTTAAGAACAGAGAAAAGCAGACAGCACTGAGGAGAAGATTCAGAAGTCATACCATCTACAGTTTCACTTCCCCAATACATTAGAAGATGATGACTATTGAAAGTGGGAAGTTGACATAAATTTTTGTCAATGATCCTCTTAGAATGTAGTCTCCAAAAGTTGCCTAATAAGCCAGAAAGGGTGAGGAAGAACGCAGCCTAAGTGAGTATATGCCAAGATTCGTTGGTCTATAAATAATTATGTTTGCATGTAGATGCACACAAATATTTGAATTTTATTCTTGCTGGTGAGTTCAGATTTCACAGTTCGCATGAAAGATTTCTTTAATTGTTTAGTTCCTCTTTTATTGTCCTTCCTATTTCTTTCTTCTACCTTTTGAGATCCTACTTTTATTATTTTTGCTAGCGTATGTTTAAAGACTGTAATTTCCACTGTGCTGGTCCTGGAGAATGAGCCTCTGTCTTGAGGTTTTAAGTTCTCATGAGATTCCTCTCAGGGAAATTTGCATATCTGTAGCCTCTGTTCTCATCTAGTTACATGACAAGTTACCATCATGTTTGATTTTCATTTTAAGATGTTTTAAGGAAGAGATACCAAGGATTTTTTGAAGAGAGCAGACAGTCTCTTCTCAATATGACTTCAGAGATCACTTATGCTGAAGTGAGGTTCAAAAATGAATCTACGTCCTTAGGCACCAAGTCAAAGTCTCCTGCAGGTAAGAAACATTTTCTGGTGGTCAGAATTAATGATGAGATGAAGAATAAAGAGAGAATACTATAAACAAAGTATAGGTGGTAATATATTTTCTGGTTGACCAGTTTGGAAATATAGAATTCTCGGAAGATTATGTTGCCTGAAGATAAGTATTAAGGACTGCACATTTGTACTCTAACAAAACTGAGATGTGAGAAGTCCACTATAGTCCTGAGCTAAGGAGAGTGGTAATTATAGGAGAAAATTGTCCTCCTGTAAGGCTCAGTAAGACTGCAGTCAGGAATGACAACGCCCACTAAATTATCCACAGCCCTGATAGAGTGATGAACTTTGTTTCTTGACCAGTTAGAGGAGAGGAGTTTGGGTGAAGAGTGCTGTAGGTGTATTAACAAAACCTTGTTATTACTGGACTAAAGTGGAACAAAAGATCATTGCAGATAAAAGGCTAGAAAGTTGTATAAAGAAAGTCCCTTATATCTCAAGGGAAGTTGCTCTGTAATGAGAAAATCCATTGCATTCTGAATCTCCAAGATGAATTCAACTAAGTTTTGGAGTAGATAAAATGTATCTTGAGTAGCACCTATGATATCTCAGATATAGAGCAAAAGAGAAGAAAAATGCATGTGGAGTCTAAGAAGCTATGAGAGGGCAGTTATGATTGCTTATGTATTCTAAAATTCTTCTGTGGAGAGATGGAGAATACTCAGAAAACTGTTTTAACTCTTAAAATGTATGAAACTTTCTTATTATATGTTAAAATGTTCATTGTAGAAAAAAATTAGAGGTACATAAAAATTTTAATTTTGTTCTTACCACCTAGTTACAACTATAATTTACATTTTTAGTGTATATCCTCCCAAACATATATATATATATATATATATATATATATATATATATATATGTATTTTTTTCTAAAAATGATATTACAATATACTTGGCAAAATATAATTACTTGGGGAAAATAATTTTTAACCATGAAGTAGTGACTAAAAAGGACTGACCTTATTCTATGAATGTGATAAGGGATGATAATAAAGATGTATCTGCTATGGCATTATTTAAAGTAGTTAAAATTGGAAACAAAATGAAACAGATTCATAGATACAGAGAACAGACTGGCAGTTGTCAGAGGAGAGGGGTTTAAGGCCCTGGGTGAAATAAGTGATGAGATTAAGCAAAAGCAAAACAAAACAAATAAACCTCATAGATATAAAAATAGTATGGTGGGGTAGAGGTAGGTAGAAGAGGGTAAAGAGGTGATAAATGGTGATGAAAAGAAACTAGACTTTGGGTGGTGAACACACAATACAATACAGAGATGATGTATTATAGAACTGTATGCTTGAAACCTATATAATTTTATTAACCAATGTAACCTCAAAAAACTCAATAAAAATGGAAATAGTCTGGAAGATTACTTAAATATATAATGAAATACTATACAACCACAATAGAGAGTGTTGTAGAAGAAAATATGGAATAAAAATGTTTATTAAATAGCATATAAGAAAATAATAGGTCAGAAACTAGTATATATGGTGTGTCAATCATCTGGGGAAATGTGCATGTATATATGAACATTCTAAAAATTGCTGGAAGAATATATACCAAAACATTAACATTAGTTGTCCTCAGTAGCAGGGATTTGTGCTTTTAATGCATTTTCCTAAGTTTATGCAATGAATACATTTCCTTTCCACTTTTATATTATTTCCAATGTCATATTGTTAGTAATAGTATGCCATCCAAGAAAAGGGAGAAGAAGAAGAGAAGGAGAAAGAGTAAGTAATGATCAAAATTTGCTACTGATAAAACTAATTTAGTTTCTTCTTTAGCTCCCAAAGAGGAGACCAGCCTTCACAAAAGTAACCCTGGTTTTCCCAAGGCACTCTCACCCTCATTGCTGATACTTCTGCTATTATTAGCCATCTCATTTTTTATCGCTTTTATCAGTAAGTATCCAAATGAAACTATAATGAGTGTCTGCCTTACACAGAGGGTCTCCATTCGATTTTTGTATTTAACAAGGGGTTTATCCAGAAATCTGGTAACATGTGTTCTCTGAGGGATGGTATAATTACTGGGAATCCATTACGAATGCTGCTTTTTAATTTGAATTGAATTACT
Organism: Corynorhinus townsendii; assembly: GCA_026230045.1. Lineage (NCBI taxonomy): Eukaryota > Metazoa > Chordata > Mammalia > Chiroptera > Vespertilionidae > Corynorhinus > Corynorhinus townsendii. Next base: position 197,428,211 of record JAPDVU010000003.1, read on the forward strand.
TTTCTATAAAAATAATGGAATCCACTCTATAGACTCGATAGAAATTTAAGAGTATATGTGTGTCCATGTGTTTGTGTTATAGGGTGAAATAGGGCATCATCTTCACACTAGACAGTTGTATGAGGACAAATTTAGATTTCCTTAGTATTTCTAAGGCCAGGACTTTTTGAGTGCACATATACATATTTTGAGATGAGCAGGTGAACAAGGATATGGGAAGAAATATCCAGGAAGAGTTTCCCATTGAATTTTTACCTTAATTATTTCTGTCCTGCCCAAGACATGAGATCTAAAAGGCAACTTGGCAAACAGGTAGATTTCTGCATATCTTCGGCTTTAAGAATTTATCAAATTGATAAGAGGAATAAAAACCAGTATATATCTGGGTAGATATTTTATTCATTTATTTGGTCATTCAATAAGCAATGACGGCCATCTGCTTTATGTCAGACAGTGTGCCAAAGTCCAAGCCATAGTCATTGAAGTTCAGAAAGGGATAGTAACTGGTCACATGAACCAGTGGTTACAACATTGTATGGTAGTGTTGTACAGATAAAAGCAATGGAGGCTGAGATAGACTTCCTGAAGGAGGTGGCATAGAGATGTGAGAGAACATGGGGAAATGTGAGTAAACCTAAGAATAAATGATTGGAACATATGGTGCTAAGTGAACTGTGAGAAATGAAGTTGTAGGTTGGAGAAAGAAGTGGGGCTCAGATCATGAAGAGTGTTGTGTACAATCCTAAAGAGGGTGAATTTTTCCCCTGAAGATTATTGTATCAATTATCTTTGGCTGCTTAATAAACCAATCTAAAACTTAGTGAATGAAAACAATAGCTATTTATTTAGCTCGTGATTTTGTGATTTGGCAGTCTGGACTGGGCTCATTGGTCCTGGCTGAAAGTGGGGAGAGAACTGGGGTCAAGTATTGCAGGAGGTCAAAGAGAAAGAAAACTAAGAAGGAACCCTGGGATATTACTGATAACCATTGCAAGGGTGGCAGCCATCTTGTGACAACGTGAGAGTGGCCATCTTGTGGCGGCCATTTGTGATGATGTGAGGGCGTCGTGGGAGGACGCAAGGACCACTTAAGCTTTTATTAGTATAGATTGAATATGGGTGATAGGAAATCTTTCCCGTAGTCAGGATCTTTCTACTCAAGTAACTGGGCATTGGTAGATTTTGTTTCTATAAAGAATTCAAGAAAGTAACAACAGTAAGCAAATTCATAACACTATCAGGAAAATGAATGATTTCATTCTCTGTTTCAGTTTTTTTTCAAAAGTATTCTCAGCTTCTTAAAGAAAAAAAGGCTATAAAAGAAGTTACTCACACAGCATTGGAATGTATGAAAGAAAATTTGACCATGAAAGGTAAAAATTAATGTGTCTATAATTTAGTTGTTGACTTTACTGTATAAATATCCCCAGTCAATATTTCTGAAAAGATTCACAAGTACATCACACCAATAGGTTGAGTCTCATGATCATTTCAAGCTTTAGGTATATAAATATGTAGGATATAAAATTCATATATGAATATCTTCAATATATTTGTGCAAGAAAATCTTTTTTTTTTTTTTTTACAGAGAGGAAGGGAGAGGGATAGAGAGTTAGAAACATTGATGAGAGAGAAACATCGATCAGCTGCCTCCTGCACACCTCCTACTGGGGATGTGCCCACAACCCAGGTACATGCCCTTGACCAGAATTGAACCTGGGACCTTTCAATCCACAGGCCGATGCTCTATCCACTGAGCCAAACCAGTTAGGGCAGAAAATAGTCTTTAAAAATGTTTTTATTGATTTCAGAGAGGAAGGGAGAGGGAGATAAAAACACCAATGATGATAGAGAATTACACGTTGGCTGCCTCCTGCATGCCCCATACTGGGGATCAAGCCTGCAACACCAGGCATGTGCCCTGACTGGGAACTGAACCATGACCTCTAGTTCATGGGTCTACACTCAACCACTGAGCTACACTGACCAAACAAGAAAATAGTCCTAAATGTTTTATTTTTAAATTTTAAGTACAGTTTACATTCAATATTATTCTGTATTAGTTTCAGGTGTACAACATACTGGTAAGACAATTATGTACTTCACAGAGTGATTCCCCCCTGATATTTCAAGTACCCACCTGGCCCCATATTTCTACCAACAGCCCCTTCAAGGCAACATATACTTTTTCTAGAATGCACCTCAAAACTTTTCTAGCTTTTACACACCACCTGGTTTTGAAGCAAGATGTATCCTAAGGTATTAGAAGAACCTACGAGAGGTTATTTTTTTGGTGGGGGAGTGGTGTCTGGGAATACTGGAAAATTTTTCTACATAAATTAATGATAATTGCTTCTTCAGTTTATACCATTTCAGTTTACAAAAGGATTCATAAAAACACTTTACTTTTTGAATAGTGGGAAAAACCTGTGTTACAAACTGGGTGGTTTAAACAACAGACATTTATTTTTTTGCAGTTCTAGAGCCTGGGAGTCTAAGGTCACTAGCAGTGTTGGTTTCTGTTGAGGCCTCTCTCTCTGGTTTACAGATGGCCACCTTCTCTGTGCATGTAGAGACAGAACTTCATAGACAGAAAGAGATAGAGACAGAGACAGAGAAATGAATATATATATAATATTATATATTATAAGAAGGAGAGAAATGAATATATATATAATATTATATATTATAAGAAGAAGAGACCCCTCTGGTGTCTCTTCTTATAAAAAAACACTAGTTCTATTGGATTAGGATTTCACCATTTGACCTTATTTAATCTTAATTATCTTCTTAAAGTCCCAACTACATTGGAGATTAGGGCTTCAACATATGAATTTTGGGGGAACATAATTTAGTCCATAACATTCTACCCCAAATTCATATCCTTCTTGCATAAGAAATACATTCACTCTGTCCCAACAGGCCCCAAGGTTTTAACCCATTCTGTATCAATTCAAAGTCTAAAGTTTCATAGTGTTATCTAGACCAGGTATAGGTGAGACTCAAAGTATGATTCATCCTGAGACAAAATTCATCTCCAATTGTGAACCTATAAAACCAGATGAGTTATGTGCTTCCAAAATTCAGTGGGACAGCCATAGAATAGACATTCCCTTTCCAAAACGGAAAAATCAGAAAGAAGAGAGGATAAAGGTGTTTCAAACAAGTTCAAAACCTAGCAAGAAAAAAAGCCATTGTATCTTTTTTTTAAAATATATTTTATTGATTTTTTTTACAGAGAGGAAGGGAGAGAGATAGAGTTAGAAACATCAATGAGAGAGAAACATCGATCAGCTGCCTCCTGCACGCCCCCTATTGGGGATGTGCCCGCAACCCAGTTACATGCCCTTGACCGGAATTGAACCTGGGACCTTTCAGTCCACAGGCTGACGCTCTATCCACTGAGCCAAACCGGTTTCGGCAAGGCCATTGTATCTTTTAAAATTTTTATTTTTTATTACAGTTTACATTAAACATTATTTTGTATTAGTTTTATGTGTACAGCATAGTGGTTAGACAATCATATACTTGTTCCCCTGATATGTCAAGTACCCACCTGGCACCATACATAGTTATTACAATATTGTTGACTATATTTCCTATGCTGTACTTTACATCCACGGGACTATTTTGTAATTTCCCATTTGTATTTCTTAATCCCTTTACCTATTTCACTGCCCATCCCCCACCTCCCCCCGCCCCAAGCCCCTTCTCCTCAGGCATTTGTCATGTTTTGTTTAGAGTCCACACATGTAAGTGATATCATATATGCACCACTATGTATTACAGCATTATTTACAATAGCCGAGATGTAAAAGTAATCCATATGCCAATCAATAGACAAGTGGATAAAAAGTTGTGGTTCATGTATAGAATAGAATTGTATAGTTGGCCGTAAAAAAATAATGAAATCTTACCATTTTCAACAGCACAGAGGGACCTAGAGATTGTTATGCTAAGTGAAATAAGTCAGGCAGAGAAAGACAAATATCATTGTATCTTAAGGTGTGAGAATAATCTTTGGCTTGATGCTTGGGCCAACTTGAATGACAATGTCACCTGCATGGTCCTACAGGGTGGCTCTGTCCTGTGGATCTGTGGGGATGCCTTGCCCCTGAGGCACTGGGCAGTTGCATTCTGGCCCACTGAAACCGAGAAGGTTGCCCCACTTTCCAAAACCAAGGAGGAAATTGCCTTGCTCCCTTGGCCTGTGGGTTGGAGTGGCAATCCTGATGACTCCTGAATCATCCTTGGATCATTCTTCCCTTTTCTTGAAACATAACACATTCAATTAAAGTCAGTAGCTCTATTGTCTCATGCTGTAGAATAACAGAATTCCAATAGCTTTATTTATTCTGTCCTATTTTCTCAGTCCCCATTAGTCCCACCTGGCAATATAGATATTTTTTTTATGGTTTTAGTGCATTTTTAAAAAAACTCTTTATTGTTTAAAGTATTACATTTGTCTTCTTTTTCCTCCATTGACCTTTCCCTTGCTGTTCCCACCTCCCAGCACATGCCCTCACCCCCCTACTGTCTGTGTCCACAGGTTATGCTTATATGCATGCATATAAGTCCTTTGGTTGATCTCTTAAACCCCCACCCCCACCCCCGCCACCACCACCACCTTCCCTCTGAGGATTGGTCAGTCTGTTTGATGATTCTATGTCTCTGGATCTATTTTTGTTCATCAGTTTATATTGTTCATTGTATTCCACAAATGAGTGAGATCATGTGATATTTATTTTTCTCCAACTGGCTTATCTCGCTTAGCATAATGCTCTCTAGCCCCATCCATGCTGTTGCAAATGGTAAGAGTTCTTTCTTTTTTACAGCAGTGTAGTATTCCATTGTGTAGATGTACCACAAGTTTATAATACACTCATCTGATGATAGGCAATTAGGCTGTTTCCAAACCTTAGCTATTGTAAATTGTGCTGCTATGAACACAGGGGTACATATATCCTTTCTGATTGGTGTTTCTGATTTCTTGGGATATATTCCTAGAAATGGGATTACTGGGTCAAATGGGAGTTCCATTTTTAAATTTTTGGGTAAACTCCATTACTGTTTTCCACAGTGGCTGCACCAGTCTGCATTCCCACCAGCAATGCACGAGGGTTCCTTTTTCTCCACATCCTCACCAGCTGGCATTATTTTTGCTGGTATAATCTTATTTCAATTCCTTACGTCAGCTGAAATGGCTGATTAAATCCATTGGCAATATCTTTTTGTTGTTGCTCCTTTTTTTTTTTTTTTACATTTTTTCTTTCTTTATTGGTTAAAGTATTACATATGTGTCCTTATCCCCCCATTGCTCCCCTCTTCCCACTCATTCCCTCAACCCCTGATGTTTGTGTCCATTGGTTATGCTTTATATGCATGCATGCAAGTCCTTTGGTTGATCTCTCAGGGAATTTCTTTATGAAGTAAATGTCTAGCTATATCCTTGGTGTTCTCTCCAGAACATGCTTTCTCATCTTTTACAATTTAGATAGGGTAAGAATTTTCCAGATCTTCAAGTTCTGGTTCTTTTTTGCATAACACTTTTTCCAATGTATCTCTTTCATCTTGCATTTTACTATAAGCAGTAAGGATAAACCAGGTTGTAGCTTTAACATTTGTTTGGAAATCTCCTCTGCTAAATACCCAAGCTTTTCACTCACAAATTTTACTTCCCAAAAAAATATTAGAACACAATTCAGCAAATTCTTTGCCATTCTTTTTTTAAATAAATCTTTATTCAGATTATTACAATTGTTTCTCCTCCCCCCCCCCACATAGCTCCCCTCCACCCAGTTCCCACCCCACCTTCTGCCCTTACCTCCCCCTCACTGTCCTCATCCAAAGATGTATGATTTTTGTCCAGTCTCTTCCTGCACCCCCCTACCCCTTCCCCCCTGAGAATTATCAGTCCACTCTCTTTCTATGCCCCTGATTCTATTATATTCACCAGTTTATTCTGTTCCTCAGGTTTTTAATTCACTTGATAGATATGTATTTGTTGTTCATAGTTTTTATCTTTACTTTTTTCTTCTTCCACTTCTTAAAGAATACCTTTCAGCATTTCATATAATACTGGTTTGGTGGTGATGAATTCCTTTAGCTTTTTCTTATCTGTGACACTCTTTAACTGCCCTTCAATTCTGAATGATAGCTTTGCTGGGTAGAGTAATCTTGATTGTAGGTTCTTGCTATTCATCATTTTGAATATTTCTTGCCACTCCCTTCTGGCCTGCATAGTTTCTGTTGAGAAACCGCTGACAGTCGTATGGGTGCTTCCTTGTAGGTAATTAACTGTTTTTCTCTTGCTGCTTTTAATATTCTCTCTTTGTCTTTTGCTCTTAGCATTTTAATTATGATGTGTCTTGGTGTGGTCCTCTTTGGATTCCTTTTGTTTGGGGTTCTCTGCGCTTCCTGGACTTGTAAGTCTATTTCTTTCACCAGGTGGGGGAAGTTTTCAGTCATTATTTCTTCAAATAGGTTTTCAATATCTTGCTCTCTCTCTTCTTCTGGCACCCCCATAATTCTGATGTTGGTACGCTTGAAGTTGTCCCAGAGGCTTCTTACACTATCTTCAACTTTTTGGATTTTTTTTTTTTTGGTAAATATATGCACTATTTCAAAAATGTATTTGCAAAAATCTAGGTGTCTCTGGTCCAGCCCTCCTTATTTTTTTTTTTTGAATCTTTTTTTTTTTTTTACCATTTTTTATTGTTTTTTTTTCTTTCTACTTTTTCAGTTGAGTGTTTTTTGCCTCTTTGTATTTCAGTTCTTTGACTTGATTCTTGCATTCCTCTAGTCTGTTGTTGGGTCTCTGTATAATATTTTTTATTTCAGTCAGTGTATGTTTAAGTTCTAGTTGGTCCTTTTTCATATCTTCTAGGGTCTCATTATATTTATCGGCGTTTTCTAGGATATTCTTGAAAAGCTGTATAACCGTGGTTTTGAATTCTATATCCAGTCATTTGTTTTCCTCCATTTCTTTCATTTGTGATCTGTTTCTTTGTTGGCGCATTTTCACTGCTTCCCTGAGTTGGTAGGGTAGCTTTGTGTGCTAGGTTTCGTATATGGCCCAGTGGGTCGGCCTCCCAGTTACCTGAGGTGAACACTCTTGGTGCACCCCTTTGTGGACTGTGTGTACAGCCTTGTTGTAGGTAAGTCTTGATTGTTGTTGGTATCACTGGGAGGAAGTGACCTCCAGGCCAGTTGGCTGTGAGGACAGCTGTGTCTATGCTGGGAGAAGTTTGGTGCTGGAGACACCCTTATAGGATTAGACTTGCCAAATTGCAAAAGCCTCTGTGCTCAGCTTGCATGGGGCGGAGTCTCAGGGCGGAGCAGACAGTCTTGGCTTCCTCTCAGCCCTGCCCTTGTGCGCCTCCAGACCTCTGCCTTCCCCAGTTCCTGAGCCTCCACCTAAGAGTCCAGATTCCCCCCACAAGAGTGTGGGTCCCCAGGGGCTCACCTGGAACTGGGGTTCAGTGCAATCAGAACTGGGGTTCAGTGCAGTCAGGAGCTTCCGACTCCCTTCTGCTAGAGAAAGCCTATGGCAACCTCTGGCAGTCTTTGTGCACACTTGCGCGTGCCTCCAGACCCCTGCCCGCTGGGGCTCCCCTGGCTCTCCCCTGGGTGTCCGAGTCTCTAAGTACCTTTCTCTCTACCTGACAGTCCAGACTCCCCCTGTATGAGCCTGGGTCCACGGGGTTTCACCCGGAACTGGGGTTCAGTGCAATTGGGGGCTTCCTTCCCCCTCCCGCCAGAGAAAGTCAGCCAGGCTCTCAGCCGCCCTTCCTCTCTGCACGCACAAAGACCCTTTGCAGTACCTCAACCCTTTGCCATTCCTCCAATTTCTGTGAGCTTTTCTCTTTCCTTCTAGTTGTAGAATTTCCACCCAGCCAGCTTTCCTGTAGTTCTGGATGGTGTCCATTCTGTCTTTTAGTTGTAGTTTTGAAATTGTTGTGCAAGGCAGCAGTTTAGGTGCTTACCTATGCCGCCATCTTGGTTTCTCTCCTTCTTTGCCATTCTTTTTAAAAAATATGTTTTTATTGATTTCAGAGAGGAAGGGAGAGGGAGAGAGATATGGGAACATCAATGATGAGAGAGAGTCATTGATCTGTTGCCTCCTGCATGCCCTACACTAGGGATTGAGCTGACATGTGCCCTGATTGGGAATTTAACTATGATCTCCTGGTTCATAGGTTGACACTCAACCACTGAGCCACGCCTGCTGGGCTCTTTGCCATTCTTGAACAAGAATAGTCTTTCCACCCTGAACAGGTGGCTCAGTTGGTTGGAGCATCCTCCCATACACCAAAAGGTTGTGGGTTTGATTCTCAGTCAGGGCACATACCTAGGTTGTGGCTTGATCCTCTGTACAGGAGGCAACTGGTCAATGTTTCTCTCTCTCTCTCTCGCTTATTCTCTCCTTCTCTCTCCCTTTCTTCCTCTCTTTCTAAATCAATAAAAATATATCCTCAGGTGAGGATTTAAAAAAATAAACAAGAATAGCGTTTCCTCGAGTTTCCAATAACATGTTTTTTAATTTCATCTGAGACCTCACCAGAAGCATCTTCAATGTTCATATTTCTACCAACATTCCATCTACACTAATAAAAGAGAAAGATGCAAATTGACTGTCACTTTGTGACACCCACCAGCCAATCAGGAGTGACCATGCAAATTAACCTGACAAAGATGGAGGGTTAATTTGCATAAGCTGGCACCAAACAGCCTGGCTTCCGGGGATGGGCATCCTCTGGAGTCAGGCTGCCCTGAGCCTGTAGGCCCGTGCATAAGCCCGGAGCGGCCGGGGTCCCGGAATGCCCCTGGCCACTTCAGGCCTATGCTCGCAGGTGCTGAGCAGCCGGGGGCAGGGCGGGAACATCCCTGGGACCCAGGTGCTCCGAGCTGGCACACGCGCAAGCAGTTGGGGGCAGGGTGGGAATGTCCCCCGCAGTGAGTGAGCAGACAGCAGGGCCCTGCTTGCCCCTGGCCATGGCAGCAAGGGGCAAGCAGTCCCCTGCAGGGCCGCCACAGAGAGCAGACACCAGGGCTTGCGGTGGTGTCAATAGGCAGGTCCGCAGTGAGCAGAGAACCACGGGAAGCAGGCCTAAGCTGTCAGTAGGTCATTCCCTGAGGGCTCCCAGATTGAAGAGGGTGCAGGTCAGGTTGAGTGACAGCCCGCCCCCCCCCTCCCCGCACGAATTCCATGCACCGGGCCCTAGTTTAATTATAATATATGTATTCTCCAAGATGACAGAAGCTTTCTCTACAGCTCTCTTCTTTCTAAGGCCTCACCAGAATAGTCTTTTACATCCATATTTCTACCTACAGCCCTTTCAAGGCAATCTAGGCTTTTTCTAGCATGCACCTCAAAACTCTTCTAGCCTCTACCCATCATCCAGTGTTAAAGACACATTCATATTATTAGGTCATTATTATAGTAGCCCACCACTTTTGTAGCAAAGTTTGTATTAGTCTACTTAGATTTCCATAATAAAATATTACAGACTGGTGGCTTAAACAACAGAAAATTTCTCACAGTTATGGGAGCTACAGGTCCAAGGTACTAGAAGAGTTGGTTTATGGTGAGATTTCTCTTCTCGTTTGTACACACACACCTTATTGCTGTGTTTTCACATAGCCTCTTTTCTGTGGGCTGTGTGTGTGTGACAGAGAGAGAGAGAAGGGAGAGAGACTGATTTCTGCTGTCTCTTTCTCTTCTTATAAGACCTAGGTCCTATTGGATTAATGTCCTACCCTATGACCTCATTTAACCTTAGTTTCCTCCTTAAAGACTCTAGCTCCATAATCATATTGAGAGTTATAGCTTTAACATATGAGTTTTGAAGGAACACCATTAAGTCCATAACAAGCATCTATATAATTTATTTGAAATTTTTGTGCATGTGAGATTTGTCTCTTCTGCCCTTGGGGTTGGTTCCAGGGCATTGAAATATAGTGAATATTGCAATAAAGTGAGTCACACAATTTTTGGGTTTCCCCATGCACATCAAAGTTATGGTTACACTATACTTTAGTCTATTAAGTGTGCAATAGAATTATTAAAAAAGGTATATATAAAAAAGGTATATACCTTCATTAGAAAGAGTTTATTGCTAAAAAAGTTTTGCTGTTATCTGAGCCTTTGACGAGTCATACTCTTTTTTCTGGTCTTGCCTCAATGTTGATAGCTGCTAACTGATCAAGGTCATGGTGACTGAAGGTTGGGGTGGCTTCGGCAATTTCTTAAAATAAGACAAGAATGGCACTAGCCAGTTTGGCTCAGTGCATAGAGCATTGGCCTGCAGACCGAAGGGTCCCAGGTTTGATTCCAGTCAAGGGCAGGTACCTTTGGTTGCAGGCTCCTCCCTGGCCCGGGCCCTAGTCAGGGTGCAGGAGGCAACCGATCGATGTGCTTTTCTGACATCGATATTTCTCTCTGTCTTTCCCCCTCTCTTCCACTCTCTCTAAAAATCAATGGAAGAATATAATCGGGTGAGGATTAAAAAAAAAAAAAGACATGAATGAAGTTTGCCACATCTATCAACTCTTTCTTTCACAAATAATTTCTATGTAGCATATATTTGATAACATTTTACTCACAGTAGAAGTCCTTTCTATACTGGAGTCAATTCTCTCAAACCCTGCCATAGCTTTATCAACTAAATTCACATAATATTCTAAATCCTTTGTTTTCATTTCAACAATCTTCACAATATCTTTATAGGAATAGATTCCATCTTAAGAAACTGCTTTTTCTGCTCATCCATGAGAAGCAACTCATCTATTAAAGGTTTGTCACAAGAGTGCAACAATTGAGTCACATCTTCATGTTCTACTTCTAATTTTAGTTCTCTTGCTATTTTCACCACATCCATAGCTACTTCCTCCACAGAAGTCTTGAACCCCTCAAAGTCATCAATGTGGGTTGGAGTCAACTTCTTCAAAACTCCTGGAAGTGTTGATAGTTTGATCTCTTCTCATGATTCATGAATGTTCTTAGTAGCATATAGAATGGTGAATCCTTTTCAGAAAGTTTTCAATTACTTTGCTCAAATCCATTGCTTATTATTATTATAATATTTTTTATCTTTATTGTTGAAAGTATTATACATATCCCTTGCCCTCTCCGTCCCTCCCCCCCCCCCCCCCCCCGTTGACTTCTTCTAGCCCACCCCTGCCGCCCATCCCAGGCTTTCACCACATTATTGTCTGGGTCTATGAGTTATGATATGCAAAACTTTTGGGTTAATCTCTTCCCACCCACCCACCCCTGCCTTCCCTCTGACAATCTGTTTCATGCTTCTATATCTCTTGATCTATTTTGTTCATCAGTTTATTTTGTTCCTTAGATTCCACATATGAATGAGATTATGTGATACTTGTCTTTCTCTGACTGGCTTATCTCACTTAGCATAATACTCTCCAGGTCCCTCCATGCTGTCTCAAAGCATAAGATATCCTTCTTTTTGAACAGTAATATTTTCAAGGAAATCTTTTTTTTCCTGAGCAGTAGGTCCCAACAGTGGGCTTAAAATAATCAGTAAACCACATTGTAAGCAGATGTACTATTATCCAGGCACTGTTGTTTTATTTATAGGGCACAAGTAGAGTATATGCAGCACAATTCTTAAGGGCCCTAGAATTTTCAGAATGGTGAATGAGCATTGGCTTAACTTAAAGTCACCAGCTACACTAGCCCCTAATAAGAGAGTCAGTCTATTCTTTGATGCTTTGAACCCAGACACTGACTTCTCTCCAGCTATACAAGTCCTAGATGGCATCTTCTGCTACAAGGCTGTTTCACCATTGAAAAATCTGTTGTTTAGTGTAGCCACCTTCATTAATCATCTTAACTGTATCTCCTGGATCATTGGCTGAAGCACATGTATATCAGCACTTGGTGCTTCACCTTGCACTTTTATGTTATGGAGACGGCTTCTTTTCTTAAATTTTATGTACCAACCTCTGCTAGCTTTAAACTTTTTAAATATGTGTTTTTTTAAGTTGATATTTTAGAGAGAGAGAAAAGGAGAGGGGGGAGAGAAAGAGAGAGAGAAAGAGAGAGAGAGAGAGAGAGAGAGAGAGAGAGAGAGAGAGAGAGAGAGAGAGAGAGAAATATTGATGAGAGAGAAACATTGATCACCTGTCTCCTGCACACAGCCCACTGGGGATCAGGCCTGCAATCTAGGCATGTGCCCCGACCAAGAATCAAACCAGTGACCTCCTGGTGCATGGGCCAATGCTCAATCCACTGAGCCACACCGGCTGGGCTTACACTTTTTAAAAAATATATATTTTATTGATTTTTTACAGAGAGGAAGCAAGAGGGATAGAGAGTTAGAAACACTGATGAGAGAGAAACATCAATCAGCTGCCTCCTGCACACCCCCTACTGGGGATGTGCCCGCAACCAAGGTACATGCCCTTGACCGGGATCGAACCTGGGACCCTTCAGTCTATCCACTGAGCCAAACTGGTTAGGGCATACACTTTTTTTTTTTAAAAGCTTCCTCATTTCTCATAGTCTTCATAGAATTTAAGAGAGTTAGAACCTTGCTCTGGATTAGGCTTTGGCCTATGGCAGCAATTTTCAACCAGTGTGCAGCATGAATTTTTAAAACATTCAATACCTGACCTCTTTTCCATTAGATTGCCAAAAATGACAATACCCAACACAACAATAGCTATCTGCTGTGAAGGAATCAAAATCATACTATTTTTTTGTCATATTGGCAAAAAATATATTTTTTGGTGTGCCACAGGATTAGTTTATGTGTGCCATGAGATGAAAAAAGTTGAAAATCGCTGGCTTAAGGGCATGTTGTGGTTTGTTTGATTTTCTATCTAGACCACTAAAACTTTCTCCAAATCAGCAATAGGCTGTTTAGTTTATTATCATTCATGTATTCACTGAAATAGCACTTTTAATTTTCAACAAGAACTTTTCCTTTGCATCACAACTTGATTAACTGTTTGGGATAAGAGGCCTCACTTTCAGCCTGTCTTGGCTTTTGATATGCCTTCTTTACTAAGCCTAATTGTTTCTAGCTTTCCATTTAAAGTGAGAGATGTGTGACTCTTTCCCTTGAACACTTACTGGTAGAGGCCACTGTAAGATTATTAATTAGCCTTATTACAATATTGTATTGTGTCTCAGGGTGTAGGGAGGCCTGAGAAGAGGAAAGAAAATAGAGAAATGTGGAACAGTCAGAACACACACATCATTTATCAATTGTTTGCCCTCTTATATGGGCACAGTTCACAGTGCCCCCAAACAATGACAAGAGTAACATCAAAGATCACTGATCACACATCACCAAAACAAATATACCTAATAAAAGAGTAACATGCTAATTGACGGTACCTTCGTGATGCCCACCAGCCAATCAGGAGTGAGCATGCAAATCAACCAAACAAAGATGGCAGTTAATTTGCATACGGGAGCGCTGAGTGGCCAGGGGCACTCTGGGCCTCTGAGCAGTGTAGGAAGGCAGAAAGGCAGTTCCGGCCAGAGCAAAAGCAGTGCTGGCAGCCAGGGAAAAGTAGGCCCATTCTGGCACGAATCTTCATGCATCGGGCTTCTAGTCTAATAATAATGAAAACTTTTGAAATACTGTGAGAATTACCAGAATGTAACACAGAGATACCAAGTGACTAAAGCTGTTGGAAAAATTGTGCTGATAGATTTCTGGAATGCAGGGTTTCCATAGACCTTCAATTTATAAGAAATGCGATATTTGCAAAGCTCTTGATGAGTAATCTTTTGAAAGTTGTAAACTATATTTTGGGCAAGGGAACTCCTCTCTAGCAGTCTGTTTTAAAATGCTTCCCCACCCCTTTTTTCCTTTAGTCTCTGTGGGCAGTATTTTAGTTACTTCCTGGGGTGTTTACATTTAAAAGATGTGATAAGATTTTCAACTTCCAGGGACAATTAGACACAGACACTAGGGGGTTGAGGGCATGTGCTGGGGGTTGGGGGTGGCCAGGGAGAGGTCAATGGGGGAAAAAGGAGACATGTGTAATACTATATGTAATACTTTAAACAATAAAGAAAAAAAAAGAATGCAAGATTTCTCCTAGGAATTTTGGGGTGTATTTCTCTATTATCAGAAGTCTAATTGCTATTTAAAATTTTAGGGATTGGACAGCATGTCACTCTGTTTCACTGTCAATCACCCTGACATCCTCCTTTTTAGTCTCCTTGGTTTCCCAGGGTTTCTACTTCTTAGCCTCCTAATCAGTGTTCAGACCTTAATCTGTGACAGTTTACACACTTCTGGCTTTGCAAAATAGCATGCTAAGTTCTCCAATTTATTATTCTGCTCCCCCACTGTGTCTGCTAGCCCCGAAGATAACAGATAACAGAGTAGTGGACACCTGTATAACTTTCTGTAACTTTAGCTTTTCTTAAAATAAAAAAAAATAAAAAAAATATATATATATAATTATTGATTTTTAGAAAGGAAGGGAGAGGGAGTGAGAGAACATCAATGATGAGAGAGAAGCATTGATTAACTGTCTCCTGCACACCCCACACTGGGGATTGAGCCCACAACCTTGGCATGTGCCCTGACTGGGAATCAAACTGCGACCTCCTGGTTCATAGGTGTATGCTCAACCACTGAGCAACACTGGCCGGGCTAACTTTAGCTTTCCTTCTAACTTTCTAGCTCAAGCTTCAGATTCTTGCAGGATATTGGTTGCCAGCCAACTGCCCACAGTAGAGGCCAGCCCACAGCGTCAGCCATTTGTTTCACTTCTTTGCCATCAAACCAGCTGGTATTTTCAGAGTGTCCTCATACTCATGTGGCTGTCCATTAGCATCTGATATATGGGCTGCCTGTCACCACATAGGGCTCAATGTTAGACTTGGAATTCCCTCCATGGAAGTCTCTTTCCTAAGGCCCATTTCTTCAGTCTTCTGACTAGCTTGCCTATTGTTAGTTTGTAAACTGTCCCCCCCCCACCCTACATGGAGGGCAAGGAAAGTTCTAAGAAAAAGATAGAGCACTCCAAATGATAGGTGGTACATTTTTTTTTTTTTTTTTTTTTTTTAGAGAGAGAGTGGAAGGGAGGGGGAGAGACAGAAAGATAGAAATATTGATGTGAGAGAGACATATGGATTGGTTGCCTCTGGCACAACCCTGGAATCGAATCCAGGACCCTTCAATCTGCAGGCCAACACTCTAGCCACTGAGCAAAACTGGCTAGGGCGATATGTGGTACTTTTAATGAGCAAAAGAACTTACTTACTGGGCTTATCTTGAGTGGCACCAATCTGAGTAAATCACTCCCCCCGCCCCAAATGTTAAGTTTATATAGCACCTTTAACGGGGTTCAGTATACCATCCAGAAGGGCCTCAATACCACATTATTACCTCAAGGCTATGTCCTTGGAGCAGCTTCTAGCAAGTAAGGGGCAAGTGGAATGCACATTCCAAAGACAGGAGAGGGGTAAGGAGCCTCTGATTGACTGGGTCCAGCTCAAGGTCAGCTGGCAGTCATATCTTCCTGATGCCCTCCTTCAACAAAGCCTCTTACATGCTCGACTGAACACTGGAAGTCTACTTATTTATGTTGTTTTCCCCCAGTTTATTTTGTCTCTGTATTCAATTGGGTAATTTATGCTATCCTGAAAGTTTGTACCCTTTGACCAACATCTCCCCATCTCCCACCCCTAGACTCTGGCAGCAACTATTGTACTCTCTGTTTCTATGAGTCGATATTTATTTATTTTTATTTGTTTAATTTTAAAAGAATTTTATTTTTCAATTACAGTTTACATTCAATATCACTTTGTATTAGTTTCAGGTGTACAGCGAAGTGGTTAGTCAATCATATACTTTATAAAGTGATTCCCCCAATATTTCAAGTACCCTCTAAGCACCATACATAGTTATTACAATACTAGTAGCCCTGTGCACGAATCTGTGTGCCAGTAGCTCTCTGCAGGGCCTGGCTGCTCCGTGCCCACTGCCCAGAGGCCCTCCATGGCTGGGGTGGAATGCTTGCCTCATCGCCACAGCAACGAAACAAGCATTCCACTCACGCTGCCTGGTCTTAGTGGCCACTCCGCAGGGACTGGGGGACTCCATCTTTGTGACAGAGTGATGGTTAATTTGCATATTACCCTTTTATTAGATAGGATAATTGATCATATTCCTTATGCTGTACTTTATATCCACAGGATAATTTTATAACTTCCCATTTATAATACTTAATCCCTTCATCTTTTTCACTGGACCTCCCAATTCCATTCCCTTCTGGTAACTACCAGTCTGTTCTTTGTATCTATGAGTATGTTTCTATTTTTTTATTATTTTGTTCTTTTCATGTAAGTGAAATCATATGGTATTTGACTTTCCAAGTCTGACTTGGTTTTCATGTGGTTCCCCTTGATCCTCAATTGTATTATACACTTATATTGCACCTACATGGTCTTTTGTCAATACAGAGAAAGACTGGAGCTGCTGCCCAAAGAATTGGAAGTCATTTAGTTTGAGCTGCTACTTTATTTCTACTGACATAAAAAATTGGACAGAAAGTAAAAACAACTGCTCAGCAATGAAGTCTCACCTGCTGGTGATCAAAACTAAGGAAGAGCAGGTATGTTCTAATAAATAATGAAGTAAGCAGTCTTGCCTGGGGTTTGTACACCTATCTTGGATAAGCAGGATGCTTTCATTGTGTTAGCATATTGGTGCTGTGGTAAAAGGTTTATTGGTGCTGTGCTAAAAGGTTTCCAATGAAATAGGAAAGGCTACTTAAGCCTTTACATTTCACACCTTCTTTCTACTTCAATAAAACTAAACTCGCCCTGGCCGGTGTGGCTCAATGGATAGAGCGTCGGCCTGCGGACTGAGGGGTCCCAGGTTCGATTCCGGCCAAGGGCACATGCCTGGGTTGTGAGTACGATCCCCAGTAGGGGGTGTGCAGGAGGCAGCCGATCAATGATTCTCTCTCATCATTGATATTTCTATCTCTCTATCCCTCTCCCTTCCTCTCTGAAATCAATAAAGAAATATATTTAAAAAGAAAACAAAACAAAAAAAAAACAAAAACTAAACTTCCCCAAAATAAATGAAGACATTTAAAATATAATATGTGGGAGTTGAATGGAGAGATGAAAGTATTTCAGCCTGAAATATCAGTTTATTATTTTAACATGAAAATGTTTTATAAATTATTTATTTATTTTTAATATACACTGAGTGGCCAGATTATTATGATCTCTGAATGCATAATAATCTGGCTACTCAGTGTGCTTCTCTTGAGTACCTCATTTATTTGATATCAAAGATACTGTAAATAATGCACCTGATCAGTTTTCCCCTTTGCACTAGCTAATAGAAAGCTCAGGGCAAATAGGTGGTTGATCTCCAGCAAAAGTCTAGAATACTTTTGATACCTATTTGAGAAACAAAATGAGTGGCCAGATTATTATGCGTTCAGAGATCATAATAATCTGGCCACTCAGTGTATATATATTTTTATTGATTTCAGAGAAAGGAAGGGGGAGGAATAGAGAGATAGAAATATCAATGAAGAGAGAGAATCACTGATTGGCTGTCTCCTGTATGTCCCACACTGGGGATTGAGCCTGAAAATTGGGCATGTGCCCCAACTGGGAATCGAACCTTGACCTCCTGGTTCATAGGTCGATGCTCAACCACTAAGCCACATCAGCTGGGCTTTAAATTATTAACTAACAGAGAAGTGGTATTAAGTAAAATAGTGGAATAAATATGTAAAAGAATCTCCAAGGTTTAGAAAATAAAAGACTTTAATATGCAAAAAGTTTATTCATGCATAAGTATGAAGAATAGCCTCTCTCAGTGAATAAAAGAGTGGGAGTGAGTCTAAGATGAGAATTCATTATGATTATGGATAGAAGTCGCTTCCATATGTATTGAACATTGTTATGTTCTGAATGTGTGTGTCCTCTCCAAATTTACATGTTGAAATTCTAACTCCCAAAGGTGATGGTATTAGGAATTGGGGGTTTGGGAAATTGCTTAGGTCATTAGGGTGGAGCCCTCATAAATCAGGTTAGTGTTCTTATTAAAAGAGACCCCAAACAGCTACCTCACCTTCCATCATGTGAGGACACAGCCAGAAGGAGCCAGCTATGCCCTAGGCAGAGGGATTTGCCCAATCATGCTCCTACCCTGATCTGGAATTCCAGCCTCCAGACCTGTGAGAAATATATGTGCCTGTTGTTTATAAGCTACCTTGTCTGTGGTCTTCTGTTGTAGCAGCCTGAATAGATGAAGACCAACATCAGGCTCACAGGGATGTTCATGATCCTGTACTGCACAGCCAGAGAAGCCTAGCCTCCTGGGCAGGGCCTCCTGGCTCTTCCTGGATCCTCTCCTTTTCTTCTCTCTCCCTACGGCCATAAAGAACTCAATTCAACCTGAGTACTCTAAAGGCCAGAACTCCTTTTGTTTTCTTTCCTCAGGATTTTATCATTGAGAAGCTGGATGAAAACAGAGCTTATTATGTGGGGCTGTCAGACCCAGAGGGAACCAGAGCCTGGCAATGGGTTGATCAGACACCATACAATGCAAGTGCCACGTGAGTATAAAATTTGAGAAAGGAATCCTGAGTCCTGGATCGTCAGGCATTTTAGAGTGTCCAAAGTATTGGGTTTTAAAATAAAATAGCTCAGGCTTCTTGTAACTCTTGACACTAAGTTAAATAATTTTATTTATTATCTCATGAATCATTACAAGAACCCTATGGAGCACAGATTATTATTTTTTCATTGTAGAGCTGAGGAACTGAGTTTAGATAACTCAGCATATGTTATCTGGCACTGGTGACAATGGTCCTTAGACCCAGGTCTATTTGACGCCAAGATTTGTATGTTTTATTTTAAAATCCCACCTCCCTGCTTAAATATGTTTCCATTGATTTCTGAGAGAGGAAGGGAGAAGGAGAGAGGGACAGAAACATCAATGATGAGAGAGAATCATCGGTTGGCTGCCTTCCGCATGTCCCCAATGGCAACCGAGCCCACAACCCAGGCATGTGCCCTGACGGGGAATCAAACTGTTACCCTGGTTCATGGGACGATGCTCAACTGCTGAGCCACAACTGTTTGCATCTCTAAATAAACACATAGTCATGTTAATTCAAATCATAACCAATTGTTAATATTTATTATCTCTCATAAAGCAAATGAATGAAATTCTGATAGTTTTACAATATCCCATGTTTATGTAGGTCTTTTAGAACTCTTAAGTACTTTAGTACATGACTACTTTTTAAAATTTATTTTTATATTTTTGTTAATTCTCACCTGAGGATATTTTCCATTAATTTTTAGAGAGAGTGGAAAGGAGGGAGAGAGACAGTGAGAGAGAAACATCGATGTGAGAGATATGTATTGGTTGCCTCCTGCACACGCCTGGCCCTGCACTGAGCCAAACCGGCCAGGGCAGTACATTACTATTTTTGATCCTTATATCAACTGCATGAAATATATAGGGATCTTACTCTATTCTTTATTTTTTTAGATTTGTAAATAAAAGAAATTAAATAACATGTCCAAGATAACAGGCATCAGAGCAGATTCATAGATTTTAACTATTTCTTTAGACTCCAAAACAGTCTATTAAAAAAAGAAAAGGATCAAATTACATTAAGACTTGGGATCAGGGTAAAATGTCATAATTTAAGGAGGCCTATGACTGACAGTCCCCTAGAACAGGGCATGGACAAATAGAAGGGCCTCTGGGATATCTGCTGGGAAGGTGTTTAATGCAATAAGATGACACCATACTAGATGGAGTGTAGGCACAGTTTTCAAGGGAAATGTCAAAGACACAGATGGAGAAAAAAGAACTGCCTAATAAGTGGAAAAGAAATGATTGGGCACATCTGCTTTGACTTCTGCACAGTTTAACCCCAGCCTCCTACCTCACCGTCTTTAACCCTTCTCACTATTTGAAGATACATCCACTTTTTTCCCCTTTCAGATTCTGGCATCCAGGTGAACCCAATAATCCTTTGGAGCATTGTGTTATACTGAATAAACCTTCACAAAGCTCGTGGGGCTGGAATGATGTTACTTGTAAGGACTCTCACAGGTCAATTTGCAAGATGATGAAGATCTACTTATGAATGGGAAATTCTCTATGAACATGGGGTTGAATTAGTAGCCACCAATAAAGAGTTAAATACTCTGCTTTTTAGAATTTGTGTGTAAGCTTGTGTAAGTGATCTCCAGAGAATTTTCCAATAGGCTGTTACCTATTCAACTTATCCTATCTAATAAAGAGGGACTATGCTAATTGACCCTCATGCCGTCACTAAAGATGGCGACCCCACAGCCAATAAAGAGAGAATATGCTATTTGACTGCCCCGCCCTCCAAGATGGTGGCACCCACAGCCAATAAGGAGGGAATATGCTAATTGACTGCCATGCCCTCAAAGATGGTGGACCCACAGCCACAAGATGGCAGTGCCCAGTCCACTCAGCCCCGCTGGGGCGGCAGGCATGCAGTAAGGCTGGGCCTGCCCCCAGAAGAGCCTGGCTGCTCCATGCACCTGCCTCTGGAGTCCCCCAGTCCTCTCAGCACCCCAGCTGCCCAGGGTGAGCCCAAGGCGCAGGCAAGCCTTGATGTCGGCTTCCCAGCCTCCCAGGGCTGCCCGAGGCTTGTGTTGCTGGCAGTGGCAGCAGTAGAGATGTGATGGGGTGTCACCTTTCCCTGATTTCCAGGTTGCCTCTCTCTCCTGAGGGCTCTGGAACTGTGAGAGGAGGCAGGCCAGGCTGAGGGACCCCCTCTCCAGTGCATGAATTTTCATGCACTGGGCCTTTAGTATACAATAAGTGTACATGTTAATTCATGTATTCATTCACACAGTGAACACCTGTGGAGCATTTTATAGTATACTGTATACTGGAGAGACTATTTGCAGACAAATTGAGGGAGCATGAGCCTCCTCCCCCAATTTTTGTCTAATTGTTAAGGGTTTATCAGGTGTGGGAAAAGTCCAGCCCACAGGCCATATAAGGCCCCCTAAATCATTTGGTCTGGCCCTGTCAAAGCATTAAGGGGTGAGTTAATTAAATGTTTGACCAAATACAGCAAGCTTATTTTTAAGTTGACAATTTTGTATGGCCCAAGAATGATGTTATAAATATCCAAATGGCCATTGGCAGAGAAAGGTCCCCACCCCTGAGTTAGATACTAATATAATATGATGCGGCTCCTCCATTTATCTGGACTTATCTCTTTATGGGCTGCTCAAAAGCAAAACAGTACCAACCATTACATTCCATTTCTCTCAGACAGATTAATTATATTCACTAAAAGCATATTACATACTAGAGGCCCGGTGCATGAAATTCGTGCAGAGGGGGGTGTCCCTCAGCCCAGCCTGCATCCTCTCCAATCTGGGACATCCCTCTCACAATCCACAACTGCTGGCTCCCAACTGCTTGCCTGCCTCTATCTGATTGCCCCTAACTGCTTCTGCCTGCTAGCCTGATCACCCCCCTAACCACTCCCCTGCCAGCCTGATTGACACCTAACTGCTCCCCAGCTGGCCCAATTTCCCCTAACTGCTCTCCCCTGCAGGCCTGCCCCCCAAAACTGTCCTCCCCTGCAGTCCTGGTCCCCCCACAACTGCCCTCCCTGCTGGCCTGATCACCCACAACTGCCCTCCTCTGCAGACCTGGTCTCCCCCAACTGCCCTCCTCTACCAGGCTGGTCACTCCTAACTGCCCTCCCTGCTGGCCTGATCACCCACAACTGCCCTCCTCTGCAGACCTGGTCTCCCCCAACTGCCCTCCTCTACCAGGCTGGTCACTCCTAACTGCCCTCCCTGCTGGCCTGATCACCCACAACTTCCCTTCCCTGAAGGCCTGGTACCCCCCAACTGCCCTCCCCTCCTGGCATGGTCACCCCTAACTGCCCTCCCCTACAAGCCTGCCCCCCCCCCCCCGCAACTGCCCTCCCTGCAGGCTTGATCCCTCCAAACTGCCCTCCCCTGCTGGCCTGGTCTCCTCCAACTGCCCTCCTCTGCTGGCCCAGTCACCCCTAACTGCCCTCCCTGCTGTCCTGATTGCCCACAACTGCCCTCCCCTGCAGGTCTGGTCCCCCCAAATGCCCTCCCCTGCAGGCCTATTTCCCCCCTCCTGCTCTCCTTTGCTGGTCTGGTCTCCCCCAAATGCCCTACCCTGCCAGCCTTGTCACCCCCAACTGCCCACAACTGCCCTCCCCTTCCAGCCATCTTGTGGCAGCCATCTTTGATCACATGGGGGCGGTCATCTTGTTTTTTGGAGTGACGGTCCATTTGCATATCACTCTTTTATTATATGGGATCACTTGGAATATAATGCATATCAATGGAAGGTAAGTTTCAGCTTTGGCCCAGTAGGCTCTTGTGCTTCTTAACATTCTCTATTTGGACTTGAACTGTCATTTCATGTCAGAGTGCAGGCATAGGATATCCAGAGATTGAGTATTGGATATTCAGAATTGGAGAATTAGAAGTCATTACTGGTGTAAAAATGGAGCCACTTTAAAATGGAGTCGAGCTGCCACCCCACTGAAACTGCCTTGCAGGTCTTACTTCTCAAACCTTGGGAATATTAAAACTTGCAAAATAACCTTTGGTCTGGGCCTAAAGCAGCATTGTATCTCAAACAACTCTTTGAAAAGATAACAACAACAACCACAAACCCAAAACAACAACAAAGAAACCTGGTATATAAAATACATGATATTTACAATAAGGCCTGCAATTCATGCTTTATTATAGTAGTTATAATTAATCATGGTAAAGCTGATTTCCTCTATGACTATCCCCATGTTGCCTATAAAATATACCCACAATCCAGGGATGTGCCCTGTTTGGGAATTGAACTGTGACCCCTGGTTCAAGGGTCAATGCTCAACCACTGAGCCACACCTGTTGGGCCAAAATCTGTGTTTTTAACCACACATTTATATCTGCAAGTGAACACATAGTCATGTAAATTAAGATAATAACCAATTGTTAATTTATTATCTTTTTTAAAGGAAATAAACCAAGTTTTGATAGTTTTATAATATCCAATATTCATATAGGTCTTTTAAAAGTCTTAAGTACTTTAGTACATTATCATTTTTGATCCTTATATCAACTGCATGAAATATATAGGAATATAACTCTATTCTTTATTTTAGACTAGAGGCCCGGTGCACGAAATTCGTGCACAGAGGGTTGGGGGGGGGGTGGGCAGGGTGTCCCTCAGCCCAGCCTGCACCCTCTCCAATCTAGGATCCCGGTAGGATAGGGCCTAAATGGGCAGTTGGACATCCCTCTCACAATCCAGGACTGCTGGCTCCCAACTGCTCGCCTGCCTGCCTTCCTGATTGCCCCTAACTGCTTCTGCCTGCCAGCCTGATCACCCCCTAAACACTCTCCTGCCAGCCTGATTGATGCCTAACTGCTCCCCTGCCAGCCTGTTTGCCCCTAATGCCCTCTCCTGCAGGCTGGTTCCCCCCAACTGTTCTCCCCTGCAGGCCTGGGTCCCCCACAACTGCCCTTCCCTGCAGGCCCAGTCATCCCCAACTTCCCTCCTCTGCTGGCCTGGTCACCCCTAACTGCCCTCCTCTGCAGGCTTGATCACCTCCAACTGCCCTCCCTTGCAGGCCTGGTCACTCCCAACTGCCCTCCCCTGCTGACCATCTTGTGGTGGCCATCTTGTGTCCACATGGGGGCAGCCATCTTTGACCACATGAGGATAGCCATCTTGTGTGTTGGAATGACAGTCAGTTTGCATATTACTCTTTTATTAGATAGGATATGTAAATAAAGGAAAGTAAATCTGTCCAAGATAACAGGCATAATAGTAGATTCATAGATTTTAACTACTTCTTTAGATACCAAAAGCAGCAGATTTAAAAAAAAGAAAAGAAAAGGAACAAACTACATTAAGACTTGGGACCAGGGTAAAATGCTGTCATCATTTAAGGGAGCCTATGGACTGATAGTTCCATAGAACTGGGCATGGACAAATAGAAGGGCCTCTGGGATATCTGCTGGGAAAGTGTTTAATGCAACAAGATGAAATGATAGTGATGATATGTGGGCACAGGTCTTGAGAAAATTTCCAGAGACACAGATTGAGAAAAAATTGCATGATAAGTGGAAAATAAATGACTGGGTCTATCTGCTTCGACTTCTGCACAGTTCAACCCAGACTCCTCCCTCACTGTTTCTAACCCTTCTCACTATTTGAAGACACATCCACATTTTTCCCCTTTCAGATTCTGGCGTCCAGGTGAACCCAATGATCCTGTTGAGCGCTGTGTTATACTGAATAAACCTTCACAAAGCTCATGGGGTTGGAATGATGTTCCTTGTAAGAACCCTCACAGGTCAATTTGCAAGATGATGAAGATCTACTTGTGAGTGGGAAAGTCTCCATGAACATGCTGTTGAATTGATATCCACCAGTAAAGAGAAAATAATTTGTTTTTTAGCATTCATGTGTAAGCTTGTATAAGTGATCTCAGAGAATTTTCAAGTAGTCTGTCACTCATTCAATTTATATAAAATAAGTGTACACATTACTTCCTGTATTTATTCACACAATGAACAGCTATGGAGCATTTTATAGTATCCTAATTGATGGAGAGCCTATTTGCAGACAAATGGAGGGAGCATGAACTTCCTTTCCCAAATTTTGTCTAGTTGCTAAGGAGTTAGATACTGATATAATATGACATGGCTCCTCCATTTATCTGGACTTATCTCTTTATGGGCTGCTCAAAAGCAAAACAGTACCAACCATTATATTCCATTTCTCTCAGACAGATTCATTATTTTCACTAAAAGCCTATTTCATATCACTTGGAATAT
Source organism: Corynorhinus townsendii (assembly GCA_026230045.1). NCBI lineage: Eukaryota > Metazoa > Chordata > Mammalia > Chiroptera > Vespertilionidae > Corynorhinus > Corynorhinus townsendii. Next base: position 197,453,079 of record JAPDVU010000003.1, read on the forward strand.
AATGCACATCAATGGAAGATAAGTTTCAGCTTTGGCCCAGTAGGCTCTTGTGCTTCTTAACATTCTCTATTTGGACTTGAACTGTCATTTCATATCAGAGGGCACGCATAGTTAACCAGAGATTGAGCATTGGATATTCAGAATTAGAGACTTAGAAGTCATTACTGGTGTAAAAACGGAGCCACTTTAAAATGGAGTCAGAGCTGTCACCCCATTGAAATTGCCTTGCAGGTCTTATTTCTGAAACCTTTGGAATATTAAAACTTGCAAAATAACCTTTGGATTGGGCCTAAAGGAGCATTGTATCCCAAACAACAATTTACAAAAACAACAACAAAGAAAGCTGATATAATGACTCCTGACTGAAAATTAAAGGAATTCTTTAGAATTAGCATCACTATGTTAGTGTGTCTGCACCTATAGCAATCCCTTGCTTCTATCTATACATTTGTTCCTATTACTTTCTCAAATACCCCTTTCCATAAACTTCTACTAAGAACATGAAGTTTCTTCCTGAATCCATCAGTGCTTCCAGAATAGCCTTTGGGTCCCAAATAAATGTTTTTGCTTCTCATGTTGACCTTTTATTTTTATGTCAACACTGGTGAGTTGACATAGGTTTGTATTCATCAGGTTTCCTGATGCTTTTTTCTTTAAGTTTTATAATTTCCATGTAGGGATTGCCACTCAAAATGACTCCTGGCATATTTGTATTCCTCATTAACTAAAGTTCTTGCACATCATTTTCTTTCTAAAACAACATAAATTACATGATATTTACAATAAGGTCTGCAATTCATGCTTTATTATAGTAGTTATAATTAATCATGATAAAGCTGATTTTCTCCATGGCTATGCCCATGTGGCCTAAAATTATACCCCAATTTTCTTGATTTAACAGTATTTTGCTTGACTATATCTCAAGTTGAGTCATTTCTATACAGGCCTGATTTTATTCTACATTATATGTAGAATTTACCAGTTTACGTCCCCAAAGCAACTTCTATCACAATTCTGGGACTATTCTGGGGAAGCTTTATTTACAACCAGTGTTTCCCATTATTATTTCAGTAACATGGGGATGGAATGTAGGGAGGGCAAAAAGAACCTCTTACTAAATGCCTTTGTCGGAGTAGAAAGTGTACTTGACCTGGAGTGAAATGGAGAATGATAATATAATCCAGTGCTGGAAACTTTCTCCTTCTTCCACCTTACATTGGGGTTAAGAGCATGTTTGCTCTAATTCTCCCTAGAACACTATTAAAGCAAGGCTGTGTGTAATAGCTTTTATGTAAGATTTGTGTTAAAGCGTGACATTTAAGTGAAAAAGCATCTAGTTGAGTCCCAATCAATCGATAGAATTGTGAAAGATAACAAAATAGTTTATAGACAAAAAGTTTTGGGGTGGTTTGTTATTCAGCAATATATAACAGACACCTTGAAATATATTGCAGTTTTGAACTAAGATTCTGTGAAATAATGGAATATGTTTACACATTTACACTGCTGCCTCTAAAAAGATTAGTAACATTTCAATACTGAGAGTAGATTAATTGTACTAACAATAAAATGCCATATTAAAGTGTTCAGTTTTTATATAATTTAATTCACATTATTGTATAGTGGGCATGTTATATTCTATTATTATTATATTATATTATATCAGAGGTTGTGGTTCTTAAATATATGTTCAATCTTAAGTGTGTAATAATATTTTTCTACTATTAAGGATGTACAATCATAAATTGTTTTGAGATCACTATTGTAGAAAAATGCACATATAAATAAACAAGTCTACCAATGCTCCAAACTCTTTTGGTCAAATTGCCACTTAGTAAATGGAAGAGGAGGAAGAAACTCAGTGGAATGTCCAGTACTGGGAAAATACTTTTCCCACTGGGATTGAAATGATCAACCTGGATGATTTCTCTAAAGGTGGAAATCTCCTAACACCTGATAAGTCTTCAGGGCCAGTCTAACATTAATTTTCATTACATGATCTCAATACCAAAACATTAACAGTTCTGTTTTTGCCAATATGGAAATCATCAATGCTGCACACTTTGTCAAAGATAAATTTAATGACTCCAGGAAGGAATAAACTATGTGACAACTCAACTGTTAAACTAAATGTTAAGGATTTGATTAATCACATTCTGTCCACAAAATGAAATGCTTTATAAGTTAAAATTGTTGCAAATGGGATTTTATAAGTAGGACTTTGTGCATATTGTTGGTCTTTTTATCCCTTCTTCCTTTTAGAGAGTTACTTTATTCATGCATCCCAAGTGCCTTGGGATGCTAACCTCATTTTCAGCTCCCTGCGTGAATACTGATTAACCAATCCAAGGTGATCTAAATGGCCACCTAGTGGTTGGTTTAGCCATAGGCACAAATTGCAACTTATTCCCATCAACTATCTCTCCCCTTTCTCAGAGAAATTATGGAACCTATCTTCCTCTTCCAAAAAGTATGAACAGAGGTATGCAGCTCTTTTTGCTACTGAGAGTCATGCTATGATCATGATGGGAACTTGCCTTAGGATGACAGGAACACTGTGAATACGAGTAGAACAATGGAAAGGACCTGATACCTTAAGGGTGTGTTGAGCAACTGAATTAACTATTCCTGAAATACATTCTACTAGTGCTCTGAATTTTTAATAATGAAAGCTAAAATAATTAATTATTTAAGTCTGATTGAATCTTGTCTGATATAAGAAACAATATTATTATTTTAAACTAGAGGCCCAGTGCATGAAATTCATACATGGGGCGGCGGGGGGGGGGGGGGTGTCCCAAAGCCCAACCTGCACCCTTTCCAATCTGGGACCCCTTGAGAAATGTCCAACTGCCCATTTAGGCCTGATCCTGGGACCAAGCCTAAATGGACAGTCAGACATCCCTCTCACAATCCAGGACTGCTGGCTCCCAATAGCATGCCTGCCTGCCTGCCTGATTGTCCCTAACCATTTCTGCCTGCCAGCCTGATCACCCCCTAACCATTCTCCTGCCAGCCTGATCGATGCCTAACTGCTTCCCTGCCAGCCTGATTGCCCCCAACTGCCCTCCCCTACTGGCCCAGTCACCCCTAACTGCCCTCACCTGTTGGCCTGGCCACCCCTAACTGCCCTCCCCTGCAGGCCTGGGTTTCCCCCAACTGTCCTCCCCTGCATGCCTGGTCACCCCTAACTGCCCTCCCCTGCAGGCCTGGATTTTCCCCAACTGTCCTCCCCTGCATGCCTGGGTTCTCCCCCAACTGCCCTCCCCTGCTGGCCATCTTATGGTGGCCATCTTGTGTCCACATGGGGGTGGCCATCTTTGACCACATGGGGGCAGCCATCTTGTGTGTTTGAGTGATGGTCAATTTGCACATTACCTCTTTATTAGATAGGATTGATTTCAGAGAGGAAGGCAGAGGGAGAGAGAGATAGAAACATCAATGATAAGAGAGAATTATTGATTGGTTGCCTCCTGCTAGGGATCAAGCCAGCAACCCAGGCATGTGCCCTGACTGGTAATCAAACTGTGATCTCCTGGTTCATAGTTAATGCTCAACCACCTAGCCATGCCAGCCAGGCAAGAAACTATATTATTTTTAGTTACCAAACTTCATTGATGTTTAATTTACAAACAGTGAAAAGCTAACATTTTCAGAGTACAATTTAATGATTTAGACAAACGTATACAAACCTATAACCACCAGGTCAATCAATATAAGAACAATTTACATTATTGTCATGCCTTTGTGCCCTTATCCTAGAAAAGTAGTGATCTGATTTCAACATATATCTGTTTGCCAGCTCTAAAATTTCATATAAATGAAATAATAAAGTATGCACTTTTGTTTCTACCTTCCTTTGCTCAATGTGTTTGTGACATTCATACAAATTTTTGTATTTTTTAGGCAATACAATAAATTTTATTGTTGACTGGTATTCTATTGTTTAAATAGATCAAAATATGCTAGTCATTCTCCTTTGGTAACCTTTAAGTTCTTCCTAGGCTTTAGTTGTTATGAATAAATATGCTGTAAACGTTCTTTCAAATGTATTTTGTGGATTTGTTTTTAAAAATATGTTTTTATTGATTTCAGAGAGAGGAAGGGGGAGAGAAAGAGAGATAGAAATATCAATGATGAGATAGAACCATTGAGTGGTTGACTCCTGCACGCACCCTATTGAGGATCAAGCCCACACCCCAACATGTGCACCCATTAGGAATGAGACTGTGACCTTCTGGTTCATGGATCAATGCTCAACCACTGAGCAAAATTGGCTGGGCTGGACAAATTTTTAATGACATGTATCCAAAATTATAATATCATTCAGAGTATTTGCACTGCACCAAAAATCCTCTGTGTTCTGCCAATTCATCTCTCCCCACCTCACCCTGCAACAATTGATCTCTTTCTTGCCTTTTCCAGAACCTATAATAATAAAAGCATAATATGCAAATAAACTAAACAGCTGAATAGCAGAATGACCGTCCGGACGACCACACTATGACATGCACTGGTGCCAGGCCAGCCAAGGTGGGTGCGATGAGATTGGTTGGGGGGCCCCGCCATTGCTCCACATCACCCCTAAAGGGAGATCCAGGCCACCAGCCCCTGGGGTGATAGATCGGGGGCTCTACGATCCCCCAAAGACAGAGGCCCAGGCCACCAACCGGCAGCCTGCGCCAGGTGGGTGGGGCCTCCCTCTGGGGTGATTGATGGTGGAGCCCCGCGATTGATTGCCCCACAGAGGGAGGCTCAGGCTCCCTGGCTGGTGGTGCTGTAGCGGGTAGGTGGGGCCTTCCTCTACAGGGCAATTGATTGCGGGGCTCCCGAACTGCAAAAGGGCACAGGCTGGGCTGAGAGACCTGCCCCGAGTGCACGTATTTCATGCACTGGTCCTCTAATCTATATACATAAAAGCCTGAGTGACCGTTTCAACCAGTCAACTGATTGACCGATCGCTTTGATGTGCACTGACCACCAGAGGGAAGATGTTCAACTCAGGAGCTGCCCCCTGGTGGTCAGTGCACTCCCACAGCCAACCTTCCATGGCCAGCCAACCTCCTGTGGTCCCTCCCCACGGCCTGCCAGGTGGTCAGTGTGTTCCCACAGCCAACCTCTCATGGCCGGTCAACTTCCCATGATCCCTCGCCCCTGCCAGCCAGCTCCGATCATTCCCGATAGCCGGCCAGGCCGAGGGACTCCACCCATGCACAAATTCATGCCCTGGGCCTCTAGTGTTATATAATGGGAATGATGCAGTATGCAGCCTTTTCAGATTGGCTTCTTTCACTTTGTAAAATGCATTTGAAGTTCCTCCTTGTCTCTTTGTGGCTTGATAGCTCAGTTCTTCTTAGCACTGAATAACAGTCCATTGTCTGGATGTGCCACTGTATATTTTTCATTCACCCACGGAAAGACATTTTTGCAATTACGAAGAAAGCTGCTATAAACATATATGTGTAGGGTTTTGTGTGGCCCCAAATTCTCAACTTATTTGGGTAAATACCAAACTGTGGGATTATTGGATTTCATGGTAAAACTATTTTAGTTTTGTAAGAAACCATCACACTGTATTCTGAAGTGCCGATTCTGTTCCATTTTTTTGTGTGTGTCTGTTTTTCGGCCATTACTATATATTGTTTAATTATTGTAGCTTTGTAGTATAATTTCAAGTCAGGGGATGTGGTAGCTCCAGCTTTGTTCTTTTTTTCTTAGGATTGTTTTGACTACTTAGGGTTCTTTGTGGCTCCATAGAAATTTGATAATTTTTCTGTCCTATTTTTTTTTTTTGAGAAGTACCATTTGGATTTTGATAGGGATTGCATTAAATCTGCATATTGTGTTGGATAATATGGGCATTTTAACTATTTTAATTCTTACAATCCATGAACATGCAATATTTTTTCATTTCTTCATGTCTTCTTCAATTTCTTTCAATAATGTTTTGTAGTTTTCAGTGAATGATCCTTCACATCCTTTGTTAAGTTTATTTGTAGGTATTTTATTCTTTTTGTTGCAATTGCAAATTGAATTGTTTATTTTTTCCCCCTGAAATTTCATTGTTAGTATGTAGGAACACTATGCATTTTTATACATTGGTTTTGTATCTTGCAATGCTACGACATTTGTTTATTGTTCCTAATAGCTATTTGGTGGAGTCTTTTTAAAAAATATTTATCTTTGTTGTTGAAAGTATTACAGACGTCTTCTTCCCCCCCCTATTGACCTCTTCTAGTCCGCCCTAATCTCCCACCCCAGGCCTTTGTCACTCCATTGTCTTTATCCATGAGCATACAAATTCTTTGTTGAAATTGCAACAAAAAGGATAAAATACAATGCATATAGGCATACAAGTTCTTTGCTTGATTTCTTCCCACCCACCCACCATCCCCTGCCTTCAATCTGAGGTTCGACATTCTGCTCCATGCTTCTATGTCTCTGGATCTATTTTGCTCATCAGTTTATTTTGTTCATTAGATTCTACATATGAATGAGGTCCTGTGATATTTATCTTTCTCTGACTGGCTTATTTCACTTAGCATAATACTCTCCAGGTGCATCCATGCTGTTGCAAATGGTAAGAGTTCCTTCTTTTTTACTGTCATGTGGTATTCCATTGTGTAAATGCATCACACTTTTTTAATCCACTCATCTGCCCTTGGGCACTTGCTCTGTTTCCAAATCTTAGCTGTTGTAAATTATGCTGCTATGAACATAGGGGTGCATATATCATTTCTGACTGGTGTTTCAGGTTTCTTAGTATATATTCCTAGAAGTGGGATCACTGGATCAAATGGGAGTTCCATTTTTAATTTTTTGAGGAAACTCCATACTATTTTCCACAGTGGCTGCACCAGTCTGCATTCCCACCAGCAGTGTACTGTGGGGAAGCTCTGGGACCCTGGGCTGGGCGTCTGATGTGGGGCTGGGAGCCCTTGCCCCTCTGGGTGACCTCCACAGAGGTGATCTCCCTCCTGATTAAAAAAGTATACCACGTGGGTGCCGGGCCAGCCCGTTCCGTACTTCCGCACCTCCTTCCAGTCTCAGTGTGCTTTCTTTTTTACTTCTCTAGTTGTAGTACTTCCATTAAGCCAGTTTCCAGTGGTTCTGGATGATGGTTGTTCTGTATTTTAGTTGTAATTTTGATGTGGTTGTGGGAAGCAGCAAGCACAAGCATCTGCCTACACTGCCATCTTGGTTCTCTGAAACTTTTTATTTTGATGTAGTCCCATTTGTTTATTTTCTCCTTAGTTTCCTTTGCCTCTGGTTTCTTCTAAGATTTTTATGGTTTTATAACTTACATTTAGGTCTTTTATCCATTTTGAGTTTATTCTTGTGTTTGGTGTAAGTTGGTGAGTTAGTTTCATTTTTTTTTGGCATGTACCTATCCAGTATTCCCCAAACTATATATTGAAGAGACTGTCTTTACTTCATTGTATGCTCTTGCTTCTTTTGTCAAATATTAATTGAGCATAATGGTTTGGGTCAATTTCTGGGGATTCTGTTCTGTTCCATTGTTCTATATGCCTGTTCTTATGCCAGTACCAAACTGTTTTGAGTATAGTGGTTTGTAGTATAACTTGATATCTGGTATTGTAATTCCTCCAACATTACTCTTCTTTCTCAAGATTACTGTGGCTATTTGGAGTCTTTTTTGGTTCCATAAAGTTTTTGGAGTGTTTGTTCCAGATCTGTAAAATATGCCATTGGCATTGTAATTGGGACTTCATTGAATCTATAGATTGCTTTGGGTAGTATGGGTATTGTAATGATGTTGATTCTTTTTTTGTTTGTTTGTTTGTTTATTGTTTGAAGTATTACAAATAGTAATACATATGTCTCCTTTTTTTTCCCCCATTGACCTCCCCCCAGCCTCCCCCATGCCTTCACCTGCAAACTCCCCCCCCCCCCCGTGTCTTGTATCCATTGGTTATGCTTATATGCATGCGTACAAGTCCTTCAGTTGATCTCTTACAGCCCTCCCACCCCAACCTCCCCTGCCTTCCCACTGTAGTTTGACAGTCTGTTCAATGCTTCTTTGCCTCTGTATCTATTCCCCCCCCCCCCATTTCTTTCCTTTAAAAAATCTTGCCTCTGCAGACTAGAAATAAACATATAGTAACAAAAAATGTTTGAGTCTCAATTTCAATGTCCAATAGTTCTCTGAGTCCCCGTTTCAATGTCAAACAGTTCCTTATGTGTACATGTCAGCAATGATATCTGGATGGTGGGCACATTGTGGCAATGCAGGTCCAACCCTCTCTGGTTTGGTCCTAGGTAACCTGCAGCAGTGCACAGCTGCTGACTGCTAGTGTGGCAAGGCCTCGTCAGCGTCTTCCATCTCTGGACTGTTTCTCCTCTTGTCTTCATGGTTGGAGCAGACCTGTCAATTCCTCTCTGTTGCAGGAATCCACATGGTCTTGGAGTTGTTTTCTGAAAACATACAAACATATTCTTAACCAAAAGTTTTTTTGTTTTTTTTTAATAAATCTTTATTGTTCAGATTATTACAGGTGTTCCTCTATTTTTTCCCCCATAGCTCCCCTCCACCTGATTCCCCACCCCACCCCATGCCCTTACCCCCCGCCACTGTCTTCATCCATAGGAGTAAGATTTTTGTCCAATCTCTTCCTGCACCCCTCACACCTGCTTCCCCTGAGAGTCGTCAGTCCACTCCCTTTCTATGTCCCTGATTCTATTATATTCACCAGTCCATTCTGTTCTTCAGATTTTTTATTCACTTGATTTTTAGATTCACTTGTTGGTAAGTATGTATTTGATGTCATTTTGTTGTTCATAATTTTTATCTTTACCTTTTTCTTCTTCTTCCTCTTCTTAAAGAATACCCTTCAGCATTTCATGTAATCCTGGTTTGGTGGTGATGAACTTCTTTAGCTTTTTCTTGTCTGTGAAGCTCTTTATCTGACCTTCAACTCTGAATGATAGCTTTGCTGGGTAGAGTAATCTTGGTTGTAGGTTCTTGCTGTTCATCACTTTGAATATTTCTTGCCACTCCCTTCTGGCCTGCATAGTTTCTGTTGAGAAATCAGCTGATAGTCCTATGGGTACTCCCTTGTAGGTAATTAACTGTTTTTCTCTTGCTGCTTTTAATATTCTCTCTTTGTCTTTTGCCCTTGGCATTTTAATTATGATGTGTCTTGGTGTGGTCCTCTTTGGATTCCTCTTGTATGGGGTTCTGTGCGCTTCCTGAACTTGTACGTCTATTTCTTTCACCAGGTAGGGAAAGTTTTCTGCCATTATTTCTTCTAATAGGTTTTCAATATTTTGCTCTCTCCCTTCTTCTGGCACCCCAAAAATTCGGATGTCGGTTCACTTAAAGTTGTCCCAGAGGCTCCTTACACTATCTTCATATTTTTGGATTCTTTTTTCTTTTTGTTTTTCAGGTTGGATGTTTTTTGTTTCCACATATTTCAGATCTTTGGTTTGATTCTTGGGGTACATTGATCTACAGTTGAGTTTCTGTATATTCTTTATTTCAGACAGTGTATGCTTCATTTCTGACTGATCCTTTTCCATTTTTTGGGCATTCTCATTAAGCTCCTTGAAGGTCTCATCAAGTTTCTCAGTGGTTTTAAGAAGATTCTTGAGTAACCTTATAAATGTGGTTCTGAACTCTATGTCATCCAGTAGTTTGCTTTCCTCCGTTTCTTTCATTTGTGACATGTTTCTTTGTCTCCACATTTTGGCTGCTTCCCTGTGTTGATGGAGTAGCTTTGTGTGGTAGGTGACCTATAGGGGGCAGTAGCTCAGCCTCCCCAATCACCTGATGTGGACACTCTTGGTACACCCCTTTGTGGCTGAGTGCAAAGACTTGGTGTAGTTAAGCCTTAATTGCTGTTGAGGAATTGACCTCCAGGCCAATTAGCTGTGAGCACTCACTGTGTCTATAATGGAAGAACTGCTGCGCTGAAGACACACTTCTGGGGCAGTACTTGTTTCAGTGGGGCTTTGGTGCTCACTGAGTCTGCCTCTTGAATGTGTCACTTATGGATGTGAGGAGTTGAAATCTGGTGTCTCACTCTGACCACTAGGTACACTGGCTTCTGGATCTCCAATGGGGTGCAGGTCAGCTACAGTCTGAGGCCACCCAGCAGGAGCTACAGTGAGAGCTACAGTTTTCTCCTCTTTGCTTGTGGTTTGGAGGTTTTGGAGCTGTCTGACCCAGGTTTGCTAGGTCAAGCTGCGATAGGGCAGGGCTTTCTTATGCTAAATACACTGCTTGGAGCTTGGGTGGGTTTGTAGGTTGTGCAGGGCGGGATCTCAGGGTATCACTAGGCTAGGGTGTGGCAAACAGCAATGGCTGCTAGTTAGCCGGCTCTGTGTCCCCGATGGCGTACCGGAGTCCCCTGCCCCAGTGCCGTAAACAATTATTCCTGCGCGCAGCTCTGCAAGCAAGCCACCCTCACTGGCAGACAGTCCAGCTTCTCCCCGTAGGAGTTTGGGTCCCCTGCGTCTCCCCAGAAACTGGATTTCAGAGTAGTCGGGGGCTTGTCTCCCTTTGGGTTGAAAAAAGCAACGCCCGCCGCCAGCCCGGATCCTGCGCCTCCGTACCTCAGCTTTTCAGCGCTCGTGCACGTCTCAATGCTCTTTTCTCTTTCCTTCTAGTTGTAGAACTTCCACTCAGCCAACTTTCCCATGGTTCTGGGTGATAGACGTTTTGTCTTTTAGTTGAATTTTTGAAATTGTTGCGCGAGGCAGCAGTTTAGGTGTTTACCTACGCCGCCATCTTGGATTCTCCTCTCGACCAAAAGTTAATAAAGGAATCTGTTCTATATAATTGATTTGGGATCCTTTTTATTTTTGCCCAAATTATTTTCCTTTGTCTTATTTAGACACCATGTGTGTTTTTCATGGGTGTCTTGCTGTTAGCATTACAAATGAAAATTAATTTTGTAAAGTAAAAATTTTCTAGATGTAATTTACTTATAGGATATTTTTCCTTACATGATATTACCCTACTATCCTCCCCCTTTATTTTGATTAATGGAGGCTTTTGAAAATTTTGTAATGCAGTCTTGATAACTTTAAATTTTAATTTTTTTGCCCAAAAATATGACTGCTTTAGGTTCATTGCATGTTCAGGAATTTTACCATGAGATGAACTACCAATAGAAATTTTAGTTATTACTTTAGGAACAGCTTTTTGTCCAGTACAATTAAATTTTCTTGAATATTCACTTATTTCAATTAGCCTATTTTAATTAATCTGAAAACTTGATTACTATTTTACTGTCAAATTTAATACTTTACCAACAATCTTAGTTTACCATGTAAATATTAGTGGAAAGGATTGTTTGCATTCTTGAGTAGGCCCTGGGCATTCCTGATGCTAGGCTGGATTTAGATATAGGGCAGCTGCTGTCGGCCAAGTCTCTGTCTGTTACCTGGGTCCCGATCTGAGCTGGGCCAATGATGTTGATTCTTATTCGGTGGAGTATTTAGAGTTTTTTATATAAAGACTCATATTATCTTCAAAAAAGTGACAATTTTACTTCTTCATTGCCAATTTGGATGTTTTTAATTGTTCATTCTCTTGTCTGATCGATCTGACTAAGACTTCCAGTACTATGGAATAGCAGTGGTAAGAGAAGGCATCCTTTCTTGCTCCTATTCTTTCAGCTTATCACCATTCAGTATGACATTAGCTGAAGGTTTGTCACATACGCCCTCCATTCTGTTGAGGTACTTTCCTTCTATGCCCATTCTACTGAGCATTTTAATGATAAAAGATGCTGTATCTTGTCAAATGTTTTTTCTGTATCTACTGATATGACCATATGACTTTTATCCTTTATTTTTAAGGTGGTGTAGCACATTGATTGATTTGTGAACCATTCTTGTGCCCCTGGAATGAACCTCACTGATGTGTTATCTTTTCATTTAATCTTTTATTTTATTTCTTAGTATTGTGTTTAGGATTTTTTGCATCTATATTTATCAAAGACATTGGTCTAAATTTGTCTTTTTTTGGTGTTGTCCTTGCCAGGTTTTGGTATCAGGTAAGTTGGCCTTATAAAATAAATTGGGATTTATTGCCTCTTTTTACATTTTTTGGAAGAGTTTGAGCAGGATAGATATTAAATCTTCTTGACTGTTTGGTAGAATTCATTAGTTAAACCATCTGATTCTAGACTTTTACTTTTTGGAAGGTGTTTAGTGACTGTTTCAATTTTCTTATTGTTGATCAGTCTATTTAGATTTTCCAGTTCTTCATGATTCAGTCTAGGAAAGTTATATTTCTAGTAACTTGTCCATTTCTTCTAAGTTATTGAATTTGGTGGTGTATGGCCTTTCATACTATTCTTCAATAGTCCTTTGTATTTCTGTGGTGTCCAGTGTAACTTCTCTTTTCTCTTTTTTCTTCTTAAAGAGTCTAGCAGAGCTTTGTAAATATACAAAGGTTGTAAATTTTATCAACCTTTTCAAAGAACAACATTTTGCTGCATTACATTTTTCTATTGTCTTTTTGTTCTCTATTTGAATTAATTCTGCTCTATTTTTTTAATTCCCTTCCTTCTACTAACTTTGGCCTTTGCTTGTTCTTCTTCTTATCTGATTGCTATAACTAGAGCTTTCAGTACTAAGTTGAATAAGAGTGGTGAAAATGAACATTCTGTCTTGTCTCTGATCCTAAGGGAAATGCTTTTTGTTTTTCTCCACTGAGTGTGATATTATCTGTGGGTTTGTCATATATGGTCTTTATTATGTTGAAGTCTGTTCCCTCTATTCCCACTGTGCTGCGAGGTATTTGTTTTTTTTTTTTTTCTTTTTAAATCATAAATGGGTACTGAAATTTGTCAATTTTTTTCTGCAAAGTGATTCTTATCCTCTACTTTGTTTATGTGGTGTATCACATTCATTGATTTACTGATATTGTATCAACTTTGCATCTCAGTAATAAATCCCATTTGTTCATGTTGTGTAATCTTTCTGTAATGCTGAATTCAGTTTGCAAATATTTTTGTGGACTTTACATCTATGCTCATCAGGAATATTGAACTATAATTTTTTATCCTTGTAATGTCTCTATCTGGTTTTGGAATTAGGATAATACTGGTTTTGTAAAGTGAGCTTGGAAGTCATCTCTGTTCTTGAAATTTTTGTAATAGTTTAAGAATGATATATGTTAGTTCTTCTTTGAATGTTTGGTACAATTCACCTGTGAGACTATCCAGTGAAAGACTTTTTGCTGGGACTATTTTGATTTCTGCTTCAATTTTTTGTTGTAAATCCTCACCTGAGAATATTTTCCCATTGATTTTTAGAAAGAGTAGAAGGGAGGGAGAGACAGAAAGAAACATCTATGTGACAGACACATCAATTTTTTGCCTCCACAAGAGCCCCAACCATGGCCAGGGACCCAGCCTCCAATTGAAGTACATGCCCTTTGAATCGAACCTGGGACCCTTCAGTTCACAGGCTGACACTCTATCCATTGAGCCAAACCAGGTGAAGCAATTGCTGCTTCAATTTTGTTGGTTTTAATTTGTCTGTTCATATTTTCTGTTTCTTTTTTATTCTGTCCTGAAAGATTGTATGGTATGTTTTTGGGAATTTATTTCTTCCTAATTATCTAATTTTTTGGCATAGAGTTGTTTGGATGAACACTAATTTTCAAAAGGGCAATCCAATGCTGCTTACTTGGAAAGGGATTTGTTCTAATTGTTGATTCACCAATCATGCCTTTTAAAAAAGAGTTTAAGCCAAAACAGAAGAATATTCACTTTGTCTAATAGTATATGATTTGATATTCAATAAATACTAGTTATTATCTTCTTCATTGCTAGTTTTGCACAAGTCCCTGGCCAGACTAAATTATTCTAAAATTTTTGTACATCTGACCTAAACCTGTCCACAATTCAGCTTTTGCTCCAATATGCCATTTTCCCTATCAATTTTTGTTTTATTTTATTTGGTGTATTGCTCCTTTATGACTTTGCTACTGCCATTCAAAGGTTTGCCAGTAGCAATGTAGAAATGTATATGGAACAGAGGAATGGGGAAAAAGCAAAGATAATGGAACACAGAGTTGCGGAAGGGTAGACAATTATGTGATTAGGAGAGCCTGGATTGGAGATGAGCAAGGAAGCAAAGAGGTCTTTAACTTGATTTTTCTGTGTATAGCTAAGGAGAATGTTTTCTTTTCCTGGACCAACAAGTGGCTCAATCTGTGGGTTGTATTTTTTCATCTTTGAGGGGAACTGGAAACAGATGGTGATATTTTATGATCACTTCTTCTTCTCCCTTTATGAATGACCTGTTGCATCTCAAACCATCCTGGGGATAATTTTCTGGGTTTTTTAATCTGTTCTCAGTGTCTATTTCATGATTAGCTATAACTATCTACTTAAAAAGCTTGTTGAGTTTAATATTCATTTATCCGTGGTAGATTTTTCTTGTATTCAAGATTCTCATTTGAGAATGTGCAGGTGTTCTTGATGTTGCTAGAAAGGTATTCTAGAGACTTTATCTTAAGAAGGAAGGATCCTCTAGCCCTTGAGGAATGACAAGGAATTCATGAAGCTTGCCTCTAATGTTATACTATGTGAAGCTTTCCCTTACCTAATCAGAGAGATTATAAGATACTAGAGGCCCGGTACATGAAATTAGTGCAGGGGTTATAGGGTATCCCTCAGCCGGCCTGCATCCTCTCGCAATCCAGGACCCCTTGGGGGATGTCGGGCCTAAACCAGCAGTGGGACATCCCTCTCACAATCCGGGACGCTGCATGCACCAAGGATCATATTTTCATACAGGTGAAAGGCATCTTGCTGTTGTGTGGGCAGCTACAATTTTTGCCCTGATTATAAAAAGTAGTACATAACACCATCCTTCTGAGGCAGTAGTACTATTTTCTCTATCTTAAGGGTGGAAAAACTGAAGCAGAGAGAAGTTAAGTAATTGGCTTTGTCACACAGTTATAAGTGTCAGAATCAGGACTGACCACAAAATATGCAAGCCAGAGTCCATGCATGTCATCACTGCATCATCCTGTTTTTTCATGTTAGAGTAGCCTTGCCAGGTTTTAATTTTTAAATCTAAGACACTGTTTCCAATATATAGGGTAGGGTCCCTAGACCTGGCCGGTGATTAGGGCCATCGGTGGGGCGACTGGCGGGCGATCAGGAGCCCCCGCTGGCACCTGCCTTGGCTGGTGGCCTGGCACTGCCCACTGGTGGGCCCTACCCTCCAATGTCACCACTGGTTGCCTCCCTCTCGGGGAGCAGACACTCAGCGCAGGAGCTGCTCCCAACCAGGGGCAGCTCCTGCATTGAGCGTCTGCCCCCTGGTGGTTAGTGTGCATCATAGTGACTGGTTGTTCCTCCGTTTGGTCTATTTGCATATTAGGGTTTTATCATATAGGATTACTCTAGCTCTGGCTGAGTAGCTCAGTTGGCTAGAGCAGTGGTCGGCAAACTCATTAGTCAACAGAGCCAAATAGCAACAGTACAACAATTGAAATTTCTCTTGAGAGCCAAATTTTTTAAACTTCAACTTCTTCTAATGCCACTTGTTCAAAATAGACTCGCCCAGGCGTGGTATTTTGTGGAAGAGCCACACTCAAGGGGCCAAAGAACCGCATGTGGCTCGCGAGCCGTAGTTTGCCAACCACTGGGCTAGAGCATTGTCCTGATATGCCAAAATTGTGGTTTGATTCCCAGTCAGGACACATACAAGAATCAACAATGAATGCATAAGTAAGTGGAACAACAAATTGATCCCTCCCCTCTCTTTCTCTCTCCATCCCTCATTCCCCCTCTCTCAAATCAATAAATAAAAATAAAAGATATTACTAACCTTTGCTCAGTACCAGTCTTGATTCATTAAGAATGTTTAATTACTTTTGTAGACAAATTCCAGAACTTTCCATTTTGCAATCACATTCCTGAACAATGTTCATGGATTTTTAACTAAAAATATTAACATATTTTTTAAGCCATATCTATTCAATCAGACTTTTGCTCACTTCCTAGGACACTGTTCAACACATGAATTAAGCCTTACATAAAATCCAATGTAAAGATTGGCTAGGGAGCACTTAAATTAATTAGGCATATGCCTAATTAATTTAATAAATTTCTTTTAGGATATATAAAATTTTCTATTTTGCATGCCAGAATAAATAGGAATCAGGAGGAGAAATTTCATGTCAGAAACTGAACAAGTGATCTCAACATTCTTGTTCAAGTTTTCATGAGTTGTTTTAGATGTGTTTTTCAGTTTCCTCTTATTTTTCCTGGTATTTTAAAATCACTGGAAACTTTAGTCTAAACGAAAAGACTGAGGTTTATTTAGTTGTTTGCTTATTTATTCTGAGGAAATTTCTTTCTTTCCTTTTTTAAATCTAAACCACGACTTCTTCTTTTGAGGCATACTTTAATACAGGCTCTTAGCCTCGTCAGAGTGTTCAGTTGTTTGTCTCAACTCTGACCTATTTGAATGAAGCCAAAGCTCTGGGTAACTTTTTCAGAGAAAAAGACATACAAGAGGCTCCTGGGCTTTCTGAACACAGGGAGCCCACATGATGGTGCAAGAAGGGCAACCTCAAGGTAGAGGTGAGCATTCTTTTTCTTAATTCCAGAAAGAAAGAAGTGTGTGATGAGATGATGAGTTATCTGGAGAGAAGAGATAGACAATGAACAGATTGGAGAGCTACAGATTGGACTACCATAGCAATCATGAGAAGTTAGAAGAAAGACTAATTCCTCAGAGCCAGACGTACTTGTCAGAATGAGTAAACAAATATTAATACAGTGGTAGGAGAAAGAGGAGACAAAAGTGATGGTTTGAGTAAGATGGGGAATCCATGGGTGAATGTAATATTTAAGAAGAAAGAAAAGGGAAGTAGAAAATACAGTTGATTGAGGATGACTTTTTCCTCGATTGTTTAGGACTTCAGAGCTACTACCTGGTTATTTTTTCTTAGAGAGTTTCTTTATTTAAAAATTTTATTGAATTTATTGGGTTGACATTGGTTAATAAAATTATGTCGGTTTCAGATATACAATTCTACAATACATCATCTGCATATTATATTGTGTGTTTACCACCCCAAGTTAAGTCTCCTTCCATCACCATCTGAGTTTTTAAGCTCTCTCCTTCTTTTAGGTTTTTAATTAATATGAGATTCTTCACCTAGTTTCTTCATTGTTCTAAGCTTCTTAGGAACTCTGGCTCCCTGGCTCTGTGGTAACTGCATTTGTCTTGCCTCACTGACAGAAAGGCGGGTACGGTGGTCCCACGTGAAGATCTGGTCTGTTGCCGTGATTTCCATAGCATTCCTCAGTGCTTGTTTCATCGTGAGCTGTGTGGGTAAGTTCTTCACTGAGGTGACACTCTTGTGATTTCTTCCCTGTCATGTTCTATACACCACTAATATGTCAGCTGTTACTTGGAATGTGCTTTTGTTGATTTCCCCTCCTCCTCTTCCTCTTTCTCTTCCTTTCCCTCCCTCTCTTTTCTCATTTTTCTTCATATTTTGATAATTGATTCTGCTTCCAGATATATTTCACCTGGTTTTATTAGTATATTCTCAATCATGACCTCACGTATGGATGGATGTTAATTGGCATCCTTTAAGACATCATTTTTCACTATATGCTTCACTAGTGATCACATATTCTCTAGTCACAAAAGCCTACTATTGAGAATACAAGTATAATTGCTTTTATAACCATAAGACTTTAGAATAGCTTCTTTGATTTTCTTGTGAGAGTCTTTTCTAATACAAGGAGAATAAATATTCAAATGAAATATTGAGGATGTAAGGGAATGAAATATTTCTTTTCTGATCCATTTGCTTCCAAATAAATATTTTAAGTACATTTTGTGAGAAATCTTCAATACTTTGTTCTCTCTAATCTACAATTTTGTTCTCCATTCTCTGCTAAGGCCATTAAAAATAGTTATAAAATAGTCTGGAAGGAAGTGAAAGTGATTTCAAATGCCAGATGGGCCATGTTTAAAGTTCCCTCAAGAGGCAAATAAATGTCTTGGTCTTTACTAAAACAAAAATAAAATAATTATCAAAAAGTTAGACTATGTTTCACTTTTTATGGTCAAGTGCAAGAGAGAAGAGGCTTTAAAAACAGTTATTTTATTAATCAAGAGGAGCAGATATTCAGGACCCCAAGGCATAGGCTAAGAGAATGGTAGAAAAGTAGTGAGCTTTAGTAATAGAAGGCTAACACAGAAATGAGTGAAGAATCAATTCAGGGCTCAAGAAAGAATAGGTCTTTCTCTATGTGCACACCTTTGACCATAAAAGGCAATGTTTATTTGAGACATTTAAAATGTTTCTAAATGTTTAAAGGCTCCCATGGGTTTCTATTTACCTCATATTTTTATCTGTAGCTACTAACAGTCAGAACTTTTAGAAAATATAAAAATAATCTGCATTCTTGCTTCACGATTATGAAAATTAAGAAGAAGCAGACAGTCTGTGTATCAACAGATATCTATGGATTACTTTTGAAAGTCTCTATTCTAGGTGTTTGTGATTAATATATGTAGAAAGAGAATCTCTGTTCTAGAATATAGAACTTAAATTTCAGTGGGGAAAGAGCAACAACAAAAAAGTACAGGCTTATACACAAACTACTGAATAGAGACAAGCAGTAATTGGACACGGTCGGTATTGCGTTTGAATAGAGAGAAGAAAATGGTTACAGTTGGAGAGAAGCCTGCTTGACACAGATTTATAGAGCATAAGGTTTTGTAGCAAAAGAATCGATGGATACTAATCCTCCTGCTTCCTCCACAGTGACTTACCATTTTACATATGTAAAAACTGACAAAAGGCTGTCTGAATTACATACATATCATCCAAGTCTAACCTGCTTCAATGAAGGTACAAGGGTGACAGGTAAGGTGTTGCAATTCTTAACCAATCTTTCTCTTTTCTCAGAGAAAGAGAGGTCAGGGGTGAACTCAAGATTGGTTTATTCTATTTTTTAAGAATGGGTATCTCACCATAGCTGGCTAGGCTCAGTGGATAGAGTGTTTGCCTGTAGACTGAAATGTCCCGGTTCCATTCTGGTCAAAGGCACGTACGTACCTCCGTTGCAGGCTCCTCCCTGGCCCGAGCCCTGGTTGGGGCACATGCAGGAGGTAACTAATCCATGTGTCTCTCTCATCATTGATTTTTCTATTCCCCTCTCTTCCTCCCCCTTCCTCTCTGAAGTCAATAAAAAAAGATATCTCTAAACTTACATGCTCATCTCAGGCTCTAGATTTGCCCTTCTTCAGGCTTCTTGAGATCAATAAGTGTTCTTAACATATACCATGCAATTTGCTCAAGCCAACCCTGGAAATTCTTCATAAAAGTTTTGGTTTCAAATTATCCTTAACTTTATTATTTGGATAAAATTTATTTTTGTTATCTAAGGTTCCTAGTTAAAAACACCCATCTTAATTCCAAGTGTCAGCTTTATTACTGATCAATTTGGATGGTGAGACATGGTTCAGGAAGAGGTTGTCCTCACTTTAAAATGTGGTGCTGACACCCTTGTATGTGGACAAGTAAGAGAGTTGAATTCAAAATCATGGTCTGCCTTGCGCTGTGTCTAGTGAGAAATGCCAAAGAAAGACAAAATGCATGTTCGTAGTGGTCTTTATGGCCTTATTCCTTCCAAATGAAGAAATCCCAACAATTGGAGACACTCCTGTATCAACAACTGGAGTTTTAAAAACTACCTCCTGGAAGCAGCAATGGGTACTGTAGCCTTTGCTTTCAGAATGCTCTGAAACAAATGAGACAAAGATGAGTGTTAATTAAATTAACCCCACATCCATCTGGCATAAGAAACTGCCAATTTACTTCCTATTTTAGCCTTTCAAGCTGTTTGATGCCAATAAGTCAAGTTACAGATAAGCTTATTTGATAAAATTATCTTATATGCTACCATGTCAGCAAATAAAAGTGCTCAGATTTTAAGAACATCCTTTCACATTATTATTACAATAAAAAGTTAAAAGTCCAAACACAAATTTCCCATATTCATTAAAGGTAAAAAAAAATCGAGATCCAAATTTATCTTTTCCTATTTGTTTTCCACTCAGCCCCAGTCCGAGTGCTGGGACATGCAGAAGTATGCTTGTTAAAACTCCAGAAATATATTGAAAAACTACGTATCCCCTTATTTAACCTGAAATCTAAATTTTTTTTATCATGTATTAGAAGCAAAAGCTATAATTTCTGTAACTTGGTAAATATCAACATTTAAAAATAAAATGGTTAACCTGTTTTTAAAATGTATCTTTGGTGTCTAGATACCATTACAAATTGCTACCCCCACTCTATCATAAATATTAAAAAAGAAGAAAAGCATGTATTATTTAACAGTCCTGTGTATTACATCATTCTTTCCCCCCTTAGACTTACATTCACATAGCACTTCCCTGTCTGCCAAGATATGTAAATACGAACATGTCTAATAGTTTTATTTCCTATGGGACATTAAGTTTGTTATAAAATTTCTTCTGGATGGATTTATTATAATTATCATCAGAATATATATTCAAAACATTACATATTTATTATATATTTTTATAAATTATTACTGATAAAATAAAACTATTAGAAGCCCATCTATAATAATAAAAGCATAATATGCTAATTAGACTAGATGGCCTTCTGGACAACTTTCCAGATGACCTTCCGGATGAAGCTGGGGCTGTGAGGGAAGCCCAGTCCAGGTTGCCAGAGGGACGCTGGTGCTGGCAGCTGGGGGAAGGAAGGTCTACTCTTGCACGAATTTTGTGCATCGGGCCTCTAGTCTATATAAACAAAAGACGAATATACAAAGTGTCCCCGCAGGAGTTAGACTGGGAGACTGGGAGTTCTATTGCTCGCTATGATGTGTGCTGACCACCAGGGGGCAGCGCAGAATGAAGGGAGGCTTCGGCCAGCAGCCAGAAGGCCCCGATCGGCCCTGATTGCCGGCCAGGCCTAGGAACCTACCCATGCATGAATTTTGTGCACCAGGCCTCTAGTATTTTAAGGAGACAAATGGACTTTAAAAAATGCAATCAGATATATTTACTATTGAACAACATTACTACTAGAATGAGGTAGAATTCAACATCAATTCCTTCCTTATATTTCACTTTAGTGACACAATATGATAAATCTTACTTGTCTAAATAAATTGATAGAATAAAAAGTGTTCTGTTAGAATGTCACCCAATTTTTTGTTTTTTTGCTAAAAACATATAGTGATCTAGTATCAAAAATTATTTGTAATAATCTGTTCACTGAGAATTTGATTAGGTAATTTTTCAATGTTGTTAAATATAAAGAATAATAAATAGAGTAATTTATAAAAGGTTTGTTTTCTTCTCAGTCAATAGTGATTCACTTTCTCAATTTCTGGGAATTACACCAAAAAGAAGAGTTTATAAGATTTGTACAAATGACTATTAAGTACACTTCTTTTTGTAATTATAAAACACAATTGGAAAAATAAAACATTATTAATGCCCATATATCTTTTTGACAAATGCTTCCTTTCATCACAGCTTTAAATAGTTTTGTCAACCTTGGAACTGTAGATTTAGCACATTTACATATGTAAAATGCTTCCATACATAATTGACAAAGTCAATCCCCACCATCAAAACAATCCACTTAATTAGACATGTTAAATTAACATATTGTTAATACATACTTTAAGGAGTATTAAGAAAAACAATATTTAATAATGAACAGAAAGCATGATTAAGATAAATTTCCAAAAGTGGAAATATATATATACAGTCTATTTATTTTATTCATATTATAATATTATTAAAGGAAGAATAATTCTATAGATTGTTTATCATCATTTAATATATACATTTTAATGCAATAATATTAAAAATGAATAACATAGAGCTATATATAACAACATGAACAAATCTTAGCAATGTGGAATAAAAAAATGAAGCCAAGAAAACCACATATATTATACTTTTAAAGAGATTTAAAATTCAATAAATCAAAACAACTTATTATTTAAGTATACATACATGTGCTAAAATTGTATATAAATATGTATATAGACATATATGATCAAAACTTGTCAGTGGATCTGTGTTGGCTAGCTAGAAATTTTTAATTCTAGGATAATGGCAAATGGGTGTTTCTAAGGAGAAAGGAGAGAGAAGTGATGATTTTTAAAACTCTTATAAGTTTGATGCTGTGTAAAAATTAGTAATAAGTAACATTTATGAGCAATTATTCCATGTTAAGCATCTTTTAGAGTGCTTTGCACGTATTATGTGATTAAGTTTCCCTTTGGGTTTGGTACTGTTTTTATTTCCATTTTAAAGACAAAATAACTAAAGCTCAAGGAGGTCATGCAATTTGCCCAAAGGCATACATAATAAAAGGTGGAGTCAGAATTCGAATAAGGCACAATTCTAATTTTCATAATCACCCTGTGAATCATTATCATTTCCATTTTTAAAACTTGAGACTTGTGGCTTGCCCAAGATTATTAAGTAGAATTGGCATTTGAGATACACCTTTATTAGTAATTTGTAACCCTGATAGAACTTGGTGCATCTAATGTATAAGGGATATAAAGAACAGAAAAAATTTTATAGTGATGTTTTGGCAAAAATTCCAGATAAATTCTGCAAGTAAACCTTGGTAAATGTTGAGGACTTAAGGTTAAAAAATGTTTACTTAAAAGCAGTCCTATAGCCCCAAATTATATAATTTAGGGAACAATAAATACATGAATTAAGAAGCCCATCTCCAGAAAACAACCTCAGATTTCACATATATGGAATTTACCTCTTTAATCTTAATTGTCTCCTGTTGCGCTCACTCTTCTATTTCATTCAACATAGAAAAAGTCTGGGGATGTTGCCCAAGTACTTGGAAATCTTTTGGTTCCAGCTGCTACCTCATTTCTGATGAAGATAATTTTTGGTCTAAAAGTGAACAGAACTGTGTTCGGATGGGGGCTCATTTGGTGGTACTCAACACAAAAGCAGAGCAGGTACTTTTGTTTTATTTTTCATTTTCATTTAAATAAAGTAAATTTAATTAAAATTAAAATTTATCATCTTAGCCGTTTTTAAGTATACAGTTCAATAGTTAACTATATTCACATTGTTGTAAAAAGATCTCTATCTACAATTCTAGGAATATATCCTAAGACACTTGAAAAGCCAATCAGCACGAATATGTGCACCTCTATGTTCACAGACGTGCAATTTACAATAGCTAAGATCTGGAAACAGCCCAAGTGCCCATTAGTAGATGAGTGGATAAAAAAGCTGTGTACATTTACATGGTGTGTATATATACCATGGAATACTATGCAGCTGTAAAAAGAAGGATCTCTCACCCTTTGAGACAGCATGGAGGGATCTGGAGAGCATTATGCTAAGTGAAATAAGCCAGTCAGAGAAAGACAAATATCACACGATCTCACTTATAAATGGAATCTAATGAACAAAATAAACTAACAAACAAAATAGATCTAGAGATAAGGAAGCATGCAATAGACTGATGATTCTCAGAGGGAATGAAGGTGGAGTGGGAGAGATTAACCAAAGAATTTATATGCATAACCCATGGACACAGACAATAGTGCTGGTGAAGGCCTGGGGAGGGGGGGGAGAGAGGGAGGAGGGGGGTCAATGGGGAAAAAAGGGGACATCTGTAATACTTTCAACATTAAAGATAGATTTAAAAAACTGAATTCAAAATAAATTACACCTTATCTCAACCAGAAAACAATTCTGATAGATTAAAAAGGTGATACAGAAGCCCAGATGGAATTATGACACTAATAGTTTTTTTTAAGAAATCACTACTGTTATAAATATAATAAGCACTTCTTTATGTTTAATTTTTAAAAGTAATTAACTACTAGAGAATTACTACTTAGGAGAGGAGAGAAACAAATTTGAATTTTGATGACTCATGCAATTTCACTGATAAACAATGAGAAATAAGCTAGAATACTAGTACATCTGAACGTATACAATTTTAAAAATGGTTGAAAGTACAAAAACTGACATATTTTAAGAGAATTCTGCCACTTGGTGAAGAAAAAAGAAGCATTCTGTCTGCAATGGAAATTCATGGATTATAACTCCCTCTTTCTTGTAATGATGTTGGTGTTTTGGGCCTGTTCTCTTGCCCAATGAGCTGTCTTGACACTGTTCCTCACAGCTGGCATTTTATTTTCTCTTTATAGCTCTAAAGAACTCTTACTCTATTCAATTTGGGAATTTCAGTCTATGGCTTCTTTTTTTTTATGCAGGATTTCATTGTTCAGCAGCTGAATGAATCACTTTCTTATTTTCTGGGACTCTCAGATCCACAAGGGAATGGCAATTGGCAATGGATTGATCAGACACCTTACTCGGAAAATGTCAGGTGAGTACAGACTCACATTAATGAACCATGGGCTTTGTTTACCTAAAAATGTAGGGAAATTTTGTTGGCAGTGACTGTTAATGCTAATACTGATAACAGATTCTAACAATTATTAAGCTCTTAAATACACAATTATTAAGTGCATGTATTGTCACACTTAAACTTCATGAAAACTTTTATAGAACTCATTTTACTGATGAAAAGTAAATTAACTTTTCTGAAATCAATAAGTAGTAAGATGAGAAACAGGGCCTCAACTTCATGTCTAACTCCAAAGATGGTTCTCTTATTCATTACAATTTGCTTCCCCTAAACTTGTGTAGACACTTCAGTTACATTTTACTTCAACTAATAAGACTTAAAATACATGTATGAGAATAGTGTTCAATTCTAGGAGGATCTACACTAATAAAAGGGTAATATGCTAATTAGACTGGGTCGACCGAACATCTTCCAGACGTCCAACTTCCTTCCGGACAAAGCCACAGTGACGGGGGTGAGGCAGAGGCGGTTAAGGGTGATTAGGCTGGTGGGGGAGCAAGCAGTTAGGGGGCGATCAGTCAGGCAGAGGAGGGCAGTTAGGGAGATCAGGCTGGGAGGGGAGCAGTTAGGGGGCCATCAGGCTGGCAGGCAGAGATGGTTAGGGGCGATCAGGCAGGCAGGCAAGTGGTTAGAAGCCAGCAGTCCCGGATTGCGAGAGGGATGTCCGACTGCCGGCAGATTGGAGAGGATGCAGGCCGGGCTGAGGGACCCCCTCCCCATGTATGAATTTCATGCACCGGGCCTCTAGTAATTATATAATAATACTATTTATTTGTGGCTTTGAAAAAAAATCCAGAATTTAATTATACTTTATTGCATGTCATGTTCACATAATTTTGTAAGCTATTTGGGGACCTGACTATGATTCTTATTTTTATAAGTGAAGAATCAAATACCTGAAGAGAATAAATTATTTGCTTAAGATAAAAATGAGTCAGGAGAAAACCATGTCTCTTAATTCCAAAAACAAAGTCCTACCCTCCCACCCCCATCCAAACCTTGTCACTCTTACTACAGATTGTTTTCCTTGTAGGCAGGGTAACTTCTTAGAACCAGCCTCAAGCTCCATGAGAATATAGGTATTTAGGAAGGTGGTAAGAGTACACAAATTAAGGAGGCAACCTCTTTATTATGCTAATAAGATACGAATTGTTTAACAACCCAGATCAGAATAAGGGCTCTTTATAGAGATAAAAATGAAGATTAGATTCTAGGGACAAGGTCAGTTTTACTCTATTTCATAAAAACTTGCCAGGGGAATGTTAGAGGAGCAATTATAAAAGTGTGTGTTTTCACTTGGGGTTTTTGAGGAGGGCAGTATGAGAAGAGGAGAGTAATCACTGGAGTGTCCTTTCACCCTGAACCCCATTCTCTTCAAACCCCAACGCTATATACTTTCTAATTAATCACTGTGCATTCACCGACGTGTTTTTATCCTTTGTTTCTCTTTAGATTATGGCACCAGGGTGAGCCCAATTTTTCTGCAGAGGAATGTGCTTCAATAGTTTTCTGGAATCCTGGAGGATGGGGCTGGAATGATGTTTTCTGCGATTCTAAACGAAATTCAGTATGTGAGATGAAGAAGGTTTATCTATGAGTTGAACTTTATTCATTGTCACATTTAAAATGGAGACCTATCTTAAAATGATAATTTCTTCTTGTAATTTATGTATAATTCTTTTCATAAAGGTTCATGGAAATATCCAGACACCTTGCTTCCTTCGGTCATCCCTCTGATAGTTTCCTCTTTTCCACTAATAATTGCGTGAACTCTTCCATTTTTAAACATTTGTTATGCATTCTTTACTTTCTTCATGCTTTTTCTTTCATACACATTCCTTGGGCAAGAGATGGTGCTATTTTGTCTATCTGAAGACTCATAATGAGGTAACTATTAAAAATTAAGAAAGACTTGCCTCAAAACTCCATTGAGAAATTCTTCTGGTCAAAGTAGTAACTGTGACTGCAATCATGTGGAAGCCTGCCGAGAGCGGAAGGATCTGCTTCTGAGATGCCTCACTCACATGGCTGGCAACTTGGTACTGGTTTTTGTTAGAAGGCCTCAGATGCTCACCATAGGGAACTCTCCATAGCGTTTCTTGAGTGTTCTCACAATATGATGATTGACTTTCCCCAGAGGAAGTAATCCAAGAGAACAGGTGAAAGTACCAATGTCTTTTATGATCTAGCCTCAGAAGTCAAACGCTTTATTTTTTTAAATTTTAAAAATTTTTATTTGTTATTGTTGACAGTATTACAGATGTCCCTGTTTTCTCTCCACTTCCCCCTCCACCCAAGCTCAACCCTTCAGTTTTTTTAAAAATAAATCTTTATTCAGATTATTACAATTGCTTCTCCTTTTCCCCCCCATAGCTCCCTTCCACCCGGTTCCCACCCCACCGTCTGCCCTTACCCCCCCCCCCCCCCCCCCCCCGCGACTGTCCTCATCCATAGGTGTATGATTTTTGTCCAGTCTCTTCCCACACCCCCCAATTCCCTTTTCCCCCTGAGAATTAACAGTCCACTCCCTTTCTATGCCCCTGATTCTATTATATTCACCAGTTTATTCTGTTCCTCAGGTTTTTAATTCACTTGATTTTTAGGTTCACTTGTTGATAGATATGTATTTGTTGTTCATAATTTTTATCTTTACCTTTTTCTTCTTCTTCCTCTTCTTAAAGAATATCTTTCAGCATTTCATATAATACTGGTTTGGCGGTGATGAACTCATTTAGCTTTTTCTTATCTGTGAAGCTCTTTATCTGCCCTTTAATTCTGAATGATAGCTTTGCTGGGTAGAGTAATCTTGGTTGTAGGTTCTTGCTGTTCATCACTTTGTAGATTTCTTGCCACTCCCGTCTGGCCTGCATAGTTTCTGTTGAGAAATCAGCTGACAATAGTATGGGTGCTCCCTTGTAGGTAATTAACTGTTTTTCTCTTGCTGCTTTTAATATTCTCTCTTTGTCTTTTGCTCTTGGCATTTTAATTATGATGTGTCTTGGTGTGGTCCTCTTTGGATTCCTTTTGTTTGGGCTTCTGTGCGATTCCTGGACTTGTAAGTCTATTTCTTTCACCAGGTGGGGGAAGTTTTCGGTCATTATTTCTTCAAATAGGTTTTCAATATCTTGCTCTCTCTCTTCTTCTGGCACCCCCATAATTCTGGTGTTGGTATGCTTGAAGTTGTCCCAGAGGCTTCTTACACTATCTTCAATGTTTTGGATTTTTTTTTGCTTTTTGCTTTTTGGTTGAATGTTTTTTGCTTCTTTGTATTTCAATTCTTTGACTTGATTCTTGCAGTCCTCTAGTCTGTTGTTGGGTCTCTGTATAATATTTTTTATTTCAGTCAGTGTATGTTTAATTTCTAGTTGGTCCTTTTTCATATCTTCGAGGGTCTCATTATATTTATCAGCCTTTTCTAGGATATTCTTGAAAAGCCTTATAACCATGGTTTTGAATTCTATATCCAGTCATTTGTTTTCCTCCATTTCTTTCATTTGTGATCTGTTTCTTTGTCGCCACATTTTCACTGCTTCCCTGAGTTGGTAGGGTAGTTTTGTGTGCTAGGTTTCCTATATGGCCCAGTGGGTCGACCTCCCAGTTACCTGGGGTGGACACTCTTGGTGTACCCCTTTGTGGACCGTGTGTACAGCCTTGTTGTAGTTAAGTCTTGATTGTTGTTGATATCACTGGGAGGAATTGACCTCCAGGCCAGTTGGCGGTGAAGATCAGCTGTGTCTACGCTGGGAGAAGTTTGGTGCTGGAGACAGCCTTATAGGATTAGACTTGCCAAATTGCAAAAGCCTCTGTGCTCAGCTTGCATGGGGTGGAGTCTCAGGGCGGAGCAGACAGTCTTGGCTTCCCATCAGCCCTGCCCTTGTGCGTGGGTGCGCCTCCAGACCTCTGCCTTGCTGGCTCCGGAGCCTCTGCCCGAGAGTCCAGATTCCCCCCGCAAGAGTGTGGGTCCCCAGGGGCTCGCCTGGAACTGGGGTTCAGTGCAGTCAGAACTGGAGTTCATTGCAGTCAGGAGCTTCCGACTCCCTTCTGCTAGGGAAAGCCTGTGGCAACCTCCTCAGTCTTATGTGCGCACTGGCGCGCATGCGCCTCCAGACCCCCTCCCCCTGGTCTCCGAGTCTCCAAGTGCCTTTCTCTCTACCTGATAGTCTAGACTCCCCCTGTATGAGCCTGGGTCCACAGGGTTTCACCTGGAACTGGGGTCAGTGCAGTCAGAACTGGGGTTCAGTGCAGTTGGGGGCTTCCTTCCCCCTCCCGCCAGAGAAAGTCAGCCAGGCTCTCAGCTGCCCTTCCTCTCTGCGCGCACAAAGACCCTTTGCAGTACCTCAACCCTTTGCAGTTCCTCTGATTCTCTGTGAGCTTTTCTCTTTCCTTCTAGTTGTAGAATTTCCACTCAGCCAGCTTTCCTGTGGTTCTGGATGGTGTCCGTTCTGTCTTTTAGTTGTAGTTTTGACATTGTTGTGCGAGGCAGCAGTTTAGGCGCTTACCTATGCCGCCATCTTGGTTTCTCTCCTGAAGTCAAACACTTTAACTTCTGGTGCATTCCATGGGTCACATAGACCAAACTGATATACTATAGAAGTGGATTACCCAAAGGCAGGACAAGCTCAAGAGAAAAATTACTGATGGCTATTCTTTTTTTTTTTTTTTTTAGACTTTTATTTTTTTTAAATATTTTTATTGGTTTCAGAGAGGGAGAGAGAGAGAGAGAGTTACAAACATCAGTGATGAGAGAGAATCATTGATCAGCTGTCTCCTGCACTCCCCCCTCCCTTCCTCTCAGGATCGAGCCAGCAACTCAGGCATGTACCCTGACCGAGAATCAAACTGTAACCTCTTGGTTCATAAGTCGATGCTCAACCATTGAGCCACACCAGCTGGGCCCTGAGGGCTATGTTATAGGCTGGCTACCATAGCTGAAATTCTTTAAAAAGATACAGGATATGTATACCAAGAAGTAAAATCATTTATTCTTCTACACTAAAATTATGAACTTGTGTTCATTAAAACACTATCAACATTTAAAAAGTAGAACTGAAATAAGATATTTCAAATATTTGTAACTAACACAGTATTAATAAAAAGAACATGCAATGGTCACAAATGAATTAGAAATACAAAAAATTGGGCAAAATATTTAAAAAGCATTTCGCAGAAGAGGAATACCTAATTCAGTAAACATGTTTTATGGAGATGTTAAGCTTCACTCTTAACTTGAGAATGGCAAGTAGGACCACAATAATGTGGGGCAAAAGTAGGTTTGTAGTTGTTTGTATGAAAAATAATACAATAATTAATAAATAATAATACAAGAATAAACTGTGTTTCCTGTACTCACAACTGTAAACCTACGGCAAACATTTACACAATGCAATACTATGTGGCTATAAAAACAAAAAGAAGAAACTCTTACCCTTTGCAACAGCATGGATGATTATTATGCAAAGCCAAATAAGCCAGTCAGAGAAAGACAAATATCACTTGATCTCACATATATGTGGAATCTAATGAGCAAAATAAATGGATGAACTAAGTAGGACCAAAGGCATGGATACATGGAAAAGACTGACAGATCTCAGAGGGGTGGGGGGTTGGGGACTGGAAGAGATGAACCAAAGAACATATATGCATAGTCCATGGACACAGACAATATTGTGATGAAGGCCTGGGGTAGGGCAGGGGCTGGGAGGAGGGGGGGAAATGGGGGAGTATGGCAAACATTTGTAATAGTGTCAACAATAAAAATTATTTGCCCATAGGGTTTATTTCTGGACTCTCAGTTTTGTTCCATTGGTCTGCGTGTCTGTTTTTCTGCCAATACCATGTTTTGATTATGTCGCTTTGTAGTATAGTTTGAAGTCAGTCAGGGAGTGTGATACCTCCAGCTTTGTTCTCTTTTCCCCTCAGGATTGTTTTGGCTATTCAGGGTCTTGGTGGTTCCATATAAATCTGATGATTTTTTTGCTCTATTTCTTTAAAAAATACCATTGGGATTTTTAGCTGAGGATTGCATTAAATCTGTATATTCCTTTGGGTAATATGGACATATCAACTATGATGATTTTTCCAATCTAAAAAAACACTCATAGACACTGACAAGAGTATGGTGGTTACCAGAGGGAAAGGGCTGTGTGGAAAGGTAGTGAAGAGTAAAGGGGGTCAGATACATGGTGATGGAAGATCATTTGACTTTGGGTGGTGGGCACACAATGAAATATGCAGGTCATGTACCAAAGAAATATATACTTGAAACCTATAAAATATTATTAACCAATGTCACCCCAATAACTCTAATAAAATTGCGTAGACATAGCAATAAATGCCCTAACCGGTTTGGCTCAGTGTATAGAGAATCGGCCTGCAGGTTCGATTCTGGTCAAGGGCATGTACCTTGGTTGCGGGCACATCCCCAGCAGCGGGTGTGCAGGAGGCAGCTGATTGATGTTTTCTAGCTCTCTATCCCTTTCCCTTCTTCTCTGTAAAAAAAATCAATTAAAAATAGGTTAAAAAAAAAAGAAATAGCAATAAAGTTGAATAATTGTTCATATTTTGAAGGCATATGAATGAATTACTTTATGTCATATACATACTTGTTATTTGCATGAACTGACATAGTAATTGAACAGAGTAACTTCATGTGAACTACCAAGCAAATGATTTTAACATATTTGGAGAAGTCCTTAACATTCTTTTATTTCTGAATGTACATTTGCTTGTTTTATTCTCCATATAAAGACAAAAGCTTTTAAATCTTTGGGAACTTTAATTTTTAACAACATTACTTCTTTTGAAGTGAATTTTACACTTAACATTTTCTAGATTTTCAGAGTGACGAAAGTCTAACTTCTCTAAATAAACCCCTTTCTTGGATAAGAACTTCAGAGGAACAGACATAAGAGGTTCCTAGTTTGTCTCAGTATGATAGCGCAAATGCAGTAATTCTAAAAGAATAACCACAAAGTGGAAGTGAGAACTTATTTTCTTTTTAGTTCCAGATAGGAGAGTAGAAGTAAAACCACGAATGGAAGATTAGGAATTGATGTTGATTCCAAGAATGATGGTCTATAAAGTAACTAAACAGTGAAAGACTTGTGAAGTAAGATGATTATAGTACCAAAACAGAGAATAGAGCGCAACAATAGGTAGGAAAAGCTGAAATTAGAAAAATAACTCAGACTGAGCAATTGAAAGGATAAGAAAAACATACTGTGGTTCGAGATGGTGATGTAGGAAAATCCTAACTCACTTTCTCCAACTGACATACTGAATTTACACCTACATACAGAACAATTTTCTCGAAAAGAAGCCCCAAAACTCATTAAGCAACTCCTACACACAAGGTGAATGAGGAAAAATTTATATTAATATGACAAGGAGAGGCAGAGACATAATCTTGCCATAAACCCCACCCAGGCATGGCAACCCACATTGGAAGGGTCCTATTTTATCCCTGAGCAAATAAAGGCTTGAACCTCACATCTGGCACCACAATGTATTAGTCCTGCACCTGAGAAAGGGGCCCCTACACCATCTAGCTTTGAAAGCCCACAGGACTTGCATCCATGAGACCCTCCTCCCAAGTCCATAGAGTACCAAGGGAAGGTTCTCAAGGGGCTCGTGCAGACTCCTCATGGCTAATCCCTCAGGCACAGCACAGAGGCAGAGGACTACAAAACACCCCATCTTTCTGTGAGAGAGGCCTATTTTAAAAGCATCAGCCTGAGGGGCAGGCATCTAATTTAACACACATATAGGGGCTGACTGAAATACTCTCCAAAGACCACAGAGGTTCTCCCTTTGCCTTACTCCAAGTCATCATTATGTCCTGGAGAACAGCTTGAGCATACTAGTAAGCCTGGCACCCCTGTATTGTGGTTGCTGACCGTGGAACTCCTCTAGGCCACCTGGCTCATATGTTTCTATGAGTTTTTTCCTTTATTCAGTTAATGGATTGTATTACATTTATTGATGGGCATATGTTAAATTATTCTTGCATTCCAGGGATGAATCCTGTTTAATCTTGGTGTATGGCATTTGTAATGTGCTTTTGAATTTGGTAGTGTTTTGTTAAGAATTTTTGTATCTATGTTTATCAGGAGTGTGCCTGTGAAGCCATTTTGTCTTGGGCTTTTATTTGGTGAGAGATTTTTGATTACTGATGGAATCTCCTTGCTCATAATAATATCTGTTCAGATTTGTTATTACTTCATGATTCAGTCTTGGAAGTTTGTGTGTTTTAAGGATTAATATATTTTTTTCTAAGGTACCTAATTTTTGGAGTATAACTGTTCTGAACAGTCTCTTATGATTCTTTGTACTCTTACAGTATCAGTTGTAATGTCTCCTTTAAAAAATAACTTTATTAAATCTAATTATCCTTTTATTTTTGGTGAGTTTACCTAAGGTCAGATAGATTTGTCCTTTCCAAAAAACAACTCTTAATTTCATTGATTTTTCTTTTGTTTTCTAGTCTCCATTTTACTTCGTTTCTAATCTTTATTATTTCCTTTCTTTTGCTAACTTAGTTTTTAGTTTGTTCTGTTCTAGTTCATTAGGTATAAGGTTAGGTTGTTTATTTAAGATCATTTTTTCTTAATGTAGGCATATATTGTTATAAACTTCCCTTTTAGAACTGCTTTTGAGGCATCTTATAAGTTTTTTTTTTTTTCAAAATAGTTTTGGTTTTACTTTTGGTTTCTGCTTTGATCCATTAGTTGCTCAAAAATGTGTTGTTTAGTTTCCATGCATTTATGAATTTTCATACTTTCCCCCGGTTACTGACTTCCAGTTTCATCCCATTGTAGTCAGAAAAGATACTTTATGTGATTTCGATGTTTTAAAATTTGTTTGGACCTGCTTAACATATAATATATCCTGGAAAATGTCTGTATGTGTATTCTGTTGCTGTTGGATGGTATGTTCTGTATGTGTCTTTAAATCAATTTCATAAAATTTAAGTCCATTATTTTCTTATTGAATTTTTGTCTGGATGATCTATCCATTGTTGTAAGTGGGGTATTAAAATTCCCTACAATTATTGCCCCTGGCAGGGTGACTCAGTTGGTTGGAGGGTGACTGTACACCAAAAAGGTTGTGAGTTAGATTCCAAGACAGGGCACATACATAGGTTGCGGGTTCAATCTCTGGTTGGGAAGCTTATAGGAGGTGACTGATCAATATTTCTCTTTTGTATCAATGTTTCTTTCCCCCCACTTCCTCTCTCACCAAAATCAATAAACAAATCCTTGGGTAAAGATTAAAAAATAAATTAATTAAAATGTTTAAAAATTTTCCTACAATTATTTAATTGATGGTTATTTTTGTCTTCAGAAATGTTAATAATGATATAATATGTATATATAACACATCTATTCATAATTGGCACATTCTCTTTATTACTTGACCCCTTTGTCATTTATAATGATCTTCTTCATCTCTTTTTACAGTTTTGGACTTGTCTGTTTGCCTGATTTTCAGTATAGCTGCTCCCACTCTTCTGGCTTCCTTGTTTATAGAATGTCTTCCCATCCCTTCACTTTTAGCCTACAAATTTTCTTAAGCCACTCTATGCCTTTGAATTGGAGAATTTAACCATTTATATTTAGAGTAATTATTGATAAGTAATGACTTGTTATCATATTTTGTTAATTGCTTACTGATTGTTTTGTAGTTTATTTTTTCCTGTACTCCTCTCTTGTTATCTTTTTTGTGAGTCAGTGATATTTTGTAGGGGTAAGCTTTGATTCTTCTGTAATTTGTGTACCTATTATAAGGTTTTGCTTTGTGATTACCATATGGCTTTCATAATAAACTAGAGGCCCAGTGCACGAATTCATGCACCAGTGAGGTCCCTCAGCCTGGCCTGTGGGATTGGGCCAAAACGGGCTTTCCAACAACCCCTGAGAGGTCCCAGACTGTGAGAGGGTGAAGGCCAGGCCAAGGGACCCTACCAGTGCACTATCGGGGCCAGGGAGGGACCGTGGGAGTGCTCCAGGGCATGTTTGGCCCATCTCGCCCAGTCCCGATTGGCTGGACCTCAACAACAAGCTAACCTACCAGTCAGAGCATCTGCCCCCTGGTGGTCAGTGTGGGTTATAGCGATCGGTCGAATAGTCAAACAAATGGTCGGACACTTAACATATTAGGCTTTTATTATATAAGATTATTTTTCTCCTCCAATTGGATAATATCAAGAGAGCTGTCTTCAAGTTCCCAGATAATTTCTTCTGCCTGATTGAACCTGATGTTGAAGTTCTCTATATCAGTTTTCCTTCTATTCTTTCTATTCTTCAGCTCTAGAATTTTGGGATCAGTGTTGGTGAAGATTGTAGTATTCCTCAGTAACAAAGGCTGCACACTTCCATGGCAGTGAGGCTTGCTGGGGTTTTCCCACAAATCTGTTCTCCGTGGGTAAAATACTTCTGAGGGGATTCCTTCTGGTGCTGAGCTTTTCTGGACTGGAGGATGAGATGATGCAGTTAAAATGAGTCCGATGCTGGATGGACCTGGAGAGCATTGTGCTAAGCAAAATAAACCAGTCAGAGAAAGATAAATATCACATGATCTCACTCATATGTGGAATATAATGAACAACATAAACCGATGAGAACAAAAATAGATCCAGAGACATAGAAGCATTGAACAGACTGTCCAAGCTCAGAGGGAAGGCAGAGGATGGGAGGGGTAAGAGATCAACCAAAAGACTTGTATGCATGTGTATAAGCATAACCCACAGACACAGACAATAGGGGGATGAGGGCATGAGCTGGGGGGTGGAAGTGGCTGGGAAGAGGTCAATGGGGAAAAAGGAGACATATGTAATACTTTAAACAATAAAGAATTTAAATAAAAAATAAAAATATGAACAACAAAAATAAGATGAGTCCTATGCTTTTCTTTGCAGCATCTATTCGTTTTTTTTTTAGCTTAATGGGGTTTCTGCTGCTTTTACGTTGCAGTCCAAACTTCCTTGGAGCTATTTTTTGTCAGTTTGTAGTTGTTTATTGTTTTTTCTTGTTTTGTGGGGAGACTGCGTTGGGACCTCCTAACCCTCCATTTTGCTATCATCATCCAAATTTCTACTCTGAAGTCATTTATATGTGTACATCAATGGTAGTAGCCCTTTAACACACTAGGTCCCAATTCTAGAGTTGCCAATGTTAAGCTGTTCATGGTTCAAAAGAAGTATTCTGGTCAATTAGCATCTTACATAATTATAGTCTCTAGAGTAATATTTTTAATTTTAATGTAACAGTTTTCTAAACTGTGAAAGGAAGATATGTGCGAAGGATAATTTATCAAGGAATATAATACTAAAATATATTATTCCCACTTCCTGTACCATTAAGCAAATATCTAATAATTACATTTTGAGAAGCATTAAGGATTTTGCATCTCTCTGCTTTGCTATTTCTGTGACATTTAAAATATATCTACTTTCTAATATTATGGTAAATAAGAAGATAATAAGAGTATGGGAGAGCAACCCAAGCTGCCTTATTATGTGAATTGAGAACATGTTGACTTAGACAAGCTGAAATTTTTTTGAATGTTAAAAAAAATCTCAGACTTTAGTGAAATTTAAAAAGATATTAGTATTAACACCAGCTCCAATTTAGTTTTTTAATGTTAAGTGCTAGAGAAATGGGTTTGAGGACAGATATTTCATTAATCAAGAGAAATGTATAGAATTTGGTTGAAAATAAGGGAAAGGAGTAAAGAAATGAAGTGAGGAACCAAGAAAGACAATTTCGTGTATTACTAAAGACAGTT
Organism: Corynorhinus townsendii; assembly: GCA_026230045.1. Taxonomy (NCBI): domain Eukaryota; kingdom Metazoa; phylum Chordata; class Mammalia; order Chiroptera; family Vespertilionidae; genus Corynorhinus; species Corynorhinus townsendii. The sequence continues at coordinate 197,489,308 of JAPDVU010000003.1, forward strand.
TTCATTGCAAGACATCTAGGACATTTCAAAGCATTAAAAATTTACTTTGTTTATTTTACTCCTTATATATTTTTGGAGTTACTAGTACTCAGAAAACTTTAGACACTTCTAAAAGACCTAGGAGATTCTATTTTGTTAGGAATAGCAAAATACAGAGAAGTAGACAGCCAGTGAATCAACATTTCTATTGAATAATTACTATTTTCTTGGTACTAGGGAAGCAGTGAGGCCCCTGACAATCTCTAATCTAAACTGAAGCTCTTCATTTTTATTCGATGGACATTAAAAATATGTATAAAACTATAAATTAAAAAATGAAAACACACACAAGCAAGCTCTGAGGTAGCGAAGTTATTTTTCGTGAGGTTAGGCACATAGAAAACTGAGTGTGTTTACCAGGTGTACCAGTTAATAATGTGGATTTTGTAATAAAAGAAAACATGATATTTTCAAGAGAAACATCAAAAGTGCTTTATTCAAAGTAATGTCCATCACTAGCTACACATTGCCCCATCTTTCAGGTAATTTGTGGATATTGTCCCAATAGAACTTTTCTGGTTTTGAGGCAAACCATTCAGAGACCCAATTTTCCACTTCTTCGTACGTTTTGAAGTGCTGCTCAGAATGTGCAAGAGCCATCCATCAAACAAGTGGTAATCTGAAGGAGCAAGGTCTGGTGAATATAGCGGGTGGGTTAATACTTCCCAGGCAAGATCTTTTACCGTGTCTTTAACTGGTTTTGAAGTGTGTGATGGTGCATTATCATGAAGCAAAATTGCTTTGCCATGTCTTCTGGCTCTTTCTGGTCGTTTTATGATCAAAGCGTGGTTCAAATTGACCTGAATGTTCTTTGTCTTTCACATAGAAATCATAACTTTTAAAGAATTTAAACCAGCGTTCACAAGGATCTTGAGAGGGAGCATGTTCACCATAAACTTCCCGAAGTATACAATAACTTTCAGCAGCACTTTCTTCAAAATAAAGTAATGAATTAAAACTTCCTGCAAATGCTCTTTTTTTGGGCACAAAATTCAACATTTTTAAGCGTAAAAATGTCTATAATGTTAACACCTTCAGAAAATTTGACATATGAAGTTTTGAAGCTTGTTGTCAATACAACAAAATAGCATACATATCAAATTGCATATACATATCAACATATGTGTAACTCCATCTATTGAAAAAAATCTGCATTATTAACCAGTACACCTGTTAAGAGGATTAGAGAATTGGCATTAAATGTTCAGAATTATGATGACATATTTTAATATTAAAACACACAAGAAAAAATAAATGTGGGAGAACAGGAGTAAAGAATCTGTGAGAGGGTTATGTTTTGGTCTTTTGTGAAAACATGAAGCTCTCTAGCCTGATAAAGACATAATAAATTGTTAGGGAACTAATTGTCCTTCCTCTTTCCTAGTGATTTGTCAAAATTCTTCATAATGGAAGACTGACAAGGGTTTTTTGTGACTTGCTTGTGAAATGCCATCCTACTGAAAGATACCACTTTTTCATGAGTAATTAGACTTCCTGTTCTAATGTTCAGATTCCTGTTTGGTCTGACCTCCATTCTGAGTTTCAGATAAGTAGGTCCTGCTCTTTCACTTGAGGATTGTAATTAGACATTTCAAACTTTGCATGTTGAACAGAGGCCCTGGAATTTATTTATTTAAAAACTGTCTCTTCTAGTACTCCCTATTTCAGTTTCAACATATATCCAGATGACCAAAATATAAATCTAAGAATCATTCTCAGCAATTTTCCTTTCTTTACCCCCGTTTGTGCTGTCCACCAATAGTAATGTTATTGGCTAGAACAGTGGTTGGCAAACTCATTAGTCAACAGAGCGGCAAACCGCGGTCACGAGCCACGGTTTGCCGACCACTGGGCTAGAAGTTCCTGAAGGCACTCATCTGGGCCTGCAGTGAGCCTCCGCAGACATCTTCACTTTTATTTTACTTTTAATATATATATATTTGTTTATTTCAGAGAGAAAGGGAGAGGGAGAGAGATAGAAACATCAATGATAAGAGAGAATTATTGATTGGCTACCTCTTGCATGCCGCCTACTGGGGATCCAACCAGCAACCCAGGCTTGTACCCTGACCAGGAATTGAACCATGACCTTGTGGTCCACAGGTTGTCACTCAACCACTGAGAAAACCAGTATTGTGGCTGTACCTGACCCTGTGGTTCTTATTATGATTCCAAGACACCTTTAGCAATAACCATCAGAAATCTTTGAAGTGGATGCCTTAGCTCAACTGCTTAAGGCACTTGCATTACAATAATAAAAGTCCAACTGTCAGGTGCTTACACACTACATCCTTTCATCTAATCTATTATCGAATCCTACTTGTTAAAGTTTAAAGGTGCTGATTCGTGACACCGCTCTCATTTCTGAATTCTGGAGAATTTATGAAATGTATAAAGGAACCAGGAAGGAATGCAAATACTAGTTTTATTACTGGCAAATCTATACTAAAAAAGTATGGATTGGATTTGTAGTAAAAAAAATTTTTTAGATTACTCTCCCAACTCCAAGTCTAAAATGGAAACCCCTTTTAGGGAGAAGTGTGTAGGCTACATGCAGGATAAAAAAGACCTCCTACTCACCTTCCTATAGAGAGCCAAGAGAGAAAAACAACACTTGAATACTGTCCTCTGATGAATTAGTTCTCCTCAGTGGAAGTAATTAAAGCATCTGTTCCTTTCTCATGAGTCTAAGATACTGATCTAAGATGTCATCGAATTAGGTGGAAGCTACACTCACATCCTCCCAGAACCAAATCAGAATTACAACTAAATTATAGAAAAATCATCCCAAATAACCAACTGAAGACTAGCTGGAGAGCCCAGCCAGCATGGCTCAGTGGTTGACCTTTGGCCTATGAATCAAGAGGTCACCAGTTCAATTCTGGTGACAGCACATGCCGGGATTGTGGGCTCAATCCTCAGTCAGGGCCATGTGGGAGGCAGCCAATCAATGTTTTTTCTCATCTCTATCTCTCTCTCCCTCTCCATTTCTCTCTGAAATCAATAAAAACATATCTAAAAATAATTTGTATGCTATTAAGAAAAAAAGGCTAGCTGGAGAGAAGCCACATGAAGACTGATAGAATATGTGGAGGTAGGTGAGAGCTGGTGGGGCTCCCACACGCTGCCCCTGAAGTTCTGGAGGGATATTGCAGCTGCGGGGGGTGGGGGGGGGTATTTCCCCTGAGAAGTGTGGAGTCTAAACCCCAAGCTGGATTTCCCAGCTTAGAGCACCAGAACCAGGGACATGCACCCACATAACATCCAGCTGTGAAAGGCAGTGGAAGTTTCGTCTGCCTGGGAGAGACAGCTTAGAGGAGCAGGCTCCCTCTTAAAGGACCAATGCACCAAAATTTTGTTTGCAGCCACTCATCCTAGGCTCTGGTAGAGGAAGGGCAGAGGGGACTAGAGCCATGTGAGGAGAGTCTGGGGTTGTTGTCTTTGGGGAGAGAGCTGGAGTTAGCCATCAGGATCCCTGTGCTGAGTCATTGCAGTATATGGCAGAAGTCATCTGTCTCTGGCAGAGCATTCCCTTCCATGCCCCATCAGCCTGGGGGAAAGCAATAGCCCCACTCACTGGAATGCCTCTTGTCCCACTCTGTGGGAGTTTATGCCCTGCTGAGGTGTACAACTTGGAGGCTCTTTCAGTGACTATGCCTAACAGGCAGCCTGGAGGTGGAGGTGGATCTCTGGGTGCTTTGACTATGTGGCTTGGCTGCTTCATCCTCAGAGGCTAATTAAACAAAGTGCAGTCTGTAGATTCCTTATGAGGTTCCAGCAAAGCAGGTTTAAGAGAGACTGTAGGATTAATTACTATTCTTGTTGTGTCCATGCTGTGTTTCAATAGAATCTGTAATGCACAGTTGTAGATATTAGACTCTGGTTCCATTAATTGTCTTCAAAGTTTTATTTTTCACCTCTGAACTAAACTGGATTCTGAATTTTTCTAGTTTTCTTAGATATTTAACTACAACCCTCTAATTATTCTCCCATTTTTTGACTTGGAATTATTGAAATTTATAACATGATTTTTCTCCACTGGGGTACCAGGCCTACTCATGCTCCAGGGATATTGCTTCTTAACAACTCTAGAGACCATCACAACCTCCTTCCATGCCCAGGCCTCATTGATCCTCTTACAAAAAGCAAACATCACTTGGCTCTGAAGGAAAACTTTGCTTCTCTTCAGCAGGACACCCCTTCCCTTAAAGAAATCAGAACCAAGAATCCTTGAAGTGGAAATGTATTAGGCAGTTAGACATGCAAGAGCAGAGTAGAAAAAAATAGGCCAGATATGGAAGGTCACCAGGGCAGACAGCCCTGAGCACCTAGCAGCAAACAATTGTACCGTGGTAACTCGCCCCTAGGGTGACTTTTCCTTCCTTAGCTTATTGCTGGTCATATGGTTCAGACCCTTCCCTGAACTTTCCTCCCATGGCATGTTGTTAGTCATGTGTTAGACCCCCTTAGTGTTCAGAACAATAAGGTTCTGACTTGCATCAAATGATCTTGGAAGTAGAACCTTGGGTCTGTTGATCACAGAGTTTTTGGTCAAACTAGAAATAATATCTAAGCCTCAGTTGTGTTTCAGCTCCAGGTCCAAAAAAGCAAAAAGGCCAGGTGGGACAATGCCATGGCTGACATCAGGACCAGCTGTGATGACTAATGACCATCTCCCTTGGTGCCAACCAATCAGTAGAGGCCACAACCCTGAAAGACACACCTAGAAAGCTGATGAATATTTCATTAAAGTCTTCCCTGGGATCTACCCTAAGATCTCTGCTTTTAGAGAGCAAATAAAAAACCTTGGGATGGAAGACCCATTTCTTTCTCTCTCCCACGCCTGTACCTTTCCCCACCCCCTTCTCAGATGTGCTCTTTCTAGAACATGCCCATGCCTTTTCCCCCCATATTCTTCCCCTAGGAACATTACATTTGCCTTTCTTTCTCCTTAGCTCCAAAGGCCACTTTTTGCCTCTGTAACTTATTTCTTGAGCCCATGCAGCCCACCTGGCTCACTTTTTTTCATTTCTTGTACCTCTGTTACTTTCTAAATAAACTTTTGCTTGTATTTGAGTCTTGTCTCTCAATTTTTTCTTAGCCAGAGCTCAAGTTCTGAGGTTGCTGGTAACATTCTGCTGTTATTTAGCTGTTAACAAGTTCATTTTTATTGATGAGTAGTATTCCTCTGTATGAATGTAATACAATTTATCTGCTGATGGACATTTGGTTGCTTCCAGAATTCACCTACTATGGATAAATCTGCTATGAATGTTTATATGCAATTTTTTTTGAGCATATGTTTTCATTTATCATGAGTAAATTCTTAGAAGTGAAACTGCTGAGTCAAATGAAAAATCTTTATAAAACCTGCCAATTTTTTTTTAAATAAATCTTTATTGTTCAGATTATTACAGGTGTTCCTCTATTTTCTTCCCCCATAGCTCCCCTCCACCTGATTCCCTACCCCACCCCATGCCCTTACCCCCGCCACTGTCTTCATCCATAGAAGTAAGATTTTTGTCCAATCTCCTCCTGCACCCCTCACACCTGCTTCCCCTGAGAATCGTCAGTTCACTCCCTTTCTATGTCCCTGATTCTATTATATTCACCAGTCCATTCTGTTCTTCAGATTTTTTATTCACTTGATTTTTAGATTCACTTGTTGGTAGGTATGTATTTGATGTCATTTTGTTGTTCATAATTTTTATCTTTACCTTTTTCTTCTTCTTCCTCTCCTTAAAGAATACCCTTCAGCATTTCATGTAATCCTGGTTTGGTGGTGATGAACTCCTTTAGCTTTTTCTTGTCTGTGAAGCTCTTTATCTGACCTTCAACTCTGAATGATAGCTTTGCTGGGTAGAGTAATCTTGGCTGTAGGTTCTTGCTGTTGATCACTTTGAATATTTCTTGCCACTCCCTTCTGGCCTGCATAGTTTCTGTTGAGAAATCAGCTGACAGTCATATGGGTACTCCCTTGTAGGTAATTAACTGTTTTTCTCTTGCTGCTTTTAATATTCTCTCTTTGTCTTTTGCCCTTGGCATTTTAATTACGATGTGTCTTGGTGTGGTCCTCTTTGGATTCCTCTTGTATGGGGTTCTGTGCGCTTCCTGGACTTGTACATCTATTTCTTTCACCAGGCAGGGAAAGTTTTCTGTCATTATTTCTTCTAATAGGTTTTCAATATTTTGCTCTCTCCCTTCTTCTGGCACCCCAAAAATTCGGATGTTGGTTCGCTTGAAGTTGTCCCAGAGGCTCCTTACACTATCTTCATATTTCTGGATTCTTTTTTCTTTTTGTTTTTCTGGTTGGATGTTTTTTGTTTCCACATATTTCAGATCTTTGGTTTGATTCTTGGGGTACGTTGATCTACAGTTGAGTTTCTGTATATTCTTTATTTCAGACAGTGTATGCTTCATTTCTGACTGATCCTTTTCCATTTTTTTGGCATTCTCATTAAGCTCCTTGAAGGTCTCATCAAGTTTCTCAGCGGTTTTAAGAAGATTCTTGAGTAACCTTATAAATGTGGTTCTGAACTCTATGTCATCCAGTAGTTTGCTTTCCTCCATTTCTTTCATTCGTGACATGTTTCTTTGTCTCCTCATTTTGGCTGCTTCCCTGTGTTGATGGAGTAGCTTTGTGTGGTAGGTGACCTATAGGGGGCAGTAGCTCAGCCTCCCCAATCACCTGATGTGGATGCTCTTGGTACACCCCTTTGTGGGCTGAGTGCAAAGACTTGGTGCAGTTAAAGCCTTAATTGCTGTTGGTATACTGGGAGGAATTGACCTCCAGGCCAATTAGCTGTGAGCACTCACTGTGTCTATAATGGAAGAACTGCTGCGCTGAAGACACACTTATGGGGCAGGACTTGTTTCAGTGGGGCTTTGGTGCTCACTGAGTCTGCCTTTGAATGTGTCACTTATGGATGTGAGGAGTTGAAATCTGGTGTCTCACTCTGACCACTAGGTACACTGTCTTCTGGATCTCCAATGGGGTGCAGGTCAGCTACTGTCTGAGGCCATCCAGCAGGAGCTACAGTGAGAGCTACAGTTTTCTCCTCTTTGCTTGGGGTTTGGAGGTTTTGGAGCTGTCTGACCCAGGCTGCAAGTTTGCTAGGTTAAGCTGCGATAGGGTGGGGCTTTCTTCTGCTAACGCTGCTGCTTGGAGCTTGGGTGGGTTTGTAGGTTGTGCAGGGTGGGGTCTCAGGGTGTCACTAGGCTAGGGCGTGGCAAACAGCAATGGCTGCTAGTTAGCCGGCTCTGCGTCTCCAAGGGCGTCCCGGAGTCCCGTGCCCCAGTGCAGTAAACAATTATTCCTGCGCGCAGCTCTGCAAGTAAGCCCCCCTCACTGGCAGACAGTCCAGCTTCTCCCCGTAGGAGTTTGGGTCCCCCGCATCTCCCCAGAAACTGGATTTCAGAGTAGTCGGGGGCTTGTCTCCCTTTGGGTTGAAAAAAGCAACGCCCGCCGCCATCCCGGATCACGCGCCTCCGTACCTCAGCTTTTCAGCGCTCGAGCACGTCTCGATGCTCTTTTCTCTTTCCTTCTAGTTGTAGAACTTCCACTTAGCCAGCTTTCCCGTGGTTCTGGGTGATAGACGTTTTGTCTTTTAGTTGAATTTTTGAAATTGTTGCGGGAGGCAGCAGTTTAGGTGTTTACCTACGCCGCCATCTTGGATTCTCCCCTGCCAATTTTTATTGAGAAGCCCATCATATTTCTTTACTATATTCCTCTGTCTATACTGTATTTTCTTTCTTTGGCTGCTTTTAAGATTTTCTCACTATTTTTTAAAGCAACTTGATTCCTAGTATGATATACCTTGATTGTGTATATATTGATATTCATCCTGTTTTGAGTGTCTTAAACTTATTTAATATGTGTGTTTATAGTTTTCATCTAATTTGGAAAAATTTTAGTCTTCCCCCTCCCCCCCCAAATATTTTCATGGCCTTTTAGGGGCACTCCATCATCTATATATAAACCCAGTCAGTAGCCTGGAAGTATGGATGCTGTCTATAACACTTGAAAAAAATTCTCTGTTGAATGTCTTTGACTGTAGTCTGGCTTCTAGTTTCTGGTTTACTCTGGCCTGTCTGCTCTCAGAGAAGTACATTACCCCAGATTAGTGTTATTTACTTGCTCCACCAAAGAGGAAGCTGTGGGTACCCGTTGAGTCATTGGTTTGTTGCTGTGGTGTCATGTTTACTTGCTGCTTTCATCATCACTGGAGTTGGTGTACAGCTTTCCTTTCTCTGCCTCTTGCGTAAATTCCTTTTTTAGTGTAGTCTAGTCATGATTTCCAGTTGTAATGACCAATGTCAACCTCTTACAAACTCAACTTTGCTTAGTTTCTGAGTTGGCCTGATTATATTACATTGGTTATTAATTTATTGGTTGCTTTTGCAACTCTATAAATAATATATTTGTTCGCTTATTTTTGTTATTTTTTTAGCACATAACATATGTATCCTTATTGATTCGTAAAGTATGCATGTGTACTAATGTATATAATACTAACATTATGCATCTTATGTAAAACATATTACCCGTAAAAGGTACAATATAAGGATACATGAAAATATTTTCTTCCTGTGCCTCAGATGGGTTGTCTTGTACACCCCGTGTTGGACACCACTGTTTTCAACCCTGGTCCTAGAACAAAAACCTGATCTTCACAAGAGTGACTGTGGTGTCAAAAAGGAATAAAAAGCTCTTGGCCCATCCTTTAGGTAAGTGATACCTTGCTGAGCTGTCCCCCACTTGTGTTTAAGTTAGAAGTGCGTGTGGATTGTGTATTATCTAATAATACTTCACTCGACATCTCCTGCTTGAATAACCAGAAAAATCATGTGGAAATGGAGGCTATAAGGGAATAACTTGTATTTTATTTACTGTGTCCTCTGGGGGACACTAGGTGCACTAGGACACTGAGGACACACTGGGTCTGGAGTGACACCTGTTGAATTCAAGCATGAATGAATAAATGATTGAACAATTGAATGAATATGTGAAAAACATTTTGAAGCCACAAGAAAAACACAATTAAGGTGTGATTCTCACTTGTTTGTAAAACATCTCCTTTGCTAGAGGTTGTTCATTTATTTTTTTGTTATATCTCTATTAAAATGAGAATGATTCCTACCTTTTGTCAGCCACACTTTTATTTTTACCTGGTTAAAGTGTTAGCACTTAATTATATTGTATATAACATCCATGATTTAGTGCCCATGTATTCTAGAGAGGCTCAATTTAGTCAATGAACTTTTACATGATTCTGACTTTTTGGGGCCAAGAATGGTCTACGTGTCCCACAGATTAATTCAGGGGTGTCGTTTTTTTTCTTCAAGGAGATTGTTCCTATCAGTAAGGTCCTTTCTTGATATTTGTTCTTTTAAAATATGTTGAGTCTGTGACCATTGATTTGTCATTTTTATGTATTAACTTTTTATAAACTTATCTTAGAACAAAGAATTAAACAAATATCTTGTAAAGTACCGAGTTTCTGTCACATTTGAAAGAAACCCTCTTTCATCTAATTAGGAAGACATGGTAGACAACTTCTACTCATTGTCTAGGTCATGCTAGGATAGGTGATTTTTACTTATTTAGCCACTGCCTTTTCCTGAGTGTGGAAGAGTCCCTGAAAAATAATAAGTGTATTGTGGAATCAGTGAAAGACAATGTTCCTTGCTGTATTCCTACAGTCTACAAAGTGTATAGCATCATAGTAGATGATCACTAAATTTTTGTAACTGAATGATTAGTTTTATTTCCATCTCCTTCCTAGTTCTGGTTTTTCATCAGGTAGTTCCTTGTTATGTTTATTTTCTATATATCCTTTTTTAGGTTCTATCACCTGTATGAGTCCAAAAACTCTGAGGGCAAAGGAACAGGTTTTTTTTTCTCTAAATTTGGACCATAAGACTTGAGGCTGAACTGTTTCTTTCACTTCAGAGCAAAAATTCACTTGAGACACTGTGGGACAGTCTTTGACAAAGGCCATCAAAGTGAAAATGACAAAAAACAGTAACTTGTGTCATAGAAGAGATTGCACAGCCTAATAGAATGGGATGCTTTAAATTACCTACAGATTTTGCAAAACTTTGTAAAATTTTTAGTAACAGATTATCCAAGATTCCTCACTCTAGCAAACCTCTGAATCTCACATTCCATATACTTATCTCCATTTCTGGGCTTGGTTACTGCAAGTTAGTTTGATTATCTGAAAGGGTTGTCTGGTCAAAATCTTAATGGATTTAGTAGCTTGATTTGATTTGTATGTCACTTTTTAAATGCATGTTTGAATTTATAAAAATTTTGTTTTTACTTCAAAGAACTAATTTTTTTATTATGTAGTCATTTATAGCTATGAAGTTTCCTTTAGTTGTATCCCACATATATTTGTATGTTGTATTCCTATTTTTATTTGTCTTAAGATTTCTTTTGATTTCTCTTTTGATTTAATCTTTGACCCATTGATCTTTCTATGCCACACTATTTAAACTCCACATGTTTGGCATTTCCAGTTTTTCTTATTATTGATTTATAATTTCATACCATTGTCATTAGAAAAGATGCTTGATATGATTACAATCTTATTACATTTGTTATGACTTGTTTTGTGGCCTAACATAATCTATCCTAGAGAATATGTTAGAATTTTTTTCATGTGCTCTTGAGAATGGGAATTTTCCTGCTGTTGGATGAAATGTTCTATAATATCTAAATCCATCAGGTCTAACATATAGTTTAAGTCCGAAGTTTCTTTGTGATTTTCTTTCTGGATGATTTATACATTGATGAAAGTGGGGTAATAAAGTCCCCTAATATTGTATTGATTATTTATTTCTCCATTGCTTTGCGTATTTAGGTGCTCCTATATTGGGTGCATAAATATATACAAATGTTACATCCTTTTTTAGATTGATCTCTTTATCATGATATAATGACCTTTAGTAATGCTTCTTATTACAATGTTTCTTATTACAATCTTTGCCTTAAATCTATTGTTTCTGGTATAAGTATAGCTATCTCTGCTATACTTTTGGTGTCTATTCTCATGAAATATATTTTCCATCCCTTCACTTTCAGACTGTGTGTGCCCTTGAAGCTAAACTGGGTCTCATAGGCAACACATAGTTTGGTCTTGTCTTTTAATTCCTTTAACCATTCTAATTTTTTAAATGGAGAATTTAATCCATTTTATTTAAAGTAATTATTGATAGGCATGGATTTACTATTGTCATACTTATTGTTTTCTGATTGTTTTATAATTTTATTCCTCTTGCACTCTTTACTCATGTTCTTATGATTTTCTGTAGTGGCATGCTTCGATTTCTTTCAGAGAGAATTGTTCCTCGTGTAGCTGTAGATTTGATGTGTTTGTGGGAGGTGAGTTCAGGAGCTTCCCATCTCACTAATTTGAACCAGAACATGATAATTATTTTCATTCTTCACTGTGACATTAGTGTATTTTAGTCTACTTTTAAAAATATAAATTTTTATTGATTTCAGGGAGGAAGGGAAAGGAAGAGAAAGAGAGAGAAACATCAATGATGAGAGAGAATCATTGATTGGCTGCCTCTTGCATGCCCCACGCTGGGGATCGAGCCTGCAACCCCAGCATATGCCCTGACTGGGAATCGAACCATGACCTCCTGGATCATAGGTTGATGCTCAACCACTGAGCCATGCTGGCCAGGCTATTTTAGTCTGTGCTTTTTTTTGCAACCAGGTGTTATATATAACAATAGACATTTATTTCTCACAGTTCTGGAGGCTGGGAAGTCTGAGATGAGGGTGCTAGCACTGTGACGGGAAGACAAAAACATTCAGTGCACGACAGCACAGTAAATGAAGTCAGGGACCCTGATGGTGACTTTATCACAGGGTGTCACACTTTCATTTCCTTTGCAGCAACATACTATTTTCTCTCATCTATGAAAATTTTGGAATTTAATCAATAGCTCCACCACTTCTTTCTCAACACCAAAACAAAGGTTTTTGTGTCTTTACATACAATGTACATACACTGTGTGCATTAAAAGCTTTTGATCATTGGTCACATTGTCTTTTACCATTTTGCACACAACGTACTATCTACAGAGGACTTTCTGGGGCAGAACTTACCTCAAGCATGTAACTGCCTTGAAAATATAAAATCCAGAGAAAAAGAAAAATGAGAGCATGTTCATTAATTTTTTTTTCACTTGTTAACTTGTATTTTAGATTCTCCTTTGGAGTAAAACGGGCTCTTCAACTGTTTACAAGGCAATTTCCGAGTTGTAATAGCTTCATGGTTTTCTACTGTATCCCCGCATTCAAGGTTGGCTGCCACAGACAGACAGACAGAAAGTGCAAGTACCCTTTTTCTTACATCTATACTGGAACCTTAGCAACAGCAGTAACTGTTCCAAGTCTGTCAGATGCATTCAATTTTTATTAGGTATAATGATTATTCTGTTATGGTACTGCTAATTTTTATGTTTAGATAAATAAAAATAAACAGAATAATTCCACATGATACACTAATTACTGATCTCAAGATACTTATGAAAATTTCTACTGTTTTTGGATGTTGCTTTCTCAATTTCCTTTTTTCTTTGCTCCATCTCCCAGAGTGAATCAAAGGAAACTCACTTTCAGAAAGACTTCTTCTTTTGAGTTGGGTCTTTTATATTGAGAGCTTTATAGTCTCACCAGAATAGTAAGACTGATGTTTAATCTCAAGTATTTCTGAATATATTATTTTCCCCACAGAAATATACCCTGGAAAAAATATAAGAGGCATCTGTTTTTCCCAAACACTGGGCAGCAAGAGAGTTAACACACAATGGGGCAAGAAGGATCTCAAAATAAACGTGAGTACTTCTCTCTTTTTAATTTTAAAGAGGCAGATAAAATTATAACTAAGGTTTAAAAATAAAATTGATAGTTATAGTTGTGAAGATTGAAAATGATGATATGGGGAAGAGCAGGTGGAAGAAAATGAGAATGACTTTGATGAAGAAAAAGGCTATAAATAGATTCTAGTACACTGGGAAATAGAAACTTCTTTGTAAAACATAAATTGGGCCAAGAAAGGAGTTAAAGTATATAAAGTATAAAAGAAAAATGAGATGGAAGGGAAGAGAGTAATTTGGGAAGATTCTTTTAAAGGGAAGTGAGAAAAGATATAGAAAACATCTTGAGTAAGGCTGTTCCTGAGGCTTTAACTTTCCCATTTTATGTTTTACTAAAGTGACACAAATGGATTTGTATTATGAGAACATTAAATAATGTTCTGAGAAACATGTGGAGCATATGCAGAAATATGTAATTTAAAAATTAATGTTTCACTTTATCTCATCATCACACCCTGGCAAACTTCAATGGACCCATAATGAATGATGATACTAAAAAAACTTTTTTAATACAAAAATAGGTCTTGGAGATTTTCTATGACAATACGTACTGATAAACATGACTATTTTAATTACCACATAGAATTCTATCATATGGATTCATCATAGTTTAAAATATCTACTATTGACAATACATATACAAGTATTAGGTTTCAGTATTTTTTCTATTTCCAAAGTACTCCAATGAATATCCTTTAAAGAAATAAATTTAGTTACTTTTTTTATTCCAATATATTTTATTGATTTTTTACAGAGAGGAAGGGAGATAGTTAGAAACACCGATGAGAGAGAAACATCCATCAGCTGCCTCCTGCACACCTTCTACTGGGGATGTGCCCGCAACCAAGGTACATGCCCTTGACCAGAAACGAACCTGCGATCTTTCAGTCTGCAGGCTGACACTCTATCCACTGAGCCAAACTGGTTTTGGCTAGTTATTTCTATAGGACAAATCTCTAAAGATGAAATTTGTAAAGTGTATGATTATCTAACCACTATGTTGTATACCTGAAGCTACTACAAAATAATACTGAATGTAAACTATAATTTAAAAATGAAATTAAAAATAAAAATGAAATTGTTGTGGCAAATATAATGTATTTAAAAATTGATAAATGTTGCTAACAATCTGTCTAAATGGCTTTCTAATTTATAGTTCAGCAGTAGCATTTATTTTCTTACCTAGGATGTTATATTTTTAATTTACTTTAAAAACTCTGACATGTGAAAAAAATCATACTATGATGTTTTAGTTTACATTTCTCTGATTGAGCATATTTTTATTTGTTTAATGGCCATTTATAATTTCAACAAATTAAATTTTCATCAAATTTTTGCTGTTTTCTAATTAATTTTAAAAATTCTTTATACAGTCTGGATATTAATATTGTGACATAATTTTTTCCAGGTATTCCTTTTGTTTTAACATTGTTAAAAAGAAGTTTTAGTGTTTTTAAAGATATCATAGCTTTATTTTTTTTATTTTAATTTTTTATTTATAATCCTCACCAGAGAGAGGTTAGAGAGAGGAAGGAATAGAGAGAAAGAGAGAGAGAGAGAGAGAGAGAGAGAGAGAGAGAGAGAAACATTGATGTGAGAGAGAAACATCAACTGGTTGCCTTCTGTATATACCCTAACCAGGGAATCGAAACTGAAACCTTTCAGTGTACAGAACAATGTTCCTACCAACTGAGCCACTCCAGCCAGGCAGAAGTTTTAATTTTTATGTACCCAAATTATCAATTTTTTTACAGTTTTTGAATTTTGTGTCTTCCTTATAAAAAGCCTTTCCTATTAAAAAAGTTCACATGTTATTTTTTTACTTATTTATTTATAAACTATGAAATTGATTTATTCAGGGAAAATTTTTAAGCTCTCCTCCACATCTAAATATTTTTGGATGATCTCATAATTAGCTTGTTCCTTGATAGAATTAGTTTCCCTAGCTCTTGAGGCTGAAAAGGGGGTAACCTATTTATCTTTCTTTTTGTCCTGGTAGAAGGAGGCCAGCATTTCCAGCTAATCTCTTGGGTCATTGCTATTGTTTTCATCTCACTTCTTGGTGCCTGCTGTATTGCAAATTGTTTGGGTAAGTTAGCAAAAGTGGAGGTCTCCTTGAAATATTTCCCTAAAGAAATTTTATAAAGTTGCGCCAAACATTTTGTTATCTTGATTTTCCACAACATATCAAGCTATAATGTCTTCAGGGTCTCTGATTTAAAATTCAGATCTACATACTAGATCTGCTATTCTTTGATGCTGCTGCCTTGTGTCAGGGAATGAAAGATAGAATTTAGACCCTTATCTATACATGTGGAAGTTTTTGACCAGTAAATCAGCCCTCATTTTGGAGTAGGATTGCAAAGGGCTGCCTTGTATGAGTAAAGAGTAACCAGCAAAAAAACAACTTTCAGGTGGACTTTAAAAAGTCTGGCTTTAAAAAGAATAGTTGGAAGACCTATTCTTTCTGATATCAAGACCTTGTATAAGGTTATTATAATTAAAGTAATATAAGTGCAAATAAAGGCAAATAGACCAGAAGAAAAGAATAGAGAGCTTAGTTACAGATTCTGTATATATAAGTTCTTTATATAAAACAGAAGGGGCAATTGTGAGGTTATAGGAAAAGGGTAGTTTATTATTCAATTAATGGTGTAGAGACAATTGTTTATCCATATTTTAAAAATGAAATTGGTCTCCTGTCTCATATCATGTACCAAAAGGCTCATAAAACTGTAGAAATATCCTAGTGTTCACCAAAAAATGGAATATATATATATATATATATATATATATATATATATATATATATGCCTGATATTCAAATTGTCCCCTGGAGAGCTCTACTGGGAGTTCTATCGCTCACTATGATGTGCTCTGACCACCAGGGGGCGGTGCAGAATGAAGGAAGGCCCCGGCTGGCAGCCAGCAGGCAGGGAAGGAAGGCCCCAGCTGGCAGCCATCAACTGGGGAAGGAAGGGTCTAAACCAGCAGTTGGACATTCCTCGAGGGGTCCCGGATGAAGAGAGGGCACAGGCTGGGTTGAGGGAACCCCCCCATGCATGAATTCATGCACCAGGCCTCTAGTATGATAATAAAAATATTAATTTCAACAATATCTTTCAACCAATTCACCTGGAGCTACAACAGAGGAACTGCATGGGAGAAAAGAGAATGTGAGGGCCCTAACTATTAGGATAAGAGAAAGCTCCCATTTTCCAAATTAAGTGATTATACAGGAAAAGGAAATGAACTTTTTTTTCTCCTTGGCAGTGACTCATACCAACTTTCTACGCTGTAAGAGAAGCACTGGAGTGTCCAAGTTAGGAGGGCACCGCGTGAAGCTGACATGCATCGAGGAAAAATCAGACCTGAAAGGTACAGGTGGCAGAGACACATAAGAGAATTTCTTTCTCATTCCCACTTCCATTAAAATTCACAATAGGATTTAAAGTAGATCTGTATTCGAGCCCACCCAGGGATGCGGCTGTTCATTTCAATGGTAAGATATGTACACATATAATACCTTAATAAAAAAATGGAGAAAAAAAAAGTAGATCTGTAGTCAACCAGGAGAGATTAAAATAACGTAATTGATAATCTGGCTCAACATCAGTAATTGAGGTAGGACTATTTCTCATGACTGTTGTCAGTCAAATAACTGGAGAATGTATAATTTAATTACATATCTTTTGATTCAGACATATCATAAGTACTGTTCCCTCCGACTCTCGTCTTTATCACTTTTATTATTCTGGAATTTATAGAGTTTCATTTTGAAGAATGGGGAAATGCTTGAGAGTTTTAGTAGGTTCTTCACACCCTTTAGATAAAATGTCCTGTAAAACGCTTTGTTATGAAAACACTTTAAAAGTGAATGCAAATAGATGCAGGGATACTGAAAAATGATCATCCCTTCTTAGAGAATATGTTGTAATTTTCTTATTGTCAATACATGATTTCAATACTCTTGTTTAGAAGATATTTTGAAATGTAATTAGGAATATTTTAAAAAAGGGAGACAATGATTTTGGTAATCTTGGTATTATTCCCATAAATGGTAACTGGACACTAGATAGTAGAATAGTTATGCAATCTGTTATAGATGAATGCTCCTTTGTAACTAATTTTTATTTCAATATTCTCATAAGGGGACACCTGGAATTGCTGTCCTATTGGCTGGAGAGCCTTCCAGTCCAGCTGCTATTTTCCTTTTCATGACAACAAGACCTGGGCGGAGAGTGGAAGGAACTGTACTGGGCTAGGGGCCCACCTGGTCACCATCAGCACAGAAGCTGAGCAGGTATGTGGGGAGGCTCCCGTCAGTTTCTCTGCTGCTTTGAATCTCTTTGCGGAAAGAGGACTTTTTCTGCTCTGCCATGTTTCTTTGCCTTTGCTTCATCTGTTCCATGTGCCTGGAAAGCCTTTCTTCCTCTCTTATATTCTCTCTGTGTGTTTTGTTGTTGTTGTTTTGTTTTTAATTGATTTTTAGAGAAAGAGGGACTTTTAAAGTCCACCTTTATGTGCACGTGCTTTTAATTGATTTTTAGAAAAAGAGAGAGAGAGAGAGAGAGAGAGAGAGAGAGAGAGACATTGATTGACTGCCTCCTGCACAGCTCCCACCAGGTGTGGAGCCTGCAACCTGGGCATGTGCCCTGACTGAGAATTGAACCAGTGACTTCTTGGTGCATGGGTCGATGCTCAACCACTGAACCACACTGGCTGGGTCCTCTATTATTTTCTTAATGTGACCAACTTCTTCGCATCTTTCCAGATGTCATTCATGTATTATTTCCTAGAGAAAACTACCTTGACCTTCTTCCCTACTCCACCCTCCCTATTCTAAGTTGGAGGTATTTTATGGTACCTTGTGCATTGTGTGATCATGGCACTTACTTTAGTGTCCTACAATTGTCTGTTTAATACTCCATCTCTTCCAATGATTTCTACTCTGTAGAAGGCTGAGGCCATGCCTTACTCATCTTTGTATCGCTAATGTCCTGCACAGTGCTAGGCACTCTGGCTAGATCTTAATAACTGTTTGGTGATTAAGTGAATAAATATGGTTAATAAATACTAAAAGAGATACAGGATAAAGCATAGAAAAATAATTCAGATGTATGGTTGTAATTTTAAATAAGAAAATCTTAATGTAAAAATGGAAATTTACTTTCTCAGGTAATATATTTCCATATATGTACCACAACTCACATTCTACCCTTTTGTGATCACAAGGATTTCCTGGAGAATTCTGTTTTCATGGCCTTGTAATCTATAGGTGGGCTCTTTGAATAAAATGGGATTTAATAAAATATACAAACAATTAAAGAGGGAAAATTTAAAAACAAAAGTTCCTGATAACCAGATCCTATTAAACATTTGCTAAGTAGTTTGCAAGTAGATCTCAGTTAATCTTCAAAATAACTCAGTGAAGTAGTGGATTGTCTCTTTTGAAGATAAGGAAACTTGAGTTTGGTGAGATTAAAGCACTTTCTAACATTACACAGTAAACAGCAGAGGCAGGGTATGACAACAGATCCATCTGGTGCCAAGTAGTAATCTATTCAACCTCTTTCCTCTTTCCCTATCACCTCTCACATGATAAATGCAAATAAATTTATAAGAATTTATAATTTTTTTATACAGAACTTTATTACTCAATTTTTGGATAGACGATTTTCATATTTCCTGGGACTTTCACACGAGAATCCTGAAGGCCTTTGGCAATGGGTGGACAGAATGCCATTTAACCTGAATATGGAGTGAGTATATTGACTGGGATGAAAAAGCTTTACAGGCAAAGGTGGGAAGAAGGTAGCAAGCAGAATTCATTTTTGGGTGGAGCATACCAATGTAAAAGTGCTTACTCAGCACCATGTGCTGCGTAACCTCTATACTAGTAAACTACTACTACACTTGTGTTGGGCAGTGCAGCTCTAAATTTCTCACGTAAGGGCATTTAGGGTCATTTTCTCTGCATAGTCCCCTGACACACACACAGTGTGTGTGTGTGTGTGTGTGTATTACATATACTTTTTTTTTTCTTTTCATTTCAGATTCTGGCATAAGGGTGAACCCAATAATCATCAGAAAGAAAATTGTGTTGTCCTTGTTAATGACCAAAACAAATGGGCCTGGAATAATTTTTCTTGTAACTTTGAGGCAAGTAGGATTTGTAAGAAACCTGGAAGAGTACTCACCTGAAAGCTATGAAGAGGTTCTTGTGATGAGGACAGAAAAGAAGAACCCATTAGACTAGGGAAGAATGTACATGCACCACTGGAACAGAGAAAACATACTAGATCACAGAACATTTTCAGTCTTGATGGGACTTATTTATTCAATTCATTCAAGATAATGTGTTTTTGTGTAGTGCTTTAGTAGAAGGAATAATCTCTTCTATGAAAATCAGTTTTCATTAGCTTTGCTTTCTTGATAGTATTTCAAAGAATTTAATTATTTGAAATGCAATTGTTGTACATTTATTACACATTTAACAGAATGGCTTAAATGATGCAATGTTTTAGTTATTTTTTCCTCTACCCCAAATCTTAAGGCTTAAAATTTAGTGGGATACTCACATTGTAAGATATAAAAATGTCAAATCACTATATTGTACACCTGAAATGAATATCCTATATAATAAAGGATAATATACAAATCAACTGAACAGTGGAACGGGAGGTGGGGCCAGCAAGCAGGTGGCGCCAGGCCAGCCAAGGTGCTTGCCAGTGGGCAGAGGGAAGGAATGGCGATGGGGCGGGGGGGAGGTGGGAAGGGAAGTGGCGACCAGTGATGTCTGAGGGGCGATAAGGCAGGCTGGCACCATCCCCTGATCGGTCCATCCAGTCACTTCCTGCAGAGGGAGGCCAGGTGGCAAGGGCAGGCTGATGGGGGCAATGCCATCCCCTGATCAGCTGGCCTGGTTGTCTCCTACAGAGAGAGGCCAGACTGCAGCTTAGGCCCCCGGGGGAGAGTGGGCCTACGCCATCAGTACGACATCCCCTGAGGACTCCCAGACTGTGAGAGGGCGCAGGCCAGGCTGAGGGACACCTCCAGTGAACGAATTTTTGTGCACCGGGCCTCTAGTAATCAATATAAGATTGTATGCCAACTGTACTTACATTTTAAAAAATGTAAAGGCTGGTATTCCAACTGGTAGGGGTACAACACTTTTTAACCCAGATGTCACAAACTCTTTAACATTTTTAAACAATATTTTTATTGTTAGATGCTTCATTTTCAGACTTTTTAATAGTGTCAGTCATTATATTGACTTTTCATGGGAAAAAAATTTTCTGAACAACAGTATAAAAGACTTCTGAATGATGCCATTGCACAGGTAGAAAAAAATGTCTACCTACTTTTTAAAAATGTACTACTCTATCTAAAATTCCTACTCTATCTAAAATTTCTTCCCAAAGCATGTGGTCTTGAGCTGACTTATTTATGTAATATGTTTTTAGTGTAAAAGGCTCTTATAGGCCACCTTAACCAAACTCCTTCAATTCTATAGCTGAGGAGATGAAAACCTTGGAAAGCCAAAGAAATCACCTTGGCATTGTTAGTTCATGAGTGAGCTAGGCCTATGACTCAGATTTAAGAGGTGAAATGCATTCTCTTTGTTATTACAGGAAAGTTACTGGGCGGCGGGGGGGGAGGGGGGGGTGACCTGACCTCTTGGCTAACAGAGATAAAGTTCCTAATTGCTTGAAGTAACATTTTATTGGTATTTGAATCGTATGTTCTACCCACTTATCAAATTGTTAGCATCTTTCTTTAGAGTTATAAAACTATAGTTAAAACCAGCAAGGAAATCATTGTTTAAACAACAGAAAATTATGCTCTTGTGATTTATGTAGTATTAATTGTGGAGCAGTCACATCCAACAAAATATGGTGGTCATTCTTAAAATTCTCAATTTTCTGACATTTTCTGAATCTAAGCTAAAAAATTTCAAGCTTCAGCTTTTTAACCTAACTTTCTTATCACTATTTTTAAAAACAGTATTTTGCAAATTAGTGATTTTTCAAGTTTGGAATATTAGTGCTTGCTTGATTGATTCCATGCATGTATGCATGTGTCTGCATTTAAAGCTGATACTTTTAACTAGTGCTCAGTGATTTTAATTGTTTGCCATAATTACTAAATTACAAAATCTACAAAAAACCTGTTGAAATAATTTTATATAAATGCTAATAGACTTTGTATAGTTAATATTAGACATTTTTATTTGTATAAAATAGTATATTGGTAGAGATTCAGTTGTCAGTAAAATGTGACCCCTCTGTGATTTTATACCTCTACTAGAGGCCCAGTGCACAAAATTCGTGCAGGGAGGGGATGTCCCTCAGCTCGGCCTGCACCCTCTCCAATCTGGGACCCCTTGGGGGATGTCTGACTGCCAGTTCAGGCCTGATCCCTGCCTAAACCAGCAGTCAGACATCCCTTTTGCAATCCAGGACCACTGGCTCCTAACCACTCACCTGCCTGCCTGCCTAATGCCCCCAACTGCCCTCCCTTGCTGGCTTGATCACCCACAATTGCCCTCCCCTGCCAGGCCCTGTCTCTGTTGTGGCACAGCCAACTTGTGACAACATTAGGACGTGAGGGCGTGGCAACCACCTAGGCTATTATTAATATAGATATATACATAATTTTCCCTTACCTCCATAGCTGCCACCAAAGACTAGGTCTCCATCTCCTTACCTGGATAATTGCAACAGTCTTCTAATTGGCATCCCTGATTCCAACCTTAGTCCCTTTCATTCTGTTCTCAACACTCAAGACATCTTTTCTATTCATCAAAAAATTTTTAACACAACTGATAGTAATTTCATAAATATAAATGCTAATTAGTTTAGTACACTGTGGTAATCCTAGAAGTTTGAAACATAAAGAAATTTAAATACTGTTTTTATCTTTAAAAAAGTACTGTATTTTAAAAGGCAAACAGTAAAAACATTAATAAAAGTATAGAATAAATCTCTCTTCCACCCTGAACTCCAGTCCCCTAAAGGCTTCTTCAGAGTAACTACATGGTCAGTTTTCTATATTTTAATGTATGTTTATATGTGTTATATAACATATGTAGATATATAACCCACAATTTTTTACACTAATGGAAATATTATCTACATAGTCATAAACATCTTGCATTTTTTACTTAACAATATAGCTTGGAAATTGTTTTATGCCTTGTTGCTTATAAGTAAATAATGTTTTATTGCATTGATGTATCATAACTTGAAATAGCCTTAAAATGACAAAAAATTCTTTTTTTAATTTAATAAATCTTTATTGTTCAGATTATTACAATTGTTCCTCTTTTTTCCTACCCATAGCTCCCCTCCACTCAGTTCCTACCCCACCCTCTGCCCTTACCTCCCCCCCACTGTCCTCATCCATAGGTGTACGATTTTTGTCCAGTCTCTTCCCGCACCCCCAACACCCCTTTTCCCCCGAGAATTGTCAATCCATTTCCTCTCCATGCCCTTGATTCTATTATGTTCACCAGTTTCTTCTGTTCATCAGAATTTTTATTCACTTGATTTTTTAGAATCACTTGTTGATAGACATGTATTTGTTGTTCATAATTTTTATCTTTACCTTTCTCTTCTTCTTCCTCTTCTTAAAGAATACCTTTCAGCATTTCATATAATACTGGTTTGGTGGTGATGAATTCCTTTAGCTTTTTCTTATCTGTGAAGCTCTTTATCTGCCCTTCAATTCTGAATGATAGCTTTGCTGGGTAGAGTAATCTTGGTTGTAGGTTCTTGCTATTCATCACTTTGAATATTTCTTGCCACTCCCATCTGGCCTGCATAGTTTCTGTTGAGAAATCAGTTGACAATCGTATGGGTGCTCCCTTGTAGGAACTTAACTGTTTTTCTCTTGCTGCTTTTAATATTCTTTCTTTGTCTTTTGCTCTTGGCATTTCAATTATGATGTGTCTTGGTGTAGTCCTCTTTGGATTCCTTTTGTTTGGGGTTCTGTGCGCTTCCTGGACTTGTAAGTCTATTTCCTTCACCAGGTGGGAAAAGTTTTCAGTCATCATTTCTTCAAATAAGTTTTCAGTGTCTTGCTCTCTCTCTTCTTCTGGCACCCCCATAATTCTGATGTTGGTACGCTTGAAGTTGTCCCAGAGGCTTCTTACACTATCTTCATATTTTTGGATTCTTTTTTCTTTTTGCTTTTCTGGTTGAATGTTTTTTGCTTCTTTGTATTTCAATTCTTTGACTTGATTCTTGCGGTCCTCTAGTCTGCTGTTAGGCCTCTGTACAATCTTTTTTATTTCAGTCAGTGTATGTTTAATTTCTTCTTGGTCCTTTTTCATATCCTCGAGGGACTCGCTAAATTTATCAGCCTTTTCTAGGAAATTCTTGAAAAACCTTATAACCATGGTTTTGAACTCGATATCCAGTCATTTGCTTTCCTTCATTTCTTTCATTTGTGACCTGTTTCTTTGTCTCCGCATTTTGCTGCTTCCCTGAGTTGGAAGAGTAGCTTTGTGTGGTAGATGTCCTATAGGGCCCAGTGGCTCAGCCTCCCCCAGTTACCTGAGGTAGACACTTTTGATGCAACCCTTTGTAGACTGTGTGCACAGCCTTGTTGTAGTTAAGTCTTGATTGCTGTTGGTATCACTGGGAGGAATTGACCTCCAGGCCAATTGGTTGTGAGGATCAGCTGTGTCTATGCTGGGAGAACTGTGCTGGAGACACCCTGTATGAGATAAGACTTGCTTCAGTGGGGCTTTGGTGCTCACTGAGTCTGCTCCCTGAGTGTGTCCCTTATGGATCTGAGAAGTTGTAATCTGGATGGTCCTACTCTGATCCCTGGGTACACTGGCTCTTAGATCTCCAAGGAGGTGCTAATTTAGCCTCTGCCTGAGGCCACCCAGCAGGAGCGATGGAGAGATCTGCAGATACCTCTTCTTTGTTTGGGTTTTGGAGGTGCCCAGATGAGACTCAGCTGTGAAGCAATGCAAGCTGCTGCGGGGCCTAGGGCCTTCTTTTGGATGTTCTGGTTCTCTCTAACTCAGCTGCAGTTTGTTAGGTAAGTTTAGAATTCAAAGGACCAGGCCATTCATATGCAAAAGCCTCTGTGCGCAGCTTGGATGGGGTGGAGTCTCAGGGCAGAGGAGACAGCAATGGCTTCCAGTCAGCCCTGCCCTAAGAGGCCCCTGGGTCTCAGTGTCCTGTGGTAATCGCTGCAAGCACCTCTGAGAGAAAGCCGCCCTTGAGTTTTGTCCACTGCCAGACAGTCCACTTTCTCCCTGAATGAGTCTGGGTTCCCAGAAACTCTCCCGGAACTGGATTTCAGCGCAGTCAGGAGCTTCCGTCTCCCTCCCACTTTAGAAAGCCAGCTGCGCACTCAGCTGCCTGTGCACTCAGCAGTCAGTCCTCACTACGTGCGCCACCAGACCTCTGCCTTCCGCAGCTCCCCTGAGTCTCAGTATGCTTTCTCTTTTCCTTAAAGTCCAGATTTCCCTTGAATGAGTCTGAGTTCCCAGAGTCTCGCCCGGGACTGGAGTTCAGCACAGTCGTGAGCTTCTGTCTCCCTCCTGCTTGGGAAAGCCAGCCACGCACTCAGCCGCCCGTGCACTCAGCCGCCCATCCTCTCCGTGCACGGGCGTCTCCATACCTCAGCCTTTTGCAGCTCCTCTGAGTTTCAGTGTGCTTTCCTCTTTCCTTCTAGTTGTAGAATTTCCACTCAGCCAGCTTTCCTGTGGTTCTGAATGGTGTCCATTTTATCTTTTAGCTGTAATTTTGATGTTGTTTTGCGAGGCAGCAGTTTAGGTATTTACCTATGCTGCCATCTTGGTTTCTCAACAAAAAAATGTCTTATGTAATAAAAATCAACAAAATAATGGTTGTGGTATAACTTGATATCTGGTATTGTCATCTCTCCAACTTTGTTCTTCTTTCTCAAGGTTGCTGCAGCTATTCAGGGTCTTTTTTGATTCCATATAAATTTTCGGAATATTTGTTCTAGGTCTGTGAAATAGTTTTTGGTATTTTTATAGGGATTGCATTGAATCTATAGATTGCTTTCAGTAGTATGGCCATTTTCATGATAGTGATTCTACCAGTCCATGAACACGGTATATTCTTCTACATGTGTATATCTCCCACTCTCTCTTTTTTGAATGTCCTGCTGAATTAATTTATTAAATCTAGTAGTTCTCTGATGGAGTCTTTAGGGCTTTCCATATACAGTATTTTGTCATCTATGAATGGTCAAAGTTTTACTTCCTCCTTTCCAATTTGTTGCCTTTATACCACAAAGCTACTGTACTCAAAACAGCTTGGTACTGTACTCAAAACAGCACAAGAATGGGCATATAGACCAATGGAACATAACAGAGAAATCAGAAATTAACCCAATCCATTATGCTAAATTAATATTTGATAAAGGATGCAAGAGAACACAATGGAGTCAAGACAGTCTCTTCAATAAATGGTGTTGGGAAAATTGGACAGATACATGAAAAAAAGTGAAGTTAGATCACCAACTTACATCATACACAAAAAATTAACTTAAAATGGGTAAAAGATTTAAATGTAAGACATGAAACCGTAAAATCCTAGAAGAAACCATTGGCAGCAAAACCTCAGACATCTCTCACAGCAATATGTTTATGGATACATCTCCTAGGACAATGGAACTTAAGGGGAAAATAAACCAATGGGACTACATCAAAATAAAGAGGTTCTGGACAGCAAAAGAAACCATCAAAAAATAACAAGGGAGCCCACTGCATCGGAGAACATATTTGCCAATGATACATCTGATCAGGGGTTAACCTCTAAAACCTACAGGGAACTCATACAACTTAACAAAAGGAAAATAAACAGTCCAATTTAAAAATGAGCAAAAGACCTAAATAGACACTTATCCAAAATGGACATACAGAAGGCCAAAAGGCATATGAAAAAATGCTTGAAGTCACTAATCATCTGAGAGATGCATATTAAAATGACAATGAGGTACCACCTCACACTTGTTAGAATGGCTATCATTAACAAATCAAAAAACGACAAGTGTTGGTGAGGATGTGGAGAAAAGGGAAACCTCATAACAAATGCTGGTGGGAATGCAAACTAGTGCAGCCTCTGTGGAAAACAGTTGGGAGTTTTCTCAAAAAATTAAAAATGGAACTCCCATTTGACCCAGTAATTCCAGGAATATATATCTCAAGAATTCAGAAACACCAATCAGAAAGGATATATGTGCCCTTATGTTCATAGCAGCACAATTTACAATAGCTAAGATTTTCAAACAGCCTAAGTGCCCATCAGCAGATGAGTGAATTAAAGACTGTGGTACATCTGTACAATGGAATGCTACTCAGCTATAAAAAAGGAAGAACTCTTATCATTTGCAACAGCATGGATGAACCTAGAGAGCATTATGCTAAGTGAAATAAGCCAGTCAGAGAAAGATAAGTATCACATAATTTCACTCATATGTTGAGTCTAATGAGCAACATAAACTAATGAACAAAAATAGACCCAGAGACATAGAAACATGGAACAAACTGTCAAGCCTCAGAGGGAAGGCAGGTGAGGGTGAAGGGAGGGAGAGATCAACCAATGAACTCATATGTATATATACATAACCCATAGACACAGAGAATAGGGTGGTGAAGGCTTGATGGGGAGTGGGGTGGGAGAGGGCAATGGAGGGGGAAGGGATATATGTAATACTTTCAACAATAAAGATTTATTTAAAAATAAAAAATAATAATGGTTGTGGAACATATCTGAGAGTAATCCTAGAACAGGGTTCCAAGAGGATTATTTTCCCCATGAAAATATGTGACTGACAGAAAGTTATTTGCAGACCAGACTGTCTAAAGGAAATATAAAGCAAGCCAAAAACGTGAGTTATATATGCTTAAATTTTTCAATAACCACGTCAAAAAAGTATTCAAATAATTTATTTATTTAAGCCATTATATCCAAAATATTATCATTTTAGCATGTAAAAAATATTAAATTATTAGTGATACATTTTACATTTCTTTCCAATTTAGTCATCCAAAATCTGGTGTATATTTTACACTTGCCAGCATATCTCAACTAGGACTAGTGCTCAGTGTTCAGTGACTACAGTCTTGAATAGCTAAGTATATAGATGATATAATTAGCTACATAGAAAATATAAGGGGATCTATAGCTAAAGTGTTAAAAAAAATAATAGCGGAGTTTAGCAAAGTTTCAGAATAAATGATCAATATATAAAGATCAACAATATTACTATACTAGAGGCCTGGTGCACAAAATTCGTGCACAGAGGGGCGGGTGTCCCTCAGCCCAGACTGCACCCTCTCCAATCTGGGACCCCTAGAGGGATGTCCGACATCCCTTGCACAATCCAGGACTGTTGGCTCCCAACTGCTCGCCTGCCTGCCTTCCTGATTTCCCCTAACCGCTTCTGCCTGCCAGCCTGATCACCCCCTAACCACTCCCATGCCAGCCTGATTGATGCCTAACTGCTCCCCTGCCAGCCTGTTTGCCCCTAACTGCCCTCTCCTGCAGGCCTGGTCACCCTTAACTGCCCTCCCCTGCAGGCCTGGTCACCCCTAACTGCCCTTCCCTGCAGGCCTGGTCCCCCCAACTTCCCTCCTCTGCCAGCCTGGTCATCCCTAACTGCCCTCTCCTGCAGGCCTGGTCACCCTTAACTGCCCTCCCCTGCAGGCCTGGTCCCTCCCAACTGCCCTCCCCTGCTGGCCATCTTGTGGTGGCTATCTTGTGTCCACATGAGGGCAGCCATCTTTGACCACATGGGGGCAGCAATCTTGTGTGTTGGAGTGATGGTCAATTTGCATATTACTCTTTTATTAGATAGGATAGAGGCTTGATGCACAGGTGGGGGCCAGCTGGTTTGCCCTGAAGGGTGTCCCGGATCAGGGTGTGGGTTCCCTTGGGGCATGGGGCAGCCTGGCCAAGGGGTCTGTGGTGGTTTGCAGGCTGGCCATGCCCCCCAGTGACACAAGTGGAGGCCCTGGTATCTGGGATTTATTTATCTTCTATAATTGAAACTTTGTAGCCTTGAGTGGAGGCCTAGCCCCACCAGGGTGTGCAGAAAGCTTGGCTTCCTCCATTACCGGGGAAACCCAAGCCTCCTGCTCTCTCCGTGGCTGCAGCCATCTTGGTTGGGTTAATTTGCATACTCGTTCCTGATTGGCTGGTGGGTGTGGCTTGTGGGTATAGCAGCAGTATGGTCAATTTGCATATTACTCTTTCATTAGATAGGATAGTACCTGCCAATTATAGAAAATGTATTTTTATGTAAAACATTACACTTGCAACAGCAATATAACTATAAGATACCCAGGAATAAATGATTAAATGTGCAAGTTTTATGGACAAAACATAATTCCAAGACCTGTAAACCAACCTGCTAGGGCTTGACTGTGTAACGTTGCTCACCCCTCAGTGTGCCCTGTGACTCCTCCAGTTGGTCCTCCTACTTGGGCTCAGACACCATGATCCTCAAATTAGCTCAGGCTTCCACATTTTGGGCCAGCCTATCAGATGGCCTATTTATCAGATGGCCTCTGGAATCCAATAAGTCCCCCCACACCCTTACTACCCTTCCTGCCCCCACCCTTACACAGACACACCCAGTCAGGTTCTAAATCCCTGTGGGGGTAATTATGCACCCTTCTCCCCAAACTCACCCCTATACATACATGTATGCATATGTAAAAGCTACCTTGCTCTGCACCACCTGATGAGTGACTTTAGTATTGCATCATTAAGAAGAAAAAATGGGGCTGGGAAAAAGAGAAAATAGAAGAGCAAGGAATATGATTCTTCATAATTTTTATTTACTTCAGAGGTATCTTCAGGAAATAATTTTTTGTGCTAACTTATAAAGCCTAAAATATTCTTGAAGTTTCAGAATTCTTTAATTTCACTTCAATTTGTTATTTGTTAAATTTAAGTAAAGTTGAATTTAATATTTTAAAAGTATCATCTGCTGTATGATTCTTTTCTGAATGTGTGTGTGAGTGTATTATGTTTTTTCCTATACATTCTTCCTTTTTACTTAAAGGAAACACTTTACAGCTTCTATTGGCATATTTGAACTGCCAGTATCACTACTCTTGCCCTTTGAGGCCATTATTAAAGAAAATAAAGGTCACTTTAATACAAGCACTTCAATACCACAACAGTTGATTTGATAATGAGACAGTGACTAATGAGCAGGTAGTGTATGCAGTGTGGAGACAGGACTCTGGACAAAGGGGTGACTGAGGTCCTGAGCAGAGTGGGATGGCGTAAGATTTTTATTATGCTACTCAGAATAGTGAGCAATTTAAAACTTATGAATTGTTTCCCTATATCCTCACCAACACTGGCCATTCCCCCCCCCCCCCCCCGCCACCCCCGCTTAACCATTTATACCTTATACCTCTTCCATGTCCTTGGAATTTAGCTCCTGGATATATTCTTTTTAAAGTATGACAGTATAAACATAGGTAAGAAAGTAGGGACTTTAATTGCCTCCATGAAGGGAACTGGGTGGCTGGAGACTGTGGAGGAAGAATGGGGAGTATAGGAAAGAAGGGAGACTTTTTACTTTATATCCTCTTTTACATCTGTATTTTGAATCATGTGAATGGGTTATTCACTTTTTAAAAATAAGACTTAAAAATGGGACTTCAAAAAAAATGTATGAGTTGTTTATTTTTAGAATTTTCCATTTAATATTTTTGGACCAAAGTTGACTGTAGGCAATTGAAAACATACAAAGCAAAACCATGAATAAGGGAAGACATAGATATAGATGTATAGATATAGATATAGATATAGATATAGATATAGATATAGATATAGACATAGATAGATATATAGTGTTCCAAATAAATCTTCTTAATGCTCACCCAAGGATATGTGATTTTTTTGCTTTTATTTATTTTTTTCTAAATATGTTTTTATTGATTTGAGAGAGAGAGAAACATCAATGAGAGATACATTAATCGGCTGCCTCCTGCACCCTCCACTGGGGACTGAGCCTACAATCCAAGCATGTACCCTGACCAGGAATCAAACTGGGACCCTTCCATGCGTGGAACAACACTCCAACCAACTGAGTCACAGCGGCCAGGGCTTTGTCCCTGTATCCTCCTATAATTTCTCACAAATGAAGCAAATGTACCAAAAGGGACATGCCTTTCTTCTTATAGTATTTGCTAAAGAATTGCTTGGTAAATTCTGAAAAGACCCGAGAGACTAATATAGAGAAAAATTCACTGCAGTCAGTATCATGAATTATAACATTCAAAAATATTTATTTTTATTTACATCAAAGCAGCAAACACTTATGAAGCCCTTCTGAAGTACAATGCACACGTTTCTCATGTTGGAGTTGTGGCTGTGTTCATGTTCTTGGTCCTCCTCACCTATACATTTAAGTTGTGCCTTCTGTTCTTGAAGACTTTTCTTTGTTCAAAATACGTTTTGCTGGCATTTCACAAATCCGAAACACATTTAAGAAACAGGCCAAATCATTCCAACTTTGCATAAGATTTTTAGAGTCTCTTATGGTGGCGCAGTCCTCCACTGAAACCAAGTTGTTGGGCTCCCCTTCATCCCAGAAGCTGAAAAACATACACACACACAAAACACAAGAAATGCCATGGGAGATTTTAAATCCCAGTAACAAGAGATAAAGTGACCTCCTACACCAGACAAGTTACATTTGTGTTGTTTAACTTCACAACCATTTTGTGAGGTAGGTATTATAATCTCTATTTTATTGACAAAGAAAAGGATCTCAGAAAAGCTAACCCCTTTGTCTAAGTCATAGAGTTTGTCAGTAGTGAAGGTGAACTGCATCTTTCTGCCTTCTCTCCATTTTGTCATGCTCCCTCATAGACCAGACCTCGAAGGAGACGTTATGGGAATAACTGATGTCCTGGTGGACTTGTTTTCTTAGCACTCAAATGTCGTCTCCCGTTTGGTTCCCTTTAGTCTACACAAAATTTGTATTAATTTAGGTGCATACTTCAATGGTGTTACAGTGTAGTAGTGAAGCAACTTTAAAAAGTATCAGAATATGTGGGCTATACTCTCAGAACTGATTGAAGCCCCTCCGATCTTAGTTCCCTCAAATGCTAAGTGAAAGGCATAATGGTGATGCATCTCAGAAAGATACAACTTAGGTTAAATGAGATAAAGATGAAAACTCCAAATGCTGTGCTCTAATTCTGTAAAGCCATTATTAAAGAGAAGAGAGATGTTCACTCCATAAGACTCTTCTGTCTTTCTTGAATCACTATTTTTGTCTCATTTATTACAGTTTAGGAGCATAAGACTATGAATTCCACACTTTGTCCATGATGCATTTCCAAAGTGTTAGTATCTAATTCTACTTCTCTGCTGTTTTCTTGCATTCTTTCTTATTTTTTATTGATTTTAGAGAGAGAGGGAGAGGGAGGAAGAGGGCCATTGGATCCGCTTCCTCCTGAACGCCCCCTACTGAGGATTGAGCCCACAACTGGGCATGTGCCCTGACTGGGAATTGAACTGGTGACCCTTTGGTGCACAGGGCGACAATCAACTGAGCCACACAGGCCAGGGCTACTCAGTTCTTCATGTTTATCTATTCACCTTTATATTTGAGATAGTCTTAGGAAACTAGAGCAATAGGATGGCCCTGAATATACTTCATGGAACAGAAGGAGGTTCTGAGAACTTCCCTAAAAAATGGGCTAACTAGGATTTAGGGTCGTGTTAAATTCTCCTACAAGAAAGAAGTTAATTACCTCAGAGACTCTGTGAGAGGTGTGCCATCTACCCATTTCCACTGACCATCAACCACCTGGTCCGTTAATCCAATATAAAACTCTTTATCTTTAGGTTTCGCATGGAAAAGGAATTTCTATGGAATATACATAGTAAAGAAAAAGAGAGCGAGAGAGAGAGAGAGAGAGAGCACAATTATTTCAATTCTAAACAAATGTTGAAGGTAATTGTTATTTAAAGAGATAAAGTAGGACCTAAAGATAGACACATGAAATATACACAGTAAAGAAAAAGAGAGAGAGAGAGCAATTATTTCAATTCTAAACAAATGTTGAAGGTAATTGTTATTTAAAGAGATAAAGTAGGACCTAAAGATAATAGACACATGGCCTTGAAACACAGGTGTCGCCCAAAAATGTACAAGCACTCTAACAGCTAATTTCTATTACATTTTGAACATGAAATTTATTTGAATAAACACTGCCTTTATAATTATTCAAAGTGTGTATACATCTTTTGGGGACAACCTATGTTAAGATCATAGAGGATTATCTTCTGATTTTTTAAAATTGTGGTAAAAATATGCACAACATAAAATTAAACCAACAAAAAAGAATCTTCAACAAAGGAGTGTCTCAATAATTCAAAGATTTGTAGCCAAATCTACTGTAGAGATTAACACAAAGCATTATTAATCACAACTTAACGGTAATGGATACTGTTTGCTTTGTCTCATTCAAATAGATTTATAAACATAATGGTCATTCTAAAATGGACCCCACTCCCTTTTTTTTCTGCCTTGCTAAGGAACTAAACATGGAAATTTCTTTTTTACCCTTAGGCTTTTCTAGAAATGAAAATAAGTCAGAGTAGGCATTGACTTACAGAAATAGTAAGAAAAGCATGCATTTTAGTATGTTCATTTAAAAATGTTCATTGTGGCCCACACACCATACACATGTGTGGAAAAAGGGATAGATCACATGGGGAAGGCTACACTGACAGGCGGGGAGTCTGTACTTGAAGTATTTGAACGACCTGTTCCTCCTCTGAGTTGATAACCACCAGATGAGCTCCCATGCTTGAGCAGTTTTTCACACTTTCTGACCAGGTTAGGGTGTTAGTAGAAAAAAAGTAGCAGCTAGATTGAAAATGTATCCAGCTCAAGGGACAGCAATTCTTGACTGAACCTAGGATGAGAGAAGTTTCCATGAATATCCTATATGAACTAATTAAAAAAACAGAAAGTTTGATCTGGCCCTATGAAGTCTATCATTTATAGTTAGAAGCCTTGGAACCTCTTGGTCATAACCTCCCTCCCCTTCTTACTATCTAAGACTTTAATAATTCCTTTGTCAATAAACACAAACAACAATAAATATCCATGTTTTTTGAGACATAATCCTTATTTTCTAGATATATCATATATACTATCTATCTTAGCTATGCTATTGATATAAGACTCTGTTAGCTGTTCTTAGACTTGCCAAGATCAGAGAAAATTGTGATGCATTTTATCGGACTGACCTTGAAGCAACCATCTCTCATGTTGCCCAAATAATGTACACTCAACAAAATCTCCAAACTGGTTCTTACAATTATAGAATTGAAGCCTTCAGAGTTTATTCAAAAAATAAATAGTCCAGTATCTCTTAATTTAATAGTGAGGAAATTATAACCTAAAGAAAGAAGTAACTTTCTAGTGTCCCCAAGAAAATGCTATAATGTCCCCAAGATTTCCTGTCTTCTTAACCAATTCCTCATCCTTATATTACAGTACAGGCAAGATTTTACATTTTGTTTTTGAAAAACAGGACCTACTCAAACTATGTTATTTATCTCAAAATCAATCTAGAAGCCAAAAAATATTGATATGTAAATTTTTATGTTCAAACTTGAGGAATATTATACCTGATTCATTATTGTAGCAGTTGAATTCCACAAACTCCTCATATGGCTGGTCCTTTTTCTCATCACAGAGTTGAAAGATGTGATATGTCACTGTAAGGACAGGGGCATAGTTAATATTTATTACTCTTTTGATAAAATAAATTTTATTATTTTTGTATTTATAACAGAATTGCCAACAATTACCATATTTTCTTACTATCTACTTTTCCTTCTGCATGGAGAGACACTGAGATTTACTTAAAAAGAGGGAATTTACATTTTATGGTTTTCCTAATTTATAAAAATAAATGTACTTTAGTTCAGGCCCATAGGCCAAGAGAGGACAAATGTGTTAACATTCTCTCTCATACCAAGTCTAATCCTCTCTACCCTTCCTTCCAAAAAGTGATTTGTCATGTCTCAGGCTAGTCTCATAGAAGGGGTTCTGCTAATGAATGAATTATCAAGGCTACCAAGGAGATGAAAAATGTTTATCATTAAAAATTCATCAAAGGTCACTGAAATTTGGTAACAGTTCTATACTAGTTGGTGTTTCTGGTTTGAGGAATAGCCTGGAAATAAATAGAGGGAAAAGTTAGTATATAAATACTCTTAATGGGAGAAGAGAATCCGTAGGCAGCAAGGAAGAATTTATTCCTAATATTCCCCAGGAAGATTGAATTTGACCTTCAGAACTCACCAACACATCTAGTGATAAAACAGGCGTTAAGTAGTAGGATGGAGAGCCCAGCAACAGTCCATAAGAAGACTTGGGAAGAGAAGCATCCTCTTTCTGTAGAAAGACACAACTACGGTCAATCTTCCCTAAGCAAGAGGCATAATAAATTCTTATTCAACCATACATATTTCCTTCCACTGGCATTGCCTATATTGAGCACTTCTCAAACTTCAGTATATGTAAAAATTATTTGGAGGGTTTGTTAAAACACAGATTACAGGGTTACAATACAGATTAACCCCCAGAGTTAAGAATTCAGTTAGAGCTGGTATGGAGCCAACAAGTTCCCAGGAGCTGCTGCTGCTGGTTTGGGGACCACACTTTTAGAACCACTAGCGTAATCCATTATTAATTTTAAGACAGATTCATGAAGTTGGACAGGTGTGCAATTTTCCTTTCCTACGTCACTCACAGTTTCCCCCTTCATTCCCTATCTTTCTTCCTTTCTCCCTCTCATCCTCTCACCCTCTCTGTTTTTCTTGTCTCTCTCCTGCTTTCCTCTTTCTAGTGCCTCACTTTCCAAGCCCTTTGTAAAGCAATCATATAAAACATTGAATTCATCTAGTAGTTCCTCTCCCTTTCCTTCCCAAAGCAACATATTACTGACAAGGAAAGTGAGTTCCAGCGGAGTGAAGTACCTTACCCAACGGGACATAGTGAATACAGAGAGGGCAGAAACAGCAGGCTGGTAGCTCTCCCTGAACTCAAATCCAGTGACCTTCCCAGTATAACATGTACTTGCCTAACCATTCTTTTGTATTTCTTCTGTTTCATTCTCTGTCTCTCTTCTTTTACTTTACTGTAGGCTTTTCTACAGTCCTGTCCTTCAACGTATTTATCACCTCTTCCAAAAAGAAATATCTATAAAAGAAACAGGAGAATTGCAAATTTTACCTGTGCACTGTGATGCAGATGATTTGGATGAATTCATTTTTTTTCTCTTTCACTTTTTCTCTCTCTTTCTCTCGCTCTCCCCCCTCAGTTTCTGAGTCCAAAAGTATTTTGTTGGTAAGTTTCAAGGGAAAGGAATCTTGAAGAATGAACACTTTATCTGTATTTTAGGAAGTTCAACCCCAAGACATAAGAATATTAATTTGTTTGGTGGCTGTGTGTCCAAGTCGGGATTTCCTTTCTTGCATAAGAAGGACATGGCAGTTTATTGGGCAAGTCAGTCTCCTTAGTCCAGGCAACAACAAAATGCGGAAATGATGAAATGGCAAGTACCAACAGAAGTAGGCTGACCTTGGGAAATCCGAGTAGCTTCAAAAATATTGTTTGAAATATTTTTGTTGGATAAAATTTCTCTGCCTTATTCCAGGCCATACTCATCCCTCAGTGTTTCTTTCTTATATTTAAAAATATATATATATTTTTAAAAAATATATTTTATTGATTTTTTACAGAGAGGAAGGGAGAGGGATAGAGAGTTAGAAACATCGATGAGAGAGAAACATCGATCAGCTGCCTCCTGCACACCCCTTACTGGGGATGTGCCCGTAACCAAGGTACATGCCCTTGACCAGAATCGAACCTGGGACCTTTCAGTCCACAGGCCAATGCTCTATCCACTGAGCCAGACCGGTCAGGGCCCCTCAATGTTTCCTTGACACTTGTGGATCCCACCTCTGCATTCCCAGTCTCACTTTTGGTCTTTACTACCACAGAATTGTTAACTGAAAAGGAGAGAGATTTCACATCTTTATAGCACTTAGCAAAAAGCTGGGCACACAGTGTAAGTATTTATAAGGTAGCAATGTGAGTTTCTTTTTATCTCTTATATTTTTTCTTTATTCTTCATTTGAAGCTCTTGAAGAGCTCCCTCAAGGAATTAATTTCCAAAATATAAAAAGAATTCATACAACTCAACCCCGAACAAACAAGCCAGTTAAAAACTGGGCAGCAGACGTAAACAAGCACTTCTCCCAATAAGACATACAAATGGTCAACAGGTATGTCAAAAGATGCTCAACTTCACTAGCTATTAGGGAAATGCAAATGAAAACTACAATGAGATATCACCTCACACTTATTTGAATGGCTGTTTCCAACAAGACAAGTAATAACAAGTGTTGGAGAGATTGTGGAGAAAAAGAAACCCTCATTCACTGCTGGTGGGATTATAAATTGGTACAGCCACTATGGAAAACAGTATGGAGGTGCCTCAAAAATTAAGAACAGAGTTATCATATGACCCAGCAACCCCTTTTCTAGGTACTTACTAAAATTTTTTGAAAACATTTATTCAGGAGAGAATCCAAGATGACGGCGTAGGTAAACACCTAAACTGCTGCCTCGCACAACAATTTCAAAACTACAACTAAAAAATAAAACGTCTATCACCCAGAACCATGGGAAAGCTGGCTGAGTGGAAGTTCGACAACTAGAAGGAAAGAGAAAAGAGCATTGAGACGTGCACGAGCGCTGAAAAGCTGAGGTACAGAGGCGCATGATCCGGGCTGGCGGCAGGCATTGCTTTTTTCAAACCGAAGGGAGACAAGCCCCCGATTACTCTGAAATCCAGTCTCTGGGGAGACGCGGGGGACCCAAACTCCTACGGGGAGAAGCTGGACTGTCTGCCATTGAGGGTGGCTAGCTTGCAGAGCTGTGCGCAGGAATAATTGTTTACTGTGCTGGGGCACGGGACTCTGGGACGCCATTGGGGACGCAGAGCTGGCTAACTAGCAGCCATTGCTGTTTGCCACGCCCTAGCCTAGTGACACCCTGAGGCCCCACCCTGCACAACCTACCAACCCCCCCAAGCTCCAAGCAGCGGATTTAGCATAAGAAAGGCCTGCCCTATCGCAGCTTAACCTAGCAAACTTGCAGCCTGGGTCAGACAGCTCCAAAACCTCCAAACCCCAAGCAAAGAGGAGAAAACTGTAGCTCTCATGGTAGCTCCTGCTGGGTGGCCTCAGACAATAGCTGACCTGCACCCCATTG
Organism: Corynorhinus townsendii; assembly: GCA_026230045.1. NCBI lineage: Eukaryota > Metazoa > Chordata > Mammalia > Chiroptera > Vespertilionidae > Corynorhinus > Corynorhinus townsendii. The sequence continues at coordinate 197,526,577 of JAPDVU010000003.1, forward strand.
GAGATCCAGAAGCCAGTGTACCTAGTGGTCAGTGTGAGACACCAGATTTCAACCCCTCACATCCATAAGTCACACATTCAAGAGGCAGACTCAGTGAGCACCAAAGCCCCACTGAAACAAGTCCTGCCCCATAAGCATATCTTCAGCGCAGCAGTTCTTCCATTATAGACACAGTGAGTGCTCACAGTTAATTGGCCTGGAGGTCAATTCCTCCCAGTGTACCATCAGCAATTAAGGCTTAACTACATCAAGACTTTGCACTCAGCCCACAAAGGGGTGTACCAAGAGCATCGACCTCAAGTGATTGAGGAGGCTGAGTTACTGCCCCCTATAGATCACCTACCACACAAAGCTACTCCATCAACACAGGGAAGCAGCCAAAATGCGGAGACAAAGAAACATGTCACGAATGAAAGAAACGGAGGAAAGCAAACTACTGGATGACATAGAGTTCAGAACCACATTTATAAGGTTACTCAAGAATCTTCTAAAAACCACCGAGAAACTTGATGACACTTCTGAGGAGCTTAGTGAGACCTTCAAGGAGCTTAATGAGAATGCCAAAAAAATGGAAAAGGATCAGTCAGAAATGAAGCATACACTGTCTGAAATAAAGAATATACAGAAACTCAACTGTAGATCAACGTACCCCAAGAATCAAACCAAAGATCTGAAATATGTGGAAACAAAAAACATCCAACCAGAAAAACAAAAAGAAAAAAGAATCCAAAAATATGAAGATAGTGTAAGGAGCCTCTGGGACAACTTTAAGCGAACCAACATCCGAATTTTTGGGGTGCCAGAAGGAGGGAGAGAGCAAAATATTGAAAACCTATTAGAAGAAATAATGACAGAAAACTTCCCCCACCTGGTGAAAGAAATAGACTTACAAGTTCAGGAAGCACACAGAACCCCATACAAGAGGAATCCAAAGAGGACCACACCAAGACACATCATTATTAAAATGCCAAGGGCAAAAGACAAAGAGAGAATATTAAAAGCAGCAAGAGAAAAACAGTTAATTACCTACAAGGGAGCACCCATACGACTGTCAGCTGATTTCTCAACAGAAACTATGCAGGCCAGAAGGGAGTGGCAAGAAATATTCAAAGTGATGAACAGCAAGAACCTACAACCAAGATTACTCTACCCAGCAAAGCTATCATTCAGAGTTGAAGGTCAGATAAAGAGCTTCACAGACAAGAAAAAGCTAAAGGAGTTCATCGCCACCAAACCAGGATTACATGAAATGCTGAAAGGTATTCTTTAAGAAGAGGAAGAAGAAAAAGGTAAAGATAAAAATTATGAACAACAAAAGGACATCAAATACATACCTACCAACAAGTGAATCTAAAAATCAAGTGAATAAAATTCTGAAGAACAGAATGGACTGGAGAATATAATAGAATCAGGGACATAGAACGGGAGTGGACTGACGATTCTCAGGGGAAGCAGGTGTGAGGGGTGCGAGAAGAGATTGGACAAAAATCTTACTCCTATGGATGAAGATAGTGGCAGGGGGTAAGGGCATGGGGTGGGGTGGGGAATCAGGTGGAGGGGAGCTATGGGGGGAAAAAAAAGAGGAACACCTGTAATAATCTGAACAATAAAGATTTATTTAAAAAAAAACACACATTTATTCACACAGGTATATGTACCCCTATGCTCATTGCAGCATTATTCACAATGGCCAAGACATAGAAACAATCAAAGTATCACTCAATAGATGATTGGAAAAAGTAGATGTGGTACATATCTCAGCCATAAGAAAAGATAAAATAGTCTGGCTGGTGTAGCTCAGTGGTTGAGCATTGTCTCAGGAACCATGAGGCTACCGGTTTGATTCCCCGTCAGGGTTCAGTCTCCTGTGGGAAGCGTGCAGGAGGCAGCTGATCAATGATGTTTCTCTCTCATCAATGTTTCTATCTCTGTATCCCTCTCCCTTCCTCTCTCTAAAAAATCAATAAAAACATATTTAAAAAAATATTCCATTTACTACAACAATATGGATTGATCTTGAGAATATCATGTGAAGTGAAATAAGTTAGACAGAAAAAGTCAAGAACCATATGATTTCACTCATATGTAAAAAATAAAACTGAAAGCAACAAATGAACAAACAAGGAAAGCTAATAAAGGAAAACTCATAGACACAGACAATAGCAAACAAAGGGTAAATGGTAAAGGGAATTAAATATATGGTGATGGAAGATGATTTGACTTTATGTGTAAATATACAATTTAATATGCAGATAATGTGTCAAAGAATTGTACACTCAAAACCTATACAATTTTATTAACCAGTGTCACCCTAATAAATTTAATTAAAAATAAATAAAATAAACAATCTAAATTTATTAGATTAAAATGTTGAGTACTAGGTTATTTTACAGCTCCACCTCAGTTGAACAGCCTCATGTTTTTATTTTTGGATTTTTTTAATTGATTAAGGTATTAGATATGTGTCCTCATACCTCCATTAACCCCTTAACCCCTCCCACTCATGCCCTCACCCCCTTGGTGTCGTGTCCATTGGTAGGCTTACATTCATGCATACAAGTCCTTTGGTTGATCTCTCCCCCTTACCCCCACCCTCCTCTACCTTCCCTCTGAGGTTTGACAGTCTGATCGATGCTTCTCTGTCTCTGGATCTATTTTTGTTCATCAGTTTATGTTGTTCATTATAATTCATAAATGAGTGAGGTCATGTGGTATTTATCTTTCTCTGACTGACTTATTTCACTTAGCATAATGCTCTCCAGTTCCATCCATGTTGTTTCAAATGGTAAGAATTCCTTCTTTTTACCACAGCATAGTATTCCATTGTGTAGATGTACCACCATTTTTTAATCCACTCATCTGCTGATGGACACTTAGACTATTTCCAAATCTTAGCTATGGTGAATTGTGCTGCTTTGAACATGGGGTGCATATATCCTTTTTGATTCGTGTTTCTAGTTTCTTGGGGTATATTCCTAGAAGTGGGATTGCAGGGTCAAATGGGAGTTCCATTTTTAGTTTTTTGAGGAAACTCCACACTGTTCTCCACAGTGGCTGCACCAGTCTGCATTCCCAGCAGCAGTGCAAAAGAGTTCCTTTTTCTCCGCATCCTTGCAAACACTTGTTGTGTGTTGATTTGTTGATGATAGCCTTTCTGACAGGTGTGAGATGGTACTGCATTGTAGTTTTGATTTGCATCTCTCTGATAATTAGTGACTTTGAGCATGTTTTTATATGTCTCTTGGCCTTCCTTCTGTCCTCCTTCGAAAAATGTCTATTTAGGTCCCCGTTGCCCATTTCTTGATTGGATTGTTTATCTTTCTTTTGTTAAGTTGTATGAGTTCTCTGTAAATGTTGGAGATTAAACGCTTATCATTGATATCATCGGCAAATATGTTCTCCCTTGCAGTGGGCTTTCTTGTTTTGTTAATGGTTTCTTTTGTTGTGCAAAAGCTTTTTATTTTGATGTTGTTTATTTTCTCTTTAGTTTCCATTACCCTAGGAGCACTATCAGTGAAGAAATTGCTTCTGCATATGTCAGAGATTTTTCTGCCTGTGGATTCCTCTAGTATTTTTATGGTTTCCCATCATATGTTTAAGTCCTTGATCCATTTTGAGTTTATTTTTGTGTATGGTGTAAGTTTGTGGTCTAGTTTCATTTTTTTGCAAGTATCTGTCCAATTTTCCCAACACCATTTGTTGAAGAGACTGTCTTGACTCCATTGTATGTTCATGCCTCCTTTGTCAAATATTAATTGAGCATATGATTTGGGTCGATTTCTGGGTTCTCTATTCTATTCCATTGATCTATATGTCTGTTCTTGTGCCAGTATCAGGCAGTTTTGAGAACAGTGGCTTTGTAATACAGCTTGAAATCTAGTATTGAGATCCCACTTACTTAGTTCTTCTTTCTCAGGATTGCTGGGGCCATTTGGGTCTTTTTTTTATTCCAGATGAATTTTTGAAGAGTTCTTTCTAGGTCTGTGAAATATGCCATTGGTATTTTAATGGGGATTGCATTGAATCTATAGATTGCTTTGGGTAGTATGGACATTTTAATGATGTTGATTCTACCGATCCATGAACATGGTATGTTCTTCCATCTGTTTATGTATTCCTGTATCTCTTTTTTCAGTGTCATGTAGTTTTCCACGTATAGGTCTTTTACCTTCTTAGTTAAGTTTATTCCTAGGTATCTTAATTTTTTTGGTGCGATGGTAAATGGGATTGCTTTTTTAGTCTCTCTTTCTCTCACTATTGGTGTATGGAAATGCCATAGATTTCTTGGCGTTAATTTTGTATCCTGCTACATTGCGAATTCAATTATTAAGTCTATTAGTTTTTTTATGGAGTCTTTTGGGTTTTTTATGTAAAATATCATGTGATCTGCAAATAAAGACAGCTTTACTTCTTCTTTTCCAATTTGGATGCCCTTTATTTCTTCTTCTTGTCTAATTGCAATGGCTACTACTTCCAGTACTATGTCGAATAGGAGTGGTGAGAGTGGGCATCCCTGTCTTGTTCCTGTTCTTAGGGGAAATGGTTTTAGTTTTTGCCCATTGAGTATGATGTTAGCTATGGGTTTATCTATATAGCTTTTATTATGTTGAGGTATGATCCTTCTATTCCCACCTTGCTGAGAGTTTTTATCAAGAAAAGGTGTTGGATTTTATCAAATGCTTTTTCTGCATCAATTGATATGACTATGTGATTTTTATCTCTCAATTTGTTTATGTGATGTATCACGTTTATTGATTTGAGGATATTGTACCATCCTTGCATACCTGGGATAAATCCTACTTGGTCATGGTCTATGATCTTTCTTATGTATTGCTGGATCCGATTTGCTAGAATTTTGTTGAAGATTTTGGCATCTATGTTCATGAGGGATATTGGCCTGTAATTCTCTTTCATTGTGTTATCTTTATCTGGTTTTGGGATTAGAGTGATGCTAGCTTCATAGAATGAGCTTGGAAGTGTTCCTTCCTCTTGAATTTTTTGGAATAGTCTGAGGAGGCTGTTTTAGTTCTTCCTTGAATGTTTGGTAAAACTCCCCTGTGAAGCCATCTGGCCCCAGGCTTTTGTTTGCTGGAAGCTTTTTGATGACTGCTTCAATTTCTTCCATAGTTATTGGCCTATTGAGATGTTTAGAATCTTCCTGATTGAGTTTTGGAAGGTTATATTTTTTAGAAATATGTCCACTTTCTCCAGGTTGTCTAGTTTGTTGGAGTAGAGTTGCTGATTTTTTTGTCTAGAGGATTTATCCAGTGATTTCAGTGGTGTATTAAAGTCCCTTACTATGATTGTATTGTTGTCAATCTCTCCTTTGATATTTTCCAGGAGTTTTGTTATATATTTGGTGCTCCTGCATTGGGTGCATATATGTTTATCAGGGTTATATCCTGTTGTTGTATCGATCCCTTTAGTATTATGAAGTGGCCTTCCTTATCTCTTGTTATGGCCTTCACTTTGAGGTCTATTTTGTCAGATACAAGTATTGCTACTCCAGCTTTTTTTTATTTCCATTTGCCAAAAAGGTAGTTTTCCATCCTTTCACTTTCAGTCTGTGTAAGTGCCTTGTTTTGAGGTGGGTCTCTTATATACAGCATATATATGGGTCATGTTTTCTTATCATTCAGCCACTTGATGTCTTTTGATTGGAGCATTTAGTCTGTTTACGTTTAAAGTTACTACTGAAAGGTACTTGTTTGTAGTCATATCTATTTTTGTGCCTGTGTTCCTTCTTACCTTTCTATTTCTTCTTTTGACAGCATTCCCTTTAGTATTTCTTGCATTGCTGGTTTGGTGGTGATAAACTCCCTTAGCCTTTTTTTGGTCTGTGAAGCTCCTGATTTCCCCTACAATTTTGATTGATAGTCTTGCTGGATGGAGTATTCTTGGATTCAGTCCTTTGCTTTGCAACACTTTGTATGCCTCCTTCCATTCCCTTCTAGCTTGATGTGTTTCTCTTGAGAAATCATTTGATAATCTGATGGGGGATCCTTTGTAGGTAACCCTTTGTCTCTCTCTTGCTGCCTTTAAGATTCTCTCTTTGTTGTTAATATTTGCTATTGAAATTATAACATGTCTTGGCGTGGGTCTTTGGGATTGATCTTGCTTGGGACTCTCTGTACTTGTGTAACTCTTTTCTTCCCCATATCCGGGAAGTTTTCTGTCATTATTTCTTCAAATAGATTTTCTTATCCTTGCTGCTCTTGTTGTCCTTCTGGAAGCCCTATTATATGTTACTTCGTTTCATGTTGTCCCAAAGATCCCTTATACTCTCTTTCTGCTTTTAATTTTTTTCTCCAGTTTCTGTTCAGATTGAGCTTGTTTTCCTACCTTATCTTCTAACTCACTAATTCGGTCCTCTGCTTCTTCTAGTCTCTGTTGAAACTTTCCATGGTGTTTTTGATTATAGCTATATCACTTTTCATTTCTTCCTGATTCTTGCATAGGTTGTTGATTTTCTCATCCATCCAATGTATGAATTGCATGACCATTACTCTGAATTCTTTTTCGGTCATGTTGCATGCTTCAATTTCACTAATTTCCTTTCTTTGCGATTCCTCATTTTCTTTCCTCTGGGGATTGTGTCATCTCCCCATTCTATCACCAGAAAGTTTAAACTTCGAGTTGCGTGGACCTGGGCTGTGTGCGTGGGAGCTCCACACCACCCGAGTGTCACCGAAGTGCTCCAACACTAAGACGTGTGGCTGCCGTGAGTTGGTGGGGACCAGGCTAGCCCAGGGTCAGTGTTATTAGCATTCAGTGTGGTCTCATGTGCACACCTAGAGTTGGGGACCCCACCTGCACGACGCTGTTGGCATGCGCCACAAATCAGAGTCCCCATCTGCACTGTGCTGTTGGCGTGTGCCTCAAATCAGAGTACCCTAGTGCATGCCAGAAGTCAGAGTTCCCCTGTGTCTTGCACCAAGAATCAAGTATCAGAGTCTCTGTTGCCTCGTGTGGCTTCTCGCTGAGAATCAGGGTCCCTGTGTGTGCGTGCACCAAGAATTGGAGTCACTGGCTCTTAGTGTGAATATGCTGTGAATCAGGGATCCCAGGCACACACAATAAGAAACAGAGTCAAGTCACTGGTGCTCAGTGCTGCCCCTCACCAGGAGAATCTGGTTCCCAGTCACCATGGGGAACTGGGTTGCACAGTAGCACTGTGGCGTGCCTGCACTGCAGAAAACAGATTTCCATGTGCGCTGCGGAAAACAGACTTTCATGTGCGCTTGCCCAGAATCGAAGTCAGGTGGCACTGCCGCCCTGCATGGGCTTTGGGTTTGGTCGCCTGATTGAGTTGCGGGGAGCAGATTCCCAGTCTCTGTGCGTGCACAGGCTCAAATTCCCATAGCAGCGCTGCAGCCTGTGTGAGCACTCCCAAGCTCAAATTCCTGTAGGGGCACTGCGGCCTGAGGGAGGGGCGGGTCTATCAGTTACTATAGTGCTATCCTTGAGCTTGCAGGGAGGGGGATAGGCTCTTTGACTCACAGAAATCTGTGGCCAGGATGTCTGGATTCTTGTTTTCTGTTGATCTGAAGCTGTATTCGCAGGTCTCTGTCCCCAGTGGCTGCAGGGTCTTGGTTTGCATCTGAGACGTGACTGGGTGGTGCTGAGGCCAGAATCCTAGTCTCAAGTGCCTCTGTTTCTCAAGATGGCATCGTCTCTGTGCCCGCACTGGCTGCCCAGAAGTGTCTGCTTTGTGCGCGGGGCTCCGCTGTCTAAGACTGCCTGGTTTGGCAGCCCCTTGGAAGACCTGCAGAATCTAACTGTCCCTAGCTCATACACACACGGCTACACTCTCCTCTATCACTCCCTCACTTTGTCACAGTCTCTCCCTCCCTACCTTCCTGTCGGTTGCCATCTTCCAGTTCAAGTCTAATAATTTTTTGATGGAGTCTTTAGGGTTTTCTATGTAGAGTATCATGTCATCTGCAAATAATGACAATTTTACTTCTTCTTTTCCAATTTGGATGCCCTTTATTTCTTCTTCTTGCCTGATTGCTGTGGCTAGCACTTCCAGTACTATGTTGAACAGGAGTGGTGAGAGCGGGCATCCCTGTCTTGTTCTTGTTGTTAGTGGAAATGGTTTTAGTTTTTGCCCATTGAGTATGATGTTGGCTATAGGTTTGTCATATAAGGCTTTTATCATGTTGAGGTATGATCCCTCTATTTCCACTTTGCTGAGCGTTTTTATCAGAAAAGGGTGTTGGATTTTGTCAAATGCTTTTTCTGCATCAATTGATAAGATTATGTGATTTTTGTCTCTCACTTTGTTTATGTGATGTATCACATTTATTGATTTGAGGATATTGTACCAGCCTTGCATTCCTGGAATAAATCCCAGTTGGTCATGGTGTATGATCTTTCTAATGTAATGCTGGATCCAGTTTGCTAGAATTTTGTTGAGGATTTTAGCATCCATGTTCCTCAGGGATATTGGCCTGTGATTCTCTTTCTTTGTGCTGTCTTTATCTGGTTTTGGGATTAGGGTAATGCTGGCTTCATAGAAAGAGCTTGGAAGTATATTTTCCTCTTGAATTATTTGGAATAGTCTGAAAAGGATTGGTTTTGTTCTTCTTGAATATTCGGTAAAACTCCTCTGTGAAGACATCTGGTCCAGGGCTTTTGTTTGCTGGAAGCTTTTGATTACTGTTTCAATTTCATCAGTAGTTATTGGCCTATTCAGGTTTTTTGAATCTTCCTGATTGAGTTTTGGAAGCTTGTATTTTTCTAGGAATGTGTCCATTTCGTCGAGGTTGTCTAGTTTGTTGGAGTAGAGTTGTTCATAGTATTTTTTTTTTTTTTTACAATCCTTTGTATATCTGTGGGTCAGTTGTTACATCACCTCTTTCATTTCTGATTTTGTTTATTTGGGCCCTCTCTCTTTGTTTAGTGGTGAGCCTGGCTAGAGGTTCATCAATCTTGTTTATCCTTTCAAAGAACCAGCTCTTGATTTCATTGATATTATGGTTTTTTTTTTGGTATGGTTTCTTTTTCTGTTTTTTGTTTTGTTTTGTTTTGTTTTTTGGTCTCTATGTCATTTATTTCTGCTCTGATCTTTATTATCTACTTTCTTCTAGTTACTGTGGGCTTTTTTATTTCTCTCTTTCTAGTTCTTTAAGTTGCAAGGTTAGATAATTTATTATAATTTTTTTTTTTTTGAGATAGGCCTGTAGAGCTATGAACTTCGCTCTCAGGACTATTTTCATTGTGTCCCATAGATTTTGGATTGTTGTGTTTTCATTGTCATTTGTTTCCAGGATGCTTTTAATCTCTTCTTTGATCTATTTGGTCACCCAATAATTGTTTAATAGCATGCTATTTAGCCTCCAAGTGTTTGATTTTTCTTTCATTGTTTTTATTGTAGTTGATTTCTAGTTTTATGCCAGAAAATGCTCGTTATGGTCTGAGAAAATGCCTGTTATGATTTCTATCTTCTTGATTTTGAAGAGACTTTGTCTGTGTCCTAATATGTGGTCTATCTTTGAAAATGTTCCATGTGCACTGGATAAGAATGTATATTCTGTAGCTTTGGGGTGAAATGTTCTGAAGATGTCAATTAAGTCCATCTGATCTAGTGAGTCATTTAGGATTGCTGTTTCTTTGCTGATTTTTTTGTTTAGAGGATTTGTCCAGTGGTGTCAGTGGGGTATTAAACTCCCCTACTATGATTGTATTGCTATTGATCTCTCCCTTGATATCTTCCAGAAGTTGTTTTATGTATTTGGGTGCTCCTGTATTGGGTGCATATACTGTATGTTTATCAGAGTGATATCCTCTTGTTGAATTGCTTTCTTTAGTATTATGAAGTGGCCTTCCTTATCTCTTGTTATGGCCTTTATTTTGAGGTCTATTTTGTCAGATATAAGTATTGCAATCCCAGTATTTTTCTCATTTCCATTTGCCTGAAAAAAATTTTTCCCACCCCTTCACTATCAGTCTGTGTGAATCCTTTGCTCTGAGGTGCATCTCTTGCAGACAGCATATATATGGGTCATGTTTTATTATCCATTCAGCTACCCTATATCTTTTGATTGGAGCATTTAGTCCATTTACATTTAATGTTATTATTGATAAGTACTTGTTTGTCATCATTTTTATTCTTAATGTTTGTGTTCCTTCGTGCCTTTCTGTTTCTTCTTTTCATAGCAGTCCCTTTAGCATTTCTTGCATTGCTGGCTTGGACTTGCATAGTTTTTTTCTTGCCAACATCAGTAAAGTTTTCTGTCATTATTTCTTCAAACAGGCTTTCTATTCCTTGCTCAGTTTCCTCTCCTTCTGGCACCCCTATTATGAGGATGTTGTTTCATTTTGCATTGTCCCAAAGCTCCCCTAGGCTCTTCTCTTGCTTTTAAGTTTTTTTTTCCAGTTGTTGCTGTGTTTGTGTGTTTTTTCCTACCTTGTATTCTAATTCACTGATGCGGTCCTCAGCCTCTTCTAGTCTACTGTTTAAGCCTTCCATTGTGTTCTTTATTGCAGCTATGTCATTCTTCATTTCCTCTTGGTTCCTTTTCATGTTGGTGACATCCTCATTCTGCTCCTTATAATTCTCATCGAGTTGTGTGTATTTGTCATCCAGCCATTTGAGCATCCTTATAACTAGGGGTCCTCAAACTATGACCCGCGGGCCACATGCAGCCCGCTGAGGACATTGATCCAGCCCGCCAGCTGCCACTGCCTGTCCTGCTTAGCAGCCAACTCATCCCAGGCTCGCAGTGCACATAGGAATTTGTTCATAGTTTGTTTGTTTTTTAAACTATAGTCTGGCCCTCCAATGGTCTGAGGGACAGTGAACTGGCCCCTGTTTAAAAAGTTTGAGGACCCCTGCTTATAACCATTACTCTGAATTCTTTCTCTGACATGTTGCTTGTCTCCATTTCATTTAATTCCCTTTCTGGTGAGTCCTCCTTTTCTTTCCTTTGGGGATTATTTTTTTGTCTCCCCCTTTTTGCTGTAATGTTTTAATTATTTCTATTTCTTAAATCCAACTGCTTCACTACTCAGGTTCTTTTGGGGGTGGTACTAGAGTTGAGATTTCTCAGGTCTCCTGGGCTTGGTGATCTAGCAGAGCTCCCTACTTGAGCTATTTGGGCTCTTTTGATGTAGTTGGATCTTGAATGTTAGTTTCTTACTTGTCAATGAATTCTTGTCTTGGGTTGGCAATGTGACTCACCCCCAGCTTTGTTGTGCACACTGTTTTGGATGTGATTGTGGTTCCAGCTCTTGTGGCAAAGGTTGTCTGAAGTCTCACTGGTATGTTATCACTGTAGGTTCCCAGAGTCCAAGCCTGGGAGGAAGGATTCTTGGGACATGATGCTCAGGTACTGTGACTTTGGCCAATGTGGTGTGACTCCTGCTGGATTAGCATCACTCTGCAACTCACTGCGAGGGTCACTGAGCCCATGACAGTGGGGGGCAGGTGTCTCATAGTTTCTGGTTGAGGCAGTGGGACTCTGGCCAAAGCGATTTCCCTCTCTGAATCACGAGAGGGTTCAGGATCCAGTGGCTGGGGATGTGGGAATCTCAGGGTCTGTGGCTGAAATAATGTGACCTTGTCCAGAGAGGCAAGTCCTCAGTAGGCAGCCGTGAGAGAAATGTTGTGGATCCTATTGAGGGAGCCGTTTGCCTCTGGTTGGAGAGGCACACGCCCCGTGACAGCACACAGAGGGGCCCAGGCACCTTCTGCTAGGGGTATGATATCGTGAGGCCCACACACTGGATCAGAGCAATTGTGGTGTGCTACCAGCCCTGTGGAGGGAAAAGTCCAAGTTCCTGCTTCGAGGGATGTGCACCCTTGGTTGGATATGCAAGCCCAATGGCTGCTTACAGAGGCGCCCAGAAGCCATCTGCTGAGGCAGCGGGCTCAGGAGGCCCTTGTGCCAGAGCAGCACTACCACAGGGACTGGATGCTAGCAGTCAGGGTTGTGCCTTGAGGCAGTTCCGAGAAGCACCTGGGTGCTGCCTGCCAGGGCAGTGGGCTCTGGGGGCTTGCACACTGGATCGGTGCAACTGCAGTGACCGGAGGTCAGCAGCTGAGGAGTGGGAAGTCTGAATTTCTGCTGCGAGGTCTTGAGCCTTTGGTTGGATACAAGTGTGCCTAGTGGCAGCTCACAGAGGCACCCAGGAGTCGCCTGCTGGGGCAGTGTCTTCAGGGGGCCTGCATGCTGAAACCACATGACGCAATGTCTGATGTTTGTGGGTAGGCAGCTGGGAAGGGGGAAGTCCAAATTTCTACTGCTGGGGCCGTAAGCCCTTGTTTGGATTCAAGTGCACTGAGCTGGGGTTCAAGGAGGCACCCAGGAGCTGCCTATAGGGGCAGCAGGCTCAGTAGGCTTGTGTGCTGGAAAGACACAACTGCAGTGTCCAGAGGTCAGCATCCAGGGAGGGGGAAGTCCCAATTTTTGCTGCCTTGTGCCCTTGGTTGAAATCGCACGTGCCCAGCAATGGCTCACAGAGGCATCCAAGAGCGGTCTGTCAGGGTAGTGGGGCTCAGGAGGCCTGTGCTCTGGAAAGGCGTGACTACGGTGTCCTGAGGTTGGCAGCTGTGGGGAGGGAATACTCAATTTTTGCTGCCGAGGCCTTGTGCTCTTGGTTGGATTCGCATGCACCCAGTGGTATCTCACCAAGGCACCTGGAAGCCGTTTGCCAGCGTGGCACACTCAGCGTGGCCCTTGTGTTGAAGCTGTGTGACCGAGGTGTCTATGGGCAGGCAGCCAGAATGGGGGGGAGTCTGAATTTCTATTGCTGGGCCTCTGCACCCTTGTTTGGATACAAGTGTGCCCCACAAGGGCTCACAGAGGCACCCGAGAGCCACCTTTGGGGCGGTGGGCTCAGGAGGCCTGCACACTGAAAAAGTGTGACTGTGGTGTCCAGAGGTCAGCAGCTGTGAAGTGAGAAAACTCAGTTTTTGCTGCTGTGCCCTTGGTTGAATTTGCATGCGCTCAGTGGTGGCTCATAGAGGTAACCTGGGGCTGTTTGCCAGGGTGGTGCACTCAGAGAGGCCCTTGTGATGAAGCAGCATGACTGAGGTGTCTCTGGGTAGGCCTCTGGGATTGGGGTAAAACTGAATTTCTACTACTGATGACCTTGTTCCCTTGGTTGGGTTTGTGCGCACCCAGTGGCAGCTCACAGAGGCACCAGGGAGCCGTTTGCCAGGGAGGTGCACTCAGCATGGCCCTCACATTGACGCTGTGTGATCAAGGAGTCTGTGGGCAGGTATCCGGAAAGGGGGACTCGGAATTTCTTTTGCTGGGGCAGTGAGCCCTTGTTTGGATAAGAGCGTGCCCAGCAGGGGCTCACAGGGGCACCCAAGACCTGCCTTTGTGGCCTTGGGCTCAGGAGGCCTGTGTGCTGGCAAAGTGTGGCTGTGGTGTCCAGACGTTGGCAGCTGTGAAGTGGGAAGATTCAGTTTTTGCTGCTGTGCCCTTGAGTGAATTCGCACACGTCCAGTTGTGGCTCACAGGGATACCCCGGGGCTGATTGCCAGGGTGGTGCACTCAGATAGGCCCTTGCACAGAAACTGCATGACTGAGGTGTCTGTGGATAGGCAGCCGGGACTGGGGAAATTCTGAATTTCTACTGCTGGGGGCCTTATGCCCTTGGTTGGATTCTCTCGCGCCCAGTAGTTGTGCACTCAGGCACTCAGAGGGGCCCTGGCGCTGAAGTGGCACAACTGAGATGACTGTGGGCAGGTATCCAGGAAGGGGCAATCCAGAATTTCTACTGCCAGGACAGTGGGCCTTTGTTCGGATAAAAGTGTGCCCAGTGGGGGCTCACAGAGGCACCCAAGAGCCACCTTTGTGGCCTTGGGCTGAGGGGGCCTGCTTGAAGTGGGAAAACTCAGTTTTTGCTGCTGTGCCCTTGGTTGAATTATGAGCTCAGTGGTGACTCCCAGGGGTACACCAGGACTGATTGCCAGGGCAGTACAATCAGATAGGCCCTTGTGCTGAAGCCGAGCAATTGAGGTGTCTCTGGGCAGGCAGCCAAGAGTGGGGGGAGTCCGTATTTCTACTGCCAGGGGACTTATGCCCTTGTTTGGGTTTGTGCACCAAGTGGCTGTGTGCTCAGGCACCCAGAGGAGCCCGGGCACTGAATCCGCGTGACTGAGGTGGCTGCAGGGAGGTATCCAGGAAGGGGGAATCCAGAATTTCTACTGCCAGGGCAGTGGACCCTTGTTTGGGTAAGAGTGTGCCCCGCGGCGGCACCCACTAGCGACCTGTGGAGTGGTGGGCTCAGGCAGCCTGTGTGCTTGAAAAGCGTGACTATGGTGCTGGAGAAGCGCGACTGTGGGTTAGGAGTTAAGCCGCTGGGGAGGGGGACGCTGCACTTACTGCTGCGGTAGCATGCACCCTTGGAGGTGGAGGTCCCAGGGTCTGTGGATCTGCGGGTGGGGCAGCAGGATTTTGGCTGGAGTGGCTGCCGGGTCACCAGCAGTGTCCAAGTCCTGTCTGGGTGGTGGTGTTGATGAGCTCTTGGCAGAGACCGCTCCCCTCTTCAAGATGGCACGGGATCCGCGCCCTGCCTGAGTCCCGCCGTCCCAGGAGTGCCCGCAGCGGTGGTAGTCTCTCCCTGTCCAAGAGAGCCTGGGCTGCCAGTGCCTGCTGCTCCTGCCGGATTTAACTGTCACTCACTCAATCACACACCACACACATCCACACGCTCTCCTTTCACCCCCTCCCTCACTCACACCCTCTCCCCCTCCTCCACCCTCCGTGCCGCCATCTTCTCTCCAGCCTCATATAGTGTGACTACTTTGAAACTCAGCTCAATTCCTTACCTCATAACACAGCTCCTAAAGAGTAGAGACTCAGAAAGTAGTTCAACTCTTGTTCGGAATTATTTGGGGATTCTTGTTTTATATTGCAGCACATATCAGGAGAAATGAATTTGAATGTCAGAAGAAGCAATTTCAGCTAAGCATTAGAATATGCCTTCTGGAAGGTTAATAGCTACAGTAATGTTTCATCTCCTTCCTTAAAAATACTTAAGCGTAAGATCAACCTGGACTCACTTGATTTAAATTCACAAGTGTAGGAGGCATTAGTTATTTCTCTCTCTATATATATATATCTTGGTAATCCCCACATGCAATGACGCATAGACTTTCCATATGTTAGGAAATATCCTTGTCTTCAAAAAGGGACTTTTTATTATTTCTATGCATTGGTCAATTTCCTGTGCATTCTCCATTCTACATTTATATAGATTTATTAAAAATATTTAAAAATTATACACATATACTATAAAATATAAACATATTTAATATATGTATTATCAGCAAATGGCTTTTGACCAGTAAAAAGAAACTAGTGAATGAGTTATATGAATTATTAAATGATGAATCATAATGACTACAGTCTTTTTTAAAAAATAAATCTTTATTCAGATTATTACGATTGTTTTTCCTCCCCCCCCCCCCCCCCACAGCTCCCCTCCACCCGGTTCCCACCCCTTCTGCCCTTACCTCCCCCCCACTGTCCTCATCCATAGGTGTACGATTTCTGTCCAGTCTCTTCCTGCACCACCACCCCCCCCCGTTACCCTGAGAATTATCAGTCCACTCCATTTCTATGCCCCTGATTCTATTATATTCACCAGTTTATTCTGTTCCTCAGGTTTTTAATTCACTTGATTTTTAGGTTCACTTGTTGATAGATATGTATTTGTTGTTCATAATTTTCATCTTTACTTTTTTCTTCTTCCTCTTCTTAAAGAATACCTTTCAGCATTTCATATAATACTGGTTTGGTGGTGACGAACTCCTTTAGCTTTTTCTTATCCATGAAGATCTTTATCTGCCCTTCAATTCGGAATGATAACTTTGCTGGGTAGAGTAATCTTGGTTGTAGGTTCTTGTTATTCATCACTTTGTAGATTTCTTGCCATTCCCGTCTGGCCTGCATCGTTTCTCTTGAGAAATCAGCTGACTGTCGTATGGGTGCTCCCTTGTAGGTAATTAACTGTTTTTGTCTTGTTGCTTTTAATATTCTCTCTTTGTCTTTTTTTTTTTTTTTTTTTTTTTTTTTTTTTTTTTTTAATTTTTAATAAATCTTTATTGTTCAGATTATTACAGGTGTTCCTCTATTTCCCCCCCCCATAGCTCCCCTCCACCTGATTCCCCACCCCACCCCATGCCCTTAACCCCACCACTGTCTTCATCCATAGGAGTAAGATTTTTGTTCAATCTCTTCCCGCACCCCTCACACCTGCTTCCCCTGAGAATCGTCAGTCCACTCCCTTTCTATGTCCCTGATTCTGTTATATTCACCAGTCCATTCTGTTCTTCAGATTTTTCATTCACTTGATTTTTAGATTCACTTGTTGGTAGGTATGTATTTGATGTCATTTTGTTGTTCATAATTTTTATCTTTACCTTTTTCTTCTTCTTCCTCTCCTTAAAGAATACCCTTCAGCATTTCATGTAATCCTGGTTTGGTGGTGATGAACTCCTTTAGCTTTTTCTTGTCTGTGAAGCTCTTTATCTGACCTTCAACTCTGAATGATAGCTTTGCTGGGTAGAGTAATCTTGGCTGTAGGTTCTTGCTGCTCATCACTTTGAATATTTCTTGCCACTCCCTTCTGGCCTGCATAGTTTCTGTTGAGAAATCAGCTGACAGTCGTATGGGTACTCCCTTGTAGGTAATTAACTGTTTTTCTCTTGCTGCTTTTAATATTCTCTCTTTGTCTTTTGCCCTTGGCATTTTAATTATGATGTGTCTTGGTGTGGTCCTCTTTGGATTCCTCTTGTATGGGGTTCTGTGTGCTTCCTGGACTTGTACATCTATTTCTTTCACCAGGCAGGGAAAGTTTTCTGTCATTATTTCTTCTAATAGGTTTTCAATATTTTGCTCTCTCCCTTCTTCTGGCACCCCAAAAATTCGGATGTTGGTTCGCTTGAAGTTGTCCCAGAGGCTCCTTACACTATCTTCATATTTTTGGATTCTTTTTTCTTTTTGTTTTTCTGGTTGGATGTGTTTTGTTTCCACATATTTCAGATCTTTGGTTTGATTCTTGGGGTATGTTGATCTACAGTTGAGTTTCTGTATATTCTTTATTTCAGACAGTGTATGCTTCATTTCTGACTGATCCTTTTCCATTTTTTTGGCATTCTCATTAAGCTCCTTGAAGGTCTCATCAAGTTTCTCAGCTGTTTTAAGAAGATTCTTGAGTAACCTTATAAATGTGGTTCTGAACTCTATGTCATCCAGTAGTTTGCTTTCCTCCGTTTCTTTCATTCGTGACATGTTTCTTTGTCTCCTCATTTTGGCTGATTCCCTGTGTTGATGGAGTAGCTTTGTGTGGTAGGTGACCTATAGGGGGCAGTAGCTCAGCCTCCCCAATCACCTGATGTGGACACTCTTGGTACACCCCTTTGTGGGCTGAGTGCAAAGACTTGATGCAGTTAAAGCCTTAATTGCTGTTGGTACACTGGGAGGAATTGACCTCCAGGCCAATTAGCTGTGAGCACTCACTGTGTCTATAATGGAAGAACTGCTGCGCTGAAGACACACTTATGGGGCAGGACTTGTTTCAGTGGGGCTTTGGTGCTCACTGAGTCTGCCTTTGAATGTGTCACTTATGGATGTGAGGAGTTGAAATCTGGTGTCTCACTCTGACCACTAGGTACACTGGCTTCTGGATCTCCAATGGGGTGCAGGTCAGCTACTGTCTGTGGCCATCCAGCAGGAGCTACAGTGAGAGCTACAGTTTTCTCCTCTTTGCTTGGGGTTTAGAGGTTTTGGAGCTGTCTGACCCAGGCTGCAAGTTTGCTAGGTTAAGCTGCGATAGGGCGGGGCTTTCTTCTGCTAACGCTGCTGCTTGGAGCTTGGGTGGGTTTGTAGGTTGTGCAGGGCGGGGCCTCAGGGCGTCACTGGGTTAGGGCGTGGCAAACAGCAATGGCTGCTAGTTAGCAGGCTCTGAGTCCCCAAGGGCGTCACGGAGTCCCGTGCCCCAGTGCCGTAAACAATTATTCCTGCGCGCAGCTCTGCAAATAAGCCACCCTCACTGGCAGACAGTCCAGCTTCTCCCCGTAGGAGTTTGGGTCCCCCGCGTCTCCCCAGAAACTGGATTTCAGAGTAATCGGGGGCTTGTCTCCCTTTGGGTTGAAAAAAGCAACACCCGCCGCCAGCCCGGATCACGCGCCTCCGTACCTCAGCTTTTCAGCGCTCGTGCAAGTCTCGATGCTCTTTTCTCTTTCCTTCTAGTTGTAGAACTTCCACTCAGCCAGCTTTCCCGTGGTTCTGGGTGATAGACGTTTTGTCTTTTAGTTGAATTTTTGAAATTGTTGCGCGAGGCAGCAGTTTAGGTGTTTACCTACGCCGCCATCTTGGATTCTCCTCTCTTTGTCTTTTGCTCTTGGGATTTTAATTATGATGTGTCTTGGTGTGGTCCTCTTTGGATTCCTTTTGTTTGGGGTTCTGTGTGCTTCCTGGATTTGTAAGTCTATTTCTTTCACCAGGTGGGGGAAGTCTGTCATTATTTCTTCAAATAGGTTTTCAGTATCTTGCTCTCTCTCTTCTTCTGGCACCCCCATAATTCTGATGTTGGTACACTTGAAGTTGTCCCAGAGGCTTCTTACACTATCTTCAACTATTTGGGTTTTTTGGTTTTTTTTGCTTTTTGCTTTTTTGGTTGAGTGTTTTTTGCTTCTTTGTATTTCAATTCTTTGACTTGATTCTTGCAGTCCTCTAGTCTGCTGTTAGGTCTCTTTATAATATTTTTTATTTCAGTCAGTGTATGTTTAATTTCTAGTTGGTCCTTTTTCATATCTTCGAGGGTCTCATTATATTTATCGACCTTTTCCAGGATATTCTTGAAAAGCCGTATAACCGTGGTTTTGAATTCTATATCCAGTCGTTTGTTTTCCTCCATTTCTTTCATTTGTGATCTGTTTCTTTGTTGCCGCATTTTCACAGCTTCCCTGAGTTGGTAGGATAGCTTTGTGTGCTAGGTTTCCTATATGGCCCAGTGGGTCGGCCTCCCAGTTACCTGAGGTGGACACTCTTGGTGCACCCCTTTGTGGACTGTGTGTACAGCCTTGTTGTAGTTAAGTCTTGATTATTGTTGGTACCACTGGGAGGAATTGACCTCCAGGCCAGTTGGCTGTGAGGATCAGCTGTGTCTACGCTGGGAGAAGTTTGGTGTTGGAGACAGCCTTATAGGATTAGACCTGCCAAATTGTAAAAGCCTCTGTGCTCAGCTTGGATGGGGTGGAGTCTCAGGGCAGAGCAGACAGTCTTGGCTTCCCCTCAGCGCAGCCTTCCCCCACTCCCGAGCCTCTGCCCGAGAGTCCAGATTCCCCCCGCAAGAGCATGGGTCCCCAGGGGCTCGCCTGGAGCTGAGGTTCAGTGCAGTCAGAACCGGGGTTCAGTGGAGTCAGGAGCTTCAGAGTCCCTTCTGCTAGGAAAAGCCTGTGACAACCTCTGCAATCTTTGTGCACACTCACGCGCGTGCATTCAGACCTCTGCCCACCGGGGCTCCCCCGGCTCTCCCCCGGGTCTCCGAGTCTCCGAGTGCCTTTCTCTCTACCTGACAGTCCAGACTCCCCCTGTATGAGCCTGGGTCCATGGGGTTTTGCCCAGAACTGGGGTTCAGTGCAGTCGGGGGCCTCCTTCCCTCTCCCGCCAGAGAAAGTCAGCCAGGCTCTCAGCCGCCCTTCTTCTCTGCGTACACAAAGACCCTTTGCTGTTCCTCAATCCTTTGCCGTTCCTCCAGTTCTCCATGAGCTTTTCTCTTTCCTTCTAGTTGTAGAATTTCCACTCAGCCAGCTTTCCTGTGGTTCTGGATGGTGTCCATTCTGTCTTTTAGTTGTAGTTTTGAAATTGTTGTGCGAGGCAGCAGTTTAGGTGCTTACCTATGCCACCATCTTGGTTTCTCTACAGTCTTTTTTTTTTCTTTTGTTATTCCTCGCCTGAGGTGATCCTTTGGTGCAAGGGCCGACACTCTATCCACTGAGCTACACTGGCCAGAGCTACAGTCATTTATTTATTATGATCAATCAGCAATAATCAATATTAATAAACAACTATATAAATAAGAGGGAGAGAGACAGAAATATAAATGATGAGAGAAAATCATTGATCAGCTGCCTCCTGCCCACCTCTACTAGGTACCCAGCCTGCAACTCGGGCATGTGCCCTGATCAGGAATCAAACCGTAACCTCCTAGTTCATAGGTCAATGCTCAACCACTGAGCAACACCAGCCAGGCTTGATGGCTATTTTGTTGTTGTTGTTTATACTCACCTGAGGATATTTTTCTTTCTTTTTTTAAAAAAAAATATTTTAGTGATTTTTTACAGAGAGGAAGGGAGAGGGATAGAGAGTTAGAAACATCGATAAGAGAGAAACATGAATCATCCGCCTCCTGCACACCCACTACCGGAAATGTGCCGACAACCAAGGTACATGCCCTTGACCAAAATCAAACCTGGGACCTTTCAGTCCATGGGCCAATGCTCTATCCACTGAGCCAAACCAGTTAGGGCTTTCTTTCTTTCTCTCTCTCTCTCTCTCTCTCTCTTTTTTTTTTTTTTTTTTTTTTTTTTTTTTTTTTTTTTTTAGAGAGAATGCAATGGAGGAGGAGAGCCAGAGAGAAAAAAACACACATCAATGTGAGAGAGACACATTGATTGGTTGCCTCTTGCATGTGCCCTGACTAGGGCCAGGGATTGAGCCTGCAACCAAGGTATGGACCCTTAACCAGAATCAAACCTGCAACCCTTCAGACCGAGAACCCACGCTCTATCTACTGAGCCAAACTGGCTATTTTTAATAGATATTGCTCTATTTTGGGAGCAGAGATGCCATCATATTAACTCAGAGTTTCAATATAAAATGTTCCTTATTTCCAAACTTTTTATGTTAGTATACCTTAGGTGTGGGTTTTACAAATTTTGTGTTTAAAAAAATACAAAAGGATTTACAAAATTGGATTACTGACACATTTGAACCTATTTCAATAATCTTACTTTGTATTTTCCACCATGACCTGCTGCCAGCAACAGAAATTTATCATCTCATAGTATGGAGGCTAGAAGTCCAAAACAAGATGTCAGCAGAGCCGTGCTTCCTCTGACACCTGTAGGGAGAATCTTTGCTTGCTTATTCCTAAAATCTCAGCTATCACTTATGGCTTTTCTTCCTCTAACAAAATAGATTTGTAACTAAAATTAAGATATAGCTCACCACTATGGTCATATTGGACTGAGTTGCTTCTATATGGTCATAAAATTAGTAGAAAAAGAAACAGATATCCCACTAGAATCTGCTCAGATGTGAATAAACCAAATTTTATTTATTACCTGAGGAGAATGGAAAGGATTGTGTTGTAGAAATGGTGTTAGAGGAGGAATCCAAGATGGCGGCGTAGGTAAACACCTAAACTGCTGCCTCCCACAACAATTTAAACTGCAACTAAAAGACAAAACGTCTATCACCCAGAACCACGGGAAAGCTGGCTGAGTGGAAGTTCTACAACTAGAAGGAAAGAGAAAAGAGCATTGAGACGTGCACGAGCGCTGAAAAGCTGAGGTACGGAGGCACGTGATCTGGGCTGGCTGCGGGCGACTGGGTGCGTTGCTTTTTTCAACCTGAAGGGAGACAAGCCCCCGATTACTCTGAAATCCAGTCTCTGGGGAGACACGGGGGACCCAAACTCCTACGGGGAGAAGCTGGACTGTCTGCCAGTGAGAGTGGCTTGCTTGCAGAGCTGCGCGCAGGAATAATTGTTTACGGCACTGGGGCACAGGACTCCAGCACGCGGTCTGGGACACAGAGCCGGCTTACTAGCAGCCATTGCTGTTTGCCACTCCCTAACCTAGTGACGCCCTGAGACCCCGCCCCACACAACCTACAAACCCACCCAAGCTCCAAGCAGCTCAATTAGCATAAGAAAGCCTGCCCTATCGCAGCTTAACCTAGAAAACTTGCAGCCCGGGTTAGACAGCTCCAAAACCTCCAAACCCCAAGCAAAGAGGAGAAAACTGCAGCTCTCACTGTAGCTCCTGCTGAGTGGCCTCAGACAGTAGCTGACCTGCACCCCATTGGAGATCCAGAAGCCAGTGTACCTAGTGGTCAGTGTGAGACACCAGATTTCAACTCCTCACATCCATAAGTGACACATTCAAGAGGCAGACTCAGTGAGCACCAAAGCCCCACTGAAACAAGTCCTGCCCCATAAGCGTGTCTTCAGCGCAGCACTTCTTCCATTATAGACACAGGGAGTGCTCACAGCTAATTGGCCTGGAGGTCAATTCCCCCCAGCGTACCAACAGCAATTCAGGCTTAACTACACCAAGACTTTGCACTCAGCCCACAAAGGGGTGTACCAAGAGCATCCACATCAGGTGATTGGGGAGGCTGAGCTACTGCCCCCTATAGGTCACCTACCACACAAAGCCACTCCATCAACACAGGGAAGCAGCCAAAATGCAGAAACAAAGAAACATGTCACGAATGAAAGAAACGGAGGAAAGCAAACTACTGGATGACATAGAGTTCAGAATCACATTTATAAGGTTACTCAAGAATCTTCTAAAAACTGCCGAGAAACTTGATGACACTTCTGAGGAGCTTAGTGAGACCTTCAAGGACCTTAATGAGAATGCCAAAAAAATGGAAAAGGATCAGTCAGAAATGAAGCATACACTGTCTGAAATAAAGAATATACAGAAACTCAACTGTAGATCAACATACCCTAAGAATCAAACCAAAGATCTGAAATATGTGGAAACAAAAAACATCCAACCAGAAAAACAAAAAGAAAAAAGAATCCAAAAATATGAAGATAATGTAAGGAGCCTCTGGGACAACTTTAAGCGAACCAACATCCGAATTTTTGGGGTGCCAGAAGAAGGGAGAGAGCAAAATATTGAAAACCTATTAGAAGAAATAATGACAGAAAAATTTCCCTACCTGGTGAAAGAAATAGACTTACAAGTTCAGGAAGCACACAGAACCCCATACAAGAGGAACCCAAAGAGGACCACACCAAGACACATCATAATTAAAATGCCAAGGGCAAAAGACAAAGAGAGAATATTAAAAGCAGCAAGAGAAAAACAGTTAATTACCTACAAGGGAGTACCCATACGACTGTCAGCTGATTTCTCAGCAGAAACTATGCAGGCCAGAAGGGAGTGGCAAGAAATATTCAAAGTGATGAACAGCAAGAACCTACAACCAAGATTACTCTACCCAGCAAAGCTAGCATTCAGAGTTGAAGGTCAGATAAAGAGCTTCACAGACAAGAAAAAGCTAAAGGAGTTCATCGCCACCAAACCAGGATTACATGAAATGCTGAAGGGTATTCTTTAAGAAGAAGAAGAAGAAGAAAAAGGTAAAGATAAAAATTATGAACAACAAAATGACATCAAATACATACCTACCAACAAGTGAATCTAAAAATCAAGTGAATAAAAAATCTGAAGAACAGAATGGACTGGTGAATATAATAGAATCAGGGACATAGGAAGGGAGTGGACTGACGATTCTCAGGGGAAGCAGGTGTGAGGGGTGCGGGAAGAGATTGGACAAAAATCTTACTCCTATGGATGAAGACAGTGGCGGGGGGTAAGGGCATGGGGTGGGGTGGGGAATCAGGTGGAGGGGGGCTATGGGGGGGAAAAAAGTGGAACACCTGTAATAATCTGAACAATAAAGATTTAATTAAGAAAAAAAAAAAGAAATGGTGTTAGAAAGTTTCTGAAACTCTATTATTCATTCATTCATGGAAACCTACCACTTAAAAAGAGAAATTTAGTATTAAAAAACTGGAAGGAAGATGAGCACAAGTATGCCTATGTAAAGCATGTTTTCTAGAGCAAATCGTTCTGTATTGGGGTCTTATGTCATTATATTAGAGCTCCCAGTACTGAAATGTATGGAATTGACAGAAGCAATAGAATATGTTAAGAAACGTTACAAACAAGTGGCAGAAACTTGAGCTTGCAGGAGCCTAACAAAGTGTTTCAGTGAATATTCATGAAATACGTGTTTCAAAGCAAATGTTCACAAGTTGAATTGGAGTGTAAGTGGGTAGACTGTGCGCCGATTGATGCAGGGCTAATGTAGAATGGCCCATCAACTAACAATATTTTACAAAGTACCTGTTTATTGTTTTGTAATATGTTACAAATTAAAGTATAAATTATGTTTTTGTTACACCCTTTTATGACCGCATCGCGTAAGAAACATCAGTACACTTGACGTTCCCTGTGTGCTCTTTCCTGAGTACACTCTGCCCCCTGCAGGTCTCATTTTCTTGCTTTAAAAAAAAAAAAAGTTTTCCATCTCCAAACAACATATTATTGCATTTTGACTGTTTTCAATTTCACATGAACGTGTTACATTGTTTGCAGTTGTCTGTGATTTGCTGTATTCCTTAAGCCTTTTTAAAAGATTTATGTATGTGGTTGTACATGATATAGATGTATTTCATTCTTTTCCACTTCTGCACATTCTATCTCATTATGTAAGAATATAAAAATTACTAGTGAATTATCCTCACATCAGACACTTGGACTATTTTTTCCCTATTGCACACAGTGCTGTTTCTTCCCATCCTTATACACATCTCCTGGTGAACCTGTGTACCATTTCTCTAGAAGAGAAATTTGTGTGCCATATATTTCTTTCTTAAGAAATATCAAATCATTCTCTATTTTTTTTGGTAAGAGATTGAACTTTCAATAGCTCGTTATAAAAGTTCTTATTACTTCACATCTTCAACAACATTGTCAGACTTTAAATTTGTCACTTTGAAATTATGAAATGGTATTTAACTTACAGGTGCCAGTTTCATAATGAAATTTCCATTTTTTTTTCCTTTGGAATGCAGCAATTTCACAATGAT
This sequence comes from Corynorhinus townsendii, assembly GCA_026230045.1. NCBI lineage: Eukaryota > Metazoa > Chordata > Mammalia > Chiroptera > Vespertilionidae > Corynorhinus > Corynorhinus townsendii. Next base: position 197,551,441 of record JAPDVU010000003.1, read on the forward strand.
ATGACCCAATGTGGATTTCTTTTCCTTTATAAAAAAATCCTGGCCAGGCTATTTTATAAGTAGATTAATGTTTAATATTTCTGGAAAATTCTCAGAAATTATTTTTTCAAATATTTTGTTTCCCATAGTCTCTATCTACTCTACTGTTGGATGCATAATGTATGTATGGCCTTATCTTATGCCTCTTAAGCTCTATTTTATATTTTCTACTGTCTCACACTCTATTTTATGGTTTTCATCATAGGGAAAATTATATTATTTATCTCCATAAAATGATATTATTCATCGCCTTCAGTTAAGGCTCTTGACAAAATTAAATATTCATGGCAGCATTATTCATGATGCCCAAAGCATGTAAACAACTGAAGTATCCTTTGATAGATTGGATAAAGATGAGGTGGTACATACATACAATATAATACTATTCAGCTATAAGAAAAGATGAAATACTATGTTTTGCCATAACATGGATGGACCTTGAGAATATCATGCTAAACAAACTAAGTCAGACAAAAAAAGTTAAGAACCATATGATTTCACTCATATGTGGGATATAAAACTGGAAGCAACAAATGAACAAACAAGAAAACAAATAAAAACTCATAGACACAGACAACAGTATAGTGGTTAACAGGGGGAAGCAGAATGCGGGGTAGTAAAGGATAAAGGTGGGCAAACATATGGTGATGGAAGAAAATTTGACTTTGGGTGGTGGGAACACAATGTAATATATAGACGATGTATCATAGAATTGTATATTTGAAACCTATTTAACCTTATTAATTAGTGTCACACCAATAAATTAAAAAAAAAACAGTATGGTACTGGCACAAAAGTAGACACAGTTGAATGCAATAAACAAAAATTCAGAAATTAATACAAGTACACAAAAATATATGTGCCATGTCAAAACGGTGTTTTAACCAAATGAAATTGGAACAAGTAACTAGCTGGCCATTTGGAAAAACAGTGAAATTGGATCTCTATGTCATACACCAGAATAAATCCCGAATGGACTAGAAATCTAAATGTAAAAAAACCAAAACCATACTAGTGCAAGAAGAAAACATAGGTGAAGTTTTATATAACACAGGTCTGAGAACTTAACTTGCTAAATTACACCTGAAAATTCAGATACTACATAACATACATAAAAACACTATTCGTGTTTTTAACAAAAGACAAATGAGAAAATGAGTGAATAAATTTTGCAAAATATAGCTAGGTAAAGAACTAATGTAAATAGCTCTTAAGAATAAAGAAATGCCAACCAGCGTGGCTCACGAACTAGGAGGTCATGGTTTGATTCCCAGTCAGGGCACATGCCCAGGTTGCGGGCTCAATCCCCAGTGTAGGCATGCAGGAGGCAGCCAATCAGTGATTCTTTCTCATCTTTGATTTTTTTTTCCTCTCTCTCTCCCTCTCCCTACCTTTCTGAAATTATATATATATAATATAGAATAAAGAAAAAAAGATCTGTGATACCCTGATGGCAAGGGCACTTAATCCCTAGATAGTGGCTCTTATGGGCCATTTTATGAGCTAGGGGTTCTTGGAGAAATCTTTGATTCCAGGATTGAGACAGGGGAGGTCAAAGTGACCTAGTCTTTTCTCTTTTTTTGGCGGGGGTGCAATATTCAGAAGGCAAGGCAATGTTCATAGACTGTGGAGACTTGTTCAAAGGACAAAGAAGCTAGCTTGAAGGGAGTGATACTGGACAAATTTAGGGAGATTTAAGCATTAAAGAAGCCAATAATGAATTAGAAAGTATTGAACAAAAACAGAATATAGGTGTCCATAATATTACTCAACGTATAGGGGAGGTGAGGAGACAGGAGAGTTCTTATTTAAGAAAGGATGCCAGCTAATAAAAATGCAAGAAATGACAGAAATAGAAAATCAAGGTTTTGCCTCAATCTACAATTTGAATAATTGCTCCGGACAAAAATCATCAATGGATTTTTTAAATCATTTGGAGAAAGTTTTTTGGGGAATTAGTCGTGAATAGACTGGGAATACCATGACAAGCAGAAGGAATAACAAGCAGTGATGTCAAGCAGGAATGTGTGGGATGTGAATGACACCAGAGGCCATAGAGCGATAGAGTGAGGGAAAGTGAGAGGAGAAGCAAAGGGGAAAGTAAATGGGTAGCTAGGTCATGTGGAGACAGATGCCCTTATAAGAACTGGCTTTTTGTCATACTGAAATGGGAAGGAATTACAAGGTCTTTAGCAAAAAGAGTAATAAAAGTTGACTTACATTTCAAAAACAATATTACTCTGTGAATAGTCTGGAATAGGGACAGGAGAAAGCAAGAGAGACCTGTCAGGATGTTCTAGTTATCATAGGCCGAGGGAATCAACATAAATATGAGTATAAACAAGAGTGTGATGGTTAATTTTATGTGTCAACCTGACTGACTCATGGGGTACCTAGATGTCTGGCTAAACCTTATTCCTGAGTGTGTGTGAGAGTGTTTACAGGTGACATTAACATTTGAATTGGTGGACCCAGTAAAGGAAATTGTCCTTTTCAATGTAGGTGGACATTATCCCGTCTGTTGAGGACCTGAATAGAATAAAAAGCAGAGGAAGGGAGCATTTTGCTTTTTCCTACCTGATTGCTATTGTTTGAGCTGAGACATTGGTCTTTATCTGTCCTTAACTGGGACTTACACCGTCATCACCCCTGGTTCTCAGGCATTTGAATTCAGACACCACTAGCTTTCCTGGTTCTTCAGCTTGCAGATGGGAGATCATGAGACTTCTCAGCTTCCATAATTGCATAAATCAATTCTTTATAATAAACCTCAGGGTTCTCAGGAGAACTCTAATAAATATACAAAAGGGCAATTAATGGGAAAGAACAAATTTTCTCTGTATGATTTGTGAACAGTGCACACATTGAGAATAAAACACAAAAATATAAATTTTGGAAAGTCATACAACATTATGACCATTTAAAGAGGAGATCAACCAAAGAACTTGCATGCATATATACATAATTCATGGACACAGACAATAGGGTGGTGACGGTCTAGGGTGGGGGGGTAGGGGTAGGCTAGAAGAGGTCAATGGGTGAAAAAGGGGACATATGTAATACTTTAAACAATAAAGATTTTTTTAAAAAAAGAATAACCAGAAATTAGATCTTCATGTCTGAACAGAATTTGACAGGTAAACAAACTTGCTGAAATTCCTGTTATTCAGTTCTATACTAATGGCAGTCTTAAATCTATCTTAATACTCATTCTATTTCAAATATTATATTACTGCATTTATCTTAAGAGAAAATAAAGTTTTATAGGAATTAAGAACACATGTGAAATGACAGTTTATTGAGGAATACGATGAAAAAACAACAACAATGTAATATAGCACTTTCCCAAGATAGCCCAAGGAATCAGAACGTGCAAACTGAAATTTTAATGAGAGACAATTGACATTATTGTCAATTACTTAGTGAACATTGTTTTTTAAAATGTGTTATATTTTGGAAGTGAGAATGTGTTGTATTTGCTTTTAGTTGTTGCATTTCATCAAGTAGTAAATGAAAATTACAACCTTACTAATAAACTTAAGTTTCTAGCAAAAAACCAATAGCTCTCTTGGAAATAGCTAAAATGGGCTTTAATACTTGGATGGATACAGACTGTGTAAAAGGAAAGGATGTACAGAGGGTAGAGGAGAAATAAAAGCATGTTTCAGCAAAATAAGATACATTGTTGAGAAACAATTGGGAATATTATACTGATAGCTAGAGCCCTTATTTAGAATGCTAATCTAGTACCAAACTCATCTGCTTTCTATCCATAAAACTACAAGTAAGACCTGAATGCTTCAATTTTTGTTCCAACAAAGTTCCAAGCAACATTTAATGGTTTATGTAGGACAACTTTCTAATCCACAGTGCTGTCGTTTTGTCTGTTTTACCATTTTATGACCCAACTTTAATTTTACACAAAACATTTCAAAATCCAAAATCAGTTAAGAAAAATAATCTCAAAGGTAAACATAGCCAAACACGACATGCTGCAGTTTCTCCCAGATGCACAAATTTTACTTTTGATGAGAGCTTATAACAGGCCATTAGAGAAGGGGGGGGGGGGGCAGAAATGGCTAAAACAATTATACAGTATAATGGTTTTCTCTTCATCAGTTCATTGACTCACATCTGCGATTATATTGAATCTGCTGCTAGTTAAATAGGGACATAGTAGGAAATAAAACATCTGGACCAAAATCATGGCTGACGTACTTTTCACAAACATTTTCTATCCCTCACGCTTTGTGTTAACTTGACAAGGTTTCATGAAGGGATATTTTTTCCTCCTTAAAAGTTGCTAAAATAAGATTATTGTCATAAAATATCTATGTTACCCATTTCCTTCTATAATGGAGTATAACAACGTAGATAAATATTTCAAATTAGTTCAGTTAAAATATTTTTTGTCTGATAATTTTAGAAAATGAATCTTTATTTCATATCTACCTTCAGAAACAATGTTGAGCTTTTTTGATATTTGTAATTCCTTAGTTCTTATCATTATAATGTTTAGGGGTTTCTTCTCAGGTCATTTCTTTGGCAGCCTGGTTATACAAATACAGTAAGTCCACATTTAATGTTGTCAGCAGGTGGTACCTAAGCCACCCCTCCAAGAGTGGTGTATGTGTGTGGATATATATAGACTAGTGGCCTGGTGCACGAATTCATGCACATTGAAAGGGAATTAATTAGAAGAAATATTTTAATATCACTATTTGCCAAGTCCCGGGTGCAGGTATCCAGCTCCCTCCTCCTTCCTGTCAGAGTCTGGGCCAACACCTGCCAGGATGCAGTGTCAAGTCCTGTCAGCACCATGAGACCCAGAGTCAAGTCCCTGCCATGCACGTAGCCTCACCCACCCATACGCACCTCAAAATCGCACGAGACCCAGACCTGCAGTCACCCACGGGAACACAGTATCAAGCCCCTGCCAGGGCCACGCAGGACTCCCCCAAGTCCTGGAGCCCCACCCCTTGGGACCAGCGCCACACGGGACTTCCCCAATGCACCTCCTGGTCAAGTGCCCACCGGTGCCCACGGGATGCAGCATCAAGTCCCCATCCACCTGCATGCACCTCCCCGCACATGCAGCCCTGCCCACCCACACATGTCTGCCACGCATGCAGCCACCTGGTGATTGGTCATTATGGCATGAGGGCATCATAACCACAGGCTTTTTATAATATAGGATAGAAAGATTCATAGTTATAAGAGAAAAAAAATTCTCTAATTCAGAGTGGAAATGTGCCCATACTGGTCCAAAGCTGTCTTCTTGACAGCCAATAGACAGATAAATTCTACATAAATTGGTCATATTTCTTTTTTATTTCTCATATTGCATACATTTTTTGAAGTATATAATGAGGGGACTAAGAAGAGCTAGGTCTTCTGATTTAAATTCAGTTTTGTCATGGTTGACAAGAACAGAGATTAGTGATAAACAGGGGGTAGAGGCTTTTTCTACCATAATGACATATACTTGAAAGGTAAAATTTGAAGGGAGCAAGTCTTGATAAACGATAGGGTCAGGAAGAGTATCAAAACTGGTTACAGGAACTACTAATGGTAAGTATTGGTCTTCTATTGGTTAAGGGAGTTGTTGGCATATTCAACAATCAGAGAGGTTGCACACTGTAGATGCGCTTTGGGAGAACGTTATCTAGGCATTACCTTTTCAAGCATAAATGGTTATAAAAAGGAATAAGTAGAAAGGAATGCTTGATTTGGTTGTCATTGTAACAAGTGAAAGATTAAACAGTAAAGCAGGTGGGGCCCTGGTCAGTGCAACTAAGTGGTTGGCGCATTGGCCCGCTCATCAAAGGATCACAGGTTCTATTCCCAGTCGTGTGCACGTACCTGGGTTGTGGGTTCACTCCCCACCAAAAACAATGGACAAAAATATCCTCAGGAGAGGATTTATGACAACAAAACAAAAGGTGGGAAAGGCAGAGTAAATGATTTAATAATGAATGTAAGGGATGCAGGAGCGATCAGGAGGTATAGAATTAGGGGGGATATTAAGAGTTTTCAAATTTGTACTGGCGGGGGCGGGGGGGAAAGCAGAGATCCCAGGCTACTTCTAAAAAATCTTGAGTGAGAGTCTGGGGGTTCTTAGCTAGATAGAAGAGGATAAAAATGGTAAGGAATAGAAGACTTCTTAGAGTTGGGCATTTCTGGTGAAAGTTCAGAAATCAGGTATCAGTTTCTTTACTCTTAAGATTGTCTACTTCTTGTGCTGGAGAAAATGTCTGTTTCTTGTCCTGGAGACAACTTTTTCAGGCGTAGTAGACAAAAATCTCCTGGGTATACTAGTAAACGGGAAAGGTAGTCTTTGTTTCCTAGGAGCACACTGTGGAAGGAATCCTTAATGAGGTTTAATGAGAGTTATTCTACAAGGCACTAACTAATTCTTGACAATAATCTAAAAGGTTTCCTTTTATAAGCTTTGGTGGATAAAGTCCTTCAGTCAAATTTATACATCTTCCTGTTACTATTTCAAAAAAAGTAGAAAGTTTATATTTACCAAATGAGTGGAGCAAAAATAAAGAAGAACCAAAGGGAGAGCTTTGGGTCATGAGAGTCCAAATGCTCTACAAATATTGGCCAATTGAGTTTTAATATGCTGTTTGTGTGTTCCACCAAACCAGAAGATTGGGAGTGGTGTGTACAATGGAAGTGTTGATAAATAGGTCAGATTTTGCAAGTGGCTTGGACAATCTGTCCTATAAAATGAGCTCCTCCATTACTGTGTAATTCTCGAGGGACTCCCCAGGTTGAAATATTCTTTTCTTTACCTGTGACCATGGTTGTGATACAATAGTTTGGAAAAATCTTCAACCCAGTGAGAAAAAATACAATTTATAACAAGTTCAAATTCATAATTCTGAGAAGTAGGGAGTTAGATAAAATCATGTTGCCATAATTCAAATGGTTCAGTTGGCAGAGGGAAATGATCTATGTTGGCATATATCAGCTTGCCAGGATTGCACTGAGGGAAGATTTTGTACACTCAATAAATTTGATGTGCAATGGCAGCAGAGAGTCCCTGATGGTATTGCTTTCCCCACTCAGTAATTTTTTCTTTGTTCCAATGGGTAAGGTTATGAATAAAAGTTAAAACTTCTCTTTGAAGGCTGAGAGGAAGAACTGGGCAGCAGCTTGACCCAAACCATATCTTCCAAGTTAAATAAAAAGTGCAGCCTTGTTTTATTCATTTCCCCCTTTCAGTGTTTGCGGCTTTGGCCAGTTGGAAATAAGGCACAACCTCAGGCAGAGAAGTGGGAGGAAATGTAGCAGGAGAGTAAACGTTTGTGGTTGGCTCTAGCCGGTTTTGGTCAGTGGATAGAGCGTTGGCCTGCAGACTGAAGGGTCCCAGGTTCAATTCCAACCAAGGGCACATGCCTAGATTGTGGGCTCAATCCCCAGTAGGGGGCATGCAGGAGGCAGCTGATCAATGATTCTCTCTCATCCTTGATGTTTCTCTCTCTCTATCCTCCCTTCCTCTCTAAAATCAATAAAAATATATTTTTAAAAAGTTTGTGGTTGATGTGCTGTTGATTTAGCATCAGCATCAGCTAAGTGGTTCCCGAATCCAGTTTTACCCTATGTAGAAGAGAGCTCCTATATCTTTAAAATAGCCAGCTGTCTAGGAAGTAAGATAAAGTCTAAAAGATTAAGAATAAAATCTTTGTTTTTGATGGGTTGTCCTAAGGATGCAAAGAGCCCGTGGCACTTACAATGTATACCAAAATCCTGGTTATTCCGAAAGCATACCTGCTGTCTGTATAGTATTAGCACTTTTGTCTTTGACTAAGATATAGGCTCTAATTCGTATATAATTCAGCTTGTTGTACAGACCTGGTATTTGAAGATGGGCTTAATTCTATAACCTCCTCTAAAGAGACAATACACAACTGGCTTGGTAGGAACCAATCTATGGCTGGAGATAAGACTGATCAATGAACCCGTTGAAAATAGTATTAGGTAAAGGAGTCTCTTAAAGATCTAGTCATGGAGTAATTGGTGTGTCAGGGAAATGCAGTCATGGGGGATATTGTCAGGGAGGGGAAGGAGAATTGAAGGATTAAAAATAGATGATTGTTAGATGAGGAGAAGGGAGAAGTATTTCATAGGAGGTAAGGTGGCTAACAGAGATATTCAATATGATTGGAGTTTAAAGGGGACTCAACTGCTTGGGGAACACAGACAGTGAGAGGGGAGATCCAATAACTATTTTTTTCTGAAGCTTTAATTAAAGTAGCTGTGCTGGCTACTCCCTTTCATGGACAAAAAGGGAAAAGGGAATGTTATAATTTGGGTACTGTAGCATTGGTGCTTGAGTCAGTTATTTCTTTAAAATATTAAAATATTGTTTATATTGGCCCCTCTTGCCTTTTGTGCCAAGAGGGACCCTCTTCTCACAATCCAATTGCCCTCAGCTGTTACCTGAGCTTTCTGTTCATGCTGAGCTTGAAGCCTCGTGGGGGCTGGTACCATGGATCTGTCTCACACCCAATTGTGTGAGCTGGGCCCTCACTGGAGAAGAAACCCGAGTTCCCCGAGATATGTGATCAGCACCGGGACCCTGCCAGCAGGCCAGGGATTCCCAAGGCAGGTGCTGGGTGTGCAGGCCATGGGGGCATAGGCTACCAAGGAGACAGAACTGAACCTCACACCACCCTGCTTGGCCCCGGAGGATGGCTGGTTAGCCAGAGACAGGTAAGATTCCTCAAGTAAGGAACAACCTAAGACAGGCACAGTCGCAGAGGGGCCATCAGGAGAGAACTTGGGGGGGCAACAGAAGTGGGGCACAGACCCTCCCCCCCAACATTGCAGGGGCTTGAACCCTTGCCCCTTCTGAAGGAGGTCTCCTGCCCTCATGGCTGCTTCATGCTTCCCACACCCAGCTCAGATCGGGACCCAGGCAACAGAAAGAGACTTGGCCCAGCTCACATTGAGATACAGGTGACAGATAGAGACTTGGCCCAGCTCAGATTGGGACCCAGGTAACAGACAAGAGACTTGGCCGACAGCAGCTGCCCTATATCTAAATTCAGCCTAGCATCTGGAATGCTCAGGGCCCACTCAAGAATGTAAATAATCCTTCCCACTAATATTTACAGGGTAAACTAAGATTGTTGGTAGAGTATTAAATTTGACAGTAAAATAGTAATCAAGTTTTCAGATTAATTTAAATAGGCTTCAGATTTATTGAAATAAGTGAATATTCAAGTAAATTTAATCTTACTGGACAAAAAGCTGTTCTTAAAGTAATAACTAAAATTTCTATTGGTAGTTCATCTCATGGTAAAATTCCTGAATATGCAATGAACCTAAACCAGTCATATTTGTGGGCAAAAAAAAGAAAAATTTAAATTTAAAGTTATCAAGACTGCATTATAAAATTTACAAAAACCTCCATTAATAAAAAAAAAGGGGGGGGGATAGTAGGGCAATATCATGTAAGGAAAAATATCCTATAAGTAAATTACATCTAGAAAATTTTTACTTTACCAAATTAATTTTCATTTGTAATGCTAACAGCAAGACACCCATGAAAAACACACATGGTGTCTAAATAAGACAAAGGAAAATCATTTGAACAAAAATAAAAAGGATCCCAAATCAATTATATAGAAAAGATTCCTTTATTAACTTGTGGTCGAGAATATATTTGTATATTTTCAGAAAACAACCCCAAGACCAGGTGTATTCCTGCAACAGAGAGGAATTGACAGGAGTGCTCCAACCACGAAGACAAGAGGAAAAAACAGTCCAGAGATGGAAGACGCTGACAGCGCCTTGCCATGGGAGCAGTCAGCAGCTGTGCACCGCTGCAGGTTACCTAGCACCAAACCAGAGAGGGTCGGACCTGCATTGCCAGCATGTGTCCACCATCCAGATATCATTGCTGACATGTACACATAAGGAACTGTTAGACATTGAAACGGGGACTCAGAACTGTTGGACATTGAAATTGGGACTCAAACATTGTTTTCTTTTGTTATTATATGTTTATTTCTAGTCTGCAAAGGCAAAACTTTTTAAAGGAAAGAAATGGTGGGAAAAAGATACAGAGGCAAAGAAGCATTGAACAGACTGTCAAACTACATTGGGAAGACAGGGGAGGTTGGGCGAGGGGGGCTGTAAGAGACCAGCCGAAGGACTTGTACGCATGCATATAAGCACAACCAATGGATACAAGATACTGGGGCGGGGCCGGGGGGGGGGGGAGGGCGGGCAGGTGAAGGCATGTACTGGGGGGTAGGGGAGGTCAGGGGGAGGTCAATGGGGGGAAAAAAAGGAGACATATGTACTACTATTTGTAATACTTAAAACAATAAAATTTTAAAAATGCAAAAAAAATATTGTTTAGCCTCATCATTCCAATATAGGGGGTCCAGAGAAGAGGCTTTTAAGAGCGGTTATAAAGTTTAGGAGAGTAAGGAAAAATTAAGAAGCCAATTGCAGCAGTATTCTGAAAGTCCTATAAGAACCCTCGAAGTTGTCTTTTAGTTTTGGGTTTGGGGAAAGCCGCTATGCCCTGTATTAAGGAAGGGTCAAGGTTTAGATCCTTTGGGGTAAGATGTCTAAAATTTTTACAGAAGGCTGACAGAATCAAAGCTTCTCTTTTGTAACCTTATGTCCCTTTAAGAGCTAGATTATGTATTAAGTGGAGACTGTCTGCTAGAGGGGGAGCATAGAAGTATCTCTATATACTGGAGTAAGAGAGAAATACAATATCTCTAAGATCTGCCTTAAGAATTTGAGAAAAATAATTAAGCTTTTAGTATACCCCTGGGGTAAGACAGTCCAGGTATATTATTGAATTTTCCAAGTGAAAGCAAATCGAAATTGACTTTGTGAACCAACTGGAATATTGAAAGTGTCACTGCAGAGGTCCAAAGCAGAAAAAAAAACCAAGTCTTGGGAGGGATATTTGATCGGAGGGTATAGGGATCAGGAGCCATAGGATGCCGGGGAATAACTATATTATTAACCACTTGGGGGACAAATAAATAGCCACCCCCTTCCATTAGGCTTCTGGACTAGGATGATAGGGGTGTTGTAGGGGACAATGAGTCCCTCAGCTAAAAGTTCCTCTATTATGGTCTGAATTCCTGTCTTCGCCTCAAGGTTTAGGCGATATTTATTTATGTTGGGTAAAGGTTTATTAGCATCTGCTTGAATTTTGATAGGGGCTGCCAAATGAGTTTTCCCTATATCAGTGAAAGATAATTCCAGAGATAGTCAGGCAGCTCTTGGAGGGTGAGACTCTCTCTCTCTCTCTCTCTCTCTCTCTCTCTCTCTCTCTCTATATATATATATATATATATATATATATATATATATATATATATATATATATATAAAAGCCAAGTGACCAGAACGCCGGAATGGCTGGAACCACTGGAATTACTGGTCGCTATGATGCATACTGTGGCTGGTCCCGCCCTGGATTGCTCCCCCAGTCAGAGGTGGGGCTGGCTGACCTCCCGTGGCTCTCCTCCTCCCCTCCCCCCCAGCTTGGCTACGATCTGGCTCCAATTGTGGGCGGGACCAAGGGCCAACCTCCCTCATCCCCTCCTCCCTGCTGGCCCTGCCCTGATCAGCCCCCATCGGGGTGGGTCTGCTGGACCCCACCCATGCACGAATTCGTGCACCAGGCCTCTAGTTGTTAGATAAAGTTAAGGAATAGATAAGACTTTAAAAACGACTTCTGTCTTGTTATTTGAGGAGGTTAAATCTAATAATATTTCTCCCTTAGGGAAGAAATAATATGAACTTGGTAGGTTTCTAGACAATATCTTCCTAATAAATGAATTGGCGCAGAAGGGACAAGTAAAAAATGATGACTACTAGAGAGGAAGCCAATCTGAAAAGGAACAGGTAAGGATTTGGGGACTGTTACAGGATTATTAGTTACCCCAACCATTTGAATTTTTTCTTGACCCTGGGAAGGAGACAGTGAAAGGGCGTTGGGGTTGAGAACTAAAAAGGATGCTCCTATACTTATTAAAGTTCTACTAATTTGTCCCCAATTATAATATCTCCCCCCTCCCCCAATTGGTTGACTTTTAAAAAGGAAAATGTCCCCTTTCTTTCTTCTGAGCATCCCTATTTTTGTGTTCCAATTTGAAATTTGGGGTTCAGATTAGGGTGCAGTTGCAACCAGCATTGATATTTGAGACAGTCCTTTTAAAAATGTCCTGGTCTTTTACAAAAGAAGCAAGCCTTTGGATCTGGAATTTGGGCATTTTTATTATTTGGTGGGGATCAGTTTATTAAATTACTGAAGTTGCAAAGTCATTAGTTTAATAGTTCTTTCTTGGCAATCCAAAAATTTTTTTTCCTATTATCACTCTTTTTGAAATGATGTTAGAGGGTTTATTTGCCAATGAGGTGATCTCGAGGGCATTTATTTGCCTGGTTAAGGTTATGTTGTTTAACTAGGTGCTGATATTTTCAGAAAGACATGCTACATATATTGAATTAAATAAATTAAGGGTCTCATCATTTAATTCCTTAATTCCTGGGTTTTGTTGAAAGGTCTTTTTGAACTGGTCAGGATAACCAATAGTTCCTGTACATCTATGGATGGCCCTCCACTTAATCTATTTTGGAAATATTTAAAAATGGCCTTAAGTAATTTATTGATCTGCTTCTGTATGGCTTCTAGGACTATGGCTCTGGTCAATTTAAAATATTGTAAAGGGTGGCCGATTCAATATATTCTTTAAATAAAATATTTCCAACTAACATATGGATTAGTTGATAAAGATCCAAGAAGCCAGTTTGATAAGCACATAGAAGATTTAAAGGTTCAAATTCAAGGAAATTACTTTTTGGATCTGGGAAGTCCTTTACTATGGCTTAATAGTTCTGATTTAAACTAGAGTGTATAAGAGACAGCATTGACCCCATCAGAATTTTCCTGACATTTAAAAGGTGTCATGAGAATAGGAGCCTCAGGAGGGGGATTACTGAGGAGAAAAAGGAGAGTTCAGCTAGAGAAGGATAGGCAGGAGGGGCAGGGATGAGTCAGTCGAGGAAGGAGGATGAGTTAGGGAAGGAGGAAAAGCCAGCTAGGAGAGATGCATGTGCCAGAGCATTCCTCTAGTTTTTTAAGTCTCTTATTTTCATGCAGAGAGGCTGTAGTGGCCTCTTGGTTTCTTTTGGAACAATTGAAGAGCACTTCCAATTGTCTTTGAGAGGTCTAGAAACATTTTTGTTCTAATTGGGCTCTTAAATAAACTAATTTAGGAAAGTCAAAGGAGTCCCAGAGGGGCTCTCTATATAACGTTTAATATAAAGTCATTCTGGTACAAAGACTGTCAGTTGCAGGCCTCTAGGTAGTTTTTAGCCATGTTATCCTGCAGGAGCTTCTAGGCAATGGATGGCCAGCAGATGTCACCTTAGAACCAGAATTAGCAAAAGATTTGAACCATTGAAATGTTAAACAGATGGTAATGAGCTCATGAAAGATGCTCAACATCATCGGTCATTAGAAAAATGTAAATTAAAATCACAATAAGATACCACTGTACTCTATTTAAAACACTAAAAGCAATGAATGAATGAGTGAATGGATGAGCTGACAATTTCACATTTTGCAGGGAAGCAAAGTCACTGGAGTTCTCATATACTGCTGGTAAAAATCAAAATGATATAACCACTTTGGAAATCAGTTTTACAATTTCTTATAAAGTTAAACATACATTTATAATATGATTCCACAATCCCATTTCAAAGTATTTGCCCAAGTAAATTTAAATTTATGTTCACATGAAAACCTATTCATGAATGTCCATACTAATTATAGTGGCTTTATTAATAATGGCCTAGTAGATATAGTTCCAAATGTCCTTTTTCTGGTGAATGGATAAACAAAATATGATCCTAATATATAAAAACCCTGGGTACGTCACAACAGGAGGCTCAACCAACCAGAAGTCAGTCCTGAAGTCAGCACTGGGTTGCCATGGAGACCCAGCACTGACTGTTGAGGGGGTTGCTAATCAGGCCCGGAGAGAGGCCTGAAGAGAGAAGCAGGGTCTGATCCGTAGCCTGTGTGGGCAGCTATTGATCAGCACTTGCCTCTCTCTTTCTCTTTGGGCCAGGCCAGCAAATGTGCCTCCATTTCTCTCCAGGCCTCCACTGGGGCTGCTGATCAGCCCTGCCTTTCTGATCAGGCCCCATTTATAAGCCCAGAGACACTGGCATTGAAACCGACCAATCAGAACCAAATCTGGGTCAACTGTGAGGAGCCAATGGCTGCCTAGGAGATGGAGCTTTTGACACTGATTGGCATAGAAACTAACCAATCAGAACCAAATTGGCCAGCAGAGGAGGGAAGTTGGGGGCGAGATCAGGCTGGTAGGGGAGGGCAGTTGGGGGCGATATCAGGCTGGCAGGGGAGGGCAGTTGGGGGCAACCAGGCTGGCAGGGGAGGGCAGTTGGGGGCGAGATCAGGCACGCAGGCAGAGGCAGTTAAGGTTGATCAGGCAGGCAGGCAGGTGAGCGGTTAGGAGCCAGCGGTTCTAGATTGTGAGAGGGATGTCCGACTGCCAGTTTAGGCCTGATCACAGTCGTACACCCCCCAAGGGGTCCCCGATTGGAGAGGGTGCAGGCTGGGCTGAGGGAACCCCTCCCCTCCATGCACGAATTTTGTGCACTGGGCCACTAGTACATCCATACAATGAAATATTACTTAGCCCTGAAGAGGAACAAGCCTGAGACATACAATAGCGTAGAAGAACCCTAAACACATTATGCTAAGTGGAAGAAGCCCAACTCAATAGTATGTATTTTGTATATTTCATTTATATAACATTATGGATAAAACAAAACTACAAGTATGGGGAATAGCTTAAGTAATTGTCAGGTATTTGAGGTGGGCAGAGGTTAACTACAAAGAGGCAGTATTATTTTAATGGAACTATTCTTTGTCAAAACCAGAACTGTATATAAAAAAGTGATTTTTACTATATGTATATTAAGACAAAAATAGCAACATAAAAAGCAATTTGGTCCTCTATATGTCCCTTTCTATGCCATATATGTGTAGCTTGTCTTCTAAGATCTCAACCAGCATTCTAAATGGTACGTGGAACTTAAAAAAATCTTTTAACTTCTTAATATTTCTCTAGATGATATACTGATATTTTTAAAGTTACTTTTATCACACGGGAAACATTTATGTTTCATTTAAGAATGTTTTCCTTTTTAAATAATATGTCTTTATTTGATTTTAGAGAGAAAGGGGAAGGGAGAGAGAGAAATATCAACACTGGTCAGCTGCCTCCTGCATTTCCCCCTCTCAAATAGTTATTCAGCATATATGATATGTTTTAACCTTGAGTATAACTTGGAAGCAAATTAAACATGGTCCCTATTGTGAAGAGGTTGTATCTTGGTGGATGATAAGGGCAAATAAACAGGCATTGTTGTGCTATAATTAGAGAAGAACACAGGATAAGACCCCTTAATTCAGAGTTGGAAGAGCAAGGAAATTCTCCTACAAGGAGTAACATCTATAATGAGAACTAGGTCATTAGTAAAAGTTAGGTAAATGAAGAAAGTTGGAGCTAGGGTTGTTCTGAAAATTATCACAGTTCAGAAGTAAAATATTGTGTGAAGGCTGAGAGGTCAAAGAGGACAATGCATGCAAAAGGCGCTCTAACAGTTGGGTGGAGTATTAAGTGCAGAGTGCTGGGAAGTCATGGTCAAAAGGTTGCTAAGTGGGGCCTTAACAAAGTAGGGTTTTGTAAGTAATGTTAATAGAGTGTAAGCTTTTTCTTAGAGCAATGAGGAGCTTAAGCATGGACCTGGCAAAGTGAAGTTTATCACAGAAAATTTATGGCCAAAGTACAGAGAATGGGAGGGGTTAACATTAGGCAGCTATTGTTAAAATTAAAGTGAGATATAATCATATAATAGCAAGGAGTGAAAGTGATGATGGAGAAAATTAGATAAGTATTAGACCTGAATTTAACTAAACATGGCAAATTCATAACATGATAGGTATTTAATTTCTACTGAGAAGATATGATCGGGATATTTCTGAAATGGGACACAGAGATAATTTTGCTTGTGTCCTGTATTGCTATGCCACAAGTTATAGATACCTGGAATCATCTAAAGCATAAGCCACAACTAGCATGAGAGGAGGAGATTGAGATTGAGGAGGGAGTACACCAATCACGAGAAGTTAATCTGCCAAAGAACTTGTATGCGTGCATGTAAGCATAACCAATGGACGCAAGACACTGCGGGGCGGGGCGGGGGAGGAGGGCATGTGACGGGGGGTAGGGGAGGCTGGGGGAAGGTCAATGGGGAAAAAAAGGATATATATGTACTACTATTTGTAATACTTTAAACAATAAAATAAAATATTTTTAAACCAAGAAATTAATCTGCCAACTCACTCCATTGACTCTGGATGGATTTCAAAACAAGATGTTAAAAGGGCTTCTAGGGTTGCCATTCTAGTACTACTGTCAATGCCTCACTCTATAAACACATATACCTGTACAATATCATTTAAAGTTATGTTCTAGGTTTCTGTTTCTTTTGTGATTAGCTGCCCTAGTTGATAAGGAACCACTTCCCTTGTTCTTTGAAGATCCATTATTTTCCTGGCCCACAAATGTACCCATAAACTACTAATAGCAGCTGTGGCTACACTTATAATTTGTCTTCTGCCAGTGTAAAATCTTCAATTGTTCCATGAAGAATTTGTTTCTTAAATTTTAATCACTTCTACATACAGTAGTTCAGCTTGATAAAACTAAACTAAGAGTTGGTAACCTATACTAATAAAAGAGTAATATGCAAATTGGTCATGACGCCTTCATAGTAACAACCAAATAGCAGGCTGCATGGGGTGACCAGGCCAACAGGGGGGTTAACGAAGGACAACCAAATGACTGAACAGCAGGCTGCGTGGGGTGACCAGGCTGGTGGCGGGGGGTGGGGGGGCAGTGAGGGTCAACCAGGACAGTGGGGGAGAGGCAATTAGGGGTGACCAGGCTGGCTGAGGAGCAATTGGGAGTAACCAGGCTGGCAGAGGGGAGCAGTGAGGGGCAACCAGGCCAGCAGGGGTGGCAGTTGGGGGTGATCAGGTCAGCGGGGGGCAGTTGGGGTGATCAGGCTGGCAGGCAGTTAGGGGTGATCAGGCTGGTGAGGGGGGGCGCAGTTAGGGGCAATCAGGCAGGCAGGCAGGTGAGCAGTTAGGAGCCAGTGGTCCCGGATTATGAGAAAATCAGGAATATAACTGGCAGTCAGACATCCCCCGATGGGTCCTGGATTGTAGAGGGTCCAGGTTGGGCTGAGGGGACCCCCTCCTCACTGTGCACCAGGCTTCTAGTAAAGAAATAAAGTGCCAAAGGGAAATGGATTCAGTTCAAGCACAGAAATATATTTGCTGTTTCTGTTTTTTTATCTTTCCCTATTCTTAATACATACCTGAAATGCAATCATTTTCTTTGAAGCTCTGAGAACATATTATTTCTCTATTTCCTTATTTATCTTCTCTATATAAACAAAGTATTTCATATTAATCTTCTTTGAAACATCTGCTTTGAGGTTTATATAAGAAGGAAAGCTTAGACAGTAATTATTTTAAGAACACTATGCTAATATACTAAAGAAGCTATATAATGTTTGATTATCCGTAATTTTCCACTGTGTCCCTCCCTCTATAATTATTACTATGTAAATTTTCTTAATCTTAATCTTAAATTACTAACCAATTAAATGGAAAAAAGATAGTCCTTAAAATTTCATTGTGATAGTATATCAAAACTGGTAGGGTGAAATGCCCTCAGATTTCTCATTTTAAAATATTCTGAAACCTACTCAATTTTTTTTCTTTAGGAATAGCATGATTACTCATATAAGAAGAAAGCAGGCTTGTCACACTTCCAACTTTTATTTTTTTTAAGATTACAATGTTCTGGAAAATAAATAAGGATAGAATATGTACTGCTTCAATGTAAGACCACTAGAGGCCTCTTTTTGTAATCCATGGTGATCATCTGGGCTACTCGCTGAATTTTGCAGAGCTTATGTATCTCTTGGATCTGCGCCTCAGGACCAGGTATACATTAATGGTACAAAGGAAGAACATAATACAGAAAGTCATGATAACCACTGAGAGTGAAACTAGAAGTATAATGGACATAATTTTTTCCTGTGTCCCCATTATCACACATGTATAAGGTCCAAGACACAAGAGGGTACTGCACCAAATGGGTTTTTTAAGAAGTGGTAGTTGATAGCAAATAAGAATAACCGAGAAGATCAGCTGTACAGATAGCTGTACAAGAAAGTAGACAAGATACATTGCCAGCAGAAACTTGTTTTGGGTAAAGTAAGAAATTTGATCTTTTTTTGTTTTTATATTGTCTTTTTCGTTGTCAGTGCCAATGGACTTCTCTTCTAAAGATTTCTTCTTAGGCTTCTTATTCCCCTCTTGCACACCTTGAGAGGCAAAACTCTCCATCATGAAAAAGTTGAAGAAGAAGACAAAGCCAGTCACATACCAAACTCCAAGAATAGGGCTGATGAAGTGATTTTCATAGCACTCTGCTACACAGGCTTTGGAGATATTCCCATGACACTGGAAGTCTTTGACCAGATCAAACCAAGTGAATTGCACTACATACACCATTGAAATGTAAAGAAAACTAAAACTAAACCACAGCATTCGCCCTGTGTAGTAGTTTGTGGGGTCTTTGCTTATCTTGATTATGGTAGATACCACACCATCAAATCTACCATGGCCAGGCATCTTGGAACCTAGGGTGACAAATGACAAAGTAGCACCAGGAAGAAAGAATGACTATTTATAGTCTCTGCTGTTCTTTTGTTCTTTTTACCTTATCAATTTTTTTAAATTTTCAATTACAATTGACATTCTATATTATTTCATATTAGTTTCAGGTGTACAGCATAGTGGCTAGAAATTTATATATCTTATGATGATCCCTCCAATAAATCTATTACCTACCTGGCAACATACTTACTACAATATTATTGACTATATTTCCAATGTTATATTTCACAAGCACCTGACTATTTTATAATGACCAATTTGTATTTCTTAACCCCTTCACCTTTTCACCCAGCCCCAAACCTTCCTCCCATCTAGCAACCATCAATTTGTTTTCTGTATCTATGAGTCTGTTCTTGTTTTGTGTTTGTTTTTTCAGTTTTGTTGTTGTTATTCTTTAGGATCCACATGTAAGTAAGATCATACAGAATTTATCTTTCTCTGTCTGACTTATTTCATTTACATGCTATTCTCTTAATAGGTGCTCTCTCAGATGGTGCTCAATTGTCTCAGGAGAGAGAATTCCAAAAAAAAGTTAAGAAAAGTGTCCACAAGCAATACATCCATTTAGTATTTCTTACTCTTTCATTTACTAACCCTTTCTTTCTTTTTTTAAATAAGTTTTTGTTGTTCAGGTTATTACAGTTCCTCTTTTTTCACCCCATAGCTCCCCTCAAACCGGTTCCCACCCGACCCCATGCCCTTACCACCCACCCCCCTGCCATTGTCCTCATCCATAGGTTTTCGATTTTTGTCCAGTCTCTTCCCACACCCCGACCCCCTGAGAATTGTCAGTCCACTCCCTTTCTATGCCCCTGATTCTATTATATTCATCAGATTATTCTGTTGATCAGATTTTTTATTCACTCGATTTTCAGATTCACTTGATAGATAAATATTTGTTGTCACTTTGTTGTTCATAATTTTTATCTTTATATTTTTCTTCTTCTTCCTCTTCTTAAAGAATACCCTTCAGCATTTCATATAATACTGGTTTGGTGGTGATGAACTCCTTTAGCTTTTTCTTGTCTGTGAAGCTCTTTATCTGACCTTCAATTCTAAATGATAGCTTTGCTGGGTAGAGTAATCTTGGTTGTAGGTTCTTGCTATTCATCACTTTGAATATTTCTTGCCACTCCCTTCTGGCCTGCATAGTTTCTGTTGAGAAATCAGCTGACAGTTGTATGGGTACTCCCTTGTAGGTAACTAACTGTTTTTCTCTTGCTGCTTTTAATATTCTCTCCTTGTCTTTTGCCCTTAGCATTTTAATTATGATGTGTCTTGGTGTGGTCCTCTTTGGATTCCTTTTGTTTGGGGTTCTGTGTGCTTCCTGGACTTGTAAGTCACCAGGTAGGGGAAGTTTTCTGTCATTATTTCTTCAAATAGGTTTTCAATATCTTGCTCTCTCTCTACTTCTGGCACCCCCATAATTCTGATGTTGGTACGCTTGAAGTTGTTCTAGACTCTAGAGGCTCCTTATACTATCTTCATATTTTTGGATTCTTTTTTCTTTTTGCTTTTCCAGTTGGGTGTCTTTTGCTTCTTTGTATTTCAAATCTTTGACTTGATTCTTGGGATTCTTTAGTCTACTGTTGGATCTCTGCATATTATTCTTTATTTCACTCATTGTATGCTTAATTTCTAGTTGGTCCTTTTTCATATCTTCGAGGGTCTCACTAAATTTATCAGCAGTTTCTAGAAGATTCTTGTGTAACCTTATAATCGTGGTTTTGAACTCTATATCCAGTAGTTTGCTTTCCTCCATTTCTTTCATTTGTGACCTGTTTCTTTGTCTCCGCAATTTGGCTGCTTCCCTGTGTTGATAGAGTGGCTTTGTGTGCAAGGTGTCCTAGAGGGCCCAGTGCCTCAGCCTCCCAGTCACCTGAGGTGGACACTCTTGGTGCATCCCTTTGTGGGCTGTGTGCACAGTCTTGTTGTAGTTAAGCTTTGATTGCTGTTGGTATCTCTGGGGGAAATTGACCTCCAGGCCAATTGGCTGTGAGGATCAGCTATGTCTATGATGGGAGAACTGCTGTGCTGGAAACACCCTTATGGTGCAGGACTTGTTTCAGTGGGGCTTTGGTGCTCACTGAGTGTGCCCCCTGAGTGTGTCTCTTATGGATCTGAAGAGTTTTATTCTCGTGTGGTCTCACTTTGACCACTCGGTACATTGGCTCTTGGGTCTCCAAGGAGATGCAAAGTCAACCACTGCCTGAGGCCACCCAGCAGGAGCTACAGAGAGATCTGCAGATTCCTCCTCTTTGTTTGGGGTTTGGAGGTGCCCAGAGGAGGCGCAGCTGTGAAGCAATGAAGGCTGCTGACGAGCCCTAGGCCTTCTTTTGGAAGCTCTGGGGTTCTTTGATCCAGCTGCAGTTTGTTAGGTTAGGTTGCAAAAGGCCAGGCCATTTATATGCAAATGCATCTGTGCACAGCTCAGGTGGGGTTGTAAATTGGGTGGGGCATGGTCTCAGGCAATCACAGGGTGGTGCAAACATCAATGGTTGTGGGTTGACCCTGCCCCATAGGTCCCTGAGTCTCTGTGCCCCAAGGCCCCGTGCAGGAACAATGAACACTGTGACACCCTCTGAGAGAAAGTTGCTCTCGTGTTCCGGCCTGATGCCAGACAGTCCAGTTTCTCCCCGTATGAGTCTGGGTCCCCAGAGTCCTGCCTGGTACTGGAATTCAGAGCAGTCAGGAGTCTGTATCTCCCTCTTGATTGACGAAGACCACAGCATACCCAGTTGCCAGCCCGTTTCCACAAGTGCTTCTGTACCTTCGCTCTTCCACACCTCTGCACCTCCTACCACTCTAGATGCGCTTTTCTCTTTCCTTCTTATTGCAGAACTTCCACTCAGCCAGCCTTCCCGTGGTTCTAGATGATATCATTTTTTCTTTAAGTTGTAGTTTTGATGTGGTTGTGCAAGACGTGAAGTTCAGGTGTTTACTTATGCCGCCATCTTTGTTCCTCTACTAACCCTTTCTTTTAATTTCCCTAGCCATTCACTTTTCCCCATCTAATTTCATTTTCCCACCTCTTCCCACAGTTTATTAAGCCTCTGCATAGCTATCTAGCCTGTTTGCTCTCGTCACAAACTCTCAGTGTCATTTATTTCTTTTTACAATTTATGTACCAACCTGTGTCAATCAACCAACTCCAGCCAACAGTACAGTTCCAACTGTCATAGAACTCTCATCGATATCTGGGTGTAAGTGCTTAAAGGTAAGTAAGTCTTCATCACTTTTTTCTGAAATACACCTATATGAGATGGCTTAACTGTTTTAAGCTCTTTCTGAAGCCAACTTTTCCAAAGCTCATCACCAGTTTCAAAATCTATTTCTGATTAACCAGTCAAGATGGATGGATCAATATATAATCGCTTTCTCCTAGGAGAACAGCTTAAACTTCTTATTTGCTTTACATCCTGCTGCTCATTTGAAATTGTCATTGATTCACAGATGTTCTGAGCATTCTGAGTACAGGTACAGTTCTTGCCTTTAATTACAGATATGATGGTGCACAAAGTGCCTTTTTTACAATACATTTATTGTGACCACTGTGATTTCTGTAATTCACTTTCCCTCCTATGAACTAGAAAGATACTGTCAGAACATTTTATTATTATAATGCTCCTCACAGTCATCACTTGCTCCCTACTTCCGTACAAGATAGCTGAGACATTTTGGGGCCTGCATCACAGTTCAACTTCTTCCTTTATTCCATCCTGTTCTCTCACACCCCTACTCCTCTGCTTCCTTTGAGAGGTATTGATCCCTAACAAATATTTTGCCCCTTCAACTTTGTCTGAACGCCTGCTTCAGAAAAGGCACCGGCAACACTTCAGATTTTTGGAAACCTGAGAGATAAGCCATATAGAAAGCAGGCTTTGCCCTTCACTCTGGGTCACAGTTTTTGGGAAGTCAACCATTCTCTACCAGGATTCCTGCAGAGGACCTGCTACACTAGTAATGTTAGCTGCTGCTCAACTTAGGAGAGGGGAATGCATTGAAATTGAAATTGGAGGGGAGCCAAGATCCATTCAGACTGAAATATTCCCAGCATCTCCTCCTAACTTTTTAGCTTACTTAAAATTATTTTGCTTATTTCTTGAGTGGATTTTTAATATGCTTTGAACTTATTTCGACCTAAATGCATATAAAAGGTAAACAAAAAACAAGTCACATTGTTCAGTTCCATCAATTTCACAAATGAACACACTCAGGTAATTGTCATCCCGATCAAGAAAAGAACACTTGTTTT
Source organism: Corynorhinus townsendii (assembly GCA_026230045.1). Lineage (NCBI taxonomy): Eukaryota > Metazoa > Chordata > Mammalia > Chiroptera > Vespertilionidae > Corynorhinus > Corynorhinus townsendii. The sequence goes on from JAPDVU010000003.1 coordinate 197,574,579, forward strand.
TTAAACTGAGTTATGAGAATTCTTTATGTATCTTGTATATACAAGTTTATTATTGGATATATGATATGCAATTAATTTCTCCCAGTGTGTGTGACTTGTCTTTTACTTCTTTTAACAATCTTTTGAAGAACTAAAGTTTTTATTAGTTCTTCAACTTATTAATTTGTTCTATTATTAACAGTGCTTTTGGTGTCATGTCTAAGAACTGTGAACTTAAGGTGACAACATTTTTCTCCTAAGTTTTATTCCTGTCAGTGTTGGTGATAAGAAAGCAATATGATTCAATTTTCTTTGAGTATAATCTGTTTTCCTGCTCTAAAGAATAATTTTTCATCTATTGTTGTCACAATTGTTATTGTTTGTGCTCTAGTATCTCAGTATTTCTATAACTCCTATAAGATGGATGTTGAAATCTCTCCATTTGTACCCTTCATATCTCTTACCTTTATTTTTATATTTTCCATCTATTTATCACTTCATGTACTGTGTTTTTGGAGGCTTATTTATGTATCCCAGATCAAGAATTTTTTCTTCTGAGGTGTTCATTTTGTTCTTCAGTTACTATTTTGAGGTGTGGGTTTTTTTTTCTGTTTCAAATAGGCAAGTTTTAATTTTTACAAACTATGAATTTTTAATGAAATATCCTAAACCCTCTTTTAATGTTACTTATACTATTTTCTATAACTTTTCTGTTTTCTTTCAATGTTTCCTTGGGTGTAAGGTGTTTTGTTGTTGTTGTTGGTTTTGTTATTTTGTTAATCCTCACCTGAGGATATTTTTCCATTGATTTTTAAGGAGAGTGGAATATAGAGGAAAAGATAAATAGAAACATCTATGTGAGAGGAACACACCAATTGGTTGCCTCCTTCCTGCAAGAGCACTGACCAGGGCCCTAGCCAGGGAGGAGCCTGCAACCAAAGTAAGTACCATTGACTGGAATCAAACCCAGGATCCGTTGGTCCACAGGCCAACGTTCTATCCAGTGAACCAAACCGGTTAGGACACTGGCTAGAGCAGGTGTAAGGTGTTTTACTTGCTGTGTTTATTGTTTTTTTCTCATAATGTTTATTTTTTACAGATGCTTTGTACTTTTTAAAAATTTTATTTTTCAATTACAGTTGACATTCAATATCAATTTATATTAGTTTAAGGTGTACAACATAGTGGTTAGACATTTGTATAACTTACAAAGTGATTCTGTGCTATCCGTGCCCCTGACACTGTACATAGTCATACAATGTTATTGACTCTAGTCCTGTGACTCTTGTAACTACCCATTTGTACTTCTTAATTCCTTCACCTTTTTCAGCCAGCCCCTAAGCCCCCTCTCATTTGGCAACCATCAATCTGTTTTCTGTATCTGTGAGTTTGTTTCTGTGCCCTTGTTTTGCCTTTTAAATTCCACATATAAGTAAAATCATTTGTCTTTGTCTGACTTATTTCACTTAGCATAATACCCTCTAGGTCCATCCATGTTGTCATAAATGGTTAAGATTTCATTATTTTTATGGTCAAACAACATTCAATTGTATATTATGCACCCCATCTTCTTTATCCACTTGTCTATTGATGCACACTTGAGTTGTTTCCATATCTTGGCTATTGAAAATGATGCTGCAAAACCAAAACACTAATTCAAAAAGTTATGTGTACCCCTAGGCTTGGTGCTTCTTCTTCTTCTTTTTTTTTTTAATATATTTTATTGATTTTTTGCAGAGAGGAAAGAAGAGGGATAGAGAGCTAAAAACATTGATGAGAGAGTCAGCTGCCTCCTGCACACCCCCTACTGGGGATGTGCCCGCAACCCAGGTACATGCCCCTACCAGAATCGAACCCAGGACTCTTCAGTCCGCAGGCCCACGCTCTATCCACTGAGCCAAACCGGTTTCAGCAACTTAGTGCTTCTTGACCCTGCACTAATTTCTCATGTTGAAGTCTTCTTTTAGACTCCCTAGAGTTTCTGGTTCTGAATTTGACTTTAGGGTACAAATATAATTACTGCCAATTGCCCTTGGATTCCTTCCTGCACTAAATTTGAAACAGTCTTGGAATTACAACTCATATATTTTAGTAGTATTATATATGGGTGTTGAATTCTTTATCCAATATTATTCTGTACTAGGGACCTAGTGCACAAAATTTGTGCACTGGGTGGAGAGGGGGGTCCCTCAGCCCAGCCTGCCCCCTCTCACATACTGGGAGCCCTCAGGGATATCCTACTGACAGCTTAGGCCTGCTCCCCATGGGGAGCCGCAGTCTGGCCTCCCTTTGTGGGAGGCGACTGGGCTGATCAGGGGAAGGTGCCAGCCCCATCACCCCGCTGCTGCAGCCACTGCCAGTCACCGCAGCCACTGAGGTGTTTTCATCAACATGGACTCCAGTCCCTTCACCATGAAAAAAATGACAACTTTCTTTAGGCATTTTCAAGATGTGACTTTCATAGGATATGACATTTATTTATTTATTATTATTATTTTTTATTATTTTTTATCCTCACCAGAGGATATGTTTCCATTGATTTTTAAAGAATGTGGAAGAGAAAGGGAAAGACAGAAACATCAATGTGAGAGGAACACTTCGATTGGTTGCCTCCTGCATGAGCCATGACCTGGGCACAGGCCAGGGAGGAGCCTGCAACCTAGGTACATGCCCTTGATCGGAATCAAACCCGGACCCTGCAGTCAGCAGGCCTAGGCATTATCCACTGAGCCAAACTGGCGAGGGCAGGATATGACATTTCTTAGCCCTCCAGCAGCAGACCTTCATTTTTTTCTCCAGGAGTGTGGTGGAAAAACCTAGATCACCTTCCTGGATTCTTATAACCAAGTTACTAAAACTATTACCAGTGGCATACAGGGAGCTTAGCCAATGAATGGTCAGAAAAGGTGTTTCCTCTGTAGTTCACACCAATCGCCTCCAATAGCCAGCACCACCCCTGCCCAGGCTCCAACCCTCAGGGCCTGGGCAGGGGACCCCCAGCTCCCTCCCATCGCCAGCTCCATCCCTGCCCCCTCCGATCCCCGGCTCTGCCCCTTCCCAGGCCCAAAGCCTCTGGCTGAATCTTGGGACCTGGGCAGGACCTCCCAGCTCCCTCCAATTGCTGGCTCTGCCCCTGTCAAGGCCTAAAGCCTTGGGGCCTGGGCAGGGGCCCCCCAGCTCCCTCCCATCTCCAACTCTGCCCCTGCCCAGGAGCCCCCTGGCTCAGGCCCTTCCCAGGTTGCTCAGGATCCACGTGGGGCCTACCTTGAAGTGACCTGGGTGCTCAGAAAGTTCCCGGGACCCAGGCTGCTGGGCGCCTATGTATGAAAATTAACCGCCATCTTTGTTGGGTTAATTTGCATATTCACTCTTATTGACTGTGGGTGTAGCAGAGGTATGGCCAATTTACATGTTTGTCTATTATTCGGTATGGTGATGTTATCTCTCCCCAAGAATTGTATGAGGTTCCACCTATTGAATTTAAGCACTTTCATCGATTTCCTTTAGATACTTCCCTTGTCATTCTGAGGCAAGAGGAAAGATTCTATAATATGTATTTTTAATTCATCATCCTCAAATAAAAATCAGCAACATTTTTCTGCTACATTAGAATAATGCAGAAGTCTCTCAATGAATGACAAAAATAAATAAATAACCCCTGTATTTTTGCAAGAAAATTTATATCCCAATTCACTCATTATTGATCCCTGCTTAGTTATGGGAATTTGTGTAACTAAGCTACTATTTCTTTGTATTCTCAACTCACACCTTTTTCTTTTCATTATACCATGTACTTTAAAGTTCTCTCTGATAAATTTATTTCTCTATGATGACTGTAGATTTCAAAGACCCAGACTGTTTTAATCACAGATGTATGATAAAGCTCTTTAATAAACTAATAAGTAGAAACAAGAACTTTAACCATATATGACTTGTTTAATTTCAGGAGATAGAAAAAAGTTATAGGGAATTATTAAGCCTAGGATTAAGTAACAAACTCATTAGATCTCTTCCTATACTAGGCTGACTCCAGGAACCAACAAAGCTTAGAATTGTAAGATTTATATGTGTAAAATTAAGGTATCCCAAACAAATAGGACAGAAAACAGAGTCCAATTTACTTAGAACAACTTAATTTTGCATATTCTTTTATCTTCAGGTTCTAGTCTTCATAATTCAGAGATGCACATTCTATAAAATGGCCTGCTCAAGATAAGCATGTTTATACAAAGGTTTTTTGCAAAAGGAAAGACACAAGCATACACAAGAAGAGTTGATTCATCTATTTAATCAACTGTGTCCTTAAAAAAGAATTGGTTGTATTTCTCATGTTTTTCACAAATGATATTAGAAAATAAAAGCCTAACACCCAATTTCAGAGTTTTTACATTGTACCCCAATGGCATTTATTGACAATTACTTTATGGGTCTCTCTCTCTCTCTTTTTTAATTGATTTCAGAGAGGAAGAGACAGAAACATCAATGATGAGAGAGAATCATCAATCGACTACCTCCTGCACACCCCTACAGAGGATCGAGTCCACAACCTGGGCATATGCCCTGACCTGGAATCGAACCGGTGACCTTTTGGTTCTTGAGTTGACTCTCAACCACTGAGCCATGCCAGCCAGTCGTGGGTCTCTTTTTTTTGTTATCATTATCTTGTTTAATAAACACTGCAGTGAATATCCTGTGAACGTATGCTTACTTATTTGTGTGTCTCTGTAAGGTAGAGTTTGAAGTGGAATTTCTGGGCAAGAGATATTCTTGTTAAATTTTGATAGGTATTGATAATTTATACTTCAAAAGATGACATCAATTCACAGTCAAATCAATAATTTATAAAATTACAGAGAATTATTTTAGTTATAGCACCTTTCAGTGTTTATTTCTTTTGACTTCATAAATCTAATTATCGAAATCTTTAAATTATGATCTATAGAATGTTTCCCTACATTTTGCTGCAGAACAAGTTTCACCAAATGTCTAGTAAGCAACCTGAATCCAGTTCCCTAAAATGCTGCCTATATTCTTTATGTTTGTAGTAATTAATTCAGACCAGTGATTTTCAAAAATTTCTGACTAACACAACCCAAAGTAAGAAATAACCTTTATAGCATGGCCCAGTGCACACACATGTGAACATGGACAGATACACAGGTACACTTCACAAATGTAATTTCAATAAAAGTTTCACAAAACAATACTTACCAGGTTTAGAAATTATGTACTCTATTTTGCTTTGTTTTGTTTTCTTTTTATTATGATGGCTACTAAATATTTTCACCAGCTACTAATGGGTCACTGGGTCACCACCTACAGTTTGAACCATGCTGAAAGCTTCTTTGGACATTAATTAATAAATCCATTTCTGAAACAAGATATTATTAGTAATTAGAAATTAAGTAATATAACACATAACACTCATGCTAAAACTTCTGTTTCTGGAGAAAAGGGAGATGACATTAACAAGATGAAGGGCTAGGAGATCCCAGCACTCCCCTCCCACACAAAAACAATGAAAATAATAAACGTACCACTGAAAACTGTTGAATTAAGTTCTGGGAAAGCTCAGTACTGCAACAAAGAACTGCAGACACCCTGTGGAGCTCAAAAGTCAATGGCACATAGAAAAGCATAGGAAGCATTTACCTATGTTACTCCAACCCCCAGTCCAGAGCAGGTTAGTACCAGGAGAGATCCCCTTGGAGGGATTTCATCCCACCGGAAAAAGAAAAGCAAAAGCTATCCAACAGCCTCCCCACCCTGGACATATGCAGCCTTTGCTATCAAGTACTCCTACAGTCTTCAATGCTGACCCAGCTGGCTGAGTTACCAAGATTTCCTGTTGCTGTGTCTCCTCCCCGGGGCTGGAGCTATTGCTGCAGTGAGAACTACCTCCGTGGGTCCCAGTTGTGGCTGAGCCCTGCCCTCCAGGACTGGGACACCTTGGTCTATGGGACCGGAGCTGCCACTGCTCTGATCCCCAACCATGGATCCCAGGTCATGGCTTTGACCCACCATTGCTGGCCCAAGTTATTGCTGCTCTCAGCCCTTCCCCCAGTCCCAGGTTGAGTCTTTGACTGCCACACCTGGGCTAAGCTGCACCCCACCCCCTGGTTCCTGATACATGACTTTAACTTTTAGCATGAGGTGTAATTTTGTTGTTGTTGAAAGCTTGACATGAGGTAGTAAGAAAAAGGAACTGAAATAGATAGTCCTTTAGTATGAAGTTTTGTGTTTATCTGGGTAGGAGTTAGACAGTGTTTACTGTATGCTTTAGTGTGGTGGTCATAGGCTAATATTTCCCCTAGTGTCCTTATTATTGTCTCCCCTGTTCTTTTTAAGTTTTCCTAGGAACTCTGTAAGTAGGGTCTGATGTTTGTAGTCTTTTTAGCTTTAATCCCCAGGTATACAGGAGCCTTATTGATGTGGTGGTAAGGTATAGAGGGAGGGGAAGCATTCTATAGTCCTATGATTAGTATTTTGTCTTTTAGTGAACTTGAGTAGGTATTTCCTTCCTCCTGCCCCCATCAGAGGCTAGAGGGGCCTAGATAGAGTTGAGTGTTACCCTTTCCCCAGCTCAGTTACACTATGATAACACTCCAGTAAGGTAGGCTCTTTCCTTGAAGAGCAGGTCTTAAGGAGAACACAGAACTCTGTGCATATCCTATATAATAAAAGCCTAATATGCTAAGTGTCCGGTCATCCATTCAACCAATCAAAGTGTAATATGCTAATGATATGCTAAGACTGCTCAACCACTCGCTATGACGTGCACTGACTACCAGGGGGCAGACTCTCCAACCAGTAGGTTAGCTTGCTGCTGGAGTCCAACTGATCAGGACTCAGCGAGATGGGCCAGACATGCTCTGGAGCCTTCCTGTGATCCCTCCCTGGCTGGCCAACCTCCCTGATCCCCAATTGTGCACTGTTGGGGTTCCTCGGCCTGGCCTGTGCCCTTTCACAATCTGGGACCACTTGGGGGATGTCAGAGAGCTGGTCTGGGCCCAATCCTGCAGGCCAGGCCAAGGGACCCCACTGTTGCACGAATTCATGCACCGGGCCACTAGTTTCAAAATGGTTACTTTTTCCCCTCCCACTGTTAAATATATGAGAGGATTTTTCTTTGATCTTTAGAGCAAGAACCGGATAAGGTGTCTTATGTTAAAACTAAAAAAAAAAAAAAAAAGCCTGGGGCTCCTCTAAGACTGATCCTCAGGTTTTTTTTTAACTTCCCAGCTAGTCCCCAGCTTTTAACTACCAAGCTTTAAGCACTTCATCAATTACAGTTTAAAATGTTTTTACTAATATTGGCTTCAGTTTCTGGCTTTTGATTCCGAACTCTTGTCCTGAAAAAGTGTGATTCTCTATATCTGTCAGTCTCCCTAGTTTTGGGGACAGCAGTTGACCCTGTGACCTCAGTTCTCTAATGACTTACAAAGAGTTGCTGGTTTTCAGCTATTTTTCTTGTTGTGAGGATAAGGGTGATGTCTTCTAAGCTTTTTATATATCAGACCAGAAACTGAAAGTCTTTTACACAATGTATTTCATTAAAAAGAAATATTAAATTCCAATGTGCAGTTTATATGTTATAGAACATGAGAGGCTCACAAGTTCAACATTACACCTCACCTGTTTAACATAGTTTTTTTTATAACATGGTAATCATTTTGTGTACATTCCTTCTGTCGAGAAATATTTATTTGCTATGTATTAGTGCTAGATACTTTGGCTACAATGATAAGGAAATAGATCGATGTGGCCTTTATCCTCATGATACCCTACTGTCCCTCTTATTAACAAGAATATTAACTTCATACATAATGGGAACTGCAGAAATGAACAAATCCAGAATTATTCAGAAGCTCGGTGATGTAAGGACACAGTTTAATTTCTGCCATCTTCTTTTTTTTTTTTAATAAATCTTTATTGTTCAGATTATTACAGGTGTTCCTTTTTTTCCCCCATAGCTCCCCTCCACCTGATTCCCCACCCCACCCCACGCCCTTACCCCCCACCACTGTCTTCATCCATTGGAGTAAGATTTTTGTCCAATCTCTTCCCGCACCCCTCACACTTGCTTCCCCTGAGAATCGTCAGTTCACTCCCTTTCTATGTTCCTGATTCTATTATATTGACCAGTCCATTCTGTTCTTCAGATTTTTTATTCACTTGATTTTTAGATTCACTTGTTAGTAGGTATGTATTTGATGCCATTTTGTTGTTCATAATTTTTATCTTTACCTTTTTCTTCTTCTTCTTAAAGAATACCCTTCAGCATTTCATGTAATCCTGGTCTGGTGGCGATGAACTCCTTTAGCTTTTTCTTGTCTGTGAAGCTCTTTATCTGACCTTCAACTCTGAATGATAGCTTTGCTGGGTAGAGTAATCTTGGTTGTAGGTTCTTGCTGTTCATCACTTTGAATATTTCTTGCCACTCTCTTCTGGCCTGCATAGTTTCTGTTGAGAAATCAGCTGACAGTCGTATGGGTACTCCCTTGTAGGTAATTAACTGTTTTTCTCTTGCTGCTTTTAATATTCTCTCTTTGTCTTTTGCCCTTGGCATTTTAATTATGATGTGTCTTGGTGTGGTCCTCTTTGGATTCCTCTTGTATGGGGTTCTGTGCACTTCCTGAACTTGTAAGTCTATTTCTTTCACCAGGTAGGGAAAGTTTTCTGTCATTATTTCTTCTAATAGGTTTTCAATATTTTGCTCTCTCACTTCTTCTGGCACCCCAAAAATTCGGATGTTGGTTCGCTTGAAGTTGTCCCAGAGGCTCCTTACACTATCTTCATATTTCTGGATTCTTTTTTCTTTTTGTTTTTCTGGTTGGATGATTTTTGTTTCCACATATTTCAGATCTTTGGTTTGATTCTTGGGGTACGTTGATCTACAGTTGAGTTTCTGTATATTCTTTATTTTAGACAGTGTATGCTTCATTTCTGACTGATCCTTTTCCATTTTTTGGCATTCTCATTAAGCTCCTTGAAGGTCTCATCAAGTTTCTCAGCGGTTTTAAGAAGATTCTTGAGTAACCTTATACATGTGGTTCTGAACTCTATGTCATCCAGTAGTTTGCTTTCCTCCGTTTCTTTCATTCGTGACATGTTTCTTTGTCTCCACATTTTGGCTGCTTCCCTGTGTTGATGGAGTAGCTTTGTGTGGTAGGTGATCTATAGGGGGCAGTAGCTCAGCCTCCTCAATTACATGTGGTGGATGCTCTTGGTACACCCCTTTGTGGGCTGAGTGCAAAGTCTTGGTGTAGTTAAGCCTTAATTGCTGTTGGTATGCTGGGAGGAATTGACCTCCAGGCCAATTAGCTGTGAGCACTCGCTGTGTCTATAATGGAAGAACTGCTGCGCTGAAGACACGCTTATGGTGCAGGACTTGCTTCAGTGGGGCTTTGGTGCTCACTGAGTCTGCCCCTTGAATGTGTCACTTATGGATGTGAGGAGTTGAAATCTGGTGTCTCACACTGACCACTAGGTACACTGGCTTCTGGATCTCCAATGGGGTGCAGGTCAGCTACTGTCTGAGGCCACCCAGCAGGAGCTACAGTGAGAGCTACAGTTTTCTCCTCTTTGCTTGGGGTTTGGAGGTTTTGGAGCTGTCTGACCCAGGCTGCAAGTTTGCTAGGTTAAGCTGCGATAGGGCAGGGCTTTCTTATGCAAAAGCCGCTGCTTGGAGCTTGGGTGGGTTTGTAGGTTGTGCAGGGTGGGGTCTCAGGGCGTCACTAGGCTAGGGCGTGGCAAACAGCAATGGCTGCTAGTTAGCCGGCTCTGAGTCCCTGTCGGCAGTCCCGTGCCCCAGTGCCGTAAACAATTATTCCTGCGTGCAGCTCTGCAAGCAAGCCACCCTCACTGGCAGACAGTCCAGCTTCTCCCCGTAGGAGTTTGGGTCCCCCGCGTCTCCCCAGAAACAGTATTTCAGAGTAATCGGGGGCTTGTCTCCCTTTGGGTTGAAAAAAGCAACGCCCTCGCCAGCCCGGATCACGCGCCTCCGTACCTCAGCTTTTCAGCGCTTGTGCACGTCTCAATGCTCTTTTCTCTTTCCTTCTAGTTGTAGAACTTCCACTCAGCCAGCTTTCCCATGGTTCTGGGTGATAGACGTTTTTTCTTTTAGTTGTATTTTTGAAATTGTTGCAGGAGGCAGCAGTTTAGGTGTTTACCTACGCCACCATCTTGCATTCTCCTCTGCCATCTTCTTGACCTTGACTTCATGGTTACAATATGCCTACCACTTCCCCAAGCCTCATACCTTAGTTTAGGAATTCCAAAACATAAATAAATAAATAGGAACAAGGGAAATGGAGGAAGAGGAGCTAATCCCTTTAAATTAACTATTTTCTTTCTCACAAACACAGAATCAAGTGGTTTAATTGGAATGAAGACCCAGTTGAGGCTGAATATTCAATTTGGCACAATTAATGTGTGTATATCCATTATAATTTTATAAAACCTACACAATTCAACACCAGTATCCATCAAATTTTTTCCTTTTTCTCTTTCAAATAAAAAAGAATCTAATTAAAAATATTCAAATGAAAGCACAAATAAAGCCATGCAGCCAAAGACAGTGGCATAAACAAGACAAGACTGATATTTAGTGGGGAATGTAATGATAACATACCTCACCCAGCACCATGGGATTTTTTTGATTGATATATAAAAATCCAAACTTAATATATAAGTAAGAGAAAATGATGGTTGTATATTAAGTATAGGTAAAATTATGTGTAAGCTGAATAATTAAAAACCAAATTCAAAGATATACTTTGTTCAACCAAATACTAAAAATCAAACAAACAAAAAGAACAAAAAACTATGTCAAACCTATAGTATCTAAATACAATGGAATATCATTCAACCATAAAAAATGAAGTTGTGATATATACAATGAATGACATGAATGAACCTTGAAAATGTCATGTCAAGTGAAATAAGCTAGACATAAACAATATTATATGATTCCACTTACATGAAGTACATAGACTCAGGACATTTATAAAGACAGAAAGTAGTAGCTCTAGTCAGTTTGGCTCAATGGAAAGAGGGTTGGCCTGAGGACTGAAGAGTCCCGGGTTCAATTCTGGTCAAGGGCACATTCCCGGGTTGCTGGCTCAATCCCCAGTAGGAGGCATGCAGGAGGCAGCTGAGCAATGATTCTCTCTTATCACTGATGTTTCTGTTTCTCTCTCCCTCTCTTTTCCTCATTGAAATCAATAAAAATATTTTTTTTAAAAAAAGAAAGAAAGTAGTATAGGAATTATAAGGGGCCAGGGCATGGGTGTGCTGTGGTGTCACTGCTTAAAAAGTAAGGAATTTCTTATGCACCCCTATGTTCATAGCAGCACAATTCACCATAGCCAAGATTTGGAAACAACCTAAATGCCCATCAGCAGATGAATGGATTAAAAAACTGTGGTATATCTATACAATGGAATACTACGCTGCGGTAAAAAAGAAGGAGTTCCTACCATTTGCAACAATATGGATGGAGATGGAGAATATTATGTTGAGTGAAATAAGTCAGGCAGAGAAAGATAAATATCACATGATCTCAGAGCTCATTTGTGGAATATAATGAATGGCATAGATTGATGAACAAGAACAGATCCAGAGGCTGAGAACCGTCGATCAGAACATCATACCTCAGAAAACAACCCCAAGACCAGATGGATTCCTGCAACAGAGAGGAATTGACAGGTGTGCTCCAACCACTAAGACAAGAGGAAAAAACAGTCCAGAGATGGAAGACACTGACAACACCTTGCCACGCGAGCAGTCATCAGCTGTGCACCACTGCAGGTTACCTAGGATCAAACCAGAGAGGGTCGGACCTGCATTGCCAACATGTGCCCACCATCCAGATATCATTGCTGACATGTACACATAAGGAACTGTTAGACATTGAAACGGGGACTCAGAACTGTTGGACATTGAAATTGGGACTCAAAACATTTTTTTTGTTTTATCTTGTTTTGTTATTATATGTTTATTTCTAGTCTGCAAAGGCAAAACTTTTTAAAGGAAAGAAATGGTGGGAAAAAGATACAGAGGCAAAGAAGCATTGAACAGACTGTCAAACTACATTGGGAAGACAGGGGAGGTTGGGCAAGGGGGGCTGTAAGAGACCAACCGAAGGACTTATAAGCATGCGTATAAGCACAACCAATGGATATAAGACACTGGGGCAGGGGGGAGGGCGGGCAGGTGAAGGCATGTACTGGGGGGTAGGGGAGGTCGGGGGGAGATCAATGGGGGGAAAAAAGGAGACATATGTACTACTATTTGTAATACTTAAAACAATAAAAAAAATGGTAAAAATAAATAAAATTTTTAAAAAAGTAAGGAATTTCTGTTCAGAATAATGAAAAGTTTTGGAAATAGATAAGGTAGATAGTTACATAACACTGTGAACATACTTAATGCCACAAATTGTACACTTAAAATTTATTAAAATAGTAAACCTCATATTATGTATATCTTATCACAATAAAAAAGTTTTAAAAAATTAAACACTGCATGGTTGAGTTAGGTAAATGCTGTACTCATGTTCTCCTGAGACCACATAAAAATTACAACTAAATTATAGAATAAACACCCTTGAGAACCACCTGAAGATTATCTGAACAGAATTCTTGGAACTAAAATTACAAAGAAGAAGCAGAAAGATGAAGGGCTACTAGAGTCCCAGGCATTCCTCTTAAAGGGCCTGTGTACAGACTCACTTGCTGACAGATGCACTCACTCTGAGCCTCAGTGCTGGGCACCAGCTCTAAAAGCACCAAGGACATACATGGAAGAACTGAACTGTCTGGCTTCAGGGTGAGGGTTGGAGGGGCAACTCTCTCTGCCATTTTGTTCCTTTGTTGAGTCCTCGCTCCAACAGATTCAGCAGGTCAACACCATTGTTTCTTTGTTGAGCCCTCCCACAACCCAGCCGGCCCCATCTAACTCACACACAGGCTGGAACCTCTTTCAACAGCTGTTACTCATAAGTGGTCAGAATGTGTTGTGAAATTTCTTAAAATCTATGAAAGGTCTACACGCCCCAAACAAGCAGCCGCTGGCCTCCACTTGCTAGTGCCCTGTACCACTTGCTAGTGGCTCCCAACCCTCACTAGTAGCAGCCAAACTTGATTCACAGCATGGCCATTCCCTGGTATCTCCAAGCTTAGCTACCAGGCAGCTATTAACTGTGATCACTCTGTAGCTACTACCAGGTGGCTGACATACACCTGAACTGGAACCACATCCATGAGACCCTAGAATCAACGCACCTGGTGATCCACTTCAGTATCACCCAGTTAGCACCACAAATGAAACACCCAAAGAGTGGACTTGGTAGGCACTAGACTCGCAAGCATGTCAAACTCACGGCCAATGGGTTTGATATGCTTGTGGACCTTCACTATAGCAAATCCCACTCTGATTCCCTACACAACAAGCCATCCATTAAAGACAGCCAGGCCTCACCACAGTAGGCTTGAGGGAAAATTCCACCCACTTATGTGCCATAAGCAATCAACTACAACAGGAAGGTACACACAGGGAAAAGCCCTGGAGCACCCAGCTCAGATGATCAGGGTGACTGCATTATTAGGGCTCACAGGACACCTGCAACATAAGGCCACCATACCAAAACTGGAAATGTAGCAGATCAACCTAATATATACAAAACAACAACAAAACAACATCAGGGAGGCAGTCAAAATGAGAAGACAAAAAAGCATGCCCCAAATGAAAGAATAGGACAAAACTCCAGAGAAAAAAATAAACAAAATGCAGGCAAGCAATAAAAAGGAATGAGCCTTAATCAGTTTGGCTCAGTGGATAGAGTGTGGCTCAGTGGATAGAGTGTCAGCCTGCGGACTCAAGGTTCCCAAGTTCAATTCCGTCAAGGGCATGTACCTTGATTGGGAGCACATCCCCATTAGGGGGTGTGCAGGAGGCAGCTGATTGATGTTTCTCTCTCATCAATGTTTCTAACTCTCTCTCCCTCTCTGTAAAAAATCAATAAAATATATTTTTTTAATTAAAAGGAATGAAATTTTACCATTTGTGACAGTATGGATGGATCTATAGGGTATTATGCTAGGTGAAATAAGTCAGACAGAAAAAGACAAATACTATGTGATTTCACTTATATGTGTAATCTAAAGAGAAAAAAAACAGAAACAAAATAGAAACAGACTTATAGATACAGAGAAGAGACTGATGATTGCCAGAGGGAGAGGGCTTGGGGGACTGGATGAAAAGAGTGAAGGAATTAAAAAATAAAAATTGATATTCACAAAATAGTTGGGGGATATAAAGTACAGCATAGGGAATATAGTCAATAATATTGTAATAATTATGTACAGTGCCAGGTGGGTACTTGAAATATCAGGGAGACAACATTGTGAAGTATATGTCTGTTAAACCACTATGCTGTGTACCTGGGACTAATACAAAATGTAAATTGTAATTGAAAAGTAAAACTTAAAAATAGAGGCAAGCTATCCAGCAGATACAGAGTTCAAAACACTAATTAAATGAATACTCAATGAATTTAGGGAAAGAATAGATGAACTCGGTGAGAACTTCAACAAAGAGATAGTAAACATTAAAACAGACATATAAATCATAAAAAAGAACCAGTCAGAAATGATGAATACATTAACTGTAATAAAGAATAAATTAGATGGAAGTCAATAGCAGATTAGATAACACAGAAAATTGATTAGCAATTTAGAATATTAGGTATTCTAAAACACCAAAACAAAAGAGCAAAAAGAGAAAAACAAAAAAGAAAAAATACAAGGATAGTTTAAAAAACTGCTGGAACAATATCAAGCATAACAACATTTGCATCATAGAAGTACCAGAAGGAGAAAAGAAAGAGCAAGGGATTGAAAATCTTTTTGAAAAAATAATGGCTGAAAACTTCCCTTTCCTACCAAAGAAAACAGCCTCACAAGTTCAGGAGTCCCAAAGAAGTTGAAACCAAAGAGGTCCATACCAAGATACATCATAATTAAAATGTCAAACATTAAAGACAAAGAGAGAATCTTAAAATCATCAAGAAAAAAGCAGCTAGTTATGTATAAGGGAGTTCTCATTATTCTCAACAGAAACTTTGTGGCGGGGTTTGGCATGAAATAGTCAAAGTGATGAAATAGTCAAAGTGATAAAAAGCAAGGACTTACAACCAAGATCACTCTACCCAACAGGGCTAGCATCTAGAATTGAAGGAGAGATAAAGAGCTTCTCAGACACACACACACACACACCACAAAATAAAACACGAAAAACTAAAGGAGTTCAGGAATAGGTTGCATTTTTATACACCAATAATGAACTATCAAAAGGGTAAACTAAGAAAACAATCCCATTTACAACTGCATAAAAAAATAAAGCACATACCAATAAATTTAACCAAAAAGGTAAAAGACCTATATTAAGAAAATAATAACATCTGAGGGAAGAAACTGAAGAAGATACAAATACAGAAGGTCTTCAGGTTACATCGGAGATCCGTTCCTACCGCATGACGTAACGCAATTTTCGCAGTAAGTCGGAACCCACCTACATAAGCACCTACGTCACTCACATGGAGCACATACACAGCAGTAATGAAGTGAAACAGTAAAAAAAAAAAAAATTTTTAAAGAAAGATAACAATTCCTGACCTTTACTTGTGGTAAATAAATAATAAAAAACATAAAGCACATATGTACATATGTCAAAATGACAGAACTTTTTTTTATATAAATAAATGAGAGATGGCAACATAACCACGAAACGATGTACATCGAGTCCAACATAACCCAAGGACTGCCTGTACCCTGTTCATGGACTGGTAGAAGCAACATCATTGAAATATCCATACTACCCAAATAAATCCATAGATTCAATACAATCCCCATTAATATACCAATAGCATATTTCACAGACCTATAAAAAACTCTGCAAAAAAATTATATGGAATGAACAAAGACCCTGAATAGCCACAGCAATCCTGAGAAGGAAGACAAACCTGGAGGGATTACAATACCACATATCAACTTATATCACAAAGCCACTGTTCTCAAAACTGCCTGGTACTAGCACAAGAATAGACATATAGGTCAATGGAGAACCCATATAGAACAGAGAACCCAGAAATTGACTCAAGCACTTATGCTCAATTAATTTTTGACAAAGGAGACAAGACAATATCTTCAATAAATGGGAAAATTGGATAGATACATGCAAAAAAATGAAACTAGACTACCAACTTACACCATACACAAAAATAAACTCAAAATGGATAAAAGACTTCAAGGTAAGATGGGATACCATAAAAATCTTAGAAGAATCCATAGGCAGCAAAATATCAGACATATCTCATAACAATATGTTTACCGACACATCTCCTGGGACTATGCAAACTAAGGAGAAAATAAACAAATGAGAGTACATCAAAATAAAGAGCTTCTGCACAGCAAAAGAAACCATCAACAAAACAACAAGAAAGCCTACTGCATGGGAGAACATATTTGCCAATGTGACATCCAATAACGGTTTAAAATTTATAGGGAACTCATACAACTTAACAAAAGGAAGGTAAACAATCCAAACAAAAAATGGGCAAAGGACCTAAATAGACATGTTTTGAAAGTGGACATACAGAAGGCCAAGAGACATATGAAAAAAAAAATGTTCAAAGTCACTAATCATCCGAGAGATGCAAATAAAAACTACAATGAGGTACCATCTCACACTGTCAGAATGGCTATCATTAACAAATCAACAAACGACAAGTGCTGGAGAGGATGCAGAGAAAAAGGAACCCTCGTGCACTGCTGGTGGGAATGCAGACTTGTGCAGCCATTGTGGAAAACAGTATGGCATTTCCTCAAAAATTAAAAATGAAGCTACCATTTGACCCAGTAATCCCACTTCTAGGAATACATCCCAAGAAATAAGAAACAGCAATCAGAAAGAATATATGCATCCCTATGTTCATAGCAGCACAATTTACAATAGCTAATGTTTGGAAACAGCCTAAGTGCCCATCAGCAGATGAGTGGATTAAAAAGCTGTGGTACATCTACACAATGGAATACTACACTGCTATAAAAAAGAAGGAACTTCTACCATTTGCAACAGCAGGGATGGACCTGGAGAGCATTATGCTAAGCAAAATAAGCCAATCAGAGAAAGATAAATATCACATGATCTGATTCATATGTGGGATATAATGAACAACATAAACTGATGAACAAAAATAGATCCAGAGATAAAGAAACACTAAACAGACTGTCCAACCTCAGAGAGAAGGCAGGGGAGAGGGCAGGTCAGAGATCAACCAAAGGACTTGTATGCATGCATATAAGCATAACTAATGGACACAGACAATAGGGGGTTGAGGGCCTGTGCTTGGAGGTGGGAGCTGGGAGCTGGTTGGGAGAGGTCAATGGGGAGAGCCGGGGGAAGAAGACATGTCATACTTTCAATAATAAAGCATTTTTTAAAAAATTACTAGATCTTTAACCCAAAGTCATAGCCTTCAGAATCGTATGAGCCTTTCTGAACACATTATAACACTCATGTTAACTGCTATAGTTCAGAATTACATGTTTACTTCCTTACCCTGTTTAGGAGGAGGTCATAGCCCTCATATTTACTACATATTCTTCTTCTTCCAAATTTACTTCCTCTTTATGCTTACTTTCTCCTTTCCTCACTATCCTTAGAGACAGTAGCCAAGGAAGGACTGGGGCAGGAAGGAAAGTATGGCAAGAGGTGAAAAATTCAACCACAATTTCTTCTAAATAATAAACTCAGCATGTCCTCTCATGCCTACTTTTGCTGATTCTAAAGAAACTTCCTGCTGATACACATTTTCTTCTGTCTCCTCTTGCTTTCCTCCCTGTTCTGCTTTCCCATAGAGTTGTTAATTAGTCACATATGTTTCTTATTTTTTAAGTAATTTTGGGCATCGCGTGTGACTGTGCATTTTCTAAAACATTACATAACTAAAACATTCTGCTGTCCTTGCACATGACAGACAAGTTGATTGAATAGTGTTATCGGGTCATAAACATTTTCTTTCAACAATGTATTACTCTATATCTATTGGTAACTGTTGCAGAAAATAAATCTGAGGCCAGTGTTATTTCATTTCTTTAGATTATAGGTTATTTATTTTTAAAATTTGTGGTGTTTTTTTGTTTTTTGTTTTGTTTTGTTTTGTTTTTGCTCTGGCCAGGTAGCTCAACCAACACTGAAGTGTCCTCTCTATATACCAAGTTTGTGGGTTCAATATCAGGTCAGGGCACGCACAAGAAGCAACCAATGAATGCACAAAATAAGTGGAACAACAGATATTTCTCTTTCTAAAAAAAAAAAGCAATAAGTAAATTTTTAAAATTTTACTAAAATTTATGGTGTTTCCCCTCAAAATTTAACTTTGTTGTCAAACAATATCTGTGAATCTCATTATCATTTCCTTCCTAAAATATTATGATCCATTTTAATCTACATATTTAATCATCTTTATTTAGAAAACTTTAATTATTCTAATTACACATTTGCTTATTTATCTTATCTCATCTATTGTGATTTATACCTAGGGAAGACGTCTGTTTCTTAAATTGTATCCCTGAGCTTCAGCCCCTATTGATCATTCTTGTCCTTTGCAATAGTCAACAGAGTTTTCCAGATTTAGCTTACTCGCATAAATTTATTTTCCTGTATTGTCAATTATCTTCCTTACTTCCTATAAAATAAAATTTGATCACACTATTACATTGTTAACATTCTATACACCTTGCTAACTTTAGCAAGCCCCCATTTCAACTCTTCTACTATAATTTAATGTCATCTTTCTCTTTTCCCATGTTTATTTGTTCATGTCTTATAAAGACCACAACATCCGGAAACCTAGTGAGAATGACAAGACATCTAAATTTTCTTTTGCCCACTTCTCCTTCTCAGGAGTTGCTTTTCCTTCCAATGCTCTAATGTTCAAAACATTAAATCAAGATTTTTTTGTGCCTTACCCAGTAATTCTTCACAAACGTAATGCTGATTTTTCTTTATTCAGGACCCATACCTCACTCATGTTTACTTTCTCATATCTACAGTTGGAGAAAAGTTTGATGAACTCTGCTTCTGGTGAAATCCTATTTCCTGGAGGATGCTCCTTTACTTTAACACTAGAAGCCTGGTGTACAGATTCGTGCACTGGTGGGGTCCCTCTGCCTAGCCAGCACCCTCTCACAATCCAGGACCCCTCAGGGGATTTTGGATTGCTGGTTTCGGCCTGATCCCTGCAGTCCAGGCCAAGAAACCCCACCAGTACACAAATTCATGCACTGGGCCTCTAGTATGCATATAAGATCTTTGGTTTTGCTAACTTGTATGCTTGCATATAACATAACCAATGGACACAGACACTAGGGGGGTTGAGGGCATGTTCCAGGGGGGTAAGGGAGGCCAGGGGAAGGTCAATAGGGGGGGAAATGAGATATACATTCTACTATTTGTAATACTTTAAACAATAAAAAATAAAAAACATTTTTTAAAAAGATCTTTGGTTAACCTTTTCCCGCCCTTGCCCCTCTCCACTTCCCTCTAGATTTATAAGTCTGTTCCATGTTTCCATGCCTGTGCGTTATGAATCTGCCCCCTGGTGGTCAGTGCGCATCATAACTACCAGTTGAACGGTCAAAAGTCAAATGGTCGAATGGTCAGACACTTAGCATACTAGCCTTTTATATATATAGATAGGTCAATTTAAGTAGAATGCCATCCTACATATCCTATCTGGTTTTTAATACATTCAACTTACGGAATACTTTAAAAAGTATAACTCATTCCCATATCCATAGGGTTGTGGCCACATCCCAATTCATTTTCTACTTCTGCTCAGTTGGTCTAAGCATCAAAGTCCTAAAGATAACTACTCATGATGGCAACTAACATAATTTCAGCTAAAGTTCAGGTCTGAGCAGTGGATCTTGACAGATCTTTATATAAGTCATTTCCTTTGGCCAGAATGCACATTTTTAAAAATCCTCTCCTGATTCCTAGTTTATTTTAGTGATGAGCCGGGACAAGTAACAGAAACATTATTAGAAGAAAATGGAGAAGGCTGATTATGTCACCCTTACACCAATTAAGATATTTGATCTTCGACATAGTATTCAAAACTCTTACTTTATTCTAATGGTCTCTTAATAACTTGTGGGAATGGAAGTGTACTTAAAAGCACTAGATAAATCTGAGCAGTCTTAATATCTTGAGACCAAGGATGTATTATGTATATATACATGTTTTTCTAGTTCTTTCCAGACATAATCAGGTAAATCATTGTTAATTAAATGCAAAAATATGAAATATGGAGTAGTAATTGTTGAAGTAAAGGAAAAGACACCCAGTCTCTGGCTGGTGGTAAAACAGTATGAAGACAATGTCTTGCTTCTGTCTCAAAATATCTGTTGGAAGGCAGGACCCCAAGTCTTAAAGCACTCATTAATTCAGAGAGATCATCAAGATAGTAAGTGAAGCATAAATAGATCCTATGGAACAAATTACTGAAAAGGGTATATGTCAAAGGTTGTTTGTCACAAGGCATGAACAAAGAAGAAGTCCAATTACTAGAATTGAGAGGAAAAAAATCAGAGAATGATGAAATCAAAGCCAACTGTTAGTCAATAAGCAGCTCACAATGAGCTATTTGTACACAACCATTATGTACTATATAATGCCAACATCCACCTTTATATGTTCAGTGCAAATGGGTAGCTCAACTCTAAACTTGATGTGCCAGAATATTAAGGGAAAAATAATCTGAGAAAAGGGACAATATTAGTTAATAAAGGCCAAAAACTTATAATAATCAGAAGGCATTGCACTATGAGGTTTGGAAGGAAAAAAATATCAGATACAAAGGCTGATCAAATTTTCAGAAAGGCTGAAAAATAGTGTTAAAGAATTTGAAACCAAGAGAGTTCTGGCACTCTATCACAAAGGATGATTAGGTCTCCCTGGCCATCCTCCATGAACTGCAACAGAAGACTAGACAATTAATGTGATTTCAGTTTAATTCACTACCATTATTACCATCTATCTCTATCTCCTTTTAAATAAATTCTGACAAAGATTATATGCTCTTAATGAAAATACCCACTTCTTATTCATATATATAGTACAATAATCAAAACAAGTTTGTTAATGTTATTAATGTCTAGTGATAGATTTCACAAAATAACAAAATCTTTATTCACAGATCAATATTTTCCCTCTAATATAATCCAAGAAATATTTTTACTTTAGTTATTATTTTCCAGTTTTATTGGGACATAATTGGCATACTTCACTATATAAATTTAAGGTGTACAGAGTAACGATTTGAATGACATATATTGTGAAATGATTACCACAGTAAGTTTAGTTAGTATTCATCATCTCATATAGATACAATATGAGAAACATGGTAGATATTAACCAAGTGAGCAAAGCAATACATGATCTCGGATTTTATTTTGCTACAGAGGATATTATTGAGGAAATTAGCAAAACATGATTAAAGTTTATAGATAAAATAAGAGTATTGTATTCATGTTAATCTCCTAATTTTGTAAATTTCTCCTGATTTTTATAATCCTACTAGAGGCCCAGCACATGAAATCTTGTGGGTAGGGTCCCTAGGGCCTAGCCTGTGATCGGGGCCATCTTCTGCCCGTTTGCCAGTCCCCAGGCCAAACGCCGCCTCCACTGCAGGGCTGCCAGGCTGTTGGGATCACCAGCTCATCCACAGCTTCTCAGGGGCTCAGGCCTTTGGGAAAGCCGGCACCGGCTACTTCACCTCCATGCGCATGCACCAGGCCAGATGCTGATGGACCGCGTTGCCCGCTCAGGGGGCTCACGCGGGCACTGCTGCCGCTGCCTCCACCACCACTGCTGCTGCCACCGCTGCCACTGTGATGATGGACACTGCAGGACGCACCCATAACCTACCTGCCCGGCATGAGCGGCCCCGAGCAGGCAGCGCGTTCCATCAGCAGTCGGCCCAGTGCACGTGCATGGAGGTGAAGTCACTGGTGCCTGCTTTACCTCCGGCCTGAGCCCCCAAGCAGCCAGGGATGAGCTGGTGATCCCAACGGCCTGACAGCCAGCCTGGTTCTCCTGCCACCCACCCTGATTCCCCCATTCACCATCGCTGATCCATCAGAGCCTGAGGGCTGGGGGCAGGGACCAAGAGGTCAGCAGTTCAGCCCACTCACCAATCCTCAATCCCGCCCTGCCCTGCTCACGGGCTGGGGGGAAGGGACCGAGAGGTGCTCAATGCACCTCATGGTGACTGGTTGTTTGGTCGTCAAGGTCGTCACAGACACTGGCTTTTTATATATATAGACTAGAGGCCTGGTGCACGAATTCATGCATGGGTGGGGTTGCTCCTCCTGGCCAGTGATTAGGGCCAATCTGGGCTGTCTCACCCAGTCCAGATCAGCCGGACACCAGCAGCAAGCTAACCTACCTGTCTGAGCATCTGCCCCCTGGTGGTCAGTGTGCATCATAGCTACTGGTTAAGCAGTTGCTGGGTTGGACACTTAGGATATTAGATTTAATATATATTTAGGTATAATAAAAGCCAAATATGCTAAGAGTCAGGTCGTCTGGTCGTCCATTCAACCAATCAAAGTGTAGTATGCTAATGATATGTTAAGGTTGTTCAACTGCTCGCTATGACATGCACTGACCACCAGGGGGCAGACCCTCCAACCTGTAGGTTTGCTTGCTGCTGGGGTCCACCTGATTGGGACTGTGTGAGACAAGCCAGACATGCCCTGGAGCCCTTCCATAGTCCCTCCCTGGCTGGCCAACCTCACATGTCCCTCCCTGGCCCCAGTCATGCACCAGTGGGTTTCCTCAGCCTTGCTGCTGCCCTCTCACAATCCGGGACTCCTCGGGGGATTTCGGAGAGCCAGTTTTGGCCCGACGGCGGAACAACCGGTCGCTATCACGTGCACTGACTACCAGGGGGCACTCAACGCAGGAGCTGCCCCTGGTGTCAGTGCGCTCCAACAGGGAGAGCACTGCTCAGCCAGAAGCCAGGCTCACTGCTGGCGTGTGCAGCAGCAGTGGTGGGAGCCTCTCCCGCCTCTGCAGCAATGCTAAGGATGTCCGACTGATGGCTTAGGCCTGCTCTCCTCTGGGGACCAGGCCTAAGCCATCAGTCGGACATCCCCTGAAGGCTCCTGGACTGTGAAAGGGCACAGGCTGGGCTGAGGAAACCCCCACTTGAGTGCACAAATTTGATGCACTGGGCCTCTAGTTGTACTATACTTACAAAAGAGAATGTCAGTATTTTAGAAAATATTTGCCTGTTTTAAGGGACTATTTGGGAGAAAATAAACCTCATGTCTTTGAGATTAAAAATGGAACCAGAGTAAGTGGATGCTATACAGACAGGGTCCCAGGACCAAACTGGAATTACAACTAAAGTACAAAAACAAACAAACAAACAAACAAACAAAATGAACACCCATCCTGAATAATCAACTGAAAACTAGCTGGAGAGAATCCTGATAACCGAGGATGGAAAGTGGAGACCACTTAGAGACTGGTAGGAAGGGCAGAAGCATTATAGAGCTGGCCAAGCTCCCACAGACAGCAGTGAAGTTCCCCAGAGATATCTCAGCAGTGGGAGGGGGGTGCCACTGAGAACTCTGGACTCTAAACCCCAAGCTGGGTCCCCTCCCCAACAGAGAGCATCAGAACTGAGAAATCTGGCTGTGAAAACTTCATGTCTTCAATTTAACTCTCAGATAATTGAGAAACAAAAATGTGTGCTTGAAAACATGTACATATACATTAATTAATATTTTGAGATAGGACCAAAGCTATTCCTTTTGATTGGTTTCACTGACTATAGTTCTACCTCCTTATTCTTGAATATTATATCTATAAAGAATTTTTTAAGATTACCAGTTTTAGATTCTTTCAAATAGAATCAGAGGTAAAGACATTTTTCAAGCAATCTGTATGTAGTCTCTATCTAGATTTTTAGAATTTGTTTGCTCATTTTTTTATCCTTATTCACATTTCAATCCAAAAACTTCTTTTTATTGACTCACTTTTTCAAGTTGCTCTAACTTTATAGAAATAATTCTTCATTTAATTCATATTTTATCCATTAGTGGAAATATTTAACTATTACAATTTTTATAGGGTGCAGGGCCTAAAATATCTCAACAATGATGCCTTCTTTAGATAAATAGTTTTGAAAGGCAGTCCCAAGAAATATAACTAATGACAGTAATTTCAAAATTAAATTAAGATGTTTCAAAAAGTACCATGCTACATGGCTCTTCCCATCACCCCCAACCAAGTGTAAATACCAATAAACAGCATCAGTTGTTCAATGTAATAGACTGTTGTGAACTATACTAACTAGGATATCTAGCACTAACTGATTAAGATAAAGTCATAACTGACCCATTAGTTTACTCAAAAAAAAGTGTCAAGTAGTTTTCTAACTTGCTTGGAATATATCAAAGAACAAATTACCTCCTCATTATGATGCATATAAGGAGGCAGATGCAGCAAGTAGGGAAAAGAGAGACTGACATCCATAAAAACAAGCCAAATAAATAAGTAAATTATATTGTATGTTAGAAAGTGAAAATTCTGTAGGCAAAAAAGAAAATTAACACAACAGTGGAGATATAAAGATGACAAATAGTTTTTAGAAAATATGGGAAAGATTCACTGAGAAGCTGAGTTGAGATTGGAAGAGGATAATAGAATTAATATTCTAGACAAAGGGAACAGTTAATAGTGGTCTTAAGGAAGGACTATGTGTGATGTGCTTGAGAAACAGCAAGCTAGCCACCATGGGTGGAGATTAATCAGCAGGGAATCAAAGTAGATTCAGAAATGTAAGGATGGTGGTAGTGGTGGGCTCTAGTTAGTCCCCTATAGCCCCTCATCAGTAATTCCCCTTTTACTAGTACTCTGAGAGAGACAGGAATCCTTTAGGGAACTTTCAATAAACAGATGACATAATCTGACTTAAATTTTAAGAGATTTACCCTAGTTATCTTGTTGAGAATAGATACTTGGGAATGCTAAGGGGAGTTAAGAGGCTGAAGCAGTATTCTACACATGAGATTACCAGGGTGGTTATAATGAAAATAAATATATTTCCAAAGTGATGCAAGTAAGATTTGCCAAAGAATTGGGTATGTGATGTGGGAGAAAGAGAGGAAATAATGATAATCCCAAATATTTTGGTCAAAAGAACTAGAAATTGGTGGTATTGTCATCAACATTCCTTTCACATGACAGTGAAAACCTAAAATCTATATTGGTAATCTATGGATTTTTCCTATATACATCCTGAAATGTCTAAAAAACATAGGTAAAGCCCTAACCGGTTTGGCTCAGTGGATAGAGCCTCGGCCTGAGGACTGAAGGGTCCCAGGTTCGATTCCGGTCAAGGGCATGTACCTTAGTTGCAGGCACATCCCCAGTAGGGGATGTGCAGGAGGCAGCTGATTGATGTTTCTCTCTTATCGATGTTTCTAACTCTCTATCCCTCTCCCTTCCTCTCTGTAAAAAAAATCAATGAAATACATTTTTTAAATAAATAAAAACATAGGTAAAGAGCATTTCACCAAAAGATTTTAATGCCTATTTCAGATTGCCTTTTCAAAAATATTTTGTGCTGTGGGTTGCACACAAAGAATTAAGCTGAGTTCAAATTTGAGTTAGAATAAGTCCCCAGAAATACTTCATTCAGGCTTAAACAGCAGTCCATCTTGTCCTATTTCCTAAGTGGCTGCTCAAACTGGTTCTTTAACAACTTTTTCTAGCATCTAAATCAAGTCCTTGGTTTGATGGTCAACATAAAGGAAGTCACTTGTCTTGATCATAAAAGCTGTCAAAAATAATTACAATAATTTACTCTTGTTTAATAAAAAGTATCTTTAACAAAGACATCACATATTTACCTTTTATCAACTGACCTTTGGTGGTTACTTTTAGGGTATTTTTTCCTCTGTGTATTTGTAAATTGACTCAATTGACAGGTCCTGAACTATAGGAATAATTATTCTTTTTATCAATACTTGAAGATTTTCACTTCCTTTTTCTCTATAATACCAGATCCCTGGCAACTAACTTTCCCAGAATAATCTTTCACAAAAAGCTTTAAAAACCTATAATGAAATTCATGTGTCAGCCAGTGCAATTATGTTGAAGATCCCTCAAACCTCTTCCCTCTAATCTAGTTACTCAACGGAAAGCCTGAAAATCATCCATACCACTCCATTAGCATCCTCATCCATTAACCAAGTCTATTTTCTTCTTTATTCTTATGTATTTTAACTATAATCTCCTCTCAATGTGCACCACCCCTGCTTTAACTTACTCTTAACCTCACTATCTTGAATTACTTGTATAGTTAATACAGCAAAAATTGCTGATATAAAAGCTGTCTGTAGTTACTTCAACATTCTAGGAATCGCAGAAGTCATGTTTAGGGGCTCATTTGTTTGGGGGGAAAAAAACATTACTTACTCTTTGATTGTAAAGGCTAAAGGCACTTAACCAAAACTAGTAGGAAAAGCTCTTCAAATAAAGTAAAACAATTCTCTTCTACTATAGGTGTCAAGATTATTATTTGACCAAATCATGATGGATTATTATTTTACTACTAGCCCTGCACACAAATCCGTGCACCAGTAGGTCGCTGCTGCCCTCCTGTAACTCGCCACCCCCCCCCCTCCCTTATAGCTTGCTGCCCTGGCCCCTCCTGTAGTCCTTAGTTCTCCACTGCCAACTTGTAGTTCATTGTCCCACCTTCCTGCAGATCGGTTAGGTGGTCATTTCATAGTTGGTCGTTATGCCTCAGGGCATAAGGAATAATTAGCATATTCCTCTCTTATCATACAGGATTTTTCTTACTCCTAGGAACCCTGGGACCTAGTAGAGAAGTAATATTAGAGAGAGGCCTCTGATTTGAGTAGAAACAAATTCCAGAAACAAAGCAGAAAGTTGGGGAAACCCTTGTGACAGGGCCGGGTTAATGGACACAAGGGCAAGCACCAGCTGATATTTAAACTTAAATTTTTCTGTTTTGTTTCCCTAATGATTTCTTTAGGTTTTTATTAGTAGTAGTAGTAGTAATAATATTAGTAGTAGTAATATTAGGAAGAAGCATAGACAAGAGAACAGTGGTGATCCTAAAGAAGGTAGGCAGGGTAGTTTGAGAAGTAATCAAAACATGTAAACAACCACTGGAGAATTTCAGAAATTTTAGGCAAGTGAACTGAATTACTTGCAAGACTGCAGATAAAGTCTCAATTAAATATTATTGAGTTTAAAAACAAATGCTGATTTTAGTTCTGTGGAGATTTTTGTGCCCAGTTAGGATGCATATCCTACTTTCTATATTGTTCTTCATTCTCTTTCTGAGTCTTCTATCTTTCAAATATAAACATATTTTTCTGTCTTAACTTTTGCATTAAATTCACATTATCTTCCATACAAAGTCAAGACTCCTTTCTTCCTTTTTATAACTTCCAAATATAAATTCTTTCACAACTTTAGATAACTTCTATTCTATTCATACTACTTCCAAATTTCCAAGTATGTCATATTTTCACATGCCTCAAAGCCTTTGCACTGGTTATATCTATGACTGAAATATTTCCCCCTTATGGGCATTACTGCTATTAATCAGTTTCAGATTTAGCCCAGAACAGAGCTTTCTGGACCTCTTTTATGTTTAATTAGGATATACGTATTCATATTCTCAAAGTATCCATATGCACTACCATCAAAACCTATGTCACACTGTCATAGCTGTTGTTTTCTTCTTTATGGTGTTTTGTTCACCTATGAACTCATACCACCTAGCCAAGAGACTAGCGTCTACTGGGTGTTCAGTAAATATTTGAATAGATAAATAAATTAGAGTAGTCAGAGATCCAGAATATGTTTCAAAAGATACTCTTTCACTTTTAATATAAAAGTAAAATATATAGTATAAATCAAGTACAATTCAATTTTTGTTTCATCATTTCAGAACTTTTAGTATATACATAGATGTATGCACAAATATAAGTATTTTCAGATATTTATAAAATGAATATTATAATCTTCTGTATCCTGCTTTTCTCACTTATAAGATAGCATAGATTTTCCAAGTCAGTACAGAGAAAGTGACATTATTTTTAACAGCTGTATAGTATTCCCCTGAACAGATGTTCTAAATTTTATTGACAACTTTCTTCTCTTATTGAAACATGCTTGTTTCAAATTTTTCACTATTCTAAATAACTGCATATTTATATTTGCATACTTGTTCACTTGTTCTCTTAGGATCTATGTGTATAAATAAATTCCTAAGTGCCTTGGACTGAATGATTTAATTGTAAACACATGGGGGAAAGTCTGTACTGTGTACATTTGGTACTCAATTCTTACCTCTATATATAAAAGCCTAAGCAACCAAAGGACTGGTCAACCAGTTGCTATGATGGGCACTGACCACCAGGGGTCAGACGCAGGAGCTGCCCCGGGGTGGTCAGTGTGCTCTCACAATGGGAGTGCTGCTCTGCTGACAGACCCGTCCCGGTGGCCCACCAGCCTGGCGACAGCCACTCACTCCCTCAGCAGTCCTGCAGGTCCAATCTCTGGAGAACGGGCCAGGCACTGAAGGACCATAGCCAACTGCACAATCCCAACAGCACCACTGGCCTCCTGGAAGTTGGCCTCAGACATTGCAGCCACTTCCTTTCCCTAGACACTCCCCAAGGAAGAAACTATATAAAAGTGGCCTCCAGGTGGCTCCTGACAACTGGTGTGAATGGGATCCAGATCCCTGGCCAGCAAGGGCGTCCCATTGCCTGCCTGGAGGGCCGATCACATCCCAGCCCCCCTCCACACTCCCCATGATAGGTGCCAGACGCAGGGCTCACAGTTGGCAAGCGCTGCTGCAGTGGCATGAGCCTCTCCCAATTAGGACTGACTGGGTGTGAGCCCGCAGCAGGCAAATTTAATTATTGGAAATAAGGTTAACTAACATTATTGAACTGGAATTTATTTTGAACTCCCAAATAGAGTACCAAGGCCCACGCTAAAAGGTTCTCCTATTTTTAATGCTCTCATCTGACTTTGTATATAAATTTTGTGACATTGTTGATAATTGCTTAAGCTCTAAATTAGATAGTAAATTCTTTTGAGGGCAGAGATTATACTTATTTTCTTCCTTGCACTTATTACAGTTTCTGACATGCACTAAGTTCCATCAACTAAGTTATATAATGAATGAACCAATAAATCATTCAATGAAAATTTTCCCGGTGGGAGGAATCCAAGATGGCAGCGTAGGTAAACACCTAAACTGCTGCCTCACACAACAATTTCAAAAATACAGCTAAAAGATAAAATGTCTATCACCCAGAACCACGGGAAAGCTGGCTGAGTGGAAGTTCTACAACTAGAAGGAAAGAGAAAAGAGCATTGAGACGTGCACGAGCGCTGAAAAGCTGAGGTACGGAGGCGCATGATCCGGGCTGGCGGCGGGCGTTGCTTTTTTCAACCCGAAGGGAGACAAGCCCCCCGATTACTCTGAAATACAGTTTCTGGGGAGACGCGGGGGACCCAAACTCCTACGGGGAGAAGCTGGACTGTCTGCCAGTGAGGGTGACTTACTTGCAGAGCTGCACGCAGGAATAATTGTTTACGGCACTGGGGCACGGGACTGCTGACAGGAACTCAGAGCCAGCTAACTAGCAGCCATTGCTGTTTGCCACAGCCTAGTGACACCCTGAGACCCCGCCCTGCATAACCTACAAACCCACCCAAGCTCCAAGCAGCAGCATTAGTATAAGAAAGCCCTGCCCTATCTCAGCTTAACCTAGCAAACTTGCAGCCTGGGTCAGACAGCTCCAAAACCTCCAAACCCCAAGCAAAGAGGAGAAAACTGTAGCTCTCACTGTAGCTCCTGCTGGGTGGCCTCAGACAGTAGCTGACCTGCACCCCATTGGAGATCCAGAAGCCAGTGTACCTAGTGGTCAGTGTGAGACACCAGATTTCAACTCCTCACATCCATAAGTGACATATTCAAGAGGCAGACTCAGTGAGCACCAAAGCCCCACTGAAACAAGTCCTGCCCCATAAGTGTGTCTTCAGCACAGCAGTTCTTCCATTGTAGACACAGTGAGTGCTCACAGCTAATTGGCCTGGAGGTCAATTCCTCCCAGCGTACCAACAGCAATCAAGGCTTAACTAGACCAAGACTTTGGACTCAGCCCACAAAGGGGTGTACCAAGAGCATCCACCTCATGTGATTGAGGAGGCTGAGCTACTGCCCCCTATAGATCACCTACCACACAAAGCTACTCCATCAACACAGGGAAGCAGCCAAAATGCGGAAACAAAGAAACATGTCACGAATGAAAGAAATGGAGGAAAGCAAACTACTGGACGACATAGAGTTCAGAACCACATTTATAAGGTTACTCAAGAATCTTCTAAAAACCGCTGAGAAACTTGATGAGACCTTTAAGGATATTAATGAGAATGCCAAAAAAATGGAAAAGGATCAGTCAGAAATGAAGCATACACTGTCTGAAATAAAGAACATACAGAAACTCAACTGTAGATCAACGTACCCCAAGAATCAAACCAAAGATCTGAAATATGTGGAAACAAAAAACATCCAACCAGAAAAACAAAAAGAAAAAAGAATCCAAAAATATGAAGATAGTGTAAGGAGCCTCTGGGACAACTTTAAGTGAACCAACATCCGAATTTTTGGGGTGCCAGAAGAAGGGAGAGAGCAAAATATTGAAAACCTATTAGAAGAAATAATGACAGAAAACTTTCCCTACCTGGTGAAAGAAATAGACGTACAAGTGCAGGAAGTGCACAGAACCCCATACAAGAGGAATCCAAAGAGGACCACACCAAGACACATCATAATTAAAATGCCAAGGGCAAAAGACAAAGAGAGAATATTAAAAGCAGCAAGAGAAAAACAGTTAATTACCTACAAGGGAGTACCCATACGACTGTCAGCTGATTTCTCGGCAGAAACTATGCAGGCCAGAAGAGAGTGGCAAGAAATATTCAAAGTGATGAACAGCAAGAACCTACAACCAAGATTACTCTACCCAGCAAAGCTATCATTCAGAGTTGAAGGTCAGATAAAGAGCTTCACAGACAAGAAAAAGCTAAAGGAGTTCATCACCACCAAACCAGGATTACATGAAATGCTGAAGGGTATTCTTTAAGAAGAGGAAAAGAAGGAAAAGGTAAAGATAAAAATTATGAACAACAAAATGACATCAAATACATACCTACCAACAAGTGAATCTAAAAATCAAGTGAATAAAAACCCTGAAGAACAGAATGGACTGGTGAATATAATAGAATCAGGGACATAGAAAGGGAGTGGACTGCGGATCTCAGGGGAAGCAGGTGTGAGGGGTGTGGGAAGAGATTGGACAAAAATCTTACTTCTATGGATGAAGACAGTGGCGGGGGTTAAGGGCATGGGGTGGGGTGGAGAATCAGGTGGAGGGGAGCTATGGGGGGAAAAAAGAGGAACACCTGTAATAATCTGAACAATAAAGATTTATTAAAAAAAAAAAGAATGGACCTAGAAAGTATTATGCTAAGTGAAATAAGTCAGACAGAAAAGACAAATGCCACATGATTTATACGTGGAATTTGAAAACAAAATAAATGAACAAGCAGAAAAAAAAAAAGAAAAGAAAATTTTCTCCATGGCATACTCAAATATTATTTTAGATCAAGATTCAAATGACAGATTATATTTTGATTTTTTAAACAAAATACTTGGAAACTAAAATATCTTATTTTATCCATTTATTCTGGAAACATATTTTCATTTAGTACTCAAAATTATGTGCCAGGGTCAATAAAATTATGTGGAGTGGTTTTTTAACTTTATTATGTAAATTATTTTGTAAAACTGAATTTTATTTTTTTTAATAAATCTTTATTGTTCAGATTATTACAGGTGTTCCTCTTTTTTTTCCCCCATAGCTCCCCTCCACCTGATTCCCCACCCCACCCCATGCCCTTACCCCCTGCCACTGTCTTCATCCATAGGTGTAAGATTTTTGTCCAATCTCTTCCTGCACCCCTCACACCCCCTTCCCCCTGAGAATTGTCAGTCCACTCCCTTTCTATGTCCCTGATTCTATTATATTCACCAGTCCATTCTGTTCATCAGATTTTTTATTCACTTGATTTTTAGATTCACTTGTTGGTAGGTATGTATTTGTTGTCATTTTGTTGTTCATAATTTTTATCTTTACCTTTTTCTTCTTCTTCCTCTTCTTAAAGAATACCCTTCAACATTTCATGTAATCCTGGTTTGGTGATGATGAACTCCTTTAGCTTTTTCTTGTCTGTGAAGCTCTTTATCTGACATTCAACTCTGAATGATAGCTTTGCTGGGTAGAGTAATCTTGGTTGTAGGTTCTTGCTATTCATCACTTTAAATATTTCTTGCCACTCCCATCTGGCTGCATAGTATCTGTTGAGAAATCAACTGACAGTCGTATGGGTACTCCCTTGTAGATAATTAACCATTTTTCTCTTGCTGCTTTCAAGATTCTCTCTTTGTCTTTTGCCCTTGGCATTTTAATTATGATGTGTCTTGGTGTGGTCCTCTTTGGATTCCTCTTGTATGGGGTTCTGTGCGCTTCCTGAACTTGTAAGTCTATTTCTTTCACCAGGTAGGGAAAGTTTTCTGTCATTATTTCTTCTAATAGGTTTTCAATATTTTGCTCTCTCTTCTTCTGGCACACCAAAAATTCAGATGTTGGTACACTTGAAGTTGTCCCAAAGGCTCCTTACACTATCTTCATATTTTTGGATTCTTTTTTCTTTTTGTTTATCTGGTTGGGTGTTTTTTGTTTCCTCATATTTCATATCTTTTGGTTTGATTCTTGGGGTACGTTGATCTACAATTGAGTTTCTGTATGTTCTTTATTTCAGACAGTGTATGCTTCATTTCTGACTGGTCCTTTTCCATTTTTTTTTTTTTTGGCATTCTCATTAAGATCCTTAAAGGTCTCACTAAGTTCCTCAGAGGTTTTTAGAAGATTCTTGAGTAACTTTATAAATGTGGTTCTGAACTCTATGTCCTCCAGTAGTTTGCTTTCCTCCATTTCTTTCATTTGTGACATGTTTCTTTGTCTCCGCATTTTGGCTGCTTCCCTGTGTTGATGGAGTAGCTTTGTGTGGTAGATGACCTATAGGGGGCAGTAGTTCAGTCTCCCCAATCACCTGAGGTAGATGCTCTTGGTACACCCCTTTGTGGGCTTAGTGCAAAGTCTTGGTGTAGTTAAGCCTTAATTGCTGTTGGTACACTGGGAGGAATTGACCTCCAGGCCAATTGGCTGTGAGGACTCGCTGTGTCTATAATGGAAGAACTGCTTCACTGGAGACACGCTTATGGTGCAGGACTTGCTTCAGTGGGGCTTTGGTGCTCACTGAGTCTGCCTCTTGAATGTGTCACTTATGGATGTGAGGAGTTGAAATCTGGTGTCTCACACTGACCACTAGGTACACTGGCTTCTGGATCTCTAATGGGGTGCAGGTCAGCTTCTGTCTGAGGCCACCCAGCAGGAGCTACAGTTTTCTCCTCTTTGCTTGGGGTTTGGAGGTTTTGGAGCTGTCTGACCCGGGATGCAAGTTTGCTAGGTTAAGCTGCAATAAGGCAGGCCTTTCTTATGCTAAAGTTGCTGCTTGGAGCTTGGGTGGGTTTGTAGGTTATGCGGGGCAGGGTCTCAGGGCGTCTCAAGGCTACGGTGTGGCAAACAGTGATGGCTGCCAGTTAGCCGGCTCTGTGTCTCCGACCACGTCCCTGCGTCCCATGCCCCAGCACAGTAAACAATTATTCCTGCGCACAGCTCTGCAAGCAAGCCACCCTCACTTTCCAACCTGATGGTAGACAGTCCAGCTTCTCCCTGTAGGAATTTGTGTCTCCGCGTCTCCCCAGAACTGGATTTCAGAGTAATAGGGGGCTTGTCTCCCTTCGGGTTGAAGAAAGCAACGCCTGCCACCAGCCCAGATCGTGCGCCTCCGTACCTCAGCTTTTCAGTGCTTGTGCACGTCTCAGTGCTCTTTTCTCTTTCCTTGTAGTTGTAGAACTTCCACTCAGCCAGCTTTCCTGTGGTTCTGGGTGATAGACGTTTTGTCTTTTAGTTGTAGTTTTGAAATTGTTGTGCGAGGCAGCAGTTTAGGTGTTTACCTGCACCACCATCTTGGATCTGAATTTTAATTTTGATCATTTTATTTTGGGCTTCAAATTCTACGTGCCTACCGATATTTTCTATCCCTTGCAATTTTCTTTACAGACCTTAATGACACAGTTCTACATTCCTCTTTAGTATGTTATTCCAAAATCTTGAATTATGCTTTTCTTGACCTTCTCTGAGAATTTCACATGCTATTAACAACTTATTTAATAAAAAAAATTCTGTTTGATTGTTTACAAATACTAATGAGCTCAATATGTTATTTTGTGATATAATATTTGCATTTTAATCTCAAAATCAGCTCCAGTTTTTTCCTACAATATTTCCTATTTTAAATAAAGTTTTTCTTGAGGTCAAGTTGCTTTCTGCACACATACATATATTGTACTCTTACATTTGAAAAGGTAAAATATGACATATATTTTAAAAATCATTTAATCCAGATGGTTACATTTCATAAATATCTTCTTATTACGGGTAAAGTTTTCAATATCTGAAAGTAATTCTAGTAAAAACTGTTGAAATGCTTTCATAAAAAGTGATTGAAAGTGAAAATTAAAGGTGTCACATTTCATTTGACAACTTTTGAAAGGAGATTACATAAGAGAAAAAAAACAAAATTTTGTGGAACTATTTTTCTAAATTAAAAATAAAAGTAAACAGGCAAAAGATTCTAAAACATAATGTTCTCACATACTGAGAATTAAGATTTAGCGTGATGTAGAGATGACTATGAATTTCAAATATACATGTAGATTTAGAGTGTGTGTGTGTGTGTGTGTGTGTGTGCGCGCGCGTGTGCAATAGGATACAAGTAAATTGATCTTTCAAGTACTATAGCAGAAAAGGAGGGCTCACATTTCTCCCTTCTTTTATCAGTTTAGCCTACCTGGTCCAAAATTCAAACTTATGTTCATGATGACTCCACTTCTCATAAAAATGTATTGGTTAAAGCCATAAATTCTTCATTGTTTCTAGATGGTGCCATTGGAGCTATATACCCATGAGCTATGGTGATATAAGACTGAAATCAACACAACTATGCAAAGGCTTTCCTCTGCTGTGTTGCTGTATTTCTCTCTTCACTTGTTTGATGATAAATTAAGTTTAAAATTACCTTCCTCATCTTTTAATGTCTATGGTGACACAGTTGAACTTGTTAATATTCCTTTAAGACACACTTTCTGAAACCACTAACTCTTGGATTCTCTTTTCAGCCAAACTTTTACTGTGTCTGTTCCTGGAAATTGCAGTGGTCATTTAAGAATAAGAGAACTTGCCATCTCTAGCATTTCTTTAGAATGTGTTCACAGGGGCTATAAGTCATTTCCACAGTGGTGTGGTTTAAAAAAAAAGTGAGATAGAAAATATGGGAACTAGTCCTTTCTTGATAGGTTTGCAGTGCAATTGTTTCTGGAATTAGTAAAAATGATGAATTCTTACAAATGATGAGGAAATTTTGTGCGAGTGACTCAAGGAGATATTGTAGCTGGATTTTGCTTTGCTCCTGTTTCTCCTCTCCCATGGCTGTAATCACTGCTGGGGGAAAGTGGCACAACTGAGTAGACACAGACCATTTTAAAGAATTGTCTCAATCCTCATCCAGACCCCCTGTTCTGTCATTTAGCTCACCACAATTATTGCTATGTCGCTTGTTCATATTTCACAGGGGGGAAAAATCACTTCACTGAAACTCTTTTCACCAAATTCATTATAACAATAAAAAAAACTATTTTCAGTCTTCATCTAATTTGATATGTCAACATCTGTTTTGATTTCTATTATTTTTGTGTGTGACTATAAGGCCCCTCTTTGTTTCTTTTGAAAATTTTTTCCCTCTCTCCAACCATTCCATGTTAGGAGTTTCTTAGATGTTCATCATTACTCATGTTCCTGTGGTAAGTGATCTCTTTGATTTCTGTATCTTCAATTGCCATCTTCATACTCCCAAATTTGTATCCCCAGTCCAGATTTCTTCCCCGTGATTACTGTGTTGTCGTTTTTTCACACATTGCCTCCTCTTATATGTCTCAAAGAGCCTTCAAAAAGTCACGTGCCCAATCTTAAAACTCACTGCTTTTTATTTCACTTCTGCTCTTCCTCCCCTCCAGTGTCCTTTGCCACAGTCAATGATAACCTTATCAGTTGTTCAACCCATAGTCTTGAATTCTCTCACCACCTCATCATCCATCATCGAAGTCTATCTTTTAGATTACCAAACTGTATTTTGTCCATACCCACTTGTTTTCTTCTTCCTTGTTTTCTTCTTCCTCTATTCTTGGAGTTCCAGTAAACATAAGTGAATAAATGATATCTCTTGGACTATGGCACATTGTCATTACCTTATTTATTCATTTAACTAGTCAATTATTTATTATTGGTAATAATTAAACACTGATGAACCCACCATTATATTCCATCATCTCTATATTACATAGAGCACTTTATTCATTTATGTTTATGTCTGTTATTCCTTCTAGACTCTATGTTTAATGAAATTACTGGTAGAAGCTTTGAATAACTTAATTCCTAATGTATTGCATGAAACTAACAGAGTACTTGACTTGAGTAGACATTTCAATATATTTGTTTATTAAATGCAAAAAATATAAACTACCAAGTAGAAACCATATTGCATTGAATTCATTTGGGTGAAAGGAAAAGCAAATTGTGAACATAAACTGCTCTCTCACAAGATTTCTTAAAGGGAAAAAGTTGGAGTTGCAAGTCTGCTGGAGAACATTGGGAAACTCAGATATCAAATGCTGTGGATGTCAAGTGCTAACATGAAATCTAAGTTACAAGGGATAAAATCAGGGTCCAAACTTAGAACAAAGTCTACATTACAGGAGCTGTGGAGCAAAAGAAGATTGAGAACAAGAAGCATAGTATCATCCATAAAATGTATTCAATAGCTGCTGTGAACAAAGAATATGATTTATGTTTGACTAGCCTAAGAGCCAATGAAATGTTAAGCAAATGATAATTTTCAGGGGGATCATAAATGTATAAGGGAATTTATAATGTTACCTGGTATATTGTTAGACTAAAGAAAAAGATATCCATTCTCTGGCTGGTGGTAAAACAGTATAAAAAGAATATCTTGCTTCTGACTCATAAATATCTGTTGAAAGGCAGGGCATCCCAGTCGTAAAACATTTATTGATTTGGAGAGATAATCAAAATAACAAGTGAAGCATAAGTAGGTCATGTGGAGTAAATTATTAGAAAGGCTACATGTCAAAAGCTGTCTGTCAAAAGGCATGAACAAGGCAGAAGTCCAGTTACTAGAATTGGGCCCCCCCTAAAATCAAAGTATGATGAAGTCAAGACCAACTATTAGCCAATAAAACAGCTTGTAATGAACTATTTTTATGCAACCAATGCTGTACCATATGATGTCAACATCCACACTTTATATGTTCAGTGTAAATGATTAGCTTGCAAATGTGTAGCTTAAATTTATACTCAAAATGCCAGAATATTAGGGGAAATTTTTGAATCATTAATTCTTCAAATTCCCCTTGTGTTTTATAATTACACATCTATAAAGCTGCTTGAAATTGTCCCACAGCTCACTGATACTCTATTCATTTTCTTTAATGTTCTCTTTCTCTCTTTCTCTCTCTCTCTCTCTCTCTCTCTCTCTCTCTCTCTCTCTCTCTCTCTCTCTCTCTCTCTCTGTTTTACTTTGGTAATTTCTATTGTTATGTCTTCAAATTCACTGATCTTTTTTCTGCAATGTTTAAATGGACACTAATCACATTCAGAGTATTTTTAAAATATTGCTTTATGTAGTTTTCATCTCTAGAAGTCCAACTTTGATCTTTTATATTTACTTCTACATAATTTTTTGAACTTAGAGAAAATATTTATCTCCACTGTTTTAATGTCCTTGTCTGCAAATTCTAACAGCTTTATTGGTTCTAGTTTGGTTTCAATTTAGTTTATCTCCTCATTATGGGTTGTATTTTCCTGCTTTCTTTCCATACTAGGTAATATTTTAATTCTAGACATTCTGAATGGAACCTTTCTAGGTTTTAATTTTTAATTTTTCTTTCTTAAGCTTTAGACTAGGATACTGTTGTAACAATTTGATACTTTGGGTCTTGCCTTTAAGATCTGCTAAGTGGGATCAAAACAGCATTTAAACTAGGGCTAATTATTCTCCACCCCTGTGGCAAGATTATTTCGTGTACTCTACTCAAAGCCCATGAATTGTGAGTTTCCCATGTTGGATGAAGGGAACAGTTACTTTTCCTGGCCTTGCCAGGACCAGCCCTGCTTGAGTGCTGGGCATGGTTAACTCTAATATTTTCATCATATTTTCCCCAAGCTCAGTATTCAACTGAATACTCAGAGACCATCTACCAAGCTCCAGTGTGCCTCTTTTCCTCCTGGATCCTCCCTCCACCTTCTTTCCTCTTCCTTTATGAGACTCATTCCTGGGGGCTCTATTGCCATGTTCATCTCCTAAATTCCTAGCTTTTTTCCCCCCACTCAGGGTTTCTTCTGATTACTATCTGGGTTCCCTACTTCATGTCTTCTCAAGGCAGTAAACTAAAGCAGTCATAAGACTCGCCTTGTTAGTTTCTCAACTTTCATAGATCACTATTCTTTGTTGCCCAATATGCAGTGTCTTGAAATCATTATTTCACATATTTTGTCTGTTTTTCAGTTGTTTCATGTAGAAGAGTAAATCCACTTCTTTTTTCTTCATCTTTAATGGAAGCAGAAATATTTGCTCACCAAAAATTTTATCTTTTCACCCCCTACTATTTTTTAAATTAGGTTCTGCTTATGCTTTTAATAGATTTTTGAAATAGCGTTCTACTTTCATTTTATTTACTCTTGCTTTTATTTTTATTTCCACCCTTGCCAATAATCATCTTCACTATTGCCACCAAGGCAAGATAGATGAAACACAAAACATTCTGATACTCTTATTTTTAAAACCACTTAATGTCATTATTTGTCTATGATATAAACTTAAAATTCTTTAGCATGAAGTGTAATGCCCCTCTTCATTTAACCTTGGTTTAGCTCTGAAACAATAACGATATTATCATGGACATTTATTATAATAATGATAAAATACAATAACAAAAAAACTGAGAGTCTGCCATTTGGCAGGGACTAGTGGATGTTTGTTGAAAAAGAAGACAGAAGAGGAACAATTGTAATAATCTGAACAATAAGATTTATTAAATTAAAAAAGAAAAAGAAGACACAGTTCCTATCCTTGGTGTATTAAGACTAGCAAGTAAGATGAACAATACATAATTATAAGAAATATGAGTTACCATCTTCAAAGTACGGGCTGGCATAGTGCATATTGTCTGGAATAATTAAAGGTTAGAGTTATTTTTTTCTAGCGAAGTGATGTTTAACTGAGACATTTGTGTGTGTGTGTGTGTGTGTGTGTGTGTGTGTGTGTGTGTGTGTGTGTTAGGTCAGTGAAAAATAGT
This sequence comes from Corynorhinus townsendii, assembly GCA_026230045.1. Classification (NCBI taxonomy): domain Eukaryota; kingdom Metazoa; phylum Chordata; class Mammalia; order Chiroptera; family Vespertilionidae; genus Corynorhinus; species Corynorhinus townsendii. Next base: position 197,614,315 of record JAPDVU010000003.1, read on the forward strand.
GTTGGGGATTCAGTAGATACAGAAGGAAGAATGGGCATAAGAGATTTGGCATGCCCAAGAAATGGAAAGAAACCCTTATTGACTGGATTATAATCAAAGTCCCCTTTGAAGACCAGAAATGTTTCTTTAATTGTCCAGTTCTGGCCACTACCAACACTTGGCATTTATGCCATAATGAGCTATCATGTTTCCATGTTTTTATACCTTGTATGTGCTATTTAATTTGTCTTAAATCCCTTATTATTTTCCCTTTAGGAGGAATACTTTTCATATTTTAGGATACTATTTAAACATCTTGAAAATAATTTCTAGCTATCCATTCTTGTCTCCTAACTATCATTTAGAATCGCAATTTCTTTGTTGATTTGTCTAAAAGATCTATCCAGATGTGTCAGTGGTGTGTTAACATGATCACCCTACTGTGATTGTATTGCTATCAACTTCTCTCTTAAATTCCTCCAGAAGTATGTGTGTGTGCATATATACACACATTCCTATATTGGGTGCATATATGTTTACCAGGTTATAACCTCTCATTGTATTGATCCCTTTAGTATTATGTAATCACCTTCATTGTCTCTTATGATGACCTTCATTTTGAAGTCTATTTTGTCAGATATGAGTCTTGTTTTATTTTTTTTTTCTTTTCCATTTGGGATATTTTTCCATCCCTTCATTTTCATCCTGTGTGAGTCTTTTGTTCTGAGGTGGGTCTCTATAGACAGCATATATATGGGTCATGTTTTCTTATCTATTCAGCTATGCTATGACTTTTGATTGGAGCATTTAATCCATTTACATTTAAGGTTATTATTGATAGGTACTTACTTATTGCCATTTTTATTCTTTATGCCTGTGTTCTTCTCTTTCTCTCTATTTCTTCTTCTTATGCCAATCCTTGTAGCATTTCTTATAGTGCTGATTTGGTGGTAATAAACTTCTTTAATATTTTTTTGTCTGAGAAGCACCTAATTTCACCTTTAATTTTGAATGATAGCCTTGCTGGATAGAGTATTCTTGGGTTCCATACCTTGTTTTCATTACATTGTATACTTCATGCCACTCCCTTCAGGCCTAAGCATTTCTATTGAGAAATCAGCTGACAGTTTAATGAGAACTCCCTTGTAGGTAACTCTCTGTTTCTCTATTGCTGCCTTTAAAAATTGTCTCTTTTTTTGCCATTTTTATTATAATATATCTACAGTGTGGGGTCTTTTGGGGTTCATCTTGATTGGGAGTCTGTGTTTCCTGAACTTGAGTGACTTTTTCCTTTACCAGGTTAGGCAAGTTTTCTGTCATTATTTCTTTTTTTTTTTTTATCTTTATTGTTCAGATTACCACAAGTGTTCCTCTTTTTTTCCCCCCATAGCTCCCCTCCACCCAGTTCCCACCCCACCCCACCCCATGTCCTTACCCCCAACCCACTGTCCTCATCCATAGGTGTATGATTTTTGTCCACTCTCTTCCTGCACCCCTCACACCCCTTTCCCCCTGAGGATTGTCAGTTCACTCCCTTTCTATGCCCCTGATTCTATTATATTCACCTGCTTATTGTATTCATCAGATTTTTTATTCACTTGATCTTCAGGTTCACTTGTTGATAGATATGTATTTGTTGTTCATAATTTTTATCTTTACCTTTTTCTTCTTCTTCCTCTTCTAAAAGAATATCTTTCAGCATTTCATATAATACTGGTTTGGCGGTGATGAACTCCTTTAGATTTTTCTTAACTGTGAAGCTCTTTATCTGCCCTTCAATTCTGAATGATAGCTTTGCTGGGTAGAGTAATCTTGGTTGTAGGTTCTTGCTATTCATCACTTTGAATATTTCTTGCCACTCCCATCTGGCCTGCATAGTTTCTGTTGAGAAATCAGCTGACAGTCATATGGGTGCTCCCTTGTAGGTAACTAACTGGTTTCTCTTGCTGCTTTTAATATTCTCTCTTTGTCTTTTGCTCTTGGCATTTTAATTATGATGTGCCTTGGTGTGGTCTTTGGATTCCTTTTGTTTGGGGTTCTCTGCATTTCCTGGACTTGTAAGTCTATTTCTTTCACCAGGTAGGGGAAGTTTTCTGTCATTATTTCTTCAAATAGGTTTTCAATATCTTGCTTTCTCTCTACTTCTGGCACCCCAATAATTCGGATGTTGGTATGCTCAAAGTTGTCCCAGAGGCTCCTTACACTATCTTCAAATTTTTGGATTCTTTTTCTTTTTGCTTTTCCAATTGGGTGTTTTTTGCTTCTTTGTATTTCAACTCTTTGACTTGATTCTTACGATCCTCTAGTCTGCTGTTGGATATCTGTATATTATTTTTTATTGCAGTCCATTTATGTTTAATTTCTAGTCAGTCCTTTTTCATATCCTCAAGGGTCTCACTAAATTTATCAGCCTTTTCTACACAATTCTTGAAAAACCTTATAACTGTGGTTTTGAACTCTATATCCAGTCATTTGCTTTCCTCCATTCCTTTCATTTGTGACCTGTTTCTTTGTCTCCACATTTTGGCTGCTTCCCTGAGTTGATAGAGTGGCTTTGTGTGGTAGATGTCCTATAAAGCCCAGTGGCTCAGCCTCCCCAGTTACCTGAGGTGGACACTCTTGGTGCACCCCTTTGTGGGCTGTGTACACAGTCTTGTTGTAGTTAAGTCTTGATTATTGTTGGTATCACTGGGAGGAATTGACTTCCAGGCCAATTGACTGTGAGGATCAGCTATGTCTGTGATAGGAGAACTGCTGTGCTGGAGACACCCTTATGAGGCAAGATTTGCTTCAGTGGGGCTTTGATGCTCACTGAGTGTGCCCCCTGAGTGTGTCACTTACGAATCTGAGGAGTTGTAATCTGGATGGTCCTACTCTGACCCCTTGGACACTGGCTCTTGGATTGCCAAGGAGGTACTAATTTAGCCTCTGCCTGAGGCCACCCAGCAGGAGCGACGGAAAGATCTGCAGATTCCTCTTCCTCATTTGGGTTTTGGAGGTGCCCAGATGAGGCCCAGCTGTGAAGCAATGCAAGCTGCTGTGGGGCCTTGGGCCTTCTTTTGGATGTTCTAGGTCTCTCTGACTCAGGTGCAATTTGATAGGTAAGTTTAAATTTCAAAGGACCAGGCCATTCACATGCAAAAGCCTCTGCGCACAGCTTGGATGGGGCAGTCTCAGGGAGGAGCAAACAGCAATGGTTTCCTGTCAGCCCTGCCCTAAGAGGTCCCTGGGTCTCAGTGTCCTGCAGTAATCGCTGCAAATACCTCTGAGAGAAAGCCACCCTCGAGTTCTGCCCACTTCCAGACAGTCCAGTTTCTCCCCGTATGAGTCTGGGTCCCCAGAGTCTCAGCCAGAACTGGAGTTCAGAGCAGTTGGGAGCTTATGTCTCCCTCCAGCTTGAAAAAGCCAGCCACGTCCTCAGTTGCCAGCCTTTTCCACGCGCGCATCTCGGTACCTCTGCCTTCCACACCTCCTCTGAGTCTCAGTGTACTTTTCTCTGTCCTTTTAGTTGTAGAATTTCCACTCAGCCAGTCTTCCTGTGGTCTGGATGATGTCCATTTTGTCTTTTAGTTGTAGTTTTGAAGTTGTTGTGTGAGGCAGCAAGTTCAGGTGTGTACCTATGCCGCCATCTTGGTTTCTCTCCTGTCATTATTTCTTCAAACAGGTTCTCTACTCTTTGCTTTGATCCTTCTCCTAATGGTACCCATATGATCTGGATGTTTCATGTTGGCCCGAATCTCCCTTAAACTATCCTCCTGCTTTTAAAATTTTTTTCTAATTGCTGCTCTTATTTGGTGTGTTGTGTGTTTTTTTTCTATCTTGTCTTCTAAATTGTTGATTCATCCTCTGCTTCTTCTACTCTGCTGTTAATTCCTTCCAGGGTATTCTTTATTTCCGTGATGTCATTCTTCACTTCTGATTGATTCTTATTCATGATTTCTTCTTTTTTCATGCTTATGAAGTTCCCACTAAGTTCCCTATAGTTCATATTAAGTTGCTTATAGTTTTCACTAAAATATTTGAGCATCCTTATAACCATTACTTTGAACTCTATATCTGAAAAATTGCTTCCCTCCATTTCAGTTAGTTCCTTTTCTGGCAATTCTTCCTTTTCTTTAATTGGGGAGTTGTTTCTTTGTCACCCCATTTTAATGGGTCTGGTCTTCCAGAGTGCAGGGTTAGGTGTGCCTGGTCCTGGCAGCAGGTCAGTGAATCCAGGGAGTGTCAGGTCTTGGCGGGGTCTGGTCTTCCATGGGCTCCAGGTCAGGTCTTCATGCTCCCCAGGGCAGGTCCAGATGTGCCAGGTCTCGGTGGTGGTAGTGGCCTGCATGGTCCCAGCAATAGGGCCAATTGCCAGGTGTGCCAGGTCAGGCACGCTGGGTGGCAGTGGCAGGTTCATGCATCCAGAGCATCAGATCACAGCTATGGAGCCAGGCATGCCATGTCAAGACAGTGGGGCCAGTTGTCTGGAGCAGCCGGATCAAGCTCGCTGGGTCTGTGTGGCAGGTCCATGCATTCAGGTGTGCCATGTCCTCATGAGCCCCTCTTAAGTATCTACTTGAGTATGAACTACAATAAGCCCAAATCACTGGCCCTTGCCTCCAAGCTGGGCTGACCTTGCAAAACCCCTGAGAGATGAGCATGTTTCCTCTTTTCAACCTTTGCCAGGAAAGATGATTTCCCTGACTTCTCCGGGAATCCAACAATGTCTGATAAGGCCAGTGATCAGCATGTTTTCCCCTTAGTAAGCAGGCAGCAATCACCCCAGTTGGGCTCACTTGTAAATCGGAGATGACAGAGGAAATACTCAGTGAACTTCAAGTGTAGTAACAGAAATGATTCAATCTCTGAGGTCGTGGACAGGATACAGTGGATCTTTGAAGAACACAGATTTGAACTGTATAGGTCCTGTTATATGCATATTTTTTCAGTCAATACAGTCTGTCCTTCCTATCAGCAGTTTTGTAGCTACAGGTTTCACATCCACCACTAATTTTGTTTCTAACATATTAGTCTAAAACAGTGATTTTCAAGTGGTGTGCTGCAAGAATTTTTAAAACGTGCCAATATCTGACTGTTTAGCCAGGGGCACTGACCTCTTTTTTGTTTTATTTTGTTTTACTTACTTTGCATGTTGTCAGCTGTTCCTCCTCTCTGCGATTAAAATGACCCTAATAAACTTCAAATTTATGCCTGACACCTCCATACTGGTAGAATTAAAAGAAGTCTACAGAAGCTTTTTATTTTTATGTAGTTCCATTTGTTTATTTTCTCTTCAGTTTCCATTGCCCTAGGAGCTGTATCGGTAATATATTGCTTTGGCATATGTCTGAGATTTTGCTGCCTGTGGATTCCTCTAATACTATTATGGTTTCCCATCTTATGTTTAAGTCCTTTATCCATTTTGAGTTTATTTTGTGTATGGTATAAGTTGGTTGTCTAGTTTCATTTTTTTGCATGTATCTGTCCAATTTTCCCAACACCATTTCATAGCAGCACAAGTTACCATAGCGAAGATTTGGGAACAACCTCAGTGCCCATCAGCAGATGAGTAGATTAAAAAAACTGTGGTACATCTACACAATGGAATACTACACTGCAGTAAAAAAAAAAAAAAAAAAGAAGGAATTCTTACCATTTGCAACAGCATGGATGGAACTGGAAAGCATTATGCTAAGTGAAATAAGCCAGTCAGTGAAAGATAAATATCACATGATAGCACTCATTTGTGTAATATAATGAACTACAAAAACTGATAAACAAAAACAGATCCAGAGACAGAGAAGCATCAATCAAACAGTCAAACTTCAGAAGGAAGGTAGGGGAGGGTGAGGGTAAGAAGAGATCAACCAAAGGACTTGTATGCATACATATAAGCCTAAGCAATGGACACAGACACCAAGGGGGTGAGGGCATGAGTGGGGAGGGGGGGAGTAATAGGGGGATAAGGACACATATGTAATACTTTAATAATAAAGAAAAAAAAAGGAGTTCACAATGAGAGCTGGGATTCATGGGTGTTCACAGCTTTTCTCCCATGTTGCAACACACTTGGAAGAAGGCAGCCTGGTTCTCTTTTTCTCCCCTGAGACTTTGTCTCTCTTCTCCTCTCTGAAGGTGCTATCCCCAAGCCTCCAAGGTCAGGGGCACTGACCTCTTTTCCCTTAGATTGTCAAGTAAGAAAATGACAACAGCCAATACAGTAACAGCCATCTGGTGTGAATAAATCAAAATTATTCTTTTTATCAAAAGGGGGAGGGGGTGCAATATTGTTCTTGGTGTGGTGCAGAATTTCAGTAATTAGTTTATGTGCACTATGAGATAAAAAAAAAGGTTGAAAATTGCTAGTCTAAAACAAAGTGCAGAAATATGAAATATTCGATTCAACAATATATGAGGTAATATTTTCCCTTCAATTTTTGTAAATGTATAGTGAACCTTTCTCAATTTCCCTTGGTTGTTTTATGCCCCGTATTAAAGAAAACATGAGTATAAAAGGACTTTTCTTTTCTTATTTTTTTTCTTTTTCTTTTTTTTTTTTGAGGGGGGGGACCATGCCCATTATATTTTATTTTTTTACTTTTTAAAATGTATCTTAATTGATGAAAGTAATACAGATGTACCCTTCCCCCTCTTGCTGCCCCCCCCACCCCCACCCCCACCCCTTTGACTTCTTCTTTCCTGCTAACAGCTTTTAATGGTTTACTCCACCCCTCACCCTTGTAATGATTTCCCTTTTTGGGTTGACTCCACCTCCATTATGCAGCCTTCTGTTTTTTTGTGAAGGCGAGATAAATTTTAGAATTCTTAGTGGTCTTCCTCTTTAGGAGAACATTTCTAGGGAATAATACAAGAAGATTTAGAAATCATAAGGCTGGAATGGACAAACTCAGAATGGTGCCACATGAAAACTCTGCATCTCCTGGTAAAAGCTTCTTATTTATTCTACATTTTTTTCTTTAATGGAGTACAACATTATTCTAATATTCAATGGGTCTGATTTAATAGTTATTGGTATAAGGAATTGGAAAAGGGCATAAGTTCATAAGGCACCACTTGTTTCCCAAGAATCCAAAATTTATTTTTTTTAATATATTTTATTGATTTTTTACAGAGAGGAAGGGGGAGGGATAGAAAGTTAGAAACATCAGTGAGAGAGAAACATTGATCAGCTGCCTCCTGCAAACCTCCTCCTGGGGATGTGCCCTCAACCAATGTACATGCCCTTGACCAGAATCAAACCTGGGACCCTTCGGTCCACAGGCCAACGCTCTATCCACTGAGCCAAACCAGTTAAGGTGGATCCTGAATTTTAAGACATGCAATAAGGATTTGATTTGCCATCAGTTTTGAAAAATTACTGAGGCAAAATTAAGTAAAGAACTGAAATTAACTGAACTGCATTGAGTATGATGACAATAATTGTTAGAGAAGATAGAACATGTAGGAATGGATATTAATTGAAAGTTGATTACCCAGAAGAAATCTAGAATAACACCCTTAGTATTGAACTCTAGTTTATGATTTAAATGGGTGTGTGAAACTCACTTTGAATTTTTACTTTTTAAATTTTTTATTGAAGCATAACAAGTCACATGAAAGCACAAATCGTACGTGCAAAGTGCAGTGACTTATCACTAAGTGCTCCTGTATGGTTAGGACAGCATTTTTACTTTTAAATTAGTTTTAGGTTAATGTAGAAAGAAGAAATGAAAGTGCTAACAGCTTTAAAGAACATTTTATGCTACATCTGGAGATAAGACCCAATATTTTGGTTTTTCCAATATAAACATTGTTACTTTATTCCATCCATGTATTGTTCAGCTACTATTTAGCAGGCACCGTGCCGGGTACCAGTGAAATTATGGTGAACCTGATAGAAATAATCTATGTCCTCATGGAACTTACCGTCTAACAATGTGGATCAGGTAGGCTTGGAGAGGGAAACATTAGTTGAATAGCGCTCTGTGCCTTCAGGGAGAATTGAGCACTTCCAAATTTCATTAGTGCCTTTTCAATTTTCCAGGTTTTAAGGCTGCTCTTGCTATTATGTTTCCACCCCCAATTTTCCCCTAGGTTGCCTATAAACATGAACATTTTCATGATTTTCATTTTCATGACTATATGATCCTGGGTATGATTTTTTTCCCTCTCTCTCTGTCTTGCCATTTAGAATGAAAAGTTTTCTGTCTCGGTGTGACCTTCTTTGTTAATCTCAAACCTCTGAAGCCATCTGCCTTCTCCAAAGTCTCTTTGAGGGAAGACTGTACTTTTGCCCTTTTTTTTCTTCTCAGACTTTAGAAGATATTTTGTCCACTTGAGTCCCTTCATTATTGCTGTGGTTTCAGTTCTTAGTGCCTGTTTGATCACTGGTTCTCTTGGTGAGTACTTTGTCAAATCTACTTGCAGCCTTAGCCCACTCTGACAAAAAAAAATCATTGAAAAGCAAAAAATTCTCCTGAAGACCAAATAGCATCTGAAAACATACTTTCCGGTTTCAAAGGATCAACTATCAAATGCACAAAATAAGAACCTAACAGAAAAATCAACAAAATAATAACACAGTCTCCCCCTCCAAAAAATAAAATAAACTCTCACAGGAAAAAAAAATACATTTTACTTAAAGATTTGAAATAATGTCTAGCTAAAAAATAGGGAACAATACAGAGGAGACACCTCAGATTTATTGGAATAAAAATATGTTGGAACACTTTAATAAATTCAAATGCCAAAACTTATTTAAAACTGTATTGATGGAGGCAAAATGTATACACCATGGGTTTCTGTGTTAGCGAAAATAATCATGAGGTGGGAGCTGCAACACTTGGAAGGAGTGTAAGGGAGAGGGGATTAATTTTATAATAGAAGATAATAAAAAAGTATCTCCATCTCAACTTCCATTTAAATAAATACATTTCTGTCGGATTTCAACTAGTATTTTTTAAATGTACAGTATTTTACATATATAGGAAATAGGAGTAAAATTCCTTGTAACTGCTCTTTTCATCCTCACCATCAGCCTTCTTTCTCTTGATCTTGGGACGTTGGAGAGACTTACGTAGCTCATCCCTCTAAAATTTTGTACTATCTTATTTAAACAGTAAACTCTCCATGAAGATTATATAAATTGACATTATAAAGAATACCACCCATAAAGGGAAGATATTACATCATATTGTGTTAGTTAGCTTTACTGATTTATGCCATTGTTCAATTTGAAGCCTGTGATACCAATATTTGTATTTGAAGTCCTATGAAATTGCATTTTCCTGTTGTACCATGGATAGGTCCAGGAATGTTTCTCAAACCTGGATTTGGTAAATAAATAGGTAATCTAAAGAATAATAATTTTCTACTTGCTCTTTGGATCTTGACCAATTGCTGCCTTTATCCATTGTTACAGGAGGATCAGATAAGGAGCTGAGACTAGCGGCTGGTGAAAACAAGTGCTCTGGGAGAGTGGAGGTGAAAGTCCAGGAGGAGTGGGGAACTGTGTGTAATAATGGCTGGGACATGGACGAGGTCTCTGTGATTTGTCAGCAGCTAGGATGTCCAACTTTCATCAAAGCCACTGGATGGACTAATTCCAGTGGGGGCTCTGGACGCATTTGGATGGATCATGTTTCTTGTCGAGGCAATGAATCAGCTCTCTGGAACTGCAAACATGATGGATGGGGAAAACATAGTAACTGCACTCACCAACAGGATGCTGGAGTAACCTGCTCAGGTAAGACCTGCATAAGGCAAACTCTGGACATGAAATGCTTTGGGGGGCGGGGGGGAGGCGCGGGGGCAGAAATAGGTAGATGGTTTAAAAACAAAAAGGAGCTCGATTTTTGTAAGTAATCAAATCCACGTATAAATTCACCGAATCCATTGCTAAAAGATCAGAAAAACACATGACAATGCTCATATTAAAAAGTAAATCAAAAGAGATTCTGAATACTTCTATCAATGAGGAAGTGACTGGCTTCAAGTTTATATTCATACTAGAGGCCCAATGCACAAAATTCATGCAAGGGGCTCAGCCTTCACTGCCACAACTGCCTTCGCCTTCGCAGCCCCGGCTCCATCTGGAAGGTTGTCCAGACGGTCGTTCTGCTGTTCAGTCTAATTAGCATATTAGCTCTTTATTATATAGGATTCCTACTATAACCTCCTATTTCTACATTTTAAAAAAACATATCTAAGGTAATTCCTTGTCCCCTTTCCCATTAGCATGCTGTTTTCATGCATTGACCTAGAAATTACCTTTTTGTCCACTAACTGGTAATCAACTTACTGAATCAATAAATAAATATTCTTAGCGCTAATCCTTCTTTATGGAGGAAGAATTTATCACAAAGTATAACTGTTTTTCCCAGTATACAATGTTATTCATTTTATTTATGTGATGGTCTTCATTTCTAAATTTAAATTTAATAAATTTTATTCTTCATTTCTAAATTTAAATTTAATAAATTTTATTGACCTTACAGTAACTCAGAAAATCACATGTCAGACCTTCCTGCTGACAAGTCCAAAGGTCAAGTTTATAACCCAGTGTCAGATTCCTGGGCTTCTCTTTTCTCCTTGCTCACTTACTTCACTGGCCTTTATGCAGCCCTCTCAGCTCCCAGCCTCTTTCTTAGCGACCATCTCCTCCACAGGACTGATTTTAGAAAGAACGAGTTTCCCTTCACCCAGGCAATGTGGGATAATGGGAGCAACACAGGCTAGTATCTAGAAAAAAGCTGGACTAAATTCCAACTCAGCCCCTCATTAGTACTATTATTTTGAGCAAGTTATTAAATCTTTCTAAACTTTGGTTCCTAGGGACTCAATGGTAGAATACATTAAAAAGTTATTGATACAGTATGGTATGTAATAGGTGTTAAAAACCAAAAGTTAGCACCCAGCCAGTGTGGCTCAGTAGTTGAGGGTCAACCCATGAACCAAGAGGTCACTGGATCGATTCCCAGTCAGGGCACATGCCGGGTTTGATCCCCAGTAGGGGGCATGCGGGAGGCAGCTCATTAATCTCTCTATTCCCTCTCCCTTCCCTTCTCTCTAAAATCAATAAAAATATTTTTGAAAATTAAAAATAATTAAGTTAGTTCTTCATGGCTCACTGCTTCTCATTACCTTGATAACTCAGTCCTCTTTTCTTTCTCCCTCCTCCCATTCTCCCCATTCCTCTTCCATCACTTCCTCTTCCCTCCTCTCCTCTTCCTCTTATTTCTTGTCTTTTTCGTTAATCATTATTCAGCAAAAACCAAACATCTACAGCAAAGTTAAATGTCATAATAAATCTTGCCAAACTCTCATCATAATTATTACTATCCCTAAAGTTGACTTTTTAAGCTAAGAAACAGCAGGTAGTACTTTTAACTCTTGTTTTCTTTTTCTTTTCTTTTTTTATACCTCAGGATGGAATTATTTAAACTTGTTTTTACAATTTTACACATCTATTTTTGCTCCAATAGGAATGCATATTCCCTCAATTTACTAGTTTCAGAGTCTGCATTTCTGAGATTCTCCACCTTGATTAATGCTCTATCCTCAGGGCCTCTGCCTCTTAGGAGATTTTTATTATTATCACATGCACAGAGTAAATATAGCATAACAGTAAGGAGAATGGACTCTGGTGCCACACTGCTTTTTCCCTCCCACATCCTAGGTGTTTGATTCTGTGCCAATTATTTAACCTTAGTTTGCTTATCTGTAAAGTAGGGATGGTGGTAATAGCACATGATGATTAAAGTTGTAAAGACTAAAGAAGAGAACATAGCTGATACACTTGGAACCACATATGCATATTTTGATTGTGAGCTATTATTATTAATTGTTCATACTTTTAAAACCTTGTTAAGTGTACGTCTTTGCCTGGAGTTTAGAGCTTTTAAAATTGAATTGCTTTTTTCAAAAGTGGTTCCTAAACATTTTGTTCAAAAACAAATAGTTTTTGTCCTTCATGTTTCCCAAAATTTCATCTCAAATTTCCTTTTATTGGGTATTTTGTCCTCATAGACAATCTAGTGGAAAGTAGATTTTCTTAATAGAGAAAATTTCCCTAATAAAAGAACTATTTATTTTTCCTAAAAGTGGTATCAGATGCTTGGGGGTGGGGAAAAAAAAAACCACTTTTGGTTTAAAGTAAATTGGTAAGAAATGAATTATTTTAATTGATTTTCCCCTCAATCCTATATAATAAAAGTCTAATATGCAAATTGTCCCCTTGACTGGGAGTTCAGCCAGGGGGCGGGGCCAGCTGGCCAACCTGGGGAAGGGAGGCCCCAGCCAGCAGCTGGCAGCCACTAGGGATCCTATATGTAAAACAGGAATTCCATGCACTGGGCCTCTAGTATTTAATAATTTGGCATACAACAGTGTGTTCTTGAAAACTATTATGCATTTTATTTTTTTGCTTTTTCCTGTTTTCTAATTTCAAGTTCAACTAAAGCTCATTATTCATGCTCTGAATTGTTTATAATAAAGAAATATTAAAATAGATTTTAAATGTTCAACAAATTACCAGTTAGTCATTTTAACTATTTTGCTGTAAGACCAATTTTATTTTTTTCTGGTTTTTTAAAAAATAAATACTTTGAGACTCAATTTTATCTATTTCTACATAAAAGAATATTTACTCTGTTCTAGTAAAAGAAGGAAATAAAATAAAACAGAAAATAAATGTAATCTGTAAAACATTTTCCTTGGTAAGTAGATATAAATAAAAGTCCTCATTTTTAGTTTGTTTTTAAAAGATTATATATTCCAACATGTGAAGATGGGCAGCATTCAAAATGAAGCACTATTTTAAAGAAAGCATAAAATCCTAAGTGTCCTGAGGAATCTTATTTTCTAAAATTACTTCTGAATGAATATCACTTTGAACTCTGGTCTTTTCTCCATTCTAGATGGGTCCGATTTGGAAATGAGGCTGATGAATGGAGGACACAGGTGCTCAGGAAGAATAGAGGTCAAATTCCAAGGACAGTGGGGAACAGTGTGTGATGACAACTTCAACATAGATCAGGCTTCTGTGGTTTGTAAACAACTTGAATGTGGAAGTGCTGTCAGTTTCTCTGGTTCAGCTAATTTTGGAGAAGGTTCTGGACCAATCTGGTTTGATGATCTTGTATGCCATGGAAATGAGTCAGCTCTCTGGCACTGCAAGCACCAAGGATGGGGAAAGCATAATTGTGATCATGCTGAAGATGCTGGAGTGATTTGCTTAGGTAAGGACTGATCTGGGTTTGTTCTGTTCTCAAGAGAGGACAAAAAAAAAGAAAAAAGGGGAAAATGGGTGGCATGGGTAAGAATCTTAAAAGTCTGAACTCGTACTGCATGTCGCTTTATTTTTACCTAATTTCAGATTCCAGTTCTAATACTTGTGGAGTTTTTACGGTAACTGAAATTAAGATAGATTAGGAGGGAGGATAAATAGTGAAATTCAGGATTGAAGGAGTTGTTTAAGCAATAGTTCAATCCAAAAAAAAAAAAAATCAAGAAAGAAAAAGAAGAAATGGCTTAACTAGCAAATTTTGCTTTCTGTATGAGTTTAAAACCAAATCACCACCTCCATCTTTCTTATCATTCTCTAACTACAAAAGTCCCCTCTTTAGCCACACTAACCCACCCCTTCCCAAACTATTATTTTAAATTTACAGAACCAAGTGATTAAACAAAATTGTTGATTTCCTATTAAAATCTCATTTGTGCTACTAGTCTGGTATGAATAGGATGAGCAGGTACTGTGTCTGTCTACAGACTTATGTTCCATACTTATCAGGGGAGGGGGCAATGGATTTTTATATGCAGGGATGACATTTTCCCTTTTTCACTTGAGTTCTTAGTTTGAAGAAGATCTAGTATGTCATGAACCCCAAGGAACATTTAGGAAAATAAAGTTAGAGTAAAACTATCTCTGTATTTACCAGCTATTTGAGGGGGAGAAGGGAGGAATGAAGGAAATTCAATTCAAACTCATTTTTAAATAAGAAAACACTGACTCAGAAAACTGGAAATTTCAGGAAGTGCATGACTGAATTCAAGCATTTAAGCAATGTGATCAGGGTTCTGACTCTTTTTATTTCTTGAATTGGCTTTTTTTTTTCCTGATTGAACAGCCGACCATCTATAGTCTGAACCAAAGAATGGGATTTCTACGTAAAATATGGATTTTGTTAGCTGAAGAAAATGAAAGGGATTGGGGGAGGGGTGGGAAAAACACTATCTTTACCTTCCATTTTCTCTTACCTATCAAAATGTCCCCAATCAGCACATTTTTTCTCAATGTTTTGTACATGCTGAGGAGTCATAATAAACAGTGTTGTGGCAACAAAAACTAAAACTGCCAGAGGAAAAACCCAACTTATTTATTATAGGATATTACTCAGATTCAAGTTCTGTTCTTTGAGGATTACTGATTGGGAGAAGGTGAAAACAATAAAGGTTAAGTTCCTTTTCTCCTTGCTTTGCTTTACTTTTAAACTAAGGAAAGGATCACAAAAGGGTAGTGTGGACAGGTAATATAACCAGAGGCAAAAGTGAGTGTTGAGTATTGAGGCAAACTAGAGTGAGTGAGTACCATCTAAACCAGTGGTTCCCAACCTTTTTTGGTCATGCCCCACCTAAGCATCTCTAAAATCCTGATGCCTCTCCCCACCTCTCCCGCCCCCCCATTTTATATGATTCTTATTATTCAAAAAGTGAACTCCTATTCATATAGAGGAAGCCTAAAATAACATTAATTTGGTCTAAACAAGCTTCCAAAGAACATGGCATTCATGAAAGAGAAAAGTAAAGGAACGAAAGGACAGTTGAAGTATCAAGGAAGAAATTGCTAAAATAATAATAATAATAATAATAATATGAAGTGATCTGAAAAAATAGTAAACAAAGTTTCAAAACATATAATAGAGAACTGAAATGCATAAATAGGTCACAATATAAATTTATATACTGTACATGAGGCCCCTAGAACCGTAATAAAAAAATACACTGTTAATAACTCATTCTCAAATTGCCCCCCTGAAGGGCGTGTGCCCCACATTGGGAACCACTGATCTAAACACATGCAAATGCATATTTGACAACAACAACAAAAAACAACCAAACACTTCCAACGAAAACTCTGCTGTTCAAAAAGCATATCACTACATAAAATTTAGCTCCTGGAACTCCTGTTATGGAATTAGAGTGCATGCTCTCTATAGTGAAAAGTCCTGTCTTCTTACCCAATCCACCCCATCTGTCTTTAATAATTTTTTTGTTTTGTTTTTCTTAACACTTATTTTATGTGCATTCATGTGTTATTTTATTTTATTTTTAAAATTCAATTTATATTCAATATTATTTCATATTAGTTTCAGATCATCTTTAGGAATGTTCAATCAAAGTATATCATTGTTTTCTTTATCTCTATTTATATCTTTCCTTTTCCTGAACTCATTTCAGATACAGCAATTTACAGTCCCTTATTATTTTGTTTCTTTTTTAAATTTATTTTTCAATTACAGACATACAATATTATGTTAGTTTCAGGTGTACATTGTAGTGGTTACACATTTAAACAACATATGAAGTAATCACCATGATCAGTCTGATACCTATCTACCACCCTACATAGTTATTACAATACTAGAGGCCCAGTGCATGAAAATTCATGCACTGGAGCAGGGGGTCCCTCAGCCCGGCCTGCCTCCTCTCAGTCTGGGTGCCCTCAGGGGCAGGGGTGACATCTGCTGCTGCCACTGCCGGCAGCTCAAGCCTCAGCTGGTTACCTGAGCCTCAGGTGACCCTGGGCAGCTGGGCAGCCGCCATTTGAGGCTTGCCTGCACCTTGGGCCAGCCCTGGGCGCCTTGGGCCAGCCCTGGGCAGCTGGGGGCTGAGGAGACTGGGGGACTCCGGAGGCTGAGGCACTCTTGTGGCTGTGGGTGCCACCATCTTTGAGGGCATGGCAGTCAATTAGCATATTCCCTCCCTATTGGCTGTGGGGGCCACCATTTTTATTAGATAGGACTATTGACTATATTCCTTATGTTGTATTATACATCTCTGTGACTGTTTTTATAACTTCCAATGTGTACTTTTTAATCCTTTTCAGCTTTTTCAACTAGCCCCCAAACTCATCCTGACAATTATCAATTTTTTCTCTATATCTATGAGTTTGTTTCTGTTTTGTTGTTTGTTTGTTTTTTAGATTCCACATATAAGTGAAATAATATGATATTTGTCTTTCTATGTCTGACTTATTTAATTTAAATATACCTCTAAGACCACCCATGTTGTTGCAAATGGTAAGATTTCATTCTTTTTTATTGCTGAGTAATATTCCACTGTACATATGTGGAATACATCTTCTTTATGTATTCATCTAATCGATGGATACCAAAGTTTCTTCTACACCTTGGCTACTGTAAATAATGTTGCAATGAACATAGGGGTGCATATATCTTTTCAAAGTAATGTTTTAGATTTCTTAGGGTAAATAGCCAGAAGTGAAATTGCTGGGTCATATGGTAGTTAATATTTAGTGGTTGTACAATCCCACCAACACCACAAGGGTTCCCTTCTCCCCACATCCTCTCCAACATTGGTTTGTGTATTAGCCATTCTGACAGGTGTGAGGTGATATCTCATCATGGTTTTGATTTACATTTCCCTAACGATTAATGATGTTGAGCATCTCTTAATGTGGATGCTTTTTTTTAGCTTCACATGTTTGTATGTTCTTTCAGTTTTCTTCTTGTAAATGATTTCTCGTTTCATACCCTTGTGGTTGGAGAGATGCTTGATATGACTTCAATATTCTTAAATTTATTGAGACTTGTTTTGTAACCCAACATGGTCTATTCTGGATAATGTTCCAGGTGCACCTGAAAAGAATATATATTCTGCTGCTTTGGGAGGAAATGTACTAAAAATATCAATTAGTTCCATCTCATCTAATGTGTCAGATAAGGCCTTTGTTTTCTTACTGATTTTCTGTCTGGAAGATCTATCTATTGATGTCAGAGTGAGTGGTGTTAAATCCTCTACTAATATTGTATTAGTGTAGATCCCTCCCTTTATGTCTGTCAATATTTGCTTTGTGTATTTATGTGCTCCTACATTGGATGCAGAGATATTTACAAGTGATATTATCTTCTTGTTGGATTGATTCCATTATCATTTTGAAATGCCCTTCTTTGTTGTCATAGCCTTTGTTCTAAGTCTATTTGGTCTGATATAAGTATTGCTATCCCAGTGTTTTGTTTTGTTTTTATTCATTTCCATTTGCATGAAATATATTTTTCCATCCCTTTACTTTCAGTCTATGTGTATGTCTTTCAATCTAAAGTTGGTCTCTTGTAGACAGCATATGTATGGGTCTTGTTTTCTTAATCACTAATCCACCCTATGTCTTTTAGTCCATATACATTTAAAATAATTATACATAAGTATGTAATTATTGATATTTTATAATGGTTTTATGATTGTTTTTATAGTTCTCAGTTTCTTATTCTCTTGTTCGCCTCTCTTTTATGTTGATGACTTTCTATAGTGTTATGTTTGGATTCCTTTCTCTTTATTTTTTGTACATTTCTCATAGATTTGGGGGTTTTGATTTGTCATTTGCTTCACATATATTAAGCAATGTTAATAGCAGTCTATTTTAAGTTAATGGTTACTTAAGTTCAAGCACATTCTAAAATTACTACCAATTTTATTCACCCCTCCACATTTTTGTTTTTGTCATTATTTTTTACTCCTTTAATGTGTGTGTGTTTGAGTGTCACCCTTGTTGTTTTTATTATTGTAAAAACCATGGTGTGTTACCTCTAGAGCCTTTTGGTTGAGACTCCTATGTATGCCAAGGTCATCTTCCACCTGTGCCTCTCTTGGGAACTCTTGGTAGAACCTACAAAATGATCTATTCCTTGGTTACCACTTGCTCAGAGGTGCTTAGAAGAAGCTATGCTGCAAACTGAAACCAGCTGTCACTTGTGCCAAGCTTGTGTCCCCTTAGTTGAGGCTACATTATAGGCCCAGACTGGCCACCATTTATGCCAGGCTTGGGGCCGCCTGACAGGAGTTGCAATGCAAGTTGAGACCAGTCAGCACTTGTGCTGAGCTTGGGGCCATGTAGCAAACTGAGGCAAGCTGCTGCTTGTTTGGGGTTTTAGAGACTAGGGGAAAGTCTGCAATGGGAGCCAAGGCAGGCCGCTTGTATGGAGGAGCCACTAAAAGAGGCTCAGGCCAGAGGAGCGAGTTGAGTGGGGCAGAGTCTCAGGGCATCACCAAGGCGCAGAACGGTGTTAGCCAGATTCATGGAGAGCACAGATTTGGTGCCCACCTACATCTGGCTGGCAGTGTGGGAAGAGAGTCCAACAAAGGAATGTCCATTCTCAGACAGAGTTGCCCCAAACCTTGTCACTCCAGCTCTCACCTTAAAGTTAGTCGATTTAGTTTCTCCCCATAGGTCCCTGGAACTTTCCAAGATGCATCCCCTGTCCCGGAGCTTGGAGTGAGTGAGATTGTGTATGACTGAGATTGTGAACAAGCGAGTCTGTACATAGGCCCTTTATGACCTGCAGTGCCTCTGTCTCTAGCAGCTCATTCTCTTTCTTGGACATAATACCCACTGGTTTTCACAGTCAGATGTTAGGGGGACTCCTCCTCCCATCATTGATGCCCTTGACTGGGGAGCACAGAGTGGGGCTGGGACCCTTTGTTCCTCAGGGTACCTCTGCAGCCAAAATACCCCACTGGATTCTTACTTACCATACTGTGAATGTGGTGCCTGCCCATCCCAGGTCTCCACTCCTCCTACCAGTCTTCACATGGCTTCTTCTTTATATCCTTAGTTATAGGACTTCTGTTCAGCTAGTCTTCAGGTATTTCTCAATGATGGTTGTTCTCTAATTTAATTGTAATTTTTATAGTGGTCGTGGGAGGAAGTGAGCACTGAATTTACCTACTCCACCATGTAGACCGGAAGTCTCTTGCTGTTTCTTTATCACTGACTTGTTTTGTGTCTTTCTTACAGATGGAGCAGATCTGAGCCTGAGAGTGGTTGATGGAGTCACTAAATGTTCAGGAAGATTAGAAGTGAAATTCCAAGGAGAATGGGGGACAGTGTGTGATGATGGCTGGGATAGTAATGATGCCGCTGTGGCATGTACACAGCTTGAATGCCCAACTGCCATCACTGGCATTGGTCGAGTTAACGCCAGTGAGGGAACTGGACACATTTGGCTTGACAGCGTTGCCTGCCAGGGACATGAATCTGCTATTTGGCAGTGCAGACACCATGAATGGGGAAAGCATTACTGCAATCATCATGAAGATGCTGGTGTCATATGTTCTGGTAAGTTAAAACAAAACAAAAACAGAGAAGGAAGGACCTGTATTCTTTAGGAGTAAGAATAGGTCTGAGAGATAGAAATATCTAGTAATTTCTTTGTTGGTAATTCTTTGACAGTTGTGATGAATTTTTAACATTTTTTTGTTGTTGTTGACTAGTTTGGAGGGTTGTCTGGTGCAGTTTTCCCTAGTAATTATTCTGACTGCTATTGAGTTCTAAATCTACCTGGAGTTCTGGGACAGAAAATAATATAAATTTTAAATATTTTTAAAATATCTGTCTTGTTCATATTTTTCCGCCATTCACAGTTTTTATTAACCCTTGAAACTACCATCCTGTTTCTAACCAAACTTATGATATATGCTGGCTGTGAGAAAAGCCCTAAGATGGGTAAGCCTTAATTTCAAGGGCCTCAGTATCTGGAAAGGAGCAAGATTCTTTAAAAATCCTTTGGGAGTTAACCTGCACGTGTACCTATAACCTAAATTTATGTTTCCTTTGCAGATGGATCAGATCTGGAAATGAGACTTATAGGAGGAGGCAGCCGCTGTGCTGGGACAGTGGAGGTGGAAATTCAGAAACTAACAGGGAAAGTGTGTGACAGAAACTGGGGGCTGAAAGAAGCTAATGTGGTTTGCAGACAGCTGGGATGTGGATCTGCACTCCAAGTATCCTATCAAAGTTATTCCAAAATTAAGCCAACAAACATGTGGCTGTTTTTAATCAGCTGTATAGGAAATGAAACTTCTATTTGGGACTGCAAGAATTGGCAGTGGGGTGGACTTTCCTGTGATCACTATGAAGAAGCCAAAGTTACCTGCTCAGGTAAGACTTTTTTATTTTTTTTAATCCTCACCCCGAGGATATTTTTTTCATTGAGAGTGGGAGGGAGGGAGGAGGAGAGAGAAAGAAACACTGATGTGAGACACATTGATTGGTTGCCTCCTGCAAGCGTCCTGACTGGGGCCGGGAAGCAAACCCACAACCCTTTGGTTTACAGGCTGATGTTCTAACCACTGAGATTACCGGCCAGAGCTGCTCAGATAAGACTTTCAATCAATTTTTTAAGTAGGTTGATTTGAGGTAGGAAATAAGTATTTTAAGTAGAGAGAAAACTTTATGCTGATGAACAAAAGCATGAAAACCATGCTATGCCCAAGCATCTTTAGGGTGGGGCTTCGGGGCTTTGGGGATGATTGATAGAGTAATCGATATTAAGGCTTTTAAGGTAACATCATACAGTATTTTAAAGTATGCTAACTTATTAGTGTTTATCATTTCTCCTTAATTTTAATAGATGGGTGATGTTGGGGAGTCTACCAAAGCTCCCTGTGCTGCAATTTCCTCAAAAGAAAAATGGTGGTAACAAAACACTCGCTGCACAGGAATTGCACATCAAGTGATGGATAAATGGTTATGATAATTATTAGTAGTGTTAGTATTATCTGTCTTCACTGATAGACTGAACTCTGTGATTTTAAACCCACCCAAATGCCTAAAAACATTGCAGGTTCTTAATAATATTTGTTAAAATGATAAATTATTGTATAAATAGTAAAGAAATATTGAATTATCTTAAAGATAAAAAAGTGAAAATATTTCATATGTAATTAATATATTTGTGATTATGTCACAGACTTTTTAGAAAGAGGACTTAGGAAGCTATTGCAAAGGACTATCTAATATATGTAGACAAATTAATTAAAGCTATAGCAAAAATTATGCAGAAGAAATATGCTGGAAAACTGACAGAGATTGGTGACTTTCCACATGTGCTGTGTAGTGTGAGGGTCAAGATTCTAGGCTTTGGAATATACTGCATAACTTCAAATCCCAGTCTTCACTAACTCGCTGTATGAACTTAGCAAATTACTACAACTCTCTATGTTTCATTTTTCTTATCTGTAAAATTGGAATGATATTAATAATTTCCCCCTAAGACAATTATAAAGATGAAATGATGTTTGTTACATACTTAGTAAGATACCATATATAATAGGCGCTCACTTAGTATTCACTACTATCATTATTATTGCATTTGTGGTGGATAAAGTAGTGGTTCAATTTCAGGTCATTCTAATTTGGTCTAGATACCATTATTTGGGAAAAGAACACAGTGGGCTTGTCAATACATAACTCATTCAATTTTGAACACACAAAGTTACAGATGTCCAAGTAGATATGTTTATGAATATAAATTTAAAGAGAAAAGTATAAATGAAAACATTTATTGGCAGTTAAGAGAAGATGTCCATTGATAAGATGGGAAAGTTGAGGCTAGAACCTTCAGTCAAGGAATTCATGAAAGATTCTGTCAGGCAGGAAAGAGGAGAAAGAATTATCTCATGTATCAAGTGCAATATATCAAAGGGAAAAGGGGGGTCTGATGTTCATTTTGAAAACAGGAAGCATATTGAAAAACTTTCCAAAACCATTTGAAAAGTTTGGGGCAGACCCCAGATGGCAGGAGGTGGAGGACTGAGTACAGGGTTAAAAGATAGAGTGACTACACATTATGTGTGGTCTCCAATATTATGAACAATGTAATGAAAATACAGAAAGGCTGGCTTCAGGAGGCAGTTTCACAGTTCTCTCAAATGAATTGGTCTAAGGAGGAATGGGGAGGTCTAGAATTTGCTATGCCCAATTCTAGGCAAAGAAGCCAAGAGGAACGAGTGTGGAAAATCACTAAACACCCTGGATTCCCTTTCTCACTTTTACTCCCTTCCTTACTTCCATCATTAAAAAAAAAAAAAAAATTTAAAAATCTTGGAATTACGTTCTTTCTCACTGAAATATTCTTTTTCAGCCCACAGGGAACCCAGACTGGTTGGAGGAGACATTCCCTGCTCGGGTCGTGTTGAAGTTAAAAATGGCGACACATGGGGCTCTGTTTGTGACTCTGACTTCTCTCTGGAATCTGCCAGTGTGCTGTGCAGGGAACTGCAATGTGGCACAGTTGTTTCTATCCTGGGGGGAGCTTACTTTGGAGAAGGAAATGGACAGATTTGGGCTGAAGAATTCCAGTGTGAGGGGCATGAGTCCCATCTTTCACTCTGCCCAGTAGCACCCCGCCCAGATGGGACTTGCAGTCACAGCAGAGACATTGGAGTAGTCTGCTCAAGTAAGACTCGGAGAACATGTTCAATTTGTTCCCTTGCTTGGAAGACAGTAGGGCTAGGTAATCACAGACATCTTTTTAAAGCCCTGTTTCCTTCCAGGATACACAGAAATGCGCTTGGTGAATGGCAAGTCCCCATGTGAAGGAAGAGTGGAGCTCAAGGTTCTAGGGACCTGGGGATCCCTCTGCAACTCTCACTGGGACATGGAAGATGCTCACGTTTTGTGCCAGCAGCTTAAATGTGGAATTGCCCTTTCTACCCCAGAAAGAGCACATTTTGGGAAAGGAAATGGTCAGGTCTGGAGGCACATGTTTCACTGCACTGGAACTGAGCAACACATGGGAGATTGTCCTGTAACTGCTCTGGGTGCATCACTATGTTCTGCGGAGCAAGTGGCCTCTGTAATCTGCTCAGGTAAGAGGATCGAGGGCAGCCAGTGATGAGCCTCTCCCATGGTGCTGGGCCTTAAGAGCAGGTGTACCTATAGGGATGAAAAACAAAGGTAAAAGGGGAAGATCCATTGTGAAGGGTCACGAGAAATGTACTAGAATATTAACCTCATCTACCTTTTTAGAGAAAGTGTAAACTTAATTTTCATTGATCTAATAGTTATCCTGTGCTTCTTAAAGCACATGATAAATTCCTTGCCTGGTTGACCCTTCCCATTTTTTTCTCTCTAAAGTTGTGTTTGTTCTCAGCTCATCTATCTAATCCTTATTCATCTGGCTTCCCTTCCTCACCCTACCTTTTGAATCTTGCATGACTGAGCAGTTTGGTATTTGCAGGAAACCAGAGTCAGACACTATCCCCATGCAATTCAACATCTTTGAATCCAACAAGCTCTACCATTTCAGAAGAAAGAGCTGTTGCTTGCATAGGTGAGAATCAGTGATCAATCTATAAAGACTATCTCAATCCTTAGGAATGCATTTTTACTAATATTTTACTTTCTCTTTCCAGAGAGTGGTCAACTTCGCCTGGTAAACGGTGGTGGTCGCTGTGCTGGGAGAGTAGAGGTCTATTATGAGGGCTCCTGGGGCACCATCTGTGATGACAACTGGGACCTGAATGATGCCCATGTGGTGTGCAGACAGCTGGGCTGTGGGGTCGCCATTAA
The DNA here is from genome assembly GCA_026230045.1 of Corynorhinus townsendii. Classification (NCBI taxonomy): domain Eukaryota; kingdom Metazoa; phylum Chordata; class Mammalia; order Chiroptera; family Vespertilionidae; genus Corynorhinus; species Corynorhinus townsendii. The sequence continues at coordinate 197,637,866 of JAPDVU010000003.1, forward strand.
TGCCACTAGTTCTGCTTATTTTGGGGAAGGAACAGGGCCCATCTTGCTGGATCAGGTAAACTGTAATGGAAAAGAAGCTCGTATTTGGCAGTGCCCTTCACATGGCTGGGGGCGGCACAATTGCAGGCATAAGGAGGATGCAGGAGCTATCTGCTCAGGTAAGTTCTGCACATAACTACTGAGGTAGGGCAATGGACAGTGGGGGGTATTAATCTGAAAGAATTCCCTGAAAAACAAGTACAGAGTAAATTGTTGTGAGAGTCAGGATCCCAGAAGTATAGGTTTGATGAATTAGTGCTACCTCCTGTGCAAGTTAATCCTCCCCCAAGGATATTTTATAAAGTTAGAAGGAGAAATTTTCAGAAATGAGTTTGCATATCACGAAAATGACAACAAATTAATAATGAGAAGTTCTTTTATAAATATACATAGAGCTGGATATTGAGTAAAGATTCAGGTACCCCTTCATAATCACTGTATTAATAAAAAAGTAGATTTAAGGGGCAAGAAGAAATATATCAGTACTACATTCTACAGAGAAAAAGATAACTATCATGCCCAAGTAATTTTTCATGACGAATAAGACTTACTTATTTTCATGACAAATAAGACTTTCATGACAAATAAGAACCCAGTGATCTTATTATGTACACATGGCAAGCTTCAGAAACTATTGTGAAACAGAAAAACGTACTTAGTTGTAATATATTGGGGAAAACAGTACTATGATCAGTAATTTAGGGAAGTGAAAAATTCTATATGCCAGGAGTGATGTAGACATCAACCTCATTAAATGACACACATTTGGTAGAGAACATATGCAACAATACTGTGATGTGTCAGAAAGGGAACTATTTAATTTTAAGGTAATGTACACAAAATATTGGGTTTAGTATCTAAATATCTCAGTAAATTTTAACTGTCAAGGACAGTTGCAAAAAAATGAATGAAATGAAATTCTTAAGGATAAAGATAGTAACTTAGGTAGAAAGTCCAAACTATCTACACTAATATAAGCGTAAGATGCAAATTGACCGTGCCTTCATGGTGCCCACCAGCCAATCAGGAGTCGGTATGCAAATTAACCCAACAAAGATGGTGGGTTAATTTGCATATGCAGGCACCGAGCAGCCAGGGGCAGGGTGGGACACTTGCATCATCACCATGGTGATGACACAGGCATTCCACACCACCCCATCCTCTCCGGGCCTCTGGGCAGCATGGGAAGGTGGAAAGGTCACTCCGGGCCTGAGCAAAATGGCAGCTCCAGCCAGAGTGAAGGCAATGCCAGTAGCCAGGGAAGGAAGGCCCATTCTTGCATGAGTCTTCGTGCATTGGGCCTCTAGTGTAATTAATAAAAGATTTGAGCTTTTTTTGAGATCTAGAAGTCAACTTAAAATCATTGGTGGCATTCTAGAGAGGTCCCTGAGTACAAAACCCAAGACTGTAAAAACAGAAGATATAGAAAAAATACTATATTTTACTAAAATCTACTAAATCACCCCACAGTTACAAAAAAAATACTACTAATTGATATAGTGTACTTATTTTTGTGATTGTTAATCCTCCCCTAAGGATATTTTCCATTGATTTTTAGGGAGAGTGGAAGAGAGAGGGAAAGATAGAGAGAAACTCAATGTGAGAGAAACACATTGACTGGTTGCCTCCTGCATGATCCCTGACCAGGGCCTGGGCCAGGGAGGATCCTGCAACCAAGGTACCTTCCCTTAATTGTCATCCAACCAGGACCCTTTGATCTGCAGGCCAACACTCTATCCACTGAGCCAAACCAAGTAGGGCTAATTTTTGAAGTCATTCTCATATCAGAGTAAAGGGAAGGAGACTTGTGAATTTTCAGAGAAGATGTGAAACTAATCACTCTGTATTTCACTCCAGAGTTCTTGTCTCTAAAACTGACCAGTGAAACCGGCAGAGAGAACTGTGCAGGACGTCTGGAACTTTTTTATAATGGAACATGGGGCAGCATTGGCAAGAGTAACATGTCTCCAATCACTGTGGATGTGGTATGCAGGCAGCTGGGCTGTGCAGACAAAGGGACCATCAGCCCTGCATCTGCAGCCAAGACAATGTCCAGGTACATGTGGGTGGACAATGTTCAGTGTCCGAAAGGGCCTGACACATTATGGGCTTGCCCATCATCTCCATGGAAGCAGAGACTGGCAAGCCCCTCAGAGGAGACCTGGATCACATGTTCCAGTGAGTATTTGAAATTTTCATTCTGGCCTATATGAAAATTTCATTCAGTGACTCCACTATAGTCTGATCTCATTAAGTAGGAATGAGTAAACTCTAGTTAATACCTATTCTACCTGGATCATAAAACTGGTTTTATTTCATTTGATCTATAGATTTTCAAGAGCAGAGATCATTTTTTCATAGAATATTTATATGCCCATAGTCTTTCTGAAAGTCCAATTGCTTTTTCTGTGAACAAATGAGGAGTAGAGAATATGTGATTCAGTATTTAACTATTGAATGGTCTACTTTACCTTTCCAATTTCTCTTACAATATCATTTTTATGTACTAATATAAAATGAGAAGCAGTCATAAAGACCATTCCTGAAGTATTTCCCCATTCTCCATCTTATTAAACTGGAAGAAATTTTCTATGTACCTGGCAATCTCTCAAGTTCTTTTATATTTGAGAAAACTTAACATTATGCAATGTTCACATTATTTATTTGACATTTTGTGAATCACACTACTGTTTTTATGTCCAATATGAAATATTTTGCTGAAAGGACATGCATTTTCATAAAAGATACATTTTGTTAAAATTTATTTTTTAAATGTGCATTGAATAAGCAACATTTTATAATAGTCTTAAAAAGAGTTTCAAATATCTCTTTTCCCCTGTGATTTCTGAGTTTTTATCTTCTCATAAATGACCTTGGGGTCTCTGATTTTTCAGACAAGATAAGACTTCAAGAAGGAAACACTACTTGTTCTGGACGTGTGGAGGTCTGGCACGAAGGTTCTTGGGGGACAGTGTGTGATGACTCCTGGAACCTTGACAATGCTCAGGTGGTGTGTCGACAGCTGGGCTGTGGCTCAGCTTTGAAGGCACTCAAAGAGGCAGCATTTGGTCAGGGGACTGGACCCATATGGCTCAATGAAGTGAAGTGCAAAGGGAATGAGTCTTCCTTGTGGGATTGTCCTGCCAAATCCTGGGGGCACAGTGACTGTGGGCACAAGGAAGATGCTGCTGTGATATGCTCAGGTAAATGCCAGGATACAGGATTAAGCTTGGACCCTCTGGTAGCTAAGAAGGGGTGAGCCATCAAGTGCATTGTGTAAAGACTAGGTATGTCAACATAGGGATCTAGTGGGGAAAGAATCCTAATGTTTCAGTCTGAAGAAATGATGAAAATATTTGTTGTTATACATTGGCCTTCACCAAGGAAAAGCATATTACTCATCTGTGTTCCTGTGAAGAGGGAAGAAAGAGAAAAGCAACATCTTTTTAGGTCGGAAGCAGTAGTTTGCTTGATTGAGAGGCACTCAAGGCTCACATAGAAAATAAAAAATTAATTGTTTTCAATGAAAGTCGATATGATATTCTTTAACCCAGGAAGTAGTACCACCACCTATCCAAATCTCTTGTTTGAATTTCTTCCTCTCCCTTTGATCTCTCACCTCCCCCAGTCAGTCACCAGGTCCTATATTTTTTCTAAGACTAAATTTATTGTGGTAACATTGGTTAATAACATTATATAAGTTTTAAGTATACAGAAATAGAAGTATTTGTTCTATGTATTACTCTTTAGAATTGAGTCTCCTCTTTTTCTCCTACAGGCAATGCAGTCAAAGAATCATCAAATGCCAAAGGTATATATATCTTGAGGTTTCTGAGCATAGGACCAACTGTCTGCATTATTTAGAATTCCTTTTGTTAAGAGACTTTAGGTTGGAAGTTCTAAGGATATGACACTTACTTCAATGATCCTGTATCTGACCTAAGAAAGGGATAGTAATTAGGGACCCACTTCTTTTAGCTAAGACATTCTCATCTCTTGTGATGTTTACTTGCATTTAGGTAACGCACTCCCGGTTGTATTTGGAGTGCTTGGGGTCATTGTGTTGATTGGTCTCATCGTGTTCTTCTTGCGGTCTCAGAAGGGAAGACAGCTACAACAACTTGCAGGTCTGAGCTAAATTATGGTCTTTCCAATGTTTTATGGGATAAGAACATTCTTGGGATAAAAAAATAACATATAAAGATATTAGGTTCAAGAATCAAATGTCCAGAAAGATGAGCCTACAAGAGGCTTAAGCAGTTTCTCGAAAAGAGGGAACAAGATCTCAGAAAAGAAAAGGGGCTTAGGTTGTTTTGATGAGTCCTGTACTTCATCTATATATTTAACGGGGACATTATAGAATTGCTAGTTTAGAATAAATATGCTTATCTAGTCAAACGTGAATCCTTTTTTTTTTTTTTTTTTGCCCAAAAATTTATTTGTTTTTGCTATATACTTATTACCGATTTTGCTGTTCTGTCAAGCAATGTGCCTATGATCTTATGATACTGACATGGATAACCAAGTGTTTTTTGTCTTCATGGAATTTCAAATCTAATGGAAGAGGTATATATATATAAACAAATAAATTGCAGGGTACTGTTATATATTCATATGAATAAGGGAAAAGTGCTACAGAGAAGAGAATAATTAACTGGAAGGGAAAGGAGAGTATCAGAGGCTTCTAGGAGGCGTTCGAGATAAATTTTGAAGATACGAGTTCAAATAACTGGGTAAGGTGCATTTATAGGAGAAGAGAAAACTACATACAAGTGTAGAGAAGCTTAAAGGATGCCATGTTTGTTGTTTGGGGAGGGAGAATAAAACGAGCTCAAGGAGAGAAGCTACTGATAAGGCTGGAGAAGAGGAGGGGAAATCAGGAAGTTCTATATTCCATGGTAAGAAGAAGAATAGTATTAAAGAGTATTATGTAGAAAAGTGAAATAGTGAATCAGCCTTTTAATAAAGTTCCGGGCAACAGGATGTATGAGGAATTGAAGGATCACATTACTGACAAGGATAGCATTTTTAAATAGTTGGGATGAAAGATGAAAAAGACTTTATAGTGTGAATGAAGGGAAGATCGATTTTAGCGAGATTTCTGCAAACACTCCAATGGATTCGAAAAAGCTTCTGGCTGCCTTGGAGAGAAGAAACTAGGTTGTTCTCCAATGGCCATAGCTTTAGCTTGGTAGTAGAATGGGATGGAAACAAGACAAGGGTATGAATGAAGATTGGGTATGTTTGCACTGCTAGGAAAAAGCACACGGAGGCGGGGGCGGGGGGGGAGTTTTATTATTTTCTGCTGATTTATAACTTAAGACGTCTGTTGTCAGTTTCTACGAGAGAGAATTTTATACACCAAATTCAATACCGGGAGATGAATTCTGGCCTGAAAGCAGATGATCTGGACATGCTGAACTCCTCAGGTGTGTGGTTCTTTAAGGGTCAATAGCCCAGGGTTTCAGACCAGTAGCTGCAATTGAGGCTGAGGCATTCTACTTTGCATAGCAGTGGAAAGAAATCACAAACATGTATTAATAGGAAACTTATGATGCACTTAAGGAAGAAGATATAAATGAACTGAAAATTATTCTTAGAGAACATGAAAATTGCAATCATGGGGACACCTCTGGCTAAGAGGTCTATATTTCTGACAGAGGTACAAAGAACCATGAAGCAGAATATTATGACTTGGACCTCATTTTATTAAAACAGAAATTAATCTTCTAAAAAGTAGCTTAACTTTTCATATATCTCTTTTGTAGTTTCTTCCATTAAAACTCCTGCTACTTTCCTTTCTCTAACTTTATATCTATCATATTTTTTCTAAATCATAAAAGCTTGGACTTTCTATATCTTATCCCAGCAGAGGCCACCACTATTCACAGCACTAGCCTTATTTCCCATCACATAATGCTTCTTTCTTTGTCCTCTGACTTCTATTTAGTACCAGTGCACTAAATCTGACTCTGGGAAGCATAATTCTGCTGGTTTGGGGAAAAACTATCCCAATACCGTCTTACTTCATGAAGGCTCAGTGCCTTCTCAATAGTTCTTACCTTCTGACAAGGCCTGCCTCACTTCTTCAGTACAAGGGGTTTGGTATTTGCTGCAACTATGTCAGGAACATAATGTTTAAGGCATGGAAAAGACTTTCTGTGCCCCTACATCACACTTGTTTCCTTCCTAATTGTAGATGGTGTTTTTAAATGTTCAAAGAGCTTCTAAGGCATTTGAGGGGAGGTCTGATCTATTTCCCAGTAATTCTTTTCTTCCATTCAGAAAATCCCAATGAGTCAAATGGTTTAAATGCTGCTAGACTAATTTCCATGTCCAAATCTTTTCCTAGGGGACCATTCTGAAATACACTGAAAAGGAAAATGAGAATTATAACCCAGTGAGGTGAGTGAGGAAAACTTATTTATCATCATTCTAAACAAGTACATTCCTCTGGGAAATTGAGAGCTCCTCTGATACTGAAAGAATGTATAGACACATATTTTATATACATGTATATATGTTTATGTATGTATATCCATATAGAGAATATGTAATAGATTTTTATTACTATGACTTCACCTTTCAGTTACAAATAAGGGTTTTTTAAAAAATGTATTCACATTTTGAATAATTATTCATTCCAATGGATTAAATCTGAAAAGAAACATCAATTGAACTATCGGCTGTTAAGTGTGTTTATAGTGTTTTGGGACATCCTATATATTCTAAGCCATAACAATGGTATATAATGGAGCTAAGGAGAAACTGGGTAAATAAATATGAATAGATCTTTTAAAGATATATGGGGGTAATTTCAGGAAAGAATACTTATTTATGGTTGTATAACGCATGCTATGGTATTCAATACTATAGGAGTATAGAAAGTTTGGAGAGACTATGAAGAAGATGTAATGTTTTTAAATAGGAGATGACTGAAAAATAGACCATTTTAGGGAAAGGACATAGCATGTACAAAATATGGAGGCATAAAAGAGAAGCATACCTTTGGGAAACAAGTTTTTCATTCAAAAACATATATTGAACATATTTATGATGACAAATGGTATCCTGAGTGCTGAAAGTACAAAAATTAAAGACACTATTGACAAAGACAAGATTGTTTAATGAAATAGGTAAGGATATGGAGAGGTTCTTTGAAGAGAGGCAAAGTGAGGCAAAACCTAAGATGAAAAGGCTGCATAGAGCCCTATAATGAATGGTCTTATCTGCTACATTTCATGTTTATATTTTATTTTAGTGACTCTTGGGGAGGTGGTGGCTATGGAAGATTAAGCTGGGCTAGAAACAATCAGATTTGCATTTTATAACTTGCTTTCTTGAGGAAAGTATAACAAGAAAAAAATGAACAAGGCAAGAAATTTGCTAAATTATACATCAAAAAGAAAAAATGGTGGAATGAGTTAGTGGGTACATTTTCTATTCTTTCAAAAGTAAGGGGGATTTTTTTAGAAATATTATGACATATAAGAAATACAGATTGAGTCAAAGGATAAAAGTTGGAACTCTTAAAAGTATATAAATGTAAAGTGTTAATATGTAGACACATAGAGCACCTATAACTGGTATATTGCATGAAAAAGGTAAATTTGTGCATGTAAACTTTACACACACACATATATATCTCATCAATTGTTATGACAAAGGCAATATCTAATGGATAATTGGGAAAGCTATGAAAAGACAACTCATAAAAAATGAATTTCAAATAACAAATAGACATTTTTAAATGCTTAAATTCACTAGTAATTCAAATTATGACTAATGATGATATGCCACTTTATATAAATCAGACCAACAAAAATTTAAAAGCACCGATGTTTATTGCTGGTAGGAATACAAAGAAAACTGTAATTTCAAACATTGCTTTTGGAAATAAGAAGTATGATAGTCTTTAGAAATGGAAACTTCTATTTTAAAAATTTTAAATGCGCTTGAGAAACCAAGATGGCGGCATAGGTAAACACCTAAACTGCTGCCTCGCACAACAATATCAAAACTACAACTAAAAGACAAAATGAACACCATCCAGAACCACAGGAAAGCTGGCTGAGTGGAAATTCTACAACTAGAAGAAAAGAGAAAGCACATTGAGACTCAGAGAAGCACAAAAGGCTGAGATACAGAGACTCGCACGAAGAGAGGACGGGCGGCTGTGTGCACGGGCAGCTTTCTAAAGCGGGAGGGAGACAGAAACTCCCAACTGCACTGAACTCCAGTTCCTGGCAAGTTTCTGGGAACCCCGACTCATTCAGGGAGAAACTGGACTGTCTGGCAGCGGGCGAAACTCAACGGCGGCTTTCTCTCAGAGATGCTTACAGCGATTACCGAGGGACACTGAGACCCAGGGGCCTCATAGGGCAGGGCTGACGGGAAACCAAGGCTGTCTGCTCTGCCCTGATATTCTGCCCCATCCAAGCTGAGCACAGAGGCTTTTGCAATTTTGCAAGTCTTGTCTCATAAGAGTGTCTTCAGCACAAAAGTTCTCCCATCATAGACATAGCTGATCCTCGCAGTCAATTGACCTGGAAGTCAATTCCTCCCAGTGATACCAACAACAATCAAGACTTAACTACAACAAGGCTGAGCACACAGTCCACAAAGGGGTGCACCAAGAGTGTCCACCTCAGGTAACTGGGGAGGTTGAGCCACTGGGCCCTAGAGGACACCTAGCACACAAAGCTACTCTATCAACTCAGGGAAGCAGAGAAAATGCGGAGACAAAGAAACATCACAAATGAAAGAAATGGAGGAAAACAAACAACTGGATATAGAGTTCAAAACCACAGTTATAAGGTTTTCAAGAATTTCATAGAAAAAGCCAATAAATTTAGTGAGACCCTCAAGGATATGAAAAAGGACCAAATGGAAATTAAACATACACTGACTGAAATAAAAAAAAAAATTATACAGAGACCTAACACCAGACTAGAAGACCACAAGAATCAAGTCAAAGATTTGAAATACAAAGAAGCCAAAAACACTCAGCCAGAAAAGCAAAAAGAAAAAAGAATCCAAAAATTTGAAGATAATGTAAGGAGCCTCTGGGACAACCTCAAGCATACCAACATCTGAATTATGGGGGTGCCAGAAGAAGAGAGAGCAAGATACTGAAAACCTCTTTGAAGAAATAATGACAGAAAACTTCCCCCACCTGGTGAAAGAAATAGACTTATAAGTCAAGGAAGCACACAGAACCCCAAACAAAAGGAATCCGAAGAGGACCACACCAAGACACATCATAATTAAAATGCCAAGAGCAAAAGACAAAGAAAGAATATTAAAAGCAGCAAGACAAAAACAGTTAGTTACCTGCAAGGGAGCACCCATACGATTGTCAGCTGATTTCTCAACAGAAACTATGCAGGCCAGATGGGAGTGGCAAGAAATATTCAAAGTGATGAATAGCAAGAAACTACAACCAAGATTACTCTACCCAGCAAAGTTATCATTCAGAATTGAAGGGCAGATAAAGAGCTTCACAGATAAGAAAAAGCTAAAGGAGTTCATCACCACCAAACCAGTATTATATGAAATGCTGAAAGGTATTCTTTAAGAAGAGGAAGAAGAAGAAAAAGGTAAAGATAAAAATTATGAACAACAAATACATGTCTATCAACAAGTGAATCTAAAAATCAAGTGAATAAAAAATTTGATGAACAGAATAAACTGGTGAATATAATAGAATCGGGGGCATAAAAAGGGAGTGGCCTGACAATTTTCGGGGGGAAAGGGGTGTGGGAGGTGCAGGAAGAGACTGGACAAAAATTGTACACCTATGGATAAGGACAGTGGGGGGTGAGATAAGGGCAGAGGGTGGGGTGGGAACCAGGTGGAGGGGAGCTATGGGGGGAAAAAAGAGGAACAATTGTAATAATCTGAACAATAATGATTTATTAAATTTAAAAAAATAAAAAATTTAAAATGCTTCACAGATCCTTTGACCCAACAATTCTAACACTGATGATTTTTTCCATAAAGATAAAGACTCTAGTATATAAGAACATATATAAAGGATTATTTTTTGTAGTGTTGTTAGAAGTAGCAAACGTTGGAAACAAAGTAAATGGCATTTAGTCAGGAAGTGGCTGATATGGGAAAACTAAAAAGGAAAACCCATTCATGAAAATGCAATAATATTATTCCATCTATGTGCTCATGTTATTGAATATAATTAAATCCACCTATAAAATCATATGTGTATATGTATAAAGAAACATGTAAACATTCTAACACTATTGTAAACTGAGAAGGACTATGAATGTACGTTTGATTTATATTATCAAACACATGAATATTATTCTGGTATAATAAATAATGTTTAAAACTACTTATTCCTTAAAGAGTATAATCACTGATGAATAACTGCTTCAGAATCATGTGGGGGTGCTTTTAAAAATAGCATTTCTAGACATCACTACAGTTCTTTGGAATAGAAATAATACTTACGTACACTGACGTTTGAAAATTGTTGCATTTAAGTTTTCTGTTCAGGAAAGTATTGTGTTTTGTAATCCATAGGAGTGAGTGAAAGTCTGTGGTAATGTAATAATGTAATTCTTCCAAGCATGTGTGTGTGAAGAGGAATATAACAATTTTTCTATGTATGGTTTTAATTCAGCCTTTTAAGATATCTGAAGACTTGGACTATTGACTGGAGCAAGAATTCACCTGGTTCACTGAAGATCACAACACAGTCCTTTTTCTCCTACTATTCCAAAGACTGCTGCTGAATTTTTAAAAATTAAATTGATGAATGTGACTACTAAAAGTTGTATATAAGACTCTCAGGGGGGTAAATAAAAATGAATATTGCTGATTTAAGCTTGTCTTCACTTCTTATTCTTGACTAAATTTCTTAGTGGTTTTTCTGTCTTTTAGAGTTTCATAAATATAATGTGATGTCTTTTTATTTGATAATGTTTTTGTCTGCACTAATAAAAGAGAAAGATGCAAATTGACCATACCTCTGAAACACCCACCAGCCAATCAGGAGTGAGTATGCAAATTAACCCAACAAAAACCAGCGGGTTGATTTGCATTCGCAGGCGCGGAGCGAAGACTGAAGGCTCCTGCCTGAGCAAAGACTAAAGACTGAAGACTGAAGACAGAAGACTGAAGACTGAAGACTGAAGACTGAAGACTGAAGACTGAAGAGGCTTGGCTTCTCTGCTGCAGCGGGAACAAAGGCCTGGGTCCCAGGTGTTGGAGAAAAACTGGTGCCGGCAGCCAGGGGAAGGAAGGCCTATTGCACGAATCTTCATGCAACAGGTCTCTAGTTTTTATATAATATATATTTTTATAGTTTGAGTTAAATAATAATTTTATTATTATTATTATTATTATTATTATTAAATCAAAACAAAAAAATTTTTAGAAAGGGAAAGTTAGTGATTATTGAAGGATTTGTTAATAATATATGGTTACCTCTGCAAGGCATGATTCTCATTGGTTCTTTTTGTCACTGTAATTCTGATCATGGACAAAAAATGCACAGCAACAACTGGTAAGGGAAAAAAGACTCAATGGCTCACTTCCTCATTCCTTGGGTAGTAAAACAGAAGCTGAAATAAATGCATAAATTATGTCTTTCCTATATAACTTCTAGAGGCCCATTGCACAAATTTGTGCACGGGTGGGGTCCCTTGGCCTGGCTGGTGATTGGGCCAATCAGGGCTGGCCAGCAAGGGGGATGTACCATGAGAGGTTGGCCAGTCAGTAGAGGTTGGCTGTGGGAGTGCACTGACCACCAGGGGGTAGCTCCTGCATTGAGTGTCTGCCCCCTGGTGGTCAGTGCATGTCATAGCAACAAGTTGTTCAGTTGTTCAGTCACTCAAGCTTTTATATATATAGACTAGAGGTCTGGTGCATGAAATTCGTGTACAGGGGTTCCCTCAGCCCGGCCTGCACCCTCTCAAATCTGGTACCACTCAGGGGATGTCCAACTGGCAATCAGATATCTCTCTTGCAAATCAGGGACTGCTGGCTCCTAACCGCTTGCCTGCCTGCCTGCCTGCCTGCCTGATCACCCCTAACCCCTCTGCCTGCCTGCCTGCCTGATCTCCCCTAACCACTCTGCCTGCTGGCCTGATTGCCCCTACCTTGCCCTCTGCCAGCCTGATTGACCCTAACTTGCTCCCCTGATGGCCTGATTGCCCCTAACTGCCTCTGCCTTGGCCTTGGCCTAAGCCGCAGTCTGGCCTCCCTCTGTGGGAGGCAACCTGGTGGATCATGGGAAGGTGCCTCCCCCATTACCCTGCTGCTGCTGCCACTGCTGGCCTGAGCCTAGGCCCTTAACAGCTGCACACGGCTGCCTGAGCCTCAGCCCCACAGCCGCTATGGCTTTGTCTGAAAGGACATCTGGAAGGTCGTCTGGAAGACATCCACCCTAATTAGCATATTACCCTTTTATTAGTATAGATTATAATGAAAGTTTATATTTTACTAAAAATCACTTATCCACATTTCATATAAACCTAAGTAAGAGTTATAGTAACTCAAATAAGAGTTATAGTAATAAGACATAGAAATTCAACACTAAGCTTCGAGTCTATTAACTTGTTCAATTTGCATCAGTGTTACATGCAAATTGATTTTTAATTTTTTCTTGGTATTCAGATATTGCATACCTTTTCTGGCATTTTGGGCTTCAAAGCAATATCTCGTAGAAACATATATGTCTGACTTTCCATTTCTTTCACACCTCTTGTCAATTTCACAAAATTTATTGACCATTTACTATTTGTCAAGTATTGTATGTACATTAAATACCCAATTATATGCCATGTACTATGTGCCCAATGTTAGGAACTATATACATATGTGTTCAAGTGTATATGTATATGTATATGTATATGTATATGTATACTAGAGGCCCATTGCATGATATTCTTGCAAAAATAGGCCTTCCTTCCCCTGACTTCGCTCCCAGCTGCCCAGGAGCCCGCAAGTCCTCGCTCTCGGACAGAGCACCGCTCCTATAGCTCCCTCCGCCACCCGCCCTCATAGCAGGCGTCCCGCCCCTCCTGGGCACTCCGCTCCTGCATAAGCAAATGAACCCTCCATCTTTGTTGGGTTAATTTGCATACTCACTCTTGATTGGCTGTGGGCATAGTGGAAGTACAGTCAATTTACATGTTTGTCTATTATTAGGTAAGATGTATATATGCATATACATATATATTATACATATATATCCAATCTAATAAAAGAGAAACATGCAAATTGACCATACCTCTGCTACGCCCACAAGCCACTCCCACAAGCCAATCAGGAGCAAGTATGAAAATTAACCCAACAAATATGGCAATGGCCACGGAGCTGGAGCAAGCAGGAGGCGTGGGTTGTCCCCAGTGATGAAGGAAGCCAAGCTTCCCGCCCGCCCTGGCAGGCCCTGGCCTCCGCTCAAGGCTATAAAGTTTCAATTATAGAAGATAAATAAATCCCAACAAAGATGGTGGCGGCCACAGAGCTGAAGAGAGCAGGAGGCTTGGGTTGCCTTAGTGATTGAGGAAGCCAAGCTTTCCACCTGTCCTGGCCTAAACAAGCAGTCGGACATCCTTCTCACAATCCAGGACTGCTGGCTCCCAACTGCTCACCTGCCTGCCTTCCTGATTGCCCCTAACCACTTCTGCCTGCCAGCCTGGTAGGATCGGGCCTAAACAGGCAGTCAGACATCCCTTGAGGGGTCCCAGATTGGAGAGGGTGCAGGCTGGGCTGAGGGACACACACCCCCGTGCAAAAATTTTCTGCACTGGGCCTCTAGTTATAGTATACACATCTAGAAACCCCACATATATAATAATTAATATGAATCTTTATGTACATATTTTAAAGTAATATGTAATATAAAGTCTTTACCTATATTTAGATTTATTTTAGCAAAGTTGTGTATGTACAGTCAATTGTTAAAATGTTTCCTTACGAAAACCAATATGGCAGCATAGGTAAACACCTGAACTTGCTGTCTCGTACAACAACTTCAAAACTACAACTAAAAGACAAAACAGACATCATCCAGAACTACAGGAGGGCTGGCTAAGTGGAAATTCTACAACTAGAAGGGAAGAGAAAAGCACACTGAGACTCAGAAGAGGTGCAGAGGTATGAAGGCGCACGCATGGAGAGGGCTGGCAACTGAACGGGTGGCTGGCTTTTTCAATCCGCAGGGAGATACAGGCTCCCTACTGCTCTGAACTCCAGTTCCAGACAAGACACTGGGGACCCAAACTCATGCGGGGGAGGCTGGACTGTATGGCAGCAGGCGGAACTTGGAGGTGACTTTCTCTCTGAGGTGCTTTGCAGCGATTACCGTGGGACACTGAGACCCGGGGCCCTCTTAGGGCAGGGCTGACTAGAAGCCATTGCTGTTTGCTCCATCCTGAGACTCCACCCCATCCAAGCTGTGCGCAGAGGCTTTTGCATATGAATGGCCTGGTCCTTTGAAATCTAAACTTACCTAATGAACTGCACCTGAGTCAGAGAGACCCAGAACATCCAAAAGAAGGCCCAAGGCCCCACACCAGCCTTCATTGCTTCACAGCTGGGCCTCATCTGGGCACCTCCAAAACCCAAATGAGGAAGAGGAATCTGCAGATCTCTTCATAGATCCTGCTGGATGGCCTTAGGCAGAGGCTAAATTAGCACCTCCTTGGCGATACAAGAGCCAGTGTACCCAGGAGTCAGAGTAGAATCATCCAGATTACAACTCCTCATATCCATAAGGGACACACTCAGGGGGAAGACTCAAAGGGTGACTCCAGCATAGAAGTTCTCCCATCATAGACACAGCTGATCCTCACAGCCAATTGGCCAGGAGATCAATTCCTCCCAGTTATACCAACAACAATCAAGGCTTAACTACAACAAGACTGTGCACACAGCCCACAAAGGGGTGCACCAAGAGTGTCCACCTCAGGTAACTGGGGAGGCTGAGCCACTGGGCCCTAGAGGACACCTACCACACAAAGCCACTCTATCAACTCAGGGAAGCAGCCAAAATGCGGAGACAAAGAAACAGGTCACAAATGAAAGAAATGGAGGAAAGCAAATGACTGGATATAGAGTTCAAAACCATGGTTATAAGGTTTTATAAGAATTGTCTAGAAAAGGACGATAAATTTAGTGAGACCCTCAAGGATATGAAAAAGACCAACTAGAAATTAAACATACACTGACTGCAATAAAGAATAATATACAGAGATCCAACAGCAGACTAGAGGATCGTAAGAATCAAGTCAAAGATTTGAAATACAAAGAAGCAAAAAACACCCAACTGGAAAAGAAAAAAGAAAAAAGAATCCAAAAATATGAAGATAGTGTAAGGAGCCTCTGGGACAATTTCAAGCATACCAACATCTGAATTATGGGGGTGCCAGAAGAAGAAAGAGAGCAAGATACTGAAAACCTCTTTGAAGAAATAATGACAGAAAACTTCCCCCACCTGGTGAAAGAAATAGAC
The DNA here is from genome assembly GCA_026230045.1 of Corynorhinus townsendii. Classification (NCBI taxonomy): domain Eukaryota; kingdom Metazoa; phylum Chordata; class Mammalia; order Chiroptera; family Vespertilionidae; genus Corynorhinus; species Corynorhinus townsendii. Next base: position 197,653,386 of record JAPDVU010000003.1, read on the forward strand.
TTACAAGTCAAGGAAGCACACAGAACCCCAAACAAAAGGAATCCAAAGAGGACCACACCAAGACACATCATAATTAAAATGCCAAGAGCAAAAGACAAAGAGAGAATATTAAAAGCAGCAAGAGAAAAACAGTTAGTTACCTGCAAGGGAAATCAGCTGATTTCTCAACAGAAACTATACAGGCCAGATGGGAGTGGCAAGAAATATTCAAAGTGATGAATAGCAAGAACCTACAACCAAGATTACTCTACCCAGCAAAGCTATCATTCAGTATTGAAGGGCAGATAAAGAGCTTCACAGATAAGAAAAAGCTAAAGAAGTTCATCACCACCAAACCAGTATTATATGAAATGCTGAAAGGTATTCTTTAAGAAGAGGAAGAAGAAGAAAAAGGTAAAGATAAAAATTATGAACAACATATATATATCTATCAACAAGTAAATCTAAAAATAAAGTGAATAAAAAATCTGATGAACAGGATAATCTGGTGAATATAATAGAATCAGGGGCATAGAGAGGTAGTAGACTGACAATTCTTGGGGGGAAAGGGGTGTAGGGGGTGCAGAAAGAGACTGGACAAAAATCATACACCTATGGATGAGGACAGTGGTGGGGAGTAAGGGTATGGGATGGGGTGGGAACCAGATGGAGGGGAGCTATGGGGGGGGGGGGGAAGGAACAACTGTAATAATCTGAAAAATAAAGATTTAAAAAGTTTTTTCTTACTAATATTCTAGTAGGTCATAAATGAAAATTGATGGTACTTTCAGAATTTCCACCATTGCTTGAGAGGGTGTTAGTAGGAATGCACACCACCTTTCTCCTCTTATTGTTCAATATGTCCCCTAAATATGGAACTCTACTCCATGTTTTAATAGTTAAGATGTATGATAGCTTCATTATTATTAATCAGCCTACTCCACATGGAAGTATGGTATGAAAAACCAGAAAAACCCTGATGGGTTTGTTGGCTTTTCCTTAGACCTGTCCCTATAATCAGTGAGATGTAAGTTTGTAAGATATGAGCTCTAATTATTAATATATCAAACATTGAGGAGAAAATTTTTTCCAAATAAGCTGGTAAGACATATAGGACCAATAGAACATAGAACAATCACTGTGAGCTGAGAAGCCACATCTGGTTTTCTACCAAGTGTTTTAAATCATTTAAATTAATGTTTTCCAAACTCATTTGAGAACTAATTTTTCTTTCACATTATTATTAACTAGTAGCCTGGTGCACAGATTCATGCACATTGAAAGGAAATTTATTAGAACGTGGCCGGAGGGGCAGGACTGGGCAAGATGGGCGGGTCACACACTCCCATGGTCCCTCCCTGGCCAGCCACACCTGGGGTGGCACCATGGCTCAAAAGGCATCTGCAGAGTGAGTGGGGTACCTCGAAAGGCATCTGCAGAGTGAGTGGGGTACCTCTGGCAATTGGGTTCCCTCAGCCTGGCCTGAGGAGATCGGGCCAAAACCAGCAGTCCAACTACCCCTGAGGAATACAAGAGGGCACTCTGCAAAGTTGCTGTTGTACAAGGTGTGAAACACAAACACAAGTCTGCAGTAAACCAGATTCAGAGCCAACAGTGCCCCAACAACATCATAACCCACAGCCACTGAAGGTGGAATCGTGTGGCCCCATGAGGAATCAAGCTCCCTCCTCTCTGGTTTTGGGGTGCATCACCCGAGAACCACCACTGCCAAGTCACTGCAGCTCAGCAGCTCCTGCATTGAGCATCAGGAACACTTAGCAATTTTCTGGGACTCTATCCTATATAATAAAGAAGTGATATGCAAATTGACCCTCACACCCTCACACAAATGGCCGCCCCCATATGGTCAAAGATGGCCGCCACAAGATGGGGGCAACCAGGCCTGCAGGAGAGAGCAGTTGGGAGGGGCAAGGCCTGCAGGAGAGGGCATTTAGGAGTGACAGGGCTGTCAGGGGAGGGCAGTTAGGGGTGACCAGACCAGCAAGGGAAGGCAGTTGGGGGCAACTGGGCCTGCAGGGGAGGGCAGTTGGGGGCAACCGGGACAGCAGGGGAGGGAAGTTGGGGGTGACTGGGCCAGCAGAGGAGCAGTTAGGCGTCAATCAGCCTGGCAAGGGAGTGGTTAGGGGGTGATCAGGATGGCAGGCAGGTGAGAGGTTGGGAGCCAGCAGTCCTGGATTGTGAGAGTGATTTCCCAGATTGGAGAGGGAAACCCCCTCCCCCACTGCACGAATTTCCGCCTCTAGTTTATATATTCATAGATTACAGGATATTTTAAAATGTGTTTATCCAGGCTCATGTAGACACCAGCAAAACTTTCATTGAACATCCAGTTTTGAGCAACCTAATTTCCCTTTGGTCCCTTTAACATAGGTTGGTGTAATATGCCTGCTAACGTTAACACACCTGGTGACATATTTTATCTTTTAAGTAAAATCCATATAAATCTCTTAATGCAAAATATGAATCTCTTTAAAAATATAGTGTGGCAGTTTATAGTTCCTCTTATTCTGTGGTAGTGACCAGGCAGATTCTTTAACTTCCTTTATGGTACCATATCCAAATATGATAAGGAAGTAACAAGGGAAAAACAACCTCAGCTTTTATAATGACTTCTCCTTTCAAGTACCAGAAACTCAATTTTTTTAAAAAATTTTTTATTGATTTTTAGAAAGAGAGGAAAGGAAAGGGAGAGAGATAGAAACATACATTGGTTGCCTCACACACACCCCCTACAGGGAATTGAGCCCGCAACCCAGGCATGTGCCCTGACCGGGAATCAACAGGAACCAGTGATCTCCTGGTGCCTGGGTTTATGCTCAACCACTGAGCCACATCAGCCAGGCTAGATTTATCATTGGCTAGCCACACCAATGACAAATCTGTTTTCACATCATGAGTACACCTGTGGGACCTATATAAAAAGATCCAGAATTATTTTTTAAGACTCAGGAAGAGGTAGTCTCATAGTGATACTAGCTCAAAACTCTTGGCATATTGGTAAGGTTTGCTTTTATTTTACTCTGCCATTTGGGAGAGGGCAGGCATGGTAGAAGTAGATACAAAATTATACAGTAAGGACAAAAATTGAAATAAATGAGAAATACAAAAAATATTGGAAGTTTTGTGAAGATGTGAGTAGCAGCAATTTTGGAGACAGATTTCCACTGTTCTTATCAAAAGTTTATGACTGGACAGTTCTCAAACTGGTTTTTGCCTTTGGTTAATTTCCAGAGTTCTGAAATAGTGTTTTTTAACTATTATATTTATTTTATAGTTTCTTGGGGGGGGGGGCGGATTTGCCAATCAGTTCACTCCATCATGCCTCCCTTACTAGTGTTAGTATCCATTTATTATCTTGCCAGAATCAGTTATTAGGACTAGAGGCTGGGTGCATGAAATTCATACATGGGGGGTTCCTCAGCCCACCCTGCACCCTCTCCAATCAGGGACCCCTTGGGGGATGTCCAACTGCTGGTTTAGGCCTGATCTCTGGGACCACTGGCTCATAACTGCTCACCTGCCTGCCTGCCTGATCACCCCTAACCATTCTGCCTGCCTGCCTGATTGCCCCTAACCACTTCTGCCTGCCTGCCTGCCTGATCATCTCCAACTGCCCTCCCCTGCAGGCCTGATGGTCCCCAACTACTCTCCCCTGCTGGCTTGATTGACCCTAACTGCCCTCCCCTGCCAGCCAGTTTGCCCCCAATGGCCCTCCCCTGCTGGTCTGATCTCGCCACCAATGGCCCTCCCCTGCCAGCCTGGTCACCCCCAACTGCCTCTGCCTCAGCTCCCACCACCATGGCTTTGTCTGGAAGGAAGTCAGACGTCCGGAAGATGGCCAGTCAACCCAGTCTAATTAGCATATTACCCTTTTATTAGTATAGATAGATTATATAGAATAGGATTGCTTAAATGGGGGGGGGGGCTTTTTCAGCAGGAGGAGATGCTCTTGGCAGACAAAAAATACATAATCCCTATATCTGGACTGATAGCTAGCCATATGCACTATACTGCCAAACCGGTTATTAAAAAATTGAACCACTTTCTTACAACAAACAGCTGTTGTCCTTAAAACCCCTCCTCAGCCCCCACCTTAGGTTCTGCCTTCACAGTTCACCCAAATTAGGTTCTGATTGGTCAGTTTCTATGCCAGTCAGGGTCAAAAGCTCTGCCTTCTAGGCAGCCATTGGCTCCTTGCAGTTCACCCCGATTTGGTTCTGATTGGTCAGTTTCTATGTCAGTCAGCGTCTCCAGGCCTCTCTCTGGGCCTGATCCACAGCCTCTGCAGCAGCTTCAGATCAGACCCTGCCTCTCTCTTCGGGCCTATCTTTGGGCTGATCCGCAGCCTCCAGGGCAGCTGCTGATCAGACCCTGCCTCTCTCTCTCTCCGGGCCTCTCTCCAGCCACCTACAGCCTGATCTACAGCCACCTTGGCAACAGCGAGGTCGTTAGGCCTCTGGACTGGCCTCGGGCCAGAGGCTAACGACCTCACCGCCCTTTCCTCGCCCTGCCCATCCCCCACTGCCCCGCCCACCTGCTGGCCACCAGCCTTGCTATGATACGAACCTGTGGGCTGTGGGGAAGAGACCAAGAAGTGCTCTATGCACTTCCTGGTGACCTGGTCATCCAACTGGTCATTTAGCTCGTGACAGCCCCTGGCCTTTTATAATGTAGATGATTAATGAACAGTGACTTTAAATCTATAATTTCTATTTTGTTTATATGTTGAAATTCTACAGTAAGGAAAAGTTTTCTCTTCTTCCCCATTTTATTTATGAATGTATTTACTCAATATAAATACATGAGTTTTTATTTTATTAAAGAATTATAGTCTATTACTTACATTATTAACATTGATGCAAAAATTGTCTCATTTTTTACGAGTAGGAGCCCCCCTCATACTAGGACATAAGTCCATTAGGTATATTTCCATTATTCTTTGAGTACTTCTTAAATTTATGTCACAGTTAGGTACAGACTTCCAGTCCAGGTGGCAGAGTAGATAAACTCTATGTTCACCTCTTCACACAATCAAATCAAAATTGCAACTATATTAGGAAACAACCATCACTGAGAACCTCCTGGAGACTAGCTGAACAGAACTCCTATAACTGAGGATGTGAAGAAGAAACTATGCTGAGACTAGTAGGAGGGTCAGAGATGGGGAATGAGCAAGTCTCACAATTACAATGATGTGATTAAGAATCAGAATGGTTACCTAAGTTGCAGAGGTCTCCCCTGAGGGGTCCTAGACCCAATTTGGCTCATTGGTGGCAGGAAGAAAAGTCCTCATAACATCTGGCTGCGAAATCCAGAACAGACTGCAACTGAGAAAGACAACAGCCTGCGAGAGACCTAGGTGCTCCTCTTAAAGGTCCTGCACACAGATTCATTCTCTCATGAACTCATCTCGCTCTAAGTTCTATGCAGCGGAATGGACATACAGGAAGGAAGTGAATTAACTAACTTCAGGATAAGGGCTGGTGGGGGAGGGGTTAAGACAATTCTCTCCAGGAATGGAAGTATTGGCAATGTTGAACTCTCCTCCCACCCAGCTGGCATGGCACAGGCAGATGCCAAATTGGTGCTCTCTATTAACCTGGCTAATAGGTAATTATTGCTCTCTATTAATCTGGCACAAAATATTCAAAGTGGTTAAAGGCAAGGCCTATGATCAAGGTTAGTCTACAACAGAGCTTGTCCCAAGAAGCTCCAAAACCAACATATCCACTGGCCATCTATAGACCACACCAGAGCACCACCCAAAACACACTTGAAGAACAAATCTGGCTGACACCAGAGCCCCTCTGACACTGTTCAACCCTCCCTGGTGACTCCCTGAGATCCTGCTTCACCCAACTCACACTCTAGAATGAAGCCTATTCCAACAACTCCTCCACAAAAGTAGCCTACCTACTTCGTGTTACAGACTTTTCCAAAAATTTCTCAAAGGTCCACGAACCCCAAACAAGCAGTGGCTGGCCTCCGCGTGACTGGTCGCCCCAAGCCTAGCAAAAATGGTAACCAGTCTCAGCTTGTGATTCCCATCAGGTGGTCCCAAGCCTGGCACAAGTGGCAACTGGCCTCAGTTCACAATGTGGTGTCTCCAAAGCATCTCCAAGACAGCACACAACACTTTTCTGAGAGTATCAAAGTATTTATTATCAATTTTATTTCAGTACAAACAGTACTACCACACATTTTTTCCTCCATAAAAGCCCTTTCCTGTTTATGAGGAACTTTGCTCAATATTATTATTCTTTTTCATATAAAGTCTGTGTCCTTGTATAGATAAATATCGGGGGAGGGGGGAGCAGAACTCCATTTTAATAAGCATGAGTGAAATATTTAAAAAACAATCTGAATATTTTCCTTTCCACTTAAAAACAAACTTTAAGATTAATTTAATGACCCAAAATATTAATATGATGTTAAAGGAGAAAAATGTGGGGATTTATTGACATTTAAATGTTAAATGAAGATTATATGGAAAGATAACAATAGTTCAATGGAACCATTTTTTTATTTAATATTTAGCATTATTTTATCAAGAGAGTAGCCACTAAAGGGTTTCTGGAAGTTTTATTCCATGGCATCATCAGCATAAGAGATAACTCCTTTTAAGTTTAAAAATTAGCCATCATAAACTATTTGCTTACACAAGTATAAGGGAAGTAACCACCCACTGTCATGGGGAAAAAAAGCTATTAGGCTATCTTGAATCTCAATTTGGGTCAGAGAGATTGGTTAACAATGTGAATTTTTTAATAAATGCACCAGGCATATCACCAGCCAGGTAGCATCTTTCAAGAGCAATGGTTCCCTGGGAAGGAAATTAAGACTTGACTGTTGGTGCCCCACACACAATATATAACATATCTATAATAATCTATAATAATAAAAGCATAATATGTTAATTAGACCAGACAGCCAAACGACCTTCCAGACATCATTTTAGACATCCTTCAGATGAAGCCACTGCAGCAGGGGCCGAGGCAGAGGCAGTTAGGGGCAATCAGGCAGGCAGGAAGAGGCAGTTAGGAGTGATCAAGTAGGCAGGCAAGCAGTTAGGGGTGATCAGGCAGGCAGAGTGGTTAGAAGTGATCAGGCAAGCAGGCAAGTAGTGAGGGGCAATCAGGCAGGCAGGCAGGTGAGTGGTTAGGGGTGATCAGGCAGGCAGGCGAGTGGTTAGGGGTGATCAGACAGGCAGGCAGGTGAGTGGTTAGGAGCCAGCAGTCCCAGGTTGCAAGAGGGATGTCCAACTGCCTGTTTAGGCCTGATCCCACTGGGCAGTCAGACATTCCCCAAGGGGTCCCAGATTATGAGAAGATGCTGGCCGGGCTGAGGGGACCGCCACCTCGTGCATGAATTTTGTGCACCAGGCCTCTAGTATCAAATAACTCAAGTAAGATTCGGAGGGAATGGATGGGAAGCTATTGTGATTGGAGTATGCTTTTAGTAAGGTAAGGGAGCAGATGGCTTCCATACTTAGAATCTATGATGATAAAAGCATAATATGCTAATTAGACCAGATAGCTGAATGTCCTTCCAGATGATATTCTGGACGAAGCCTGGGCTGCAAGGGCTGAGCCCCTTGCATGAATTTTGTGCATCTGGCCTCTAGTTAATTTATAAAAGGATGAGATCCCAGCCCTAGCTGGTTTTGATAGAGTGTCAGCCTGGGGAGTGGAGGGTCCTGGGTTTGATTCTGGTCAAGGGCACACGCCCAGGATATGGGCTCAGTCTCCAGTATAGGGTGTGAAGGAGGCAGTCAATCAAAGATTCTCTCTCATCATTGATATTTCTATCACTCTCTCCCTCTTCCTTCCTCTCTGAAATCAATAAAAATGTACTTTAAAAAAATAAAATAAAATAAATAATAATAAAGGGATGGGATCCAAGCATAGTATGTGGGCAATGTTAAGCCCTTCTAACCCAGTACCTGAAGAACCCCTATTAAGAACAGAAACAAAAGTAGCTGGAGGAGGCCTCTGAGGTGACCACTACCTGTTCTGCTGAAACTAAGCAGAAACTGGCTCTGCTTTGCATTGAATAGGCAACTGAGCTGAATTATCTCTTACCAGTTCTTCACAGAACTACATTTCTCACAATCCCTTCAGGAGCGATCTGGGCTAAGCTCCACCAATAACATGTTCTCCTATTCATGGAAGGTTTACTTTGGGAGTGGCTGTTGCCCTTGCCCTGAAAATTGCTAGCTTCTGTGTTGCAGCACCGTGACCTTTAACAGTGATGTCCTGCGGTTTTTGAAATGTTGTGATGAGGATTTTTGTAAGATAAAATTTCCTGTACTAAACCACTTTTTGCTTTAAATACCTAGAGGTATTTTTGAGTGATATCTGATTTTGAGCCTTTCATCTCCTTAAATTCATTTAATCTTTAGCAGAATTACATTTTGGGGAGTGGGAGAACAGGGCCTTAGAACTGTATTCTTTCTTCCAAAGTAGTGAAACATAAAGAATGAAACATTTGCAAGGTAGACAGGAAAGAAGAGAAATAATCAGACTTAGGAAACAAATAGGGAAGACATGCACAAACCAAGAGATGAAGGAAACAAAAATTATCTGAAAGTTTAAAACAATCAGGATATTAAAAAGAATTAATAAAATTTAATAACATCTATAATAATAAAAGCATAATATGCAAATCGACCAAACAGCCAAACAGTGAAATGACCATCAGGACGACCACATTATAACACCCACTGGCACCAGGCCAGTCAAGGTGGGTGCAATGGAAATGGTCAGGGGCCTAGCCATCACCCATGATTGCCCCGCAGAGGGAAGCCCAGGCTACCTGGCCAGCGGTGCTGTGGTGGGTGGGCAGGGCCTCCCTCTGTGGGGTGATTGATCTCCGGGCTCCCAGACTGTGATAGGCATAGGCCAGGCTGAGGGATGCCGTGCCCCCCTCACCCCCCTGCCAGAATGCACAAATTTCGTGCATCGGGCTTCTAGTATAAAATAAAATGATAAATGTAAAAGAAAAATAAATGTGTACCCAGAAATGCAGGAAAAAGATATACAAAGTGACGAACATCCCAAAGAAACAAATGCAGACACAAAAGACCAATACTGCATACCCAATTTGAATATCATTTTTTTCACTCTTTAAAAACACCTTTATTCAAAGAACTGTGTTAGCAAATTAATTAAAACTTAACAATAACAGAACTCTGAATTTGAAAAGCCAATTGAAAGAGTCTGATAGACTTTTTTAATATCATATTAATAGACACCCCTACAGTTTTATAAACATCAAAGTGAATTGGAATTTTAACAGGTTTTTTAAGTTGTATTTTTCCATTACAGTTTACATGCAGTACTGTAACTGGACAATCATTGGGTCTGTGCTCCTTGTCACTGCTTGAGCCAATTAAACAGAGACAGGGTTGAATCATATATTCCAGTACTACCAGCAGCATGGGACAGTGGCAGGTTATCCACAGAAATGTGCTCTGCTCCCCAGCTGCTTATGTTGGGTAGAAGGACAATGATTCCATGGGGAAGGGTATGCCAAATGGCAGTTTACAGGTATTTGCAAAGGCCTGTGAGTATGCAAAGAGCTAGAGATCTTCAAAGGGATAGCAATATCCAAAGGGCTGGAGGCTCTGGTTTCTGCAACAAGGTTGTTCATCTTTCCCTGATAACAGGCAGCTCCCTGATAGGGAGGATGGGCTACGTTTCTAGGTGAGCTCCCAGGTCCCCTGTGTAACTTCCAGCCAGGTTAGAATGTGCCTTCTTTAATCAGAACAAATCATGGTTAATAGAGCATGATTAATATTTCCTGCAATTATTGGTCCCCAATATCTATTTCTGCCCCTATAAATATTATTTTGTATTGGTGTCAGGTGTACAGCACAACGGTTAGACTTTACAAAGTGATTTCCTTAATATTTCCAGTACCCACCTGGCACCATACATAGTTATTATAGTATTTACAATATTCCCTATGCTGTACTTTACATCCCTGCAACTATTTTGTAACTACAAACCTGTGCTTCTTAATTCCTTTGCCTTTTTTACCCAAACCCCAAACCCCCTCCCCTCTATAACCATCAGTCTGTTCTCTGTATCTACGAGTCTGTTTCTGTTTTGTTTATTCGTTTATCTTGTTCTTTAAATTCCACATATAAGGAAATCATTTATTTGTCTTTCTCTAAAAGACCTATTTTACTTAGCATAATACTCTAGGTCCATCTATGCTGCTGTAAATGATAAGATTTCATTCCTTTTTATGACTAATACCAGTGGCCCAGTGCACAGATTTGTGCACATTGAAAGGAAATTAGAAGAAATATTTTAATATCGCTATTCACCCTTTCTCTATAATAGAAGTGTCAGAGATGAAAGAAAATTAGTAAAATGTATATGAAAATAATATATAAATTGATTAATAAACAATAACAACATGATATAACAACAAAGACATGATATAAAAACAAAAACGTGATATAAAAACAACATTGATAAACACAATGACTGATAAATTGATTAAACTTATTCTAATATCTCCCTGCATACCACATGAAGAATAAAAACACTTTCAGAGTGCTTGACTAATTTCCCTTGTGATGAAGTATTTACAACTTTAACTTTAACGCCACACACTCTTCGAACTCGAGAGAAAGCAACATATAACTGACCATGTCCAAAAACTGGTTCAGGTAGGAATATTTCTACTGTCTAGATTGGTGCCAGTGAAAGCTTTATATGTATCACACATGCGCGAGTCAACATTTATTTTTAAATTGCCAGTGCACGTAATATGTACCGGCCAGATGATCGGTTGGACAGTTGGTCACTTAGCCTTTTATATATATAGATTCCATTGTATATATGTACCATCTCTCCTTTATCCACTTGTGTATTGATGGGCACTTGGGTTGCTTCCACATTTCTTGTGTTAACATAAAAACATTCAAACCTGTAAAGAATTTTTGTGAATTTATTTGAGCCAAACTGTCAACAATTGCCAGGAAGCAGTATCTCAACGGATTGGGATAGTGGTCCGGAGAATGGTGGGTTTTCATCTATTTTTATACATTGCAATCAAAGGAGGAGACATAAGTGGGTGAGTTACATGAAATCCATTGGTGATAGATTAGAGAGGTGGGAGAAAGCAAAGCAGGGGGAGGAGGAACCTCTGGGATTGGATAAAAAGTAAAATGATAGACACATACTTAGATGGGTGTAGGATAACCAACAGTCAACAATTAACATGATAACAATGAAGGAATTTGTGGTTATCTGTCCTGGTGCCCAGGCATATTAGGTTGTGCCCCAATGGGGTCCAGAAAAAGGGAAGTTTACAAGTTATCCAGACATTTCAAGGATATATTATTATAGATGCAAAAAGACAGATAGGCTCAGTTAAGGTAAAGGTTGACCTTGTCAGTGAAGATACCAACCTAGGACGTAACTACCTACCATAACTGCTTTTAGTTAAAGTTTAATTTCATACCATCCTTTGTGGTTACTTTAGGTCTCTGAGTTTGTAAGACCTCTACATAGGCCTTCCCTGAGCTTGTCAGGTTAGCATGTGGCCCCTTTCATCCACACTTAACTATCTCTATACATAAAACCCTAATATGCAAATAGACTGAACGGTGGAACAACCAAACAACTGAACAATCAGTCACTATGACATGCACTGACCACCAGGGGGTGTGTGTGGAACATGGTAGGCATCAGCTGCGGTGGGATGGTGGAGCAAGTGAGCAGGGGCACCAGACCAAGGCGGAGCTCTGGTCATTTTCATCGGGGCAAGCCTCTGGTGGTTACTGAAAATTCTTTGTTCCCATGCACCACGGACCCACCCGGCGCTCACACCTGCTGCTGACACCAGCGCCGGTGCCAGCCCCACTCATACCTGCTGCCATTACCCAAACTGCCCCAATCGCCCCTCAGGGCTTCCCCCTGATCCTGAGGGATAATCAGGACAGCAGCCACCTCTTGCACCCACTACTGGTGCCAGAGCCGCTGTTCACACCCACTGCCAGTGCCAAAGCTGCTGCTCGCACCTGCTGCAGGTGCCTGGTGCTGATCCCAATCACTTGGCACCGTCAGCAGTGCAAGCGGGACCAGCGCCTTTGGCGCTTGGGAGTGGCAGTGGCGGTGGCAGGAGCAGGGCTGCCAGTAGAGAGGGGACCTGGGGCTGCAGTGGGAGGGGCTAAGTAGGGGTGCGGAGGATGGACCGAGACCCGCCCCTGTGCCCACTGCAGCCTTGCAGCCCACAGTTTCTTTCAAGGTGCACGAATTTGTGCACTGGGCCCCTAGTTGTAAATAACACTGCAATGAGCATAGAGGTGCATATAGTCTTTCAAATTAGTGTTTTGGGTTCTTTGGGTAAATTCCCAGAAGTGAAATCACTGGGTCATAAGGCAGTTCTATTGTTTTATTGAGGCAACTACAGACTGTTTTCCACAGTGGCTGCACCACCTGCATTCACACCAACAGTGCATGAGGGTTCCCTTTTCTCCACATACTCATCAGTACTCGTTGTTTGGAGATTTATTGATGATAGCCATTCTGGTGATGTGATATCACATTGTGGTTTTAATTTGCACTTCCCTGATGATTAGTGGTGTTGAGCGTCTTTTCATATGTCTATTGGCCATCTATATGTCCTCTTTGGAGAAATGTCTATTCAGGTCCTCTGACCATTTTTAAATTAATTGTTTGTCTTTTGGGTGTCAAGTTGTATGAGTTCCCTATATTTTTAGCTCTTAACCCCTTGTATCAATAGCCAATAACTTCTTCCATTCAGTAGGTTGTCTTTTGGTTTTTGTTTCTTTAATTTGTATTGAATTTATTAGGGTGACATTGGTTAATAAAATTATATGGGTTTCAGTTGTAGAATTCTATCCTTCTAACAATTATCATGTTAATTGTTTGTCTTTTCATTTTGCTGATGGTTTCCTTTGCCATGCAAAAAAAAAAAAAAAAAAACAACTTTTTAGTTTGATGTAGTCCCATTTGTTTATTTTTTCTTTTGTGTCTCTCACTGGAGAGATGTCAGAAAAAAACATTGCTAAGAAAAATAAATGTCCGAGACTTTAATGCCTATGTTTTCTTCTAGGAATTTTATCATTTTGAGTCTTACATTTAAGTTTTAGGTCCATTTTGTCAACAGTTTTTATCACAAATTATATTAGACAATGAAGAAACTTTTCCATACTACTTCACTTTCCCATTTAACACAGAAATCCCTCTGATAGGTAGTATCAGAGACTTTTCTTTAACATTTGTACTGACAGGAGTTTCTTTCTTCTCAAAACAACCTATTCTATGTCTCCAATCCAAATATCTCTCCCTTCCTCTTCCCTCCATTCACATCTCCACCCTTTTTCTTTACCCCTACTCCTTCTCTGCCTCCTTCTCCTCCTTCCTTCATCCTTCCTCCAACCATCACTTATTTATCTCTCCAACTAGAGGTTTCCACTGGATGCATTATGACTCAATATGACAAAGATATTGCACTTTGTTGAAAAAGGTGAACAGACAGAAAGAGCAGGTAAATAGGTATATGTGGTAGGTAAAGATTAGAGAGAATTATGTGTAAGAACTTACATGAAAAGAAAACTTGATGTGGGAGAGGTGAGATTTAGAAAAATTAGTTTCACTTGATAGTAAAGAAGAAATATTGAAGAAGGGCCATGAAGCATTGAGTAGAAAATTCACATCATTCCTCCCCTTTGCATCTATCTTCACAAAACTACATTTCACTCTAAGATGGAAGAGGAGCATGATACTTGTATAAGAAAAAGTGCCATGTGGAATTTGGACAGAACCTTTTAGAATGTTAGGATGGTTTTGCTGTGTGATCTTCTTGGGTGGAGATAAGAAAGGCTAAGCTGTTATACTAGATTAAGTTTTTTCTGATATATAGGGATCATGAGCTTTTCTTCCCTTGGAAAAGTGACTACACATGTTGCTTTAGGAGAATGAAATAGCACAAGTCATTCCCCTAGGATTTCACCTATAAGTAACAAATTTGAGATTTGGATTTACTAAAAGCAATTGAGATTATAATAATATTTTACTAACTATGTATGGTGCCAGGTGGGTGCCAGACTTATCCGGGAGATCACTTTTTAAATTATATAGATGTCTAGCCATTATGCTATATACCTATAAATAATATGAGATCATATTAAATGTCAATTGTAATAGAAAAATAAATAAATAAATGCAATTGTGTATAAGAAGCTATAAGTGAAAAAATTTCTGCTACTATAACTTTTCTGAGAAACTCAAAATATTTATTTTTTTGCCAGTGTAACCATTGATAACAAGGGTCTCAGAAGCCCTTCCCTGTCTGATATATGATGTCACAGGTGATTGTTTCAGCTTCATCCACTCTCAAACTGATGGCCCAGGGGTACAGATCTCAGAATCCCTGGGCTCTCTTGCTACCTTCACAAATAGTAAGGGATCTTTCTCCATCCCATCTTCCTTCCCTCCCAGAACTTCTTCCCTTGGTGATTCCAGGAGACAGTCTGAAACAAGATGAAAATTGCTTGATTATACCTGTGACTCAGCAGAATAACAACATCCATTTTAGACAGCAGAATAGAAGAGATACAAATATTAAAAATTTCTATACATCATTAAACACTCAGAACAATCCCATCAGGATAGGACAGTATGACTCTCGACCTATAGTCTGAGAAATAGTTGTCACAAGAGATTACTATTTCCTAAGATGAATATGCATCCTAAAGTGTTAACTAAAATTTTTATTGGTAGTTCATCTCATGGTAAAATTGTGTAACATGTAATGAACCTAAAGAAGTCATATTTTAGTGCAAAAAAATAAAATTTAAAAGTTATCAAGACTACATTATAAAATTTCCAAAAGCTTCCTAGTATTTAAATCAAAAAAGGGGGATAGTAGGAGAATATCATGTAAGAAAAAATATCCTGTAAGAAAATTACATCTAGAAAATTTTTACTTTAGAAAATTAACTTTCATTTGTAATGCTAACAACAAGACACCCATGGAAAACACACATGGTGTCAAAACAAGCCAAAGGAAAATCGTTGGGGCAAAAAATGAAAAAGGATCCCAAGTCAAATTTATAGAAAAGATTCCTTTATTAATTTTTGGTCGAGAATATGTTTGTATATTTTCAGAAAACAACTCCAAGACCATGTGAATTCTTGCAACAGAGAGGAATTGACAGGACTGCTCCAGCCATGAAGACAGAAGAGAAACAGTCCAGAGATGGAAGACGCTGACAACACCTTGCCATACTAGCAGTCAGCAGCTGTGCATCGTTGCAGGTTGCCCAGGACCAAACCAGAGAGGGTCGGACCTGCATTACCACCATTTGTCCACCATCTAGAACTGAAATATCATTGCTGACATGTACACATAAGGAACTGTTTGACATTGAAATTGGGACTCAAAAGAACTGTTGGCCCAGAAAGAAACTCACTACAGACTGATTCATTTGCCTCTCAGCATAACCATTATTGCTTGTCTCATTTTCGGTTCTTACAAGTGTATTTCTAGTATCACATGATCTCACTCATATAGGGGAAATGACGAACAACATAATCTGATGAACAAAAACAGACCCAGAGACAGGGAAGCATCAATCAGACTATCAAACCTCAGAGGGAAGGTAGGGGAGGGTGGGGGTAAGGGGGAGAGATCAACCAAAGGACTTGTATGCATGCATATAAGCCTAACCAGTGGTCACAGACAACAGGGGGGTGGGGGCACGCATGGGGAAGGGTTCGGGAGGGGAATGGGGGGATGAGCACAAATATGTGATACCTTAATCAATAAAGAAATAAAAAGAAAAAATAAATAAAAAGATGAATATGCAAGAAATACTTTAAATTCCAAAAAATTCATTTGTTAGTGACAGTCCAATCTTTTCTTTGTAACCATGTCCTAATTCCCAAAATATCTATGCAGGTAATCCCAACTTTTATAATACTTGTATCTAGGAATTGTTACATGAGTTATAAAAGTCAATCTTCACCAAAGTGCCCACAACTTTCACCTTACATAGCAAAGAGAAAGCAAAAGTCTTCTAATCTGGTAATCAAATATATTTAAGCTGACATTTCCTACATCGGTGTTAATACTTCTGTCTCTAAGGTCCTATGAGTTTATAAGGAAAACTGGAATAATGCTCTCCCCACCTAACCTCAGAAGCTGTATATTGGTAAGGAAAGTTAATCTAGTGTGTTAGGAACTATGGTCATCATAAGGTAGGAAATGTCATATTTTAGCAACTTGCCAGACCCCCTGCCTTTTGGTACACATGCAGAATTTGTGCAAAAATCACTTGACTAATAATCAAATTTGAGAAGTATTGTCATAGTAGCACAATATGTGTGCATCAGTGACTGAGAATGGGGGTGGGAGGAATAGGTAATCACAGAGCCCAAGATTTACCCAACTCTGCGAGGATACAGGAAAATGACAAAAATGCCTTGAAAAGAGGAGCAGTGATGTATGAGAGAGATCGGAGCCCCCTTAGGTTCTGAACTCTCAAGAAGTCCTAGATGATAAACCTGTGTCTCTTTACCTCTCCATGAAGAAGGTACCCCTATCATTGCTGGAATAGGAAAAGTTCCAAACAAACCACCCATTTGACCCCTTTGAAATCATCATTTGGGATACTGTTGTTGTGAACTTGGGCTCCTAAGGGCAAAAAAAGGTCTCAAAAACGCTATAGCGGGGGTGAAGTGTAACATGAGTTGGGGAAGTAGAGACATTTGTACAAATGACTGAGAGTTACAGTGACTTCACATGGAATTTGGAGCAATTCACTTAACTTTTCCAACAACAATAATAAAATACTCTCATTTTAAATTACATATTCTTATTCTATCATTGTAGTGTTGGGCTAGATATTCTGGTTGTTTACAGTAACCACATATTGCTTTATTTTGCCTACCTCAAAGCAACACAATAACAAATTTTAGAGACCAGGCATTTCTATTTTTGTGTGAGGGAAACCTAGTCAGGCCATCTGTAACATATATTCACAAAGAGGTGATGATGTTGTGAGCACAGAGAACTCAGGAATTCACTGTGTCCCCTCCCCGTGATGTCACAAAGGAACTATAGAATAACTCAAAGGAGGGCAGAGCTGACCTTAACTAGAGAGGCCAGTCACCTCACATACAGAGTCTGCAGGAATTATGGTCAACACGTGATTAGAATGTTCCCCAGAAAAATGGAGAAGAGTCATTTAATTTTTCACTCTCTACCAGCATGAAAAACTGGTAGTGTAGTCACTGAGTCACTTGAGAAGGAACCTTGATTGAAAGAAAAACATTACAAGTATAGATGAAAAAAGAGACATGTTTCCAGCTAGAGGAGGCCCTAGATAATAAACCTGTATTTATTATGGAATTAATGAGGACTCCACAAACTTCTGCTTAAAAAATGATCTCCTTAAAAGACTCGGAAATCTTAGGCTGTCTCACTGAGACCAAAATTGATATGGGGTCCTGAGCTATCTTGCACACGGACCATGGGAGTAACTAGAGCTGCCAGCTTATGGCCATAATGAACCAGAGGTGCAGAGCAAAAAGTACTCACCTGGCCTTCCCAGACTGTCCATCTGTGTCTCGTTTTCTTTATTCTTATGCACAGCATTACGCAGAAAATACCTACATCTAATCAAGACTAAGACAAAGCACACTGGGTCAGAGATAGACATCTGTAAATACCTTCATATACTCCAAGATTCTGCAGGGTTCCCTTTCCCCTTCTACCTGAGCATTATGTTAGCTCAGGCAGGGCCCCAGATACTTCCTTACGCTCCACAAGTATACCAGAAATGGGTTTCCTAACCCACTCTAACCTGTGTCACTCAGGTATTTTTATCACATATAAGATTATGATTTCTAAGACCTCCTAGCCCTGGATCAAAACCTTAGAGATCAGAAAAGACCCTGTTCTCCACATTATAATGTATACTATCTCCTCCCTCCACATATCAGTTCTCTCCTGGTAACTCCCCTGTACCCTAAGGCCCACCATGGCACTTACCATTCTTTATATGTTGGTCTATCTCAAGTAAAAGGGGAGAGAACATGACAAAAAGAAAAAATACAAAGAGCATAGCAAAGAGGACAGAGAGCCAAGGAACACCATTTGAGAGTAAACTGGCCCCTGGTACAACCTTTGCCATCGAGATCTAAATAAAATGGGGAATTCTCTGCCCCAGCTCTTTCATCACCAAGGTGATCCAAGTGATGAAGTCACAGCTTCAGACACAATAGGCGTGATGAAGGTCTGAATGGGGATTGGCCACGCCTCATTCCATATATGCTATACACAGGAACAAGGGAGCTTCATCTCTGCCACAGCTCCATTGAACCAAAATTGCTAAATCTGCAGACCAGACCTGTCAGAAGGTAGATTACTATACAACTTTTTAGAATGTGTATCGGAATCATATCCATTCACAAAATGAAAGAATGATTTCTCTCGACTTCATAGCTCTAGAGCCAGTCTTATTAAACAAGATTATATCTAAGTTGAGGGCCCAAAAAGGACAGATTTTCCTGAGAAACGATTTCAGATCCTTCCCTAGAAGTTCTGAGAAACCCTTGTCTTCATGTGCTTACTCATGTCAAGAATGTGTATCACAGATCATGGACTATCTCTCCCCAGTCACATGTGTCAATGGGGAGGAAACAGTTTCTTTTCTAAGATCAGGGTTATGTTGTCTTCTGAACTAAACAGAACTTTAGGCTGTGGAGTTGTTCTGAATATCACTATGGTCTGAATAAATCCTTATTTCTATGCTGCTACACAAACCCGTTTGACGTGTTTTGAAGAACATAGATAATCGATCCTCTCCTACTCAAAAGAACACCCACCTGACAGCAGAAGTTGTCTCATGCTTCAAGTCGTTTTCCCCAGGCATCTCCTGGATACTGCCATAGGGAACACTCTGTCCCATCACCACTCCCCATTGCACACAATGACCTCCATTTCTGGTCTGAACTTATCCTTCTCTGAGGTGACCAGTGTAGACCCAATGACAAGATGCTAATGTGCCTCCATAGTCTTTGCCAGCTCCCAAGACTTGTTGCACACCATCTCCAGAAGAAGTACACTTTGCTCTCTATCTTCCATGAAGAGGTTCGCTCACCCCATGTTTGGTTGCCCCACATAGTGGCTATAAAACAAGTGATAAAATAAACTGGGGAAATGCAAGATCAGAACTTTCCTCTAGTCTACACATTCATTTTCTTCCCAGGTTTCAGCTTTCTTCCCAGGTTGCTGCCCTTCACCAATCTCTGCCTGGCCTACCACTCTCTACTCACCAATTCAATCTAGGTTTCAGTTTACTCAGGAAATAGTTTCACTCTGATACGGTTCATTCTTTGGATACTGATTTCACTTTCATCTCTATTATAGCTCCAGAGTTGGTTTTGGCAATTAGCAGCCTCTGTTGGCTCACCATTTTGGCAAGAATAGGTTGTCATTACATGTAAAACAAATTATCCCATTGAAGAAGAAATATTTTGAGAACATAATGTAAATATTTGTCATGTTTTATCCAAACTACAAAAATGTCAATTAATACATCAAATTCAAATTTCTAAAATTAATTACCCCTTTATTGTTATGATTGATCAGTGATGATATTACCGGACAGGGACCAGTGCGGAGTGGATCTGCTTCAGGCCAGCCTTCAGTGTATGGATTCTTGACTTTGTGTCAGGGAAAGATTTCACAATATGAGTCCAGGTGATTTGGAGAGTGCATTTGTAAAGCTGGGGACAGTGAAACAAAGGAAGGACTTAGGGTAGAAGAAGCAACAGGAGAGAGCCTAGACAGTACTCTGCTTTGTTCCCTAGAAATACAGGAAAGAAGTGAGCCAGGGCTGGGCTTCTCTTAGCTTTCTGGGAAGTCAGAGAAAAAGGGGGGCCTTGGAGACAGAATCAAGGGGTGTGTCCAGGACGAGCTGCTGCAGCCCGCTGCTCCCCTAGTTGCAAGTCTCATAGGGACCCTTAGAGTTTAGGAGGAAGTAAAAAGTTCATGCCAAAGGAGGGGCGTGGGCATGCTCTAGAGCAAGCCCACATCAGGTCTTTGCCTTGAGGGTTTTTATATTTCTTCTGCAGGTGAAAATCTTAGGGAAGGGCTTCAGTAGAATATTCATCAGCTTCCCAGGTGTATTTTTAATATGTGGATGCATCAACATGAGCATATAGGTGATTCAAGCTACATATTCTCTGGTTAGGGAGGAGAGGTATAAACCATTTGCTCTTAAGTGTCTTTGGTTATTAAATTAGCTAAGTGAAATAAGTGAATATTCTAGAAAAATTAATGGTACTGGACAAAAAGCTGTTCCTAAAGTGTTAACTAAAATTTTTATTGGTAGTTCATCTCATGGTAAAATTGCGTAACATGTAATGAACTTAAAGAAGTCATATTTTAGTGCAAAAAATTAAAATTTAAAAGCTATCAAGACTACATTATAAAATTTCCAAAAGCTTCCTAGTATTTAAATCAAAAAAGGGGGGATAGTAGAAGAATATCATGTAAGGAAAAATATCCTATAGTAAATTACATCTAGAAAATTTTTACTTTAGAAAATTAACTTTCATTTGTAATGCTAACAGCAAGACACCCATGGAAAACACACATGGTGTCAAAACAAGCCAAAGGAAAATTGTTGGGGCAAAAAATGAAAAAGGATCCCAAGTCAAATTTATAGAAAAGGTTCCTTTATTAACTTTTGGTCGAGAATATGTTTGTATATTTTCAGAAAACAACTCCAAGACCATGTGGATTCCTGCAACAGAGAGGAATTGACAAGACTGCTCCAGCCATGAAGACAGAAGAGAAACAGTCCAGAGATGGAAGACGCTGATGATGTCTTGCCATACTAGCAGTCAGCAGCTGTGCATCGCTGCAGGTTACCCAGGACCAAACCAGAGAGGGTCGGACCTGCATTACCACCATTTGTCCACCATCCAGAACTGAAATATCATTGCTGACATGTGCACATAAGGAACTGTTTGACATTGAAATTGGGACTCAAAAGAACTGTTGGCCCAGAAAGAAACTCACTACAGACTGATTCATTTGCCTCTCAGCATAACCATTATTGCTTGTCTCATTTTTGGTTCTTATAAGTGTATTTCTAGTATCACGTGATCTCGCTCATCTGGGGGAAATGATGAACAACATAAACTGATGAACAAAAACAGACCCGGAGATAGGGAAGCATCAATCAGACTTTCAAACCTCAGAGGGAAGGTAGGGGAGGGTGGGGGTAAGGAGAAGAGATCAACCAAAGGACTTGTATGCATGCATGCATATAATCCTAACCAGTGGTCACGGACAACAGGGGGGTGGAGGCAGGCATGGGGAGGGGTTTGGGAAGGGAATGGGGGGATGAGGACAAATATGTGATACCTTAATCAATAAAGAAATTAATTTAAAAATAAAATTTTAAAAATAGTGTCTTTGGTTAGGGAAGATAAGGTCTGGTGATTCACTAGCTGGCTGTAAGTTCTTCAAATTGTTTGACCTTGTTTAATTATCTTGCCTCAGTTTCTCCATTCCACTTGCCCAGGAATTTTCCTAGCTTCTTACTATCCTGCCTCAGTGAGACTGCTATTTTAGGAAATTCTATAGATAACTGTATATCTATCTATACTAATAATAGCCTAGGGCCATCAGGACCAGATGGTCAACTGGTCACCAAAAAGTGCATGGAGCACCTCTAGGTCCCACCCCTGCATCCCACAGGCTCCTATCACAGCAAGGCTGGCAGCCCCGTGGGCAGGGCAAGGTAGGCACACAGAGCAGGGCCTGGCTGCCAAGCACCGTGGTGAGCGAGAGAGCAAGCCCACAGACAGCAGGGTCTGCCAGCCGCAGCACGCCAGCAGTCCTGCCTCTGTGTATGAGCTGCAGAGGAAACACCTTTTCTGACTGCTCATTGGCTAAGCTCCCTGTACACCACTTGCAGTGCTCTTGGTAACTTGGGTAATAAGAATCCAAAAAGGTGATCTAGGGTTTTTCCACCTCACTCCTGAAAGAAAAAACGAAGGTCCACTGCTGGAGGACTAAGAAATGTCATATCCTGCCCTAGCTGGTTTGGCTCAGTGGATAGAGCCTCGGCCTGCCAACCACAGGATCCAGGTTTGATTCTGGTCAAGGGCATGTACCTAGGTTGCAGGATCCTCCCTGGCTGGGGCCCAGGTCAGGGCTCATGCAGAAGGCAACCAATCGAAGTGTCCCTCTCACATTGATATTTCTCTCTCTTTCCCTCTCTCTTCCACATTCTCTAAAAATCAATGGAAAAATAACCTCAGGTGAGGAAAGGAAGGAAGGAAGAAAGAAAGGAAGAAAGGTCATATCCTATGAAAGAGACATCTTGAAAATGCCTAAAGAAAGTTGTCACTTTTTGTGGTGAAGGGAATGGAGTCCGTGTTGATGAAAGCACCTTGGTGGCTGCAGCGGCTGACAGTGGCAACAGCAGCAGGGTGATGGAGGCGGCACCTTCCCCTGATCAGCCCAGTCACCTCCTGCAGAGGGACATCCCCTGAGGGCTCCTGAATTGGAGAAGATGCAGGTTGGGCTGAGACCCCACCCCTCCTGTGCACGATTTTCATGCACCGAGCCTCTAGTGTGTGTGTGTGTGTGTGTGTGTGTGTGTGTGTGTGTGTGTGTGTGTGTGTGATGATGAATGATTTATTTCAGAGAGGAAGAGAGAAGAGAGAGGTAGAAACATCAATGATGAGAGAGAATCATCAATCGGCTGCCTCCTGCACACTCCACAGTGGGGATCAACTGTGCAACCCAGGCATGTGCCCTGACTGGGAATCGAACTGTGACTCCTGGTTCATAGGTTGATGCTCAACCACTGAGCCCTGCCAGCTGGGCAACCATAGATCTTTTAAAGCAATCTAAGATATACAAAGTACACCACAAATTTATGCCAAGTAGAAATCAGCAAGGCCTCTGGCATTACTGTTAATCTGATATTACTCCAAAGATGCAGGATGTTTTTCTGTTCATAATTAGACCCATTTGTGATTGTAACCATTGTGGCATGTAGCAGAAAGGGAAATTTTGCTATATCAAAAAAAATAAATAGCAGATGCTTTTGCATTCAGGAAAAGGGGTTGGGTTGTGGGTAATAGTAGTAAAAGTTAGTGTTATACATGTATATTTTATTATAGGAGGTCTGCAAGTGCCCAAATATTATAATTGGATTCACATTCTTTACAATAAGTCTACTATGTGGACAAGGTTCCTGTGGGTACCTACTAACTAATGTGTTTATATGCTAAAACTCTGTCATGTTCCTATACACAAATTTAGGCAGTTCCTGCTAGACAAAAGCACAAAGCTGGCCTAAATTCCAAATAGGCAGAATGAGCAAATTTTGTTTACTGGTGTCAGCTTGTGCACAATGATACCTCAAATATGAGAATCAGGGAACCAAAAGCTGGCCAGGGAGTGACTGCTAAAGTAATAAGCCTTTTCTCTGATTCCCTGTTCATGAATCAAGCATGCAATCTCAAGTGGACAAAATTCTTCTACTTCGTCTTAGTTGGAGGAAGAATGTTTTATTGGCTTACTGTCTCCTTACCTCCCTATACCTGAGACAAGAAGGTCAATTTCAAAAGACCTATGGGAAGCACTTCAAAACGTGTGAGAGAGAAATTAATAAAGGTCAATAAAGAGAGGGAAGAGTGGATACTAAACAATGGAGACAGTTGGGTTAAAATGGAAAGAGAAACTGCCTCAAGTAGAGGGGTGGGAGAGAACAGCAGTGGGATATTAAGATTAGGTCATATTTGCTATTTACTTCTTGTGCCAGGCTATATCCCCTCTTCACCCAACTTTAATACTAAACTTCAGTAAACGTTGACCACACAAAATAAGCTTTTTTAAATATATTTTATTAATTTTTTACAGAGAGGAAGGGAGAGGGATAGAGAGTTAGAAACATCGATGAGAGAGAAACATCGATCAGCTGCCTCCTGCACACTCCCCACTGGGGATGTGCTCGCAACCAAGGTACATGCCCTTGACCGGAATCGAACCTGGGACCCTTCAATCCACAGGCTACCTCTCTGTCCACTTAGCCAAACCTTATTTTGGTTAAGGCCAAAATAAGCTTTTAATAGCAATGTTTTAGAGGACTAAGAAGCAGCAAAATGTC
Source organism: Corynorhinus townsendii (assembly GCA_026230045.1). Lineage (NCBI taxonomy): Eukaryota > Metazoa > Chordata > Mammalia > Chiroptera > Vespertilionidae > Corynorhinus > Corynorhinus townsendii. The sequence goes on from JAPDVU010000003.1 coordinate 197,677,573, forward strand.
CACACATTACATTGTGAAATGGGCCAGAAAGAAGATAAGAGGCATAGAAAAAACAGATAGAGGACTCAACAAAAACACACTTTCAGGAAGTGGTAGAAGTATGATAGCCCAAACACACTCAAGAGCCATTAGAGTCTAGCCGGCAAGGCTCAGTGATTGAGCGTCAACCTATGAACCAGGAGGTCAAGGTGTGATTCCCTGTGAGGGCATATGTCTGTGCTGCAGGCTCAATCTCCAGTGTAGGGCATGCAGGAGGCAGCCAATCAATGATTCTCTCTCATCATTAACGTTTCTGTCTCTCTATCCCTCTCCCTTCCTCTCTGAAATCAATAAAAATATATTTTAGGTTTCAAAAGAAGTATCAGAAGTATACAGAGCTAATGATTCAAATCACTTTCATTTCTTATTATTCAAAGGACTTGTAAACTTATATATGTTATATGTAGATAGTATATTTGTTCCCAGCAGATGTGTGAACTCTATTAATTTTCCCAGGACATTCAAAAGGTTAGCAAGACTGACCCTACTCTGTATAATATGTGTTCCTAGTATCCTAACATAGCAGCTCAGAAATAAAGGACCTCATTCCCTTTCTCTTCTACTGATAGGCACACATTAGGATAGAATTTGGGTATAATGTAGGCACTTGTTGCATGTAAGGGTTTATCATTTGATTTTCCTGTACTCCTAGCTTGGATCTAGGAAGCTACTTCAATTCTTCAAAATGAATAAGCAACTCAGAGATTGTGGAATAGAGAATAATTTTACAGAGAGAGTATAACTACTTATCATAGAGCTATTGTCCACAATGGCATGCAGCAGTCTCTTCTAGGAGCTGCGTTGAGAAGACTATCCACAGTCACCATGGCCATGCTGAGGGAACAAGGATGGCACAACCCCTAAAGAGTTATTACTAACTCTGACCCTGATCCAGCTTCCAATATTCCTCTTACCCACCAAGAGACACATAGTTTCTGATCTTTTTCTATAGCCAGAGGAATTAACTGAAAATTATTTTCCCAACTAAAATCTAACCATACTATGGGGTAATTTAAATTGATTTATATTTTAAAAGATCACTGTATCTTTATCTTAATTAACCATATGGCACACATTATATGCTACAACCATGAAAATACAGAATTGGGCTTAGAAATAAGTTGAGAACTAAGAATCTTCACAGCCCAAGTTACAAATTTGACATAAAATTATTCTACTTTCTTATTCCAATTATGCCTCTTAAATGTATTAAGAATCTTATTTAAAAAGTTCTGCCATAAAAGCAAGTTTTAGAATCCATAGAAGGACCCAAAATTATGTAAGACAAGATGATGTAAGTAGGATAGAACATTTCTGGAAAAGTCAAACATTTTTACTGTGAAGTCATCTTGGGAGGAGAGACACCTCAACTTTGGATCTAGACTCAGCATCTCCCTCAGTCTGACCATAGATCACTCACCTAGGGTTTTACCCAGGTGAAGAAAACATATATTTGAGTTAAAATGGCTAAGGTATGAACACTGAAAAAGCAGTTGTGTTAAAGTTTCTAGAGAGTCACAAAGATTTCTCAATCACACAGAACTGGTCTTAAAGGTTGACCAAAGTATTTATTATTGGACAATTTATTTGAAAATGGAATATAAGTCAGTGTTACCCTATCTGGACATAGACAATGATATTTTCTAAACCTCTAGGATGGACCAAATTATGACAAAGTTTCAATAGAGGTGTATCTGTTCAGATGATATTCCACCATCTCCAAGCTCAGCAATCTCATTTCCAACCTCGTCTTCTTCTTTTAGGAGTTTCTCTTTTTCGATATCTTTTTTTCTTGAGAAATGTAAAAACCAACCTGCAATAGCAAATTCAGGGCCTGGTTATAACTCAGAGACTAAACAGAGCCCTCTAGAGGCATCAGAATCATGGGCAAGATGAAAACAGTATCCCTAGGGTTCCAAATTGAGATCATTTCTGCACAACATAAAACATCAGGAAAATAATTTTAGATAAAAAAATGTTGGTCTCAGATGACTGTCTAGGAAATACCTATAATAGAGACTAAAGACCTCTGTGAATAGCTATTTTATAGTCTATACAAGCAGCAGGGACATAAAAATTAGAGGAAGAAATAATTGCGAACATCTTACTTTCCCCAATGAAATTGGGCTAAGTCACAGGAATTTGGTGATAGGAAGGTACAATTTCATTACCATCTGTTCCATGAGGACACTTAAAGACCAGATCCTGACTCCCCAGATGTCCACAAGGATAACCACAGCCTTTTCTGAAAGTCCTTAAGACAACGTAGCAGCTTCAGTTTCTATAGTTTTTCTCCTCCCAGGGAACCCACCAGCCTTACCCGGGGTATGGCAGCAGATGTTTTATTGGGCCATCCAGCTCTGAAATTCTGTGGGTAAGGGCCAGCTTCGTGGACAGGCAGCTTATGCAGTTGTGCAGAACCTCATGCTGTCACCATCTTCAAAATCTTAATAATTTTTGAACAAGCAATCCATATTTTCTTTTGCATTGGGCCCTGAAATTATGCAACCAGTCCTGCCATGGGTCTTAAGAAAATATGAATTATCACCTTTCACCCAAAACCTGCCCCCATGAAAACGTATACTTAGCAGAGTAATTTTAATATATTAGTAACTTAAGAGTGTCAAAATATAGCCTAATATCAATGTCTTGCTGTTTCAACTATATTTTTCACTTTGTCACACCTTAAAGTAACAAAAAAAAATTTTTTTGATAGCATGTGGTTGTTGTGATTGGGAAAATAATGTCTCAGCATCAAAATATATGTGTTGCTGTAACTGCAGGAAGGTACCTATCAAAAATCTAGTTATTTCCATTCTCCCTAAAGGTACCTACACATAACAAAAATTACTTGGGAAAATAACTGCTTGTAATTAAGAAATATGGACCCACTCAAAAATTGTCTTTGCAGGAAGGATTGGAAATTAAGGACTCAAACTCATCTTCAGGAAATAAGAATAAGACTACAAGAGATTGAATTTCCTTTTACTTGTTTATGAGGGATTATTCTCTGGACCACATAATTTGTGGAGCCTGATGCAAAATAAAAATGCAGAGCCTTTTGTTCAAAAACTAACAAGAAGTTCAAGATGTGACAGGAGAATAATAAACCAAGTGAGAGGTACAGTCCTTCTGAGTGTTGTGATCTGTTGCAATTGCACAGGTCTCATTCTCATGAAGGTGTGTCTGAGCATGTCCATCTTATTCATTTCACATAAGTAAACTTCAGGAAGAATTTCAGGCATAGAAAACCCTTCATTTTTGTAATTACATTCCATATTACCTGTCTTCTGTCTGCTAATAATAATGTCTTACTCTGATAGAAAGCATGTAGGTAAAGTGGACCTATCCCTGGGAATGAGGAAAGGGTCACCCTGGATTGAACAATGACTTTTTTTTTTTTTTAATCCTCAACGAAGGATATTTTCCATTGATTTTTAGAGAGAGTGGAAGAGAGGGGGAAAGACAAAGAGAAACATTGATGTGAGAGAAACACATCACTTGGTCGCCTCCTGCACGTGCCCCAACCAGGGCCCAGGTGGAGGAAAAGTCTGCAACCAAGGTATGTGCCCTTGACCAGAATCGAACCTGGGACCCTTCAGTCTGCAGGCTGACACTCTATCCACTGAGCCAAACTGGCCAGGGCTCGAACAGTGACTTTTTGTATGACCTTGAGAAAGTCACATTATCTACTTTCAATTATTTTACTTATGGAGAAATATTTAACCATATAATCTCTATCATCTCTTCAGGTACTGAATCCCAGAGTCTTTCATTAAAGACATTCTGGACAATTGATAGATATACCAGCTTCAAAATGTTATAGCATTATTCCCATAACACACAAAATATTCACCAAATACCAAAATATTTCCATAACATTATAGTTCTCAGTTGTCTCCCACCCTAAAGGTTTACAATTTTTAGAGGAAAGAAATAAGATACACAAATTGCCAGTTATAAAAACCATCATGGGGGTGTAAAGTTCCCCCATAGGGAATCTATATATATAAAAACCCAGCAACCGTTAAGGTGGAACAACCAGAATGACTGGCCACTGTAACATGCACTGACCACCAAGTGGCAGATGCTCAACGCAGAAGCTGCCCTCTGGTGGTCAGTGTGCTCCCACAGTGGGAGCACCACTCAGCCAGAAGCCAGGCTCACAACTGGCAAGCGCAGTGGCGGAGGCAGGAGCCTCTCCCACCTTCACGGTAGCACTAAGGAGCAGCAGGCAGGTGGTAAGGAGCAAGCAGGCAGGTGGTAAGGAGCAGCAGCAGGTGGTAAAGAGCAAGCAGGTGGGTGGTTAGGAGCGAGGGGTCCCAGATTGCAAGAGGGATGTCCCACTGCCAGTTTAGGCCCAATCAGCCTAAACTGACAGTCCCAGATTGTGAGAGAGCGCAGGCCAAGCTGAGGGACACCCTCCTGTGCACAAATTTCATGCATTGAGCCTCTAGTATAGTCAGTAATTACATTTGGTGTCAGATAGTTACTGGACTTATTGGGGTGATCACTTCATAAGGTATATAAATGTCTAATCACAAGGTTGTACACCTGAAACTAATATTGTACATTCATTGTAATTAAACAATAAAATAAAAAATTCTTTTTACAAGTTTTACAGTGGTTTGTTTGTTTTGTTTTTGTCGAACCAGATATCTTGGTTTGAGAAATACAATCACATTATCTCTACATGAACACATATCTGAAACTATTAGAGCAACTATACACATGGAGAACTCAGTCTATTTCTTCTTCTCTGAGGTCATGAGGCAGTCACTGGAGAAATGGTCCTTCGGTTCTCAGAGGATGGTCTTTAGAAAACCAGGCCCTCCTGGTTGCAATTTCCCAAAGCTCTCTGTTTCCTTCATTGTTTCCTTCACACAAGACCTTCTTACCCTCATCCCTATTCCCAAGAGCAGATTGGCCTGCCTTGCCCGGAACATGTCCAAAACCAACTTTGTCTTCACACTCCTTGGCACACAGTGGCAGCTTGGCCACAGAAGCATCTAACAGGCTTTTTTGGGGGGCGGTGAGGGGGAAGAACATTCTAAGAACAGACATGAAAAGGGAAATTTTTACATGTGAAAACTAGATAAGCCTTCAGAACAAAATCTCAGACTTGAAATATTTTCTTTCTAGAGAGAAGATTCAATATCCCCTGGGGATCAGAGAGACATGCCAGTATCTGCAGAAAGATATGGTTCTGAGGTGGGACACAGGAATGCTGTGTGTAGATGCTGTGCCTGCAGATGCCGCAAATCACCGCAGGTGATGGTTTGTGGTCAGAAAAATATGTGAGAGAGGGTGAAGGACATCCACCTGATTCCAACTGTTTCTCTTCTCCAGTGTCCTGGTCATCACTGATGTCCTCACATGCAGCCTCACATAGATATTTACATGAAGGCAAGATAGATACAAGGCTCTGAATCAGAAACTCATATCGTGAAACACCTTTAGCTAGAACAGTAGTCGGCAAACCGCGGCTCGCGAGCGGTTTGCCGCTCTGTTGACTAATGAGTTTGCCGACCACTGAGCTATAACCAGCTTTGAGGTCTCTGGAGCTGTCCCTTCATGAATATACCCAGAATTTCTGACCCAGTCCTGTGTCCCCACCCCTGGTGCTAAAGTTGCTGCTGTCATATATGATACCACGTTTCATCAGCACTCCTAATCCAAAGTCACTGAGACTTAGAGTCCACAGAAGTATAGGTATCATTTTCCAGAAATGTAATAAGGACAAGATGCAGATTCAGCATCCCACATCACAATGGGCCCCTTCTCATCCACTGCCCACAAGCTCTCATCCTCATCGCTTTTCTAGAACCTACCTTGACACTTTATTTTCTTTCTGAACTGCTGAATGGCCAAGAACATGAGAAAAAGAAGCAGGCAGGGCCCCACGATGAAACCGAAGATAGCTGTCACAAATAAAATCCTAGTGCCAGGATCTGAGCCTGAAGGGGTCCCGAAAGAAAACATATCCTCTGGATGGGAAAGGACATGGGGGAATCCTGCCCCTTCCTGTCACCTGTTGGATGCTCAGGATAGTGAAGTCACAGCTTCAGGCACAATGGGAGATTGTGAGAGCCTAGCAGGGACTGGCCCAGCCCCTCTCCTTTATGAACCCCAGCCCCATCCTATACTACCCAGAAAAGTTACAGAAGAGAATTCTAAGGAGTCAGGAAGTTTCACAACTGCCACAGATTTGAGGTTCAGAAGCATTATATCTAGCCCCCTTCTCAGAGCTAGAGCTCATCCACATCAGAGCCGGGAGAAAGATCAGAGGATTCTTGGTCAGGATGAGAATATCCCCAAAGGGGACAACACCCATGTGCATGGCAAGTGATCTAGTGCCCCAATTTTTCTGCCCCAACTGAACCCAAGGAAAGAAAAGCCCTCCTGAGTAGGGACTCCTTATCCTTTTCTGAAGAGTCAAGGGTCCCTCAGGGCACATTCAGTCCTGTGTGAAATGTGTGCACCAGAGAGAATCTTAGACTATCTCTCCTGGCACATGGAACAAGATGAAGAGAACACTGTATCTACTTAAAATGGAAGGCAAACTTTCCCTATTGTCTCGACAGCAAAGAAGAAAATAGAGTTGTCCAACCATTACCAGAACATAGACACATACACCTTGTATTCTTGGGGATGCCTTAAGCCTCCTCATCAAAGTGCCTGGAGAAATCCATCAGTTCAGGCCATAGACTCACCTAGTGTAAGAACACGTACAGGTCATGGAAGTACTTTTGGAAAAAACATTTTTACATTCCTACCTGTTTCCCATGGCTGCCATAACAAATTGCCACAAACTGAGTGACTCAAAACAGAAATTTGTTCTCTCTCAGTTCTGGAGGCTAGAAGTCCAAAGCCAAGGTGTCAACAGGGCCATGCTCTCTCTGGAGGTTTCAGGGGACAATCCTCCCTTGCCTCTTCCTAGTTTCCTGTGCTTGTTGGCAATCCCTGGTGTGTCTTAGCTTATAAATGTATCACTCTAATCTCTGCCTCCATCATCACATGGCATTCTCCTTGGGTGTCTCTCATTTTCACATGGTGTTCTTCTCTCTGTGTCTGTATCTAAATGTCCCTTTTCTTATAAGAACAGTAGATGTTGGATTAGGCACCACTCTAATCCAGCAGAATCTCATCTTAACTTGACGGCAACTACAAAGACCTTATTTCCAAATAAGGTCACATTCTGAAGTTTTGGATAGACATGAATTTTATAGGGACACTCTTCAACTTAGTATATACCTCATCGTCAAAGCTGTCAAAACTAATTCTCCTTTACAAAGTCTTAATCCAAAACCCAGGCCTCTCCACTCAACAAGGCGCCTCACTCCAGTATCCTCTTCACCCTTGTTGTCTACAAGTGCTGGCCTGTGAGGAGAACTCCCTGTCCCTGTACAGCACCTCGACCAGCCAGATTCTACCATTCCCCAGACCAAACACAATTTCCCCAGGCAGCCAGTGAGGAGACATGCACATTGTGATAGAAAGTACAAAAGAGAAAAATCACACCTCCAGGTATTCGCCAGTTTCTATGAACACATCCTGGAAAGCATAATGGGTTATATAGTCAAAGCAAACTGTGTTCCATGCTTTTTTTTATTCCTAATAGAACTGGTACTAGGTGTCTGTGATCAACAATGATTCACACATCAGGTTATCAATATCATTCATTAGACTTATAGAAATGCACAGAGTAATAAACCCTGAGCTGAACCCTCCAGGGCTTCATATGTCGTGCCAAAATAAGGACTAAGGACTAACATTTTAAATAGAGTGGTTGGCTATTTTCACACAGCTGTTACAAGTTTAGTCTTCCAGGAAATAGGCTCTGAGGTGAAGATTTGAGAACAGCAAGCTTATTGATAAACCAGTGGCCTGGTGCACAAAATTTGTGCACGACAGGGGATTCCCTCAGCCCAGCTTGCACACTCTCCAATCAGGGACCACTGGCTCCTAACTTCTCACCTGCCTGCCTGCCTGATCACCCCTAAATGCCCTCCCCTGCTGGCCTGATCTCACCCTCAACTGCCCTCCCCTGCCAGCCAATTTGGTTCTGATTGGTTGGTTTCTATGCCAGTCAGCGTCAAAAGCTCCGACTCCTAGGCAGCCATTGGCTCCTCACAGTAGACCCAGATTTGGTTCTGATTGGTCAGTTTCTATGCCTGTCATCGTCTCTGGGCCTGATCAGAGAGGCAGGACTGATTAGCAGCCCCTGCGGAGGCCCGAAGAGAAACAGAGGCATGGCTGCTGGCAAAGCCCGGAGAGAAAGAGAGAGGCAACTGCTGATTAACAGCTGCTACAGAGGCTGCAGATCAGACCCTGCCTCTCTCTTCGGGCCTCTCTCCAGGCCTGATCCACAACCCCCTCTGCAGTCAGTGCTGGGTATCATGCTTGCACTGGCAGCAGTCAGTGTTGGGTCACCATGGCAACCCAGCACTGACTGCAGGACTGACTTCCGGTCGGTCAAGCCTTCAGTCGTTTTCGACATTACAGACCCTGGGTTTTTATATATTAGGATACTCTCATCAGGGACTTAAAAAAAGGAGATCGGACAGAGGGATAAATTGAGCTATAAAAGCAGTCCTTTCTAGTTGTCCCAAATGGAGGCAAATGGGCTGGGCCTGGGTATCCATGTACTAAAATGTCATTGGATGGGGACTATCCCCAAAGAGAGCACAGCCACCAACATTTGCAGCTGCTGGGAAATGAGTGTTTTAGTCAGAAAGAGGTTCAGAACATGGCATCCACCACAGCCACTTTTTGTGCCTCTCTGATTCACTTGCTTTATACATTAAGTATACATTATACATTAAGTTCTGACAGTTTATTCTTGTTGGATTCTTATATGGTCCTTATTCTGGGGAAATTTACAAGAGGAAGTAAGACAAGCTACTGAATTTGTTGGTCACTGCAGTTGGGTCTTTTTATTTCGTTTTGAGATTTTTCATGCATGTATTTATCCCACAATCCAAATAAATCATAACTTCAAAGCCATAACATTTTTAAAAGAAAGGAGTCTGTGTCACAGTGGCAGCAACAAAACAGACATTGGTCTAAAATGTAACACTACCCAGGTGTTCTGTTCACATGGTGGAATACATACATAACAATTACACATAAAATTTCAGTAAAGACCTGAGATACGGCAAATAACCCTTTGAAACAAACTGTTCAATAAATAAAGGCATGCTGCAAATAATTTCTATTAACATTTTACTGCAAGATGGAAAAATCCCCAATGTGACTACTAACTCAAACTGCATTTCATGCACCTGGCCTTGGCTTTCTTCATTCCTCAGACACATCCACATCCAGAATGGCTTCTGCACCCCATACTCAAAAACGCCACCCTAAGTCCCAAAGGACCTCAGCACAGCCGCCATAAATGTGCCTGTTTACAACCTTCATCCAGAACCTCCAGGGAAATCAAGAACCCAAACTCAAAGGGCAGCAGCTTTCTTTGAACAATAGTTTTCACCACTGAATGAGCTCTGACAGGCCATGTGCATTTCATAAACAAACCAAAATATTGTCTTATTATCTTCCTATTTTTTCTTGCAAAATGTTAATTAACTAGGCCATTCAAGTTTTTTTGAAAAAACTTACAGAAACAATTACATTTCAAAGGACTTATGCCAAAAAGCAAACCAGTCCTTTCTTTACAGCCTAACTCACTTGTTTCTGGGCTGTGAAGCCATGTAGAAGGTGATCAGTCAGTAGATGGTCCCTCCCACCATCAGTGCCACAGTAGTTCCATAAAGCATTTGGTCAGGCAGGCCTTGTTTTCAGTGGATGGGCACACTATCAGATTTCTAGAAAAACTTCTGCAACTCTAGAACTTTGTTTTTCCCAGCATAACCATATGCAGTACAGTCGGAAGTTGGTTTACTTATTTATTTTTAATTCTCGCCCAAGGATATTTTTCCATTGACTTTTAGAGAGAGTGGAAGGGAGAGGGAAAGACAGAGAAATATCAATCAATTGGTGGCCTCCTGCACATGGCCCGACTGGAGCCCAGGCCTGGGAGGAGCTAACAACCGAGGTACATGCCCTCGTCCAATGCTCTATCCATTGGGCCAGGGCCGGAATTCAGGTTAGTTGGCGTGCCCATCTAGAAGCAAAGCGGATGGTAAGATGAACATTGCAGCCCTCGCTGGTTTGGCTCAGTGGATAGAGCATTGGCCTGCGAACTGAAGGGTACCAGTTTCGATTCCGATCAGGGACACATGCCTGGGTTGCGGGCTCAATCCCCAGTAGGGGGCATGCAGGAGGCAGCCGATCAATGATTCTCTCTCATCATTGATGTTTCTCTCTCTCTCCCTCTCCCTTCCTCTCTGATATCAATAAAAAAATTTTTTTTAAAAGACGAACATTGCAAGCACCACCCTTTTCTCAAGGAGACACTACCCAGAACTGAACTATCCAGCAGCAGCAGCCTCTCCCGTGGGGGAAAAGGTGAGCAGGGAGTGAGAGTCTAGCTACCCCAGTGGTGCAGGACATAGGTAGAGAAACCCACTTATTTCCAGCAACTCCCAAAATACTGATGCAAGACCACTTTTACTGGTGAGGATGAGGATATTAAGAAAGAGATAGATGAGAATAACATGGGTATTAAAGGACATGATTCTTGTGCTTAGGACTTCAGCAGGAAAACAAAAGAGATTTTCCAATAGCCAGCCTGGTAAGAGTTGTAAGAACAAAAGAAAACATAAAAGTTTCAGAAATCTGCCACAAGAGAGTACAAAAATGTGGAGCACTGACCCATATGGATGGAAAATACCCCAAATAAAATAACACCAACAAACAATATGCCCTATCTGAAGTGAACTAGTAAAGATTTAAGGAGGTGTCTGCTGAAAAAAGGAGATCTATGTACTACTATTTGTAATACTTTAAACAATAAAATTAAATTTAAAAAGAAAAAAGAAAGAGCAGCAACGCACCCTAGCTGGTTTGGCTTAGTGGATACATCATAGGCTTGTGGACCGAAGGGTTGCAGGTTCGATTCCAGTCAAGGGCATGTACCTCAGTTGCAGGATCCTCCCCTGCCCCAGGTCCTGAGTGCAGGAGGCAATCAATCAATGTGTTTCTCTCACATTGATGTTTCTGTCTTTCCCTCAGTGATGATTTAAAAAAAAAAATTTAAGCAGTAATGCCAAAAATTAAAAAATAAACAAGAAGTATTTAAAAAAATCAAGGAAATGTCATCAGCAAAAGAACAATAATTCTTCAATATCCAAGCTTAAAGTTATGGAATTTTACCATCTAATTTATAAAGAATGTAACTGAATAATTCAATAAATGAAATGAAAAATATAATGGAGAGCATCTGCAACAGTATTCTGCAAATGAAAGACAAAATAAGTGATCTAGAGGCCAGGAAGTTTGAAATACCAAGTCAAAGGAGAACAAACATTAAAAAATTTATAAAAGTGAAAAAAAGCTTATGTGATTTGAGATTCTATCAAAAGAGTAAATATTGGTATAATTGGGATTTCAGAAGAAGAAGAAAGAGAGAAGGAGGCAGAAAATTTATTTAGAGAACTAATAGCTGAAAATTTCCCAAACCTGGGAAGATAGTTGGACATCCAAGTTCACAAAGCTAATAGATAAACCTAAATTATCTCAATTCAGGAAAAGAACTTATTAAAACACATTAATTAGACTGTAAAAATAAAAAATAAAGAGAATACTAAAAGCAGTCAACCAGATTCAGGGCCGACAGTGCCCCAGCAACAACATAACACACAGCTAAAGGTGGAATCATGCAGCCCCATGAGGAATCAGGCTCCCTCCTCTCTGGTTCCAGAGTGCATCATCCGAGAACCACCACAGCCAAATCACCACAGCTCAGCAGCTCCTGCATTGAGCATCTGCCCCCTGGTGGTCAGTGCATGTCATATCTACCGGACGGTCAGATGGTCAGATGGTCGGACGGTCGTTTAGCCTTTTATACATATAGATAGTACCGGAAATCCTAGCTGGAGCAATTAGGTAACAAGAAATAAAAGGCATCTAAATCAGAAAGGAAGAAGTAAAATTGTAATTACTATTTGCAGATGATATAATCTCATATATAGAAAAGCCTAAGGAATCAATCAAAAAACTATTGGAAACTAATCAACAAATTCAGTAATGTGCAGGACATAAAATCAATATACAGATATCAGTTGCATTTCTGCACACTAACAATGAAACATCTAAAAAAGAAATAAAATTATCACATTCAGAATAACATCAAATAAAACAATCAAATAGGAAAAAATTAACAAGAAATTAAATATCTATACAATAAAAACCACAATAATTTTGTAAAAGAAATTTAGAAAACCACAAACAAATGTGGAAATGTCCAATGTTCATTTATTAAAAGAATTAATATTGTTAAAATGTCCATATGATGCAAAGCCATCTATAGATTCAACACAATCCCTGTCAAAATCCCAATGGTATTTTCCCCATAAAGAGAAAAGAAAAATTCTAAAATTCATACAGAACCACAAAAGACAGAATTGACAAAGCAATTATAATAAAGCAGAACAAAGCCAGATGCATTACACTTCCTGATTTCAAACTATATTACACTGGTTTAGTAATTAAAACAGTATGGTACTGGCCTAAAAATGGACACATACACCAATGGAACAGAATAGAGAGCCCAGAAATAAACCCTCACATATACGGTCAATTGTATTTGACAAAGGAACCAAGAACATTTAAAGGGGGAAAGATGGTCTCTTCCACAAATGTTGGGAATATTGGATAACTACATGCAGAAAAATGAATTTGGACCCCTATTTTAAATAAACTCAAAATGAGCTAAACACTTTAACATTAGATCTGACACCATAAAAGCCCTAGAAGAAAATGTAGGGGAAAGCTCATTGACATTGGTCTTGGCAATAAATTAATTTTAAGGATATGACACCAAAAGCACAAGCAACAAAATCAAAAATCAACCATTATGCTATGTGGGCATTATGCTAAGTGAGATGAGTCAGACAGGGAAAAACAAATACTATATGGTATCACTATGTGAAATTTTTTAAAAAGTAAAAATCTCAAAACAAAAAGTAGAATGGTAGTTTCCAGGGGCCAGGGTCAATGAATTGGGGAGATGTTTAAAGGTACAAACTCGCAGCCAGTAGATAAGTAATACTTGGCGATCTAACACACAGCATAGCAATTATAGACAACAATAAACTTCAAAGTTGCTAAGAAACCAGATCTTAATTTTTGCCGCCACAAAAAAAGAAACAATAATTATTGACATGATAGAGGTGTTAGGAGGTGTTAGCTAATATTATGGTGATAAGCATTTTGTAATAGATAAATGTATCAAATCAACACATTGTATATCTCAAATTTACAGTGTTAAATGTCAATTATATCTTAATAAAAACATTTTAAGTGGTAACATTAGTACTTGTTTTGTTGATATCAAGGGTGAGATAAGAAATTTGTGTAAAATTGATTCTATTCTCAAGCATTGTAATGAAAGCCACCTTATTTATTTATTCAAAGAGGCCTGAAAAGAATGTGAAAGTGGACTGACTGGTTTATATGAAAACTAGGGGCCCACTCCACAAATTCATGCAACTTGAAAGGAACTGTGGGCCACGAGGCTGCGGTGGGCACAGGGGCGGGTCTCGGCCCATCCTTCATGCCCCCGCCCAGCCCCTTCCCACAGTCTCCCCCTCCCCAACCTCATCCCCTGTCTGCTGGCAGCCCTGCTCCACCACCGCTCCCAGGTGCTGATGGCGCCAGCCCCACTCGCATGGCGTAGAGCGACTGGGGCCAGCGCCAGCAGTGGGTGCAAATAGTGCCAGCGCCGTCTGCTGCCTCAATTGCCCCTCAAGAGCAGGGGGAGGTGGAGAAACCCTCAGGAGCAATCGGGGCCGATAGCCACTGCTTGCACCCACTGATGGCACCAAGCAATCGGGACCAGGTGCCAGCAGCAGGTGCAAGCGGCAGCTCCGGCACCAGTTGCAGGTGCAAGCAGGACCAGCACTGGCAGCAGATGTGAGTGGTGGCTCCAGCACCAGCAGCAGGTGTGAGCGCCCGGTGGGACCGCAGAGCACGAGAGCAAAGAATTTTCAGTAACCACCAGAGGCTCACTCCAATGACAGTGACAGGCGCCCCGCCTTGGTCTGGCAACCCTGTTCTCCTGCTCCATCATCCCACCATGGCCGATGCCTGCCATGTTCCATGTGCACGACCCCTGGTGGTCAGCGCACATCATAGTGACTGGTTGTTCGGTTGTTCTGCCATTCAGTCTATTTGTATATTAGGGTTTTATATATGTAGGTGAACAGAAGAAGGGGAGGCATAGGAACAGAAATGTTGAAAAGAGGGCCCAAGAGAAGGATAGCATGCACTTTCTAACCATTGAAGACTGGACTGTGGGGTCCAGATTGCCACACTGGAAAATGAGGATTAATTTTGTAACTAATTTGTCATCTGTAGTCCCACTATGTCCCAGGAAACTATATTCCTAGGTGAAGTGTCTGTTCTGATTTTGATAATCTTGGGAGCAAAATTTTCTCTGTGACATGAGAGAAGGAAAGGAAAGATGGACTATACTTATTGCCATCCAAAGCTCTGGATCTTCGTGAGGCTTTCACTTGCGAACCAGAAATAAAATGAGAGAAAAAACCACCCTATGAAACCAATAATCACGTCCTTGATGTCTGTCTCACTTTTGTTTTTCATTTGTCTGAGAATATTTTATCTTTTTTTTTTAAATAAATCTTTATTGTTCAGATTATTACAGGTGTTCCACTTTTATTTTTCCCCATTGCTCCCCTCCACCTGATTCCCCACCCCAACCCATGCCCTTACCCCCCGCCACTGTCTTCATCCAAAGGAGTAAGATTTTTGTCCAATCTCTTCCCGCACCCCTCACACCTGCTTCCCCTGAGAATCGTCAGTCCACTCCCTTTCTATGTCCCTGATTCTATTATATTCACCAGTCCATTCTGTTCTTCAGATTTTTCATTCATTTGATTTTTAGATTCACTTGTTGGTAGGTATGTATTTGGTGTCATTTTGTTGTTCATAATTTTTATCTTTACCTTTTTCTTCTTCTTCCTCTCCTTAAAGAATACCCTACAGCATTTCATGTAATCCTGGTTTGGTGGTGATGAACTCCTTTAGCTTTTTCTTGTCTGTGAAGCTCTTTATCTGACCTTCAACTCTGAATGATAGCTTTGCTGGGTAGAGTAATCTTGGTTGTAGGTTCTTGCTGTTCATCACTTTGAATATTTCTTGCCACTCTCTTCTGGCCTGCATAGTTTCTGTTGAGAAATCAGCTGACAGTCATATGGGTACTCCCTTGTAGGTAATTAACTGTTTTTCTCTTGCTGCTTTTAATATTCTCTCTTTGTCTTTTGCCCTTGGCATTTTAATTATGATGTGTCTTGGTGTGGTCCTCTTTAGATTCCTCTTGTATGGGGTTCTGTGCGCTTCCTGAACTTGTAAGTCTATTTCTTTCACCAGGCAGGGAAAGTTTTCTGTCATTATTTCTTCTAATAGGTTTTCAATATTTTGCTCTCTCCCTTCTTCTGGCACCCCAAAAATTCGGACGTTGGTTCGCTTGAAGTTGTCCCAGAGGCTCCTTACACTATCTTCATATTTTTGGATTCTTTTTTCTTTTTGTTTTTCTGGTTGGATGTTTTTTGTTTCCACATATTTCAGATCTTTGGTTTGATTCTTGGGGTACGTTGATCTACAGTTGAGTTTCTGTATATTCTTTATTTTAGACAGTGTATGCTTCATTTCTGACTGGTCCTTTTCCATTTTTTTGGCATTCTCATTAAGGTCCTTGAAGGTCTCACTAAGCTCCTCAGAAGTGTTATCAAGTTTCTCAGCAGTTTTTAGAAGATTCTTGAGTAACCTTATACATGTGGTTCTGAACTCTATGTCATCCAGTAGTTTGCTTTCCTCCGTTTCTTTCATTCGTGACATGTTTCTTTGTCTCCACATTTTGGCTGCTTCCCTGTGTTGATGGAGTGGCTTTGTGTGGTAAGTGACCTATAGGGGGCAGTAGCTCAGCCTCCCCAATCTCCTGATGTGGACGCTCTTGGTACACCCCTTTGTGGGCTGAGTGCAAAGTCTTGGTGCAGTTAAGCCTTAATTGCTGTTGTTACGCTGGGAGGAATTGACCTCCAGGCCAATTAGCTGTCAGCACTTACTGTGTCTATAATGGAAGAACTGCTGCGCTGAAGACACACTTATGGGGCAGGACTTGTTTCAGTGGGGCTTTGGTGCTCACTGAGTCTGCCTCTTGAATGTGTCACTTATGGATGTGAGGAGTTGAAATCTGGCGTCTCACACTGACCACTAGGTACACTGGCTTCTGGATCTCCAATGGGGTGCAGGTCAGCTACTGTCTGAGGCCACTCAGCAGGAGCTACAGTGAGAGCTGCAGTTTTCTCCTCTTTGCTTGGGGTTTGGAGGTTTTGGAGCTGTCTGACCCAGGCTGCAAGTTTGTTAGGTTAAGCTGCGATAGGGCAGGCCTTTCTTGTGCTAATTGAGCTGCTTGGAGCTTGGGTGGGTTTGTAGGGCGGGGCCTCAGGGTGTCACTAGGTTAGGGTGTGGCAAACAGCAATGGCTGCTAGTTAGCCGGCTCTGAGTCTCCAATGGCATCCGCGAGTCCCATGCCCCAGTGCCGTAAACAATTATTTCTGCGCGCAGCTCTGCAAGCAAGCCACCCTCTCTGGCAGACAGTCCAGCTTCTCCCCGTAGGAGTTTGGGTCCCCCGCGTCTCCCCAGAGACTGGATTTCAGAGTAATCGGGGGCTTGTCTCCGTTCGGGTTGAAAAAAGCAACGCACCCAGTCGCCCGCAGCCAGCCCGGATCACGCGCCTCCGTACCTCAGCTTTTCAGCGCTCATGCACGTCTCAATGCTCTTTTCTCTTTCCTTCTAGTTGTAGAACTTCCACTCAGACAGCTTTCCCGTGGTTCTGGGTGATAGACGTTTTGTCTTTTAGTTGCAGTTTAAATTGTTGTGGGAGGCAGCAGTTTAGGTGTTTACCTATGCCGCCATCTTCCTGGATCTCCCTATTTTATCTTTTTTAAGTATATTTTTATTCTTAATTTCAGAGAGGAAGTGAGAGAGAGATAGAAACATCAATAATGAGAGAGAATCATCGATCAGCTGCCTCCTGCACACCCCCTACTGGGGATCAAGTCTGCAACTTGGGCATGTGCACTGACTAGGAATCGAGCAGTGATCTCCTGGGTCATAGGTTGACAACCACTGAGCCAAGCCAGCAGGGCAGAAATTTTATCTTTCTAATCCTGATTTTCTATTCAACTGACTTTCTGTTCTTACTATTAGATGTTTCTTCTTTCTTTGCAGCCACAACATATGATATTGAAGATCTGGACTTAGTTAAACAAAAATCATTTTTATTTGGCCCATGGGGTGGTCAAACTGTCCCAGAAACAGTGCATCTGACTGATCCACCAGCTGTGCTGAACCAGCCATTGAGCCAGACCTGTGGGGTGAAGAGAAGAAAGCCACTTTTTTTTTTTTTTAAGTATAGATTTACTGTATCAGCTTTGGGGAAAGAGTAACAGCTGACGTCAGAAAACTTTGTATCTCATATAAGGAGATATTTAAGATTCAGCATCTAATTGGTGTTTGAACTTCAGAAAATTTCCTTTTATGTAGTCTGTGATGGCAGGGAACTTCAGAAAATTTCCTTTTATGTAGTCTGTGATGGCAGGGAAGATGTTAAGCAGGGTTTCTATTGGCTTCCGGAAGATGGCCAGGTCAGGGGATGAGACTAGATAATCCCCTTCCTGATTATCTAGTAGGAGACCCCATCAAGGACCAGGAGGATTTCTGGTTTGAAAAAGCTGAGACTGTTACCTGTGGACATGAGGGTCAAAACAGCTATGAATGGACACTGCTTTCTCCAAGGACTTGCTTTTTTTCTCTTCAGTGTTCTAGCAAGTGCTCAAGGGAAGCACAGTCTTACTTCTTAAAATCAGCACTGACACTGGATTAGCTCTAGAAGTCTGGGGGCGATGATCCCTGAGATTGTAAAGACAGCACCTCTCTCCTGACCGTTTGGTTTTGACCAAATGTAATCTTTAGTGACCATCAGTGTTGATTCTCCTCCTGTGGGGACTCCATTTTCCAGGTTCAGAAGTCAGATGTTGCAGAGATGTCAACTTTGTTTTCAGATTGACCTGGATCTGTGTTTTAGCTCTCTCTGATACCTAGAAGCTCAGAAAATGTCTGGTCATTTCCTACAGTGGATTATGATTGAGGGACTACTCCAGTCTGGGTCTCTGATCTAACCTTCCTTTATTCTATATCATGTCTCTCCCCACCAATATTTTGGTATTTCTGCTCTTTTAGCACGTGTGTGTGTGTGTGTGTGTGTGTGTGTGTGTGTGTGTGTGTGAGAGAGAGAGAGAGAGAGAGAGAGAGAGAGAGAGAGAGAGAGAGAGAGAGATGGGTAAAGGAGAGTTTGAAGAGTATGTGAAGGCTAAATGTGTGAGCAAGAATATGTCTGCCCAGTAGAAATCGTCGTTTTAGATAGGAGTTCATTAAACTCACACTCTCTAAGCCAGACGGCTGGATTTGGTGGTGGGGATGGTAGTGGTGGGGATGATATGTGTATATGATGAGGGCAGATATGGAAACCTTCCTGCCTCTAAAGAAAGCCTTTCCGATATGAACACCCCCAGATAACCCTGCACCTGCAGTGTAAGCCTACTTCTTCCCCACAAACCCACAGCTCAGATGTTTTTCTGCTTTTCTGTAGCTTTCCCCCCAGCATTGGACACTTGGCAAAACTTTGTCTTCCTGCCTGTGAGGTTTTCCCTTCCTATCTCTTGGATTGATGGTCCTCCGACCCCCATGTGCGGCAGAGAAAATTGATGCCAAATGTAGGTGCTCTTGGGTGGATTGATATTAGCATTGAAGGCAGAAGGGGGATCTAGCCTCACAGACTTCAGGATGTGGCTCTTTTAGTCAAATTTTCCCGGCTCCCCTGGGGTACTCAGGCCTGTTCCGTGACATCCTGAAGGATCTGCCATTTAGGAAGAATCCCGTGCTTATTAATGTCCTATAGTGGATTTTCTCCATTGTAGTTCCCACAAATCCTATGTGAAATCTAGCCTCCACTGGGCCCCAACTCAAGGTATCAGCGTGCAGGCTCCTAAAATGAGAATAATCCAGCCACCTGCTCGTCTCGGTGTAGGCCTGGGTCTCCGCTACTTTAGCAATGCTCCTCGCCCTTCTGTCCTTTCCTTAGCCCACGTTTCCTCTTTATTTAAAACCCCTCCAGGCGGAGGTCTTTGTCTCTCTTCTTTGGGAAATTCCACTCTTGCCAATAGGAGCAAGAAGTTCTATTTGTCACTCCCTTGTTATATTTCTTGAAACTTCCAGTTCCTTAGGGTTTGGTCATATGCTAATAATGGTTAGTTTTGATATCTTTAATATCTTTATTAAGGACTTACCTGATTATAATCAAGAAAATTCCCTCTTTGACTCAATTAGTGTATCTTGCCTTAAATTTAACTTTTTGTGATATTGACCCTTGGTTGGTGTTTACATGTATAATACATTTTCCATCATTTTACTTTCAACCTTTCTTTGCCCTCCTCATATATAACACCTTGCATATAGCATTTACTTGTATTTTGTTGTTTTATCTAGATTGGCTTGTACTTGAAGTATCTAATCCATTTGCATTAAATGAAATTACTGATACTCTTAGGTTAGTATCTACCATTGGCTTTTAATTGACCCACCTGCTTTGTATTTATTTCTCTCTCTCTCTCTCTCTCTCTCTCTCTCTCTCTCTCTCTCTCTCTCTCTCTTTTCTTTTGCCTCCTTTATATTAGACACATTTGTTATTTTTTGTGTGTGCAAACATACCCAAATTTTATTTTTTTTATTATTTTTTTTATTTATTATTATTTTTTTAATAAATCTTTATTGTTCAGATTATTACAGGTGTTCCTCTATTTTTTCCCCCATAGCTCCCCTCCACCTGATTCCCCACCCCAACCCATGCCCTTACCCCCGCCACTGTCTTCATCCATAGGAGTAAGATTTTTGTCCAATCTCTTCCCGCACCCCTCACACCTGCTTCCCCTGAGAATCGTCAGTTCACTCCCTTTCTATGTCCCTGATTCTATTATATTCACCAGTCCATTCTGTTCTTCAGATTTTTTATTCACTTGATTTTTAGATTCACTTGTTGGTAGGTATGTATTTGATGTCATTTTGTTGTTCATAATTTTTATCTTTACCTTTTTCTTCTTCTTCCTCTCCTTAAAGAATACCCTACAGCATTTCATGTAATCCTGGTTTGGTGGTGATGAACTCCTTTAGCTTTTTCTTGTCTGTGAAGCTCTTGATCTGACCTTCAACTCTGAATGATAGCTTTGCTGGGTAGAGTAATCTTGGCTGTAGGTTCTTGCTGTTCATCACTTTGAATATTTCTTGCCACTCCCTTCTGGCCTGCATAGTTTCTGTTGAGAAATCAGCTGACAGTCATATGGGTACTCCCTTGTAGGTAATTAACTGTTTTTCTCTTGCTGCTTTTAATATTCTCTCTTTGTCTTTTGCCCTTGGCATTTTAATTATGATGTGTCTTGGTGTGGTCCTCTTTGGATTCCTCTTGTATGGGGTTCTGTGCGCTTCCTGGACTTGTACATCTATTTCTTTCACTAGGCAGGGAAAGTTTTCTGTCATTATTTCTTCTAATAGGTTTTCAATATTTTGCTCTCTCCCTTCTTCTAGCACCCCAAAAATTCAGATGTTGGTTCGCTTAAAGTTGTCCCAGAGGCTCCTTACACTATCTTCATATTTTTGGATTCTTTTTTCTTTTTGTTTTTCTGGTTGGATGTTTTTTGTTTCCACATATTTCAGATCTTTGGTTTGATTCTTGGGGTACGTTGATCTACAGTTGAGTTTCTGTATATTCTTTATTTTAGACAGTGTATGCTTCATTTCTGACTGATCCTTTTCCATTTTTTTGGCATTCTCATTAAGCTCCTTGAAGGTCTCATCAAGTTTCTCAGTGGTTTTAAGAAGATTCTTGAGTAACCTTATAAATGTGGTTCTGAACTCTATGTCATCCAGTAGTTTGCTTTCCTCCGTTTCTTTCATTCGTGACATGTTTCTTTGGCTCCTCATTTTGGCTGCTTCCCTGTGTTGATGGAGTAGCTTTGTGTGGTAGGTGACCTATAGGGGGCAGTAGCTCAGCCTCCCCAATCTCCTGAGGTGGACACTCTTGGTACACCCCTTTGTGGGCTGAGTGCAAAGACTTGGTGCAGTTAAAGCCTTAATTGCTGTTGGTATACTGGGAGGAATTGACCTCCAAGCCAATTAGCTGTCAGCACTCACTGTGTCTATAATGGAAGAACTGCTGCGCTGAAGACACACTTATGGGGCAGAACTTGTTTCAGTGGGGCTTTGGTGCTCACTGAGTCTGCCTTTGAATGTGTCACTTATGGATGTGAGGAGTTGAAATCTGGTGTCTCACTCTGACCACTAGGTACACTGGCTTCTGGATCTCCAATGGGGTGCAGGTCAGCTACTGTCTGAGGCCATCCAGCAGGAGCTACAGTGAGAGCTACAGTTTTCTCCTCTTTGCTTGGGGTTTGGAGGTTTTGGAGCTGTCTGACCCGGCTGCAAGTTTGCTAGGTTAAGCTGCGATAGGGAGGGGCTTTCTTCTGCTAACGCTGCTGCTTGGAGCTTGGGTGGGTTTGTAGGTTGTGCAGGGCGGGGTCTCAGGGTGTCACTAGGCTAGGGCGTGGCAAACAGCAATGGCTGCTAGTTAGCCGGCTCTGTGTCCCCAAGGGTGTCCCGGAGTCCCGTGCCCCAGTGCCGTAAACAATTATTCCTGTGCGCAGCTCTGCAAGTAAGCCACCCTCACTGGCAGACAGTCCAGCTTTTCCCCGTAGGAGTTTGGGTCCCCCGCATCTCCACAGAAACTGGATTTCAGAGTAGTCGGGGGCTTGTCTCCCTTTGGGTTGAAAAAAGCAACGCCCGCCGCCAGCCCGGATCACGCACCTCCGTCCCTCAGCTTTTCAGTGCTCATGCACGTCTCGATGCTCTTTTCTCTTTCCTTCTAGTTGTAGAACTTCCACTCAGCCAGTTTTCCCGTGGTTCTGGGTGATAGACGTTTTGTCTTTTAGTTGAATTTTTGAAATTGTTGCACGAGGCAGCAGTTTAGGTGTTTACCTACGCCGCCATCTTGGATTCTCCTCGACACATTTGTTATTATTCCAGGTTTTTCTTTTCTCATTTGATTTTCAGCAGCTTTGCTAGGTGTAAGGTTTTTCATATCTTTCTCAGGGTTCTTTAAGCTTCTTAAAAATGTGAGTTATATATACCTTTCATATATTGTGTAAATTCTCTTCGATACTGCTTCTGTGGCATGTTCTCTCTCTGTCCAACTCTCTATCTCTCTATCTACCTCTGTATCTCTCCTCTCCCCCGCCCCTTTCCTTTCATTCCTCACCCTCATTCTCCATCTCTTCTCTCCTTTCTAGGTTCCTCTAAGTCACTAATTATGTCTTCAGTTCTACCTAAAATTATTTTTAACTATTCAGTTAATTAATTCTAGACATTTTATTTTCAGTTGGAAATTGTCTGTTTGATGTTTTCAAATATATTTACAATACTTTGTTAATTTTTAAGAAAACCTTTTCACCTGTATGGTCTTTCTTCCCTTCTTTTTCCTATCTGCATTGATCATAGTTAAAATCTATTTCTGCTAACTTCAACATCTTTATCATGGGTATTTTTGCCTTCTCTTTCTTTCACTTTGTTAATTTGTCATGTGATCTCTCTCTATGTAAAGAAATTCCATGTCATGTCAATTTTTATTGAATGCTAAAAATTATATATGAAAAAACAAGACACTCAAGATATATTGTCTAACACCTACAAGGATTCATTTTCTGTTCTGCTAGGCAGGCGGGGGAGGGATACCAATCCTCCGAATACCTAAATACAACCTAGAACGGAGCTGGAACAAGTGTAGGTGCTGTTTTGGTGACACTCAGCCTACCTGTGACTTTTCCCTGTTCTTTTGGCATGGGCCTTCAGGGATTTCATTTGAGAACCTGGATGTTTTGGTAGCTTAGCACCCGAGAGAACGAGGGCATTTCCATTCCGCTTTCCAAGCTTTTTGACACAGTTCTTTGGCCTCCTGCCCTTCTCGGCTTTTATACTGGGAAAATGGTAAAGGAGAAATCCTGCTGTGTGAGTGTGGTCTTCAAGCCTCTCCAATTTTGTCAATCCAGCACAAGGTAACGCCCAAAATTATGCTGGCTTCTTTGTCCCAATGGGAATCCTCTGCCCAAGGCCAGATGCTGTGCTATTAACCCGTGCACTGAATTGGAAACTTCCCATAGAGAAAAAGAAGCAGTAGATCTTTGGCTAACACTGAAATAATCTCCACTCTTCAAAATTTTAGCACAGTCAGTTCATGTTGTCTCCACAAATATCTAATATCTTTTTTCTTTTATATTTTCCAGGTATTTTAGACCCAGTAGGGCCATTGGTCTGCTGCAAACAACTCTATTCTTTATGGGAACAGAATTTCTAGGTTTTATTCTCTACTTTATTGTTACTTAAAGTAAATTGATAGACATTATTTAACGTCTCTTTACATTACTTTTTCATGTGTAAAAAGTAGAGAATAATAATACAGTGGCTCTTTAAAAATTATCTGTTCGAGTGCTTTAAGAGTAGGAATAGGTTTGTTTCTGCTCTGTCGTGAGATTAGAAATATGTGATGTTTTTCCGCCAGAGCACAAATAACTCCACATTTTGAACAAAGCAATTCCTCACATGAAGTCAAAATAGAGATTAGATTTATTAGGAGGAAAGAAGCATCATTCAATGATTCCCAGTGGAATCTGATCAATGTTAATTAGTGTCATCTGACATCATCTCTATGTGAGGTTGCCCAATCTCCTCAAAGAGGAGTACATTTTTTGAAACTGAGAATCCAGATCTGGAGTCTGAAACCTAGAATTGTAAATGAAATATTCTGGGATAAATGATGACCTGTCTCCTGGTCCATTTTTCAGCTCTGAATACTATACCAAGAAGAACAATTCTGAATGGGAGAGGATTGATGGCTGCTACCTGAGGCTTGTAATGAGCTCCCCGAAGTTCCTCACTTCAATCCCTTTAATCTAATTCTAATTCTATGGTCTGAAGTATGTGTGATTTATAGGAAATCCATCCACCACTAGCCCATTACAGAAACTCTGGACTCATTTAACTACTCATGGTAGAGATTCTAACATTTCCTGTGTTTCTGTCTCAGATGCTATGCAGAACTCTACAAACCACGTTAACACTGACAGGACCTATGTAGCACTTCTATCTCAGACTATTTTCTGCTTAATTTTTCCTTTTTTCTTTTTTCCTTTTTTCAACTTTATGACTCTCTGATTGGTGCTGTAGGAAACCAGACTCAGGTGCTGCCCCAGTGCGACTCCCTGTCTGAACCAGCAGGCTCTGCAACCTCAGAGGACAGCGCTGCCAGATGCTCAGCGGAAGGTCCCATAGGACCAGAAAACCCTCCTCTTTCCCTGTGTAAATAAGTACCTCATTGGCCTGACTCCGCAGACAGTGGACAGCGCCACCTGGTGGAGAGAGCCCGTCCTTGTGGAGATCCTTCACCAGGGCTCCGAGGGGCACCATCTGTGATGGCAAGTGGGACCTGAACGATGATGCCCAGGTGGTGTGCAGACAGCTGGGCTGTGGAGAAGCCCTAAACGCCAAGGCCTCTGTTCACTTCAGGGAAGGATCAGGCCTGATCTGGCTGGATGGTGTGAGCTGCACAGGAAAGGAATCCCACCTGTGAAGTGCCCTTCCTGGGATTGGGGAGAGCACAACTGCTGGCACAAGGAGGACACAGGGGTCATCTGCTCAGGTATGGTCAGTGCATTGTGCAATGCGTAAGTGAATGGATAGTTCCAAGGGAGCTGACATCTGATCACTGGGGCAATAGAAGATGGATGGGCTAGAGAGGACTTAAGACATCTACCCATAGTCCCCGTGTGCACAAAGCATTTGTGAATAATGGGCTTCATTTACTTTCCTCTTAATTTCTTAACTGCTGTTTTTTCCTTCTCTGATGACAAAATAATCTATTATAGTATCATCCCAATTAAAATCAATCTTCATAATCCTATATAATAAAGAGGTAATATGAAAATTGACCATCACTCCAAAACACAAGATGGCCACCCCCATGTGGACACAAGATGGCCACCACAAGATGGCCAGCAGGGGAGGGCAGTTGCGAGGGACCAGGCCTGCAAGAGAGGGCAGTTGGGGACGATCAGGCCTGCAGGGGAGAGCAGTTAGGGGTAGCCAGGCCTGCAGAGAAGGGCAATTGGGGGTGATCAGGCCTGCAGGGGAAGACAGTTGGGGGAGAGGGGGGTGGGACCCAGGCCTGCAGGGAAAGGCAGTTAGGGGCAACCAGTTGGGGGTACCAGGCCTGCAGGGGGGGCAGTTGGGGGCAACCAGGCTGGCATGGGAGGGCAGTTAGGGGCGGCCAGGCTGGAAAGGGAGGGCAGTTAGGAGTGACCAGGCCAGCATGAGAGGGCAGTTAGGGGTGACCAGGCTGGCAGGGGAGGGCAATTAGGGGCAATTGGGCTGGCAGGGGAGCAGTTAGGTGTTGATCGGGCTGGCAGGGGAGTGGTTAGGGGGTGATGAGGCTAGCAGGCAGAAGCGATTAGGGGCAATCAGGCAGGCAGGCAAGCAGTTGGGAGCCAGCAGTCTTGGATTGTGAGAGGGATGTCCCAGGTTAGAGAGGGTGCAGGCTGGGCTGAGGGACACACATAAACCCCCCACCACACCCCATGTAAGAATTTTATGCCCACTCAAGAATGCAAATAATCCTTCCCACTAATATTTACAGGGTAAACTAAGATTGTTGGTAGAGTATTAAATTTGACAGTAAAATAGTAATCGAGTTTTCAGATTAATTTAAATAGGCTAATTGAAATAAGTGAATATTCAAGTACTGGACAAAAAGCTATTCTTAAAGTAATAACTAAAATTTCTATTGGTAGTTCATCTCATGGTAAAATTCCTGAATATGCAATGAACCTAAAGCAGTCATATGTGTGGGGGAAAAAAAATTTTTTTTTTTTTTAATTTAAAGTTATCAAGACTGCATTATAAAATTTACAAAAACCTCCATTAAAAAAAAAGGGGGGGGGATAGTAGGGCAATATCATGTAAGGAAAAATATCCTATAAGTAAATTACATCTAGAAAATTTTTACTTTACCAAATTAAGGTTCATTTGCAATGCTAACAGCAAGACGGCCATTAAAAACACACATGGTGCGGAGAATCCAAGATGGCGGCGTAGGTAAACACCTAAACTGCTGCCTCGCGCAACAATATCAAAAATTCAACTAAAAGACAAAACGTCTATCACCCAGAACCACGGGAAAGCTGGCTGAGTGGAAGTTCTACAACTAGAAGGAAAGAAAAAGAGCATTGAGACGTGCACGAGCGCTGAAAAGCTGAGGTACGGAGGCGCGCGATCCGGGCTGGCTGCGGGTGTTGCTTTTTTCAACCCAAAGGGAGACAAGCCCCCGATTACTCTGAAATCCAGTTTCTGGGGAGACGCGGGAGACGCGGGGGACCCAAACTCCTACGGGGAGAAGCTGGACTGTCTGCCAGTGACGGGGGCTTACTTGCAGAGCTGCGCGCAGGAATAATTGTTTATGGCACTGGGGCACGGGACTCCGGGACGCCCTTGGGGACACAGAGCCGGCTAACTAGCAGCCATTGCTGTTTGCCACGCCCTAGCCTAGTGACACCCTGAGACCCCGCCCTGCACCACCTACAAACCCACCCAAGCTCCAAGCAGCAGCTTTAGCAGAAGAAAGCCCCGCCCTATCGCAGCTTAACCTAGCAAACTTGCAGCCTGGGTCAGACAGCTCCAAAACCTCCAAACCCCAAGCAAAGAGGAGAAAACTGTAGCTCTCACTGTAGCTCCTGCTGGATGGTCTCAGACAGTAGCTGACCTGCACCCCATTGGAGATCCAGAAGCCAGTGTACCTAGTGGTCAGAGTGAGACACCAGATTTCAACTCCTCACATCCATAAGTGACACATTCAAAGGCAGACTCAGTGAGCACCAAAGCCCCACTGAAACAAGTCCTGCCCCTAAGTGTGTCTTCAGCGCAGCAGTTCTTCCATTATAGGCACAGTGAGTGCTCACAGCTAATTGGCCTGGAGGTCAATTCCTCCCAGTATACCAACAGCAATTAAGACTTTAACTGCACCAAGTCTTTGCACTCAGTCCACAAAGGGGTGTACCAAGAGTGTCCACATCAGGTGATTGGGGAGGCTGAGCTACTGCCCCCTATAGGTCACCTACCACACAAAGCCACTCCATCAACACAGGGAAGCAGCCAAAATGAGGAGACAAAGAAACATGTCACGAATGAAAGAAACGGAGGAAAGCAAACTACTGGATGACATAGAGTTCAGAACCACATTTATAAGGTTACTCAAGAATCTTCTTAAAACCGCTGAGAAACTTGATGAGACCTTCAAGGAGCTTAATGAGAATGCCAAAAAAATGGAAAAGGATCAGTCAGAAATGAAGCATACACTGTCTGAAATAAAGAATATACAGAAACTCAACTGTAGATCAACGTACCCCAAGAATCAAACCAAAGATCTGAAATATGTGGAAACAAAAAACATCCAACCAGAAAAACAAAAAGAAAAAAGAATCCAAAAATATGAAGATAGTGTAAGGAGCCTCTGGGACAACTTTAAGCGAACCAACATCCGAATTTTTGGGGTGCCAGAAGAAGGGAGAGAGCAAAATATTGAAAACCTATTAGAAGAAATAATGACAGAAAACTTTCCCTGCCTGGTGAAAGAAATAGATGTACAAGTCCAGGAAGTGCACAGAACCCCATACAAGAGGAATCCAAAGAGGACCACACCAAGACACATCATAATTAAAATGCCAAGGGCAAAAGACAAAGAGAGAATATTAAAAGCAGCAAGAGAAAAACAGTTAATTACCTACAAGGGAGTACCCATACGACTGTCAGCTGATTTCTCAACAGAAACTATGCAGGCCAGAAGGGAGTGGCAAGAAATATTCAAAGTGATGAACAGCAAGAACCTACAACCAAGATTACTCTACCCAGCAAAGCTATCATTCAGAGTTGAAGGTCAGATAAAGAGCTTCACAGACAAGAAAAAGCTAAAGGAGTTCATCACCACCAAACCAGGATTACATGAAATGCTGAAGGGTATTCTTTAAGGAGAGGAAGAAGAAGAAAAAGGTAAAGATAAAAATTATGAACAACAAAATGACATCAAATACATACCTACCAACAAGTGAATAAAAAATCTGAAGAACAGAACGGACTGGTGAATATAATAGAATCAGGGACATAGAAAGGGAGTGAACTGATGATTCTCAGAGGAAGCAGGTGTGAGGGGTGCGGGAAGAGCTTGGACAAAAATCTTACTCCTATGGATGAAGACAGTGGCGGGGGGTAAGGGCATGGGGTGGGGTGGGGAATCAGGTGGAGGGGAGCTATGGGGGAAAAATAGAGGAACACCTGTAATAATCTGAACAATAAAGATTTATTAAAAAAAAATAATAATAAAAAAAATAAAAATAAAAAATAAAAACACACATGGTGTCTAAATAAGACAAAGGAAAATCGTTTGAACAAAAATAAAAAGGATCCCAAATCAATTATATAGAAAAGATTCCTTTATTAACTTGTGGTCGAGAATATATTTGTATATTTTCAGAAAACAACCCCAAGACCAGGTGGATTCCTGCAACAGAGAGGAATTGACAGGAGTGCTCCAACCACGAAGACAAGAGGCAAAAACAGTCCAGAGATGGAAGACGCTGACAACGCCTTGCCATGGGAGCAGTCAGCAGCTGTGCACCGCTGCAGGTTACCTAGGACCAAACCAGAGAGGGTCGGACCTGCATTGCCACCATGTGCCCACCATCCAGATATCACTGCTGACATGTACACATAAGGAACTGTTGGACATTGAAATTGGGACTCAAACATTTTTTTGTTTTGTCTTGTTTTGTTATTATATGTTTATTTCCAGTCTGCAAAGGCAAAACTTTTTAAAGGAAAGAAATGGTGGGAAAAAGATACAGAGGCAAAGAAGCATTGAACAGACTGTCAAACTACATTGGGAAGACAGGGGTGGTTGGGCGAGGAGGGCTGTAAGAGACCAACCGAAGGACTTGTACGCATGCATATAAGCACAACCAATGGATATAAGACACTGGGGTGGGGGGGAGGGTGGGCAGGTGAAGGCATGTCCTGGGGGGTAGGGGAGGTCGGGGGGAGATCAAAGGGGGAAAAAAAAGGAGACATATGTACTACTATTTGTAATACTTAAAACAATAAAAATAAAATAAAATTTAAAAAAAAAAAGAAGAATTTTATGGACCGGGCTTCTAGTATTTTATAATTTTACTAGTAAAGTTTGAAATAACTAGGCTGATGTTGTTGAACTTATTAGGACTGGTGAACCAGAGCAAGAGGGACAGGGAAGCTACCACAAAAAGGGATACTACTTTGTTACTACTACTATGTTCATTTTTCTCTGTGATTCATGACTTCCCATAGACCAATGCTTTGGTGTAGTAATGGCAATGGTGAGTCAGAAAGTTCCAGGCAGTAGGAGCCTCAAAAAAGGGAAAAAAACACGTGAAACTCTCAGGTGGAGACAGAAACCACTCCAGAGGATAAAGACAGCTCTAGAATCTGTACAATCTGACTAGAAAAAAAAAATAGATAACCAATGGAAGTCTATCTAATGAAAGAAAAATTCTACTTCTCTACAGCTGGCAGACTAAGAGTGAAAGGAACTCAATCAAGCTGATTCACGGATACCTTCCATTGTCAATAGGAGCACTATTAGGAGAAGCTGTCCCTTCATCCACTTGGCAGGCATAAAAAAAAAAAAAAGGAAGCTGTCTGTCAAGCCAAGTTTCAAACTCACTGCTTTTCTTCCCTTCAGGTTTATTTGATGCTATTTCAAAAACACACAGAATCTTTGTACTCCAGCCAACAGGATGAAAACACAATCTTCTTACTCCAGCTCACCCTCCATGGATTTTTTGTTTCCTCGCTGTCACCACAAAGCATGCCTAGAACCTATCTATTCTCACTTTAGCGCTCAGGTACAAAAGGTGCCCTAATCCTCTTTCATAAGCGGCAAGTGCCAGAATGTAAACCCTGGGATTTCCCCTCGTGTTTTTACTCCAACTTGGACCAATACCCTTGTCCCCTAAGGGCTAACTTCTGTCAATTAGATAAGACTCATTTTAACTTGTTGGACAATTTGAATGATTTCATAAATGCCAAGGCAAAAGATTGGACCCAAAGATGTGCAGCTGATATTATGATCTCTTTAATATACATAATCTGCTAGAGGGGCCAAGTGCCATGGAACCAAGTCTAACATATTTCCTTTGCAAATTCTGTATTTAGTAGTCTAGCCTCAGAATTTCATATCTATTACATTTTGATATCTTGATGGAAACTTCAGTTTTAACATTCTACTCCAGAAGCACAAAAGAGCTATCAAAGACAAACAGTGGAACTGTCTATGCAAGCATTGGTTAAGCCGAGAATGTCCTTTCTGGCCAATATGATGATTGGGATCCTGAAAGGCATATGATAGTGTCTCGTTGGATTGGAAGGTACATCATCCAAAGATGGGCTTGTCAGCCTGCAGAGCTCGAGGCATTAAACCTTCCAACTAAACATCCAACTTTCCCTGTTTACTCAGTAGGATTTCAGTCATTTCATTCCAACCCCATCTCCATGCACCCTTGTGGGTTATGATTAGAAGATGCTTTGGTCATATTCAAATGCTATCCAGTCCATCTGACAGTTGCATTTCCCAGAGTAAATTAATAAAAATGGCATTCTGATTTAAATTTTAAATGGTTTTCTGAAAAGTTGCAGTTAGTAAACATCTCATATCCTTTTTAAAGTAAGAACATATTAACAGTTAGCTTCTTTAATGGTAATAATTTACCAATAATTATCAGAGATGAAAAAGAATAAAAGAATGAGGATAAGGAGGATGGTGGAAAGGAAAATTCCATATCTTCATTTTCATATAATTAATGTTAACATAAAAAATCTTTTCACATAAATTTTGTCTGCAGTTCAGATTATTAACTTGTGATAGATATCCAGAAAGGGGATTGTTATTACATATGCAGAAAAGGAATTTATTAGTAATCAAGTGGGAAAAAAATAGCAAGTTTTTTGCTATATTGCCATGTAGTACCTGGAAATCTATCTATTCTCCTCTGAATCACTCAACCTTCTTGAAGAAGGAGAAAAGAAAAATAATAAACCTATCTCCTTCATCTCATTCTGGGTGACTACCTCTTCCAGGAGTGGCTGGAGTGGGAAGTGTTTAAGACAAAGAAGACCCAGGTGTTGATGACTTCCCCAAACCTCTCCCTTGCCCATTACTAGAACCGACTACCAGCCCTCAGCTAATGTAGGCATGGGATCTTTATATAGTCCTTAATGGATTCTATATTTTTGAATTCCAAATATTTAAATTATTAATTTTTACAAAGAAATTTTAGGGTCAAACTGTAATCCACTTATTGCACCAGTGGACTTGTCTAACGCATGACAGGATCAGCTTGTATGTGGGTGCTGCTTGTCTGAGATCAGAAATTCCAGGTTGCGAGCATGCAGTTTATAGGATTGCCACAAGATGGCAGAACTGGGAATGACAAATTCCTGGAAGCTAAAGTAGCCAAGTAAAATTTTGTGTTTTTTAATTACAATTAATATCTATTTCATATTTAAACATCCTAAAATGGTCTGTTGAGTAATATATTAGAGTTTCATTGTTTTAACTATGAAAGAAATTAATGAAGGCAGGAATATAAACACTAAAGAAGCAGATTAGGTAGGTGGGATCATCAGTTGATGATGGTGGTGATGGTGATAGGTAGGTAGATAGATATGGATAGATAAGCAAATAGATAGGTAAAACAGCTATATAATGGCCTTTTTAAATATCCTAGATCCCTTTTTCTTTATTGCATTGCATCCAGTCACCAAATGATGCTTTAGGGGATAAAGAAATTTCTTTATTACAGGAAATAAAGAAAAAGGAGTTGACATTCAACTCTGGCCTTTCAAAAACGGGCTTTTTGGGTCCCAATAAAATAATTTTGAAAGACTACGGTTTTCTAAACTTCAAATTGCTCCCCTTTATATGCTGAGAATTTAGTTTGGTAGGACTCAGAACACAATTATATTATAAACCATAGGTAAGGAAGATGCAAAATATAATTTTGTGGAACTGCCCCAACAGAAAGGGAAAAGATAAAGTCTTTTGCTATAGGGTGGCAAAGGAGAGGCATGTGAAACAGAAAAGAGAAGGGGACAGACGCTACCTAAAACCATTGCCTTTTCAGATCTAAGGCCAAGAGAAAGGTGGTGGCAAGAATGAAAGCCCGGGTGGGTTGAGGGGAAAGCCCAAAGCAGAAAGGCATATGCCCAATTTAGCCACTGTGCCTTATTCTGGTTTCCATTGATCAGAGAAGCTCCCAGATGCTCTCCAGAAAGTAGCTCTGGGATAGGATAGAGAGTGAGAAAGTGAACTAAGAGTATGCAAGGCAGGCTCCCACCTCAAAATTTGAGGTTATTAACTCATGCTACCACCCCATTCCTCATGCCTCCACAAGCTGAGTGTTTCCATAATGCATCTCTGCAGTGCACACAAGCCAATCCTGTGGTTCCCTCACCTTGGTCCTCAACATTTAAGCACACAGATATGGGAAGGGAACATTCTGTGACACCCCCAACCCCAAAGTCCCCACCAGAGTTCAGAGCCCCATCCGACACCTGAAGTTTTCAGTGGGACAAACACTGAGGGCAGCTGTGAGTCATTCCATAGCCTTGTCACATTCCCCACTAAAAGTACCCATGTCAGCAAATACAAGTTCTCAGTTCCTGCCATGCCCATTCTTTCTTCTTGAGACTTAGGTCAATTAAAGGGAAGAAAAAAACAACAGTTGAATACATGCATCTAATACTTACCTATTAATGTTCTAAGAACCGCTTACTCATGCCTAAGCCCCTTAGCACTACAAGAACCCTGTCTTCTTCTATATCTGTAATCTTAACATATTAATGATAATAACTGATTCTAAATATCAGAACCAGAATTCAAACTCAGGTGCTGGAGCTAGGGTCAGGATCTGCTGGATCACTTCATCAAGATGCTATCCTCCCTCTGTGGCACAGATTTATCATTCTTACCCAGTTCTGGGCTCTACACCATCACTAGAAACCATTCACCCAGACCCTAGAACATTGGATATGCTTGCTGGAGTCCAGCCACCCATTCCCAAAGGATGACATAGGCATGCATTTAGTGTAACCAGTCACATTTGGTCTAGCTTACCTCAGCATTGAGATCTCATAGGTAAGCACTGTTACGGGTTTCAGATCCTGTTATAGGGACTGATGGGCTAGAAAGAAGGGTCTCAACTCCGGGCTGGCATGCTGTCTCCAAGCAGCACCCTATATTCCAGAGTTTGGGTTACAATGTCAACATGGACTAACACACCCTCCGATAAAGACAAGATCTTCAACACATAAGAAATATCAGTGTACAATCTCATAAAAGATGAAAGGGAGGAAGGTTTTACAGAGGACACCAAACCAACTAGGTCCCACAATGAGCTTGAGAGACTGCAATGCAGTGATCAAGAGAACAGACTCAGGAGGCAGGCTGCCTGGTCTTGACTCACAGCTCTGCACATACTATATCTGTGACCTTGAACAGTTTCTTAAAACTCTCTGTGCCTTGGTTGCTTCATCTATAAAATGAGGGTGACAATCATGCCTAGATATTAGGGTTTTGGTGAGGATTAAATGAGTTGATTTGCTAAGTTACAGCATAAATGCGAAATAGTGGTAGTAGAGAAGTCGTATTAGGGCATCTTTCTCCATCTCATCTCAGGAATCACAAGACTCTAGAATGTGAAATTAAATTCTGTTACCTCTAGCCTTGTTGGGAACCTGTCAGAAATCGATCATGGAACTATAATGGTGCTTTGGTGGTATAATGATAATGGTGCCACTCAAAGTTGTGAGCCTTCTGCAATTGATCTGTGTGTGTGTGTGTGTGTCTTTCTCTCTCTCTCTCATGTTCCCATTCTACTGATTATGAAATTCTCCATTAGGGTTGCATCTGCAACCCTTTCATGAGCTCATTTGTTTACTTGCCAATTTTACTTTATAAGCTCTAAATGTTCTTAGTAGACGTTCTATGTCTAATTCACCTCTATAGCCTCAATGCCTGGCTATTTAAAAATTCCAAATATGTCTATTGATTGAATGAATGAATGGCACTCTGCTAAGTGTTTCACACAGGTCATTTCAATGAAAAAGAACTGTTTTGAGAACATTATTCAACTTTATCTTATGAGGACTTAATATTGCAATAGAAGATATATCATTTAATATAATTATTATAGCACTAGAGGCCCGGTGCACAAAATTCGTGCATGGTGGGGGGGGGGAGGTCCCCTCAGCCCAGCCTGCACCCTCTCCAATCCAGGACCCATCTGGGGATGTCCGACTGCCAGTTTAGGCCCGATCCCAGGCATCCCTCTCACAATCTGGGACTGCTGGCTCCTAACTGCTCACCTGCCTGCCTGCCTGATCACCCCTAACTGCCCCCCTGGCCAGGTTGATCACCCCTAACCACCTCTGCCTGCCAGCCTGGTCACTCCCAACTGCTCCCCCCCTGCCAGCCTGGTCACCCCCAACTGCCCCCCTCTGCCGACCTGGTCACCCCTAACTGCCCCCCCCCACCGGCCTGGTCACACCTAACTGCCTTCCCTGCTGGCCTGGTTGCCCCCAACTGTCCCCCTCTGCCAGCCTGGTCACCCCTTACTGCCCCCTCTGCCAGCCTGGTTGCCCCACACAGCCTGCTGTTCAGTCATTTGGTCATCCCTCACTAACTCCCCTGCTGGCCTGGTCACCCCCAACTGCTCCCCTGCTGGCCTGATTGCTCCTAACTGCCCTCCCTGCCAGCCTGGTTGCCCCCAACTGTTCCCCTCTGCCAGCCTGGTCACCCCCAAATGTCCCCCCTGCTGGCCTGGTTGCCCCACACAGCCTGCTGTTCAGCCATTTGGTCACCCCTCACTAACTCCCCTGCTGGCCTGGTTGCCCCTAACTGCCCCCCCTGCTAGCCCCCCAACTGCCCCCTTGCTGGCCTGATCACCCCTAACTGCCAGCCTGGTTGTCCCCAACTGCCCCCTGCCATCTGGTCGCCCCCAACTGGCCCCCTGCTGGCCTGGTCACCCCCAACTTCCCACCCCCCGCCAGCCTGGTCACCCCTAACTGCCTCCCCTGCCGGCCTGGTTGCCCCCAACTGCCCCCCTCTGTCAGCCTGGTCACCCCTCACTGCCCCCCTCTGCTGGCCTGGTGGCCCCCAGTTGCTGCCCCTGCTGGCCTGGTCACCCCACACAGCCTGCTGTTCAGTCATTTGGTTGTCCCTCACTAACCCCCCTGCCAGCCTGGTCACCCTGTGCAGCCTACTGTTCGGTCATCTGTCCAGTTGTTTTGGTCATGACAGCCACTGGCTTTTTATATATTAGGATTAAAGGCTATTATATTAATGTACTTAATATAATACAGTAAATTCCAATTTACAAAAATAAATGCAGACCCATTCCCAGGGCAGTGCTGAGGCAGTCAATTCTAAAACTATGTAAATGCTACAGGTTTCTTTGTGTATCCAAAGACACAGAAAACAAACCACAACATACTGCCAGGTGAAACCATGAAGCCTCTTGCTCTATCTATAAGATATGGCTAAGTGGGCAAGATATTTATGTATTTATCATTTGGCACATTTTCAATTAAAACCACACATGACTATAATAGGAAGAAAATTTTATTATAAAAAAAAAATTTGGCTCAGCAGCTTCTATAGTGAATAAGAAATGCAAAAGTAAAGAGCAGGAAGAATTCTGTTCCTTTACTTAGCATAACTAGTAAATTGGCCTTCTGGATTATAACACAATACAATATATTACAACAATATTGTAACATAACATTATCATTCCCAATTTGCCCATAAGAAAGTGGAGGTTTAAGAGGTCAAGTAATCTCTTCTCTGGGGAAGTTAATAATTAAACATCCTTGCTTGAGGAACAGTTCCTTAAGACCTACCAGAAACAGAGTGACTAAAACACAAAATATCCCTCAGGAATTAAAAAAGATCTATATAGCCCAGCTGGTTTGGATCAGTGGTTGAACATCAACCTATGAACCAGGAGGTAACAGTTCAATTCCCAGTCAGGGCATATGCCCAGGTTGCAGGCTCAATCCCCAGTGGGGGTGTGCAAGAGGCAGCTGATGGGTGGTTCGCTCTCATTATTAATGTTTCTATCTCTCTCTCCCTGTCCCTTCCTTAATAAAAATATATTTTTAAAGATCTATAAAATATTAAAAAGAAATTATTAGAAGAAACCAACATGGCGGCATAGGTAAGCACCTAAACTGCTGCCTCGCACAACAATGTCAAAACTACAACTAAAAGACAGAACAGACACCATCCAGAACCACAGGAAAGCTGGCTGAGTGGAAATTCTACAACTAGAAGGAAAGAGAAAAGCTCACGGAGAACTGGAGGAACGGCAAAAGGTTGAGGTACGGCAAAGGGTCTTTGTGTGCAGAGAGGAAGGGTGGCTGAGAGCCTGGCTGACTTTCTCTGGCGGGAGGGGGAAGGAAGCCCCTGACTGCACTGAACCCCAGTTCCAACTGCACTGAACCCCAGTTCCAACTGCACTGAACCCCAGTTCCGGGTGAAACCCCATGGACTCGGGCTCATACAGGGGGAGTCTGGACTGTCAGGTAGAGAGAAAGGCACTCGGAGACTCGGAGATACAGCAGCGGGGGAGGGGGGGGCGCGGGGTTAGCCGCAGTGGGCAGGGATCTGGAGGCGCACGGCAGTGTGCACAAAGACTGCAGAGGTTGCCATAGGCTTTCCCTAGCAGAAGGGAGTCGGAAGCTCCTGACTGCACTGAACCCCAGTTCCAGGCAAGCCCCTGGGGACCCACGCTCTTGCGGGGGGAATCTGGACTCTCGGGCAGAGGCTCGGGAGCTGGGGAAGCCAGAGGTCTGGAGGCGCGCATGCACGTGCAAGGGCAGGGCTGAGGGGAAGCCAAGACTGTCTGCTCTGCCCTGAGACTCCACCCCATCCAAGCTGAGCACAGAGGCTTTAGCAATTTGGCAGGTCTAATCCTATAAGGGTGTCTCCAGCACCAAACTTCTCCCAGTGTAGACACAGCTGATCCTCACAGCCAACTGGTCTGGAGGTCAATTCCTCCCAGTGATACCAACAACAATCAAGACTTAACTACAACAAGGCTGTACACACAGTCCACAAAGGGGTGCACCAAGAGTGTCCACCTCAGGTAACTGGGAGGCCGACCCACTGGGCCATATAGGAAACCTAGCACACAAAGCTACCCTACCAACTCAGGGAAGCAGTGAAAATGCGGCGACAAATAAACAGGTCACAAATGAAAGAAATGGAGGAAAACAAATGACTGGATATAGAATTCAAAACCATGGTTATAAAGCTTTTCTACTTTTCAAAGTAGAAAATGCCAATAAATATAACGAGACCCTCGAAGATATGAAAAAGGACCAATTAGAAATTAAACATACACTGACTGAAATAAAAAATATTATACAGAGACCCAACAACAGACTAGAGGAACGCAAGAATCAAGTCAAAGAACTGAAATACAAAGAAGCAAAAAACACCCAACTGAAAAAGCAAAAAGAAAAAAGAATCCAAAAAGTTGAAGATAGTGTAAGAAGCCTCTGGGACAACTTCAAGCGTACCAACATCAGAATTATGGGGGTGCCAGAAGAAGAGAGAGAGCAAGATACTGAAAACCTATTTAAAGAAATAATAACTGAAAACTTCCCCCACCTGCTGAAAGAAAAAGACTTACAAGTCCAGGAAGCGCACAGAACCCCAAACAAAAGGAATCCAAAGAGGACCACACCAAGACACATCATAATTAAAATGCAAAGAGCAAAAGACAAAGAGAGAATATTAAAAGCAGCAAGACAAAAACAGTTAATTACCTACAAGGGAGCACCTATACGATTGTCAGCTGATTTCTCAACAGAAACTATGCAGGCCAAACGGGAGTGGCAAGAAATTTTCAAAGTGATGAATAGCAAGAACCTAAAACCAAGATTACTCTACCCAGCAAAGTTATCATTCAGAA
Source organism: Corynorhinus townsendii (assembly GCA_026230045.1). Classification (NCBI taxonomy): domain Eukaryota; kingdom Metazoa; phylum Chordata; class Mammalia; order Chiroptera; family Vespertilionidae; genus Corynorhinus; species Corynorhinus townsendii. Next base: position 197,715,966 of record JAPDVU010000003.1, read on the forward strand.
TTGAAGGTCAGATAAAGAGCTTCACAGATGAGAAAAAGTAAAGGAGTTCATCACCACCAAACCAGTATTATATGAAATGCTGAAAGGTATTCTTTAAGAAAAGGAAGAAGAAAAAAGTAAAGATAAAAATTATGAAAAACAAATACATATCTATCAACAAGTGAACCTAAAAATCAAGTGAATGAAAAACCTGAGGAATAGAATAAACTGGTGAATATAATAGAATCACGGGCATTGAAAGGGAGTGGACTGATAATTCTCAGGGGGAAAGGGGAATGGGGGTGTGCAGGAAGAGACTGGACAAAAATCATACACCTATGGATGAGGACAGTGGGGGGGGGGAGGTAAGGGCAGAAGGTGGGATGGGAACCGGGTGGAGGGGAGCTATGGGGAGAAAAAGGAGAAACAATTGTAATAATCTGAATAAAGATTTATTAAATTAAAAAAATTATTAATTGAGCTATTTCACAAAAGCGTAGAAGATCCACCTCACTAATCTGTGTTCCTTGTGGATGGTATAAGGTTAGCAAAGGTTCTTCTACCAAAGCCCACTTCATCACAAGGGCATGAAAGAGCAAGGTCATGAGCTGGTTTGGGCCCAGCCCATCATCCTTGTTCAGCCTTTTGCAGACTTTGACTAGCAACATCTAGCAAAGAGCTTGGCACTGAATAGGCCTCATTCTTTTCTCCACAAATCCAGTGCATAATGCCTGAGACGAGACCAGATCAAACCCACTCAATCAAAGACAAGCAGATACTAAGTGGAGAGCATGCAGACCAAGGACCTTTTCCCCACTGCCATTAGGGTAATAAAAAGTCCCTTCATCAAAGAATCATCTTTGGGAGGAGAAACAGAGGAAATGGCTCCTAAAAAAGAGAAAAACCAGCAGGGAGTTAGAACCAATTACTGGTGAAGTATCTACTACGCTGAACCTGAGCTAAATGGAAGAAGACATATAAATGGAAGAAGACGTTTAAATCTGCTCTAGTTGGTTTGGCTCAGTGGGTAGGGCATCTGCCTGCAGTTTGATTCTGGTCAAGGGCACGTACCTTAGTTGCAGGCTCCTCCACGGCCCAGGCTCTGGTCAGGGCTTGTGCAGGAGGCAACCTATCGATCAATGTTTTTCTCTGTCTCTCCCTCTCTCTTCCACTCTCTCTAAAAATCCAAGGAAAAATATCCTCAGGTGAGGATTAACAAAACAAAATTTTTTTTTAATGGAAGAGTCCAAGTTAACTTTTTTCATTTTATATCAGTCTGTGCTGGCAGTCATGCTCCCATTACCCCACTTTTGTCTCTTAGCATCTTGACCTTAATTCTTAAGCATCCCTACTTTCCTCTGGGTTAGTCAATCCATCATCTTTGATTTTATTTTTATCTTTCCATCATTCCTATACTAATGAAAAAGGCCTTTGGATAAGAAATAATTTCATTGAATTGCTTCTTTTTCTCAATCCAAGAAAATGGCACATTGAAAATATATGCCCTGTGAGCACCATGCTAGGGCCTCTCTCAAGGCCTTGGAAGAGGCTGGTGCATGAGAGGCCATGATGCTTAAGCCTCATGAGCTTCATGATTAATCCACTTCTGATCAGAGGTTATAATTAGCAACTCCAGAGGAATCTGAGTTCTTGTAGGAGGTGATTCTTAACCCACTTAAATCCAAGGTTGGTGTCAACATCTCTAGCCCAGAAGACAGTTCAAGTCAAAATAAAAGGGGAGCAGAATTTGGTCAGCTGATCCAACACTGCCCATCTGTGGCCGGTACTCAAATCCAAAGCTAGTTGTTCCCACACTGGCGCTGCTGCACATGGAGCTTTGGTGCAGCTTAGTCCTGCCTGCAGACCTGCTTGAAAATACAGCAAAAAAAAAAAAAAAAAAAAAAAAAAAAGATTTTTCCCTTTAACATCTAAAAAGTCTGTGAACAGATTATTTTTTTTCCTTATCGTTGAATCTTTCCCCATTTGGGCATGCTAACTAAGGTCACTCCAGGCTACAGGTATCTTCTGAGGCCCTTTAAGGACCTAAGATTAGTGTAAAGTTTACACCTATGTACCTCCTTGATGTCCCAGTTTACCTCTTGGTCTTCCATACTTTCTTCTGATTTTTTTTCTTCCCTTCTCACTGCATCTGCTACATTACCTAAGCTAATGCAGTAACATGTTTGTGGATGAACATTTCATTTCATTTTTGAATGATAATTCAAAACTTTGATGCCTGAAATTTTTTAACTCATTTATTTATATACCACTTAAACTCCTAAACTAGATTATGAAGAAAATGGCTCTGTACTTCCAATGTCTACAACTTAATAGGTGCTCAACTAATATTTATTGAACAAAAAATGGCACTGGGCTAGATACTTAAGAGAAATTATCTTAAGTAAGAACTATTTTGAGAACATTATGTAGATAACTGATATTTTAGTGTCAAAGGATTTTGGCAATTAATAAAGCCATTTCAATTTTCACAACAGAAGCAGCTTGTCACCAACAAGTATATAACAAATGCTACAACTCTCTATCTCCAAAGATACACAAGACAAACCACAACATACTAACAACAGGTGGAGACCCTGTGGCCTCTTATTAAGTCTTAATCAGACCTGACAGAGGAATCAGGATATTTATATATGTATGTATCATTTGGCTGCTTTTCAGCTAAAACCACACAGGAATATAACAGGAAGAAATGAGAAAGCACTGCAACACTGTCTATATGACATAAGGATGGAGATGAGGTACAGAAAGAGTTGTTTTGCTCAAGAATGCAGCTTAATTAGTCTTTCACATTTGAAAGGAGAGCCTCTTGACCTGACCTTGAAGGATGCTGTAGCAACCAAGACAATTAAATTGTTCTGCACAATACAGTAAATTCCCAGTAAGGGTAACAACAGACAGAGAGAAGAGGAGCCAGAAGGTCATGTTGCAGGGGCAGGATATGTTTGTGACTAACATATTTCTATGAGGATTTTCCCAGGAGATTCAGTGGCTCAAAAAGGTCCCCCTGCTCTGCTGTCCCAAAGTGGAAAAAAAGTTAATCATTCAAAAATGAAATGAAATGTTCATCCACAAACATGTTACTACATTAGCTCAGTTGATGTAGCCTTTACAGTGAGATGGAAAGAAAAAAAAATCAAAAGAAAGTATGGAAGACCAAGAAACAGGGACTTCTAGGCATCCATCCAAGTAAGACTCTGTAGAGACTAAGGCAACCTTATAGAAAAGTTAATCGTTGGTTTGCTTCCTCCTCTGGAGCAATGCTCATTCATAGATGCTCATGATCAACTATAGGAAGTTTGGGTTCTTTTTGTCGTTGGCTTTCCAAATGTTAGAAGGCATAGTGGGTGGTAAGGCTTTTTCACATAGGCTTTTCCAAGACTGGTAAACTGTAATATAGTAACAAGAAATCAGTTTAGCCCGGCTGGTGTGGTTCAGTGATTGAGCATCAATCTAAGAATCAGGACATCTCTGGTTCGATTCCCAGTCAAGGCACATGCCTGGGTTGCAGGCTCGATCCCCAATGAGGGGTGTGCAGGAGGCAGCCAATCAATGATTCTCTCTCATCATACTGTTGCTATCTCTCTCTCCCTTCCTCTCTGAAATCAATAAAAAAATATCTATATATATATATATATATATATATAAAGCCAGCGACTGTAACGGCCATAACAACCATAACGACTGGTCGCTATGATGCCCACTGTGACCAGTGAACCGGCCAATCAGGGGTGGGGCCGGCCGGCCAACCTCACAGCCCCTCCCGCCTGCCAGCCTGCCCCTAATCAGACTCTCCCACCCCTATCAAGAGCTGGCCACAGCCAAATGCCCCCTTCCTTCCCCCTGCCTAGCCAGCCCGCCCCTGATCAGCCCACTCCACCATGATAGGCCCACCCCTGATTGCACCCCCCCACTCCCATGGGGGCGGAGCTGGCCAGCCAACCTCCTGCAGCCCCTCCTCCCAGCTGGCCATGCCCCCAACGGACCCCTACCACCCTGACCAGCCCACAGCCCCTCCCCCCTGCTGGCCCTGCCTCTGATCACCCACCAACCTCCTGCAGCCACTCCCCCCACCCGGTCCCACCCCAGATAACCCCCCCCCCATCAGGGGCAGGGCCATCAGGCCAACCACCTATGGCCCCTCCCCCAGGCCACGGCACCCGATCAACACCCCTCACCCCATTCGGGGGTGGGGCCAGCCAGCTCACCACTCACAGCCCCTCCCCATGGTCGCCCCGCCCCCAATCAGCCCCACAACCCCAATCAGGGACAGGGCCCGCCAGCCAATCAACCACGGCCCCTTCCCCAAGCCCGTCCAGTCCTGATCGGCCCTGATTGGAGGGGGCCAGCCAGCCAACCTCCCACCATCTCCTCCTCCTAATAGACCCAGCCCTGATCTGCCCCAATTGGGGCCAGGCTGGCTGGACCCAACCCATGCACGAATTCGTGCACTGGGCCTCTAGTTAAAAAATAAAAAGAAACCAGCTTAGTCTGATCAAAACACTCGATAGAAAAGAACACGCTGCCGGCCATCCAAACTGTTAGCAGAATGGTACTTGAGGCTGGGGTTGGGGGAGAGGGTATCTGGAAGATTTAGCACAAACAATTATGATGCTAAGTCCCTTGAAGCTCTCACTGAGTCCCTTGAAGCTCTCATTAAGATCATTAAAAATCTTATAACCATTGTTTTAGAATCAATTATTTCAGCCAATTCAGTAAGCCCCTTCTTTGTTTATATGAGTTTTCTATTGCTGCTATAACAACTTACCAAAACAAAATTAACACAAATTTATTATCTTAAAGTTCTAGAGGTCAGATCTGAAATGGATCTTACAGGACTAAATCCCAGGTCTAGTTCTTTCTGGAGACTCTAAGGGACAGTCTATTTCCTTGCTTTTTCCTTCCAGAGGCCACCTGCTTTCTTCATGGTTCCCCAGCAATAATCACATCACTCTCACTATGAATTGGTCACTGATTCTGACTATATACCACATCTTATAAGACAGAATGCTAACCCCTCAAGAGGCTGTCACTCAGTTAAATCTATAATTGAGGCTTCAACAAACCATTTCATAATTCTATCAAGTCAGCTACTTCTGAGTGATGAAATGATACATAATAAAACAAGGTAATACTATGGGTATAAACACATAGCCTGGCTGTTTTTGCTGTGCAATGAATTTCTAGTACAGAAGAATTAAGATACCATCATGGTAAACAAGAAATTATATAAATCCAATAATGATAGTGCAAGCAGATATATTTTGCACAATTACATATCCAGAATAAGTGTCTATTACAGTGAGGAAAATAATCACACCCTTATATATGATGGAAAAAACTAACATAATCAGCCTGCTAACAAATGGCTGGTTGGTCTCCAAAAACATGGTATAATACTGGGAATAAGGCTTTGGGCTCTGCAACTGACAGGTTTGCTACTCACCAAAAGTGCACACAGATCATCCTTAATGAGGAAAAGTCCAATTGCTGAGCCCAGTCATAACCTCTAGTCCTTACACTGACCACTTTATTCACAAGTCCAATGAGCAAGCACTGAAGTAGCCTGGGAAAGCTGTTGATTGGCATCCACAGAGCATGTTACCTTCTCAAGATGATTTTTGAGTACTACCTTCATGATAGATGACCTCTGGCAATCATTCCCATGGAACACAAATATCCCTTACATGTATTTGACCTACATATCTCTTCTCCATTTCCTTTGTCAATCCTTCCATCTTGTTCTTTCCAAGGTCCTGAACATCAATCCAAGCCATTCCCTGTGAATCAGTATAGATCCATAACTTCTGACCTTCCCTCATTCCAGGCAAAGTTGTTTCATCAAGTAATAGGTAACATTTTGAAAGATTATTATATACCAGGAACTATCCTCTGGGATTATCCTATATAATAAAAGAGTAATATGCAAATTGACCCTAAAACTACCAGGAACGACCAGTCACTATGATGCACACTGACCACCAGGGGACAGACACTCAACACAGGAGCTGCCCCCTGGTGGTCAGTGCACTTCCACAGGGGGAGTGCCGCTCAGCCAGAAGCCGGCTCATGGCTGGCCAGTGCAGCAGCAGTGGAGGGAGCCTCTCCCACCTCCTCAGCAGCGCTAAGAATGTCCCACAGGAAGCGGGCCTAAGCCATTAATCGGACATCCCCCAAGGGCTCCTGGGCTGCCAGAGGGGTCTCACTGCCTGCTTAGGCCAGATCCCCTGGGAGCGGGCCTAAACCAGCAGGTGGACATCCCCCAAGAGGGCGCAGGCTGAGCTGAGAGACCCCCTCCCCCCGAGTGCACGAATTTTTGTGCACCAGGCCTTTAGTATGTAATAATTCATCTACTCTTCACAACAATCCTATGAGATTTTTTTTTCTAGCATTCCTATTCTACAAAGAGGAAAATCAAGTTAAATAACTCATCCAAGGTCACCCAACTAGCAAACATGGCATTGTGAATCCAGCTACTCTGACTCCTGAGTCTATGCTCTTAATCACCACACCTGAGCAATCTTGGGTAAATGGGTGGGAAACAGACTAATAATGGAGATGATAAGCAAAACTGTTGGTTGCTGTTAAGGTCCTTTGGCGCCATCTGCTGTTGACTTAACGTTGGCGGTAGCAAATGGTTTGGATTCCCAAACAGTTGTTTTTTTCTTCCTCCTACTGAACCATCTGAATATGTTTTCTTCTTCTGTTGGATTATTTATCAAAATAAAGAGATTGAGAGTTAATTCATTCTCAAAACTAAAAGAAACCAGTGCCTTGAGCTGGTTGATTAAACTAAGAAGGAGTAAAAAGCAAATTCACCTCTCCAAGTTTGTGCTTGGTTTTAACGTGATCCAAACACTTAGAATAGACTCGGCTTTGAGAACCATCAGAAAGTAAGATATGTTCATATATATAACAGTGGTAGTAGTAGTTTTAGCTGCATAGCAGCAGTGGCCAGATGTTGTTAGTGGAATCAGCACATTAACTTTTTTGAACTGATGAAGCCTATGTAGTCAAACTTAGAGGAAAAGCCTTTTAAACTCTGTCTTCTTGGAATTTTTCAAAATTATTTTTAAATATATCAAGTTAGATATTAACCCACTTGCAACCGTTTCTTTCTTTGTGACATGAGATTAAGCAGGGATTAGGAGATGAGTTTCCAGATTGCTAGAAAATTTTGACTAGAGTAGAGCTTAGAGGGGAAAAAGGTATGACCCTAGGTGGCAGCCCTTCCTCAAAACAAGACCCATTAGCCTAAAGGGTCGAAGAAATGTGTGATTTGCTAGACAGGCAGTGGGTTTTTTACCCCCTGGATCATCTATTTCTTTTCTTTTCATTAAAATACAAGGCTGTCATGAAATGTCTAGTGTGACCAAATTTTCAGGTTTTTTTTTGAACAAGTGAGGATTTGTTTTCCTATATGAAAGCTTAAGAGCACTGAACCATGGTAAGGGAACCCAAGATGATGTCAGGATCCCAAGGGACTCCAGCCTTTTGAGTCAGAAGCAGTGTCTGCAGAGGCTGTAAATTTCTGGAGAAAAGAAATAGGCAGATTGAATAAAAAAAAAAAACACCAGTTGTGTAGTTTCCACTGAATACTTGCCTTAGAAATAAAGTAAGTTATTACCTTTGCCATTATTTAAGAGCATATAAATGTATGTACATGAGTGTTTAAATAATTTTATTTCATTAGTATTTAAATGTAATAATCTAATGTCTTTATAAAATGGTTTTCTTAACCTTAGTCAGTAGTACATATTATGCAGACCTACAAAGGCACCCCACGCACACAATCTAAGTTAAAAAATTTTTTTTGATGGTAATCCTCACCTAAGGATATTTTTTCATTGATTTTTTTTTTTTTTTGAAAGAGTGGAAGGGAGAGAGACAGAAACATCAATGTGAGAAACACATCAATTGGTTGCCTCCCGCACTCACCCAACCAGGTCAAGGATGGAGCCTACAACCAAGGTATGTACCTTTGACTATCCACTGAGCCCAACAGGCTAGGGCCTAAGTAAAATTTTAAGATGCCACATTTCTCTGATGAGTTTGTATTATCAACAGTAATTATACCCTTCAGTGTCTGTCCGTTAGCAGAGCCCTCCAGAAAAATACCCTTTGTCTCATGGGAATATGGGAAATCTCTGTATCTCCTCAATTTTGTTGTAAACCTAAAACTGCTCTAAACGTATTTTTAATTTAAATTTTTTAAATAATCATTTTTTAATGTTTTAAGTAAGTATAGAGGAGCCTCAAGGAGACAATGCCCGTACATGCATTATTTAGAAAAGAGGGTGCCTTGGCATGCTTACATCCTCTAGTAGGCTTGACAGTATTGTGAAAATGGCCCATCAGCAACCAGAGGTTGGGGCTATAGAGCTCCTATCAAACAAATTGTCTTCACACACCACACAGTCTTTCCATCATTTCACCTCCTATCAGTTTACCTGTAGAGGGAGAATGGTCTAGTCATATTGAATTGAGCACTCAGACATCGGCCAGTTACATTTCTTGCTGTAAACAGAAAAACTTGGGAGGATGGGGGAGTTAAATTGTTTCTTAAAGTTGCAGAAGATATGCAACTCAGATTAAAAAGAAAACAACAAGGTTACTCTTTACAGATTTGTATCATACAGGAACAAATGCCTGGTAATCCAGTTTTGCAGCCTTATACCCTCTTCTTTATTTACATTCTCTCTTTAGGTTAACATATCCAGTCTCAGGGCTTTAAATATCACCTATGTAAAGGACACTCAACTTTATCTAGATAGCCAACTTATCCCCAAGACTTAATAATCTACTTAAAATCTATACTTGGAGCTCTCTACCTCCTATGTAATGTCTTCAGTATAGAACTTAGTTTTCCTTCCCAAACCTGCACCATCCACCATTTTTCCCTCTCAGTTGAGGGCAATATCATTCTTGCAGTTACTCAGGCCTGCAGTCATCCTTCATTTCTTTCCCTTACCCTTTGCATCCAATCCAGCAGCAGTTGAAATATGTGTGTGTGTGTGTGTGTGTGTGTGTGTGTGTGTGTGTGTTTTATGTATATACTAGAGACCTGATGCACGAAATTCGTGCAGGAGTAGGCCTTCCTTCCCCAGGCTGCCAGCATCGGCTTTCCTCTGGCACCCAGGACAGGGGCTTCTTCCAGAAGGTTGTCCAGAAGGCTGTTTGGTCTAATTAGCATATTATGCTTTTATTATTGTAGATGTATATATATATATACTGAATTTGTCCAACCTTCTCTGGCTCCATACTCTCCATCCATCCCCTCCACTCCATGTCCACGCTACACTAAGCCCCTAAAATCCTTTACCTGGCTTACTCAAGGAACTTCCAAACTGGCCTGCCTGCTTCAGTTCCAACCCAGCCTCCACACCCTCCATGATCCATTCTTTACGCTGCAGCAACTAAATCACACCACATCACTTTTCTGCTCAAAACTCCCCAGTGATTTTTGTGGAACGTGGAATAAAATTCAAACTCTTTACCATAATGGAAAAGAGCCTCCCTGCCATGGCTCCTGACCACCTGTCGACCCTCTCTCCTGCTATTCCTCTCCACCCCAGCCTTCTTCCCATGGGATTGCAGGGCTTTTAACCTCACATCAGTCTTCCCACTTGCCCCTGGGACCAGAACTCCCATAGCTGGCTCCTCCCTTTCAGTCAGATCACTTCATGACAAAGACCTTTTCCTGACCACTTTATCTAATGTTGTCTCCCCAAACCCTCCCCTTTACTCTCCCATGCAATGTGCCATTTTGGTATTTTCAAAACACATGAGTAACTGAAATGTTCATATATACTTCCTTATTCTGTCTCTCCCCCTAGTATGTAAGCCATAAAAGCAGGGCCCTTGTCTGTCTTAAGAATTGTATCCCTGGTGCCTGACAGGGACTCAATAAATATAGCTGAATTTGATTTGGGTTCAAGGGGCACCTGGCACTGACTATGCAAGAACAGTATCCTCTTGGATGCCATCATGCCACCAAACGCAGGCAAGGCAGACAGACCTGTTTTCATTTAAACCAGAAGTTAGCTAAGCTTTCAAGCCATTTACTCAGCCACTTTCTTCCTTCTTCCTAGTATATCTCCATACTATCAAAATTGCTGCCTCAGCCTGCCCAGCCCACTCCCAGGCCTGGGGTTTCATCCTGCCCACTCCTCAGAGCCCAGGTCTCCAGCTGCCTGGAGATCACCCAGGTGGTAGCCACAGATACCCTCCTCCCTCATGGTGTTTTATTTTCTTTCCTCTGAAAGTATTACACATGCACTAAAAAAAAATTGGGATATAACAAAAAGGGGGAAATCACTCATAATCCTCTCACTTTTAGCATAATGGAATATTTCTTTATTCTCTTTTCTGTGCATTTTTTTCTAGGGATAACCTGTGGTTTGTTAACCTTTTCTCATTATATGGTTAGTGTTTATTGGTCTTGGAAACTGTACCATAAATATAAATAACTAAATAATATATCACTGTCTAGAAATTTACAGAACAAGTTCTCTTTTAGATATTTTTTTTTTAATTCTAATGTGGCCATGAACATTTATTTTCAAATATAAATATTTGTTTATATTTTTTAATTTTTCCTCAGAATAGTGACCCATGTTGATATGGCTCTTCATACAGTCCTGAGAAAACCAGGCAGAGCCGAATGAAACCTTTAAAAGCCCTAAGCATTGGAAAAAACTACAAAAATCCTCCCATGTCACTCACAATAAAACAATACCAAAAATGACATAGCACCACCCCCATATTTTTTGTAGTACACAAGTGTGAAAAGTGCATATGGTTGTTAAACATCTGTCTGTCCTGAAAACCATAAACTCCATGAACACAGGCACCCTGTCCATCTTATTCATAGTACCTAGTACGTAGTAGGTGGTGAATAATTACTAGGTAGACAGATGTGCAATCAGTACACCAATGAGAACTTAAAAGATAAAGAGGAAAACTGTTGAATCCCAATCCTCCAAACACCAATCCACCCCCCAACACCCCAACTTCATACTTGGCAACAGAACTCAGACCCATATCAGTTCCATTTATTCTTCCTACAAATATTTTACAGTTTTATTTTAAAATCATTTACACATATTCATACAAAGAAAAATAAATCTCAGAATGGAACCTTGGGACCATGGTAGTTTAAAAAAAAAATCTCTGATCATTAGCTACTAATGACAAGGCAAGAGGCTCAGCAGTCATTTCTGGAGGTTAGTGTAGCTCCCCACACAGGGCACAGGTAAGAAGAATCCAAGAGGCTCCCTCCTCTTCCCTCAATCTTCACCTTGCGGAGGTACTATAGGGGAGAGGGATTTTTTTACACTCTCCCCTAGAAACACTTCAAGACGTACAGCAAAGTCCTAAGGTAACACTGAACTGTCTCTTTGCTAGGAATTTGGCAAGATGGCAATTTCTGAACCAACTTTCTAGAAGAGCTACTAGCTCAATTCCTACTCACAGGTCTAAGAGGAGGGACTGCTGCACTCACCACATCCCACGTCCCACTGCTCTCCTTTCACCAAAGGGCACAGACCATAACTAATTCCACAAGTGAGCCTTCCTGCTACCCAACACCCAAACACTGTAGCAATTTACCCTCGCAGCTCTTGAGGAACCCTAGACAGTGAGGCCAGCATTCCTGTGCGTAGCATCGTTCCCAGGGAATCTGAGCAACAGCCAGGAGAGGTCCAAGAATGACAGAACTATGAGCACCCCTACAAAAACTTGATGCTGCTGAGCCAAATCAACATTTAAGTCCAACAGGCCAACTCCTGCCATCCGCCCTAGATATGGTCACCAGAGAAGTGCATGGTAGAAGAATGGCCCAAGGAAGCTGTACTATTATCAATTCCCAGTAAAAGTGGGGGGAGGAGGAGAGGCAGACATTACAAATGTGGTAGACCCTATGAGAAATGACAGCTGATGACAACAGTTACCCTATTATCTCTGGGTCCTACCCAAAAAGCAGCACCAAGACAGGGCATGATATGCAAAGATCTGTAGCCGGGTGTGCAGCCCTTGCATTACCAAGGGACTCACGATATACAGCTCATTTTCCTACAATTATGTAGGAACTAGAACAAAGACTACCCACCCCTACATTGAGGCCACTCCTGAAAGGCCGTACCGCTTATGATCATCAGCCCACCCCCTTGGTAGGACCATTTGGGGAGAGGGAGTCACATCCAGAGCAGGGACCCCTCCAGGCAGACACTCACAAGGCAGCCCATCCCACTGTCACTGGGGCAGGCCAAACATAGTTAAGAGGGCGGACAGATCCCGGGCATCAGCCGCCCCATAGGCATCGCTCTGGCCTAACATAGACAATGCCAAACGCAGGGTGCTCCAGATGTTCTCTGACATGGCGCCCCCTTCGCCCCGAGGGCCCCGGCTTTTCCTCTGCATGTTCAAGGCCTCCAAAAAGTGTTCCACAGCCTCCCTGTAGGGAAGAGGAATGAGAGTTGGTGAGCAAAACACCAAGGAAGGAGGTAGGTCAGCTGGTATGGGGAGAAAGAAAGCTGGGGATGGATAGTCAAATAACAGGAACAGAGAATGAGGAGCTAGGGCCAAAGGCAGGGAGAAAAGGTTCATTCATTTATTACTCAGCAGATACTCTCACCAAGAAGTTCATTCATTCATTACTCAATAGATACTCTCACCGATGAGCCCCAAGGTTGATGCAGCTGATGCCCAGGTTATAGCGGGACCGTATATAGCCTGGTTGTAGCTCGAGAGCCCGACGGTATGCAGCTACTGCTTCTTCACTCTGGTTTCCATTGGCTAGGGTGGCCCCTAGTTTATTCCACAGCAAATAGTCCTGGGATAGGGATGGAGAAGGGTTAGGAACATAAGCCAAGCTCAGATCAAATTCTGCCAATTCCTCCCCTGTTCACCAATCTGTTTAGCTAATATATGTTACAATCCCATTCCTTTCCCCTCAACAGTTCATTGTGTGGCTCAATGTAACCACTCTCACCACACAGACTCCCTTAAGTTCAGATGGCTCTGCACACCCACCCTTCTTTGCCCAATTCTCCCAATGTAATCTGTACATGGAACACTGGAATGAACTATCCCATTGACTCCAAAGGTCCCAACAAATGATTCTCTATAAGGTACAGAGTAATATCCTATTTCCATTCCTCCCTGAGGCTCACATTGGGACGAACGCTGAGGGCAGCTGTGAAACAGTCCACTGCCTTGTCATACTCCCCGCTCAGGTTGAAAAGGACCCCCAGCCCACACTGCACATCAGGGTCAATGGATGTAGGGTCCAGGCGCACAGCTGCCAGGAACAGCTCTTTCACTTCAAGAAACAGGGAGCTAGAAAAGGAGAGAAAAATGTGGATGGATATGTCTATATATTCCTACCTCTCCAAAACAATTCCTTAATTAGTCAATCAAATCCCAGAGATTATTGATTTATCAGCCATCCCTCCTACTCTACTCCCAAATTCCAATTTAGAAACCTGTTCTGTCTCCTCCCAGCACTACACTGTAAAATGCAGATCTCCTTCAAGTAGATAGATCCTTGAGTCTCAATCTATCCAGATTTCGAAAATCAAGGTTCTCCTCCTAATTGGGTTACCATTCTCACCCCAGGAACTCCTCACTCACTCAGACAACAGAGATCCCAGGATGCGCTTGCTTGGGCCCAGTCCTGTGCCACTGGCCCCTTCTTCCCCGGGCACCACCAGATGGGCATAGGCTGGTGTGTAGCGCAGCCAGTCTCGCAGGGTTTCACAGGCCTGTCGCTGCAGGGACTCGTTGGTGAAGCTGACAGCCAGTGCCATCAATGCTGTCCGGTTATCTGGCTTTAGCTCCAGACACCTGTTTGAACAGAGATGGACAGAACTGGTATTGCAGTGACAATGGCACCCATCAGTACCCTGGGATCCAAGCCAAGCTTTGGAATGCAGTCATGAGGGCCTAACCTGCCAACTCCCTCAGATTAAGATACAGAGGAATCCTCTACACATAAATTACTAATAAAGTTACAGATCTGAGAAAGGGAACATTTTAGCAGCCAAGGAACCAGCCAGGATCTCACAAATAAAACCAAAAGCTGTTGAAGGAATGGAATCAATTATCGCCAACTCACTCCAAACCTTAGAGTTTCAATCATGAAAAACACTCTAGTTAGTGGCCAGAAAGAAGACAAGGATCTGGATCTGGGCTCTTATCATTCTAAAGGCGATTTGGAGAGCCCGGGAACCCCCTCACCCCACCTCTCAGTGTACTCACTTCCGTAGTGCGCTGATGGCTAATAGTTCTTGTTCATTCTCTGCCTGTGTGGTACCCAGATACTGCCAAGCCTAGAGAGAAGTCGACAGATTCCATCACCCCTGTATTCACCTTTCCATCTTCCCTTCCTCTGGCTCCCCGCCACTCACCATCTCACTCTCACACCATCCCAGGCCAGCACACTGGCCCTATTCCATCTGGACTACTCTTTGGGACCTCCCTCAAAACTAGAGGAAGCAGTCTCTAACTTGAAGTCAGAAGAATGAGTCACTCACTTCCATGTGCTTAGGATCCTGTTGCACAGCCGCCTCAAAAAGCAGCACAGCATTCGGCAAGTCCCCATCCTGAAGTCGCCGCAGGCCTTCCTCGAAAGGCTGGGGGTGGTTACGCAGGGGGTTCTCCTCCTCAAACTGGTACCCCTGGAAGGAAGAGAAGCCAAATAAGAACCCATATGCGAAGGAGTCATCACAAAGCAGCAGGAATAGGAGATGACAGCCAAGACAGAGGTGGAGAAGTTGAAGGTCTCCAGAAAGGTATCTGAACAAATGATGACAAAACTTCCATGTTACTAAGGAGATCATGTATGACTACAGTAAAGTCATTCAGCTTTGTGCTCACACTTCTACCTTCTGTTCACAATAACTGGAAAGCTAGGCTGGCCTACAAGCTCTGATCCATGCCGTGTATGAGCTTATTTTAGGAACCCTTTATAGGCCTCAATTTCCAAATCCTTGACTTCTCAGCAATGAACAGAATGCATGTCTTGCCAGGATTTGCTTACAGTAATGAGGTAAGCTCTCCTTAGCTCTTCACAGGGCATTTCTAGGTATCCTGCAATACTGTGATAATGTAAAGGAAAGGCAATTTGGAATTAGAGACCCTGCCATTCTAATGCAAATCTTACCTAACTCATGGAGTCATTGTGGACAATAATAAGATAGCATGTGTTGAAGCACTTAGAAATTTTTAATTTATTCCCCAATTTCATTCTTAAAAGTTATTAATATTCATCTGTATCTGATGGTAAATGATAGCTAAATCCCAAAATCCTGAGGGCAGAAATGTTTCAGAAATACACTGTCCCCTTCTAGCTGAGGAATTCTCATTTGAAGGAAGAGTTATGATGCTCTGTGCAAAGTTTTGTCTAGTGGCATTTCATGTTAGGCAGAGAGGTAATGAGGTAAAGTGGTAGTCACTAATAAGCCATATGACTTGGGACAAGCAAATAAAATGCTCCTTCTGGCAGAGTAAATGGTTACCATCACAAAACAATATACCAGTATGACAACAAGATGCCAAACACCAGGGAGGGCCCTTCTAAATGTAGTTAAGGACAAATTAGAATGAAAGTATACATGATAAATACATGAATAAGCCCTTTTACACTATTATTGCAAAACTGCTGAAGAATCAGAAACACTTAAATCTTACCAAAAAGGTTTAAACCACTAGAAGTCATCAGATACAAATTATTTGTGACAAAAATTAAATAATTACAATAAAAGTTTAAGAAGCAAGACATATACAAGATGGATTTAGAGTAAATGTATAAAAAGTATATTCATGTCAAGATTTTAAATAATAAAAATTTTTAAAGAAAAATTAAAGGACCATGAATAAAAACACAGCACAAAGACAGATAAAACCTGAATTGCTCATTATTAGTGAGTAATAAAGTAAAGCATATTTTTGTAAAACATTAATACAAATGTTTCTAATCCTAATTTTGCAATATCCTAAGGCAGTGGTCGGCAAACTGCGGCTCTGTTGACTAATGAGTTTGCCGACCACTGTCCTAAGGTATCAATGATATCAAATAGGGATCGAGAATCTAAAACATAATTATGTTTTTAAGTTTTGAACTTTAAAATTTATTCTGCCTAGCATGTCATTAATATGCAAATAAAAAATGCTAAGAGAAAATGCTGCTTATATGAAACTAGTGCTAAGTCTATATTTATCAAAAGCATGTAAGTTTTTATCTAAAATTTTATAACTTGCCACTTATAAGTTACAGGGCCTTTGCAACTTATCAAATTGTTAATACAAATTAGTAAAAATAATATCTCCAAGTATTTCCTAAAGTTCTCGCTCATCAGAATACTATAGAAGAAACTCTTATTATGGTAAAACATAGGGCAGGCTCAGCTCTCTTTTCTATTATATTACTGGATAGCTCTCAGGAAATCAGACTGGCAAAATCATATTTCGCTTAGTACTAAGTTTTTCATTGATTTTTTTAAAGTTATCTTCAACTTTATTTGTCTCTATCTCTGCACTGCTCCCTTATGTCAAGATCTGCCTTGGGCATCCTGCCTTATATCGCAATCCCTGGTTCTAGCCCCTGAATCCCTTCCCAAACAGATCTGAGCTGAGAAAAGGTATCCCTACTCACCTCCCCAGTTTCTATTTTGTCTTCTACAAAACCAAGCAGTTCTCTCCCTTCCCTATCATGCTGCAACTCAGCAGCTCAATTATTAACCACATCCCCAAATGCCCTACAACCCACAGGTAGTATTTTTTCATAGTGATAACCCTGAAATAATATACATTTCTATGTCAATAGTATATGCTATATGCAAAATTTGATCATTTTTCACCACTGACTGCTGGCAAATTTTCCTAACATTTATTTAATATAATTCTTTAAAACACCCTAAATTGGGTGATCTCAAGGAAGAGATGAGAATTGAAAGTAAACTTGTGAGTTAAAAAGTACATAGGTATTAAGGTGTGGAGGCACAGAGAGAGTCTACCACTCCACACCAAAGGAGTTACCTATCTTCTCAAACTGTTCTCAACCTCCCAAACTCTTGCTGCATCATGTACAAACTTCTACCATAAGTATAATGTCATCGTATCATTGCTATTTGACAAGGGTGGTCTATTATTAACCTTCATAGCCTAAGAATAATGCATACTCTCAATTACTAGAGGACAGCAGAGGCAAGGGAATGTTTTGGAGTTCCTTTCAGAAAAGGGGTCTTAAGAAAAGAATTACTTAAAAGTGAATACCCAGCCCTGGCCTGTTTGGCTCAGTGGATAGAGCATCAGCCTGCAGACTGAAGGATCCCAAGTTCGGTTCCAGTCAAGGGCACACACTCCAGTTGCAAGCTCGATTCCCAGCCCTGGTAGGGGCGCGTGCAGGAGGCAACCAATCGATGTGTCTCTCTCACATCAATGTCTCTCTGTGTGTGTCTCTCCCCCTTCCTTCCAGTCTGTCTAAAAATCAATTGAAACATATTATTGGGTGAGGATTAAAAAATAAACTTTGAATATCCAAATTCAGGATTAAAGGAGAGACAACAAAACAAGGAAATCCTGCGATCTGAAAATCTAGTTCTTACCTTATCATAGGAAGCAGTTGTGATGTCATCATAGTCAGAAAGCCAGGGGTGAGCCTCAGCATCCCGTTTCGCCATCTCCTCCAACTCTGCCTGCAACTTGTCCCAGAAATCGACATCAGACTGTAAGGAAGGGAAGGCAGCTAGAAAAGGGGTACATCATGACCACCCCACCCCAACTCAGCTCCACTAGAACAGTTCCCTAAGGCACTAGTTAAACTTCAATGTGTTCAGAGTATCTGAAGAGCTTTTTCTAAATGCAGATTCCTAGATCCTACTCCCAGATTCTGATTCAGTCATCTGAGGTGATGCAGGAATTAGCATTTTTGAGAGGCACCCCCCCCAAACAATTCTGACACAGATGATCCAGGAACACTATGCTCATCATCTTTGATGCTAACACCCACTCGCTCCAACAGTCTTTTCTTGTGCGGTGTGTACTCCTGCACTATCT
Organism: Corynorhinus townsendii; assembly: GCA_026230045.1. Classification (NCBI taxonomy): domain Eukaryota; kingdom Metazoa; phylum Chordata; class Mammalia; order Chiroptera; family Vespertilionidae; genus Corynorhinus; species Corynorhinus townsendii. The sequence goes on from JAPDVU010000003.1 coordinate 197,734,020, forward strand.
GCTCTCACCTCTATAGCTGATTTGGCTCGTTCAAACTCCATATCAAGGGCAGATGTGTTTACTGGTCTTGTGAACTGGTCAACCCAGGCATCTGATGTACCCTGTGACAAAGAAGGATGGTCATACCACCACCAACAATTTTATATCCACTAAACACTGACTAAATACCCACTGAACACCACCAACCTGGACATTTCTGAGAAGAACATTCTCAGAATCTCTTTCCCACCAACTCAGACCTGGATGCTACCAAGACAAGCTGACAATAAAATCCCTTCCCCATCTGGGACCGCTGAACACTGAACCTAAAGCCTAGGCCACCAGCTGGCTCTGAAGTGGAACTGGGAGGTGACAATGTCCTACCTGCTGCTGTACAAACTCTGCTGCCCACTGTTCTGCCTGAGCTCGGCCCGACCCTGCACCGGACTCCAGGGACACCTGCCCCTCGCCAATCTGTCGCACGAATTTCAGGAACTGGGGCACAGAGACACACATAGGCCACTCGGGAGAGAACTTCCAGGTGTGCACTCTCAACCATGCCCAAGATGAGCCTGCACTTAGCCCTCCCCCCTGACCATCTTGGGCTGTAGACAAGATATGCTAAAGACCCTAAAAAAGGTAGAGAGCAAAAAGAAAGGGATTTCTGGCTCTAAAGATTTAAGAAGGCACAGAAAAAAAAAAGTTAGTAGGCAAGGAAATGAGGGAAGAATGTTGGAAGAAAGAGGCAGATCCGAAGTCGCCATTCTCAATTAGAAGGAATGGACCAAGGATCTCATCTCCTTCTCTTTAAACTGAACGGGGTAAGAGAAGCAAGACGACTTCCAAGATCAGCTCTGCTGGGCAAAGCAGCAGAAGGGTGTGGCTCACCTCAGAGTTAGCCAATTTGGGATCATCCACTTTGGCCACAAAGTCACTGGCAGTATGCTGTAAATCATCCTGAGGATGATAATCATCATACCTGGAACAGGTAAGGACAAACTAATTTTACATATTAGTTAGCCATTACCTTCCCCTTGCTCTTCCCCACTCCCGGCCCATGGCACTCACAGTTCCTATTGGGGAAAAGAGAGTGACCTTATTCTACTCTGTTGTTGAGGACCTACAAATTCCAATTTACATTAAAGAAGGACATCTGGGCAGGAGTGTAAAACACTAGCTATATACTTTTACCTCTCCCTTTCCCAAACATATCTTTGCAGAGAGAAGGAATACATAGGCTCCAATTTAAAAAGGAAACAGGGTGCAGAAGGTAAAGTTACGAACTTTTGGTTAGGACAGTTAGGATTTTTAGGGATCATAATACAGATGGAACCTTAATGTACAAAATGAGGGTTTTGCAAGTTGTTTTGGGAATGTAGATGAAAGAGGCTGGAGGAGGCTGGAAAAACTGTCCAATCCTCCTTCCACAGGAATCCATCCAGGAAGAAATGGCTGCACTCACCAGCGATCACTAGCAGTTGTTCCCTCAGGCTCTCCCAGCCACAACTTCTCCTCTGACTGTTCCAGATATTCCTCAGCCCAGCGGGCAGGAGACACAGACAAAGGGTCTGCAAGGAGCAGAGAGTTGGGGGAAATCACACAGGATTCAGTGAAGGGGCTGGGAAAAAGAGTACTACCCTAACCAAACCAAAGCAGACAAAATCCTATTTAATCCCTTAGAGACCCCCGGTCGAAAAAAAATACTACTAAATTTTCAGTATCCAACATACTCCCCCGCAAGGGCCTGGCATGGAAATTTACTGAACCGGGAACAGGAGACCAAATAAAAAGAGTAAGGACCAAAGCCGTTTGCTTAAGGTGTCAGAAACCTCAATAAGAAAAAACAGGCACTAGGACCTTCACCTTCCTCGAAGGTACTGCTGGGAAGCAGCAAGGATCTAAGGGAGAACAGAAGAGCTCTAGTTCCTTAACCAAATCTCTGGTCTGTTCTCCATCTACAGAGTTCACACCCTCCCAACGAAAGGAGCCTCATATTTCATCTTAATATACCTACCAAGAGAATCTGAGAACCAGAACACCGAGCTAGAATTAAAGATACAGGGGTCCACTCTTCCCACTGGATGTTTGTTTTTTTTGTTTCGTTTTGTTTTAGTTGAGATGTAAAATACAAACATGAAAGTTCATAAAGTATACCAAACTTCAGTAGACTGATTCATTAGTTTCTACATATGAATACACTCAAATCACCACTACCCACATCAAGATATAGAATATTTACAGTTCCCTCAAAGGTTCCCTCATGCCTCCATCCTCCAGGATTGACTTCAGTCATTTTTTATTAATTCTGAGGGCTATGTTTTTAAGTCTAATTCTAGAAACTGCTTTAGCTCTAGTGACAAAGGGCACAGCTGCAACATCTGAATAAACATATCAAGGCAACAGGTCAAATGAGGGTGCTGAACTGTTTGTCTCTCAACCTCCAGGACTTTGCCCTTTACGATTCTGGAGTCAGGGGGGAAAAGGCAAAGAAAAATTATTCTAAGGGGCCCTAAAGAATGTGTAAACATAGAGAAAGCATGAGCCTGCAGTGTTCATTCCTTTTGCTCTGCATCCACATCTTTACAAACCAGAGACTAAGATGGACTTCCTGTCTTTGCCCCAGTTTGAAGAACTGTCATTGCTTTTAATACTGAGGAGATTTATCCCCTCAGTATTAACGTTTAGCAGAACTCTATAGTCTACTCCATTTAACTGAGATTTTACCTGAATTAATTCAACAAAGTAATCTCAACATCTGAGAAAGTAATGTCAAAATCTGGGAATATAAAGGATCAAGACTCTCAGAATATACCTAATCATAATATATTGCCAATATAATAAAAGATATAGTTGACAATATTTTTGATCTTGGACTCTATGTCTCTTAATGTCACAGATTCCCAATATTTATATCCATATTTCCCTCATTAGCTCTTACAGGCAACATTTGTTTTTCCTTTGCCCCAACTAGACTGTTGGCTCAAGAGTAGAGACCTACTAATGAGGTGCTTAACACTTAGACTTTATAATACCTCCCAGTTCCTTTGTCCCATTCTGTTGAAGAATAACCAGTTCCTTCTCCTTAATCTCAACTAGAGTGTTTCACAAAAGCATACTCAGGCCACAAGTGCTCCTTACAGAGAACACCATTTCTGTGAAACGCTCCTCTGAAAAAAATACAAAGCGCCTGGACTGTAAAATAGACATGAGATAAATTAACAGAAAATCCCAAAGGTGAGAAAAAGACTTCTTCAAATATCTGTAATTTGCTATCTGGCCATATTAGCCAAAAGACTCAGAATTTTCTGGCAGTGGGAACCTGCTCCAACAAAGGAGTCAAAATAAAATTACCAAAAGAGTACCACTTGGCCTTCACAATATTTTTTGGGAAATTCTTACAGAAAATCAGATTAATTTGGATACCTCTGAGATTGAAGCATCTAAAGCCTACAGATGGAAAAGGACTGTCCTAGGTCATACTGATTACTAGTAGTAGAGTTAAAACTAACAACCCAGGTACCAAATATCCAATTCAGAATGTTCACCTCTTACAGTTTCTCATTGTGTGTTCATTCCATGTAGGCAAATCCACCCCAAACTCAGAACTTCCTACCCTTATCCATCAAAGTTTTCCACATTTGCTAAATAGCACAGTAGTAAAGAATGTAGATTCTATAGTCAGTCTACCTGCCCTCAAATCCCAACTCCACAACTTATTCACCATGCATTTTCAGACAAATTACTTAACCCTCCAAGTTTCCATTTCCTTATCTATAAAATAGAAATAATAATAGCTACCTCATAGAGAGGTCATAAAGAGCAAATGAGATAATGCATACATAAAACACAAAGTAACAAGTATTAACTATTGCTATTATAGCTGGCCACTCATGGCAAACTCACACCAAAAGCAGAAAACATCACAATGAGATTGTTATTCCTTTTATTCCATAGCCTCTTCCTCTGCCATCCAGGGGAGATCTATGGCATTCACCTTCTGCTTCTACTGCCCATTGCTTTTCCTATCAAAGTACAGGATTCATTATCATTGAACCTCACACACCACGTTAGCTGAAGCTGTCTAAATTCAAAACTCCTTAAGGATGTGTTTCATTCCTAGAGCTAAGCAATCATGAGATGGAGAATTATTTGGCCCAGAAAAGTAGGGTTGGAGGGCATATTCTATCAAGAAATCTGGCAGACTAAAAATTTAGCTTTATGTGCAATGGAATAATTCTATATCTTGATTGTGGTGGTGGTTACACAAATCTACATGTCATAAAACTATAAAAACATACACAAATAAGGGCATGTAAAACTTGTGAAATCTAATAAGCTCTGTGGATTACACCAAAAGCAATTTCCTGATTTTGATATTGTGCATAACAGTTATGCAAAAGGTTATCACTGAGAAAAACAGAGTAAAAGATACACAGAACCTTTCTGTACATTTTTTGGCAACTTCCAGTGAAACTATAGTTATTTCCAAATAAAACATTAAAACAAAAAAGTTGAACTTTACCATTCCTTTTAAACTTAATTCTAAAATTGTAACAATGGAGATTAGAAAATAATAAGGATTTAAAGAATATATCCTCTCATCTCAATCTACTTATCTATAAAGTAACAAGTAATCTATATCAATATAATCATATCATCCACAAATGTTATGAGAATAAAAAATTTAATTACTAGAAAATCAATTTCCTTTAGCTCTTTCTCCCAGATCTCACTTCATTCACTAAATACTGAAGATCCACTACATACAAAGCAATATACTACTGCAATAAGACATTTTTATGAAGACAGACTCCAAATAGCTCAACTTCTCCTTCCAGCTTCCCATGCCCCTGTCTCTATGAAGCAGGCATGGTTACAAAAGAATGTATAAAAAAGAGGTCTCCCAAAGAAGATTTAACAGATTTAAGATAAAGTCCAATGTGTGTTTAAGTTGTTTTTCACTTACAGGCTAAGGAAGATTTCAATGGCTGCAAACAATTCAGGTAATTGTAACAAAAATCTCATCAGTCTCAGTGCTTATAGTAGCAATGATTTTTTTTGAATTGTGATAAATGACTGATGCCCACACATTCCAACAGAAGTCTCTCTGTAATAAGAGATGGTACTTACATCTAAGATTTATATGAAACACTGAGTTTCAGTCTGGTGGAGGGTCTCTGTTACAGCTCAGATTTCTCAATGATAGTGTAATGGTTCTAAGTATAGAGCCCACAGTCAAACAGACATGAGTTCCACTATCAGCTCTGTTACTTAAAGCCTTTGGACAGAGTATTTAACCTTCCCAAACCTTAGTTTCCTTACCCATAATATAGGGGAGGAATACCTGGCCTTGTGTTACTGTAAAATTCAAATGGGTTTAAGAATATAACATGTATAGCCTGCTGGTGTTGCTCAGTGGTTGAGCATCAACCTATGAACCTGGAGATCACAGTTCAATGCCAGTCAGGGCACATGCCTGGGTTGCAGGCTCGATTCCGAGTGGGGGGGTGTGCAGGAGGCAGCCAATCAATGATTCTCTCTCATCACTGATGTTTTTATGACTCAAATCCTAACTCCACAACTTATTCACCATGTATCAATCTCAAAGGATGCAGTGAGCATGGGTGCTCTCAAAGAGGAAAAATTTGGCTGAGACCCTGAAAAACTGAAGCTATAGGCCTGGAAGTACTACAGAATGGTTAAACCCACAAGAATCATTCAAACCCAGAGTCAAATCCCAACTCCACCACTCACAAAACTGTGTCATCCTGGGCAAAATTCTTATCTATAAAACTAGGAATAAAAACAGTAACTATCTCCTGGGCTCTCATGATTAAATAGACAATGCATTTAAAGCACTAAACACAAAGCCTTTAAACATGGTAAATAAACATTAGCTATTATTATTAATTTGTATTATTATCATCAGGGTATGGTCTTTGACCTCCAAGATCTTATACTTCAGGCCCTTGCACTCAGCAATTTCACTCTCCAAGGCCCAATCCTGTTCAAGATGACTTAATGCCAAAATCCCATAGAGTGTGTTAAATAATTCTCTCTCCCTGAGCCACACTACAATCCATCCAATCTCTCCACCAAACTGCAGTAATAAAGTTTCCAGTAACAAAGTAAACATAATTCCTCATTCTCTCCCTCTCCTTTTCTCTCTCTCTCTCTCTCTCTCTCTCTCTCTCTCTCTCTCTCTCTCTCTCTCTCTTCCCCCCCCCCCCTCTCTCACACACACACACATTTCTTATCCAGTTCAAACCCAGTCCTCTATATAGCATAAGTTTCAATTCCCTATTATTATCACCTAAGGGAAATCAGGTTCAGTGGCCCATAGAAATGAGTCAAGAGTCCAGAAAAGTCATAAGCAGCTGAATCACTCTATATACATATATATCCTTAGATGAATTAGGGTAACAGTGTAGAACACTGATTGCCCCATGGGAACCATTTTATATTTTCCCATGAGGAGCCTCACCTGTAACTTCAGAGATGAATTCTTGGGACCAGTCAGTCTCATTATAATCCTGCGTTACATCCACAGCATCTCCAGCTGCAAGAAACTCCTGGGCCCAGTTCTCAGACAAGGCCAAGTCTGCCACCCCAGGGGCTGAAGAGAGAGGAGAGAACTAAGAAATAAAAGAAATACATACCATTCTCTCATGCCTAAGGAACCCTGAGTGCATGTGAAAATACTGTTCCTTTTGTCTCCTTCTGCATCTCAAGTTTCCCAGTCCCAGCAGCATCCAAATATAGAACCCCCTTGGCTCTATCTGCACAAAAAATGGTGATCTCCCCTCCCACCAGACTCTGGACCCACCTCTCTGGGGTGCCTGGCGGAAACTTGACTGTTCAATCTCCTGCATCTCTGCCAGGAGGTCATCCATCTTGAAGGTCTGAGGGGCACGGGATATAAGTGGTTCATTCTGGTCCTGGAGGAATTCGGCCACCAACTGTCAGAAGAGAGATGGTGAGATGAACCCAGCAAGAGGCAGGGCCATGGGATGGGGGTTACTAATGTCAAACAGAAGGAAATGAAAACACAGAAACTACGGATTTGGGAACACTCCAAGAATACATTTTTAAAAAAATAAGCATGAGGGCTAAAGCAAATTTCATTTGGTCAGGAAAGCCCACAGACTGAAATGTGGGTGAGCCAACTTCAAAGTAAAAACACAAAATGGGCAAAAGGAAAATGAAACAGAAGAGACTACAATACTTACCTCATCTTCAGCGGCTACCCCCAAAGGCTTAGGGACCTAGACAGAAGGGAGACAATAAAACCTTTCTGAGCCTTGTTCCTTCATCTATAAAATGGTTGCCTCCATCAATGTAAAGATGTACAGTGCTTAGCATATTGTTTAGTAAATACTCATTAAGTGGTAACTATTCTTTGCAACACAATGAGCAGTGATTTTCAACCTTTTTCATCTCATGGCACACACAAACTAATTACTAAAATTCTGCAGCACAGCAAAAAATAAATTTTTTGCTTTTCTGACAAAAAACAGGTATCACTTTGTTTTTTGTTAAATGTATCTTTTTATTGATTTAAAAGAAGAAGGAAGAGGGCGATAGAAACATCAATGATGAGAGAGAATCATTGATCAACTGCCTCCTGCATACACCCCTTTGGGGATCAAGCCCCCAACCTTGGCATGTGCCCTAACTGGAAATCCAACTGTAACCTCCTGATTCATAGGCTGAAGCTCAACCCCTGAGCCACAAACCGCTGGGCTAGTTCTAATTTTAATTCATTCACAGCAGATGGCTATTGTGTTGGCTCTTGTCATTTTTTTATTTGACAATCTAAAGAAAAAGAGGTCAGTGCCCTTGACTGAATAGTTGAGTATTGCATGTTTTAAAAAGTCTGGCAGCACACTGAGAAAGCAAGCAGTTCAGTGTACTTAAGGTATCTAATCTATCCTCTACCCCAAGCCAGGACTGGGGCTTTCCAACTCAAGAACACTCACCGCCTCGGGGGTTCCTGGTGGCCAGGGACCAGGCCTCAACCCCTCCTGCCTAAGGGCCTTGTCCTGGGTGAAGTGGCCGGCCAGCTTCATGAGCGGGTTGGCACCCCCGCATTCGCCCTCCACCAGCTCCCGCATTGCCATGGTGACCGCCAGCTCTCTGATGGGAGAGAAGGTTAGGAACTCAGGTCCCGTAGTCACACCCAAACCACAACTCAGCCAGTATCTGGAGGAGGCAGAGAGACATCTGTCCCAGGCTAGCCACTGGCCCTTCTCCACCCTGTGCCTCTTGCTGTCGCCGCACCTCTGTCAGAAGTCCGAGAGGGGACCGCTGCTCTCCTGCCGCCCACCCCCCTACACCCCCAGTCAAAGGCCACAGCTTTCAGCCTGGGCCTCCCCAGCGGCCTCCACGACTGCAGTCTCAGGCGGCGGGACTGACCGACAGGCAACCCTCAGAGGGGCGTGGACCCCAGGAGACTACGGGGGACAATTCCGCAACCGGGCTGTACCGGGGTATTGGCAGGGAAGAGTGGGAACGCCGCCCGACCGCAACGCCAGGCCCCCACACTCCCCACGGCCCCACAAGCATCGAGGAGGGACCATCCCCTCCACTAAGTCACCTGAGCCCCTCCCCCAGCTCCGCCAAGCCAGGCCCACCCCTCCCGCGCTCCGGACCACCCAGTCTCCCCGCCCCAGGCGCAGCTCCAGCCCCGTCCCGGGACCCGCGAGGACACAGCAAGGACGAGGAAAGCTCGGTGAACGTGTCCTCAGGTCCCCCAGGCCCTGCGCTCACCGTCGCGCGCCGCGCCACCCGACCCGCCGGGGCACCTGGTGCCGGGCCGAGTGGGAGAGGAAAAGATGGGGCGGGGCACCAGGGGCGGGGCTCAGGCTTAAAGGGGCCGTGACCGCTGGGCTGCGATAGCAGCCTCGCGGAAGTTGTTTAAGGGGCGGGGCCTTAAGGTCAAGAGGCGGCACCACGGGAGCAACCGTGAGTCTTAAAGGGGAAGAGCGCCTTAAAGGGGAAGTCTGGAACCGCTTTGGGTGCTCTTATAAGGATCACGGACTCCAGGACTTATTTGAAGGGAAGCTCAAAGAAGAATGGAGCAAGGAGGGGCTTCCTTAGCTTTGGTGAAAGCCGAGGGCGCTGGATCAGTTCATTCTGGCTCTTCCCTTGGAGGAGCACCGTATAACGCGGGATTTGCGAGGTTCAAATCCGGGGCCTTCCCCAGCCTTCTAGGCCTGTCCCTTTCTAAATCGCCCCTAGCTGACCGTGTACAGTCTCCATGGAGACAGAAGCTGGCCCTCAAGCTTCTGCCACCTCTAGGTAGTGGGGAAAATAGCACTAGATGATGACAAATTTCGTAGACTAAAATAAGGTCCAACGCATGCTGAGACATCAAGCTGGTAACTTACAGGGAAGGTGCCCAGTGAGTCATTCCTCTTCCCTTCTCCCCCCTCGCCACTGGTCACGGTCACCATGGTGACCTTACTCCCACTGTTCCAAACTAGGAAAGCACAGACAAGATGCAAGGAATGATTTTTAATCACGGATTAAGCCTCATACCCCACCATTTGCCACAGTAGTGGCTCTGGTGTCAAACTTCAAGGTCACTGAGAAACCCTGAAATCTCACTTGGCTCCAAGACCAAGGGAATCCTGGTGTCATGCAAAAGGACAGGAGGTGCTCAGGGCTGCTGGTAGATGAGCAGGCACGGGTTAGTGCCAAAAGAACAAAAGTCCCAGTCCAGCCCAGGGTGCAGGAGGGGAGATAGGTAGACAGCAGGTGGGCACCCTGGGCCAGGCTGTCCTGCAGATTGCAAAGGTGGAGGCTCCAGGGGACTCGGGAGGCATAGCTGTGTAAACTTGTTTCGGGGAAAGTAGAGAAACTGCTCCAATACATCAGGGAAACAGAATGGCAGGGCAGGCCTGAAGATTATGCAACAATTCTCCTTTCAGAGGCCCTAACCCAATACCCTTTTCCCCCGGTGCACAATGACATTAGTAGAAGGAAGGCATTGCTGTTGGTGCAGATAAGCTAGCATCATGACCTTAATTCCAGGCGTGTTTCTCATTTTCAGTCCAGTAGTCATATATGCTTTCTTATTATCTTTACAAACAGTTATTTGGGACTCAGTGTTGCTTTAGCCCCAGTCCAAAGGTTATTTTGCCCTGTCTTAACATTCCAAAGGTTTGAGGAATAAGTTCATGTGGGATGGCAGCACCAACTCCATTTTACAGTGGCTTTATATTATTTTTCTACATGCCAATGCTTTACTTAAAAAGCTCTCATAGCCAAGATTCTGCCCATTTTGAGGTGTGACCAAAAGACCACCTGTTTGAACTAATCTCTTTTGTATTAACTGTAGTACCAGGTCAGCTTTGCCCATCCAAATCAAGGTCACCCACAGAAGCTGGCACCCAACGGCCTGTGAGCTCTTGTTTGTTAAGAACCTAAGGGCTCCCATTGCTAAAGCCCCTATCTATTAAAAAATAACCTCGTGTCTGTTTAAAACACACTGGAAAATATTAAAATAGTCATTCTCCTATGGGCATTAGCCACAGTACACTTCTGTAAACTGTCAAGGAGAAAAAAAACATCCAGGTGTCTGACTCCAAAGCATGTGTTCAAAATCGCAACCCCATGCTGCCTGGGATTTGAATGGAAGGAGCTTTAGGGATCTCTAGAACTTCATGGTTTTAAATATCCCATTTACTGTGGCTAGGGATGGTTTTGTGATAATAATAGCTGACATGTTATGTGCTGATTCTGAGTTATTTCAGAACAAGTTCTTATTTAAGCCTCACTCGACCCTTTGAGGAAGTAATTCCCCTTTTAGGAGATGAACCAACGCTTAGAGAAAAAGACAGAGAACAAACACTAAGTTGCTGGGATTTGAACAGAGGCAGGGCTGATAGCAAAGCCCTCCTTAGCCCTGCTCCCCATGACCTCACCTGGCAAGGGGGCCCTCTGTGCTTAGGATTTCCTCAAAGCAACAAGATGGCTCATCAAGAGTAGGGCCCAGAGGGCCTGGCCAGTGTGGCTCAGTGGTTGAGTGTTGATCCACAAACCCAAGAATTCACCAGTTCGATACCTGGTCAGGGCACATGACTGGGTTGTGGGCTTGATCCCAGTAGGGGGCATGGAGGAGGCAGCCGATCAATGTCTCTCTCATTGATGTTTCTATCTATCCCTCTCCCTTCCTCTCTTTCTCTCTCTCTCAAAAAAAAAAGAGTAGGGGCTAGGGGAGAGGGTCCCCGGCCCTGGGCTCTGTGAGGGGACTGCTAACTATCAGGAGACTAGGTAGCATGAGCAGGCCTCAGTCTACCTGGTACCCTGGGACTTTGACCAGTTGTCATCCGGGAGATGTATTACCCTCTCTTCGCTACTTCACGCCTTTGGGACTTTGTCCTCCCTGTAAGCGCCATGGAATGAAGGAAGACTGCTCTTCCTTCAGAGGCCTAATTAAAATTAGAGGTCTTCTCCAATGTTGCTTTGCCCACTAGCAGCCTCTTTCCCCAGAGCCTGCCACGCTGCAGCCCATGGGGAGACCACAGTATAATCGTAACTGCACGTGTTTAAGGGGGAAAGACCACACCTGATGAGGAGACAGGAGAGGGCTGCAGACCTGAGGTGAGAACTTGGCAAATCTGGGCAGCTCTTTGAGACTGGATATTTGGGGCTGGCATTCCCTTATCCTTGTATATTAGAATCCTCACCCAGGCATCATGGGATTTCTACTCCTGTTTTCTCCTCCGCCACATCCCAGAGTCTCCATCACCCCCTCTCCCCCTACCCACTGTTGCTAAATTTAAATTTTCATCTGTCCTTTTCCTGTAGGAAGTGGGTATTTTAAGGGAGCGACAGCGTGGTGCCTCAGGAGATGCAGTGACACGAGTGCTGTGAAAATAATCCTGCTAGCTCCTCCTCTCTATCTGTCAGATGCCTCCACCCACCTGCCAGGGACTCGCCCAAAGGATGCTGGGTGAGGAGAGGGTTCCCAGGAAGCGGAGTTCAAGAAACCGGGGAAACCATACCCGCAGTGCACCGAGAAACAGAGTAGACACAAACTCATCCTCAGTAACCCCTCGGAGACATCCCAGGATCTGAGGGATTCACCAGGTCAACATATAGTCCAGAGGAGTCCTGAGGTATAAGTCTGGGGGATCTTATAGGGGACACACTTTGGGAAGCAAACACGGATATTACATTCTGAAGGGTATATAAGGTCTTCCATAGCTCCTAGAAGACCGAGAGCAGAAGTGTTATTCTTTTCCTACCCAACAAAGTTCCCAGGGTGGGGGCTAGTGGGTGGGGCAATGGAGGGTTCCGAATTCTTGCTGATTGGTGCATCAGCCTGAAGGTTGCAGGGTGGAATGGAGACTCCTGACGTGTGCAGAGCCCTCCGGCATTTACACACTACCAGTGAGTGTGTGTGCCTAACACCCAGGAAGCACAAGGGTGAGTTTCCGGGTCTCTGGTCTGGTAACAGGAAGGACACACTTTGTTCTTGAACTCATGGTTACCATATCTGCCTCTACATCATGGCTTTTCCCAAAGGCATAGCTCTTTGTCTTGCATCTTTTCGGAAGCTAATTAATTTTCATTGCAGAGAGAGGTTTTCAGAGGAAAACAACCTTCCAGTGCAGAAAAATGGAGTCAGGCCAAAGGAGATGTGTTGGCTACTTCGAATTAAATGGGAGTTGGTAAATTGGAAAAACTGCCAAAGACCAGGCACCCTGAGGCTTTGCCAGCTTCTACATGGGAGGTTATGGAGCAGCATTCCAGGAGATCTTGAGCAACAAAATAAAAACCCATTTGGACTGCTGCCTGCTGTCTTTTCTCTGCATGGTCAAAGTTAGCATCTTGCCTCATGCCTGATTCCGTGTGTGTGTGTGTGTGTGTGTGTGTGTGTGTGTGTGTGTGTTTGAGAGAGAGAGTTCAAGGTCTTCTCCAGCCCCAGGCTCCTATGTATACCACCACCCCCACCACAACTCACGATGCCTCTACATGTTCAATTGTCATAGAGGGAGATGGCAGTAACCATATACTGTGATCTGGGGTGTCGGACATGAGGGACAGGAAAGGTTACACCTATAAGACATAATCACAATCATAATCATAATCATGATCAGTGGCTCTGATTCTGGAATCTCCAGGAAACTAATGTAGAATGGTAGGTTTCAGAAGAAACTCCATCCCAGAGGCAGATGATCCAGAAAGGCCAGGAGTCTGGCTGAGATTGGCCAGATGCTAAGAAAAACTCCACGCTGCCATTTGCCATTCTATGCTGCTGATGTGTGTCCATCAAGGGGGGGACAGTTCCCAGTGAGCTCTCCCTCTCCCCTGCCTGTTCCATAGAGGTGTGGCTTAAACTGGAGGTGAATAAGGACCCCGTGCCTACGTTTCAGCCACAGTGCATGGGCTCCAAGGGCAAGCACAGAAATAACAGGATGCACTTGGCTTCAGCTCCTCCGCATGGGAAGCTATGGACTCTGAGACCAGGGAGGGTGAGGATGAGGAGGGATGGCAAAGGGGTGGAGAATGATGTGAACACACTGAAATTCAGGACAACAAAGTCTCTCTCATGCCTCTCTACCTATTGAGCCATCACCTGAGCCTCTGAGGGACTCTGGCTGAACAGGTTTAGCTGCCTCCCACATGGTATTGCCACAGATACAGAAAAGTCAGCTTGGCATACAGGTGGCCCCACCACAGGAGAGACGGCCACAGGGCATCTTCTTGGCCACCTCTGTCCTCTATGCACTGACCTCCCAGGCCAGAGGTCACCAGAGCAGCTCTCCTCTCCCCTTCTACCAAGAAGTCTCAGTGTGAGAGCCATACACACCACCTCATTCATCATTTATGGAGCCCCTACTATGTGCTGGACCCTGTATAATTTGCTGAGGATACAACAAATCTGGTGGTGGAAACAGACATGTACTGCAGTCTAGTAGGAAGTGCTGTGATGAAGGCATAAATAAAAGGTGCCAGAGCTCAGAAGACTTCCTGGAAGAAGCAACATTGGAAGTGGGTCTTCAGTGATAAGTAGAAGATTGCACACAAATAGAATAGATAAGTAGAATCCTATCTAATAAAAGTGTAATATGCAAATTGACTGTCACTCCAACACACAAGATGGCCACCCCCCATGTGGTCAAAGATGGCTGCCCCCATGTGGACACAAGATGGCCACCACAGGATAGCCTGCAGGGGAGGGCAATTGTGGGTGACCAGGCCAGCAGGGGAGGGCAGTTGGCGGCAACCAGGCCTGCAGGGGGGCAGTTAGGCATCGATCAGGCTGGCAGGGTAGTGGTTAGGAGGGGGTGATCAGGCTGGCAGGCAGAAGTGGTTAGGGGCAATCAGGCATCAGGCAAGCGAGCGGTTGGGAGCCAGCAGTCCTGGATTGTGAGAGGGATGTCCAACTGCCCATTTAGGCCCAATCCCTCAAAGGGTCCCAGATTGGAAAGGGTGCAGGCTGAGCTGAGGGATACACACACACCACCCCCGCCCCTGTGCATTAATTATGTTTTATTAACTGCCTCTAGCAGTTAATAAAACATAAACACACAAAGGGGAAAGAACATGCTGGGCAGAGGGAACAGTAGGTGCAAAGACAAAGGCAGGAAAGAACGGGGTGAATTTGGGGAAGTACTAGTGGACTGTGTGACCAGGTGCACAGGAGAGGTGGCAGAGAGTGGCCAGGGAGGGAGGCAAGGTCTAACCTCCCTGGGTTAAGTGCCACCCACAAGGCATCAGAACTTGACTCTGGCAGTGATGGGAAGGAAGGGAAAGTTCTAAGAGGAGAGTGGCATAGCCAGAATTGCACTTTAGAAAGGCCACTCAGATCCAGTCAGGCTGGAATGCAGTAAGACACCAGAGGCAAGGAGAACAGGCTTATCAGTATATTGACAGGCTTATATTGAAGCAACACAGCAACAGCAGTAGAGGAAAGAGAAAGGAAAAGACATGTTGAGAGATTTTAGCGGTAAAAATGACAGGTGTCCTCACCATTTGGACATGAAGTGAAGGGAGAGGGAGAAGCCTAGGCTGACACCCAGGTTTCTGGCTTAGGTAACTGGGTGAAAGGTGATAGGGAGAGGTAAGCAACAATAGAGCAGAATTTGGGTTAAGGTTGAGTCTGAGGCACAAGATGCCTGAGTAGACATATCAATAGGTAATTGTAAATAGAGGCCAGGAAAGAGGTCTGGATGGGAGAAATACATGTGGAAGCATCCACATACAGCTGGTAGTTGGATCCATGGGTAAGGATGGAGCACCCAGCAGAAGACTGGGCACTGGGTGGGGCATGGGATGGGCCAGTGATCTCCACCTCCATCGCACCTGTTAAGAATTCCAGAGAACATTACTGATCCTCGAAACCCCTCATCCCACAGAAAGGAACTAAGACTTGGACCCCTGGTATTTCCTGGGGCAGGGACAGCACAGGAAGGATGCTCCATTACAGGTCCCTCTTCAGAAACATGTCCATCTCATTACTGCTCCTTACCACCTAGGAGACATGTCTCAGAGCCCATCCTCTCTTGCTACAAATGGCAGGGCTGCCTGCCCTTACCTCCTGGACTCCTGGGCTAGGAGCCCATGTGCTCCAGATGGAATGTTCCAAGAGATGGGGAGGGACTGACAGTGACCCCATAATGTCCAGGCATCTGCAGTATCCCCTGAATTACTTATATTTTTCCAGGGAGTGCTGAGGGAAGAAGACGTTGGGAGCCATCTGACCTTGCCTTACTTCCTGTGGCCTGGCAACCTGGTGATGGCACCCAAGAGAACCAGTCCTGCCCACCTCACCTCAGCCCTGCTCATACACCCCAACGGGCCCTGAGACCCATGGGCCCGCCTCCTACACAGTGCCCACATGGGATCAGACAGGCAGGAGGCAGCTCTCGGTGCTTTTTTCTGGTTGTTTTATTTGAAAACCCTCAGGTGTGTACCCTCCCTCACCACACCCATTCCCCTACCACCACCCCAGGACATGACAATGCCACACACACACACACACACACACACACACACACACACACACAAGGCTGTGAGCTACACATGGAACACAGGGGCTGTGCTCAAGACAACATGAAAAAATATACATTATATATAATACATCGGGGCCCCTACTCCCACTCCCACCCCCACAACCTAGCCATGACCGGGTCATGTAGGAAGGGGAAGGGGCTGTAGGACTTCACGCAAGGACAGGAGAGGAAAGAGGACAACAAAGGAAGGAAAGTGGGCACGGTAAAGAAGCAGGGGTCCCCAGAGTGAAACGGACAGAGGTGGGGGATCATAAGAGAAGCAGGAAGGCCCCATGGTGGGAACTGGGGGGAGGAAGGCCTCATGGACAGGAGAGTAGGGAAGTGTGGAGTAGAGGGTTCCTTCAGTCCCACCACTGGCCCTTGCCATTGCTATTGACAGTCCCCCAATACAGAGCATGGCTAGTGGGGGAAGAGACAGAGACATGGGTGAGCTAGGGGACGGCTGCTCTGAGGGGCAGAAAAGGTAGCCAGAGTCTTCCACTGGGGATAGCAGGGGAGCCCAGAGGCATGGGAGCAAGGTGGGCAGGGGGATGGGGAGGGTAGACTCCAGTGGGGCCAACTGGAATTTTGAGATTAAAGGATGCCTCAAGCTCTCTCCCTCTTGGTCTCTCTTCTCTCAGAATGTCCTTCTCTCTTTTCTGAGAGTGTCTCTGTCTCACCAGGGCAGAATTCTCTCTCTCTCTTTCTATTTGGGGAGAGGTGTAGGCCTTAGTAGCGGTGTGGGGGGGTCTCAATGATGCGTCTCTCATCGCTGCTGGGCGAGTCAGCTGCCTCTGAGTCACTGCTGTCCTCATCCTCTTGCTGGCCACCGGCAGCCCCCGCCACACAGGCTTGCCGATTCTGGTAGGACTGGAGAAGGCAGGAGTGAAGAAGAGAGGGGCTCAGTGGCCTGACACACCCCAGAGCCTCTCAGCCTCCCTCACCCCCACCCCGCCCCTCTCCCACCTCTTTCCCCCCTCCTTCCCCGTATAAAACCTTTCTCCTTTCTACTCAGAGGCTCTGCCCAGAGCTTTTCCCCCCAGGGCCTGGCCATTCCTTAGAGGTCTTCGCTGTATATGCTGCAGCTGAATCTTGACCCTTCAGAACTCCCCACTCCCCAGGGCCACTTACCTCCATGGGGTTCACGATAATGGTGAGAGCAGAGTCATCCCAGAAGAGGTCAGGGTCCTTGGGGTCACTGGAGGCCCCTGGGGGACCACTGGCTCCTGAGACACGGCGGTGAAGGGAGTGGATTCTCACCAGGCCCAGGATGACCATGAGCACCAGGAAGCCCACACACACCACAATGATGAGAGTCGCTGCACTGGGGACCACTGTGGGGAGAGCGTGCAGTGAGCAGACCGTGGCCAGGCCCACCTGAGGGGACTCAGCACAGGGAGCAGGGAGGGGGACCTTGGGCAGAGGTTATCTCTGAATAGGAGAAGAGAAGATCGATGATGACTCAGAAGAGGAGACTACCCTGGAGAAGCTAGAAGAAAAATAGAGCCGGGAAAGACCAGAGACCGAGAGAGAAGCTGTCAGCAGAGTGGCTGCTGCTAGAGAGAGAGAGGGAAGGAGGTGTGTAAAAGTGGAGGCAGGCAGGGTAGGGAAGGGCTCCCAGCCCAGTGCTGTCAGGAGCAGCCTTATTGTCAGCGGGGAGAGGGCAAGGTTTGGAACCTGCCCAGGGTATCCTCTCAGGACCACTTGGCCTAGGAATGAGCTGCTCAGTGCCCAGTGGGAGAAGGAGAGATGCAGCCACATGGGCTTAATGGTGTGGGAGGAGAGAATGTCCAAGGCTGGGACAGGTCTAAGGGGCAAGGAGCAGCCCCTTCACTTACCCACCTGGATTGGACTCACTCCTGCTGGGTGCTGCCTCCCTTCTCCTCATGGGCTTAGGGCTCCTGAACCTCCGGGGCCTCTGCTCCTCCCTAACCTCCCTCTGAGGTACACCCCTCCTCGCTTTGGCCCTGCCATGCCTCTGGTCCTGCAGCCCCACTTTGAGGCCCAGGCTCAGGGGAGCATGGATCTTGAAGGGCAGTGAGACATTGAAGGGCATGTGGATTCTCACGTGGACCCTAGAGCTGATGGCGGAAAAGCAGATGTGCATGCACAGGTACATGCCCAGGAAGACTGTGCGGGCACACAGCTGGACAAAGGTCGCCATACACTGCACCCAAGCCAGGCCTCTGCTGGCCCACACCGCTGCCTGCACCAGCCACCTGGCGGCCTGCTCACACACCAGAGTCAACGGGATGCGTCTAAGGGTCTCCAGAAAGGCAGCGAAGAGCCATAGGTGCAGTGTCACCCAGCTCCCTGCCAGCTGGGCACACCAAGCAACCCCTTGAAGGAGCATGTAAACAGCACAGATGTGGACTGCAAGGGCCACAGAGCGAGCAGCTGTGAGCACAGCCCTGCCCACCCCCTGCACACACACAAACAGCCCTCGGAGAAGCCGGAGGAGGCAAAGCAGGAGAGCCCACAGCCCCAGGGAGAGCAGTTGGAGGCAGAGACCCCACACATGCACACCCAGGCCCAGGGCCCTCACAGGCAGCTGCGTCACTACACTCCACATGGTGCATATCCTGCCCACCGTCTTTGCTCACAGCAGCTCACCCTACCACAGAGACTCCATGAGGCCCAGACTCTGAGCAGTCCTGTTGCTGAGGAACTATTAAATGCATGGGTCACACACACACACACACACACACACACACACACACACACACGTTATGTTCCGGTAACAGATATACCTCCTGGACCTGAATTTACCCTCAGCCTGTAAGACTCACATGTCAATAGACAGGGCAGAGCGCAAAGCAGCACACAGCACAGGAGCCCCACACACGCTGCTGCAGTCCCCTGCTTGTGGCAGCCAGCACACTCATGCTGCCACCACACATACCACCACACGCTCCAGGGCCAACCAGGTGTGTGAAGAATGCCCTGCCTGAGCAGGCACACTAGCTTCACACCTCCCTGAGGCCACCCTGATGGCTCTCTGCCGAGTTGGTCCCTGTCCCGACTCATAGCCCACTTGGAGCCACTCTCCAGCTAGAGCTGACTCTGCCTAGCAGGGCAGGCAGCCTCCCTGGGCACTGGCTCCAGGGCAGAGATGAGCCTGGCTGAATCAGCATTTCTCAATGGCCTGGGCATGGGGGAGGAAGGAAGAGAGAGACAGAGAAGACCTTTCTACCCATCTGCAAGAAATAGTCCCTCCCAAGTCTCCACACCAATGAGCAAGATGGAGGAGGTGGGGAGGCACCAGCAGAATGCCCCTGTAGCTAAGCCCAGGCTCCAGGAGTGGAGGCCACAGCAGGTAAACTTGCTCTGGGCACAATGATGACAAGCCAAACCTTCTGGTTTGTACCTTAATCAAATGCATTTGGTCCTCTGAGACCCCAGCCTGGCGAAGGAAATCACAAGTTGATTGCCAGGACTAAGAAATGATGCAGGAAAGACAAAATGCCAACACTCTTATCTATAGGCCAATGAGCATGGTTCATTAGTTTAAAATGAGCAAGGAGGCCAGGGAGATAGGAGGATTTTTAAATTAGCTACAGACAAAAATCAAGAGTTTAACAATGAAGCAACCTTTCTTGCTGCATTAGATCTGAGCAGTTACCTCTGGCCTTGAATGACCTCCATAGTCAACATGAAAGGGTGTTTTAGCAAATGGGCCATGTGAACTCCTGGCTTCAACTGATGGTGAGAACACTGTGCAGAGCCCTGTCCACAGCTCTGCATGGTGCCCCCTTTGTGAAGACCATCAGGAGAAACCTCTTTCTGCCCTGGGTCCCAGGGCTTCTCCTGAAATTCTGCTTGGCTCCTATCCTATGACGTTCATAACTTCTCAGGTTCCTCTTCGCTTTAGCGACAAGGAAGCTCAGAGTCAATATTTGACCCACTCTTGCAACTGCACAGTCTCCGAGTATTTTATGAACTGGTTTTATCTTATTCTTCTTTCATCTTTCTGCCACACTTCCTGATTCATTTTCTACCTTTATCCTATTACATTGTACGTCTTTCTGAAAAGCCTTGTAGGAAACAAAGTAGGGAAATGGTTCCCAAACCTTGCCGCACATTGGAATCACTTAAGAATCTTTGAAAACCCTGATGCCTGGCTCCCACTGCCAGACATTCTGATTTAACTGGTATGGAGTGTAACCTAGGCACCAAACGTTTTTACAGCTCCCCAAGTGATACTGATGAGCATCAAACTTTTGGATGACTAGATAAATACTACCTTCATCATTTTGTCTCACCCTTCTCAGACAACCTTATTCTCCCTAACCCAAATTGCCCTAAACCACCCACCCACCCACAATATTCAAATTCTCATTCTTTCTCATAACCACACAAAATTCCTTCTATCCTTCAAGGTCAAAGTTCAAATTCTATGTGCACCACAAAACATTCCCTGACTGCCCCCCTTCACACTGATCTCTGTTTTCTGATGCTCTTAGGAACTTCAGGGAAATCCACCTCCTGTCTCTTTGGAGGAAATGGTATCTCTCACTGCTTCTGCCTGGCTAGAGGAATTTGACATTGCAAAGCCATAATTCTATAATACCACTCTTGGAATTGGGTGGGGGAGAAGATGGACTGCCTTCAGGAGGGTTTTATGAGGTGGATCTCCTGGTAAGCTCAGGAGATGTCATCACAATGACCCCAGGTAAACCATGAACTCTGCACAATACTCAACCCAAAATAAAGGGGAAAGCAAAAGCAGGCTGCCGCTCTCAGTTAGGATCTCAGAGCAAGTTTGGTTGGCCTGCACATCAGCTCAGAACAGTGGATGGGAAGGTGAAGTGAGAATAATACTGACACACCCTGCAGCACAGCCAGCTGGGGAGGATGAGGGTGAGGGTAGGAAGCGCTGGGGTAGTTAGAGAGGGACCTCCCCTGGACCTCATGCCACAGAAAACAAAGACTGGAAAATCTCGACAGGCCCAGCAACAATGCCAACAAGGAACAAGATTGAGCTTAATCTGTGTAGCAGGAACCAGTATCCAACCCAGACAAGGTTGAGTGGGCCAATTCTGAGGGAAATAACTGGAGAAAGAGCTAGGGAATCATGAGATGAAGAAAAAAGTTGGCCCTGAGAGTCTATTGAACACAAACAGGTTTAGTTCGCTCACATCTCTCTACCAACTAAAGGCCGAGTGAAGCCTGGCCATCATGGCTCAGTGGTTGAGCATTGACCTGTGAACCAAGAAGTCATGGTTTGATTCCCAGTCAGGGCACATGCCCAAGTTGTGGGCTCCATCCCCAATGTGGGACTTGCAGGAAGCAGCCGATCAATGATTCTCTCTCGTCATTAATGTTTCTATCTCTCTCTCCCTCTCCCTTCCTCTCTGAAATCAATAAAAATATACACTGAGTGGCCAGATTATTATGATCTCTGAACACATAATAATCTGGCCACTCAGTATATATATATTAGAGGCTTGGTGCATGAATTCGTGTGTGGTTGGGGTCCGGCCAGCCTGGCCAGGGGGAGGGGACATGGACGGTTGGCCAGCATGCCTGCTGGTCGAACTCCTGGTTGAGGGGACAATTTGCATATTAGCCTTTTATTATATAGGATGTACACTGAGTGGCCAGAGTATTATGCGTTCAGAGATCATAATAATCTGGCCACTCAGTGTATTTTTTTTTTTTTTTTTTTACGACTTGAGCAGACTTTATTTTGCAGGCAAGAATGCAATGGACAACGTGAGGGTGATCATTACACTGAGCTCTCAGTGGCGAGGTGACTCTCGGCCAGAAGAGGGCTGAGACAACCTCTGGTCTGAGAGGTCCAGGTTCACGTCTAAGAAGGTGTACACATTGTAGTCATGATGCTGGAGGCTCCTGTAGGTGGTGTTGTCAAACGGCTCGGCAGGAGCGGTGGCTGGAGCGGCAGCTGGTGCAGGCTCCTGTGTGTCCTGCTGGTCTCCCACTGCGTTGCTGAGTCTTCCATGATTTCACCCTTCGCCTCAAGCTTTAGTACTGTTGTCTTTTCATGGAGAACGTCTTTATTATGAACAGGAACTGGCTTCAAATTTTTCATTGGTACCTGATCTTCCAAAATCTCTTTGTTAGCCTTTGAGAGTCCTTCTATTGCCTGCTTCCCCAAATTTTCCTTTTTGAATGGGAAAAAAGGCACCTCCCCATCAGGCTCTGGGACTTGTTTTTCTAAGCTTCCTCCTCTGGTCTCAGGAGGAGTTGCTTGCAGCCGTCTTCCTGCGCTGGGTTTCTTCTGTCAATTGAGTGGGCACTGGGCCACCACTCGGTTGTGTAGATAACCCTGATTTTGTTCGGTCAGATGAAATTTTTACCCTCAAGGGGCTTTTGGCTTTCATCTATTTTATTCGAGCTAACTATTTTCTACAGGTTTTTTTTCCTTTACATTTTGCTTCATAAACTCTTCACCTACTTGTGACTTGGGTACTGTGGGTTTTGCTTCATCTTTCTTGTCCTTTAATGGCATAATGGAGGTCCCTTTCTTTGCCTGATGGGGCTTTTCTGGCAAGGGGAGGTCCAGTTGTGGCTGTGGTGACCAGGTTTTCTCTTTTGCTGATATTGAAATTTTGGAGGCTCTATTTTCAAAGGAAGGGGAGGCCTCTGATTTTGAAACCCGTCCTTTGCCTTTGCTCATCAGTTGAGAATCAACTCCTGAGCCATCTTTCTCCTCGTCAGACTCTGAATCAGAGGAGCTGGATGAAGATGACGATGAAGATGAACTGTCCGTCACTCTCTTGCTCTTTTGAAGAGCTTCTGAATCGGAGCCCTGTTTTCTGAATGAAGATGGAACTTTTTCAGGAAACTCTACCAAAGTCTTTCTTGACAAAAACTTTGCAACCCCGTCATCTTTGAATAGCACGTTGCCACCAGGGTTAGGGCTAGCTACTGTCCCACCTTGATTCACAATTGATGAGTAAGAACTGGGTGAAGTTAAGTTTTTAGATAACTCAGCTGCTGTTGGAGTGGTTAGTAGTTTGCCCCTCTCTTTTGGGTCCACTACATTTTTTGGTGGACTTTGTTTCTTGGAATTTGGTGGCAGTCCCTTGTCCCTCTTTCCTGATTCTGCAGAGAGAGAAGCTGTAGACACAAGTCCTCGAAACACTTGTCCTTCCAGAAGCAGAGTCTTCAGCACATCGGCTAACCCTTGCTGCGGCAGAACAAAGGCCGCCATCGCGGTGACTCCGAGGCTGGCCGGCCAGAGCTCAGTATATTTTTTAAAAAACTGGAGTGAAGCTTCTTGGAACGTCTGCAACTTGGTTATGCCTTGTATTCCCTCTTCATCCCTATTTCCACCTGCTCTGCCATAGTGTCAGAGTAAAACACTTAAAAAGGCTTCTGCAGAAGAAAGAAGGGAGGCAGTACCAGGAATAACAATGCACAAAGGATAGTGTAGCAGTGGCCACTGCCCAAGGCGAGGAAGCCAGACTAAGTAAGAAGCCCTGGGAAGCTCTAGAAAATATTGAGGCTAATAACAGTGTGTGTGTTTTTTTAAGCATCAAATATAAATGGAGAGAGTATGAAGTGCACAGGCTCTGGAATTGCTGCCTGGATTTTAATCCTGGCTCTATCATTTTCTAGCAGTGTGATCTTAGTAAAGTATTTAACCTCTCTGGGCTTCCATTTCCCTGCCTTTAAAGGGGATAATTCTAGTACCTATTTCATTTGCTGTTTGTAAGGACTAAATGAGTTAATATGTGTAAAAGCCCACAAGCATAGTGCCTGGCACACATGGATGTGTTTGCTGTTCTTATTACTAAATATATTGAAGGGAGTGAGGTACTTTCAGGGTCGTGTTCACTGACCAAGGACTTCTTCCCACAAAGCATTCTTGGAACTCTTTAAGGAATTGCCTCCAGAGCCTGTGATACACCTTTCAGACGTTTTTTCAAAAGTGACAAATCTGTGTCCTGGAGAGTAGGTTTAATGATTAAAAACGCAAAATGACATCCGCGCCAACTCTGACAAAACTGGATGCTGAAGTTGGGTAATACTGAACTGGGCCAAAAGCATGGTGCATCCAAAAAAGTAAAAATAAAATAATATAAGTGCAACCTCATCAATTGGCTTTGAAAGCCATCAAAAATGGGATTTAAAAATCATTTTTAGCAATATCAGAATAATTTTTCAGCTTTTAATAATGTGGGGGAAGACTCATTTTATAGTATTTGGTATAAATCTCAAGTTGCAAAATAATAGGATCCAAACTTTGTAAAAAGGAAAATAAAATGGGGATAGGAAAAAAACTGGCGCATAATATACCATATTAAAATGGTTTCCTCTCTGTGATAAGAATCGTGGCCGAGTTTTCTTCTTTACACTTGCAGTTTCTGGTTTCTCTGCTCTTAAGCAACTCTTACTAGTACATGGGAATTTAAAAATTGTGTCACTGGTGAAGAACCATGGCCAGGGAAGGAGATTGCTTTGAAGGGCAGCACCTCATCTGCATATTTACACACTTGCTCATTTGGATTTAGAAACAGTCTTATGACTTTGTCCATAGCACGTGATTACACATGTAATAGTGCCAACTTTCCCCTGGGGGGTAGGAACAGTATCCTGTAATTCTTTTAGATTCCTGATGGTACTTTAGGACAGTGTTAGTACATAATAGCTGCTTAATAATACTTGATAACTTCACTACCAAGGGTCCCTGGGCCCGGGGTTTATGGATATTATTGTGGGAGGGCAGCAGGGACAACAAAGGCTTGGCCTACCCCACTTACTGACTTCATGATTCCCAGCATGAGTGCCCCTGCAATGACACATGGCGCACGTTCTTCACAAGGGAAAGGTGATGATCCAGGGGAATAAAGGAACTGGAATACAGCCCTCAGGTACCACAAGGGAGCAGAACCTACTGCTCCACCCTGTCCTCCCCTTCCAGGGGTGGAGGGGGAGGGTGCCTGTGCCCAGCCCCGTCCCCTGCCACCTGCCCACCCCGCACAGCCTTACGTACTGGAGTTTCGGTGGGAGCTGGCCAAGCTATGTCCAGCCATCTCAGGAGGAAGCAGGTGACCACGGTGCAGGAACTGCTGGGAGCTGAGCACGTGGCTCGGGTGGGCAACCCGGTTCATGCTGTGCAGGACGTTGACCTGGGGAGGAAGGGCTTGGTGGGCACGCACTCCTCCCCAGGTCCAACTCCGTCTCCCAAAAGCCCTCTCTTAACCACTGCCCCACAGCTGCTGCTGCCCCACCCACCATCGGGGCCAGGAGTCCTCCCTGCTGTCATTTCCATTCCCACCGCCTATCGGCTCAGTCTACTCCACCCTGGCTCCTCCACCCTGTGGAAGGAAGGAGACTTTCTAGGTACCTCTACTATGAATTCATTGCTGGAGTAACGACCATTCATTTCTGAGCAGGAAAGCCGGAATTTCCTGGCATAGAGGGCAGCTCCGTGCCGCAGCCTATAACGAGCCTGCCTCAGGATCTCTTCATACACAGTGATGCTCTCCACCCCTGGAGAACAAGCAAGCAGCTCAGTGCAGGAGTCAGCGAAGAGGCCCAGGGCGGACTCTCTCTCCGACTCCCACCAGCCTAGAGTGGGTTACTCCTCCCTTAAACGGGAGTTCTCAGAGGAAGCGATGTCCCCTCTGCCCACCCCACCCCCTTCTCCCCCCACACCTGGCTCTAATGGACTGGGATGGGCTGCATTTCCTGCTCCGGTTTCCTCTCTAATGCTCTGTGGCTTCTGAGTAGGGATGGAGAGAAGGAAACCAGGACCCTCCGCAGCACATTAGGGAGGTGGCAAGCAGGAGAGAAACAGAGAGAGGAGGAAATACAGAAATCACCAGGGAGGCTCAGGGACTGGGAATGGGAGGGAACTGGTGATGCCAATCAGTTTCCATCCTCCCTTATGGAGGATCCTTTGGAGAAGAGCAGGCTTCCTTTGGAAGTTTCCAAATCATTCCCACTAGTTAGATGACCACCTAACAGAAAGCTATGCTGTTTACATAAGATGAGTGAGATGGAAGACAGACAGGATGGCTGGTATCAAACAGCTAGAGAATTAGGAAGCTAGTCAAAGAAGGCTCGGCCAAAGGAGAGGTGGAGGAGAGCCAGGCTGTAGAGAGAAGAGGGAGAAAGGACCATTTGGAGCCTAACCCTCAGTACATCTCCTCCAGGGTCAATCTAGAAGCCAAACAATCTTCCAGGCTGGGAAGATGCGAAATGTCACTTGGCCACAACCCTGGACCTTGAAGGGGGACCCTCTGGATTTCCCGTACTTGATCATGGGGAGAACACACAGAAAAAGAGGACAGGCTCTCGGGCCCCACTGACCAGCAATGGTGATGTAGGCAGACGTGTTGGTGAGCTCCAGCCCTCGCTGCTGCAAGGATGCCATGTCCAAGAGCAGACTTTCCCTCTCCGGGTCTAGGTCATCCCCCACCAGAGAAATCTCACAGCCGTCCAGGTTGTGCACAATCTCATCCGACATGCGTGTATCCGTCACTGGATTGGAGAGAGTCAGGATCTGGGTCAGAGCTGAGGCCCACCTCATGGCCACTCTTCCTTCCCTTCCAGGGTCATTCCCTGGAAGTCAGCTTTATTTTCAAGAACGCCATTACCCAACAATTTCCATCCACCTGTGAGCCTCCTACTGGCTCTTCTTCCTAATGGCAAGTGTTTCTAGTCAAACAAATGCAGGATGAAGTTGCTGCTCACATCCAGCCCCAGATTTTCTCCCTCACTCCGGTGCCAGATAGGGACCCTCCTCGGGATGATCTCACTCCCTGGAGTCATCCTTACCTGTTCCCTGCCAACTCTCATCCTTTTTGGCCTCCACCTGGTGAGAAATGGAGCAAGTGATTTGAAGATCTGGGAACAAAGCGACCCCCTCGGATCCCTCGAAGTCCACAGCTGGGCGGGCAAAGTGAGCAGTGCCACTCAGCAGGATCTGGGGGGCATCGGGCTGGAGGACAACCACGTAGCCCTCCACTTCGGGGATGGAGACGCAAGACTCTTCACTGAAGCACCTATGTGAGAAATGGGGAGAGGCAGCTATGACCCCAAAACCCCCTCCCTTATAATCTATATTCTGTTTCATTCCTCTGAACCTCCACCTCTACATAGAGCAGCCCATGTGGTGAGGGGAGGAAAGGGGGATAGTGTCTCTGCACCACCACCATCACCCCCATCACCCCCAGTAGTAGAGCTGAAGAGAGAGATACTGTCTCTCATGAAGATGCTACTGCAAGAAAGGCAGGGGCAGAAAGTCAGGCAACCCTAACCTAAGGGGATGACCACATCACCAATGTCTTACCCCAAAATTATGGAACATCTGGCAAACTTATAAGCTGAGCTTACAAAAATGTACATACATACACACACAGTTCTTTATCCAAGAGATTTTTTTTTATAGTGTGTTTAGTACACTATCTGGCAGATATATGCCTCAAAATATACTACCACAAAAGGAGGTGGGGACCTATCAAAAGATGTTTGCCATCTTGAGGAGTCTTCTGTTGACTCTTTTTATATCAGAGTAGCACACTTTGGTAGGTGAATTAATCTGACTACCTGGGACCTGCATCTACCTTCCCATGAAGCCTCGCTGATCTTGGTGCCGATACAAACTCTCCCTAGAAAACTCAGCCAGGCTGAACCAACCAACAGCACAGCAGCTCAGGAACATGCTCCCAGGATCCCCACTCACCCAATCCTATATTCATCCTATCTCATAAAAGAGTAATATGCAAATTGACCATCACTCCAACACACAAGATGGTTACCCTCATGTGGTCAAAGATGGCTGCCCCCATGTGGACACAAGATGGCCAGCAGGGGAGGGAAGTTGGGGGGGACCAGGCCTGCAGGGGACGGCAGTTAGGGGTGACCAGGCTTGCAGGGGAGGGCAGTTAGGGGCAAATAGGCTGGCAGGGGAGCAGTTAGGCATCAATCAGGCTGGCAAGGGAGTGGTTAGGGGGTGATCAGGCTGGCAGGCAGAAGCGGTTAGGGGCAATCAGGAAGGCAGGCCGGCGAGCAGTTGGGAGCCAACAGTCCTAGATTGTGAGAACTGGGCCTAAACAGGCAGTCAGACATCCCTCGAGGGGTCCCAGATTGGAGATGGTGCAGGCTGGGCTGAGGGACACACACCCCCTCCCTGGTGCATGAATTCCATGCACCAGGCCTCTAGTAAATAATAATCCTCACAGCATTTGCTGGTTTGTGAAGCATTTTACCCATGTGACTTCATTTATCTTTATTTTAATGCTGTAGGACAGGGATAAGAAAGCAAAGCTTTTAGGTCAAGCACCTTGGCCACATAAGAAACACATGTCCTAGTCAAGGCTTAAACCACTCTTCTTATTCCAAGTCCACAATCTTTCCACTAAACTAAACCACAGCCATCATTTGGGTTCACACCACCCCAATCTATAATAATAAAAGTGTAATATGCTAATTAGCCCAGATGTCCTTCCAGACGAAGCTGGGGCTGCGAGGGAAGCCTGGGTCCCAGCTGCCAGAGGGAAGCCAGTGCTGGCAGCCAGGGGAAGGAAGGCCTACTCTTGCACAAATTTCGTGCATCAGGCCTCTAGTTTATTTATAAAGAAATGTCCCCTTGAACAAGGACTCTTCATAAAGAAGTTGATGGCAGTATCTCCTAATTCAGGGGCAGTGCTTATGGTCCACATGCTTATGCCAACTGAACTGATTTTGCTAAGAGGACCATTCTTAGTGAGGCTGAGCATGCCCAGCTTGACTGTGGGAGCCAAAAGAGAGAAGGGTAGCCTCAGCAGACACAATGAGCTCAGAGCCCCTAAAGGGACCAATGCCACGGCTTACTGAGCTCCTGTGCCACAGGGAGCGGGGGCTACAACAGTCTGCATGGTCATGCAGAGGGCCCCAGGTCAAAGCCTCTTGGAAAACAGTCCCAAGCTGACCCTGGGAGCACAGCTCCAGCAGACATTCCCACTTCGATGAGCAATCCAAAGGATGCAAAGGGGAACAGGGGGCTGGCCCCAACCCAAAGGCACCAATGATCTGGTTGAGAGATTCGATATGGTGCACAAACCTTAAAACAGGGGTAATCACGGTCACCATCACATGAGAGGAACAAGTAAAAACCCATGAGAAGTCAGAAAGGGAGAGATTATTCCTGGCTATGATGGGGACAGGACATTTGGCAAGCGAGGGTAGGGACAATCGAGAAAAGTAGCAAGTGAGCGAACCTTTCAAGGAAGGAGGACTTTACTTCACAGAAGGTGAGGAGTATGCTCAGCAGGTAGAGAAACAAAAGGCAGGAAAGGCCAGGACCAGATGGTTGAGATCTTTGAGTGCAATTTTTGTGCAGTGGGCAAAACAAAGCCATCAATGTCTTCCTCATTAGAGAAGTGATAGGATGAAAATTCTGATTTAAGATCACTAAACTAGCCTCAGGGAAAAGGGGAAACTGAAGCTAGAATACTAGAGATGGGTCACCTAGTTGGAAGACTAGGGCAGTAGGACAGGTGGGAGAGAATTAAGAGCCTGGGCTGGAGTTGTGATAGTAGAAATGGAAAAAGAAGAGACGGCCCTGGCTGGAATGGCTCTGTTGGTTAGAGCATTATCCCATGCCCTGAAGGGTTGCTGGGTCCATTCCCAGTTAGGGCACATACCCAGGCTATGGGCTCACGAGTATGAAAAGCAACTGATTAATGTTTCTCTTTCACATTGATATCTCTCTCTTCTCTCATCAATGACAAATATATCCTTCAGTGAGGATTTTTTTAAAAATACTTATTTAAAAAAGAGATAGATTCCAGACAGCTGGCACAGAGGTGACCTGGCAACTGATGGGGCATGGAGGAAAAGGACAGGGAGGCATTCAAGATGACTTGTAAGCTTCAAGTCCAGGTGATTGCAAGGATAGACACACCTTTACAGAAATAGAGAATTCAGGTGGGAACGCTCGTCTGGGCACTGAAGTTCGTTATTTAAGCTTTAGCTCGCTTTTTCTGAGGCACTGAAAGAACTTCTAGATAGAGATTATAGAAAGCTGTGGAAATTCAAGAGCTGTGGGAAAAAGGACAAAGCTAGAGAAAAAGATGGGGTAGCATCTGTTCTGGGGTTAATGCCGCAAGTAGATGGGCTTTCTAAAAAGAGATTAAAATAATAATAAAAGCCGAATAGTTGCATTAACCTGGCTTTAAATGGACAGAAGCCCAAGAACTGAACGCTGAAGTTAGGGAAGCCACCTGAACTAGGGCAAGGCTATGCGTCAGAGAAAAGGAAATGCTGGTAGGTATCTGTCTCTCCGTTTTCTCATTCACACATGCGCACAAACACACAACCTCTATATTTTCCCCCACAACCTCAAGAAAGTATTAGGGTAGCACTAACCAACCACATGGAAGCACTAAGAAATGGGGAAATGAGAGTTCATTCTTTCTTAACCTCAGCAAGAAAACAACTGTACTAAAGGATCAATGTCAGTTCCCAGCCCTTGGATAAAAGCCTCTTCCCTGGGCACGACAGAGGTCTGAGGGATTCAGATAAGCCCGTCAACAAAGGGGATGACAACTCCTCACCCTGTGGGACTACACTTACCGAGCTCCACCCTCAGCTAAGAGACAGCCCTCCCTCCTGACTTGGTCCTTGGCTGACTAAGGAGGATTAAGCCCTTGTTAACTGGATGACAGCCCTCTAACACCTGGGGTTCTGACTAGAACATGATGGGACACATCCTCAGCTCTGATCTGTGCCCACATGACTTCATTCACCTGTGGCCTTCAACTCCACTTCGTGACCACACCACGGACCAGCAGCCAGATTTCCAAAAGCCCCCTGCCCCTGCCTTCCACTGCTCTAATTGTGAGGCCTGATCATTACACCCAGTCACTGCCTAGGGCTCAGAGCTCTCTCATCTCTAAACCCACTCCCCTCAAGATAGGGACAAGTCAGCGGTATTAATCTTCATACAGCTTATGGAGAAACTGAGGCAGAGTAAAGAAGAGAATGCTTACACAAGAATCCTGTCTCGTACATTGTGTAATCCACCCACTAGATGGCAGTATCTCCTAAAAACTGCCCCATAAACATAATAAGGGGTGAAAATGCCCTTATAATAAGAGCCAACATTTGCAGAGTAGGCATTCTGCCAGGCGTTTGATCTGGATTATATCATTTAGGTTATAACAATTCCATGAGTTACATTCTATTGTTATCCTTGCTTTATAGCATTTGTTCGATGTGAAAAAGCTAGTAATATCTGTGTCCATAACTATTATGCTTTCATTACCTCTCAATCTGTATTTTTAAACACCAATATACTTAAACCTTGAAGTAACGTATAATTTTTCTTTTAACGATTTCAAAATAATTCACTTAAAATGTAAAGGTCAGCAAACTTTTTCTGTGAAGGGCCAGACAGTAATATTTTCAGCTTTTTGGCCATACAGTCTCTGTCCCAACTACTCAGCCCTGCCATCACAGTGGAAAAGCAGCCATAAACAATATGCAAATGGATGGACATGGCTGTGTTCTAATAAAACTTTATTTACAAAAACAGACAGCAGGCCAGATTGAGACTTAGATCATCCAATCTGACCTTGCAAGAGCTTGATGAATCAAGGTTAAAATAGGTGAAGCAACTAGAGCCATTTGCCTGATATCTTCAAGGCAATGATTATTGAGTCAGAATTAATATCAGCTCTCCCAGCTCCCAATCCAGTTCCTTCCTTGTCCCACTTTACATATCAGCAGAGAAGCACCAAGAAGTTTAAAACCCCCAAGTCCCGGAAGTGTGGCTCAGTGGAAAAAATAATGCATCCATTGCTGGGAAATCAGTCTAGTCCAGGCTATGTTAACCGAGCAGGTCAAGTGTCCTCTCCCCATCCATTAACTGAGCTACCCTGACAGCCAAAGGGTTCTGACAGTCTGTCCCTACTCTGTGATTTGCCAACCCCACCCCAAACTCACTTGACGGCAGTGGTGAGACGCAGAGGCCTGACGCCAGGCGTGGCAAAGCGCAGAGTGTTCATGTAAGCCACATGCTGCAGGGCATGGTTGAAGGTCTCCACATCATCCCCCTCCAGGGTGAGCAGGGACTGCGAGGGGTTCACGTGGACCTGGGTCCCAGACACAGACACAGCTGAGAGCAGGCCCAGGAGGCAAGAGAGGAAGGGAGCCGAGGTAGAGAGGTGGGACAAGGTTGGGGGTCAGGGAGCATGTCTGGAAGGACAGGGCTGGAGGAAGGGGATATACCTTCATGCCTTTGCCCAGGCTCTCGAAATCCCTATAGTCCAGCCCCTCCCGACATGCATAGAGGCACTCGATGACCTCGCGGCTCTCCAGGCGGCCTGAGCGCACGCTGAAACCAGCCAGGTAGCCATGAAAGTAGTGGTGGATCAGCAAGGGGTCTCCTAGGGCAGGAACACAGGGGCAGACGGGAGGTGAGAAGAAAGGAGGAATAGAACAAGGAAAGGGACTGAGAGAAAAGGAAAAGAAAGGGCACAAGGCTTGAGAAAGAAAATACAAAGGAGAAAGGTGGAAACTAAAAGAAGGGAAGAAGAGAGATGAGAGAGAAATGAGGCTAAGTGGGAGATTGGAGAAGGCAGAGAGAGAATCTATAATGATAAAGGCGTAATATGCTAATTAGACCAGACAAAGCCGGTGGCTGCAAGGGCCGAGTCAAGCCGCTGCAGCTGCGAGGGCTGAGCCCCTTGTACAAATTTCATGCATCGGGCCTTCAGTACAGAATAAAACAATGGGAGAAAAGGGTGAAAAATAGAAGCAACGGAAATGAGAAAAGCTTCCAGGACAGGAAAAAGGGGAAGAAGAAAAGCAAGACCTAGGGAGGAAAGAGGAGACACAATGAGGAAAAGGAGGAGACTGCAAGAGAGGGCATCTTCAGAAGCATGCAAGGAGACCAGGGTGAATATGTGTGAGCTTCACAGATGCCCAGATCCTCCTGTGTGACTGACTCCCGCCTCCTGCGTTTCAGCGAGAGAAACCCTTCACTTCATTCTGTAGGCAGGATAGGACACCCAGAATCCAGCCAAACTCCATCTGGCCACTCACCAAGGAAACCCTACCTTGCTCAGAGACTCTGCCCCCTGGTGGCATGGGAAGCAGTAACTAACAAGGCTGAACAGGATTTGGTGTGGAAAAGGGAGTGCAGAACAGAAAATTAAGGTGAGAACTCTCTGGTCTCCAGTTCTTATACACAGAGTACCTTGTGTGGCATCCGTACTGTTGTCTCCACCTTTTTCTTTCTCCTTATTCTTCTCCTCTGGAGGAGGAAAAAAAGTGGCAGTGAGCTCAAAGTTGTAAGGACAGATTGACAGAGAGGAAAAAGAGGTCTTCCCTGCTCTGGCCTGACCTTGTAGGACTTGCAACCTCTTTATTTATTGATTTGAGAGAGAGAGAGAGAGAGAGAGGCAGGGAGAGAGCGATTTGTTGTTCCACTTATTTATGTATTCACCTGAGGCCTGGTGCATGAAAATCATGCACTGGGGGGAGGGGTCCCTCAGCCTGGCCTGTGCCCTCTTGCAGTCCAGGATTCCTCGGGGGATGTCTGACTGATGGCTTAGGCCCTCTCTCCATGGGAAGTGGGCCTAAGCCAAATCAGACATCCTTAGTGCTGCTGCAGAGGCGGGAGAGGCTCCTGCCACTGCTGCTGCACTCACCAGCCATGAGCCCGGCTTCTGGCTAAGCAGCGCTCCCCCTGTGGGAGCACACTGACCACCAAGGGGCAGCTCCTGCATTGAGCGTCTGCCCCCTGGTGGTCAGTGCGCATCATAGCAACCGGTCAGTCCATCATTCCACCGTTCGATCGATTTGCATGTTAGCCTTTTATTATATAGGATTGGTTGTTTCTTGGATGTGCTACTGGGGATCAAACTGCAACCTTGGTGTATTGGGACAACCAACTGAGCTACCCAGCCAGGGCCTCAACCCTTTTTTTGTCATGTCTTAATCCCTCAGGCCTCTAGTATAGACAAACCCCCAAATATGTTGCTGAGGAAACACAAGGGTTCTGGTAAGACAGACCGACACACACGCTCTCCCAGAAGTAAAAAAATAAGTGAAAGAAAGAACTTAAAGTTGGAAGATTGATGACTCTCTGAAGGGTTACTGCCCTCCAACAGGGTAAAGTGCTGTGGAAATCGTAATCACTGTGATGGGACAGAGTGGAAACTGGCTGAAGTGACAGAAAGATTCCCATGATGCCTGAGAAGGAAATTTTTCCAAGACAGAGGTGGTGACCAGTTGAATAGGTAGGAGATATAGGGGGCTGTAGTGTCCACTGGAGATCTTTTTGAGTCACTCTGCCCAACTGCATGAAGTCAGGCTGTCCTTGCTCCTTCACCAATCCTAAGCCACTAGAGGCTCCAACCTTCAATGTCTTCACGGAGCAACTCAGGGACTTACCAGTCCAGCAGGCCCCGATCATGAGAGCAGGTTCCTTTCGGGGAGGGTGGATGAGACCATTGTCATGGATGAGAGCAGGGTCAAAGGAGATGCCATCAGCATAGAGTGTGACTGTGGGGAACTCAAGGTTCAAAGCATAGTGGTGCCACTCGTCATCGCAGACCTGGGGGAGTAGGGTAGGGGCAAGAACCCCTCAGTGACTTCATCTTCAGGGAAATAACACAAGGCACTGCCCCTTCTGCTGAGAATCAAGGGAAAGTCCCTAGTATTCCCAGTTCTATCATCGGGACTTACTAGGGAATTATTGGCTAGCCAGCTCAAGGAATAACATCCTTGTGCAAAATCTATCAGGTAACCAACCTAATACCTAAAATTCCACTCTTCAGGTAAATCTTTAAAACTATAAACATTTCTAAGAGGAGTAACATGCTATTTTATGAATTAATTTTCCCAAAATAATTTATGCTTGGAACATGCTGAACTCTTTCCTACTTCAGGGCTTTTACATCTGTTTCTTCTCTACCAGCTATTTCCCATCCTACAGGACTAAGCTTACATCTCTCCTCAGTCACCTTCCCTGAACACCCAATGTAAGGTAAGTTCCCCAATCTTTGCCTTCCCCTCTTCCCTACTTCAGTACCTTATTCTTTCAGAGCATTTTTCACAATTTATCATTTTTATATGTCTGCTTACTTTCTAAAACTGTATTTCCAACTAAAATGTAGCCTTAATGAAGGCAAAGGTTTTGTTCCATCTCATACTCCGTTGTATTCCCAGAATCTAGCAGATTTTAGAGGACTTAATTGATATTTAATAAGTACTTGTTGAATAAATAAAAGTAAAAAAAAAAATAGGAGTAATGTTACCAATATTAGCAACATGGCAGAAGATCAAGAAGTAGCAAATGACAGACTATATCTCTTTAAAAAGTACCACAAAAAGCAGAAGCTTTTGTAAACAGCCCTCAACTATACAGTTTGTGGATTTTCCAGGCCCTTCATTTCCCATTCTCTCTCTTCCACTTCCTGCCTTTTTTTCAGCCATTTGCTTAACCACTCCACCAGGGCTTGCAAGAAAAATAGGAGATGGAAACCCATTAGTCCCCACTAGTCCTTGTGGTTAGCTTGGAGAATGCAACTGTTGGCTCAAGAGAGGATTTTACTGTTTTGTTTTGGGGGATTTTGGTCCATTTTTACTTATCCTTCATAATCACGGATAATAACAATAAGAAATAACATGTATAGAGTCCTTTCCAGTCTACGGTCATGTGTGGAATAATGACATTTCGGTCAACAATCTACCATATATACAATGGTGGTCCCATAAGATTATAATGGAGCTAAAAAATTCCTGTCACCTAGTGACATCGTAGCTGTCATAACATCAAAGTGCAGCATATACTCACTTGTTTGTGGTGATGCTGGTGTAAACAAGCCTACTGTGCTGCCAGTTATATATAGAATATCTCATAGAATCATGTACAGTACATATACTTCATAATGATAATAAACAATTATGCTACTGATTTATGTGCTTACTATACTTTTTGTCATTATTTCAGAGTGTAGTCTTTCTACTCATAAAAAACTTTTGCTGTAAAAAAGTATGAACTGTTATGCCAGCAGCAGCCTCAGTTTCTCATGTTTACCAGGGGTCTTGATTGTATCATTTTCTCTTGTGCTTGATTTAACCTCATGTGGTTTTACACAGTAACATGCTGGACAGGCTTGTAGCCTAGGAGCAAGAGGCTCTCCCATATGGCCTAGATGTGTAATAGGTTCTGTAAGTGCACCCTATGATGTTCATACAACAACGAAATTGCCTAACAACGCATTTCTTAGAACATATTCTGTCGTTAAGTGGGGGTAACAGTATAATAAAGGTCGACCGTGTCATTTAATCCTACAACAACCCTGAATATAGAATTCTTATTATCCCCATTTAATGGGTAAATAAACTGAAGTGTAGACATATTAACCAAGTTTTCAGAGCTAGTAAGTTCCCCTGGCAGGACTCAAACCCAATCTGTATACCTCAGGATTACTTATTTTCTCAATTACAACATGCTAACTGCTTGAGAGTCAGAGACATGTACTGTTAAGGTTCTAGATCAGAAAGAGATTAAATAAAACAAGAGCGGGGGGGGGAGGAAATGGTTGGTTGGGTTTGATGTTAGTAGTCGTTTGTTTCCTATTTCCTTTTAATCCAGGAGTGCTTTCTGCAGGAGACAAGCCTTGGAAATAGAAAACAAGAGAACCTAGGGGTATAATGGTGAGGAACAGAAAGTGGAGAATGAAAGCGGGGGCATGGGGCAACCCAAAAAACTCAACACCCTGCCCTAGGCCCCTCCTCCCCTGAAAGCAAGTTACATGCACCCATCTTTCTGGCACTGGCCTCACCTGCTCCAGCTTCCAGAGGAACTTGACTGGGCGAGCACTCTCCAGAAGAGGCCAGTAGAGGAAGGAAATCCTGCAGCCATGGACCGTCAGTGAGTAGTGAGAGAAGCCATCCTCTGAGGGCAGAGGATGGGGATGGGGGTCAAACACAGGGCCTGGGGCAAAAACAGGTTCAAAGCACCAGAAGGGAGAGGACACTGGGTCTCTGCCCTCTCATGCACTCTCTCACTCCTGCATTCACTAGTCTTCTCCCCGCAACACACACACACACACACACACACACACACACACACACACGCCTATGTCCAGTTCAGGTGATAACTAAAGCTTCTTGGGCACTCTGATTGGCTGAGGGGGGACACCAGCCAGCCTGCTCCCACCCAGATCATTATTGGTTCTTTGGTTAATACAAACATCACTGGTGACAATCCTCTTCAAGTCACGATATATGACCTCAGAGAAGTGGCAGAAATGAAAGAGCATATGAAGCTGAGACCCCTGCCACCCGACCCCCAGAAGGATGTGTCACACAGTTGAGGGAGGAGGCGTACTTAGTGATGGAGCCAACTAGCACTTATAAGAGGAAAATGGGTAGAGGTGGAGGAGAAAGAATGGGGCACACCACCACCCAGACCTTTCCACCATAGTGGAAGGGTTTTAATGGGAGCAGATTCAGGGGGCAGTCTACAGTGGGATGCAGGAGGACTGGGCACCCACAAGTGAGAATGGCAGAGAGCAGTTCCACTGCACTTTGAGAGCAGTAGGATCTCAACTTCTCATGTTGGGAGCCAATCAAAGAATTTCAGGAAGTATCAAACCTACCACTGCCATCTTACAGGTGCAGCAAGAGGAAGTGACCCATTCACAGTCACAGACTGGACAGTGATAGAGGCCAGACAAGAAGCCAGTGTCCCCACTCTCTGACCAGTGCCCTGAGCAAGGCTCACCATTCTGGACAGTGTTACACACGATGGTTTCCTCTTCCTTCTTGCCCTTATTGGGAGTTACACCATGCTTCATCCAGAAGGACAGGGTAAAGTGGTCACTGAGGCTGTCCTGGGGCCCCGAGCCCAGCCCAGCTGTGCCACCCAGGGGCACCTGCACAGCTTGGGTGCCGTTGAACCAGTAGATAAGACTGCTGTCCTGGCTGTAGTGCACCGAGAGTCCTGCTGTCCAGTTGGCATTGGGGCCAGGCATGGGCAACAGATCCACCTCCCCAGTGGCAGCACCTGCAGGAGCCCCAGAAGGCACACATGTCAGAGCTGAGCAGCAGCAGATTTGGAACTGGGGAGCAGGCAGGGAAAGAGTGACTACTGAGAAAAAATCTCCTACAGTTCATCTCACCACCTCTTCTGGCCTTTCTAAGACAAGAGAGGAATGGACCTCTCTTTTAGGAAAACCTCTCCAATTAACTCATTCTCTAACTCTTTATCTCTCCCTATCATTTTTCCACAATGTATCTGGTGATCATTTTGTGCTACAATTACGCATCTTTGCCAATAACATATTTATTTGATCTTTGGATCACAAGAGCTAACTACATGCCACAACCCCTGTGAATATATACACCTGTGGATGGACAAAAGAAGATACAGTGCAGATTCTTACGAAAGAGGTAGAGGAGGGTCATGTAACGGCTGGGTGGGGAGGGGCAGGACTAGGGGTTGGGGATGCACACCCACCACAGAGTTTCCGCAATGCCCGCTCGGAGTAGTTGTCTCGGTCACAGCCTTTGGCCACGTGGCTGGTCTGCAGCTCTATGGTGGCCTGAATATTCCAGAGAGGTTCATCACAGGTCTCCAGGCGGATACCAGGGAACAAAGCCAAGCTCCCGGCACCTGGTGCATATTCAATCCTTTTGTTCCAGCCTGCATGGGGGAGAGGGAGAGGGCAGTGGAGAGACAGAAGAGGAAGGCAGCCCCTCCTATCTATCCATTCTGCTCTTGCCATTCCACTGACAGGCTCAGCCTCCTACAAAAATGGCTGTCCAAGGGCAGACAGTTACAAGCTTAACCTAAATATCCCTCCCCTGACTCCTAGCCTAGCTCCCATGATTGTCAGAAGCAACAAAAAGTGAGGTGAAGGTGAAAAATGATTCACAAGATGAGGCTCAGAGCAGGGCTCCTCACCTTGCCAGCTGGGTTTACAGGTGGGCTTCACCTGGATCTCCACCTGGGCGTCATCTGCCGCCCGCTTCTTCCCACAGTCATAAGCTGTCACCGTAAACTTGTAGAGCTTCTCACCGCTGTACTGCAGCTTCTCTGTGTTCTCAATGTTCCCTGGGGTGGGGAAGGGGGAGGATTGAGATGGTCAGAAGCACAAAAGAAAACCTAGGGAGACAAAGGGAGCGGGGGGGGGGGGGGGGGAAGGTGGAGGGGGGGAAGGCTCAGGAGCTAACTAAGTGGCAGGAAACTAAAAAGAAGGTATCTGGGGGGAAAAGGCTCCACATCTGGAAAGGAGGGTGTGGAGGACAGAGAAGTGGACAGCTCAGCCCTGGGGTGTCCTGAGGGATATGGGTGCACAAGGGGGACAGGGGCTGGACTCACCATCATTGTCAATGAGGAAGGGGGTGTTGGGTGTGAGGATCTCGTAGTAGCAGATCTGGCTGTACTGGGGGGAGCAGTCACCATCAATGGCTTCCACCCTCAGGATTCGGTCATACAGCTTCCCCTCAGTCACCGCAGCTCGGTACAGCCGCTCCACAAACACGGGGGCAAATTCATTCACATCATTGACACGCACATGAACAGTCGCCCTGCATGTGCCAGAGCGGGAGGAGGGGAGAGGACGAGTCAGCCATCCTCATACTGGAGACTCAAGAGAAGCACAAGCAGAAATCCAGACAGGGAATCAGAGCAGGAGGAGGCAGTCTGTCCCTTAGCTTGGGGCAGTCAGGCACCTCGAGGGAGAGGGCCTTCAAGGGAACTGTGCTAAGGAAAAGATATCTGCTGTGAGGGGTAAGAACCACCCCAGGTGACACCAACACTGATTTTGATGGCTTCTATACAAAAAAGGTTGGGGCTTCCCAGATGAGGGGTAACAGGATTTTGTGCCCAGCAGGTCATTCCTTCACAACAATTGGATCCAATGAAATAATCAAGGAAGATACAGGGTAAAAGCCAAGTTAAAAAACCAACCCTGGGAAAGGAAGTGGCATTTGTACCAAAGCCATGTCATCTGACAGGAGCAGTCCACAGAGGACGAGTATTGCCTTTTGTGAACAAGTGTACAATATGCATGTCAGCTGCGGACCAACCTGCTCAGGTCCCCACAGGGCAAGCAAAGCTCAGGCTAGCCCTTGGTGCTGAGGCCTGCCCCTAGCCAAGATCCAGGCACCCAGGACCCAAGAGGCAAAGTTCCTGTCTCCAAATGGGAAACTGAGTCACAAAGAGCCATTTATCTCCAGGGCCTCTTAGCAACCCGGGCACCCTGACTGCCAATTTTCACCCAGTCTCACAGGAGAAGTTAGCTTGGAACAAAGGAGTCCCAGGTCCCAGCCTCTTTCATACTGTAGCCAGCTCCTGCCCACCCTCACACAGAGTGCTGTGTGTGTTATAATGGTGTGAGTGTGGTCACACTGCAGATAGACCGGCGGAACAGTAGGAAGGAATCTACAGTGCTGAGTGTGCTCCTTCCCTTCTTCCTTGCTCTCCTGGTCATCGTAACTCCCATGTACTGAGCCCATTACCATCTGTCAGGCACTGTGATGCATGCTTTTTATATAAACCATCTCCTTTCATCTTCACAGCAACCTAAAGAAGTAGGTGGCATCATTATTTCTATTTTACAGATAAGAAAAGCAGATCCAGAAAGGCTAAGTTGCCCAAGGCCATAAGAGGCAGAGCCAGGATTAGATCCCACTAAGTTCTACTATATAATTCTGTCTCCTGTCCCTAAACCCTATAAACAGAGAGGGAAAGGGCAGATAATATGCAATGACTGCACAGATGGAGGATGGTGAGGGGCTTGGAAGGAGGGAGAAGACCCTGCGGCAGGGGGCATGGGACAAGGGCTTCCTCACTTGTGGGACTTCTTGGTGTTGGCTCCATCAGGGCCCTCGCCACAGTCATAGGCCTGGATGGTGAAAGTGTGCTCCTTCTGGGCCTCGCAGTCCACTGGCTCCTTGGCCCGAATCAGCCCTTCTCCTGTTGCCTTGTCCAGGATCACAGCCTCAAAAGGCACCCCAGACCCATGGAGCCGGAAGCCACAGATCTCACCTGGCCAAGGGGGTAGGGAAAGATGAGGCTCTTGCACTACCTCCAGCATTTCCTTCCAGCCTCAGCCTCCCTGCCTCAGATTCCCACTTCACCTCTCCTCCCAAACCCAGTCCTTTCTGTGCACCTCAAAGCAATAATTATCAAGCATACAGCTCCACGCCAGCTTTCCTGATCAACAACCTCTCAGAGGTACCAGGTCTGAGATCTGGCAAAATCTTGATGCATTTAACCCCTACCCTGCCCATGTCCTCTCTGGTTGCCTTTACTCAACCACCAGCTTCAATGTAGCCCTTTCTACTCCTTGAGCCAACTTCGTCTTCCACTTTCCAAGGCCTCTTTCCCACTTCCTTATTGCTCTCCCTCCCAGGATCCCCCCTCTCCTCCCCTGCCCTCTACCCTCCCAACCACTTTTCTCTGTCCTACCCACTTTGCAATCCACCAATCCCAATTACCTGCATAGCGCAGGGGGGCATCCTTGTCCAAGGCGAAGAGTGGTGGGTTCAGCAGGACTGTGTTGTCATTCTCCATGACAATGCCCTGGTATTCCGCCTCAATCCATGGCTTGTGCTTGTTGGCTGACCGCCCCAAGGGAGAGGAGAGGAAGAACCTGTGAGCTCACCCGCCACTCCCACACAACCCTCATTGACTGGGACAGACTCACTCTCCAGTATCACTACCCTTTCCACACCCTGCAGAAACACCTGCAGGTGGAAAAAATGAGGACAAGAAATCAGCTATTAAAGAAGTCAGAAGGTCTGAGGGAGGTCACAGCCTTCTCCTATGGCAGGATAGAAAGTTTCCATGGCAACAGTCTGCCCTGAAGAGAGGGATGGTTTTCTACTTTCTCTGGGAAACATGGTCAGAAGATGGGGAATTTTCTTTAGGGGTTTCAAGTGCTGGCAAATGGAGACTGGGGAATTCAGGAAACAGTGGTGGGCCATCAGAGGGCCCTGGGAAAGGGAAGGGATAGATTAAGGGCAGAGTTGATATTAGAAAAAGTAGATCTAAAAGTTTCCTGAGATCCTGATGGTTTATCCTCTCCATCACCACTATCACTACCCCATTCAATCCTGATCCCTTCACTCTGCACTTCTCCCAGCCAACCCCCAACCTAAGGCCATTCTCCCAGAGTAGAGGGAAGAGGGGGAAAGAGAGAAGAGAAAATATATAGGACAGAGGGAGGGGGACAGAGAAGGGCATGGATAGAGAGGAGGAATCAATGCCAAATAACTGGACCCAGCAGAGCCAACATCCTAAGGGATTATCGAGCTGGCCTAGAAACAGGACAAATCTCCTCCCTGCTTCTCACCCCCAGAGCCAAGAGAACACACTCGTAACCAACAAATTTCTATGTTCCGCCACCAAGGTGACCAAACCCCAAACTCCCTAAACCCCACTTTCTTTGCTGCCTCATGACTTTGTCCAAATTCTTGCCTACTCCATCCTACTTCCCTTCAACCACCAGCCAATTCCGGGTGGATGTGGGAATCACTCAGCCTCGAAATCTCCCTGTCTCCTACCAGACTTAGCTCAATTGTGTTTCCTGCCAGGACCAATTTCCCACTAGCCTGGTAAGAGGCTATGGGGAAAGCACAGCATGTTCCCTTCCCTTCCTACATCACCTCCCAACCGCAACCTCCACTGCCTGCTCTATCTAATCCTATCATGCCAACCTTCAGGCTCCCAAGAACATTTATGATGGCCCATCAGCAGGACCTGGGCAGAGAAGGACAACATCCAAAAGGATGTCGCCAAAGGAAACTCGTCCCCAGAATGTCATGGTGAGCAGAAATCCTGATATCCATTTTTTCCT
Source organism: Corynorhinus townsendii (assembly GCA_026230045.1). Lineage (NCBI taxonomy): Eukaryota > Metazoa > Chordata > Mammalia > Chiroptera > Vespertilionidae > Corynorhinus > Corynorhinus townsendii. The sequence goes on from JAPDVU010000003.1 coordinate 197,776,789, forward strand.
CCAACCCTACCCCAAAAAGCCTTCTTGTATCTGAAAGTCTGCCCCTTTCTTGCTGATGACTACCACCACCCCCTTCTCTAGTGGCAGAGGAGAAAGCCACAAGACGGTGCTCAGAAGGCAGCACGGGAAGTGGCAGGAGGCTAAAAAACCAGACTGAGGTCAAAGATTGAGGATCAAGGGGAGGCACACAGCAAGGTCAGCACTGGCGCCCTCTTCACAGCTCACCCCTGACCCTGTTCCTCTCCTCTTGGCCACCAGCTCTCTCCTCGTGCCCATCTCTTTTCACTCACTCCTAGGCTCCCTGTCTTTTGCTTCCTTGACTCTCCCCTCCCACTCCTCTCATCCGTTCTTCCTAATTTCCCTTTCATTTCTCTCTCTCTCTTTTTGCCTCCACTTTTACCTTTTCCAAGCCCTTCTTATCCCCCTCCCACGCCTCATCTCCCTTCTCCTTCTCAGCGTTCCCTCTCAGCACTCATTTAGCTCCCCCACACACCCACTTCTGCCCTTTCCTGCCTTTCTCCACCTACCTGAGGCCTCTTCCTCCATCCCTTCCCTTTTCCCCTCCCTCTTGGTCCCTCTGTGGGCCTCACCCAGCTGAATTTATCTGCTGTCTGCCAGAGAGGGCAGCTCTGGTAACCCACAACCCAGCTGCATGCAGGCATAAGGGTATAGATGCAGAGGAACACGCCAAAACATACGTGCTCCGAATTGCTGAGCTGCAAGGAACAGTTTCTCCCCAGGATGGGATGAAGATGAACCAAATGGATCTGCCACACACCCTTAGTGCACGCACACCCCATTGAAAATGGAGAACCACCCAGAGATGTATAACAACCCTCAGGGCAAGTCCTTCTGAGACCTGAAATATCTCCAACAGGAAGAAATTGGGAGAGAGTGAGACAGAAACCCCAGGATGGGAATAGGGACCAAATGGGACCAAAGAAGCCTATGGGTAAGGCAGACAGACCAGACAGGAGGATGTGATGGAGGGAGTTGGGGGGGGGAGGTGTTTCAAAGGAAAGAAGGGGTAAGTCTGAGAAAATGGATGGGAAGGGGAATGGTGAAGAACTGACCCCTGTCATGTGCCAGAGAGCCTCATGGCTCCTGCTCACCTCTACCCCACAATGTTCTGCCCCATACCCCTCTTTTAGTGCCCCCACCCCACCCCCCGCCCCACCTCACTCACCTTTGTTACAGGAGCTGGAGGGAAGAAGGGAGGCCAGCAAGAGGGGCAGCAGCAGGGGGGTCATGGTATGGTGTGGTAAAGAGCAGGGCAGGGCCAGGCGATTGCTCTTCCCCTGGGAGCCTCAAGACCACTTATTGCTCCTTGGGGGAGGGATGCAGGGGACCTCCAAGGAGGGGAGGGAAGATAGAGGGCAGGAGGGCAGAGACAGAAGGAGCCTGCGGCCCACACTAGTCCATAGAGCACACCTGGGCAGACCCAAACCTGGGTGGCTGAGGTGGGGGACTTTCAGTGGCTTGTCGTTTGCTCTCCAGCCCGGCTTCCTCGCTCTTTCGTTCTCTCTCATTCCCATCCCCTCTACTGCAGAATGACGTAAGCACAGCCAGACGAAGATTGATGAGGCCATGGGCCAATCGGTTGACTGGGAGGGCCAGGTGCTGCAGCGGGGGAGGGAACCAATGGGACTGGGGAGCTGGGGCGGGAGAATGCTTTCGGGCTTTTTCCCCCTGGATTGCAATTTGCGGGAGCAAGGGAACTGCGGGGGCTGGAGAGGAAGCTGGAAAGCCGTAGAGGGGGTGGGAAATAAGACGGACCTTGGGAGAATCTAGACGCTAAAAGCTCGGGGGTGGGGAACGAAGACGTCAACAGAGACCTGAGGGAGGCGAGGAGGAGCAGCACCGCGCCCCCGCCCCCAACTCTGCATTAACCTCTTTACACAGTCCATTCCATCAGCCAGTCCCTGCTGCGTGCCTCCTGGGAACCGTGAAGTAAAACCCACAGCCTGAACCCGAAAGATCTTAGCATTTCAGTTCCCAGCCCCAGGTCTCTCAGGAAAACACTGGGTGGTCAGCAGGGCGGTGGAAAGGGCTTTGGAACTGAAGGAAAAGTGAAATATTTTTGTGTGCGCGCGCGCACACACACACACACACACAGTCACACACACACACGTCAAGGCAGTTCACCACCAGGTGTAATTTTCCCCACTGCCTACCCTCCCTGCCTTTCTCTCCCCGAATTCCCCACCTTAAACCATAATAAATCAGCCCATTGATTGTGAAGCCAGAGAAGTTGGTAGGTTGGGGGGAAGGAGGGGGGGCACAAAATAATTTAGGCACAACGCCCTCCACCATGGGTATACTGGTAAGCTTGGGCTGTCTGAGGGCTGAGGACTGGGGGTGGGGGGTGGGGTGGTTAGTATGTATCATCAATGACTTCACAGGGAGAAGGAAAGCCCTGGATCCCAAGCTAAAGAGTTCCCCAGAAAAGCCAACCAAACTCCTCCCTCACCTTCCGCTCTGGACTCTGAACTCAACACCTCATCAAGCGGCCAACAACCCCCTCTGTGCTTAGGAAGAGCAGTTTCTCCGCTCCTTCCCAATGGTCTTGTAGGACAGAGTCTGGAATGCAGCTCAGCGGAGCTGTCTAGAGGAGTTGTGGGGGCCAGCGCTATAGGATTTTCTTCACTTTGGCTCTTGGTCAGCTGGCTGTCCCCCTTCTTTCCCCACCTTCTCCCCTCATACTTTCCAGGATCCCCAACTCAGACCCAGGATCTCAGACTATTGTTGGAACTCATCCCTGGGTAAGCCTGGAAGAGCCCACACTCCACACAGCAAGACCAGCTCCCTCCCAGGGGGACATCACCTCCCCAGGGCTCTGGAATGGCTCCCAAGCCTCTCACAAATGGGCTGGAAGCCAAACTGACCTTTGGAACGGCTCAAGTCTTGGATGACTGACAGCCCCTGATCCTGCTCCAGGTTCCTTCCTCAGGAAAAGCCGAGGTCCAGCACAACCTTGCCAAGTCCCTGCCCCTCTTTCACACAGCAAACACCACCCCAAACTCATCATGAGGGGAGGGAGGAGGTCTGGTAGGAGCTCTTATTGCAACAGAGCCCCAGCTCTATAAAAACCCTGGTAAGCATAGACCTTTACACAAGCCTGTCTCTGTGTGTAGAGGCCTGGCTGGAGTCTCTCCTGCCAGACAACACTCCTCACCCTGTCTCCTATAGTCTCCTAAGATCTTGATCTCCATCTTGGCCAGCCTGAACAATGCCTCCCAACCTCACCGGCTACTACTGCTTTGTCTCACAGAAGAACATGGAGGACTACCTGCAAGCCCTAAGTAACTGCCTGACCCCTCCCAGACCCCTCTCACTCCCCTTTTCCCTCTACCTTCCTGCCTCTCCATCCCATTGAGAAGGGGGAATGCTGGGGTTGGACCCTGTGGAAAAGCTCAGGAGCTGGCACCTCTCTTGGGATCCATCTCTAACCAGGAGTATTTCTAGGAGGGAGTAAATCAATATAGTCCAGACCCAGCTGAGAGCAAGCTCACAGCCCCCAAGGGGCTGCTGCAGGTGGGGGAACCCTGGCTGGCTGGCTAAGAGGACACTGGCTAAGAGATAATCCCCACAGACATCAACATGGCTCTGCGGAAGATAGCGCTGCTGCTCAAGCCAGACAAGGAGATTGACCATCAGGGCAACCACATGACAGTGAAGACCCTCAGCACCTTTCGCAACTATGTTCTAGAATTCGAGGTGGGAGTTGAGTTTGAGGAGGACCTAAGGATGGTGGATGGACGAAAATGCCAGGTACCTTTCCTCAGGTTGGGGGGGGGGGGGAGGGGGGAGGGGCGGGGCGGCCATGTGGATGAGCAAGTAGGTGCTTCTTAACAATTTGGGGCAAAGCAAAATTACCTCACCCAGCCAGAGCCAGAGGAAATGACCACCACAGCATGCTGTGGAGTCCCCAGGATAGCAAGCTTCTGTTGCTTCCCACTCCCACTCTCTCCCTGCCGGGATCTTATCACCAGTCAACTGGACCAAAAGAGCAGGTCACCCTCTGGCTAATGAGCAAATATTTGCTTACCCTCTAGCCTTTGACCCTATTCATCACCACAGTCTTTTTCCCTTAGCCTCTATAGCTTCACTCCCCTACATTTCTTTCTGCTTCTTACATATTCTTTTTTATCTTCTTTACAGATCCTAGTTCCCTGTTGCTTTTTATTTTTCTAATGTAGCTACTAGAACCTTTCAATTATATATGTGGCTTACATTCCCATTATACTTCTACTGAACATTGCTGTTTCACATGGTTCTAATCTGTTCCTCCCTAGCCTTTCTCACTGTCACCATCCTAATTCACGCCCTCATTTCTCACCTGGTACCTGAAATTAGCCCTCAGTCTTAACCCTTCTTTAAACCAATCTGTGTACTGTAGTCACAAAGATCTAACTTGTAAAAGTGACCATGTCACTCCCTTACTTAAACCCTTTCCATGACAATCTACTACACTCCAGGTAAGGATGTATGCTTCACACAGCACACTGGTGTTCTTCCCACATACACACTAGGTTACAGCCCCTCAGAACTGTTTGCCCTCTTTCTTACTTCTATGCTGTTACTTTCCTTGCTAGAAATTTTCTATTAGCTCCAATCTAATTAACTCCTCACTTCCTTGAAGATTCAGCTCCTCACTCCCATCCTCAACAGTCTTGCCTGGTATCATAGATATCTATTTACTGCTCTATCTGATCAAGATTCTGAGCTCCCTGTTTAGCAGGGTCTATCTTATAAGTATTGACTGGAATGCCCAGGCCCACCCAGCTCTGACTCTGAGAGCTTAATCGTTCATTCCCAGGGACACTTCAGCTGTCCTTGGAACTGAGAAAGAGGAGGAAAGAGATTCCCTGATGGGACTCCCAACCTATCTCTTCTTTCCCAAAGGCCCCTCCAGCTTGACCAGAAGTATCCAGAGGACAAAGTCTCTATTCTTCATCACCCACTCCCTAATTTCACCCTGGTTATCCTGCTCCCTCCCTGCTCTGCCCTACAGTAGACAAACTGTAGGCCCCCCTCAGTGGCCTTTAGGAGTGGGGGGCAGGGGTCCTAAATCAGAGCAGCCTTCTCACTCAGAATGAAGGGGCTGGAGCAAGACAGTGTCTGCTATGGTGTAAAAGGGGACAGCCCAGCCAGAGTGAGTGGAACTACCCCCTCAGTCTTCCTTTAATCCTGCCTTGCCTGTAGACCATAGTAACCTGGGAGGAGGAGCAGCTGGTCTGTGTGCAGAAAGGGGAGGTGCCTAACCGAGGCTGGAGGCACTGGCTGGAAGGAGAGACACTGTACCTGGTAAGCTGGGTGAGGTCTGGGAAAAGGAACCCAATGGGTATGTCTGGAGAGGGGCCTCCAGCTAGGATTCATGTCTTTGCCTAAATCAGATAACTCTACTACTCTACCTCCTGCCCCCTCTCCAAAGAAAGCAACCAAGAAAGGGGAACAAAAGTATATAAAAATAATTTTTTTAAAGCACTGGGGAAAGTCGAGGGAGGAAAAAATAGAGTGGTCAAGGTAGGGCCCTGGCTACAAGTCAAATGAATGTCCATAAATCAAAACTCGAGAGATGGAGACTTCACCATTTCACATTCCCTGACCCAACTACCTTCCTTCCTCTGGGGTGAAAAGTTGAAGGTCTGGACAATGATACAATTCCTCATGCATCAAATGCTCTAGTTAATGGATCCTGAGGATTAAATGGAGGTCAAGGACCTTGAGGAAGGACTCCAGCTGTCAAGAACTTTCTTTTTCCTCAACTTTCCTTCTTTATCCCCAGGAACTGACTGCAAGGGATGCGGTATGCAAGCAGGTCTTCAGGAAGGTCAAGTAGCCAGAGAGGAGCCGAAGGCCACTTCAGACAGCGCCAGTCCCCAGACTCCTCTTGTTTGTGCACCTTCAATCCCAGATTGTCCCAGGTCATCGGTCCCTTTCTTAAGCCCTTACCCTCCCTCTGAGTCCTTCCTCAGCCCTCCCCATGTTAATCTATAACTTGCAGCCCCCAAGGCCAAAGTCCTTTCTTTGTCACACTCCACTGCCCAATAGTGACCTTATATCCAGTTCAATGTCTGGCCTCCTGGATGAAAGAAACAGGCAAAGGGGAAAGGACGCTAGAGAATAACCAATCTCAACCCTCTTTATTTTCTATCTAAGGAAGAACTAAGTATTGAGCATTTGAGGGTTAGTGAAAAGTCTATCCTGGAGGACCTTTTGGAAAACTGTGACTGGGGTTCAAAACTTTTAGAGTCTTTTTGTCTATGTCCTTGTCCTTATTTTGGAGAAAGCCTCATATGCTCAACAGAACCAGGCCCAAGGCACTGAACAGAGTTTAGTTTTTCCAACATCTGAATGCATCCTGGCTATCGTATACTTTCATCCTACATGTTGGGGAAGAAGAAGGTGACTGGGTAAGACTCTTTGTGCAGTACTGGGAGGAGGTAGAGAAGCTTCTAAATAGTGGCTGGGCCTCCATGTTACTTTGAGAAAGATAGGCAGCAAGAAGGCCTGAAAAGGGAAAGAGATGGAAGATACAAGGCCAAGGGCTAGAAAGATGAGGATCATGGAGGTGTGAAGGCAACAGTAAGAGAAAGACCAATAGGCCTGGCTATAGAGACCCTCTGCTTAAAGGCCAACAAAAATGGGGACAGAGGATAAGGGGGAGAACTAAGAACACCAAGGCCCCTCTCTTAGGGTTCTGGAATCACTGTCCTGGAGAACATCACAGAGGATAGGGCCTATTCAGGTTCATGGCCAGCTCTAACCTCTACCACCTCCCTACCTCCAGCGGCCTTGGTTCTTTCAGAATAAAAGTACTGTAGGACAGGAGAAACCAAGATGGCAGCATAGGCAAACACCTAAACTGATGCCTCGCACAACAATATCAAAACTACAACTAAAAGACAAAACGGACACCATCCAGGACCACAGGAAAGCTGGCTGAGTGGAAATGCTACAACTAGAAGAAAAGAGGAAAGCACATTGAGACTCAGAGGAGCTACAAAAGGCTGAGGTACAGAGGCTCGCACGTGGAGAGGAAGGGCGGCTGTGTGCACGGGTGGCTGTGTGCATGGGAGGCTGAGTGCATGGCTGGCTTTCTAAAGCGGGAGGTAAAAGGAAACTCCCAACTGCACTGAACTCCAGTCCAGGGCGAGACGCTGGGAAACCAGACTCATCCGGGGGGAATCTGGACTGTCAGGAAAAAGAACGCACACTGAGACTCGGGAGCTGCGGAAGGCAGAGGTCTAGAGGCGCGTGCATGCAGAGAGGACTGGCTGCTGAATGCACAGGAGGCTGAATGCGCGGCTGGCTTTCTAAAGCAGGGGGGAGACAGAAGCTCCTGACTGCGTTGAACTCCAGTTCCAGGCAAGTTTCTGGGAACCCAACTCATTTGGGGAGAAACTGGACTGTCTGGCAGTGGGCAAAACTCAAGGGTGGCTTTCTCTCAGAGGTGCTTGCAGTGATTACCACGGGATACTAAAACCCAGGGGCCTCATAGGGCAGGGCTGATGGGAAACCAAGGCTATCTGCTCCACCCTGAAACTCCCCCCATCCAAGCTGAGCACAGAGACTTTTGCAATTTTGCAAGTCTTGTCTCATAAGAGTGTCTCCAGCACAGAAGTGTTCCCAGCATAGACACAGCTGATCCTCACAGCCAATTGGCCTGGAGGCCAATTCCTCCCAGTGACACCAACAACAATCAAGACTTAATTACAACAAGGCTGAGCACACAGTCCACAAAGGGGTGCACCAAGAGTGTCCACCTCAGGTAACTGGGAGGCCGACCCACTGGGCCATATAGGAAACCTAGCACACAAAGCTACCCTACCAACTCAGGGAAGCAGTGAAAATGTGGAGACAAAGAAACAGATCACAAATGAAAGAAATGGAGGAAAGCAAATGACTGGATATAGAGTTCAAAACCACGGTTATAAGGTTTTTCAAGAATTTCCTAGAAAAGATCGATAAATTTAACGAGACCCTTGAGGATATGAAAAAGGACCAACTAGAAATTAAACATACACTGACTGAAATAAAAAAATATTATACAGAGACCTAACAGCAGACTAGAGGACTGCAAGAATCAAGTCAAAGAGTTGAAATACAAAGAAGCAAAAAACACTCAGCCAGAAAAGCAAAAAGAAAAAAGAATCCAAAAATTTGAAGGTAGTGTAAGGAGCCTCTGGGACAACCTCAAGCATACCAACATCCGAATTATGGGGGTGCCAAAAGAAGAGAGAGAGCAAGATACTGAAAACCTATTTGAAGAAATAATGATAGAAAACTTCCCCCACCTGGTGAAAGAAATAGACTTACAAGTCCAGGAAGCACACAGAACCCCAAACAAAAGGAATCCAAAGAGGGCCACACCAAGACACATCATAATTAAAATGCAAAGAGCAAAAGACAAAGAGAGAATATTAAAAGCAGCAAGAGAAAAACAGTTAATTACCCACAAGGAAACACCCATACAACTGTCAGCTGATTTCTCAACAGAAACTATGCAGGCCAGATGGGAGTGGCAAGAAATATTCAAAGTGATGAATAGCAAGAACCTACAACCAAGATTACTCTACCCAGCAAAGCTATCATTCAGAATGGAAGGTCAGATAAAGAGCTTCACAGATAAGAAAAAGCTAAAGGGGTTCATCACCACCAAACCAGTATTATATGAAATGCTGAAAGGCATTCTTTAAGAAGAAGAAGAAGAAAAAGGTAAAGATAAAAATTATGAACAACTAATACATGTCTATCAACAAGTGAGTCTAAAAATCAAGTGAATAAAAAATTTGATGAACAGAATAAACTGGTGAATATAATAGAATCAGGGACATAGAAAGGATGTGGACTGACAATTCTCGGGGGAAATGGGGTGTGGGAGGTGCGGGAAGAGACTGGACAAAAAGCGTACACCTATGGATGAGGACAGTGGGGGGGAGGGGGAGGTAAGGGCAGAGGGTGGGGTGGGAACCGGGTGGAGGGGAACTGGGGGAGGGGGAACAATTGTAATAATCTGAACAATAAAGATTTATTAAATTAAAAAATAAATAAAATACAGAAAAACCACCCTGGGGGGGAAAAAAGTACTGTAGGACAAGAGTCAGAAGAGGACTCAGTGTGGAGTGGGACAGAGTCTGGCTGGGGTGGGAGGGGAAATTGTTGGAAAGTCCCTGGCTTGTGCTCATTAGATGAACACTTCTGCCCCCCTGCAATGGCTATGCCCCACACACATTCAGGACAGTCACTGGGGCTCCGGCCAAGAAGAACTAGGCTTGCAACACTGACCCTACCACACACTCTGGAATGCATTTGGAAAAGAGCAGGAAAAGAACTCAGAGGAGAACTGGAAAGCTTATTCCTTGCCCAGTCTCTCTGCAGATAACCCCAGACAAGTGGGGAGGAGAGAGAGCCTCCTCTCAGACAAGCTGCTCAGCAGAAGCTCCAAGGGCTGCTGGGCCCTACCTTGTCCCTTTCCAAGGTAGAGAGAAGCTGAAGGATGATGCTCCATGTGTATTCACCCATTACCTAAGTCACCAGGTCAACGCAGTGTCCCAGTCACTCTGAGTTCACAGTGCATATCCAAGCCTCTCCCCACAGAACTGTTCTCTGTGCTCTTTATGTCAGTTCAGTGCCCCTCACTGGAGTCTTGACAGAGGGCCTGACCCAGAAGCTTGGAGGCCTCCATGGTGACTGGCAGGCCCAAATAAAAGCAGCCTCAATCGCCCAAAACTCCTGTGACATGAGTATCCTCATCCTCCACTCGATCCCACCCCTCCAGGATCCAGAGGCCTGAAGACCCGCAAAGGAACAGAAGCAACCAGAGGAGGACTGAGCAGCTTCAGAGCCCTTTACAAGAGGGTGGGAGCCTGGACCTACTGAGACTAAGAGTTCTGCTGCTGTTTCCCCCTATGGGCAGCAGGGGACGCTTCTCACCACAGTGGGAGCCAGAAACCCACCAAGTTGTCCTCCCTTCTCTGCCACCTTCTTGGATATACCATTCCTCACTGGAGACACACACACACACACACACACACACACACACACACACACACACACACAGGACTTCCCAATCTGCATACATACTCTGATAAGACCCCTACCCTCCTTCAAATCAGACGGCTCCATTCATTCTGATAGAAAAGATGGTCATCAGGGGCACCAACATGTGTGTAAGGAAAGGACAGGGGAGGAGCAACAGCCATAGATGGATGGGTGGGTACCAAGGTGGGTCTCACCCCAGCCCTTCCAGAGGAACACAGGGTGGGTTCTGAGACAGACTTTGATTTTTTTATTTTATTTTTTTACCAGAGTCTTTGGTCCCAGGGAAATGATCAGGAATCCAAGATGTTTATTTCCATCTGAGATAAGGGCCGGCACCCATCTAAGCCAGCCCTATGCTGGGCCCCTATCGCACTTCCACTGCACACAGCTGAGATAGCACCATATAGTTACCAGCAACTTTCTTGCCTGAACACCAAATGATCTTTTGGGTCAATCCAGACACTTCTTCTCAGAAGAAACTGGCCAACAATGGGCAGGAGGACAGGAGCAGATGTGTGTCCTCTGAAGCAGAGCATCATGTGCTGCCCAAGGACTCAGGCTCCAGGTTCTGGGAGGAGGCAGGAGCAGCAAAATCTAGCTGTGTACCCCTCCCTAGCTGACCCCCTCTCCCCCAAGCCCACATGCCCAGGGAGCTCAGGCAGAAGCAGGAAATCCCTCAACCCTAAATCACAAAGGCCATCCCAGCCAGGAGGCTGACCCTGGAGACCCTTTGAGGCCACTGCAAATCCTAGGATCCCAAGAAAGAGCACAGGCCTGTCCACATAGACCCCTTTTCCCAACCCGAATGCTATCCCCTAAGAGGCAAGAACCCTATCTGGTTTAGGCTTAAATAACCAAAGGTCAGTAAGAGGCCAGCAGTCCCTGATGTGGCTGAGGATAAAGATGAGGATGGGCGCTGCCCCTGGCTATGCCTGGTCCTCCCCTCCCCGCTCTTCCTGCTCTTCCACAGGCTGCTCTTCCCTCTGGAGTTCACTGCTCCTGCCCAGCCTAGGGACCACCTCCAATACCCACACCCAGCTCTCTGGGACATCTCTCCCAACTTCCCCCTCTCAATCAAGATAACACCCATGCCATCAGGGTCCCTGAGCACTGACCTGGAGCCACCCCAAGGTTGTGTCACGTTATAAACAGTTGAGGAAGGGGGAGACCTTGCAGGCACAACAGGAGGGGAAAGGATGAGGAGGCCAGATGGGCAAATTAATGGGCTCTGTGCAGGACTCTGCTGTAGCCAACCTAAGTTTTCGTGGAGTGCAGAAAGCAAGAAACAAAGATGGTAGCCAAGGCCTCTGAGGCCAGAGGTGCAAACAATGGCCCTGCCTGGCCAGGGGCCAGAACCAGCACCCACCAGGGTCTCCTTCTCCTTTCTTAAATCTCAGTCCACAGAATGTCTCTGGTCTGGCTCTTTGGGCCCCTGTGCTCTACACTGAATATTGACCCTCACCAAAGGCCAATCAGACCCCAGGGCATGAGATGGAGCTGACCTTCCACACTCACCCTTCCAGTAAGAACAATGGGGCCTCTGTCTTCTCAAGACTTCCTGGCTCATCATCTATCTGGGAGTGAGCCTCCTGCCTCCCCCAACCATCTAGTCCCAATTCTCACTTCTCCCTACCCCCACTTTTGTTCTGGCCATTAGGAAGAGGGGAAGCCCTATGACCCTCCATTCTGTTCCCAGTGGGTAGTGCCCAAGTTGAAGGTCACCAGCATAGCCAGACCATTGGGTTTATTGGTAAACCACTTGCCTCAGAGGCTCTAGATGAACCTAAAATTAAACACATAATTGGGAGTGAGTATTACACAGTGATCAGGTGAACAGGCTCTGGTGTCAAACTACCACCTCTTACTAGTGATGTGAGAATATACAAGCCGCTAACCTATGGTAAATAAACCACATTTGCTGGTCATGCAAGGCAATTCCAAGGGTTCTTCCTTCCTCCCAGGAATATTCCATCTAAAATTGCTCAGCATGGGACCTGGAATATTGATGAAGTTGGCTGTTACTACTTTTACTACCTCCTTCCTCTTAACTCGATGCTTGAAATTCCCTTAACTGGAAGCAAAGCCTTGTATCCTACAGTTAATGTTAAAGAGGGCTCGTGCCTCTGAGGTCACACAGTGGGTTATATTCATACCAAAGTATAATTAACTGATACCAAAGATTGAGAGACAGTATAGCCCTCACCTTGACTGGAGGTGATAGGGATGGAAGGGAGTCACTGCCTCCCCCTCAAGCTTCAGAACCAGAATCTCTCACTGTGTCCCATAGTCCCCTCTCCCCCAGGAGGACAAGTGTGCTGTCCCAGACTGCACCACCCTACAGAGCCCCTATGGACTCAGCTGTGCAGAGCCATTAGGCTCCACCCACACCTGCGTTCCTCTTGGACTCCTCCCCCACAGTACACACTGAAGCTACACCATTCAAGGGGCTGGACCCCCCATGGCAGGGGCTGTGTCCAGGCCCCAGACTTCTCTAGTTATCAGCTGCAGGTGCAGCCACTTTCCCTCAACCTGTTCTGGCTCCTTACCCTTCTTCCCCATGGATGCCAGCACCCTCGGCCCTGTCCTGGGGGTTTTTTCTCATGCTTTCCTCTTGCCTGAAGAGTCCTCCAGCCTCCTACCTCTGATCTCCTGCAGCATAACTCCTGTCATCTTTCTACCCTAACAAAGCCCCAGCGATTCTTCCAATCGTACCTTGGTTTGGACCTCACCAGCCCTCGCTCCCTACCCTGGACATGACCCAGGACGCAGAGGATTGACTTGAGTATCAACTGCACAGTTTTCCTTTTATACCAGTGTGTGTGACCATCATGCGTCTGTCTTGCACACGTTTCTTCTATGTAAGGTGTGTGGGGAGAGGTGTGTGTATTGTCAGTGTGGCTTTCCATCCACTGTTCTAGAAGACTGCTGAGAGTGAGCACCTTCGTCTCTCTTTGCTTCATGCATGTGACAACAGCTGAGGGTATTCATTGACTCAGGCAGGGGGGCAGGGCAGAGCTAAAAGCACTGCTTGAGGAGTCACCATGATCTTGGGCTAATTCTTTCACTCTGTGTGACTTTGTTTCCTCACAGGACTGATCTTTTCTGCTTTGATGTCTGTGAATGATCTACTCTCTTGTCTTTCCCTCCCACCTCTTCTCCTTCCTGGCTATTTTCAGAAAACCCTGGCTGCCTGTCCTTGACCCAGCTGTAAGGAAACTATTGACTTGCTTAATAAAGCTTATCCTTCCAGCTCCCTGACGGAGATATAGTCTCAACACAGGAAAGGGCAGCTGGATTGCAAAGCACTCCTCCTCCGCCAGGTGGCTCCCTTCACCAACGCTATCACTCACCTCTCCCTTCTCTTTCCCACTACTTTTTTCTGAATAGCACAGATGGGACAAGGGTGCACCTGTCTTTCCTACTACTTTCTTTCTGAGTAGCACAGGTGGGACTAGGGTGAACTGTTTGAATAAGGATTTGTTAAAGTCTTGGCAGAAACAAAGGGAACTAGAACAGAGAATAATATACCAAGTTGATTTTCTAAAACTAGAGGCCTGGTGCACAAATTTGTGCACCAGTGGAATCCCTCCTGAAACAGGCTCTCTGACATCTCCTGAGGGGTCCTGGATTATGAGATGGCACAGGCCAGACTGAGGGACCCCACCGGTACAATGATCAGGGCTGGGGAGAGACGTGGGAGGTTGGCCAGCTGAGGAAGGACAGCGGGAGGGCTCCAGGGCATGTCTGACCTATCTCGCTCAGTCCTGATTGGTCGGACCCCAGCAGCAAGCTAACCTATCGTTCAGAGCATCTGCCCCCCTGTTGGTCAGTGCTTGTCATAGGAACTGGTCAACCAGTTGACTGTCTGCCCCTGGTGGTCAGTGCACATCATAGCGAGTGGTTGAGCAGCCTTAGCATATCATTAGCATATTACACTTTGATTGGTTGAATGAACAACCAGACACTTAGCATATTAGGCTTTTATTATATAGAATACAAATACAGCCTCACCTATAAACTCCTATTGTGAAAAGAAGGGATGGTGCAGGATACAGCAGAACAGCCTTGCTATTAGCAAGCAAGGCACATACGCAGTATGGTTAAGGGATCCTTTACTGAAGGACTTCAGGCTTCAAAGTCCACCCAAAGCCCCAGGGGTGGGAGATTTGAAACTGGAATCTCCAACCTCGGAACTTGCCCTTTGGACAATCTGCTGGTGTGAGAACACAGTCCTACATTCTCTGGACTCACTAAGGTTACCCTCCCCTAGGTTCGGAGGGCTTCTCCTTCCTGCCCATCCCCTCTTCTTTTCCACAGCTTCTTGGTAGTTTGTAACCCTCTGCTAGCCCCCCTCACCACCACCACCACTGCCCCCCCCCACAAAGCCCCACCTCCTCTTGTGTTTTGTCTGCTATAAGTCATTGTTTTATCTGTGCAGTCCTATTCCTTAGTGGTGATGGGCGAAGGGGCCCTTCAGATCTTAGGGTGGAAGAGGAGAGAGAGGGCAGTGTCCCCAAGGGCACTGTGGCTTCAGGTTAATCTATCTAAACTACAATCCTATCTGGTAAAAATAACATCCTGCCAACTGACCTTCTGCATTTATTGTACTAAAATAACATATCTACTTCTGTGAGAGCCAGCCTCTGAGATGGCCCCAGTGATCCCTGCTCCCTGACATTCTCATCCGTGTGCCATCCCCTTCCATACTGTATCAGGGTTGGTATGTGTGACCAATTGAATAGGATACGACATTATGAAGTGATACTATGTCACATCCAAGGCTAGGTTATAAAAGACATTTCAGATTTTCTGTTCAATGTTGTGTCTATAGCTTAAAATTTGTTAAGAAGATAGATCTCGACCTATCCAGTTTGGCTCAATGAATAGAGGGTCGGCCTGCAGACTGAAGGGTCTCAGGTTCGATTCCAGTCAAGGGCACATGCCAGGATTGCAGGCTTAATCCCCAGTAGAGGGCATGCAGGAGGCAACCAATCAATGATTCTCTCTCATCATTGATGTTTCAATCTATCTTTCCCTCTCCCTTTCTTTCTCTGAAATCAATAAAAATATTTTTTAAAGATAGATCACATGTTAAGCATTCTTACCAGAATTAAAAATCTTTTAAAAAAAGACATTTTGGCCTCAGCCTTGTTCTTTCTATCTTAGATTACTCTGGGAAAAGTCAGCTGTCATGTCATGAGGACACTCAAGTGTCCGATGAAGAGGGCTATGTGTCCAGGAACTGAGGCCCCTGCCCACAGCCATGTGAGCCAGCCATCTTGGGAGCAGCCCCTCCAGCCCCAAACTGAAACCGGACAACCAATGGGTCGGGGCTGCCTGTCACTATTTGAGCCAATTAAGCAGAGACATATGTGGGTTGAATCATATGTGAATATTTATTTTAATAACGCCAGCAGTATGGGAGAACAGTAGGTCATCCACAAAATTCTGTTTTCCCCTTCCCCATAAGCCAGCTGCTTATTGTGGGTAGAAGGGCAAAGATTACATGGGAAAGTAAGAATTACAGGCATGGGAAAGTAGGCAAGGTATAATGGTTACAGGTTGCAGACAATGCGGGCTGCGGGGGGTGGGGGTGGAGGAGGTCATGTAGAGCAGGTGCCTCCAGGTGCCTCTGGGACCAGATTACAAGCAATAGGGGCTGGGGGTTGAAAAGGGCGGGCAATGGGCTGGCGTCTCCGGGACTAGATTGTTTCAGCAACAAGGTTGTTAATCTTTTCATAATGATAGGCAGTTCTCAGAAAAGGAGGTTGGACTGCATTCCAATGTTGGCTTCCATGTCCTGGGGCGTACAACTCTCAACTAGGTTTTCTCTAATCACTCTAGAACAGTCACATGAGCATGATTAATATTTCTTATAATTATAGTGTCCCCACTATTCCATTTCTGCCCCTAACATTCCTCACTGCTTTTTCTATCATCTCATATCTATGATATTAGTTTTAAGTGAGAAGTCTCATCCTGCTGGACTGCATTTGCTTCTGCCTTGAAAGCAGTTGGCAGGGATGGAATACAGGGAATACAGGATCTAAAATGAGGAAGCAATCAGACTACAAAAATAAACAGGAGAAAAATGAAGCCTTATTCTCTAGAATCGCCTCCCTGACCTGGCTCAGCTCTTGATTTATCCCAGGTATTGTAGTTATTAGAAGTGGCATTCAGTGCTTTTACTTTGCTACATGTCAGCTGGGCTACGTCTACCTTAAGGAAGCCTACCATTAACAGCATGACAAAAATGGTGAAAGCAATGTATTCAGCAAGACTCCCAGTAGAAGATGGCCATTGCAGTCCAGTGCCACGGCCATGAGAAGGTCCCTTTTGGTTCAGACCCTGTGATGTTTCTGGGGCATAAAGACAGTCAGTCGTCGTAAGAAACAAGGCCTCCCAGTCCTGCTGGCAGGGATATATGAATAAACATTGACCCCACATATCAGAAACTAACCAGCCGGCAGTTTAGTATGTCCATTACCATAAGGGAGGGTGAAATTATCAGAACAGTTCATATTATAGTTATTAGGTATCAAAAGACAATATAGAGCAACCAGTAAGTCAGACATTTGCCACAGGAAGTCCTTCCCTATGCAGGACAGCAGGTGGCAGCACCAACAGGAATTTCAAAAATAACAATCCAAATTCTGAAAACATGTTTATGCATTTCTTACACTCACACCCATGGACTTCGGCTTTCTCTCTTTCCTCTCCAACCCTCACATCACAACTCTGAAGACTGTCCCTTCTCCCTGCTTCTGCCCTTTGCCCCTTCTCAGTCAATGAGAGACAAATTTCAATGGAGGGAAAGAGTTGAGACAGTGGGACATGAGGTGTCTTCAGACATGAGCTCCCCAAGGTTGAAAGAATCATGCCTGGCCTAAGCTTATATCCAAGAGCAAAACTTTCTTCATTGATCACATGGGCTAAAGATGCCACTGAAGCCAGGGTCTTAGCATCATCTTCAGGATCCAGGACCTCATCTTTTTAATCTTGTTTATCTTAGAAGGGGCCATCTGGTCACAATTATCATTGTTAGTACATTTATTTTATAGTTATTAAAGTGATTTAATAACATCACATAAATTTCACTAAACAGAGAAACAATTTTTAAGTCACCCATAACCTTATACTCTAATATGGTCACAGTTGTTTTACTTATTTACTTTTTAAAATATATTTTTATTGATTTCAGAGAAGAAGGAAGAGGGAAAGAGAGATAGAAACATCAGTGATGAGAGTGAATCATTGATCTGCTGCTTCTTGCACTCCCCACACTGGGGATTGAGTTCGCAACCTGGGCATATGCCCTGATCAGGAATCAAACCATGACCTCCTGGTTCATGGGCTGATGCTCAACTACTGATCCATGCGGGCTGGCCTGGTCACAGTTGTTCTAGATTGTTCTCTTGTTTCTATTTTTGTGAACATTGTGTACTTACAATTTTTTAGATTGTTCCCTTTATTTCTTTTATTCAATCCTCTTAACCTATATTTGGGGACCCATGCATAGAGTAGCCTTGGCTCATTATGGGCTCATACTAGCTAAGCAGTGGTCGGCAAACTCATTAGTCAACAGAGCCAAATATCAACAGTACAACTACTGAAATTTCTTTTGAGAGCCGAAAACCGACTTCTGCGCATGGGCCACGAAGTTTCAATCGCACTGTACATGCGCACCCACACGTGGTATTTTGTGGAAGAGCCACACTCAAGGGGTCAAAGAGCTGCATGTGGCTCTCGAGCAGCAGTTTGCCGACCACTGAGCTAAGGGAAAGGGGAACAAAATAGATGATTGAAGGACTAGAAATAACCAACTGTCTGGGTTTGCCTGTGACTAAACCAGTTTTAGGATTGAAAGCCCTTAGCCCAAGAAAACCCATCAGTCTCAGATAAAACAGGACAATTTCTAATAGGTCACCCTTTTAGAAACAAGTCCCCCAAATTAATCCCATTTAGGGCTCAGAATTCCATTTTAACTTATCTATTGGCCTTTAGCTATACCTTTTTGCCTTTCTGTTTTAAAATTTTCCTTTGTAGTGATCACTCTAGGGCAGCTGGACTCAAGCTTTATGCCCTTAAAAAGTATTGAGAACCCCAAAGAGCTCTTGTCTATATGGGTTGTATCTATTTGTATTCACTGCATAAAAAATTAAAACTGAGAAAAATTTAAAACATAAGGATAAATAATCACATGTTCCATTCGTTGTGAAGGGATGATGCTGACACACCTTATGCAGCCTCTGATCACTCCCTGATACATTCATGAAAGAGAGAGAAAACAGCAAATAACATCTCAGTATTGTTATGAAAATAATTTTGGTCCCATAATCCCCTTCAAAGGATCTCAGAGATCCCCCGCATTCCCCAGACCACAGATAGAAAACCACTGCTCTAAAAAAAGAACTGCATCCTTCACTTTTTTAGTCTTTTTAGACTTACTTTCGGATGAAGAAACTTGGTTACTCTATCAGTCTCCCCTCATCTTTTATGCTATGGTTTCCATGTATATTAAATCTACACATGTTTTAAAGTTCACAATGCAATGTTATAATTTTTTGCTTTTAAACAGGCATATGTATTTTAAAGATATTAAGAAAAATATATATTTTATATTTACCCACAAATTTACCATTTCTCTTTATCCATCCAGCGACTTCGTTCTTCCATCTGGATTTCTTTACCTTCAGCCTGAAGAACTTCAGTATCTCTCTTAAAGCAGTTCTGCTGATGATAAATTTTCTAAGTTTTCTTTTTTATCTGAAGATCGTTTTATTTCATCTTCATTCTTGAAGAATATTTTTGCTGGAAAAGCAACCCTGAGTTGACGATTTTTCCCTCCAGTGTTTTGAAGAAGTTGTTCCACTACTTTCTGGTCTGTGCTGGTTTTGATGAGAAAGCAGTGACATTGAAAATGCGGTTCTGTGATTGCAATGTGTTCTTTTTCTCTGGAAGCCTTCAAGATTTTCTTTTTATCTTAGTTTCCAGCAATGTGACTTTCATGGGCCTACATGTGCTCTTTTGTTTATTTTTAGTTCTGCTTTGAATTTATTGAACTTCTTAACTGAAGATAGATGCCTTTTTCAACAGCTGGGAAATTTCCAGCCATTATTTCTTTGAATATTTTTTCTGCCTCATTCTCTTCTCTCCTTCTAGGACTCCAAGAACACACATATTAGAGGGTTTTTTTATATATGGTTCCTCAATTCCTGAGTTTCTACTCATTTAAAAAAATGCCTTCCTCTGTTCTTCAGATTGAATAATTTCTATTTATCTTCAAGGTCACTGGCTCTTTCTTCTGCCATTTCCATTCTTCTATCAAGCCCTTCCAGTAATTTTTTAAATTTCACGTATTGCATCTTTCAGTTCTAAAATTTACATTTGGTTCTTTCTTAAAGTTTCTATTGCTCGCCCAGCTGGTGTGGCTCAGTGGTTGAGCACCAACCTATGAACCATGAGGTTATGGTTCAGGGCACATGCCTGGTATGCAGGCTCAATGGGTGGTATGCAGGAGGCAGCCAGTTAATACCCTGGTGGGTATGGTACTAATGATCTTGCTAGACCTATCAGAGTCAACAACAGAGTGATTCAAATAAAGTGAGTCAGGGTGGATGGCAATAAATGCAGAAGTCACCAGTATTGTTAAGGCTACTAGGTTTTTAGATGGCTGGATGATGAAGGAGTAGCTGTAGTGAAACATGATCAGAGAAACAAAGAACATACTATGGGGTCCCTACCCCCTTATGATCTAGTGATTGGTTCAGCATTCCTCCTTCTAGGACAGATCCCTGTGGATGCATACTATGGTCATGGGCTGGCTGTTCCAGCAGGTCCTGGCTTTTTACTTGCAGGTGTCAATAGAAAGCTTCTTCTTCTGGGGTTTCACATGCCTCCTCTCTCAATTGACAAGAAGTGGCCCAACCTGGACTTCTAAGCACCATGGGCCAAGCAGTCCACAGCCAGCCACCTTACCTGCTCTGACATCCAGTGAGAAGGCAGGACCTCAAACACTGGCTGAACCTCCAGGTTTCCAACTCAGGGCAAGGAGGAACAGTGCAGACCAGAAACTGAGGAGGAGTCCAAGGAGGTGAATTCTACTGCCTTCACCAAAGGCTTCCCTTCTCCCCCACCTCATATTAATGAGGTCGGGTCCCGGCGCTGCCACATGGCCTTCACTCTTCTCCCCAGAGCACCCAGCCTAGAAAAGAAAGGTAGAGGTAGAAAGCCAGGAGCATAAAGAAATGGAAACAGAGGCTTTGAGAAAGAGAATTGAAAAACAAAAAATAGGCAGCTGGCATGGTCCCCAGAGAACTTTCTTTAGCTTTTCCTTCTGCCATCTCCATTCTCATCAGTTAAGTCTGATCGTTGGCGGTTAAGAAGTTTTCCTGGTCTCAGAAATATCAAACCTCAATTGGGATAAAAATCAGCTCCAATATTTCAGTCATCCCTAAGCCAGACCACAGTGGAGTCTACTCTAGAGATTTAAAGTCATGTTGAGAAGCACTGTATTTCCAGTAACTTTCTGCTCCTCCTGCTCCCCAGAGCCTTCCCTAGCTACAGCCCCCATCGGGGCCAAGCCCTCTCCCTTAGCCTGGAGTGAGGGGGCCTGACTCACAATTGTAAATGAAAGACCTAATGTGTCCAGTATTTACACTTAACTTTTTCTTTTCTTTTGTACATTTTAAGCTCCTCAGACCTGCCCTTTGTTCCCTCTAAAGCCTCTGACATGAAATTCTGGTGCTTGATTTTAAACAGCAAGCCTCACAAATGCTAACAAAATAAATCCGAGCAAGATGAGGACAGAATGTACTCCCTCTTAGCCTAGGCTTGCAGAAAATCAGACATGATTCTGCTCATACAGTTGATTCTGATAAAGTGGAAAACCAAAAACATTTAATCTCACTGGTATGAAAATACATAATCCTGTTCCATGTTATATTTATGTCATCTCTGGAGTGTAATTTACACAAAGGAATCTTTAAAGACATTCAGACTTCAGAGATGATTGCTTTATGACCATGTAGTCTATAAATGTTAAAAGTCTGCAATTCTGATTGATCATTGATAACTTATTACTCATAAAAAAATTAATTAACCTTTTACTTTCCAGAAAGCATAAATACTTGTGAGATTATTGTTTATCTGTTAGAGCAGAAGAATATTTCTGGGATTCTCTTTTCCTCCTTTCAAGCATAAAAAGAAAATCCCATTACTCTGATTTCTTATCAGAGAGTTTAAGATTCTGCAATTATTTGAATTAACTGGAGGAATCCATGCTCAGTGATCTACCAGGGAAGACAGGAACCAGCCTATGGGAAGAGCTGGAAAAGGAAAGAGAGGAGCAAAGAACAAACTGATGGTTGCCAGATGGGAGAGGGGGTGGAGGGGATGGACAAAAAAGGTGAAAGGGATTAAGAAGTATAAATTGACAATTATAAAAATAGTCAAAGGGATGTAAAATATAGCATATGGAATCCTATATTATAAAACTCTAATATGCAAATTGACCGAACGGCATAACAAGCAGTTGCTATGACGTGCACTGACCACCAGGGGCAGACGATCAACACAGGAGCTGACCCAGCAGCAGCAGCAAGGGGAGAGGCTGGCAAGTAGGTGGCACCAGCCCACAGGCTCTGACCCAGCAGCGGCAGCAAGGGGAGAGGCTGGCAAGTAGGTGGTGCCAGGCCAGCCAAGCCAGGTGCCAGGGGGCCTCCCCCCACCCACCCAATTGCCCCGTTGGCCTCCCTGCAGATCATCCCTGCTTGCCGGCCAGGCATAGGGACCATACCCATGCATGAATTTCATGCACTGGGCCTCTAGTATAGTCAATAATATTGTAATCACTATGGTGTCAGATAGGTACTAAACTTATTGAGGGATCACTTTATAAGGTATACAAATATCTAAACGTCTAATCACTATGTTGTACACCTGAAACTAATATAATATCGTATGTCAACTGCAATTGAAAAATAAATTTAAAAGGAAAAGAAAAGAGAGAGAAGCAGTAAAACCCTGAGTTCAGTTACCTCAGGATTTGGGATTTGTCTGTGGCCTGCAGCACCCCTTCCCTGGGGTAATCATAAGGAAGACAGAGGCTCTGATCATGGGGTTCTCATCTCTACCTGGCCCCTGTTACTTGGAAAACAATAAAAATTCTTCTTTTAAAATACATTTTTGTATTGATTTCAGAGAGAGGGAGAGAGAGAGAGAGAAACATCAATGATGAGAGAGAATCATTGATCGGCCACCTCCTGCACGCAAGCCCACAACCCAGGCATATGGACCAACCAGGAATTGAACCATTACCTCCTGGCCCACAGGTCGACGCTGAACCACCGGCCAGTCAAGCTGACAATAAAAATTCTTAAGCCCAATAGGACACTTCCTTCTCGAGTCAGAGGCTCCCCAGGAAGATGGAGCAATAAGTTGCTCAGAGGAGAGGACGTTGTCAGGGCTGAAGTTAGATCAAGGAGGAGGATGAAAGTGAGAGCACAAAGGCCTGGAGAAAGGGAGGAAAGGGAGGTGAGGGACAAACAAAAGCAGAGTAACGAGAAGGAAGAGAACATACACACCACCCGGGACCTGAGTAGCATGCATGCACCCGGAGTAGAGAGTACTTCATGCAATGGAGGTGACACGGATTGCCCCCCAAGCTGTCCCTTGGACTTAGGATGAAAGGACAAGGCTCCAGGAAGGAGAAGACCCCAGAGGAACGGTGCTTAGGAAGGAGCCTGGTCATTTGGAATGACCCAGAGAGAGCCTAGAAGAAGCTCCTTATTACTGTTACAAGATTAAAAACATACAAAAGTGTACCGTTTTTCAGTATATTTTGTACCTTTAATTTTTTTTCACTGTTATTAGGTAGTTGAGTTACAACCATATGTGTTTGCTGGGAGCAAGCAGGAGTATTCTGTGGGGGTGGAGAAAGAAGGAAAAGTCAGGTCCACAGAGTGGTAGCAGAAAAAAATCTTAAAGCAACAGTGGGGCTGAATAAAGGAGGATTAGAGGGTTAGTGTAGGGAGGAAGAAGGGAAGAAGCCAGTTAAGAGACTTTCTAGCCATACTTGCAAGATTCAACCACACACATTTCCTGACCCTGAATATGGGCTAGGAGCCCTATTAGACATTGGTGGTGTGAGCCCAGGCCTAGCAGATTGCTTGGGAATGCCCCTAAGGGTTCCCAGAGAGTCTCCTGAAAGAATTGTGGACTGAGAGGACGAGAGTAGGTGAGGAGCCATTCTTGGCATATGGCAGTCTTTGTGGCCCAAAGAACGGGGGGGGACAAAGGGTGAGTATAACTATTTGACTAAGCCACCACGAGGTATGGCTCTGAGCCCCAGAGGTGTGCAGAACTTCTAAACAAGGCTGGAGTCCACCCAGGATGTGACCCTGTGACCACGAGTGGTGCAGAATCCTCCACACCTGCCTGCTCCCCCCTCCCTTCCCTTTCAGATCACAGCCCCGTTGTAGGGGCTGCTACTGACTTTCCACACACCTGCCTCCTTTGAGGACAGGATCACTGGCCTCCACAAGGACTTCCTGGCCCATATCAAGCCATGGGTGAGTGTCTCCTAGGGAGTGTGGCCTCTGTGCCCAGTCATGGCCCCTGGTATCTGCCTAAAGAAGCTGAAGTCGGGGCCTAATCCCAGCCCTGTGCCAACTTGACCCTGGTGGACGAGCAGCTTCCAGGGGTTGTGAGCAAAAGATTACCTAAGTGAGGGCCCCAGACTTGCTTGCGGGAGAAGCTCAAGTTCACGGTCACAAACTTCAATTTCGACAATAGGTAGGCTGGTGACATAAATGAGTGGAAAGTCAGGGAGGGAAAGGTACGGCCGATTAAAGGCAACAGCCATAACTCACAAGGAACCATCCTACTATTTACTGTTTTGTACAGATAGTCCAAGAGAGTCCAGAGTCAGTGCGCTCCCACCCCTGATCTCTGAAGCCCACGTCGTTTTAGAGTTTTTCCCCTTAAGTTGTGGTGGGTGAGCTATCCCCAAGTTAGACAGTAGGTGGCGCTCAACCCAGAGAATTAGAAAAAGGAACCAGAGAATTACTCAACCCATTTCCAGTAACAGCTCCCTCCTCCCCCTCAGGGACCTCTCCAGCCCCACCTCTTGTTCCCTAACCTGGGCCAAGTCCTCTCCAAGGTCCCAGATGGCCCATTCCAGATGCCTGGTCTCAAAGGTGGAGAATTATCTCTGGGGAAGCCCCAACTCCACAAGCTGCGCATGTATGATGTGAGTGTGCCCTTGGAGAGGCCTGGAGAGGAGGAAAAGGATAGGGTGGGACTCAGGGTGTATGTACACACACACACACACACACACACACACACACACACACACACACTGAGAGAGAGAGAGAGAGAGAGAGAGAGAGAGAGAGAGAGAGAGAGAGAAACACACTTAATGCAGGGAGGACTTAGAAATTGCCCGTAGCTTCTAGCAGCCTTTCCTGGGAGTGATCAAGCCCAATGCTCTGAGCCAGGAAACTAACATTTAACTGTCCCTCACTTGTACCGCCATGTCTCCCTCAGATCCCAGGGTAGGGGTGGGATCTGCTGAAGCAGAAAGTAGCCCCCAACTCTGTATGAGACTCTCCAGGGAGATAAGCAATGGTGGGAAACTCACTGTGGAGCTCAGGCTGCATAGGAGGCTGAAGGAACTGGGGCAGAGAGGGGCAATAAGGGAGCAGGCAGAGGTGCCAGGCCTCAAGGGCTGAGGCCACGGCTGCTAATGCCTTTGCTGGTCCCTCAGTCCCTTGGCATCGCCTGCCCCGACTCTTCATGGCTCCACAAGCCTCATCTTGCCCTCAACCCCTCACAGGTGGTGGCTGCTTCTCTGGAGTGTCCTCCAGGCTTGCCACACGAAGGGCTCTGTGCTCTTAGCCCAGCAGCTACCCCAGCAGCTGACCTCCCCAGGGTACCCAGAGCCATACCTCAAAGGCCAAGAGAGCACCACTGTCATCGAGGCCCCGGAGGGCTTTGCTGTGAAGCTTATCTTGCAGGACGTGGATGTGGAGCTGTCCCAGGACTGTGAGCCGGACTCTGTCACAGTGAGCTGGGGTCCTGGAGGGACTCTGGGGAGGGATCTTCCTGGCCTGGAGCCCAGGGGGCAGTGGGAGGTGGCAGTACCCTGAATCTCAGAGGATGGATGAAGAGGCCAAGTCAGGGGCACAGGCGGGCTTACCTGGGAGGCCAGGGTCTGCTCAGGTGTACAGCCTCAGCCAGCAGCCCTGTCACTGGCTCTGCTACCATCTTGGCCCCAAAGGAACACACAAATACTGCCAATCCCTAGACTAAAGAGCAAGGCCTCACATGTCAGTCATTAAACACACCTGAATACTTGCTCTGTCAGGACAGGAAGCTGGGCATGAATAATAACAAATGATTTGGTGACTGAGTTTACCTTAGAGGAGCTATGGCAAAAGTTCTTATGATTAGGGCATTATCAGAATAAGGACACTTTAAAAACAGTACCTCGTGTTATCTTTTGGTTTAAGTTTTATTTATATCAAAATAATACATGCACATAGTTGTTGTTGATTTTTAATCAGAGTACTACAAGGCACATAACGAGAAACAGCTGTCTCCAGCCTACTCCCCACCTCCATTGTACTCTCCTGGGGCAATTAGTTACAATTCATGTAGCTGTTTCATCTGGTAGTTATTTTCATCTTTATCAATAACCTGCTTATTCTGGTTTTGTTTGTGTTTTTTAAAACACATTTGAAAGGGTAAAGTTGGTGATGCATGGGCAGGCTAGATAGCCATCTCAGACAGTGAATAAATAAACGTTAATTTATTTAAGGAAAAGGGGATAGGAGTTGGAGATAGCCAAAAGAAAGGGCTACACAACACTGAGCCAACGGGTATTGGGTCCATGATGGCAGCAAAAATAACCTTAGGACAGTGAAGCAAGGAAGGTTATAGAAGAAGCAACAGGAAAGCCTTGGCTGGGCTGCTTTGGCTTACTGGGAAGTCAGAAAAAAGGGGGTCCAGGAGACAGATTCAGGGGCTAATCTGGGGCGAGCTGCCGCGCTGCCCATTGCTCCTCTGGTTACAAGTCTCCTGGGGTCCCTAAGAAAAAAGGAGAAGGAAGGGAATGGTGCTGGCGTGCTCCCTGGGGGAGAGTGTGCACTGGGTCCTTTGTCCTAAGCATATTTATCTCTCTCTTGCAGGTGGAAATCTTAGGGGAGGTCTCAGGGGAGAGTCTTAATAGAATATTCATCAGTTTTCTAGATATGCTCTACTGTTTGGTCAGTGCCAGGGCAGGGGGCATCACTAGTCAACGTAGCTTGTCCTGAGGCAGCCACAGCGTCACTTGTCAGGTTTTGCGGCTTTTCGGGACCTGGAGCTGAAATACCACTGAGGCCTAGATGTAATCTTTAAGGAGGAAAAGGTCAGGGGGTCTAAACCACCTGACCATCGATATGAAAGATGAGGGGTCCAAACTGCATGAGCAGCGATATGCTAGGGGAGGATAGGTTGCCTAGGGGTGAGGTTCTTGTTTTCTCCCTTTTCCCCCTTGCTAGGCATCCGGGGCTTTCTGCCCTGGTGAGTTTCTGTGCCTGGCCTTGCTCTGCTCATGTCTGTCTACTAATGTTACCCATTAACTTTCTACGATAGGACTAGCTCTATCTCAGAATTTCACCACCTACATTTCCCCTCCTCTATCCTCCCAGTTTACCAATACTCATTTTTATTAAATCTAGAGTCATTATTTATATTATTATAACTTTAAAATATTCAGATCTGAGCCAATGGAGTACAATAATTATAGGTTTGTTGTTTTTTCTTCTTCTCCAACTTTGGTTTCCCAGGAGGCAATAATTACATGGAGTTCATTGGAATTTTTTGTTGGTTTCTGTTCTAATCTTTGGTTTGCTTAGTTCTGTGTTACTAACCTCCCCAAACTCTTAGCCAGGAGAATAAATCTCTTCTCAGCGCATTCAAGCACAAATGTCAGTCTCTGAGTCCTCTTTTTTATTGGTGACACCCACCTGCAGATCTCTTGATGATTTATTCCTTCGGTCTGAATTCTTTGCTCTCTAAGCCTTCACACTTTCTGAGAGTCCCCTTCTCCCTCATGCTGGAGATTCCCTTTGCCTGTCCTGTGTTGGAACTGAATCCTATCACCATTTCAACCAGGAAAATGAGTCACCCTCATTTTTGTAGGAGCACTTTCTCCTCTAGAAAAGGTATGTGGGAGTAAATTTCAGAGGCTCTTACATAACCCTAAATGTCTTTGTTCTGCCATCACGGTTGATGGATTGTTTAACCGGGTTGCATTCTGGGTTGGAAGTCATTTTCTCTCAGAAATTTGATGGCATTGTCTTCTGGCTCTCGTGTTAAGTGTGATAGCATTGATTTCTGTGGGGTTTTTTTTCTCTCTCTAGAGCTTTGGGAATATTTTCTTTATTACCAGTATTCTGAACTTTCATTATGATATGCCCTGATGTGCTTTTTTACTGGTTGTACAGAGTTCTCTGAATCTAGAGACTCTTTTAATCTAGTCCTTCAGTTCTAGGACTGTTCTTGTATTATTTCTTAAATTATTTCCAGACATCTACACACTTTATTTTTATTTCTGGAACTCCTGTAATTTAGCTGCTGTATGTTCTGGACTGATTCTCTAGTTTTGCTATTCATTCTGTTGTGTTTTCCATCTCCTTGTCTTTTTGTTCCACTTTCTGGGAGATTTTCTCCTTTTAAATACCAACTGTAATGGTTTATTTTCTGTTGACATATTTTTATGTCTAAAGCCTCATTCTTATTTTCTGAATGTGCCTTTTTATAGAATACTGTTCCTGTTTACCAGACAATACTCTTTTCCCTATAATAGAATTATTTTTAAATGTTTCTTCTAGTTCCTGTATTATCTCTACTTCATCCAAGTTCTTTTTTACTCTTCATTTGTTTTAGTCTCTGCTTTTCATCTCTCCTACAGTGTTTGATAATCCTTGGCTGTTCATTCATATTTAAGAATAAAGTGCTAGAATGATATTGGATGCTCTGTGTGATAGCTGAAATTTGTGAAACAAGTTTGAAAACAGGGTTATCAACAAGGTGACTTAGACGTCTGTGGGGGGTTCCCAATGTCAGTACACAGAAGTACTCTCTTTGGGGACAGCCAGCCTCAGAGAGGAATCCTCTGGTCTCCCGATCAGAGTTGCCAGCCTTCTAGTAAACAAGCAGTAGCATCTCACTGTTTGATATGTAGATTTTCACCTAACCCTTCTGTTTTCGATTCTGGCCTCACTCCCTCTATCAAATGTCCCAGGGGACCCCAAGTCCAGGTCTCTGGCTCATGCTCGGGTCTCCTGCCAGGGTGAGCCAGAAAGTTATCTGGATGCATAAGGTGGGCAAAGGGATCCAGAATCCTGAGGTCTCCCTACATAGGCTCCGATTAGCATCTCCTTCATCCCCATCTTCAGGGGTGCCTGGTTATCCTAATTTCTGCGATGAGAACCTGCTTGCTTTATGTTGGCTTCTACCTCTGCAGAGTCAGGCTGTCCCTTCTGCATCCCCATTCCACCTTTCAAGATGTTACTGGCATCGCTCATCTGCTGTCATCTCTCACTGTTTTGTCCTTAATCATGTATACCATTTCATCCCTTTGCTGTCATATTAATGGGATTTGAGATAAATGCATGTTTAAAGCTTCAGATTTCACCAGAAGCCAAGACTATAATCAATTCAACCTATTTTATTGAGCACCTACCATGAGCCCTGTTCTTCTTAGTCGTGAGCAATTTTAAGCCTAGACTGACTCTTCCCTTGTCATTGAGGAAATTCAAGCTCAGGAATAGAATTCTTTTCTCCTCTCTGCTGCCAGGGCAAGTCACACACACACACACACACACACACACACACACACACACCTTAAATGCAATATTCTCAACCAGACTATGGGCTCCTCAGTAGCAGAACCACGTCTTATTCATGTCTGTATCCCCGCACTTAGCATAGTGTCTTGCACATAGAGCATAATAACTCTCAAAGAAATAAATGAAAGAATAAATAAAACCCAAGCTCACCATGCGTGTAGGACACATAGCACAATGAATTTTGAATGAGCAGGTATTTCGTGTCATCTTCACCACTGCTCTTCAGGGACATCCTGGGAAGCTGCCACAGGACATGCTGCCCTGACAGCAAGAGGCCTCACACACCACTTTACAAGACAGGAAACTAAGACCTGAAGTGGTTGAGCAATTGCCCATGTCACACAGGGAGGTAGGAGCAAAGTTTTAGGACTCACAACTATGTGTGCGTTCTACTTTGCTAGTTAGACTCCTAAGTGATTCTATTTAGCCAACAACTCGTGAGGAAGCTAAAAAGGAAGCTGAAGAGTTTGACAACCAATTAGATCAGTGAAGGACAGTTTCAGAGAGCAAAAGGCTTCTTCCCCAAGAGATAATGGGCCTCTTAAATATGGGGCTTAAGTTTGTTGTTGTTCTGAGGAAAAGGACAGTATTGGAATGTGCCCAAGCAAGGCATTTGGGATGACTGAGAAATTTTCTTCATGCCAACTTTTACCCAGTTAATGTGATCACAGTGAGATAGGCTGGATAGCTCTTAAAGGAATCTGAGACTTTGGAAGAAAGAGCGAATGAAGAACTAGCAAGAATGCAGGATGTGGGTCAATATGAAACTAGGAATAAAATTTTAAAAATAAATAAATAAAATGAGCTGAGCAGTGAACCATGTGCCCAGAATAGAGACTAAGCATGAAGCATGAGTCAAGGGAACTCCTTCCAAAGTATGCTGCATTGGGTTGGGGAACCCACAGAAAGGAATTTGAGCAGGGGCAAGGCAGTCAAAAGGGTTTGACACAGAGACAACCTGCTTAAAGAACCTGTAAGTTAAACAACAATAGCCAGAGTGTCCACACTGTGTACACTTGTGTCCTTAGATTCCCACGTCTTGTGGGGCTTTATTTCCAGTTCATGGGGTAAGAGGAGGGACACTCCAAAAGAAGAACGGCAAAGACTAGGAACCCCAGCTAAGTGTTTGCAGAGGTTCTTATTGCATCACAGATGTTGGCCCACAGGAAGGTACTCAGAGAAGAGGAAGGTGATGGGGTTGGAGAAAGCGGATGGAAGGGACTTGTGTCTGCATCATCATTGATTCAAAGCTGTGGTGCTATAGGCACCATGTTGAGCATCAGGGATTCAGTGGTCGGCAGAATAGATGTACTTCCTGCCTTCTTGGAACTTACAATCCAGTGGACTTTTGGGAGAAACCTAGGGTTTCCAAGGAACTTCTTTTATATTGATTTATTTTTAATTATAATTGACATAAAGTATTACGTTAGTTTCAGGAGTTCAATATATTGACTCGATATTAATATATCTTACAAAATGACCACCACAATAAGACTAGTAACCATCTGTCACCAAACATAGTTGTTATGATGTTATTGACTCTGTTCCCAAGGAGCTTCTTGAAAGAAGGTAAATATGGTAGACTTTATGAGATAATTATAGTAGACTAAAGAAATATGCAAGGTATCTGGTCATGTCTGGAAGAAACTGGGGAGTCAATAATGGAACAGGAAGCTACTTGAGCAAAGTTCCACAGAGAACAGCTCCTCAGCCCCAGAAGTGTGCAGACCTCCTAGATGGGAATGAAGCCCATGCCCATGATGTGACCCTGTGACCCCTTATGTTGCAGATTCACCCCACATCTGCCTGCCCCCTCTCCTTTCAGATCACAGGCAGTGGGATGGATCCAAGCCGGTTCTATGGCCAAGTGGGCTCTCTGCTAGGCAGCCCCCCAGGTCAGAAGGAGTTTGTGTCCTCGGGGAACAGTTTGCGGCTGACTTTCCATGCACCAGCCTCCTCTGAGGACAGAACAACTGGACTCCACAAGGGCTTCCTGGTCCTCTACCAAGCCGTGAGTGAGTGTCCCTCTGGGGGTGTACTCTCTGTCCATAGCCATGGCCCTGGTGTCTTGAAGCTACAAGGGGAAACTTGAGTGACTATTGACACTGGGGGCTCAGGAACACCTAGGCCCATCCCCTCCCTGCCCCCTCCAGGCCCCTGCTGATGAGCTGCCAGTTAAAGGGCAGCCATTGCTCAACAGTTGTTTCCATGACTATTTACTGGCAGATCATCTTGTTTTTCAAGAGAAACCAAAGGTTACCAATTGCTTTTCAATTGGTAACTCATAATTTTTTGAAAGATAATATATGCACACTATAAAAATATTTTTTAAAATATGGTAAAGAGTAAGTCTTTCTCTGATCTCTGGCCCTTAGTCCCTGGCTATCTTGTCCAGAAACAACTCTGTTCTCCATTTCCTGGGTATTCTTCCAAAGACATGCTATGCCATTCAAATATAATTGTGTGTGTGTGTGTGTGTGTGTGTGTGTGTGTGTGTGTGTGTTGCATGCATACTATTCACAATGTTTTAAATTTGGCATTTTTCACTCAGTGATATATCTTTTTTTTAAATTTTATTTTATTTTTATTGTTTTAAGTATTACAAATAGTAGTACATATGTCTCCTTTTTTTTTCCCCCTTGATCTCCCCCTGACCTCCCCTACCCCCCAGATCATGCCTTCACCTGCCCACCCTGCCCTCCCCCCCCCGCCCCAGTGTCTTATATCCGTTGGTTGTGCTTATATGCAAGCGTACAAGTCCTTCGGTTGGTCTCTTACAGCCCTCCTCGCCCAACCTCCCCTGTCTTCCCAATGTAGTTTGACAGTCTGTTCAATGCTTCTTTGCCTCTGTATCTTTTTCCCACCATTTCTTTCCTTTAAAAAGTTTTGCCTTTGCAGACTGGAAATAAACATATAATAACAAAACAAGACAAAACAAAAAAATGTTTGAGTCCCAATTTCAATGTCCAACAGTTCCTTATGTATACATGTCAGCATTGATATCTGGATGGTGGGCACATGGTGGCAATGCAGGTCCGACCCTCTCTGGTTTGGTCCTAGGCAACCTGAAGCAGTGCACAGCTGCTGACTGCTCCCATGGCAAGGCGCTGTCAGCATCTTCCATCTCTGGACTGTTTTTTCCTCTTGTCTTCGTGGTTGGAGCACTCCTGTCAATTCCTCTCTGTTGCAGGAATCCATCTGGTCTTGGGGTTGTTTTCTGAAAATATACAAATATATTCTTGACCACAAGTTAATAAAGGAATCTTTTCTATATAATTGATTTGGGATCCTTTTTATTTTTGTTCAAACGATTTTCCTTTGTCTTATTTAGACACCATGTGTGTTTTTAATGGCCGTCTTGCTGTTAGCATTGCAAATGAAACTTTATCCGGGGGATCCCTGCTCTTCCCAGCTGCAAACTGTCTCACCCACCAGCTGTGCCTCCTTCGCCAATTCGGGCTGGATTCCGCTCGTCTCAGCTGCCTCTTCTATTTGCTCTGGGAGAAGACTCAGGACACGTCCTTCTATTCCGCCGCCATTTTGTCTCCTCCTCAGTGATATATCTTAAAGCTCATCCCAAATACATGTGGCTAGTATTGCCTAATTATTTTTAATGGCCATATATGTAGTATTCCTTTGATCGATGTGTCATAATGTGTTTAACCAGTCTTCCACTGGTAAATATTTTGCTACCACAGACAGTACTGCTATGGATATCTTATATATACATCTTGGAGCACACATATGAAGGCAAATTCTTAAAAATGGAAATGCTAGGTGAAAAACATGCATTTTTAATTTTGGTATTGCTAAATTTTCCTCTTACATTCCCACTAATCATGTCAGAAAATGCCTGTTCCCCCATATCCTAGTTATTTGTTTTTTAGCATTGACCATCTGATCAGTGAAAAATAGTCCAAATGTTTAAAAAGAAAACAAAAAACACTGTACAGGTCAAACCATATGGCCATGGGCCAGATCACTCTCTGGGGTGCCAGTTTGCAATTCTGTTCTAGGTCCTAATGACCACTTTTTCCCTATAGGAATGAACCATAGTCAGCCCATCAGCCAGGTTAGTGGCGGCTCTGAGGCCGTACATTCACCTGGAGACAACTCCTCCAAGATCCAGAACCACTGCCAGGAGCCCTATTACCAGGCGGTGCCAGCAGGTGAGTTCCCACCTGCTGGGGAACCAGCTTCTATCCGCCTTACTCCCTCCAAGGGGCCTGTGGCCCCTACTTTTTTAGCCCCACCTCCCAGTTCTGAGCCTCACCTCATTTCACTCCTCAGAGACACTCACCTGCAGAGCCCAGAGCCCTGGGAAACAGACGCTGGACAGGGAGGAGGCTCCTCACTGTGTGCCTGGTGAGTAGTGACCTGCCAGTGCTGTGACTACGGCCACTTTCCAAACAGGGGCCTGTGGACCAGGATACAGGAGTTAGAGGAAAGCCTTCAAATAGAAAGAGGAAATAAAGGCAGAAGGGGAGGAAGAAGAGGGAAACCAAGAAGGTCCAGAAAAGAAGAGGCAAGGAGTTTGTCCCGTATTCTTCAAAGATCAAGAGATAACCAAGCCCAGCCAGTGTGGCTCAGTGTTTGAGCATCGACCTATGCACCAGGAGATCATGGTTCGATTCCTGTCAGGGCACATGCCCAGGTTGCACCCAGGTTGCTCGATCCCCAGTGTTGGGGCATGCAGGAGGCAGCCGATAAATGATTCTCTCTCATCATTGATGTTTCTATTTCTCTCTCCCTCTCCCTTCCTCTCTGATATCAATAAAAATATATTTTTTAAAAAGACATAACTAAGAAAGCAAAAGCATGAAGGAAGTTAATCAAATGGAAAAGTGAAGGAGAGAGAGGGACAGAGTTGTAATAAGAGAAAGCCCTCTCTTGGTATAGTATGCTTTAGGAATACACAGACAGGCTTTCTGTCCCCAAAACATCTCCCTTCCTAGATCCCACAGGACCAGAAAGTCCACCTTTTTTGTTTGTTTGTTTGTTTTACTGAAATAAAATTCACATAATGTAAATTTCACCATTTTAAAGTATACAATTTAGTAACTTTTAGTGTATTTACAATGCTGTGCAACCATTACCACCAATCCCAAAACATTCCCATCATCCCAAAAAGAAACCCAGTGCCCTTCCAAATCTCTCCCCTTCCCCATCCTCTGGCAACCACTAATCTGTTTTCTGTCTCTATGGACTTGCCTATTCTAAACATTTCATATCAATGGAATCATACAACATGTGACCTTTTGTGTGTGGCTTCTTTCATTTAGCATAACGTCTTCAAGATTCATCCACATTGTAGCTTGTATCCATACTTCATTTCTTTCATGAGTGAATAGAATTCCATTGTGTGTTTAAACCACATTTTGTTTATCCATTCATTAGTTGGTGGACATTTGGATTGTTTCCACTTTTTGCACTTTATAGACAACTAGAGGCCTGGTGCATGAAATTCATGCATGGGAGGCGGGTCCCTCAGCCCGGCCTGCACCCTCTCCAATCCGGGACCCCTTGGGGGATGTCTGACTGCCGATTTAGGCCAGATCCCACAGGGATCCGGCAGTTGGACATCCCTCTTGCAATCCAGGACCACTGGCTCCTAACCACTCACCTGCCTGCCTGCCTGATTGCCCCTAACTGCCTCTGCCTGCCAGCCTGATGCCCCTAACTCCCTCTGCCTACTGGCCTGATCACCCCCTAACTGCCTTCCCTGCTGGCTTGATCACCCCCTAACTTCCCTGCTGGCCTGACTGCCCTCCCCTGCCGGCCTGATTGCTCCTAACTGCTCTCCCCTGCTGACCTGATCACCCCTAACTGCCTCTGCCTCAGCCCCCACCACCGTGGCTTTGTCCAGAAGCACATCCAGAAGACGTCCGGTCTAATTAGTATATTACCCTTTTATTAGTACAGATGCTGCTATGAGCCTTCATGTACAAGTTTCTGTTTGAATGTATGATTTCAGTTCTCTTGAGTATATACCTATGAACAGAATTACTGGCTCCTATCATAACTCTATATTTAACTTTTTGAGGAATTGCCAAACTGTTTTCCACAATGGTTCCACCATTTTAAATTCCCATCAGCAGTATATGAGGATTCAAGCCTACCATTTTTGAAACCCATTTTTTTTTAAGTCAAACCATTGCCTTTCTAACCCATTTGAATAAATTTTTCAGATTTTACTCCTGATCCACAAAAGGCTCTAGGGGCAACCTGAAGGAGGGCTTTAGGGTGACTTGGAGGGGAGTGGTAGTGAGAGATGTAAAAAATGAGGAAATGGCCATGGGCGGTGTGGCTCAGTTAGATGAACATCATCCCATGCACCAAAGGGTCACCAGTTGGATTCTGCACCCCCCCAATGGGGAAGGGGGGGCGTGCAGAAGGCAGCCAATCAATGTTTCTCTCTCACATTAATGTTGCTCTCTCTCTCTCCTTCTGTCCCTCCACCTCTCCCTCTAAAATCAATAGAAATATTTTTTAAATGAAGAAATTACACAGAAAACAGAGGCAAGAGGCACTGAAGGTAAACTCTGCTTGCTACATGAATTTTCTCAGGGTGGTCACATTAAGAGTCTTAAAAAGTAGCCTAATATGGCTAAGGAGGCAGGAGGAAGAGCACTTCACAGAAGTAGGTCTTTAAATCATTGTGGCTTGATGCATGCTGGTTTCTCATCCTTACCTCTCCTCTCTTCCAGTCTGTGGACAGCCAGTCACCTCCATCGCCCAGAACCAGGAGGCTCAGGGTTCTTCCAAAGCTAAGCTGGGCAACTTCCCCTGGCAAGCCTTCACCAATATCTATGGCCGTGGGGGTGGGGCCCTGCTGGGCGACAGATGGATCCTCACAGCCGCCCACACCATCTATCCCAAGGACAGCATCTCTCTCGGGAAGAGGAGGAACGTGGACGTGTTCCTGGGCCACACAGGCATAGATGAGATGATAAAACTGGGGAACCACCCTGTGCGCCGTGTGGTTGTGCACCCAGACTACCGTCAGAACGAGTCCTACAACTTCAATGCGGACATTGCCCTCCTGGAACTCCAGCACAGTGTCCCCCTTGGCCCCCACCTCCTCCCGGTCTGTCTGCCCAACAAGGAGACCCTCTACCGCAGTGGTCTGATGGGCTATGTCAGTGGGTTTGGTGTGCAGATGGGCTGGCTAACTACCGAGTTGAAATACTCAAGGCTGCCCGTTGCCCCGAGGGAGGCCTGCAAGGCCTGGCTTCAAGAGAAACAGAGGACTGAGGTGTTTTCTGATAACATGTTCTGTGTCGGGGATAAGACACAGCAGCAGAGTGTCTGCCAGGGGGACAGTGGTAGCGTCTATGTAGTGTGGGATGACCATGCCCATCACTGGGTGGCCACGGGCATCGTGTCCTGGGGCATTGGGTGTGGCAAAGGGTACGGCTTCTACACCAAAGTGCTCAATTATGTGGACTGGATCAAGGAAGTGATGGGTGGGAAGGGCTAACCCTAGATGTGCTGAGCAATGACACCAGCACTGTGGAGGCCCCAGAAGAAGAGGGTTGAAAGTGAAAACTGAGTCCTATAGGTGGGGAGAGGATGGGCAGGGAGTCCCTATCCGAGTCACTGAGAGAGAACTCCTCCTCTGCTCAAGGCTGATCTCATCCCAGATAAGAAGGGTGTCCCCTAGCCCCTCCTCACCCTCCACCTTCCTGTGAGTTTGCACACAGCCCAGGGAAGCCCTGCACATCTCCGTAAGTTTCACTTTGAAGTTCACTTTCTGCTGACACAGCCACCCTCTCATCCCCCTGTTCAAGTGATGTACGAGAGAAGTGGTCTTCATGGCATTTCATCTTTGAAACATTCCCAGATCTCTTTAATTGACCTTCAAATATTCAAACTGTCAGCTGCACCACCTACCACAACTCCCAGATGCAATTACAGTGACGGCTCGGTTTTTGTTACATATTCTGTATACCAGACGCTTCACACATGTTACTTCATTGACTCCTCACGCCAAGTTTGCAAAGGATGTGTTATGATCCACATTTTATTTTCTTCTTTTAGGTTTATAGATTGTAAGTTTATTTTTACTCCTTTACTTTTTGTTGGAGTTTGTTTTTAGATACAGTTTTTTAATTAAATTTATTGGCGTGACATTCGTTAACAAAATTATATTTTCAAGTGTACGATTCTGTAATACATCATCTGCACATTGCATTGTGAATACACCCAAAGTCAAGTCTCCTTTCATCTCCATATATTTGAGCCCTTACACCCTTTACTACCTCACCCCAACCCCTCTGGTAACCACTGTACTGTTGTCTGTGTCTATGAGTTTTTGTTTGTTTCTTCGTTCGTTTATCACTTTCCGTTTTATGTTCCACATGAGTGAAATCATATGGTTCTTGACTTTTTATCTCTGACTTATTTCACTTAGCAAGATATTCTCAGGATCCATCCAGGTTGTCCCAAATGGCAGTTGTTTCATCTTTTCTTGTGACTGAGTAGTATTCCATTGTGTATCTGTATCACAGGCGATGGAAGTGTCCCTCGGTACATGATTGGAAACAGAGGATGTGGATGCAAGTTTTATGGGAATTTACTTGATCTTTTCAGGCTTATTTTTTTAAAAATATATTTTATTGATCTCAGAGAGTAAGGGAGAGGGAAAGAAATATCAATGAAAGAGAATCATTGATCAGCTGCCTCCTGCACATCCTCTTACTGGGTATCAAGCCCGCAACCTGGGCATGTGCCCTTGATGGGGATT
Source organism: Corynorhinus townsendii (assembly GCA_026230045.1). Classification (NCBI taxonomy): domain Eukaryota; kingdom Metazoa; phylum Chordata; class Mammalia; order Chiroptera; family Vespertilionidae; genus Corynorhinus; species Corynorhinus townsendii. The sequence goes on from JAPDVU010000003.1 coordinate 197,814,481, forward strand.
GAGCCTGGAATCGTACCCGGGACCCTTCAGTCCACAGGCTGATGCTCTATCCACTGAGCTAAATAGGTTAGGGCTTCAGGCTTACTTTTAAGCTTTGTTAGTAAATGTATGGATCAACCTTTCATCTATGAACAATTGGACACTATCACTGTGGGAGTACTTTTTCAAGACTCAATACAAAGCTTTTTCCATTCTGCTGACTCACATTTTAAATGAGGAAACTGAAGTTCAGAGGGGTAAAGTGACTTGCCCAAATGCCACAGCTCGTCTGGGACAGCCAAGGCATGTGCTTTCCAGTGCACCTTTACACTTCTCAGCTCTCCTCAGGACCTGCTGTATCACCCACTTCCCCTTCCCAATCTCACATCCCTACAGATTCTTTCTCCCTGGGAATTCCTGCTTCAGTGAGGAGGATGGCACCTGGCTCACACTTTCCTGGGGGCCCATCTCCTGCAGACACCCCATCTCCTGAGCCCAGCCCTGGGCTGGATGTTCCCACAGACCCCTCCAGTGATGCTGGACACCCCGGGCCATCCTCCACCTGAGAGGACCAACTATTTAATTTTTAGTAAGGACATATTGGTGATTTAGAGTAAAAGTTGCAAATAAAATACACTTGTTCCAATAGAACCAGAAAATGAATGAAACAGAGAAGAGAGCAAATTTGCTAGCATTGAAAATCAAGTTAGCTATATAGTTAAAGATTAAATTTACCTTTGAAAAAATAGGATTCAAATGTGAACATACATGTGGTTACTTCTATTTTATAAAGTTGAATAGTACATAATACAAAGACCATTAAAAATAATCTAAGCCCAGCAAGTGTGGCTTAGTGGTTGAGTGTCAACCCATGAACCAAGAGGTCACTGGTTCAATTCCTGGTCATGGCACATGTGGGGGTTGCAGGCTTGATCCCAGCAGGGAGCATGCAGGAGGCAGCCCATCAATGTTTCTCTCTCATCGATGTCTCTATCTCTCTATCCCTCTCCCTTCCTCTTTCTCTGAAATCAATCAACAAATAAACACATTTTTAAAATACTTTAAAATGTTCTTCAGAGATTGTTTTAAGTGGTATAATTCTGGTTGTTTTGTTTTCCCATGTTTTTCTCTATTTGCTAAATTTTATTTAATGAACATATATTTAGTTTTATTGTTTTTTATTATTGAAAAAAATTGATATGTTTCTCCCAACCAAGGCAAAAAATATATACCCATGTGTATACATCTACATTTATATAACTAGATATAGGTATAATTATAGATATAGCCACAAAGAAAAACCTACCATTACTTTAAGGGAGAAAAAATTTCCCCCCAGAATAAAATCCTAAGAGGAATGAACAATATAATAGACAATGTCTTCAAATACTGGTTTTAAATCAAATGCCTGAACACTCTTTATATGGCTGTTCCTTCTTTCTATTCTTGTTATGTGTCAAGGGCATATGTCACAAAGAAAAACCTACCATTACTTTAAGGGAGAAAAAATTTCCCCCCCAGAATCAAATCCTAAGAGTAATGAACAATATAATAGAAAATGTCTTCAAATACTGGTTTTAAATCAAGTGCCTGAACACTCTTTATATGGCTGTTCCTTCTTTCTATTCTTGTTATGTGTCAAGGGCATACATCAAATGTGTAAGTAAAGGTTATTCTGCATGGTTGGGCAGAGTGGAGGTTAGGGTGGGACTGAGCTAATGAGGTCCAGGTTTGTCACTTTCCAGTCATGTTGCATAGTACTGGGACAAAATCTGTAGATGGGCTAGTAGAGCTTCAGCTAAGACTTACCTTCTCAGAACACCTCCTCCTTCCCTGTTACCTCTGCCATCCTGCCCCCACCATGAACACACACACACACACACACACACACTGCTGTTAGGATGCTAGTGTGCAATTTGCTGGACAAGAGTCCCCCTCTTTCTTGTCTCCTGATCTAGTCCTTATCCTCCCTATCTTTAGTCTTTCCTGACCTTACAAGGCCATGGGTCATGCCATGGATCAGCCCTGCCATAAGATGTATTCCTCAGCTCCAACATATAAGCCTGCTGCAGAAAGCCTCCATGGGCCTGTTCTCACTGTATTCAGTGGTGACTTGTTGCTGCCCAACAGAGAACTGCTCCATCCTCGTGAGTCCTTACAATCCATTGCCTGGGAAAGTGCCTGGCACTTTAAGTAGGTGGCCCATTAATGCGGAATGAGTGGGTGGGTGAGTGCAGGGATAGAGGAGTTAATCTAATAAGGGAAACAAGCAGGATACATGACAAAGGCCTCAGAACGCAGGGGCCTGCTCTGCAGCCTGAGCCTCCCAATGGAACTCATTGCCATAAGGCATTTGAACCATGGGGAGTTGATGAAGAAAGGCTCCCACAAACAGCAAACCTTTAAAACAGGACCCTATGTCCTGGTGGACAAGAGCTCTCCTCCCTCCCAAGGGTCTGGGTTCCTCTCAAGTCACTCTTGGTCCACAGCCACTCCCTTCGCCTAGCCCTAAGCAATTGTGATGCTCAGGGGCTTAAATTCTTAACAAGATGCTGAGGCAAAGAGGATGTCTCCACCCACTCCCCAGCTGCCCTTGCTTCTCTAAAAGCCAAGTTCATTGACGTGGGGAGGAGGTGTCTTAAAACAGAGCCCAGTGTAGCAATTCCTGTTCTATATCTAGGTGTCATCCGTGAGCAAAGTAAGCCAGGGTTCCAATGCAGCCAGACTCCATTCTCCTCTGTCCACACCCATGCTGCCCTCCTCTACCACTGTCACATCATCCTGGGCATCAAAACCAGGATGGCCATTCCTGAACCAGGGCTGCTGTGACTAAGGGCAGGACAAACCTGGTGAATGGAAAAGGGCAGTCCAGAAAAGAGAGTCCCCTCAACTGTGATTTCCACTGCACTTTGGGTGGGAATCTTGTAAACACAGCAGCAGTCCCTAGGAAGGTCCCTGAAGATAGGAAGTATTCAGATCAGACTTCGAAAATGAGAAGTTTGGGTTTCCAGCCAAAGGCTTTTCTGTCCCTAAAAACCGACTCTTCCCCATGTAGGCCAGCAGGTGGCAGCACTACCAGGGAATTCAAAACCAAAACTAAATTAAATTGGAAACAGATTTTTTTTTTTCAGTTTTGTTTATGCAAATAGTTAATTCCCTACAACATTCCTCCGGGAAAGGTTCCCCCTCCCCCGACCTCAGTCAGTCCCTCCCTCCCCCTTCCCTCCTCTGCATGACCGCTGCTCTCTCCCTCTACACAGAGTGGATGAAGACGCTGTCAGGAGAGTCCAGGATCCAAAAACAGGACTTTAGAAATGTGAGTAAGGCTGATGGGGACTGAGGAGGGAGGAAGATACCAGAGGGGAGAACCCTGGGCATGGGAGGCAACCCTGCCCCCAAATATATTCAGAGAGAAAAGAACAGCCTTCTCCTCCCCATATCCCTTATCTATTCCAATGTGCACATGCATGCACACACTCAAACACATACTCCCCATCCCTTCTCCTGAGGACTAAAGGAGGCCTTAGACATATGAGGTGATGGCCACATCCTCTTCTTCCCCCCAGCTCATAGGAGGGGAGTGCCAAGATGGGGGAACCCACTCTGCTCAGTAGGGTGTCTTCTGTGCTACACTCCTCCATACTCCACAGGCTGTTCCTCCCAGAGGCCTTTGCTGAGCCTTTGGGAGCCCTTTAAGAGAACCATGACGGGAAACCCTCACCCTCAATTAGCTGGTCCCAAGCCATCCCTATTCCAGGAATGGAAAGAGGGGTGGAGAGGGAGGGGGGAGTGATGGTACAGGGCAGAGGAGGAGGATGGGGAGAGAGGTGAAGGCAGTTGACCTCTGGACGGGACTCTGCCCTGGGGAGAAACAATCAATGCAGCAGATGCAGAGACCAGCCTCCCCACTCCACCCACACTCACCTGGAACATCTGTGAGGTCTAGAATGAGAAGAGGAAAATGCTCAGCGGTATGACTATCCCATCCCCCACCCCAGTCACTGCCCAAACAGCCTTCCAGACACCCTACTTCTTCCTGGCAGGTGGCTTTTATACCTCCTGGTGTCAGTCCTGTTCTGCAAGGTGGGAAGATCCATACCCATCGCTCAGGATCTCTATGGGGAGGTGACGTCCCCTCTGTATCCCAAGCCTTACCCCAACAACTTTGAAACAACCACTGTGATCACAGTCTCCACAGGATACCGGGTGAAGCTTGTCTTCTGGCAGTTTGACCTGGAGCCTTCTGAAGGCTGTTTCTATGACTATGTCAAGGTAGGAGGTCAGGTTGGGAGGGCAGAGGGAGAGCTGGGTGGCTCTGGAACATGAGGACTTGTGTTCTAACCACCCTGGTTACATTCCCCATGCATGAACATAGCCCCAGCCCTGTAAGAGCTGATGGCCAAGTGGAGTTCTGGGAGTTGGGTGGTGCCATGAATGGTGTCCACCAGTTTTAGAGGCCCTCCGTGAGCACTGTGGGGGAGAAACACAGAGGAAGGAAGGTACAGTCCCCACTCTCAAGAAATGTACCATCTACAGGATTCAGAAAAACCTTCCCCATCTGTTTCCTTGATGGGAGTCTTTGAGAAACTGCTGTGCCTCAGTTTTCCTGTTTCCATGGAGAATATCACCATGACTGCCTGCCTCATCAGGAGCACAGGAACATGGGGAAGAAAATGTGTGTGATTGTAGCTCAAGCATAGTCTTCAGCAAGGACAATGGATTTAGTCCCCTCCCCGCTGTAATAACTAAGGGTACCCTCCCAGTCCCATCTTTCTGCATCCAATACAAATGAGATTCTAGATTCAGGATTCAAATAGAACCTATACACATCCAATAAATATCATTCTCAGGAGGTGATGAGAGAATAACATGAAAATGGTACATCTTCCTAGTCCAAAGGACTTGGAAAGTTTGCTGTGTTGGGGGAGGTGTCTTGGTGGCCAGGACAACTGGATTGGGGGAAGGGCATCTGCTTTTGATGGGTTAACAAATCATGAAGAAACAAATAAGGAAAGCTGTGTGATGCTTGCCGATGCTAAAGCTGGTGGGCCCCTGCGGCTCACATTTAGCTATGTGTATCAGGAGGCATGACTGGATGTGAGTGGTTTGAATAAGGTGAGATCCAATAACAGGATAGAAATTAAAGCAGGCCAGTCCAGGTTCTAAAAATGAAGGAAAAATAAAGGCTGGCTAGAGGCAATCAGGATTTCAGTGGAAGGGGTGGGAATGAAGAAAAGTCTGAAATATGCTTGGGGAACATAAACAGGGGAGGAGCACAGGAGAACATGAAAAGAGTCAGCCAATGGGAGACTCAGGTGCCAGATGAAAGTCACCTGGGGAAGTTTGCGACAGCCAGAGCCCAGCAGGTGGAGATGAGTTGGAGGCTATTCCAGAAGTGGGGCTTATTCACTCTTTGGACAAGATAAGGAGGACCATCACTGACTATCCACATGGAACATGTCTCAACAGTCCTTCTTTCTACTCCTTCTCCTTCCTCCACCAGATTTCTGCTGATAAGAAAACCCTGGGGAGGTTCTGTGGCCAACTGGGTTCTCCACTGGGCAACCCCCCAGGAGAAAAGGAATTTATATCCGAAGGAAACAAGATGCTACTGACCTTCCACACAGACTTCTCCAATGAGGAGAATGGCACCATCATGTTCTACAAAGGCTTCCTGGCCTACTACCAAGCTGTGGGTGAGTGGTCCCCAGGTACCCTTTTTAAGGCCTCCATCATTTTGAATGGGAACTGGAAAGAGGGAATCTTGAATACAAAGAAGCAGGAAACCTAGCCTTCCTTATTTCCCCCTTGAGAGAGCTTTTTCCAGAAGAGGCATTCCAACCTGGGCTCTATCCCCATTGGGTAGTTCCCAGAAAGCATTAGAGAGGCCTAGAGGTCCAGGTGGCAGGAGCTAACATGGTCTTGTGGCCTCTGGTGAGAGACACTCTAAGACCAACAGCACTACAGAAGTCCCCTGGCAGGAATTTAATCCTTCCGGAATCTCTTCCAGACCTTGATGAATGTGCTTCCCAGCAAAACACACTTGAGAAGAATCCCCAGCCCCTGTGCCAACATCTTTGTCACAACTACGTTGGTGGCTACTTCTGTTCCTGCCGTCCAGGCTATGAGCTTCAGAAGGACGGACATTCCTGCCAGGGTGAGGTTGGGTAGTGTGGGAGAGAGGTAAAGGCTAACAAGGGTTTGCTGGGCCAGCCAGAGAGTCTCCTGGTGACCCCCTCCCGGCTGTGCTCTCACAGTTGAATGCAGCAGCGAGCTGTACACAGAGCCATCAGGCTACGTGTCCAGCCTTGAGTACCCCCAGCCCTACCCTCCTGACCTGCGCTGCAACTACAGCATCCGGGTGGAGCGGGGCTACACTATCCACCTCAAGTTCCTGGAGCCTTTTGAAATCGATGACCACCAGCAAGTACATTGCCCCTATGACCAGCTACAGGTACAGCCATCCCACCCCCGGAGAAACCCCTGCGCTCCTTCCCATCCCCACTTGGTTCTTTTTATCCCTACTGCTTGCTGGATCCTCTGGCCAATTGGGACAGGAATGTCCAACATCACACATGGGCTGGGCAAGCTCCTATACAACTGGAAGTCGGTCCTGGGGATCCCTTTTCCCCTCCAGCTGAAAACAAACATAAAGCAAGATTACCACCACCACCTTGAGCCTATGGGAAAATGTCTGCATTGGAAAGATGACCCTCCCTCCTACCCCACCAGATCTACACCAATGGGAGGAACATCGGCGAGTTCTGTGGGAAGCAAAGACCCGCTGACCTTGACACCAACAGCAATGCTGTGGATCTGCTGTTCTTCACAGATGAATCAGGGGACAGCCGGGGCTGGAAGCTGCACTACACCACTTCAAGTAAGGTTGCCTGTGGGCCTCCTTCACTGACCAGCAATGGGGCAGGATCAGGCAGGGAGGATGAAGGCAAGTGGTTCTGAAATAAACTTATCCTTTGGTCTCCACCACAGTCATCAAGTGCCCCCAGCCCAAAACCCTAGACGAGTTCACCATCATCCAGAGTCTGCAGCCTCAGTACCAATTCCGTGACTACTTCATTGCGACCTGCAAACAAGGCTACCAGCTCATCCAGGTAAGAGCCCAGGGCTGAGGGAGAGAGTTGGCCCAGGAGTAATTCAGATGGACGTATAGTACATGGGGAATATGGTCAATAATCTAGATATATAAAAGCCTAATATGCAAAGTGTCCCCTTGGGAGTTCAACCGACCAGGAGTTCGATTGCTCACTATGACATGCGCTGACCACCAGGGGGCAGCGCGGAATGAAGGGAGGCCCTGGTCAGCAGCTGGTAGCCGCTAGGGACCCTACCCATACACAAATTTTGTGCACTGGGCCTCTAGTATTGTAATAACTAAGTATGGTGCCAGGTGAGTACTTGAATTATCAGGGGGATCACTTTGTAAATTATATAATTGTCTGACAAATATGCTATATATCTGAAACAAATATAAAATAATACTGAATATCAACTATAATGGAAAAATTGTTAAATAAAGTGAATAAATAAATAAAATTGTGGTGTTCAATTAGACTTCAGTGGAAATAGACAAGAGTCTAGAGAGAGGATTATTGAGTCTGACAATTAGCCCTTTCTCTGACTTTCTCCTGTATGACTCAGTGCTCCCATGTATAACTCTGGTCTGAGCATCCTGGCTAGGGAGGAGGATGAAAGAGCCACATCCACAGGGGTGCTGAGGTCTGAGAGTTTGAGAACTGTCTTTGCACTACCTGCCATGTGGGGAAGGGCAGGATGGGAGCTGCAGTGCCTCCTTTACTAATAGCACCTCTACCTCTGCTCAAACAGGGGAACCAGGTGCTGCTCTCCTTCACAGCTGTCTGCCAGGATGACGGCACATGGCATCGCGCCATGCCCAGGTGCAAGAGTAAGTCACAATTCAGGATGTGTCTCCCACCACCCAGCCTTGGGGACCCAGGCTGAGAAGGGAAGGGGGCATCTGGAAGTATGCCTCTCCCCAAAAGACCCTCCTCTTGGTTTGTTCTTTAAAGCTTATGGCCATCTCAGGAACCAGGCAACCCTCATCTCAATAAGATTGATGGATTCTGCTCAGAACTGAACTTCATTCCGTTTAGTTCTCATCCATCCCACGTGCCCCCCAATAGAGAAACTTGTTTTTCTAAAGTTCTCAGCCTGTTCTGTGGGTAGACAACTCACATTCCTCTCACCGAAGTTCCAGCCATCATCGTCAGCTCTCATATGGCCCTGTGTTCTCTCCCAGTCAAGGACTGTGGACAGCCCCGAAGCCTGCGTAATGGGGCCTTCAACTATACCACCACAAAGGGGGTAAACACCTACCAGGCCCGTATCCAGTACTACTGCAATGAACCATATTATAAGATGAAGACCAGAGATGGTAGCAGCGAGTCTGAGCAAGGTAGGGACCCATGCACATGGCAATGTTTCCCTTCTATCTTCTCAAGACATCTTCTGAAATTTCTTCTAATTGAATCCCTGGGGAATATATAGTAAAGTGGCTGCTCAATACACTTGGTTCGGGGTCCTAAAGTACAGTACCAAGAGGCACCTGGCCATGTTGAAGAAGGAAATACCTGAGTGACAAAGAAAGACTTGAATCTCATAAACTGTCAGCTCCCTCTTGCCACCATCACCATCACCACCTCCATCACCACCACCATCACCATCATTACAACCATCACCATTATTGCAACCATCACCACCACCACAGCCACCTTCACCATCACCACTATCATCACCACCATAACCATCATGACCACCACCACCATACCACTACTGTCATCAATACCATCACCACTAATACCAACAACAAAACACCATCATCACTACCAACAATACCACATAATCACCACCATTACTACCATCACCACCACTACAGTCGTATCAGTGGGACTCCCCACCCCCCAGCATTCTCCCCACATACCCCTCAGGCTGCTATGTTGTGATATACTGCAGTTAGTTTTACTTAATTGCTCTCAAATTATCTATGGTATCTTTAAATAAAAGAAATCCCTTACTTCTGGTTTGAAACATGCAAAAAAAATCTTATATATGGGTTATATATGATATTATTTAAGAGTTGGACTTTGAAGTCAGGCAACCCTTACTTTGAATCTTGGTTCTGGATCTTAAAAGTTATGTGACCTTATGTACATTATTTAAATTCTCTTTCCTCATCTTTAAAATGAGAAGGATAATAATGCACACCTGAAAGTGTCACTGGGGCACTTAAATAAGATAATGCAGATAAAATGCTTAGCAACAAGCATTGCACATTGTCAGCAACCAGAAATGTAGCTGCCATTATTGTCTGCAATCCCACTATCAAGATACCAAGATACCAAGACTCTGGTAAGATCTTGATATGCTCCTCCCAGTTTTTGTGTCTATTTTCACAAATAGAAATCACATCAAACATATAGTTAAGTATTCTAATATTTTCATGTAACATTAAAACAAAAATATATGTATGAAGCCTCTTCACACTTTTTATATTCCACCCTCATATATATTTGAATCTTTCCCTTGATACTTGTCCATACTGATTCTCCCCTGCCTCTGCCCAACACACTCAGTGCTCATTGACCTCTGCAACCTGGTTTCCCTGCCCACCTCCTCCCAACCTGATCATAGCCCCTTCTCCCCTCAGGCATGTATACGTGCACAGCCCAGGGCATTTGGAAGAATGAACAGGAAGGAGAGAAGATTCCTCGGTGTTTGCCAGGTGAGTGGAAACCCTCTGGAGACATCCTTGATGACTTTGCAACCCTGTAGAGCATCAGAAAAAGCATGCACAAATGGAGGCAAAGTGAGTGGAGAGACACTCCACCTTGAAGTTGAAAATAGACATGAGGAGTAAGAGAGAAAAAGAGAGGATGTCCCAGGAGAAAGGGAGAGAGAGAAATACAGAGAACTGGATGCAGTCCTGACATCCCAGCATTTTTTGAGTAGATGGGAAATCAGAAATAAAAACAGCAACAACAACAAAAATAAAGAAATAAACAAGAACAAGAACAGTCTGACAATAGGCCAGAGATGGAGCTCTTGGAATGGGAGGAGAAAGAGGAAAGGGCCCAGAGCCAATAAGAGGGGATAAAAAGGGAATGGGTTGACCACAGGAGGGAAGAGGGGCGGGCCTAGAATGGACTTTTCCTTGACTTTGCTGTCTCTCTTCTCCAGTGTGTGGGAAACCCATCCACCCTGTGGAACAGAAGCAGCGCATCATTGGAGGGCAAAAAGCCAAGATGGGCAACTTCCCCTGGCAGGCATTCACCAACATTTATGGGCGAGGGGGTGGGGCCCTGCTGGGTGACCGCTGGATCCTCACAGCTGCCCACACCCTCTACCCCAAGGAACACAACGCACAAGCCAATGCCAGCATAGATGTGTTCCTGGGCCACATAAGCGTGGAAGAAATCACAAAACTAGCAAACCACCCTGTACGCAGAGTCAGCATCCACCCAGACTACCGCCAGGATGAGTCCCACAATTTTGAGGGGGACATCGCCCTCCTAGAACTGGAAAATAGTGTCACCCTGGGCCCCAACCTCCTTCCCATCTGCCTCCCTGACAATGAGACTTACTATGATATGGGCCTCATGGGCTATGTCAGTGGCTTTGGGATAATGGAGGAAAGGATTGCTAACAATCTCAGATTTGTCCGTCTGCCCGTAGCTAACCGAGCTTCATGTGAGCAGTGGCTTCGGGGTAAAAATAGAAACGATGTGTTCTCACAAAACATGTTCTGTGCTGGGGACCCGAATCTAAAGCAGGATGCCTGTCAGGGGGATAGTGGAGGGGTCTTTGCTGTGAGGGATACGAATACTGACCGCTGGGTGGCCACGGGCATAGTATCCTGGGGCATCGGGTGTAGCAGGGGCTATGGCTTCTATACCAAGTTGCTCAATTACGTGGACTGGATCAAGAAAGAGATGGAGAAAGAGGGCTAAGCCCTCAGTTCACTAGGTCGGAATCCAGAGTGTGTAAAAAGAAGATTATTTGACTGGTTGTTGGTAACCACTAAGAATCCATATTAAAATCACTGATGCAGAAAAACACTGTGTGAAATAAAGTATCTTTTCTATAATCCCATCCACATTCTCGATCTGAAACAACCCAAAGGTCACCTTTCTTTCCTCCAAGGATTGCAGGAGATATATCCCATAATCTCTAGTTATCACTGTCCCCTTCCGTTTTTAATCATTTGATATTTGTATAAAACTCTTTCCAAATAAAATGTTATGAGAAATTCCAAAGTGTAAAATAAGTTAAGCATAGTATTTAATAAATATAAAAATATTTAACAAGGTCATATTTAAAATATTTTACTTAGAAGGTCAATAAGAATAATTAAGTTTATGCACACATTTACAACTACAGTTGTAGATCATTTATTTCTGTATTTTGTTTTGATAGTACAATATGAAGAAAATTCTGATTTTCCCACATACATAGTTGCAAATATAACAGCTTTTTTAACAGCTCACCTTCCAATTTCTATATATTCCTTACAAAGAGGAGTGGTGTGAAATTTTTGTTTCCAATTTGAATCATTAACAATATTTCTAAATAACTTATGTTCCAACCATAACAGATTACAATTTTACACATCCACAAGTGACTCACTCAAGAGGCAGACTCAGTGAGCACCAAAGCCCCACTGAAACAAGTCCTGCTCCATAGCGATGTTTCTTGCACAGCAGCTCTCCCACTGTAGTCACAGCTGGTCCTCACAGCCAATTGGCCGGGAGGTCAACTCCTCCCAGTGACACCAACAGTAATCAAGGCTCAACTACAAGATAGTAGCACACAACCCACACAGGGGCACACCTAGAGTGCCCAGCTCAGGTCTGGCAAGGCTGTGCTATGGGGCTCTACAGGACACCTACTACACAAGGCCACTCTACCAATTCTAGGAGACATAGCAGCTCTACCTAATACATAGAAACACACACAGGGAAGCTGCCAAAATGTGGGGGCAAAGAAACAGGTCACAACTGAAAGAATGGAAGCAAGCAAACTACTGAATACAGAGTTCAAAATTATGGTTATAAGGTTACTCAATGATCTTAATGAGACTTTCAAGGATCTTAGTGAGAATGTCAAAGACATGAAAAAGGACCAGTCAAAAATTAAGCATACACTAACAGAAATCTATACTAATAAAAGGGTAATATGCTAATTAGACCAGACATCCTTCTGGACAAAGCCATGGCTGGGCCAAGGCAGAGGCAGTTAGGGGCGATGAGGCCCGCAGGGGAGAGCAGTTCGGGCGATCAGGCTGGCAGGTAGGTGACGGGCTAGGAGCCAGAGGTCCTGGATTGTGAGAGCGATGTCCGACTGTAAGGGATTGGGCCTAAACCAGCAGTCGGACATCCCCCAAGGGGGCCCAGATTGGAGAGGGTGCAGGCCGAGCTGAGGGGGACAAACCCCTACCCCACCCCACCCCACCCCACCCCTGTGCATGAATTTCATGCACCTGGCCACTAGTATTGTATAACTGAAATTTACTAAGAGAGTAGAACTTAAATGTTCTCACCCCAAAAGAATTTTTAAGGGTTAATATGTCAGGTTACAGATGTGTAAATTAACTTGATGAAAGGAATTCTTTCACAATACGTATGCATATCAGATCATCACATTGTAAACTTTAAATATCTTAACAATTTTGTTTCAGTTACATCTCAATAAAGCTGAAAAATGCCTTTCTCATATTTTTAATTTAAGCAAAACAATAGATATGCAGAAAGCATAAAGTCACATTACCACAGAATATATTTCTGATTTTAGGAAATCACAATAAAAGCAACTTTAGAGTCACAAAATTCTGGATTAGTCCAGTTTTAACTGGGTTCCTTCCTATCAAGTCGTCTTGACCTCTGGCCATCTTCTTTTCTCCCTGGCATGAGGAACTGACCCACCAGTCCATTTTCTTCTGACCAAAGAAATGTGACAAATCACCTGCTTTAGAAAGTAAGTCCTTTCTTGAATTTCAGGTGAAGCAGACACATATTGTTCCCAAGTGACTTGCCAGGCAGTATAATTGATACCCTTTAAGCCACAATGGATGATTTTCGAGGCCTTGGTGATGCGCCCTTCCCAGCTCTGAAGTCTCTGATGATGATTCATTTAGAAACCTTCCCTGCCATTCACCCAGGGAATTGCCAAAACCATACCCATTCCACTGTACAACGCAGCTGTGATGAGGAAATTCTTTCACCAGTACCTCAGCCTATCAGCAAGAGCAGAACCCAAATAGACTGGAGATTCTCTCTGGTGGGAGTAGACTTCTTTTTTCTGATACTTGTCAGATTCTAATACCCAATTACAAAAAAGAAGGAAATTTTCTACATCATGAGCATGTTTCTTAATCTTAATACTTTTCCAATTCTTTTTTTCTCTAGAGGAATCCCCCTCTTCCCACCCAAAAGACTGTAGTCCAGGGTACAACATCAATTCCATTGCACATGTAATGACAGACATGTCGGGGTTCAACTTCTACAGTTAAGAAATAATGTGAGTGGCTTTATGCTGTTTGTTTGACTTGACACAGTCTTTCCAGAGGTTCCCTATTATAATTCCCCTTTGTTTTGTTTTGTTTGTTGTTTGTTTGTTTGTTTTTAATTTTTTTAATTAATTTCAGGGAGGAAGGAAGAGGGAGAGAGAGACAGAAACATCAATGATGAGAGAGAACCATTGATTGGCTGCCTCCTGCACGCTCCCCACTGGGGATTGAACCCACAACCTGGGCATGTGCCCTTGACCAGAATTGAACCTGGGACCCTTGAGTCTGCAGGTCGATGCTCTATCCCCTGAGCCAAGCCAGCTAGGCTATGTAATTCCCCTTTGATTCTTCAGACCCTTTGATCGAGTTCTGATTGCTTCATCATGTGTTAACCTCCAATCTAAGGTCAGTTGTTGAATTTAGCTTTTTTGGTTTATGGGAAATCAAAGTCCTTTTTTAGAAGGGCTCTAAATACACCCCTTTTGGCTTCTGGCCAAAAGACAAACAAACAAAACAAAAAAACTGCTCTCCTGAAAGCTACTAGTATGCATCACATTAACAGACCAGAGTCCTCCAAAATTCTTACTCTTAGTCTACAGCTTTCATAAGACATCCTATTAGAGCAACTGCCACCTAAGCTAGCTCTCCTAGCCTCTGTTTAAAAATACTAGTCTCTTTTGTGTGGTTATTTTTCATCAGTAATCATTTTTGTGGGCAAGAGGAGTTTTATGGGATTTTTTTCCATTCCCTTGGAAAAGAAATAGAAGAGAGAGTCTTTAGGTTTATCCTCATGGGGGCTTTGCTATAACTTCTTGGTACAGAGTTCTACCAAGTGATAGACATTGTTGCTTGACTGACCAATTGACCAAAACCACCAGAAAAGCAAATAAGATACACACACACACACACACACACACACACACACACAATATATATAATACCATACAATATATAATACCATGTATATATGGTATTATATATATATATAAAATATAGGATATTATATACACACACACACACATATATATCCTATATAATAAAAGGCCAGCGAGCATAATGGTGTCATGACCATAATGACCATGCTGAATTTTTTTTCTTTTTTATTCAGTCACAATATTGTATTATACAAATGAGTACTAAAGGAAAATTAATCCAGAGACAAATTGAAATAGTTTATACCTCAAATTTTTATACTTAAACAGCCAATTCTAACTGTTATTATGTAGACTTCTCATTGAAGTTCAAGTATGTTTAATGAGTTCAAATATGATATCTTGTGTTGAAAACATTCATGCTAATCCACAATATTCAGTTAAATGAGAGGATAAAAACTGAATTCCCCATTTTCATGACAATTCAATATTAGCTGCTAGAAATACACACACACACACACACACACACACACACTAGAGTCCCAGCGCACAAAATCATGAGTGAGTAGGGTCCCTAGGCCTAGCCTGCTATCAAGGCCATGTCCAACGCTCCATGATGCCCCGCAATGCTCGCTGCCCCGCAACACTCACCTCCGCCCCACAACACTTGCCACCACCACCCCGCCATGCTCTGTGACACTCCCCACCCTGCAACGCTCCACAACGCTCCCCACCCCACCATGCTCCATGACGCTTGCCACCACCACCCTGCAATAATCACCGCTGCTCAGCACTATACACTCACTGCCACTCACTGCCTGCCACCCGCCATTCAAAAGTCTCCAATCCCACCCCACAGCCAACCCCCACCTGTGTTCACCATGGTTCCCCAT
Source organism: Corynorhinus townsendii (assembly GCA_026230045.1). Lineage (NCBI taxonomy): Eukaryota > Metazoa > Chordata > Mammalia > Chiroptera > Vespertilionidae > Corynorhinus > Corynorhinus townsendii. Next base: position 197,829,765 of record JAPDVU010000003.1, read on the forward strand.
TCGCCATGCTGTGATCAGAGCCTGTGGGGCGGGGTGTGGGGGAAGGGACCTAGAGGTGGTCAATGAACCTCATAGCAACTGGTCAATGGTCATTATGGTCATGACACCATTATGCTCACTGGCCTTTTATTATATAGGATATATATGTATATATAGGTATATAGATATATAGATATATAGGTATATCTATATACACTGAGTGGCCAGATTATTATGATCTCTGAACGCATAATAATCTGGCCACACACACACACTAGAGGCCCAATGCACGAAATTCATGCACGGGGGCGGGGGGGGTCCCTCAGCCCAGTCTGCACCCTCTGCAATCTGAGACCACTCGAGGGATGTCTGACTGCCCGTTTAGGCCCGATCTTACCTAGATCGGGCCTAAATGGGCAGTCGGATATCCCTCTCACAATCCAGGACAGCTGGCTCCCAACTGCTCACCTGCCTGCCTTCCTGATTGCCCCTAACTGCTTCTGCCTGCCAGCCTGATCACCCCCTAACCACTCTGCTGCCAGCCTGATTGATACCTAACTGCTCCCCTGCCAGCCTGTTTGCCTCTAACTGCCCTCCCCTGCAGGCCTGGTCACCCCTAACTGCCCTCCCCTGTAGGCCCAGGTCCCCCCCAACTGCCCTCCCCTGCTGGCCATCTTGTGGTGGCCATCTTATGTCCACATGGGGGCAGCCATCTTTGACCACATGGAGGCAGCCATCTTGTGTGTTGGAGTGATGGTCAATTTGCATATTACTCTTTTATTAGACAGAATAGAGGCCTGGTACATGGGCGGGGGCCAGCTGGTTTGCCCTGAGGGTGTCCTGGATCCGGGTGGGGGTTCCCTTGGGGCATGGGGTGGCCTGGGAGAGGGTCCTGTGGTGGTTTGCAGGGCGGTCACACACCCCGGCGACCCCAGCAGAGGCCCAGGTATCTGGGATTTATTTATCTTTTATAATTGAAACTTTGTAGCCTTGAGCAGAGCCAAGCCTCCTGCTTGCTCCATGGCCACAGCCATTTTTGTTGAGATTTATTTATCTTCTATGACTGAAATTTTGTAGCCTTGAGTGGAGGCCTGGGCCCACCAGGTTGTGCAGAAAGCTTGGCTTCCTCCATTGCCGGGGAAAGCCAAGCCTCCTGCTAACTCCATGGCCACAGCCATCTTGGTTGGGTTAATTTGCATACTCACTCCTGATTGGCTGGTGGGCATGGCTTGTGGTGTAGCGGAGTGATGGTTATTTTGCATGTTACTCTTTTATTAGATAGGATATATATATTAGAGGCCCGGTGCATAAATTCATGCATGGGTGGGATTTGTCTAGCCTGGCCAGAGGGAGGAGATATGGGTGGTTGGCCAGCTTGCCTGCTGATTAAACTCTTGGTCGAGGGGACAATTTGCATATTAGCCTTTTATTATATAGGATATACACTGAGTGGCCAGATTATTATGTGTTCAGAGATCATAATAATCTGGCCACTCAGTGTACACACATACACACACACACACACTAGTGGCCCAGTGCATGAATTTGTGTGCCTTGAAAGGAACTGTGGGCCACGAGGCTGTGGTAGGCACAGGGGCAGGTCTCAACTCATCCTCCTTGCCCCGTCCTGGCTCCTCCCACTGTGGCCCCCCAGTCCCCTGTCTGCTGACAGCCCCATTCCCGCCACTGCCCCTCCCACACACTGACAGAGCCAGCCCTGCTCACACCCACTGACAGTGCGGAGCAATTGGGGCCAGCACCAGCAGTTGGTGAGAGCAGGGCCAGCGCCATCAGCAGGTGTGGGTGGCAACTGCTTCCCTGATGGCCCCTCAGGAGCAGGAGGAGGTGGAGAAGCCCTCAGGGGTGATCAGGGCCGGCAGCTGCCACTCGCACCCGCTGATGGCGCTGAGCGATCAGGACTGGCGCCAGGCACCAGCAGCGGGTGTGAGTGGCAGCTCCAGCTCTGGCAGTGGCTGTGAGAGGGACCGGCGCCTGCAGCAGGTGCGAGCGCCGGGTGGGACCGTGGCGCACAGGAGCAAAGAATTTTCAGTAACCAGAGGCTCACCCCAAAGACAGCGACTGATGCCCCGCCTTGGTCTGGCACCCCCACTCACCTGCTCCATCATCCCACTGCAGCCGATGCCTGTCATGGTCCGCACATGCCCCCTAGTGGTCAGTGAACATCATAGCGACCAGTTGTTCTGAAAATTCTTTGCTCCCGTGCACCTGTTCTGCCTGGATCCTCGCACCTGCTGCCAGCACTGGAGCTGCTGCTCACACCCACTGGCGGTGCCTGACACCAGTCCTGATCACTTAGCAACATCAGCAAGTGTGAGCAGCGGCTGCCGGCCCTGATCGCTCCTGAGGCTTCTCCATCTCCCCCTGTTCCTGAGGGGTAATCGGGGCAGCAGTCTCTGCTCGCACTCGCTGACAGCACGGACCCCAATCACTCCACACCATCAGCGCATGGGAGCAGCAGCAGCAGGAGCGGGGCTGCCAGCAGACAAGGGACCGGGGGCCACAGCAGGAGAGGCTGGGTGGGGTCACGGAGGATGCGCTGAGACCGACCCCTTTGCCTATCGCAGCCTCACGGCCCACAGTTCCTTTCAAGGTGCACGAATTCGTGCACTGGGCCCCTAATATATAGATAAAAAGCCAGCGACCAGAACACCATAACAACCAGAACGACTGGTAGCTATAATAGCCACTGTGGCCAGCGAACCGCTGGATCAGGGGGTGGGGCGGACAGGCCAACCTCCTGCAGCACCTCCCCCCAGTCAGCCCCACCCTCACCCACCACCCTGCTCAGCCCACAGCCCCTCCCCCCAGCTGGCCCCACCCCTGATAGTCCCTCCACCCCAATAGGGGTAAGGGCCAGCCAACCAACTTCCTTCAGCCCCTCCCCCAGCCTGGCCCCACCCCAGATCGACCCCCCCCACCCCGATCAGGGGCAGGACCAGACAGCCAACCACCTGCAACCCCTCCCCTCGGCCAGCCCTGCTCCTGAAGGGCTCCAACAACCCCAATCAGCCCACAGCCCCTCCCCTTAGCCAGCTCTGCCTCCTGATTGGCCCCACCACTCCAATCAGGGGCAGGGCTGGCCAGCCAACCACCCATGGCTCCTCCCCCAGGCACTGGCCCCTGATTGGTCTTCCCAACCCCATTCAGGGGAAGGGTCAACCTCCCACCATCTCCTCCTCCCCACAGGCCCGGCCCCTATCCACCAATTGGGGCTGGGCTGGCCAGACCCCACCCATGCATGAATTCGTGCACTGGGCCTCTATATATACATATTGGCTGCTAGATTTCTGAATTTCCATGACACAACAGCCTTCTCATTACACTCTCCTTCTATGGTGCTGAGGTCTTGATGTGGAATAAGATAAGCCAGCCAGAACTGGGTTATAAACCTGCTTTATTACAAGTAGATAGTAGACATTGAGAATGATAGAGTAAGTAGAACTTTGAACAGATGAAAGGGAAACAAATAAATCAAGGGTATGCCCAACAATAAATTTCAGAGTCAGAACTGTAAAACCAGGTAATCATCAGGAAAGGGGGCTCCCTGGGGAATAGTGCAAGATAGCAGTGCCTTTCCCATGTTGTTATCCACAGATTTAGACCACACTGAATGATCAACATTGTGTCATGATCAAACACTACATCCAGCCAAGTATACCTACACCCAAGTTCTAGTTAAATCATAAGTGTGAAGAACAGAAAGCAACAGATTGGTCCTAGCCCTTGGAGAGGCTGGTGAAATACGTGTGGATTAGTCCATACTGGGGGTACTATTTTCCTGCATAGTCTTCATTATCCAGCCAATGTAGTTCTTCACTCGTGTATAGATCCCATAGGTCCCACATTGGGGGCCCCAGGACACCAAGCCAGCTACATAGAATTTGGGATTATTTTCATTGGGGTCCTGTAGAACAAGGGCCCCCCCACTGTCCCCTTCACAGCTATCAACACCTTTCTCTCCCCCAGCACAGATCATGTTGTCAGTGAAAACGTAGGTTTTTACATCCACTCGCGGATTTGTTGCCTTCACCTCCTTGCACTTTTGTAAAGGAGCAATGGGTAGCCTTGCCCCTCTGAGCTTTATAACATGATCTCTTTGTTCTGTTCTGCCCCAGCCTGAAATCAGTCCCAGGTCTCTTACTGAGGGGTTGTATTCCGAGGAGTTGCCTGGCAAGCAGATAAGGGACACAGTGGGTCCCATTTTCACTGGGTCTTTAAGCCGTATCAGCGCAATGTCATTGTCAAAATTCCTCCGTGTGTCCGAGTCGTCTACGGAGGTCCAACCCGGATGAATAATCACACGTTCAGGAGTGAGCATCTGGGACTTTTTCCGTTCATCGTGATTCAATGAGGTAGTCCCAACATACATTTCTGGGTTCCGATTTTTCTCCACAACATGGGCAGCTGTCAGCACCCAATACTCATCAATGAGAGCCCCACCAGCCCGTGGGCTTGCAAAGTAGACTTGCCAGGGGAAACTTTTAATATCTGCAAAAGATCCTCCAAATATCCTCTGTTCTCCTCCTACAAAGGGCTTACTGGGAACTCCACAGACTAGGAAGGAACAAGAACAAGGTTGGGACAGAGCAGGAAATAGATTGCTAGGCTCCTACAAGTCCTCCAACCATTTACAGTTCTCTAGCACAATATAGCCAACCCTGTGTTTGGTCCATTTCCATACTTGACTCATTCTGAACATCCCTAAGGACCAAACATCCCATGTTGCCAATTCTACAAACAGGCTATGGGAAAAACTGGGTAAATTGAGGCAGTGTGTGAACTACTACTGCTTCACGCTGTAGACAGCTTGACTCATGGCCCTGTAGACCTCATCCCTGGCTCAGCGGGTAGGGCCCATCTGGGAGCCAGGCTGGAAAACTCTTTTCTCATACAGACAGTAGGAGAGGCAAGCATTCTACCTTCATCTGACGCCCAAATCCAACCCTTATCACCTTCTTTACTGAAGTTCTAATTACAGCTGAGTCCCTCCTAGAGATCCTTGGAAATAGGGCAAAGGGAGGGTTCTCTTCTTTCATTTCATTCCCCATTGATTGGTTCTAGGTTTGATCACTTGCCATTACCCAATATATTAAAAATTAATTTTATTTCAGGTAAAGTTGGCTTATCTAATTCCCTCACTAGTCAGCCTGATGGACTCTGAGTTGAGCATAACAGGCTTAGGCCTCAGACCTGGGTTCAAAGTCTACCCCTGGCCCTTACTAACTTGTGGAGGTTGCACTTAATTCACTCATGTGTAAAATGGGACTAATAATACCTACCTTGTAAGGCTGTTGCAATGACTTAAATGAGAAAATAAATTCAGTTAACTAGCTCAGGGCATAGTAACATTGTTGTTACAACCAGAATCATTATTATCTTGGCTTTGCCTGAGAGCCTTCTCCTACTCAACTCTGATCTGTCTGCAGCCCCTCATTTCTTTCATTGTCTTTACCTCACTGACCTAAACTCTGCTAGGCCCAGATTGTTAAGTCCTTTCCCAAGAGGGTTACAGCTACTTTCAGAGGTTGACCTCACTCACGTGTACCAGTGGCTATGCTTTCTACCCAAGCCTGAGCCCTGATTACCTGGAATACATTGTGGCAGCTCTGTGCCCAGCACATCATTCACCCAGCTCCCATTTCCAGCACAGTGATACTCCGCTGGAATAGCACAAGAGACACAGGACACAGTCACCACCATATCTTCTCTCTTCTATTCCCCCCCTTTCATTCAGAGCCTCCGCTTCTCTGGGATTTGAGGAGGAGATTAGGTCATATAAATTAGAAAAAAAATCTTGATAACATCTTCCAAACAATTTCTCTGACCTCTATCCTGACTAGGGAGGGAAAAGAATAGTCTCCAAAGTGGAAGGAAGAGCGTTATGGCAGAGATTGGGAAAGCACTTCAAGAGGGAAAATTTTTTAAATTAATTAATTTAATTTAAAACAATGAAGTGGACCATATTATGTCTCATCCAGTCCTTCTTCTAGCACTACCATGGCCTCTCCATCAAGAAAACCAGTCATCATAGAGTGGTGACTTGAAGCTGGAAGCATTACTCCTGTGGTTCTACATTAAATAATTGGTCAAACACCAGATAATCACATAAAGACAAATATTGTAGGGGGAACTCCTGCCTAGTTGTGAAGCTGAGCTAGGTGATCTCTACGCTTCACTATGAATAATCCTATGGAACCTACCTTGCCCCATATGAAAACTATATATTTAGAATAAGCCAAGAGTATGGACAGAGACCATCTCATCTTCATTTCTTTCCAAACTCTCTCCAGCCCAGAAAGATTGTGCTATTCACCCTCCAACATTCTCACCCTTTCCCTCTTCTCTCTAGTAAAACAAAACAAAACAAAACAAAACAAAAAAACCTACCACTGTCTTCATTCTGCATGTAGTAATATGGCTCCTCACAAGTGTAGCGAGCGACAGAACCAAATAAAGTATCTTCTGGTTCTTCGACTTTACCGTTCTGAATGGGGTCAGGAGAGCCACAGTCCACAGCTACAAGAGGAAGGCAGGAGAGTGGTGGTCAGGATAGACACTCTTCCCAGGAAATCATTGGCCATTAGTCCAGTTCCATCCTCCCGGCCAAGTCCTTCACTCTGCTCCGCTCCTACACCCATAAGTACACCTGGAATGATTCTCCACACCAGCCTCTCTGTAGCCATGCTCTCCAACTGGTATCACTCACTCCTTCCAATTCAGCTAGCCCCTTGAAAGGTACAAGGAAGAACCTGGTTCTCAGTGATTGGTAGAAGCCCCTGCAGAAGCCAGGAATGGGCCGATATGGTGCTATTAACTCTACCAAACCTCTTTTTTTTTTTTAAGAAACCTGCCAGTTTGTCCTGGGACCGCACAGAGTTGGGACTTCATGATGGCTTCCCTTCAAAAACCCAACCCACTCTCACAAGCCTGAAAGGAAACCATACATGTGAATTTTGATGTGCTGATCTTTCTATTCCTTTTGGGAGGGGAAAAAAAAAAGTCCCATTTTAAAGAGATACATACGTTCACACTTCAGTTTGGAATTACTCCACTTTCCATTGCTTTGACAAGTAGAATAGAAATATGTCAAGCTATCACTTTCCTAGAGAAAGATAGACATCACCATTAATTTATAAGAAGGGGTATGGGGAATTAAAATGAAAAACTGAATCAATCTTTGGCCTTGAATCAAAGAGGAATCCTCACCACAAAAACCTCGGGGACATTTTGGCAGAATGGCCCAAAGCACCCAGGAGTCGGGGCTAAAAGACAGGTTTGCCCCAGCATATCAGCTCCCCTTCCCCAGGAGGACTGCGGGCACAGAGAGAATGCCAGGCTGGCCAAGCATTCTATGACTCCAAGGAAGGTTCTGCTTATGCTCAAACAAGAATATTCAGTAAACAATAAGGAAATTCCAGCATGCTCATCCTCACCTAGGGATTAAGGAAAAGCTCCTAACAGTACTTTACCTGTACAGCTTCGAACCCCTCCAGACAGGTTATCTTCACCACATCTCTGAACACATATTTTTCCTTCTGAGGCTCCCAAACAGAATTGGCAGAGACTTCTTTAGCACAGGGGATTGCTTGGAAAGGACAGGAAAAAATAATTCACCAAATAGGTGGGAAATCCCTGTTCTATTTACATCATTCTCATACTTTTTAAAATCATCCAGTCATCCTGATTCCTAATATTCCAATATGGAGATATCTAAAATAATAAGGTATTACTAACTAACCGCCCCCCAGTTGCCTGCATTCACTGGTTCAGTTGAAGTATTCCTAGACATTGAGACGTTTCTAGCCACCACTGACAGGTCTAGATCTTGCTGAGTAGCAGAGAGTAATCAGGACACTCCTCTTTACAACAATCTACCTGTTTTGATTTCACACTGTCCAGGGACTTTTTACAGCCAACCAAAGCACAACTTTTAGATTACTCACGATCTCCACGATAACGAAGTTTCCAGCCCTTTTGCTGCCCTGTTTGGTCAGTTTGAAAGATGATATCAAGAACATTACTATTGGCCTCAATATTTAGTGGCCCAGGGAATCCATTTCCACAGTAAGGACCAAATTGCTGGTCTCTTGCTACAAACTGAAAGGACACAACATGATGAAATCAGAAGAGAGAAAGAACTAAAAGAAAAAGGTCAAACGAAGAGAATAAAAGTAAGGGGGATAAATAAAAATGGTATAAAATAAGACAAAGTGGGGGGGAGGAAAGAAGGAAAAATAATTTATCTTCAAGAAGAACTCTCTGTGTGAGTTGGGAGGAAAAATCAATCATCTGTCACGCACAACTAAACTGTCAACGCAGTTGCCCTCTGAATCAGCTGGTTCCACATCAAAATCTTCTCTCCGCACAGTCACCACCACTTGGAAACCCTGCTCCAACACGATCTGATATTCACACCTTGAATTCTCTGGGTATGGATTAGGATAATTGGGACTTGTGATCTCTCCAATCAGTTCAGTGAACACATTCCCACTGCAATTGACTAAGAGAGAAAAAAGAGAAAGGGGAAATCAAATATAGGCTAAGCAAAGAAGTTCCTGCCCTATCTATGATTCCTCTTATGCCCTGACTGGAGCCCATATGCAACAAGTATACACCCAATACATATTAGTAGAGATACCCAGTGCCTACTGGGTTTCCATCACATTGCTTGTGATAGAGCCTTTCTTAGTTATGAACAGTCACAGATAAACTCTTCAAAGGCATCTATCTCTCTTCTCCAATTAATTAACTTGACTCTGTAACCTTGTCGTCTTCCACTCTTGTGCGCCCCACCCCCACCCCCATCTAAGCTAACTAAGAATAGATGCCAAATCAAGGCTGAAACTCATCAAAATTGGAAGGGTAGTTAAAGCCCTTAACTGAAGCCTCAAGCCAATCCAAATCCCAGGGACTACGAACCCGTTCAATGCCAAACTGACCTCCACAATTTTTCATATCATCATGGAGGAAGTATTCTGGGGGGCAGGAGCAGAAGTAACCACCAATGAAGTTGTTGCAGAAGTGGCTACAAGGGGCATCTGCAAAGTCTGTGCACTCATTAATATCTGCAAAAGTAGAGAAAGATTGAGGTCAAGGGCAAAAGACCTAGAAAGAAGAGTGAGGTTAAACCCAAAACTGCAAGGCCAAGAAAAGTTTAAAAAGGACTGTTGTTCAAAGACCTTCTGTAAATCCCATTTCAGCAGGGTATTATTCTATATTGCTCTCCTGCCATGTGACTCCAAAGTTGTGCCTTAACACTGTACAGCTATAAGGGAGCTCTCGCTGCCGGAGACCCTTGACCCGTCTCACAAACGAGCGTTTCAGCTCCAAAGAAAATACTCCACAAGCTAAACATGATGCTATGTCCTCTGCGGGGATAAACAATCGTACATTTATTACCTTGTATGATGTTGGCACGTCTGTCTAATCTAATCGTTTGGCTTTATGAGATGTTCTAGCTTTACTTTAGGTGTAGCAGCACACAGAATTTGAAGGTTTGTTTGTCATACATTGAATGGGTTTGAATATCACACATTCCTTGCGTGAGTCTTGGCAGGTTATTTAACTGTCCTGGTCCTCACTTTCCTTATCTTTAAATGGAGATAATAATACCTCCCTGGAAAAGTTGAGGTGAAGATTAAATTAATGTAGGTAAAATTCCTTACACAGTGCCCACTTCATAATGGCTCTCAATAAATTGATGATGATTGTTTATTGTTAACATTATCATCATCACTACTAATACATGATCATGTGTTTGAATTTCATAAAGGCAACTCGTAAAGAAATCCAAGGCAAGTTATAAATGCTCTTTATTCACTGCGTTGCTCAATGTCTATCCTGCTTCTAGTCTTTTGACTGGATCAATGAGTCAATAGAGAAGGGTGAGCCTTACCTACGGCAACATAGTATGCAGCAAACCCAGTGAAACGCTCTTCATTGGAGAAGTCTGACTTAAAGATCACCTGGAGTTGATTAGATGGGACTTGGAACTCTTCCACGACTGGGGAGTTGGGATACTTGCTGGTCCTCTGTCCGCAGATTTTCCCTTCTTCAATGTCTCCTGACATTATCTAAGAGAAGAATCAAAAAGAAGCTAGAAAAGGGTAATACTTTGATACAGAAGTGAGAGAAAAAGGGACAGGGAGAGTAGAACACATTCTACCTTAGGACTATTTAACTCTAGTTCACCATATGCCTGTGGCACTCCCTCCTCCGTCTCATTTGATCCCCAGCCCTATCCCGTATGTGCTTATTATAATATACCTGCACCGAGTCATAGTCGCAGTTCTCTGACAGCTCTATGTCCACATGGGTGAAGTAGAGATGGATCCCATACCCTTCAGGAACTTCTATATCCCAAGTTTTCTTTACGTCATTGGGGTATGCCTGAGGATAGTTAGGGGACAGTATCTCCCCATACATAGTAGGCTCAGCATAAACCCATGGCAAAATGGAAAACAGGACAATGCACCTGGGAAAAAAAAGACATATGAAGAGGTGGGTGACATCAGTACAGCAGACTAGTGCAAAGCTCCAGCATTTGTCAGAGACAAGGACCACAGTGTGGGGAGGAGAACCTTAGGTTGGAATAAAGTAAAAAGGCATAGATCAAATCAAAACCCAGGCTTCAGAACTGAGCTGTTTTCTTAAGAAGATGAAGAGGATGGAGTCCATGCAGATCTCTGCAGACTGATGGTCACTTACCACATTATTGGCAATTTGTCCATCCCCGGTGAGCAGCACGTGTCTTGGACCTGGCTCTCAGCACCTCTGGACTTTGGAGCTAAAGGGGATGGGGGCAGGTCTAGTTGTATTTGTCTAACAAACACAGGCAACTGCTTTGGAGAGTCACCTGTGTTCAGTGTCACCTTCATAAGAATAACACACAGGATAAACAGTTATATCACCACCATATGACTCCTATCTCCTCACATCCTTCCTGGTTCTACTTCAATTAACTTTCTAAACTAGAACTAAATCATATCCTTCTCCCATTGCTTTCTGGACCTTATTCCAGTTTTTCTCCAAAAGAATGAGGACTGCACTAATTGGTTTGGCTCAGTGGGTAGAACGTTGGCCTGTGGACCAAAGGGTTCCAGGTTCGATTCCGGTCAAGGGCACATGCCCAGGTTGCAGACTCAGTCCCCTGTGTGGGGCATGCAGGAGGCAGCCAATCAATGATTCTCTCTCATCATTGATGTTTCTATCTCTCTCTCTCTCTCTCCCTTCTTTTCTGAAATCAATAAAAATATTTTTTAAAAGAACACACAAAAGAATGAGTACTTGATCCCAGTTTTCTTCCTCCTCTGTTCTCCTCCTCACCCTCACCTCACCCACCCCTCCCCATCCCAGCCCCAACTTCATCAGTCTCTCTCCTGCCCTCACAGAACAATATCACCATTTCCACTCACGTTTTCAGGTCAGGAGTCTTTCCCCATTGTGCCCATTCATCTAAGGCATGTTCTCCCTTCTCTCTTGACAGAGATCCTCCTATCACTTCAAACCAGTTGTCTTTGCTACATTTATTATTGCATGCATTTCTATTGATACTCCCAATGAGCATTGATGGAGCAAGAGCTTCTTTTACTAGAGTAGGCAGTGACCTTGGGAGAACTGGTCTTAAGACAGGGTTGGGTGGGGAAGGAGAAAAGGGGTAGCTGGATGACAATAAACATAAAAGGAAAAGAAAGGTATTCCCTCAATTTTCTACATTAATTTTCCAGGAGGCAAGTTTTCCCCCTTCACTAAAAAAGACAAGATATCATCTTTCCACAGAAAAGTTTTGCCAAAGGGGTGGGGTAGGCCAAATGTAAATCCTGAAAACAGTACTAGCCAGTGGGGTGACGTGAGGGTGGATGAGGTACCTAAGAGAAATAGGTTACAGTATCTATATTTTGCCTTCTTTTTATTCTGCTCTTTCCAACCCTCCATCTTTGCCCAAAACCTTTGTATGTAAAGTTTTCTGCCTTTCTTTTTGCCTCTATCAAAGCTCTGCTCCTCATTTTTAAGGTTTTTACCTTCAGAAGCTGAGCCGAGCAAGTGGGTCAGTCCCCTCTCTTGCCAATGGGCATGCTGGGCGACCCTGCCGGCTCCCAGGGAGAGAAGTACGGGGCCTGGACGCTCCCTCTGCAGGAACCTCTGCCGGCCTCCCTGTCCTGGTTCTGTTGATATGATTCTCTGAAATTCCCTGACCTAAACAAGAGGGGGCTGGGAGACCATGACATAGGGAAAGGGTAAGTCAGCCTTGATCTTAGAGCTCCCTCTGCTTTTGAAACAGGAACTGCATACATCTCTCAGGCCTACAATTCCTCTGTCCAGGGCTACAGAGGGGGAAAGGAGGAATGGGGAATTTCACCGATTGCCTAATGCTCTTTTTCAGCCAAAGGGTGTGTTACAGAGTTTTCAGGGAAGTCAGGTGATTTCTGGGAGAAGGAGGGGATTAATACTGGGGGCGGGGGGGGGGGGGGTACCAAACACAGAAAGCCCAACCCTCCAGTTGTGTATGAATCATGAATTAAGGGAAAATAGTTATCAGTAATGCAGGTCTTCTCTGCCTTTAAAGCATATTTAATGGTTGGATAATGACATACCTAGACCCAAGCTGGTGTGAGATGATGCTTTTTCCTCTTCTTAAAATCCCCTCCATATCTCCAAACATCTACATTCTATTCACCAATCAAACCCCAGTTCAGACGCAATCCAGAGTCCTTTATCCATTACCCTGGAGTACAGACATGTTTTGAAATTCAGAATTTTAAGATTTTTAGAAAGACAGTGCAGTACATGGAGCCAATATCAGGTAAGACCTCTTCCTCTCCCTCTCCTTGAGGGCCTGGGAAAACACACCATTATCAAACATTAATATTTCTGCAGATAAACAGATTGATCTTCACAGTAAATGGAATAACTAAAATTATAATTTAGTTATAATCATATATTATATTTAAAATTACTTACAGTTATAAGCTAGGTGCTTCATATCAGTTCAGTCAGGTTTTGCTGCCAAATGAGTGCTGGACAGATGGTCATTTGTCGTTCCTGTGGCTGCCCAGCGTTTGACCGTCTTTACCACATTTGGGGACTTCCTCATCATGACTCTGGGGAGCAAAGCCCACCACCCAGGAGAGAAGATGTAAGTGAGGAAGTGTGTCCCTTACCACTCTAGCAGCCCTAGAGCAGCCCATGCACTCATGCCTCATTCATCGGAGACATCTGCCTAGGCTTTGAACCCAGCAGTAGTAATGCCAAGAAGCAGGGACTCTAGAACCTCTGGGGACTGTGGTGGCTGCAGCAAGACGGAGGAGGAGGTAGTGCTTGCCAGCAGCATCCAGAATCCAGCCCCAGGGACTAAGCATCGCAAGCTGAAGTATCTAGAACACAGCAACGGCAATGGCAGCAGAGCAGCCATATTCTGACTTGTTCCTGCTGGGAAGCTTCCACGCTTGGCTCTCCAGCTCTTGGCATTTCTCTGAGCAATCCAGGGCCTCTTTAATAAATTCCTCGTCTGCTAAAATCTGCCATAGTTGGTTTCAGTTGCTTGCAACTACAAACAATGCTGAGTACCTGCGAAATAATTGATCGAATGAGCCTCAGTGAGTGCAGATCGTTTTCTAACTGCTTTTTAGCTGTGTGGCCTGCGAAGCTACTTAACCTCTCTGAGCTCCAGCTTCATCCTGTGTAAAACGGGAACGCTATCACCTACCTCAGACCCAGCTATCATTGTCAGGGCCTGTTGTAACTATGATTAAGTAAGATGATGCATTCTAAGCATTGAGCGTATATCTGGTACTCGGTAAGCCCTTAATAAATAAACAACAATAAGTTCATCTCCAAATACCAACAGTAGCAGTAGCAGCATCATTCTACTCAAGAGCTTCAGTATACAGCGAGGAAAAAAGAGAGCATCTTACCAAATTGTCTAGGATTCCTCCTCCTTTTACTTCTGAATTCAACACTTGTGAGAAAAGTTTGACTCTCTTACCCTCATGTGTGTTTTGTCTTCTTTCCTTCAATTTTGCCATCCAAGTAAAATATTTTATTTTTCTCTCTAAAGCTTAAGGAGACAACAAATCACACATCTAATGGCATCTCTGAGTCCCGCTTCCTTTCCCAGTTCAGCAAGAACTCAAGCCAAAACCTCTAACAGTGTGTGTGTAAAAGAATTCATTGAGACCTCAACCAAGATTGGAAGTTAGAGGACCTGTAGGGGGAGCTCTCATGCACTACAGGAAGAACTCTTGGTAACAGTCCTCCTAACTTCTCTTCCCCTCTATTAAAAAATCCACTCTTCTTTGTTTTAGTGAAGATGCACATGACTTGCCATGGCTGCATGTTCCCAATTGCAAATCCCAAGTAAACCCTTTTTGTTGGAGGAATTTCTAGCTGACTTTCAGTCCAACTTTAAGTGACAGCCTTGAAAGAACAGGGGCCAAGTTACATAATCTACTCAGTATTATGGGGATTCATAAAAACAGCGGTGCTTATTGTCACCCTCAGGGTCACCCGAACCCCAGCCGATGTGATAATGCTGACATACAAAGCAGAAAGTAGAATCTCATGTGCTAACTTAAATGTAACTCACACGCATGTACATGGTATGAGTGGACATTTTATTTATTTTTTTAAAGGAGTGTATCTTTTTTTATATATATTTTATTGATTTTTTACAGAGAGGAAGGGAGAGAGATAGAGAGTTAAAAACATCGATGAAAGAGGAACATCTATCAGCTGCCTCCTGCACGCCCCCCACTGGGGATGTGCCCGCAACCCAGGTACATGCCCTTGACCGGAATCGAACCTGGGACCTTTCAGTCCGCAGGCTGACGCTCTATCCCCTGAGCCAAACCAGTTTCGACTGATTGGACATTTTAGAAAATAATCACTAGTGTTCTACCGAGTCATGATTATCATGTTAGGGCCGTTTGAGGGGCTGAATAACAGCATCCCGCTTCCCATTCCAAGTTCTAGAGAAACTGAAAAATAATACAAAAGCAGCAAATAGAGCTCCAAGAATTCTTTTAAATAGCAATAAAGGTCAAAATAGAGGACATAGGCTCATATAAAAGCCAAATGGTGGTTAAAGTCACTGATCACCTGAGACATGCAAATTAAAGCGACAAAGAGGTGAATGGCTACCACCAACAAATGACAAATGCTGGTAAGGATGTGCAGAAAAGGGAACCCTAGTACACTGCTGGTGGGAACACAGACTGATGCAACCATTATGGAAAACAGTATGGAGTTTTCTCAAGAAATTAAATATCAAACTGCCATTTGACCCAGTGATCCCACTTCTAGGAATATATCCTAAGAAACCCAAATTACCAATCAGAAAAGAATGTATGCACCCCTGTGTTCATAGCAGCACAATTTACAATAGCTAAGATCTGAAAACAGCCAAGTGCCCATCTGTAGATAAGTGGATAAAAAAAGCTGTGGTGCCCTAGCTGGTTTGGCTCAGTGAATAGAGCGTCGGCCTGCGGACTGAAGGGTCCCAGGTTTGATTCTGGTCAAGGGCATGTACCTTGGTTGTGGGCACATCCCCAGTAGGGGGTGTGCAGGAGACAGCTGATTGATGTTTCTCTCTCATCGATGTCCCTAACTCTCTCTCTCTCCCTTCCTCTCTGTAAAAAAATCAATAAAATATATTTAAAAGAAAAAGAATTATTTTTTAAAAAGGACTTTACTACACACACGCACACACACAAAACGCAAAAGGTGGTTAACTGAACCCCAGAATTACCTTTCTAGATATAAGCAACACTAGGCCAGGAGAGACCTGCCCAAATAGAGAACATATGCTCCTGTGACAGCTCACACTCACAAGGAAGAAGAGCCATGCCGAGCAAGACATGCCCAGTTACTTGCCCTATGTACCAGCTACCTAAGTCACTTCACCTCCCCAGGGCACAGTGAGTTATGAAATGGAGAGTGACCAGAAGAGTCATATCATGGAGCTCTCTCCACCAGGAAAGATCTCTCAAAAGTCATAGAAAAACTTTTCCCCCTAATATTCCCAAGGTCTTTCTTCTTTAACCTGTTAGGTTTGACAAGTAAGCATATAATCAACCAGGAATGTGGCTGTGCAGCTGAGGAAGAGATCAGGAATGTCACTAGGGCAGACCATTCACCCGACAATAACCACTGTTCCTCTTTTGTGTCCTCCAATACTAGTTACTAGTGGTCCCAAGAGCCCCAATAAGTGTATCACCTTGAAACTCACCCAGTAATTATTTGAGAATTTTTCACTCACACGCCTGTGAACCAAACACATTAATTCAAGGTCAGACTTTGCAATTTCCTCCTCGTCCCTGAATGTAGAATGGAATTTGCCAATTTAGCACTCCCTACCTTAATCGGGCACTCACAAATGAAAGCTAGAATTTTCCTAGTGCTCTGTAGCATATTCAGAACTCAGACTTCCTTGCAAGAGGTAGTCCTATAAAGAAATATTAGGAGACAGCCCAAGTGTCCATTAGTAGATGAGTGGATAAAAAAGCTATGGAACACTTATACCATGGAATACTATGCAGCAGTAAAAAGGAAGAATCTCTTACCCTTTGAGGCAGCATAGAGGGACCTAGAGAGTACCATGCTAAGTGAAATAAGTCAATTGGAGAAAGACAAGTATCACATAATCTCACTCATATGTGGAATCTAAGTGACAAAATAAACTGATGAAAGAAGTGGATCCAGAGACTCGAAGCATGGAACAGAGTGCAGAATCTTGGAGGGAAGGTGGGTGGCTGGGAGGTAATCAACCAAGGACCTTGTATGCATGTATGCATGACCCATGGGCACAGACAATGGGGCGGTGAGGTCCTGGGGTGGGGGACAGGGGCAGGCTGGAGGGAGTCAATGGGGAAAAAAGGAAACATATGTAATACTTTCAACAATAAAGAATTATTTTTAAAAAGTAAATATTGGGAGAATTCCACCCCTACAACATACTGTGTACCTAGATTATTATCAAAGACTCTAGCTACAAACAATGCTTGCCAAAATACCCATTAATTTACTGTTCAGTAAAGCTAAAGAGTGATAGTGTATTTATCTACTTTATAAAAATAAGTCTTTATTGTTGAGAGTATTACGTGTGTCCCCGATCTACTTTTTTGAGGTAGAAAAATCTTAAGAGAAAAAGTGTTACCTGGTCTATGTGGCTCAGTGGTTGAGCATCGACCTATGAATCAGGAGATCACTGTTCAATACCGGTCAGGGCACATGCCCAAGCTGCAGGCTCCATCCTCAGTAGGGGGCATGCAGGAGTCAGGCAATCAATGATTCTCTTCATTGATGTTTCTATATCTCTCTATCCCTCTCTGAAATCAATTTTTTTTAATCTTTTTAAGAAAAAGAAAGAAAAACATTCTTTAAAGTGTAACTATATCAGAAGAAATAACATGAATGTAGGGGGGAATAGAAGGAAGTAAGTGTGGGAAAGGAACAGTAATTACTATAGTCTGAATGTTAGTGTCCTCCCCAAATGTACATGTTAGAACCCTAATACCCGGTGTGAAGTGTTACAAGGTGGCGCCCTCATGAATGGGATTAGGGCTTATGTATATATTGTTGTTGTTAATCCTCACCCCAGGATATTTTTTCCATTACTTTTTTTTTTTTAAGAATTATGTTGCTTAAAAATAAAAAGGATCCCAAATCAATTATATAGAAAAGATTCCTTTATTAACTTGTGGTCGAGAATACATTTGTATATTTTCAGAAAACAATCCCAAGACCAGGTGGATTCCTGCAACAGAGAGGAATTGACAGGTGTGCTCCAACCACTAAGACAAGAGGAAAAACAATCCAGAGATGGAAGACGCTGACAACGCCTTGCCACGCGAGCAGTCAGCAGCTGTGCACCGCTGCAGGTTACCTAGGACCAAACCAGAGAGGGTCGGACCTGCATTGCCAACATGTGCCCACCATCCAGATATCATTGCTGACATGTATACATAAGGAACTGTTAGACATTGAAACGGGGACTCAGAACTGTTGGACATTGAAATAGGGACTCAAACATTTTTTTTGTTTTATCTTGTTTTGTTATTATATGTTTATTTCTAGTCTGCAAAGGCAAAACTTTTTAAAGGAGAGAAATGGTGGGAAAAAGATACAGAGGCAAAGAAGCATTGAACAGACTGTCAAACTACATTGGGAAGACAGGGGAGGTTGGGCGAGGGGGGCTGTAAGAGACCAACCGAAGGACTTGTACGCATGCATATAAGCACAACCAATGGATACAAGACACTGGGGCGGGGGGGAGGGCGGGCAGGTGAAGGCATGTACTGGGGGGTAGGGGAGGTCGGGGGGAGATCAATGGGGGAAAAAAAAGGAGACATATGTACTACTATTTGTAATACTTAAAACAATAAAAAAATGGTAAAAAAAAAAAAAAGAATTATGTTGCTTTATTTATTTCTTTTTTTAATTCTCACCCGAAGATATTTTTTCTATTAATTTCCAGAGAGAGTGGAATGAAGGGAGGAGGCAGGGAGGGGGAAAGAGAGAGAGAGAGAGAGAAACATGGATGTGAGAGAGACAGATCAATTGGTTGCCTCCCGCACACTCCCCTACTGAAGCTGGGGAACCTGCAACCGAGGTACATGCCCTTGACCAGGAATCGAACCCACAACCCTTTGGTCCTAGGGCCGATGCTCTACCCACTGAGCACACTGCCCAGGACAATTAGTGCTCTTATAAAAGAGGTCCCACAGAGCTCTTCTGCCACGTGAGAATACAACTAGAATTCTGTGACCAGAAAGAGAGTCCTCATCTGACCATGCTGACACCCTGATCTCAGACTACCAGTGTCTAGAACTGTGAGAAATACATAAGCTACCCAGTCTGTGGTATTTTGTTATAGCAACCCAATGGGCAATGATAGTAACAAAGTAAAGCCAATTTAGGGGACTATTTTCCCCACTCCAAACTGCATAATTCAGTGTAAATGTACTCTGGCTTATAAAGTACAAAGCACTATTTTAGGTGCTACATGGGATGAAAAAAATGATAGGGTCAGAGTCATTGTAAGAGTCAGAGGGAGTTAAGCAACATGACCATATAACAAAGGGTTTGGGAACTAAAAGGAGAAAGAGGTTGCATCTGGCTGAAGAGAAATCAGAAAGTCTATATGGAACAAGTGAGATTTTTGAAATGGGACTTGAATGGCTAGCATTTCAACAGTGGTCTTACTCTGCCTTCCCTTTTTCTGTTAATGACCCTACCATTTCTCAGCCCCCAAGGTTCAAAAGCTTAGTTACCTTTATTCTTCCTCTTCTCTGCCCCAATCCTCCCTGAGACTACAAAATTCTAGCTTTTAATGTCTTTCACATCCACTCCAAGTCAGAGCCTCATTAGATCTCATCTAGATAGACTGCCTTCAAACTTCTCCCCTCCTCCTCTCTCATCATCCCTAAATCTATCCTGTAAACTGAAAATTTAAGCTTCCTTAAGATAACTCTATATTTTTAAAACTTTAATGTCTCTCCTTTGTCTTCAGAATTAGATTAGGAAGGTAGTTTCTCCAAATTTTTTACTTCTCACAAACAAAACAACTCTTCTAATGAGAGCTTATTGAAACCTCCAATATTGCAATGCTATTTTATTCATTCATTCAACAAACACCTATTGAATGCCTACTATGTGCTGGGGATTCAAATATAAATAAGAATCAATACCCTCAAGGAACTTACTTTCTAGTAGGGGAGGTAGACAAAATTATGTCAAAGTCCTATGACAGCAGTTGTAGTGGTTTTTAAACATACCCCAAAATTCTTTGACATTCCTATGTCCCCTCCCTCTAAATGTGGCTGAGGGCTTGTCACTGCTGCAACAAAAGAGAATATGGTAAAAGTGATTCTACATGACTTCAAAAGTTAAGTTAGAAAAAGTGATACTGCCCTAGCCCAGTGGTCGGCAAACTCATTAGTCAACAGAGTCAAATATCAACAGTACAAAGATTGAAATTTCTTTTGAGAGCCAAATTTTTTAAACTTAAACTGTATAGGTAGGTACATTGTTATTAACTTAATTAGGGTACTCCTTCAATCGCTCTGTATATGCACACCCGCAAGTGGTATTTTGTGAAAGAGCCACACTCAAGGGGCCAAAGAGCCGCATGTGGCTCGCAAGCCACGGTTTGCCAACCACTGCCCTAGCCAGTTTGGCTCAGTGGACAGAGCATAGGCCCATGGCCTCAAGAGTTCTGGGTTTGATTCCAGTCAAGGGCACATACCTTGGTTGACGGCTCGACCCCTAGCCCCGGTCAGGGCACGTGCAGGAGGCAACCAATCAATGTGTCAATGTTTCTTTCTTTGTTTCTTCCTCTCCCTTCCACTCTCTCTAAAAATCAATGGAAAGATAACCTTGAGTGAGGATTAACAACAACAACAAAAAGAAAAGGTCATTCTGCACCCACCCAGTCCTCATGGCACACTCTCGGAACCCAGCTGCCATGCTGTGGGAAAGCCCAGGCCACATGGAGAGGCCATGTGTGGGTGCCTGGCTGAGAGCATCAACCCCCACACCAGGTCTGTGAGTGAGGAAGCTTTCGAGATGACTCCAATCCCATCTGACTGCAGCAGCATGACACCCTCCCCAAGTGAGAATTGTGTAAGCTGAGCCCAGTGAATGCCCAGAGCCATGAGAGATAATGAAAAAAATTTAATATTGCTGTTTAAAGTCAGGAAGTTTTAGAGTGATTTCATTATTCAGCAAATGGAAACTAGAACAGCAGTAAAAATGGGATATTACAGGAGTGCATAGAAAGTATTCTTATCCCAGATTTGGGTGAGGAAGAGACCAGGGAGATTTCCTGGAGAAAATAACTCTGTTCTGCCAGCATCTCTAAGCCAGGTCCACCCATCCGCAGAGAATGTCCACTGCTTCATGTTTTGCACAGGAAGCTGAGCAGGCTTCCCCATTACACAACCCAATATCTAGCCTGTCGCTCCAGTTAAATACTCAGGTGTGAGATGCAAATACACACTTTGTGCCCTCTCACACTCTGCTACTCTCTAGGAAGAGCTGTGATCCTTTTTGAAATGGGTTGTCTGAGTTAGAGCAAGATCACTTTATAGGAAGCCTCATTTCTTGCTGCTGTTCCCAGAGCTCTATCAGCTGTATTCATAGTTTCTTTCCTTTTGAAAATCCTACCAAGCTCCTTACATCAGCCCAGGGCATCTCTTCAACTTCAGCTTCTTCATAGCTAACTAGTATCCTCAAAATTGCAATGACCTCTGAGATTCCATTTCCATTCCCAAACACCCATGTTGCAGGTACAATAGTCACTTGGTATCCACAGGGGATTGGTTCCAGGACCCCTCACAGATAACAAAATCCGTGGGTGCTCAAGTCCCTTATATAAAACTAGAGGCCCAGTGCACAAATTCCTGCATGGGTGGAGTCCGGCTGGCCCGCCTTGATCCAAGTGGGCTGTGCAGGCCGGGGGGGAAGGGCTGCAGGCAGTTGGCCAGCCGGCCCCAACCCCTGGTCAAACTCCCAGTCCAGAGGACAACTTGCATATTAACCTTTTATTATATAGGAAGGATGGCATAGTATTTGCACATAACCTACTCACATGCCCCTGTATACTTAAAATCATCTCTAGATTACTTATGATACCTAATACAATGTAAATGCTATGTAAATAGTTGTTAGATTGTATTGTTTAGAGATCACCTTTTTGGAACTTTGTTTCCCGAATATTTTCGATCCACAGATGTGGAACCCGAAGATACAGAGGAATGATTGTATATACAGTAGCAGGACATGTAAAAGTCTTAGCTGAGCCCTGTGTTAATTGGGTAGGCTAATGCAATAATAAATAAATTTTTAAAATATTTTGGCTCAAGCACAATGGAAATTTGGGTGTGGTACACATAACTTCTATGCATATTCCATTGGCTGGAACTCAACCACAAGGTCACACCTAACTGCAAGGTATGTGTCCAAAAAATGAGGAAATTAGAATTTGGTGAGGAGCTAGCAATCTCTGCCACAATCCCCAAATATAACCCATATTTCTCCAAGCTGTGGATACCAAATGGGGTCCCAGTAGGATGTATCTAGCTCTTCCCCTCTACCCACTTACACAGACTCTCCAGCTCCATATTCATAAACATTCTTGTCTATTGCCTGGCAACTTGCTCACCGTACTGTGGAGAGTGTAACATCTCCTGGAAGGAACCTCCTGCTGTTACACAGAAGCCCATGAAGGGCTAAAACTGCATAGTAATGTAAAGTGAGGAAAGTAAGGTAAAGAGAAGAGAACACTTTCTTGTTTTTCTGGTTATTCTTTTTAGGAGATACCAAGGCAGTGTTTTCTGTGACATAATTTCTGCCTATTTTTTTTTCTTTTTCTTTTTCTTTATACATATAGCCTTCTGGGTCCCAATATGAATTCATTAGGGCTAAAGTGAAAACCAACTTGAGTGACATGCACTAGGCAGTAATGAGAGAAGTTAGCTTGAAATGCAGGTGGAACCTAAGCAGGGACAAACAAGGCGGTCTGACTAAATCTAATCACAGAAACCAACCAGGCTGAAATAATAGAATGTTTTTGGACACAGGGTGGGAGGCATGGGAAACCAAGGGAGGGCCTGCAGCAAACAAGGTGTACGAACACATAGAAACAGGGCAAGTTCAGGTCCGTTGCTGGACAAAAACAATGAGGGAATCAATCAATCAGGTAGCAACACAGGTAGACATAGAGCAGGCTTGTAGCAATAGATACTCTGGACTACAAGGCTTCACAGGCAGCCCATTATTGGGCCCCCTCCCCGTGTGGGGAGTCTGAATCTGCTTGTAACAAATTTTCCACACTTTTGGTTAAATCTTCTGGTCCGCAGAGCTCATTCTTCGGCGACTTGAGACACGGCCTGGGGGAAAAACCTTCGGCTCACTATACCAGTTATCAATAATAAGAATTCAGTCAGGCCCTAGCTGGTTTTGCTCAGTGGACAGAGCCTCAGCCTATGGACCAACGGGTCCCAGGTTTGATTCGGTCAAGGGCAGGTTGCCTGGGTTGCATGCTCCTTCCCCCCCAGCCCAGGACCTGGTCAGGACTCAAGCAGGAGGCAACCAATTGATGTGTTTTTCTGACATCAATGCTTCCCTTTCCCGCTCTCTTCCACCCTCCCTAAAAAATCAATGGAAAAATATCCTCGGATGAGGATTAACAACAAAAGAGAATTCAGTCAGTTAGTCAATAAGTACTTATTGAGTATCTACTATGTGCCAGGCTCTGGATGTACAGTGTAAACGAAATAGACACAATCGTTACCTCACTGAAGTCACAGTTTAGTGTGGGAGAATTTCACATCAACTCTGACCCTGAGATTTTGTTACTGAGTTGAGCATATCATGCCAGGTTTCTTCTTCCATTTGGGTGAGTTCTTTCCCAAGATGATCCTCGTGAAAATAGATTATTGATATGCCCACCTCAGCCATTCCTCAGAGAGAGCAACACAACATTTAAAAAATTTTTAAATTAGTTATTAATATTGGCTTTATCAAACGACTCATGAATCAGCAGCATTCCGTCTAGGAGGTAGAAAGGTGCTCTAAGGAGCTGTACAAAATTAAAGACTTTTATAAGCAGAAAGAGGACAGAACAAGAGGTCACGGTTCAATCCAGTCAGGGCACATGCCCAGGTTGTGGGCTCAATCCCCAGCCAGTAGGAGGCATGCAGGAGGCAGCTGACCAATGATTCTCTCTCAACATTTCTTTCTTTCTTTCTCCTCTCTTCCTCTCTCTGAAATCAATAAAAACACTGGGGGAAAAAAGAGTGGATTATTTCAGGCAGTCACCTTCCCTTAGGGCAGTGGTTGGCAAACTCATTAGTCAACAGAGCCAAATATAAACAGTACAACGATTGACATTTCTTTTGAGAGCCAAATTTTTAAACTTAAACTTCTTCTAACGCCACTTCTTCAAAATAGACTCGCCCAGGCCACGGTATTTTGTGGAAGAGCCACACTCAAGGGGCCAAAGAGCCGCATGTGGCTCGCGAGCGAGCCGCAGTTTGCCGACCATGCCCTCAGGGGAAAGCCGGGGGTCTTATCAAGTAGACTGCCTGACCTGCCTTGGTTTAGGGAGATTGAAATGTTTAAGTGGATTTGCCATTTAAGATATATTCGTCCACACTGGGAGGGTCTAGAAGGCATCTTTCTTTCTTTTCTTTTTTCTTTAAAATCCTCACCTGAGGATATTTTTCCCATTGATTTTTAGAGAAGGTGGAAGGGAGGGGGAGAGACAGGAGATAAACATCAATGTGAGAGAGACACATAGACTGGTTACTTAACCCGCACACGCTCTGACTGGGGGATCTAGCCTACAGCTGAAGTATGTGTCCTTGACCGGAATCCAACTCTGCGGACACTCTAACCACTGAGCAACTGACCAGGGCCAGAAGACATCTTTCACCACTACTGTGAGAAAGATAGCTCAGCGTCCTTGAAGAGCTGTGTGATGGCTCTTCTCTGTAGGCCAGACCTCACAGTGGGAACTGCCGTCACTGAATTGGGAAACATAAATGCAATGGGAATAATTGGATCCTGGAGTGGAAGGGGCCAAGTGGCAGCATTCAAACACCAAAGACAAGGTGGGTGTGGTTGCCATAATGGACAGCAGAGTCAAAGCGGCAATCACTTGATTTGTATAAGCAGAAAAGTCTGAGGTCAAGTGAACAAATATCTAACCTGAGTCATAAAAACAGCATCATGGCCCCTCAATCAATTCCCAGACTTGACCAGAACCCTTGAATGAAAGAGAGGCTGGGTCCCCTTAAGGAAGGACCCAGAGACACTATCAAAAATTCATTCTATTAATCTTTCCCCCAGCCTTTCCCAAAGGAACCTATAGCCTTTTACCAAGAAACTGTGTATTGGGGAAAAAGAAATTATCCGATTTGCCAGGAATACTTGACACTGGCACTGAACTGACACTAATTCCAGGAGACCCAAAATGTCAGTGTGACCCACCAGTCAGATTAGGGGTTTACAGAGGTCAGATACTCAATAGAGTTTTAGCTCAGATCCCTAGCACAGTGGGCCCAGCAGGGCCCCCAAACCCATCCTGTGGTTATTTCCCCAGTTCCAAATGCATACTTGGAATAAATATACTAAGCAGTTGGCAGAATGCCCACATTGGCTCCCTAACCTCTGGAGTGAGTGCCAGTGTGCTAGGGAAGGCCAGGGGGGAGCCACCAAACTTGCCTCTACCTCCCTAAACCAAAAGCAATACCCAATTCCTGGAGGGAATGCAGAGATCAGTGCCACTTACCATCAAGGACTTGAAATGTGCAGGGGTGGTGATTTCTACCACATGTGCACTCAACTCACCCATTTGGCATGTGCAGAAAGACAGATCTTGGAGAATGCCTGGATTATTGTCAGCATAACCAGGTAGAGATCCTTGCAACCCCAAATGTGCTTTCATTGCTTGAACAAATGAACATATCCTCTGTCTAACGGGAAAACTCAGCTTTTTTCCTTCCCATGTAAGGAAAAATCCAATTCTTCCCTACTGTGTCTTTCTTTCCTGCGAGTCTCCTTTACTACCCACACAAAACACTTCACTTCTGGTCACCAAATGTGTGGAGGTTTTCCCCCCACACCAAATAATTTTCTGCAACATCAACTCAGTTCTGACACTATCTACTCAGAGATAGGGTCAGATACCACAGGTTAAAGGTTCAGTCTTACAAGACTGCCCTCACCCCACTTCAGAAACCAGTCAAAAGCTCAGGATGTCACCTGAGCGTCTGACCAACAGGCTATGGTTTGGTGGTTCTAATGACTCCCTCCTCAGGTTCAATTGGTTTGCTAGAGTGGTCACAGAACTCAGAGAAACATTTTACTTACTTTTACTGGTTTATTATAAAAGAATATGATACACAGTTGAACACCCAGGTGATAGGAATGAACAGGGCAAGATATGTGGGAAGGGGAATGGAGCTTCCATGGCTTCTCCAGGCATGTCACTCTCCCAACACCTCCACATGTTCTCCAAGCTGGAAGCTCTCCTAACCCCGTACTAATTTTATGGAGGCTTCATCACATAGGCATGCTCGATCATTATCCATTTTCAGCCCCCTCACTTTACAAGAGATGGAGACAAGGCTGATAAAGCCAAGCTTCTAATCATGGCTCGGTCTTTCTGGTGACCAGCCCCCATTCAGGAGCTCACCCAGAGTCACCTCATTAGAACAAAAGACACTCCTATCCTATAGAATAGAAATTATCAGAGAACACACACATAATACGGCAGTGTGTGGTGAATGTCTGTGTGAATAGTATACATATATTTTTGTCTAGTGTATGACTATGTGTATATACTGGGTAGCGATGTTTTTCTCACAGAAGATCCTAATTAATTTTCAAAGAAGAGGAGGGGAAGAAGTTTGGAGCCACAGCCCTAAAGAAACTCTCTGTTGCTTAAAGGAGTACGTTCACTGAAGCAATCTTATATAATAAAGATGTAATGTGCAAATGGTCATTACGCCATGAAGCGTAACCACCAACCGCATAACGACTGGATCACGGATAAGCAGGAGGGTGGGGCAGCGACCTACAAGCGGACGACAGAGAGCTACAGGAGGGGGCAGGGCAGCAAGCTATGGGGGAGGGCAGAGGGAGCTACAGGAGGGCAGGGCAGCAGGGGGAGAGCTACTGGAGGGCAGCAGCGAACTATTGGCAAGCTACTGGCGCACGGATTCATGTGCAGGACTACTAGTATTTGTAATAAAATAAATACATAAATAAATAGGAAATGATCCAAGTATTCCTCAACATCATCTTGAAACACTGTGCTATAATAATGCAATGCAATGTTACATCACAGTTAAATTGAATGGATTAGAACTATATGTAAAACTATGAATACTGTACATCTCAATAAGGATGTTAAGCATAAAAACAAGTTGCAAAATGATACACTCACTAATACCATTAATTTAAAGTCCACAAGCATGCAAAATTATATATGGTTTCTGGATATACATGGTATGTAAAGGATTCTTCTTCTTCTTCTTCTTCTTCTTCTTCTTCTTCTTCTTCTTCTCTCCTCCTCCCCCTCCCCCTCCCCCTCCCCCTCCTCCTCCTCCTCCTCCTCGATCCCTCTCCCCCACCCCCTTCCCTCCCTCTCCCCCACCCTCTCCCCTTCCCCCTCCCCCTCCCCCCTCTCTCTCCCTCTCCCTCCATGGTTGCAGTGCATGCGCCTACATGTTTGTTTTTTAACCTGGAAGAGGTTATATTATCCTCAACTTTTCTGAACATTTCATATTTTTTAAATTTTGCTTACAAAAGGGAGAGGGAGGTGGAATTTTACAGACTTAGGTTTAAATTTTGTCTCTACTACTTACTGGGAATGGAACTTAGGGACTTCCTTAGTTTCTCCAAAAGCCTCTGTGTCTGCAAGAGAACATCATAATAACAAATATCCTGTTTCACACTCAAATTATGTGAAATAATATGGATACATTATTTATAAAGTGCAAAGTGCTATGGAAGTATAACCTGTAATTTTATAAGAATGCTCCCCAAATTACAATTATTACAAAAAACTCTTAATGTCCCTCTGTTAGATTCTCTCATAGAACCTTGTTCCTTTCCTTCAAAGCACTTGCCTTCACTTGCAATTATACCCGCATTAGCACTACTGTGTGACCTGGCATCATCCCCACTCCATAGCTTTGGGCTCATCATTATATTCCCCAGAGCCCAGCACAGTCCCTGGCCCTACTAAGTTCTCAACAGACTTTTTTTCAGTGTTATCTTTTATTTCTTATTTATTTGGGTAACATTGGTTAATAAAATTATATACGTTTCAGGTGTACCATTCTATAATACATCATCTGTACATTATATTGTATGTTCACCACCCCAAGTCAAGTCTCCTTCCATCACCATTTATCCACCCTATACCCTCTTCTACCTCCCCACCCCCTTTCCCTCTGATATCACCATAATGTTGTCTGTGTCTTTTTTGTTTTTGCTTAATCTCTTCACCTTTTTCATCCAGCCCCGAAATCCTCCTCCCTTCTGACAGTTTTCAGTCTGTTTTCTATCTGAGTCTGTTTCTATTTGTTAGTTTCTTTTGTTGGTTAGATCCCATCTATGAGTGAAATCATATGGTACTTATCTTTCTCTGGCTTATTTTGGTTAGCATAATGCTCTCCAGGTCCATCCATGCTGTTGTAAAAGGTAAGCTTGACACTTGGGCTGCTTCCAAATTTTGACTATTGTAAGTAATGGTGCAATGAACATAGGGGTGCATATATTCTTTCAAATTAGTGTTCCGGATTTCTTCGGATAAATTTCCAAAAGTGAAATCACTGGGTCATAAGGCAATTCCATTGCTAATTTTTTGAGGTAACTCCATACTGTTTTCCAAAGTGGCTGCACCAACCTGCATTCCCACCAGCAGTGCACATCCTCGCCAACACTTGGTTAGTGTAATCTGAACAGTGGTTACCTTTAGGAAATAAGGATGAGAAGCAGGGTGGGAGAGGGGGAATTCTTTTCTGTTTTATAAATTCCTCTACTGCCTGAACTTTTATCGTAAACCTTAAATAGTGACAAAAGTCGTTTAATTTTTAATGAAAATAATGATAAAATCGGCCCATCTTAATTCTATCGCCTCGCCGGGGAAGGTAACGTTTTAATATAGAAAATTACATGACAGGGGTGCATGAAATAAAAGGAGCAGGCAAATAGTGTTCTGTGGGGCTGGGCTCTCCCAAGACCCTCTGGCGTGTCTAACGGTTTAAGAATGGCCCGGAAATACCGTTAGGAGGCGCTCGCGAGGCTGTATCAGAATTTCCCGCCCTCTCCGTTACATGCCCCAGTAACCCCGGCGCGCCTGCGACCGAGAGTAACCCTGCAGGCGGAGGGCAGGTCCCCCCCCACCCTCCCCCCCGCCCCGACTCTCGCCTGCTCCGTCCCAGCCAATGGGAAGGCAGCGCACGAGCCGGCCGGACATTCGCCCTCACCGACTCCTCCCCTAAACAGTTGGAACCGAGTTGTACCACCACCTTGCCTTCGGCTTCAGACTTTTCCAATCACCACTCTAGTTTCCGATTCCAAGCCCCGCCCTCCCACCCCCTCCCGGGCAGCACCCAGTTCATTCTGGGCCGGAGTCACCTTTGCATTACAAACGTTCCGCCCCGCCTTCTGCCTACCTTGGGGCGTTAGGCCCCGCCCCCCTGTGGGACCGACCAATAACCGGGAGCGCCTGGAGCCACTGGGCGGGTCTGCAGCCAATGCGCACGCCGTGGGCGGGCTCCGGGCCGGAATTGGGGGTGAAGCTACAGAGCTGTGCCCACATTCGGGGCGCACGGAGCTGAGGGGTCCCTTGGGGGCGCCCGGAGCTAAGATGGCGTCTGCTGCTGAGGGGGACGTGGGAACCGTGACCGAGCTGACAAGGGTGCTGCAGTGGGGTTTCCAGGAGCTGAGCCTTAAGAACTTGGCGACGTCCCTGGGCGCGTCAGAACAGGCGCTGCGGCTCATCATCTCCATCTTCCTGGGTAAGGACCCTCGTGCCTCCTTCCGCCCTCTCGCGGAGTCCGCGGGGAATGGGGACGTAACCTCCCCGTCTTCCCGGAGCCAGCCAGGAGGGCTTTGTGGGGTGCACATGTGAATGCTAAAACACACCAACCAGCTATTTATTGAAAGACAGATCTTGTCTGGAGTCTGGGGCTGCTGTGCCCTCTGAACCTCTTCACATTTCTCTTCGACCCCAGCTGTACCCTTCATTTGGCGCCACCACCCTCCCTGTGTCCCCACGACCTCTCCTTATTTGTCGCTCTTGAGTTCTACTCTGTGGCATGTGCACTGCTGTCTGTTATTAATGCTGTATCAACCCTCACAGGCGCGCTCCTTATCGGTAGCATAGGCCCCCTAACTTAAGTATTTTATTTTAGCTCTGTGGGCCTCCTCAGCCCCATATTTTGAGTCTCTGTTTTGTGCAGTGCCTGCTTATATTACACTTCCATCTCTTTTCTGACCCATTTCTAATATTTGATTCTTATACCATATGACTTTTCTTCTCCTTAACCACCCACCTGCCATTTACACTGGAATATCGTCTTAATACTAGGCTTGGGAAACAGGACTGACAACCCCCTTATAAACTATCCATCCTACCCCAAGCGTTCATTACCTGTATGGTTCAAAGGATGTGGTGTATCCGAATTGGTGTCACAATGAGCTGTGTTATCACTGGTTTATAGGCTTCTTTGCTGCTTCCTTCCTCCATGGTTTTTTTAATACGTGGAAGCAGCATGCTGCTTAGAAACTGTAGGACCCTGGGCAAGACACTTAACCTCTCTGGGCCCCAATCTTCTTACCTGTGACATGAAAACTATGGTGCTTCCTTGATAGGATTGCTGTAAAATCCTGTAGGAATTCAAAGGTCAAGATTTGATGTATAAATATTTGAGCAGTTGGAAGGTTTTATGAAGGTTATGGGACTTTAGCTGGGAGAGTAGGGGTGGGGAAGAATTAAGCAAACATGACAGGGATAAGAGCAGAAGGTTAGAGAACTGAACAGTAAGAAGTTTGAGATGAAGTTGGGCAGTTGTGGAACGTCTTAAATGCCAGAAAGAAGTTTGGAATTTATCCAGTAGTAGTCAGTAGAGACATTGACATATAATATCACCTAAGAGTGTTAACCCAATCTAGATAATGGAAGAGGCATTAATTCATATTTAAACAACCTTGGCTAGTATCATTCCCTTTTGCCTATTATATATCAAACCAAGATGATCTTTATTTCTTCCAAATAAAGGTCGCCTTTTCCTTCCCTTGTAGAATTATAAAGTTTTAGAGGTGGAAGGGGCTTTAGGTTGTGTGACCTCAGTATTACCCAGCCCAAATTTATCAGCACCCCCATTAAGGGTTCTCTGTACCATGCTATCTTTTAACTTCCCACTCCTTCAAACTTGTTTCTGAACCAGTTATTTGTTGGGATTGGGATTGGCAATTAGGAGTGTTTACTTTAGTTAGGAAGTTCACCGTTGATTTCTCAACTATAAATACAAGCAGCAACAAATTATAAGGAGAAGCCTATAAAATGGAGCCAGACCTGGAATTAAGACTTGGAATTCATCCTTCTTGTGCTGGTGGTCTATTGCTATGTACTATCATGGGGCATACAACTGACTGGGAAATAGTTTTCTCCATACCATACCCCTCCTGACCCATGGTAAGAAATATGTTTTACCTCATGACCCAATACACACATATCTGTAAACATGTATTTTATTTATTAAATCCTTACCTCAGGATATGTTTTTATTGTTGTTGTTGTTGGGGGGGGGGGGGTGGGAAATATCCATCAGTTGCCTCCTCTATGCCCCTTGACTGGGGATTGAACTGGCAACTTGACCCTTTGATACATGGGACTATACTCCAAATGAGTCACATCAGCAAGGGCTAAACATGTACTTTAAACAAAAGTTTCCGGAAACACTACTTATCCTTACTGGAGGCAGTGTGTTTAGCTATTTTCTCTTTTATTTTTAGTATTGTTTATGACTTACTAAGTGATTTCATGACCCATTAATGGATTATAACAAGTAGCTTGAAATCCCAAGTTAGAGACTGTAATTTTTAATATTCAGTATTTCAAGGAAAGGGCAAGCTCCTGAAGACTGCCGCTTTGCAATACTGTGAACAGCCAGAAGACTCTGTCAAAGGGGTGTGTATGTCTTGTGTATGATTGCAAGGAATTTGATGGAAGATGAATTTTGCTATCAGCCCTGGTGCTGGCAAATGCTACTAGGAAACATCTTCTTTTCAACAACTTGGGTCTCATCACTTTTAAGCATAATAACATGAATTGTTCCAAATAAATTCAATAAAATATACCTACAGTGAGTGAAGCACTATGCTTGACTCTGCATGGGCAAGGGCAGTGGTGTAGTATGAGTAATAGACCTCTGCACTCAAAGGTATTATATGCAGTCTGTTAGTGGGTAGGGAATGGGCATGAGGTTAGTATTCTAATAACCACAATAAAAGGCAGGTATCTGAGGGCCATAAGATAATTACCAGGCTCTGTGAGGTTTAAAAACTGGACCTGTAATGAACTTTGAAAGTTGAATAAGGTTGCAAATGATTGAGATGATAAGACTGAAGGAACAGTATGAGTACAAGCACTGAGGTAATAATGTGTCATGACGCTTTCAAGGAGCAGCAACCAGTCCGGTTTGACTAAAGCAGGACTTAAGTAGAGAAGTGATGGAAAATAAGACTGGAAAGGTAAGGAGTTTGTACTTAATTAAGTAGAAAATAGGGAACCATTGGAAATATTTGAAAGGTGAATAGAAGATAATACAGTGAAGGGTAATTTGAAGTGGACATAGGTAAGAGGTAGGGAAACTAATGAGAAGAAGCACAATCTAAATAGTTATAATGATTTAGAAGCAAGGCAGTTGCACTATGAGGGGAAAGGAGGATAATTTTCGGAATACAGAATCTTTTGAGAGGTAGACTATGCAATTCCACCTATACAGCTGTTCATGTCAGAAACTCAAGAATCAGCCTTATCATCTCCCCACATCCCAATCACTAAGTCCAATCAATAGTGCCTCCAACTTGTGTCTCAAATATATCCACTTTTCTCCCATCACCATAGCCACTGACCATAAGTCACCAGAACCACCCAAAAAGTCTCCTGACTGGTCTCTAATTCTGTACTTGCCCTATTCAGTCCACTCTCCAAAAGCAGCCAGGGTGGTCTGATCCTGTGCCTATCCTACTCAGAACCCTTCCGGGGCTTTCCTGTGTGGCTGGTAAGCCCCTGCCTGCTACTCCAGCCTCTTCTCAAGCAAGTTCACAACCTTTGAACTACTTGGCCTCTTTTCAGTTTCTCAGAAAAAACATGAAGCCCTTCCCTAGCTCAGAGCCTTTGCACCTGCTCATCCTGCTGCCTAGAAAGTTCTTCATTTATTACTCACCTGACAGACTCCTTTTCATCTTTCAAACTGTCTGTTCAAATTGTCACTTCCTCTGAAAGTTCTTTCCTGACACTCTAAAGTATGTCCCTTGTTGCACTTCCTCATACTGACTGAAATCTTCCAAGTATACATTCTAATTTGTAATTATATATTTGAAGATGAGGATAGAAACCATGTAAGTTTTGTTTACCACCATATACCCAGTTTAACACAGGACCTGGCTTATAGAAAAGGCGCAATAAATATTTGTTGAATAAGTCAATGTGTGAGTGAATGATTTAGCAACTGATTAAATGAAGAATAAAGAAGTTGTTAAAAAAAAAGATACACACACCTCTGCCCATCTGCCTGAGTAGCTAGAAAGATGACAATATCTTTCACATATGCAGAGCGGTCAAGAGGAAAGTCAGATATTGTTCAGTGCCAGGTGATGATCTAATTTTAGATTTGCTTTAGGTTTTAAGGGCACCTCTGGGTGTCTTGAGAATTGTGAAGCCTAGTCTTAAGCTCAGGAAAGAAGTTGGGTTAGCCCTAGCAGGTTTGGCTCAGTGGATAGAGCATCAGCCTGCGGACCAAAGGGTCAAGGACATGTACTTCGGTTGCAGGCTCCTCCCTGGCCCAGGCCCTAGTCCGGGTGTGTGCAGGAGGCAACCAATCCATGTGTTTCTCTCACATCCAATGTTTCTTTCTCTCTGTCTCTCCCTCTCTCTTCCACTCTCTAAAAATTGATGGAAAAATACCCTCAGGTGAGGATTTAAAAAAAAAAGAAGTTGAGCTAAAGATACAGTTTTGGGAGATCATGTTGATATCATAATTGAATCAGGGAGGGAATAAAATAAGCTTTTAGGAGATAATAGAACCTAATTCGTGTTGATGGAGTATATTGCTACCTCCTTTGTTGATAATGATAGCTGACATTTATTAAGGGTTTGCTACCTACCAGTTTCAGACATTGTTAGAAATGCTCAACAATGCCCCACCTAAATCTGCCAGTTACCCACATGATGATTACATTACTGTTATCTCCTTTGTGCAAATAGGAAACATCTTTAGAGGTTAAGTGACTTGCCTAAGGTCACACCCATTTCTACCCAATTCTGGAGTCCTTGCTTTTTACTTAATGCAAATTGGGAGGAGCATGTGGGAGTGGAAACAATAAATGCCCTGATATCCTTTTCTCTCTTCACTCTGTGTGGTTAAACCAAGATGTAATTAGCATATGAGATATCTCAGCTTCCAAAGCTGGAGGTGGCCAAATAGAGCAGATGGCCACCCTGCTTAGTATGAGTGTTCTCTAGCCTTGGCCATGACTGTGGCTTGGCTGTTAGACTGATCAAAAATTGCACTTGGGGGTAAGGATTCATTCCTCAGAGGTTTAAAATTAGCATCACTGGGTTAGCAACATTTAAAATCAAAGGAGGTTTTGCAGTTTAGCTCGCTTTGGACCAAAGTCAGGTCTGGCCCTTCAGAACTAAGTCCATTTTTCAATGCAAAAGGCTTTCTTCAGGTAGCATTGCAATGACAATATAAAGAGACCAAAGATAAGCTAGATGGACATTAAACAACATAAACAAATGAGACTTCTGACCATAATAAAAAGAAGGGTTCAAGAATTCTACAATAAAATAAGGGGGTGATTAAGCCCTGGCCAGATACCTCAGTTGGTTAGAGCGTCGTCCGGATATACCAAAGTTGTGGGTTCGATCCCCAGTCAGGGCACATACAGGAAACAACCAATGAATGCATAAATAAAGTGGAACACAAATCAATGTTTCTCTCTCCCTCTCTCTAAAATCAGTCAATAAATAATTTTTTAAAGGTGGAAAAAAATTAGGG
Source organism: Corynorhinus townsendii (assembly GCA_026230045.1). NCBI lineage: Eukaryota > Metazoa > Chordata > Mammalia > Chiroptera > Vespertilionidae > Corynorhinus > Corynorhinus townsendii. The sequence goes on from JAPDVU010000003.1 coordinate 197,864,570, forward strand.
GGTGATTTTTAAATGACTTTCAAGTCCCCTTTTCAATTCTAAAAGTCTAGATATACTCCACCTTTTTAGACTATCTTTACTTTAATCCATAGCCACAAATTTCACCATAAGCTAAATCTTCCTGTTTGGGGATTTCTTTTAAATATATTTTTCCAATTACTTATCTACACTCCAGTGTCTTATATTGCACAAACTTCATGTTTTGAATGCCAGTATAACTTTAATGCCAAATAGAATCATTTCTTTGCAGAGGCATGTTTAAATTAAGGCCTATGAGATTATATGCACAAGCTAATTTAACAAAAATAATTACATACCCACTGACATTAAATCTGTCTGGACAGCCATGGGAACTCACTGGAGGTGTTCAGTCCAACAGCCTTTTATTGATTGACTGATTTTAGAGAGAGGACAAAATATTGCTGTAAAAGAGGAACATGGATTGGTTACTTCTCACACTTCTCCCATGCACCCCAACCGCGGGATGTAACCTGCAGCCTCTGTGTGTGTGCCCTGACTGAGAATCAAATCCACCAACCTTTGGGTATATGAGACGATACTCCAGCCAACTGAGCCACGCTGGCCAAGGCAGTCCAACAGCCCTTTAAAACATGGGATTTGGTCTTTAAAAAGGAAATAGCATTTCAGCTGGACTTAAAGGGTATGGAAGATTCTGGTCGAGATAAAAGGGGGAGCTTTCCAGCTGCAGAGAATAATGAGTATATATGTGAAGATGAGGCAGAGTGAGACACATATGCGGAACAGCAAGTACTCCATTTTGGCCAGAACAATAAAGGATTCATAAAGGAATAGTAGAGAAAAACGATAGACCTTTCAGGTGAAGGGAGAAGGGTGCGGTGGGAAAACAGGATAAGGTGGTAGATGTGCATTGTTTTTAGAGATCTAGTGCAAATTCTGGCTTAAATATGTACTACCTGTTTCACAATAGATAGTTACTAAACTTCAGCTATTCATTTCCTCATGTTCCCAAAGGCCAGTCTTACTAAAGAATTGAGGTCAAGAGTTAGGCAGTTTATCTGATAAATAATTTTTAATTATATTTAATTCATAACAAGCAGCAATATTTTGAAACAGGTTGCAAAATTTACATGATTTTTTAAAAATAATATAAATTTCTTATTTCTAGAGAACTGCAGCCTTTGTACAGATTTTTTAATTCTCTTGCCTGGAAAAGCATTTTCTACATTGCAGAATCCTACATTGCACAAAACTTCATGTTTGAGATGCATTTCATTGCTCATTGAGATGCTTTGAGGACTAAATGAGATAAATTGAGCAAGCCTAACCTAGGGTAGTTTTAAATAATTGTTCTTTCTCTTCCCTCAATAAGTATTCATCTCCTTCCTTTCCAAGGAGACTCAAAGTGTAGTCGTGGGACCAGCAGCATCAGCATCTCCTAGGAACTTGTTAGAAATGCAAATTCTCAAGTCTACCCCAGACCTACTGAATGGGAAACTCTGAGGATAGGGCCCAATGATCTATTTTAACAGCCCTCCAGGTTATACCGATTACCCTGAAGTTTTGAGGATCACTGATTTAGTGATCAGTCATGCTCCACATAACAACGTTTTATTCAAGATGGACCACATATACAGTGGCAGTCCCGTACGATTATGATGGAACTGAAAAATTCCTAATGATGTAGCCATCATAACATTACTCACGTTTGTGGTGATGCTGGTGTAAACAAGCCTATTGCACTGTCAGTCATATAAAAGTAAACACATATAGTTAGTACAGTAGATACTACTTGATAATACACAACTATGTTACTGGTTTATGAATTTTCTATACTATGCTTTTTATTATTTTAGAGAGTACTTCTCTACTTATGAAAAAAAAGTTTTCTGTAAATACTATGTTGTGTAATGCCAGCAGCAGCCTAATACGTTGTGTTTACTGTGTCTCTTAATTGTGTCATTTTCTCTTAATTTAATCAGGTGTTGTTTTGTGCAGTAATATGCTGTACAGGGCTGTAGCCTAAGTGTGTAATAGGCTATACCATCTTGATTTGTTTAGAGCCACACACAGGTGGCTCTTTGTAAGTGATGTTTGTCCAGTGACGAAATCACATAATGATGTATTTTTCAGAATGTATCCCCATCGTTAAGGCAGCACATAACTCTATTTCTTCATGTATCTGTTTTGTAAAACTTGATGTACTGATAGTACCTTAAACTTTTTGAAATGTCATTGTAACTTGTGATCTTTGGAATAAACAAAATTCTTTCAGATTCTTTATGGCTTAGTTTTTCCCATTTGCAAACATCTCTTGTTATTCTCCAAACATTATTATTATTACTGAATCACATTATTATATCATTATTATTTTTATTATCATAATTGTTATCATTACCTACACCATTTGTTTCACACTTTTGATCAGAAGGTTAAATATAGAGGCATTTTTTTCATAAGGTTGTTGGAACTGTTTAGTTCCATATTTCCTTTTCTGTTTTGCATCAGACACCTTGAGCAATATAGCATTCTCCTAATTAATTACTTCACATTTCTTAATACAATTCATAAATTGTGACTAGTAGCTTCAACAAAAATAGGTGTCCTACTTAGGGCTGCCAGGGAGAGCGGTTCTAAGCAAACTATCTTCGTAGAGTTTTTAACCCGGGGAGGGGGGTGTTGACATTTTCCTAGCAGTTGCTGAAGTCAAGGAGATTTAGGGCCCACTTGGAGTTCTCTTGGTGAAGCAATAATAGCTTCCTAGAGAACATCAAAGCCTATCTATAATTTGTGTAGCCCAAAAGATGCTGTATGCATATTTATTTCTCCCTATTTTCAAAATGAGAAGGTGGGGGGCAAATAAGACACTAAAAATAAGGATAATTTCTGGATAAGAATCTCCCTTTGGCCTAAAATGGACTGGTTTCAAATCTAAGTTCCTCCCTATTCAAGCAATGGCTATGAAGATAAGTGAGATTTATGAAACAATGGACACCTTGAATGAAAGAGTCTGTCTAAGTACAATGCACCATAATTGTTAGCAAGAGAAGCTTCTGATAGAAATGCCACTGCATTGTAACATAGGGATAGTTTATCAGAAAGTGGGTAGAAAATTAGGCCAAAAATGGTCAGACCCAGGTTTGGTTCTTGATTCACATGAAGTCATCAAATAGATTATTTAAATGCCCCACTCTAACCATAGGCTGTTTAAAAATAAAAAGTTTTTGTCCATTAAAGATGCTTTCAGTACATGTATTCATGTTGCTATGGCATTTTCATAAGAAAAGTATACATGATCCTATCTGCTACATAAAATATTAATGTAAGATAGTAATTTTGCAGATAATTCATAATAACAGGAGAGAACCCCAGAGGCAAGGTGACCTTCCCCTGCTTGACCAACTCCACCTGGACTAGACCTACTCCTGTAAGCCTAACAGTATAGTCAGATCTGCTGTGGTGCCACACCAGGCTTTCCAAGGGCTTGGAGCATACATGGATGGCTTTTTGTACTAATTCATGAAGTTTTTAAAAAAATGAAAGAATAATCTTCAAGTGTTTTGCATGAAAGATCTTAATTTCATAGGGGTCTGCACTGGGTTGAATAGTGTTCCTCAAAATTCAAGTCTACCAGAACTTCAGAATGTAACCTTATTTGGAGATGGGGTCTTTGAAGATGTAATTAGTTAAGATGAGATCATATGGACCAAGGTGGGTCCTAAATCCAATATCTAAGGCCTTATAAGAGGAGAGACAGAGGCATAGACATACATGGATCAGGCCATATGACAAAAGAGCCAGAAATTATGCAAGCCAAGGAATGCCAAGGATCACTAGCTGTCACCAGAAGCTAGAAAAAGGCATGGAACAGTTTTCCCTCAAAGCCACCAGTAGGAACCAACCTTGCCAACACCTTGATTTCCTCTACTGGCCTCCAGACTTGTGAAAGAATAAATTTAAGTTGTTTAAGTCACACACACAAACTCACTATTTAAAAAATGGAGGATTCATGTGTATATATTATATATAGATCTGAGGTCCCAGGATGTTAAAGTTTTAAAAGCTGTATATTTGTATATGCCCTAATGAAAAGTGGCATCCATGTAGACATGGTAAATGGCTATGGCTTATATAGCTCTTGAGGTTTTCAGTTTCTGCTATGATAGCAATTCTAAACTCAGATAAACTTGGACACCACTCTGGATTACTATCCATAAATATAAAACTTCCCTTTGTGAGCCAGCAAGAAAAGGCCAACTGGAATAGTACACTTTAAGGCTCCTATGGCATATAATTCAGACAAAGTGGAAAAAATTGATTATAGTTTGAGTACAAATATACTGGGGCCTTGGCCAAAAATATTGAACCATAAGGGCTACTAGAAATCCTCATTCTTTAGCTAAAGGGTAATCTGACTCTACTTCCTAAGTCTTCATTGGCCCTTCTAAAAGAGTTGGAAACAAAAGCAAAACATGGGAGCTCCTAGATAGCATGCATTTATATTATTTATACCAAGAGCCTAACAGTAATTATTGGAACCCAGGTCATCATCTCATTTAGAAGCTCCAAATTTCTCCAAGTCTTACCCTCCTGTTTTGTATTTTTTAAGTATTCAGCCCTGGCCAGTGGGGCTTATCTGATTGAAGGATCATCCTGTATAGCAACAGGCTGCGGGTTTGGTTCCCGGTCAGGGCACATACTTAGGTTGCGGGTTTGATCCCCTATAGAGGCATGTATGGAAGGCAACTAATTAGTGTTCTCTCCCTCTCCCCCTCTCCTTTTCTCCCTCTCTCTAAAAAACAATATCCTCCAGTGAGGTTTAAAAAATAATAATAATAAAGTATTCATATTTTTATCTTATTCTTATTTATTTATTTATTTTACTTTTTGAAGATTCTTCCTCTATCTTAGAGTAATATTGAGATGCTAATACAGAAAGGAGTAGATTGTTTCCAGCTTAGATGGTCAAGAATAAATTGGACTTCATCAAAATTAAAAACTTTTGTGCATCAAAGGACACTATCAAGAAAGTAAAAAGACAACCCACAGAATGAAAAAAATATATGTAAATCATATATCTGATTAGGATCTAGTATCCAGAATATATCAAGAATTCTCATAGCTCAACAATAAAAAGACAAATGGCCCAATTTAAAAATGGACAAAGGCTATGAATAGACATTTGTCTGAAGAAAACATACAAATGCCAATAAGCACATGGAAAGTTGCAAATAAACAAGCATTGGTAAGGAGGTAGAGAAATTGGAACCCTCATGCTGTGCTGGTGAGAATGTAAAATGTGTGGCTGCTGTGGAAAGTTTGGCAGTTTCTCAAAACTAAACAATTTATAGTATGACCCAGCAATTCCACTCCTAGTATATAGTGTACTTCAACGAATTGAAAGCATATGCTCACCACAAAAACTTGTACGCAGATGTTCCTAGCATTATTATATTAGCTAAAAGGTGAAAACAACCCAGTTGTACCCCAACTGGTGAATGAATGAACAAAATGTTATCTTCATACAGTGGAATATTATTCAGCCATAAAAAGGAATGAAGTACTGTTTCATGCTAAAACATGAATGAACTTGGAAAACATTATGCTAAGTGAAAGAAGCCCGACATAAATGGCCACAGATTGAATGATTCTGTTTATATGAAACAAGGCCTGGTGCACGGATTCGTACACCAGTGGGGTCCCTCAGCCTGGCCTGTGGGGATCGGGCAGAAACCAGCTCTCCGACATCCCCTGAGGGGTTCCAGATTGCGAAAGGGTGGTCTCGGGTGACGCACCCCAGAATCAGGCTCCCTCCTCTTTAGGTCCAGGGTGCGGGTGAAACAGATTCCGGGCCGACAGTGCCCCAGCAGCAACCTAACCCACAGTGGATTCCGCGAGGGATCAGGCTCCATCCTCTACTGGTCAGAGCGTCTGCCCCCGGGTGGTCATTGCGCATCATAGCTACCAGGTGAATGGTCAGATGGTCACTTAGGCTTTTATATACTAGTACTAGAGGCCCAGTGCACAAAATTCGTGTGGCGGGGGGGGTGTATCCCTCAGCCCAGCCTGCACCCTCTCCAATCTGGGATCCCTCTCACAATCCAGGACTGCTGGCTCCCAACTGCTCGCCTGCCTGCCTTCCTGATTGCCCCTAACCGCTTCTGCCTGCCAGCCTGATAACCCCCTAACCACTCCCCTGCCAGCCTGATGGATGCCTAACTGCTCCCCTGCTAGCCTGTTTGCCCCTAACTGCCCTCCCCTGCAGACCTGGTTCCCCCCAATTGCTCTCCCCTGCAGGCCTGGGTCCCCCCCACTGCCCTTCCCTGCAGGCCTGGTCGCCCCCAACTTCCTTCCTCTGTCAGCCTGATCACCCCTAACTGCCCTCCCCTGCAGGCTTGATCGCCCCCAACTGTCCTCCCTTGCAGGCCTGGTCCCTCCCATCTGCCCTCCCCTGACGACCATCTTGTGGTGGCCATCTTGTGTCCACATGGGGGAAGCCATCTTGTGTTGGAGTGATGGTCAATTTGCATATTATTCTTTGATTAGATAGGATAGAGGCCTGGTGCACAGGTGGGGGCCAGCTGGTTTGCCCTGTAGGGTGTCCCGGATCAAGGTGGGGGTTCCCTTGGGGTGTGGGGCCGCCTGGGCGAGGGGCCTGTGGTGGTTTGCAGGCTGGCCATGCCCCTCAGTGGCCCTAGCAGAGGCCCTGGTATCTGGGATTTATCTTCTATAATTGAAACTTTGCAGCCTTGAGCGGAGGCCTGGGACCACCAGGGCAGGCGAAAAGCTTGGCTTCCTCCATTGCCAGGGAAACCCAAGCCTCCTGCTCTCTCCATGGCTGCAGCCATCTTGGTTGGGTTGATTTGCATACTGGATCCTGATTGGCTGGTGGGCGTGGCTTGTGGGCGTGGTGGAGGAATGATCATTTTGCATATTACTCTTTTAGATAGGATATGGATGCCCAGAATAAGCAAACCCATAAAAAAAACAGAAAGTAGGCTGCTGGTTGCCTGGAGATGAGAGGAGGGTTGAATTGGGAGTGGACTGCTAAGAGGTATGGATGGAGTTTCTTATTAGGGCAATGGAAATGTTCTGATATTAGATAGTGGAGATGGTTGCACAGCACCGTGAATACACTAAATCCATGGAACTGTACACTTTTTAAAAAGGAACTATGTAGCCCTAGCCAGCTTGACTCAGTAGATAGAGCGTAGGCCTGTGGACTGAAGGGTCCCAGGTTCAATTCTGCAAGTGTACATGCCTGGGTTGTGGGCTCGGTTCAACAGGCAAGAGGCAGCCAATCAATGATTCCCCCTCATCATTGATGTTTCTGTCTGTCTCTCTCTTCCTCTCCCTTCCTCTCTGAAATCAATTTTAAAAAATTTTTTTTAATTTTATAAAAGGAACTATGTATATCACAGAGGTAGAGAGGAAGAGAGGACCCAACCGACAATTAGAGGGTGTGATGCTATTATTTTTTCTCCTATTAGAATTTTAGCTGGGTAACAAAGAATTTATTGTTTTATTTGCTGAAATATCTGGTGAGAAAAAAGTCTCACCTACATTGTTTGTATTTACAAAGATTAGACTTGGCAACTCTTAAACACAAAAAGAACTTATCAGGACAGGTATTTGGGAAGATTGGAGAAAGAGCAGCTAATTAGCCACTTGGCAGTGTGACAGGGCAACCCTTGGGCAACCGTAGGTCAGATCAAGTCACAACTGGATTAAAGAACTAAAGAACCCCTTCTCCACTGGGAATTCTGAGAGTAACAGAAATTTCTGTATATGCCTACTTTTGTTGTGATGGTAGATTATTTTTTTTTTAATAACCAGGATTTGTATGACCTGAAGTTCATATGATCTTGGGGGCCTTCTTTAAGAAAAAAAAAAAAATACAGAAATACCTTACAAGTTTTACAAAAATGTGTCAGTATGAACATATTGCTCCCTCCCACATCCACCCACATCACCTCCCACCGCACCCCTGTGGCCTTAAAGGGCCTTGAAACTGAAGCATTAGTAGCTTTTGGGAAATCACCTTTTCCCTGAGAGTACTGGATACAACTCACAGACCTTTGCTATAGGCTTAATTTAGCTAAATTTTGGGCAAAGACCAAAATTTCCCTTCCCTAGATTAGAGGCTTGAGCCTTGGATTTTATACTTTAAAACCAGGTAAAAGAATATTCAGTCCGGCCCTAACCAGTTTGGCTCCATTTGGCTCAGTGGATAGAGCGTCAGCCTGAGGACCAAAGAGTCCCCGATTCTATTCCGGTCGGAGGGCATGTACCTTTGTTGCAGCTCCTCCCTGTCCCAGGCCCTGGTCGGAGGTCATGCAACCAATCAATGAGTTTACCTCATATTGATATTTCTGTCTTTCCCTCTTCCACTCTCTCTAAAAATCAATGGGAAAGTATCCTCGGGTGAGGGTTAAAAAAAGAAGAATATTCATTACTGTCCAGGCAGCATAATAATCTCCACGTCCACCCATGCTATCACAAAGATTAAGAGCCCTTTTTTACAACTGGATAGTATTCCCTTGTGTAAATGTACCATGGCTTTTTTATCCACTCATCTGCTGGGCTGTTTCCAGATCTTAGCTATTGTAAATAATGCTGTTATGAACATAGGGATGCATATATTCCTTTTGATTGATGTTTCAGGACTCTTAGGTTATATTCCCAGTAGTGGGATTCCTGGGTCAAATGGCAGTTCCATTTTTAATTTTTTGAGGAAACTCCATATTGGCTGCACCAGTCTGCATTCCCACCAGCAGTGTACTAAGTAGGGTTCCCTTTTCTTCACATCCTCAACAGCACTTGTTATTTGCTGATTTATTGATGGTAGCCATTCTGGCAGGTATGAGGTGATAACTTATTGTGGTTTTAATTTGCATCTCTTTGGTCATTAGTGACATTGAGTATTTTTTTCATATGTCTGTCTATGTCTTCTTTGGAGAAATACCTATTCAAGTCCTTTGCCCATTTTTTAATTAGATTGTCTTTCTGGTATTGAGTTTGTATGAGTTCTTTGTATATTTTGGAAATTAACCACTTATCAGATGTATCATTGGCAAATATGTTCTCCCATAACAGTGGGTTCCCTTTCATTTTGTTGATGGTTTCTTTTGCTGTGCAAAAGCTTTTTAGTTTAATGTAGTCCCATTTGTTTATTTTTTCCTTTGTTTCTCTTATCCTAGATGTATCAGTGAAAATACTGCTACGTGAGATATTTGAGATTTTACTGCCAATGTTTTCTAGGATTTTTATGGTTTTGTGATTTACATTTAAGTCTTTTATCCATTTTGAGTTTATTCTTGTGTATGGTGTAAGTTGGCATTCTAGTTTCATTTTTTTGCATGTACCTACCCAATTTTCCCAACAGCATTTATTGAGGAGATTATCTTTACTGTATGCTCTTGCCTCCTTTGTCAAATATTGAGCACAGTGGCTTGGGTCAATTTCTGAGTTCCCTGTTATGTTCCATTGGTCTATCTGCCTGTTCTTGTACCAGTACTAGGCTGTTTTGAGCATAGTGACTTTGTAGTATAGCTTGATATCTGGTATTGTGATTCCTCCAATCTTGTTCTTCTTTCTCAAGATTGCTGTGGCTATTTGGGATCTTTTTTGGTTCCATATAAATTTTTAGAATATTTGTTATAGATCTGTGAAATATGCCATTGGAATTTTAATAGGAATTGCACTGAATCTGTAGATTGCTCTGGGTAGTATGGACATTTTAATTATGTTAATTCTTCCAGTTCATGAACATGGTACATGCTTCCACTTGTTTGTATCTTCCTCTGTTTTCTTTTTCAGGGCCCTATAGTTTTCCAAGTACAGGTCTTTTACTTCCTTGGTTGAATTTATTTCCAGGTATCTTATTTTTTGTTGTTGTTGTTGCAGTAGTAAATGGGATTACTTTTTTTACTTTCTCTGAGGGTTTATTGTTGTATAAAAATACCATCGATTTCTGGATGTTAAATTTGTATCCTGCTACTTTGCTGAATTCATTTATTAAATCTAGCAGTTTTTTGGTGGAGTCTTTAGAATTTTCTATGTACAATATGATGTCATCTGTGAATAATGACAGTTTTACCTTCCTCCTTTCTAATTTGGATGCCTTTTATTTTTTCTTGTCTGATCACTGTGGCTAGGACTTCTAGTACTATGTTGAATAAGAGTGGTGAAAGCAGACATCCTGTCTTGTTCCTGATCTTAAGGGAAACCCTTTTAGTTTTGCACATTGAGTATGGTGTTGGCTATAGGTTGTCACATATGGCCTTTATTATGTTGAAGTATGACCCCTCTATTCCCATTCTGCTGAGAGTTTATATCATAAATATTGGATTTTGTCAAAAGTTTTTTTATCCATTTATATGACCATGTGATTTTTATCCTTCATTTTAGAACTGAATTTCTAAACTAGATTACTCTTGATCCAAATCCAGGGATATTCTACAGGGATATCCCTACATATCTGGGAAATATTGCAGGTTCAGTTCCAGACCACTGCAATAAAGCAAGTATTGCAATAAAGCAAATTGTAATATTTTTTCTGGTGGGGGGTCTTGCCTTTAGTTTGTAAAAACACACCTGTGAACTACAATAAAATGAGATGACCTGCATCTATCAGATAATCTGGGTAGAAGGTGCCACCATGTGGTTTACTACCTTAAAAAGAATTAAAATGTGATAAAATGCACTGAATACAGGCAACATGGGTGTCATTCTATACCTAAAACTGCCTAGTAAGGCATTTCAGTGTCTTAAAGCACCTCAACATCAGCCTGGACATCTGTTGTCCCTGTTCCACGAAAATGAAGGCATGCCAGTCATTAGCCTCTTTTAGCTTTAACATTCTTTAAAGCTATAAGTTTTTGTAGAATTTTTAGGGGAAAAATTATCTAAAGTAAAATAACTATGTGACCATTTAAACAAACTCTAGTAATATAGAAAAATATTATAATCCAGGTGTTCAAACATAAGAATAACATCAACATCCCTTTTGCCATCTCATAGATTTAAAAGACTCCTGTGGGCTTGCCACTGACGGATGACTAACTTTTCCTGGGCTAAGAAACTGGTGATAACCTATGAGCGTCTAGTTCCTGTGGCATGACAATAAAGGGGATTGGTGACATCAAAGTCAGTCTTTTGTTGTGTCGTAACTTTTCAGCTTTTGTAGCAGGTTTCACCAGTCAGTCAGTAGGTGTATATATCATTCACTAGCACTAAGCTTAAGAAGGCCTTGCTTACTAAGATCACTTGGCTGAAATGGAGCAAATAAAGAATTACTTTTGTGGGGGTGTTTAAATTTTATTTATTGATTTGAGAGAGAGAGAGAGAGGAAGGGCAGAGAGAGAGAACTTTGTTGTTAAAATGAAGTCTGAATGCTTTTAGATAGAAAGATAAGCAAATAAACATGGATGTATATGTGTCTGTACACAGGTGCCGGAGTATAGATGGTTATTGAGTAATCAAGAATAATACAGCTGTACTTTTAAAAGCACACAGCTAGTTGTTACTCATTCACTCATAGGTACCTGCCAAGTGCTAAGGCATATGGCAAGAATATCTGAGTGGAAATCAAATAATGTGGTTTCTAATTTGAGCTGCGATCTATTAACCTTGGGTATGCCAGTTATCCCCTTTGGGCCGTAGTTTCTTATCTGTCTAATGAAGGGTTTGGAGTCAGTGATTTCTAAGGCTTCGTCAGTTCTAAGAATCTGTATATCCAGTAACCAATAAGCATATGGCTCAGCTCTAACTAGAGAGGATTGTCAGAACGTGGAAAGTGTATTAGCATCTTGCCCTTTCTATCAAAAGAGGCTTAATCTGGTAAATATAAACAAAGGACCAGTTCTGAACAAATTCCAAAGGTGAGCTTCATCCCCACCTAAATGTCCATAATCTACAGCAATCAGTGAGTTCTGTGCTTTAAGTGCCTAACCAGTTGTCACTTAACCCTCCTTTTTAACCCTCCAGGACTGAACCCTCCTTCCTATTTGTATTTGTCTTACTTCTCACTTTGGTGAAAGAATAGAAAAAAAATTGAGTGGCAGCCCGCCTAGTGTGGCTCAGTGATTGAGCGTTGAGCTATGAACCTGGAGGTCACGGTTTGATTCCCGGTCAGGGCGCATGCCTGGGTTGCAGGCTCCATACCCAGTGTGGGGTGTGTAGGAGGCAGCCAATCAATGATTCTCTCTCATCATTGATGTTTCTGTCACTCTCCCTCTTTCTTCCTCTCTGAAATCAACAAAAATATATATATTTTTAAAATTGAGTGGCAGATCTTCAAAGAAGAAATAAAGTTAGAATTATGTGAAAATATTTGATAAAAATAAACTACAAATAATCTATATTCAAAAGCAGCCCTATTTTATATTCTAGTCTATGATTCTTGGGGAAATTTAATTGAAGTTTAATTAAAAGAGCAGACAGATCCTGAATGTGGCCTTCCAATATTGCCCAAAGTAAAATACCCATTATCTATGGTAATATATTCCATAGTATAGAAAAATTACAACCTCCAGACTCTTTTTTTTAATTTCTAATATTTTTTATTGTTTAAAATATTACATGTCTCTTTTTTCCCCATTGACACCCCGCCCCCCGTCCACTTCCACTCCCAAGGGCAAGCCCCCACCGCCCCAGTGTCCGTGTCCATTGGTTATGCTAATAACCTTGCATACAAGTCCTTTGCTTGATCTCTAACCACCCCCTCCCCTGCCCCTTGTCTCTGGATCTATTTTTGTTCATCAGTCTATGTTGATCATCATCACATGAGTGAGATCATGTGATATTTATTTTTCTCTGACTGGCTTATTTCACTTAGCATAATGCTCTCCAGTTCCATCTATGCTGTTGCAAACAGTAAATCCTTCTTTTTTATAGCAGCATAGTATTCCATTGTGTAGATGTACCACAGGTTTTTAATCTACTCATCTGCTGATGGGCACTTAGGCTGTTTCCAAATCTTAGCTATTATAAATTGTGCTGCTATGAACACAGGGGTGCATATATCCTTTCTGATTCATGTTTCTGGTTTCTAGAAGTGGGATTAAGACTATCTCCTTTAACTAGAAATTCCATGGAGTGGCTTTAATCTTATCAGCAAATAATTTCTAAGAGCAGTGGCAGGCATAGCCTCCTATTGAGATTCTCTGTCCCAAATCCACCTTATCTATTCATCTTAAAAGTGGAATTCAGAAATAAAGACTGGAGCATCGACCCATGAACAAGGAGATCACGGTTTGATTCCTGGTCAGGGCACATGCCCCCAGTGGGGGGCATGCAGGAGGCAGCCAATCAATGATTCTCTCTCACCATTGAAGTTTCTATCCCTCTCACCCTCTCCCTTCCTCTCTCTGAAATAAATAAAAAAGTTTTCTTAAAAAGAAATAAGGCCCAGCCGGTATGGCTCAGTGGTTGAGCACATGCCCAGGTTGCAGGCTTGATCCCAGTGTAGGGCATGCAGGAGGCAGCCAATCAATGATTCTTTTTCATCATTGATGTTTCTCTCTCTTTCTCCCTCTCTCTTCCTCTCTAAAATCAATACTAATCTATTTTTAATACAAGAAAATAAGATGGTTGTCATAAGGAAGAAGTATTAACATATATATTTAAATTAAAAAATGAAGTTAGACTTCTTTTGACAGAACTAAATCTGATCAAGCTGACTAGTTTACCATTTGAATTACATGGCAGGCATTTCCCATATATACTTAAAGCAAATCATCAATATACTTAACAAAAGCACACATCATTTGCTGCTGTTTATACTTACAAATATTTGATGGCATATTAATGTGAGAGGAGATATGGTTTTTCAGAATTCTTTTAGGAACTATTCCAACAAAAATAGTTTGGAAACCATTGCAGCAGCTTAACCATCTTTAATTCGACCTTTTCCATCATCTCCCACATCTAGTTAACCGTACTGATTTTTTTCTATTACATATATTTCAGGCTCTGCCTGTTTTCATCTTTGCTACTGTTTCACCCCTAGGGGGGAAATAGTCTTGAGGTTACAATTCCATGTTCTTTCCTGTCCCTGTGTCCTTTACTACATTATTCCCCTCCCTTGGAATGCCCTTTCCTTCTTCCTTCATCCTAAGTGTTCTGATCTTTTTTTTTAAATATACTTTATTGATTTTTTACAGAGAGGAAAGGAGAGAGATAGAGTTAGAAACATCGATGAGAGAGAAACATCGATCAGCTGCCTCCTGCATGCCCCCTACTGGGGATGTGCCCGCAACCAAGGTACATGCCCTTGACCGGAATCGAACCTGGGACCTTTCAGTCCGCAGGCTGACGCTCTATCCACTGAGCCACACCGGTTTCAGCAGTTCTGACCATTATTGATTTCTCTCTTCTCTAACCACTACAACCTTGGCTATTCCATGCAGTTAGCACTTACAGAACATCATTCTTTGATATTTCTTCTCTACCTAGAAAGTTCCTTAAGCGTTAAAAAGCACCTCTTAAAATTTCTACCATATCCCCCTTTTTGCCTAAAGCAATGTGGCCACATAATAGATGCTTAATAAATATTTTACTGACTGCCTAGAATACAGAGTATTTGTTTATTCATTCTTTCATCCATTCAGCAAATAGTCTCAAGACCTTTTTTTGTACCAGAAACTGTACTAGGCACTGAGGCACAGTAGTGGAAAAATCCCTGTTTCCAAATAATTCTAAATAAGTAAAATATATCGTATTTGAAAGAGTAATAAGCGCCGAGAGGAAATTACAGAAAAAAAGGAAGTGTTGTTGGTGGCGGGTGAGGGGGCATATGCAATCTCACTGGTAGCGTGACTTTTCAGTAAAGATCTAAAGTGAGAAGGAACATAAGGAAGGACTTGAGCTTCTTTGTAAAAGGTCATTCCAGGCAAGGAACCTATTATTTGAAGGCCACAAGGCTGGACTTGCTTGATGTTCCAAGCAGAGCTTTGTGGAGGCAGAGAAAGGTGGAGTGGGGCAGGGGTGAGCAGATCTATAGGTTCTGGTCAGACTTTGGCTTTTGTTGAGTGAGAGTGGAGGCCTTCTGAGGGTTTTGAGCAGAGGAATGAGCAGACCTGACTTCCGCTATAATAAAATCTCTCTGGTACTGTGTTAAGGATGGACTGAAGGGGGAGGAAAGAGCAGAGGCAGGGAGATCAGTTGGGAAGCGACTATAATAACACAAGCCAGATATAGTGTTGACTTGGACATATGGGAATAAGTGGTCAGAGTCAGGGTTTATTTTGAAGGTAGAACAGGAATCACTTACTGATTGGGTTAAAAGGAAGGGAGGTGAAGAATGATGGCAAGGTTTCAGTCTGAGTGAACAGAGGGTAAGTTGCTGTTTGCTGAAATGGGGAAGGCTAAAGGAGGAATAGGTTTAGTGAGGGATGTATGTCAGCAGTTCATTTTGTTAAAGCTGAGATATCCATTAGGCATGTATTCCTAATGGAGTCAAGTAGGCTATACAAGTAGGCCTTACAACCTCAGGGAAGAGGTTCAGACTAGAGATGAACATTTGGAAGACATCAGCAAACAGATGGTATGTATTTAAAGCAGTGTGACTGGATGAGATAGCTGAGTGCTTTACTGTTAAAGCAGAGGTAAAGCAATCTCATACTTATTAAGTATCTAATATGTACCAGGCTTAATATATGAATCCTAAGCTAGATTTTCATTTTACTGATGAAATTGAGGCCCAAAAAAGTTAACTAATCAACAAACCTGAGGTAACAGCTAGTAAGTAGCAGAACTGGGTATTCAAACTGAGATCTGTCATAACCGTCCAGTGCCTTAATTTTTTATATATATATTTTATTGATTTTTTACAGAGAGGAAGGGAGAGGGATAGAGAGCCAGAAACATCGATCAGTTGCCTCCTGCACACTCTCTACTGGGGATGTGCCCGCAACCAAGGTACATGCCCTTGATCGGAATCGAACCCGGGACCCTTGAGTCCGCAGGCCAACGCTCTATCCACTGAGCCAAATCAGCTAGGGTTTGAATTGTGTTTTTAAGAATGGGTAGCATTTCATTTGGTAAAGGGGTAGTTTGAGAAGATATTCCACTCAAAGGGACTGGTGTGAGCTAAAGTCTAGGGACAAAAGACACAAGACGTGTTTGGGCAAAAACAACATCAGTTTTAGCCAGAGAAATGGAAACTTTAACTAGAAATGTAGTTTTTAGAAGACAGACCTCAAATCTTAGGCTTAGGAATTGGTACTCTGTTGAGTAGCCAGTTGGTGGTTTCTAAGCAGGAGTTGAAAAGAGTACTCTGGTGTGGGATTACTGGGAGTGTGAGGCTGCAGGCAGAGATCAAGTAGGAGGCCATTGCAAGAGTTTACATCTGAGTGCCTGATGGCCTTGATTTAAGGGAATAAGTCATGTTTTATAGAGTACAAGATGGTATGAGGTAGCAAACTGAACATGTCCAGTCAGAAAATGTGGAACTGAAACTTGAGTAGGATTAAAAATGTATATTTGTTTTTGGCATAAAGTTTGTATTAAGTTACATGACAGTAGATGTAGTTTTCTAATAGTAAGAATAATAAAGGTCAAGACGAAATCTTGGAGGGCAGCCGCATTTAGGAACCGGAAGAAAAGCCTTAATTGAAAAAGACAAAGAAAGGTAGATTGGTGTAATCTGTTCAGATTATAGTTGGCCACCATTTGCCAGTGAGAGTAAATACAGGAAGTGAGAGTAAATGTTTAGGAACCTTCCACAGCAATTTGACAGTGTCATGTCATCCAAGTCCATGACTTGGTATTTTACAAAATGTTGGTCGCCCTGGCCTGGTAGAGCATTGGTCCGCCCTAGTTGGTTAGAGCGTCATCCTGATACACCAGGGCTGCGTGTTCGATCCCCAGTCAGGGCACATGGGAGAGTCAACCAATGAATGCATAAATGTGTGGAACAACAAAATTAATGTTTCTCACTTTCCCTTCATCTCTCTCTAAAATCAATAAATAAGTATTGGTCCACAACAGATGGGAAATTGAAAAAACTGTCTACACCGCTAACTGAGAAGTGCTGGGTTAGAGGGTAAAATAATTAAGAAGTGGTATATACCCAAGAGAACTCAAGATACATATTCACACAAAAACTTGTACACAAATGTTCATAGCAGCCTTATTCATAATACCCAAAAAGTAGAAATCACCCAAGTGTCCCATCAACTATTGGTGTGGTGTGTTCACTTTGTAATATTATTCAGTCATTAAAAAAGAATGAAGAACTGATATATGCTATAACAAAATTAACCTTGAAAACAATATGCTAACTGAAAGACCCAGACATAAAAGGCCCATATATTGTACAACTCCATGTACACGAAATACCCATAATTGGTAAATCCAGAGAAACAGAAAGTAGATTGATAGTTGCCAAGGGCTGGGAGAAGATGGAGAGTGAATGCTATCAGATATGGAGTTACTTTGGGAGAGATGAAAACATTCTGGAATTAAATAGTGGGGATGGTTGTGCAACCTTGTGAATATACCAAAAACCACTGAATTCTACACTTTGAAATGGTGGATTTTATGATATGTGAATTATCTCAATAGAAAAAAGAAAAGGAGCCTGGCCGGTGTGGCTCAGTGATTGAGCACCGACCTATGAACCAGGAGGTCACAGTTCGCTTCCTGGTCAGGGCGTGTGCCCAGGTTGCAGGCTTGATCCCCAGTTGGCGGGGGGTGCAGTAGGCAGCTGATCAATGATTCTCTCTCATCACTGATGTTTCTCTCTTTCCCTTCCGCTCTGAAATAAATAAAAATACATTTTTAAAAAAGAAAGAAAAGCAACAGAGACACTGTGTTTCTCAAAACCAATGAAAGAGAAACTTTCAAAGAAAATGAAAAGATTCTGGGTGTCAGGGCACATACAGGAGGCAACTGATCGATGTTTCTCTCACACATCAATATCTCCCTCTTTTTCTTCCTCCTCTCTAAAATAAATTTTTTTAAAATATCCTCGGGTGAGGATTTTAAAAAAAGAAAATACAGCAGGGAAGTTGAGGAAGCTGGGAAGAAGAAAAGACTGTTGTTGGACTTGGCATTATAAGAAGGCACATTAAGGCAAAACATCAGTCCATATGTCAGCAGTTCTCAAAGTGGAGCCCATGAACTCCTAGGGAGCCCCTGAGCACCTTTTTATCTTTCCCTCTGTATTCCTCACTGCCATGCACTCACAGTAAAAAAAAAAAAAAAAAAAGCCAGTTTCACTTAAGAATGTCCTGGATGAAGCAGTAAGTATTATGAATTGTATTAAATCTCAACCCTTCTTAATAGTCTGAAGAAATGAGAAATGTGCCTAAAGCACTTCTACATACTGAAGTACAAGGCTGTCCAGAGGCAGAGTACTTGTGCAGTTGCTTGAGTTGCATGTTCAATTAACAGATTTTTTTCATGGAACAGCATTTTTACTTGGAAAAAAAAAAAAACAACTGACAAACTTAGACATGGATTATTTAGACATGGGCATTTGGTAGATATTTTCTTGAAAACGTGAGCCTGTCCCTTAAAGGAAAATAACAGACACTATTTGTCGTGAATAATAAAACTCAAGCTTTCATTTGAAAATTTTTAGAATTTTGGAAAACTTTTTTGTATCTGCTATCATGAGCTTGTATTGATAGCAATACATACAGATTTTTATGTTGAAGATCAATGGTGATATTAAAAGATGTGATTTTTTAAAAATATATTTTATTGATTTTTCACAGAGTGGAAGGAAGAGGGATAGAGAGCCAGAAACATCGATAAGAGAGAGACATCGATCAGCTGCCTCCTGCACACCCCCCACTGGGGATGTGCCCGCAACCAAGGCACATGCCCCTGACCGGAACCAAACCCGGGACCCCTCAGTCCCCAGGCCGATGCTTTAGCCACTGAGCCAAACCAGTCAGGGCAAAAGATGTGATTTTTATACTGTATTTTAATGAGATATTGTCAATATTTGGAAGATCTGCCTAATGTAGTGAACCATTGTTTTCCAGATGACCAGTGCATGATATTACAA
The DNA here is from genome assembly GCA_026230045.1 of Corynorhinus townsendii. Taxonomy (NCBI): domain Eukaryota; kingdom Metazoa; phylum Chordata; class Mammalia; order Chiroptera; family Vespertilionidae; genus Corynorhinus; species Corynorhinus townsendii. The sequence goes on from JAPDVU010000003.1 coordinate 197,883,570, forward strand.
AAACCATGCCTGAGTAAAAGATCCATTCACAGCACATGAGAGACCACTGGATTTTAACATAACAGAATATGAAAAGTTCATTTATATGGTTGCTGCACATTCCACAATCTGTCAAGTTTAGGTATAATATCAAAGATATTCAAATTTATCTGGAAAAGCTATTGATTCGCCTTCCAACTATATATCTGTATAAAGATTTTCTTCAGCCCTGGCTGGTTTGGCTCAGGGGATAGAGCATCAGCCTGCGGACTGAAGGGTCCTGGGTTCGATTCCAGTCAAGGGCACATGCCCGGGTTGTGGGCTCGATCCCCAGTAGGGGGTGTGCAGGAGGCAGCCAATCAATGATTCTCTCTCATCATTGATGTTTCTATCTCTCTCTCCCTCTCCCTTCCTCTCTGAAATCAATAAGAAAACGTATTTTAAAAAAATATATTTTCTTCATATAGTTTAACCAAAACAACAGATTAAATACAGAAGCACATTTGAGAATCCAGCGATCTCCTATTTAGAGAAAAGCCATAAATTTGTACAATGTAAAACAATGCCATTCTCTGCATTCAATGATTTTGTTCTGGGGAAATATATTTGTTTTCATTACAGGTATGATATTCAGCTCTGGCCAGTATGCCTCAGTTGGTTGAGTGTTGTCCAATGTACCAGGAGGTCACATATTCAATTCCCAGTCAGGGCACCATTAAAAAACAATTATAACAATAAATAGAAGTATGATGTTTCTATTAATATCTGTGTTTTTAATGGATTAATTCAAAATTTTTAAATTTTTCTTAGTTTATATCAATTCTTTGTATGGTATTTGGTTTTCTTTTCTATAAAACTGGTACCAATATCTGGTTAAGCCAGCATTTAGCAGTCCTAATTCCGTATTCTCCCTGACACTTGCCAAAACATGCTCTACTTTCTTTTCATCAGAGTCTTATCAATCATTAACTAATCAAATGGGGTCATATCCTATTCCTACAGAACCCAGAAATAGCTCTACAGGATGAAAAGGCAAAGAAATTTACCGGACTTTAATGAAAACAGCTCATTTCTGTTTCTTCAAATGCAACCTTAGGACCTCTAAAAATAATAAATCATTTCACAGCTGTGCAGACAATAAGGAGTTCCACTACTAACTAGGCTGTGGCAGATCCTAGTCCCTGACTCCAACAGCACTCATGAGGGGATGTCCAGTGACTGAGTGGAGAGCCCAGCTGGATACACTCTGTGTGCTGGACAACCTGAACCCCTGAACAGAGCCAGATTCCCTGTATCCCAGCAGTCTGCTCTAACACTGTAAACACCCTAGGTGTTGCTCTTGAAATGCTCCCATTCTAGTATGGGATCATTGGGTTTGGGAGGAGGTTAGGTCATCATCCTACATCTGCTAATGAGTTTCTGAAGGCCTTTCTTTAAATAAAAAGAAAAAAGTTATAGTACTGCCAAACAAGTTCTTTAAAACCTCCCAATCAGACTTACAAAACTAACCTTTGCCTGGACAGTGGTATTAAAGGAAAAGATAGCAACTCTCAGTCATCAAGCTGAGACTTTTATTCTCAGGACCTAGTAAGTACTGCTGCCTTGCACTAGGATTTTAGTAAGATAGTGCTTCTTCACCTGGCTGCACACCAGATCACTCAGACCTACTGAATCAGACTCTGATGGGTGGGGAGGAGGTACTTCCATTGTTCTCTATTTATCAGGTGACTGTGGCTACTGTATTAAGAATCGGCTCCTACAAGAAAGCATTAAGACTCAGAAACACCTTGTGGGACAACGCCCTCCAAAAAAACTCAGCACATCCCTAAAGGAGTGACTGGGCAGCCAGGTTACAAAGCCAGCTGAGCTGAGCAACAGCCAAGAGCAAGGTTTGGTGTTTACACACTCAAAATCAGCTCTGGTTGTCACAGCAACTCTCCCAGCACAGTTCCTTCTTCCCCTCTGCGGCCTCAATCCAGGCTTTGCTGTTCTCTGTTATGATCTTAATGTTCTTGGTAACCTTAATGGCCTGCTGCATTCTTTTGATTATTCTGCCAATTGCACCATCTTATCATATGTTTAGTAGTGTACAATAATACTTCACCTGCCTGTGTGGAACTCAACAACCTCCACTCCTCCAAAATACATCTGAACAAAGGGCCTGAGTGGCAAGAACCAATGTTACCAGGCTGAGCACTAAGTCTGTAAGGAAAACACCCAAGACCGTTGCTCTTATATTTCATTTTTATACCTTTAAAACATCCGATTTCTGAGGCCTGCAGTATATTAAAAGTAGGGAAAACAACTATTCTTGGCAGGCACACTGAAAGCTCAAGAAGTGACTACTGATCCCTGAATAGGAAGGAAAGGGGCAGAAAAGCCCTAAGAAATGGATACAAGAACTCGGAATGCAGGACAATGTAGGCCCTAACAGAATCAGAGCAACCATTTTACACACCTCAACAGGTTGTAAAGTGATCATGACTTTACTCTAGAGCAGTGGTCAGCAAACTGCGGCTCGCGAGCCACATGTGGCATGGCCCCTTGAGTGTGGCTCTTCCACAAAATACCATGGCCTGGGTGAGTCTATTTTGAAGAAGTGGCGTTAGAAGAAGTTTAAGTTTAAAAAACTTGGCTCTCAAAAGAAATTTCAATCGTTGTACTACTGATATTTGGCTCTGTTGACTAATGAGTTTGCCGAACACTACTCTAGAGTAAGTATGAACCAGATCACCAAGAAAGTGTTCAATTATATCCACTTTAAGGGGGCAGAGTGATATGTGTTGCATTTTTTAATTTTAAGCATTCTGAATGGTTCAGGGTTTGGGTGATTCCAAGTAGTTAAGGGTTTTAGTGCTTAAAGGGGTAAACTCTTAGCTATCCAGGATTTATTTATGAGTACTCTACATAATTAAGATATACCCTATTTATTGTTTCTATTCATTTATACCCCATTTTCTACAATGTTAGAAAGTCAAAGATTTAAGGCAATCTGATCTTATTCTATATATACTTTATAGTACCTGGCTCTGGTTCTTAGCAATACTTGCTGATAACATGGTGTTCTGTTCCTGCCAATTTGATATGTGATATGTATGAAACTTGATCCTATTTCTTTGCTCATTCATCTGACTACAAAGGGGTCAGAGCTGTCTCCCTCTCCCCTGAGCTAGTAATCCTATATCACTTCACCTTAGCTACCTAGAAAATAAAGCATTGCATGCCCCCTTGTCCCCCATTATGTGATCTACAAACAGAATACCTGTCATATAGTAGGCATTTAATAAACATTTGTTGAATGAGCCAGTAATCCACAAGATATCTATAAAATTAGCTATTTGCATGAAACTATAAAATTGAAGTGTCTAGCCCCTTATAACAGCAGTGAGAAAAGAAAAAAAAAAAACAAGAGCAAAAAAAAATGGTTTTTTAATAAATAAAAGAAAAAAACACAAGAGCAAATCCTGGGACCAGGAAGATTAAATGGCGGATACACTGTTAAAAACTTGATTACATAAGTACACAGGATATGATCATAAGTTTAAAAATCACACACAAAAATCATAGGGAAAGAAGACTAGGACATAAGCCAAATATACAACAGGATTATCCATTTACTTAATAAATAATTGAGCACTTCCTTTGTATTTGACACTTCTGAGCATTGCACAGTTAACCAAACTCACAACAATACTGCCAATGATAAGCTAACACTATGCAATGATAGAACAGGTAAAGTGTCTTTCTAAAACACAGTAGGAATTCCAGTTCTTCACACATGCACTGCCAAGCACATCAGCGACCTCTTGATAGAACACTAAATGAAAGTGTGTAGTAACACCATGAAATGTGCTAATTTTAGTTTTAGGAATACTAAATGTTATATTGACCCTCTTTTATTCAGTAAGCAACCTTTGGCCATGCATAATCAGTTCATGGCCCATCAGGAAATCCACTATAGTTCAATTGTGGCCCCAAGACCATACTCTGAATCGCTGCTTTAGAAGACGTTTTCCCATGATACTTAATGGATTTCTAACTCGATGGGTGCCCAGACCTCAGCATGTGAGGAGCATCCACACATGTCCTTTAACTGCTATTCAGCTAACGCAGTCAGCAATCCCAGTTTATAGCCTTGTGTTGGATTATATTTATCCTCTTGATAATACACTACTAACAGGACAAAGGCCAATATGCAAATTGTCCCCTCGGGCAGGAGTTCGATCAGGGAGGGGGCGGCCAAGGTCCTGAGGCCCCACCCCCACCCCCCCACACCAGCCAGGCCCTGATGGGGCAGGCCCACCAGACCCCACCTGTGCATGAAATCGTGCACCGGGCCTCTAGTAATAGATCATAAAAGCATAAAATAATGTTTCTGGGCAGAGCACAGTTGGATACCCTCAATTCCTTGTAACACTGAAGTAAAACACAAAAGAAAATTCCTAGCACCACTTAATAGTCTATATGAGAAACCTAACCTTAAGACCTGGTTTTATATTGCCTCTATATAAAACTATCTTCAGTTTTAAATTTTTATTCACAAAAACACTTTGGATTCTTGGGGATATTGTTATCTTCTCTGTTGACACCCACATAATGTATGTTTTTTCCTCTCTGGGCTGTTTCATGCCAGATAAACCTCCAAAACAAAATGGGAGCGCACCAGCCACAAATAACCCTCTTCTGATCTCCCCTCAGGTTACCCCTTGGCTTTGTTTTATCGGCATTACCTTTTCTACAAGGACAGCTACCTCATCCATCTCTTCCACACCTTTACAGGCCTCTCCATTGCTTATTTTAACTTTGGTGAGTAAACTGGGCTAGCAGTAGGGCTGCAATTAGAGAGAATCTGGGAAGGAACAGATTTGAACAAAACTTCCTGGAGAGAATTTGATGGATACGGAAGTTATAATCCTGTGCTTGCAAAGAGAGGGTTTTATGGACAAGAAAATAGCTTAAGTTCTCCTTATATGGACAGTCCTCTCCCAGATAAAACATTTGAAAGTGGTTACCCTTGCCAGACCCCATCAACAGAGGGGCCAAAGTTTCTCTGCTATGCCTATAACTGGATGACAAGCAATCCCCTCAGGAGCAACCTTAAGTTCAAACATTCAGAAATACAGTAGCTGCCTGACAGTCCCTTCTATTTATAGTCCCTTCCTCCAGAACATGAAATAATTTTGACAAAAATATCCTAATACCAAAATAGTTTTTATGTGTTTCGAAGACTCAGGATGGGTAGGAATGAAACACACGTGCGCGCGCACACACACGTTAAAATTTGCTCTCTTCTGACTAGGAAACCAGATGTACCACTCCCTGCTATGTGTCATCCTTCAGTTTCTCATTCTGCGACTAATGGGCCGCACTGTAACTGCTGTTCTCACTACCTTTTGTTTCCAGATGGTAAGCATCTTTCCCTTGGCAGCTGAGGTCACAGCTGAGGATTGGGGAGAAGTCAGAGACTATGGTGTAGAAAAACCAGTGAACTGGAAAACAGTCCAATTTCTGATTGTTTTCTCCCAATAACACTTACCAGTACGACTTTATGTAGGTCACTTTACACACGCCCCAGGTGTTTCACCTGCAGGTGGCAGTGGTAATACTTTTCCTGCCTCAAGGAAGAGGTGACCGCTAATCCTTTGCATGGGACTGTGATTAAGGTTCTGACCAGGATTGGCCCAGCTATCCTGAGGGGATTCATGTAAAGGCAAGGCAGAAAATCAACTTAGAATGAGCTACAGAACCTAAGCATCTAAATTCTCAATTCGCTTTAATTTTGCTGAGAAACCTTGAAGCAAGTCTCTTCCCAGAATATAGTTTCAGTGTCTCCATTTATAGGAACTTCTTAAGGCCTTTAATGACAAGACCAGAAGAAAGAAAAAATGAAAGAATACAGTGGATTTCAGAGTAGAGAGAAAATAAATCATAGCAATAATAGAATAAATACTTCCCCTCTCCTAGGCCTACCTTCTTGCCGGATATTATTGGACAGCCACTGGCAACTATGATATCAAGTGGACAATGCCTCATTGTGTTCTGACCTTGAAACTGATTGGTAAGTGATGGGTTACTTACCCTCCCTTTTTACACCTAGGCTCCTGCCCATCTGACCATAAACTTACTGTGTTCTCCCCCACATTCCTGCTACCCTCAGTCCACAGGTCACATCCCCAGTGTCCTTTCCCTCTACTCTACCCATACCTTCTCTCTCTGCTCAGGTTTGGCTGTTGACTACTTTGATGGAGGGAAAGATCAGGTAAGCATAACTCCCCCACAGAGAGATTAAGGAAGTAAACCAGAGGGAAGGAGAAAGGCTATTCTTACCAAAAGACTGAACCCAAATGCCAGGGGCAGAGCCCCACCTCATCCCCAGCCTGTGTGATCTCCGTTTCAGATAGCACTGAGCAAGGATCAACAAACCTAATTTGCGTGGATCCAGCTCTTGCACAAAGTCCAGAGATCAATGCCAGCAAGGCATTTGGAAATCAGCAGCAGTCAACTGTTGCTACACACACTCGTTTCCACGGGAAGCAACTACTTTTCTCCATATCATCCCCTCAGAGATGGCTATTTGAAGAACCAGTTCAGTGGGCCAAAAGGGTGGGGAACACACAAACCAGCTCTTGCAGGTAGATTCAAGGCCATCCTGAACCATTTCTTCTCTTCTCGGCATAGAATTCCTTGTCCTCTGAGCAACAGAAATATGCCATACGAGGTATCCCTTCCCTGCTGGAAGTTGCTGGTTTCTCCTACTTCTATGGAGCCTTCTTGGTAGGGCCCCAGTTCTCAATGAACCACTACATGAAGCTGGTGCACAGAAAGCTGACTGACAAGCCAGGGGAGATACCAAGCAGGTAAATGCCCCTCTTGGTCAAGACCTCTGTAGATAGAGTAGGTGTCTCACCCACTATAAAGCCACTTCTGAAGTGACTTTCCTGCGGACCAGCCCTAGCTGCATTCTCCACATGGCCCTGGCTCCCCGGGCTCATGCCACTCAGGCCCTGGGCTGTGGTAACAGGCACTCTGTACCTGCTCACTGCAGGCAGTGGGCCCTTTTCAGCCAGCCATTCTGACCCTGTGGCACAAACATAAAATTTGCTTTTATGTAGCAGGATTTTGCCTGAACCAGTCATGTCCCCGCCTTTAAAATTCATTTGCTCATTTTAAAAAATTGATTTTAATATACTTAAATATATTGGGCAGTGGAGCTACTCATCCCATCCCAGTTGGGACAGCTCCCCTCCGTGACTTAAAGGTGGAATGAGTGGCCTCTGCACATTGTGACCCCCACCCATTCCTTTCAGCACCATACCTGCTCTCAAGCGCCTGAGTCTGGGCCTCATCTACCTGGTGGGCTACGTTTTCCTCAGTCCCCACATCACAGAAAACTATCTCCTCACCGAAGACTATGAAGTGAGTGGCTACTAAAGCAGCAGCAGTATGACTGCATCCAAGATAGAAAATGGACAGGCAAGGATCCCTGTAGATAGCCAAGTGGGAAACACCATCGACAAATGCATGTTGGTTTTGCTCTAGATCTGTGAGAGTTGGTGTCAATGCCACAGGCCGGGACATGTTCATCAGCCAGCACTGAACGACCTTCGCAGGCACAGGGCTGTGCCAGGTGCACTGTCGGCACCCCTTACCTTCCCCAGGAGCAGCTCTTAGCTTGCTATATTACAGCCCAGCATAGCAGCTTCTGGTCCTCTCCAGCTTGTTTCTTCTCCTGATAGATTGGGGGCTTCTAGGGAATTCAAAATCCAAGGGAGGGGGAAGTGCTGGCTTTTGCTCCTGCCCTGAAAGGTTTGCAACCGTTCCCTACCCACTCTAGGTTGGTTGACTCCTTAAGTTAACATTGAGCGTAAATTCATAAAAGTCCCTCGGCACTTAAGTGTCCCAAGTGCTTCAGAAGAAGAGTTAAAGGACAATGCTGTTACTGCAACTCTCCAAGGGAAAGGAGGTGAACAGATATTCGCTGGGCTCCCTGCTTATCCTTTTAGCCGGTTATAGAGGCAGACTGTCAGATGGACATGAGTCAGTCAGTCACAAGAGTAGGAAGGAAGAACATTAGGGAAATTTGCCCAACCTAATGCACATGTTCATTCTTCTCTCAAGAACCGCCTTTTCTGGTTCCGCTGCATGTACATGCTGATCTGGGGCAAGTTTGTGCTGTACAAATACGTCACCTGTTGGCTGGTCACAGTAAGTAGAAAAGATGAAATAAAGCATAGACAGGCTTTGGGGGACAGGGGGAGAGTGGCAAGAACCCTGAGTTGGTCCTTCCCTCAGGAAGGAGTATGCATTTTGACGGGGCTGGGCTTCAATGACTTTGATGAAAATGGAAAGGCAAAGTGGGATGCCTGCGCTAACATGAAGGTGTGGCTCTTTGAAACAACCCCCCGTTTCACCGGCACCATCGCCTCTTTCAACATCAACACCAATGCCTGGGTGGCCCGGTAAGCAGGGGAGGGGAGGTCTGGACCTGAGCTTCTGCCTTCCACCACTTTCCCAGATTGGAGGGCAGAAATGGACTTGTCACTTCTGTCTTTTCCCACTTTGGGTAGAACTTCCGATCATTCTCACACATACCCTTACACACTTGTGTCTCCACTCCTACCCCCCAACATTTCTGTCATTATTTGAAAAACGAAAGCAAAATGTCTAAGTGCCTTGAGTCCTGGGTTTAACCCCAGTTCAGCCACTGGTTTTATGTTCTCCACTGTTCTGTTTATAAAGTCTTTGTTTGTTTGCCCCATCACTAGAGGGTAAGCAGCACGAGTAGAAAACTGGTCTGCCCTGTTCACTGCAAATCAACATCAGGCATTAGTCATTTAAATAGTTTGCCCAAGTTCACCCAGCTAAGCCTTAGGTCTATTTTCTGTCTCTAAACTGAGTGGACTTCACTGCCTTTCGTCTCTAAAGCTAATCAGGCAGCACTGCTTCCTTGCCCCAGGTGGGCCCAAGTAGGAGCCAGCCACCACCACTGCAATCCTCAGGGTGCTGAGAACCTGGAGGTGGATAGTGGGAGTGCAAGAACTAGTCTGCAGCTCATCCTTACCCATCTTTTTCTCTAGTTATTTCTTCAAACGTCTCAAGTTCCTTGGAAATAAAGAACTCTCCCAAGGTCTCTCATTGCTATTCTTGGCCCTCTGGCATGGCCTACACTCAGGATACCTGATCTGCTTCCAGATGGAATTCCTCATTGTTATCGTGGAAAGGCAGGTAGGCCTTACAAATGCTGGGTGAAAGGGGACTACGAGAAGAGGCAAGGTTCTGATTCCTCTTCCCTTCCTCCCCAGGCTGCCAACCTAATACGAGACAGCCCAACCCTGAGCAACCTGGCTTCCATTACTGTCCTACAACCTTTCTACTATTTGGTGCAGCAGACCATCCACTGGCTCTTCATGGGTTACTCAATGACTGCCTTCTGCCTCTTCACATGGGACAAATGGATTAAGGTAAGTGAGGGCCTGCTTGCAAGGATGGAGGGAACCACTGAAACTTCGGGTAGTAAAGGATATTATATAACACTAGTGGCCCGGTACACAAAATTCGTACACATTAAAAGGGAATGAATTAGAGGAAATACTTTAATATTGTTATTTGCCCTTTCTCTATAATAGAAGTGTCAGAGATGAAAGAAAATTTGTAAAATGTTTATGAAAATCTCCCTCCTGTCAAGAGTCTGGGGCATGCCGCGGGACCCAGAGTCAAGTCCCTGCCCGCCCGCACGACCCAGACCCAGCCGGCCCCATCCCCGTCAAGCCCCACAGAGCAGGGAGCGCAGCCTCAGGTCCCCCAGCGCCAGGGCAGGGCGGCCTCAGCGTGACTGCGTGATGACCATTTGCATATTAGCTCTTTATTATATAGGATGCCCTCAGGCTAACTCGGTGGCCTGTATCTCTCTCCACAGGTGTATAAATCTGTCTATTTCCTTGGCCACGTCTTCTTCCTGAGTCTATTATTCATACTACCTTATCTTCACAAAGCAATAGTGCCAAGGAAAGAAAAGTTAAAGAGAATGGAATAATCTATTTCCCTGGTAAGTTAACATCCAGGTTACAGGACAGAGCAATAAACTGGGGGTTTGGGGGGTGGACAGTTGGAAATTTGGGGTGAATCTCAAGATAGTCTGGCTTCTAGGAAACACAGTATTGGGCACTAATGTGCCAGGAAGAAGCTAGAGGGCTGTAGACCAGGAACTAGAAGAAATAACTGACCAGCCTTCCCATCAAATTTTCTTCTGCAGGTGGCCTAGAGCAAGACTGGTGCAGAAATAACTTGTCTCCCTTTCTACACTCCGCTCCAGAGCACAGAGAACACAGAAGCCAGGGAGTAGAAAGAAAGACATGGCACTCCCAGCTGTGCCTCTGCTGACAGCCAAGTCTTCATTTGGGCCAAAGGGGAAACTCTCGTGGGAGGAGTAGAGGGGCCCATGTCTCCCCTCTGGACTCCCCCATGCACGTTGCCTTATCTCTCCCCCTCTAACCAGGAATCTGTTCTGTTTTTCTTCTGCCAATTTACTATGATTGTATATGTGCCACCGCCACCACTCCCCCCATGGGGGGGTGAGGAGGGGCATAAGGCCCTGCCTGCTCCACTTTTTCTACCTTGGAACTGTACCAGATAAAAATCACTTCTGTTTGTTCAATTTTTCACTGCTAGCATTCCTGGCTGCTTTCTTTCAGACAGTTCTCCGTGCTTGCCATTGCTGCAATAATCAGGGATATCTCCTTGAGAGCACAGTAATCGCAGAAGTTGGAGCTAAAGCCCACCTGCAAAGCCTGGAACCAAGCTGTAAACACTAACTTCACACCTTTCCCTGAAGTCTGAGGAGAACAAACAGTTTACACCTTTAGAGACTAAGTTTAGGAATCCCCAAATACAACCAGGTTTGCAAGAACAGTGTTTATAAGATAAACAAATAGCAAATGTACATTCAGCCTTGGCTTCCACTAACCCCAATCTTGGTTCAGGAAGGTCATCATCCAACAGAGAGTTAGAAGAGTCAAGGGATGCAATGTCAACAGTCTCTGCTTCAGAGCAACGTCCTATTGTCAAATGACCCTCCATACTTCCTCAAAGGCTGTGGTAAGTTTTGCGCAGGTTAGAGCAGCAGAAAGGGGGTAGTTGCTGATGGACACCATCTTCTCTGTATACTCCACATTGAGCTGAGGAGAGAACAGTTCTGTCAGCCAACTCTAACACTGTAATAGGTTCAGTCCTTCTTTAGGGCAGGAAAATTGGGCTGAGCTCTTATTTCACTGTGTTAATATCAAATTTGTACGAAGGATGAAGACAGTCCTACTTCTGACTATTACAAATATGCCAGCAGTCTTCAAAATATGTCCTAGGGAAGGTTAGGAAACCCACACTTATCTTTCAGCTCTGTGTTTACCCTCTATTACCCAACTGATGAGGACAAGGATCATCAAAATGCTAACTGCTCTTGGAATTCTGTATTAAGCTATGAAGAGTCTAAGAATTGAACCTAGACCTTACCTTGCCATGGGCAAAGGCCCCCACCACAAAAACAATAGGGTCACTGCTAGGGACCAACTCTCGCACATCACTGACGACTGGGATGGAAAAAGAAGTGCCAATTTTCATACATCCAACTGGGAAGTGATCTGACACTGGATTTTTAATCACCTAAAGTAAAAGAGAAAAATGAGCCCCAGAAAGGTTCTCAGAACCCTACCTCCAACCAGTAGGTGTCAACACCTCACCTTCAAGAGCTTCTGGGGGCCATCAGCTGCTCGAACACTGAGTTTATGTAAAAGCTGAACTAGGGCAAAAAGAAAAGTGTTCACAACTCGGTGGAGACCACATTTCTGCCCATAATCTAATCAGAAAAACCCATGGTAAGGTGTGCCTTATAGCGATACTGTGCCCCTACAATATTATGAGCAAGCAGTTGTCAAGCACTTGTATACGAGTTGTATACTGATAGGTTCGCTCTCCCTTTTTTACTCAGCAGGAACCCATGTAGGCTTTACCCCTACATATGGAAAGTAATGAGGAGTCCTTGTTCTGGGATCAAGCATGTTCCCTCTTCCCTTCTTCACTCCTAAAATTTAAGTCCTAAAGATCTCACCCATGAGGCCACAAAAGCGGTCAAAGGTTCTGGGAATTCGAGTCTGGGGGTTCACTTCAATCAGCACATTCTTCTGTGTATGGATATAAACCTGCAGCAAGCCAGCTCGGTTCAGGGGACTGTCCATCAGCATCAGTAAGCTCTGAGGGAGGCAAACACCAAGGCACAGTCAAGACTGCAGAGAAGTAGCATTAGCTATCTCACCTTCCATATAAAGGCTCAAGGGGTTGTGAGCTCTGTGCGTGGAGTTACCTGGTGAGCTATGTCTGGTCTCACTTCCCCCGGGTCCCGTCCATTCTTCAACAGCATAGACTTGTGCTTGTCACAGTTTAGTAGTTCATATGTCTTCCCTGCCTGAAGAGGGAACATGACAGAACGTAAGCTGCTTTTACTTAGCCCAGTGATTCTCAAAGTGTGCTCCCCAAACCAGCAGCAGCAGCATCTGGAAACATGTTACTCTAGTCCAGTGGTCGGCAAACTCATTAGTCTACAGAGCCAAATATCAACAGTACAACGATTGAAATTTCTTTTGAGAGCCAAATTTTTTAAGCTTAAAACTTCTTCTAATGCCACTTCTTCAAAAGAGACTCACCCAGGCCGTGGTATTTTGTGGAAGAGCCACACTCAAGAGGCCAAAGAGCCGCATGTGGCTCACGAGCTGCAGTTTGCCGACCACGACTCTAGTCAAATTCTTACGTTCACCCTAGATTTCCTAAATCAGAATCTATGGGGGTGGGGCCCAGCAAGTCTTCCGGGGTTCACTGTGTGGCCACATTTACCCTCCCCTCCTTTCCTTCACTCCTCCTTCCATATCTGATCTTAGAGGGAAAAGGGAAGAAGGCACAACCTGTGATTTCATTTAAAAACTGGGTTTAATTTAAAAACCTGTGGCTATTAGGCAAAGCTGGTGAGGGATTCTGGGACCAGGTGGAGTAAGGTTAATGAAAAAGGCTGAAAGCTTATCACAGTAGAACCAATTGTGATAAACTGGGCAAAATATATATGGTCATTACCCTGTTTGCTTATAACAACCATGTACTAAGTAAAGAGCTGCACATCTGACCTAGAAGTGTGAAAATTCTAATGATGAAGGAGGTCGTTTGATCAAGAAATACTTTTGTCAAAAGTAAAACAAAAGAGGTTTTAAGACGGGTGAGCAAAGGTAAATGTGAAAAAAAGAAAATTATGCTGAAAAAGTGGGAACTGAAACACTGAAGGGCAGTGATTACATATGAAACTGTTTTGTAAACTGCAGAATCCTCAAGTATCCATCAGGAAGAAATAATTCTGGAATAATAGGAGTATGAGAATGAGGAATAATGTATACTAGAAAATGTACTAAGTAGGAGTATGATAATAAAGATCTGTCTGGATCCATCTGTAGCAGCAAAAAGAAATAATTGTAAATTGCAATTTGGAGTCCTAAGGAGCATTAAGATAAAAAACATACCATTAAGTACAAATACAGGTTCTGAAAGGCTAAGCTTTTATGGCCTGGCCCGAATATCATTAGAACATCTGTATGTCTGATAATATCTTAATATATACAACCCCAAAAAGTGGGGGAAGAGGCACATGAACTTTGAAATTAAATGAATAACTGAAATAATGTCACAAAGTAAGCACAGAGAAAGAACAAAGGCCAGGAACTAAGACCCTGGGACACTTAGTTATAGAAGAAAACCTCTTGAATAAAAGAATCTAGTTTTAACCCATTATTAAGTTATAAGGAGGGTTTTTAATGAAATAGGATAAAAAATATCAGAGTACTTCAAATGTAATATTGGTGATGGTTTATGAAACTTTTGATTTTTAATTGAGGTATGTGGTTAAGCTTGAAACCAATAATTAGAATAATCAGAATGAATACCATGTGTATTCACTTTCTATATTAGGTACTGGAGATACAAGAATTTTTAAAACCTTCTCTGCCCTCAGAGAGCCTTCTAGTAGAAGAGACATAGTAAATGGCTACATGAATATTTAACTCAAATTGGGATAAACATTATGAAGGAAAAGTAAATGGTTCATTAAAGAATCCTATATAATCAAGAGCTAATATGCTAATTAGACTGAGCAGCAGAAAGACCATCTGGATGACCTTCCAGACAAAGCCGGGGCTGCGAGGGCCAAGCCCCTGGCACGAATTTCGTGCATCGGGCCTCTAGTTATAACAGAAGAACCTGACTTATACCAGGGAGTCATTTCTATGAGGAAGTAACATTTAACCTGTTAATTGAAGAATGAGCAGCATAATAGGATTAATAATTGTTAAGTGAATGAACATAAGGAAGGAATTAATGAAGCAAAGAGCTGAGTAAAAGGAGCTTCCATTTAGAGAACCTTCTACGCAACATCTTTAAGGTACGAGAGAACTTCATGCCTTCAAAGAGCTTAAAGTAGGCCAGTGAGGCTGACCTATAAAGAATAAATGCAGAGAGCAGGCCCAGAAGAGGCTGGCAGAAGCAAGAGTTACCAGCACAAGGAAGGCATGAGGTAACAGCACCGAAAATTTCAACCATATATGAATGCTGTCACCACTAATGACAACCTAAACTCTTCCAGAGCATACTATAGGAATTTTAATTGGGCCATGACCTTTACAACAATTTAATAGGTAACTTGGAATCAGTAACAATAATAACTAATTACAAGTGACACACATTATTGTAAACCCCTTACATATTAACTCCTTTAATCTTCCCAATAACCCAGCAAAGTAGGGACTACTATCATCCCCAAGGGACACAGGAAGAAATGGAGTAGTTAAGTGACATTCAGAATTAATAGTCTGGAAAGATAGCAGGCAATTAAGTGAGGGATAAATATAAGAACCTAGTTAGGTTAGAAATAGCAATTACAGAAGAAGAAATTCCCATTTTAATAAGTTGGAGGAGGAGGGTAGATTGCAAGCCTAATAAAGTGCCATGGTGGTTGAGGGCCATGAAAAAGAATCACACCATAGATCACTATGGAAACATACTACTTTTAAAGCACTTTCATTGCATTCTCCCTGTAAAGTATTAACCGAGGACAAATCTTTCTCAACATCACACACTTAAAATAAGTATAAGAATCAAGATTAAAGTCCAGGTCTGACTTCCAAACCAGTGCTATTTCTTCCGGGCCTATTCATTGAACAAATTTAGCTCTAAACGGTGAGAGAAGAAAGTCAGAAGGAATAAGAACACGAACAATTTTAAGACAGAAAATTGCTGGATTATTCAGAAAAAGAGCCGAAGGATAGGTAAAAAGTGTTTCGAAGTGGGTAGTAATACAAAGGAGCGTGACAGTAAACACCATTTATAAAACACGAAGTCCCTACGAATAAAAGTATGGGCCGACTAAGCTACAGGAACCACCTTTGGAAACTCCCCTCCCTTTAGATGAGTTTATACCGCAGAATGAATCCTGGTAAATCAATTGGAAGCAAGGACGTGACGGCTGGGTTGGGATCCAATAAGCGAAGAAAACGAGTACAGCCAACCCAGGACGTTAAACCAAAAGACAGTCAACTAAGCCACTCTCCCTCCAAAAGCTTATTTCACCTTTCTCAGCTTTCTCTATCTACTTGAAGCCCCTCACCCTCATCCCTTGGGGGCCCATTCTATCGCTATACCAGTTCTCCACTTTCTTGGCCCATATTACCTTGACTGTCTCCAGACTGGCCCCTTCCAGCACCACAATCAGCCTACGGCCTCCCATCTTGCTTCCCGCCCCAAGTCGGGGCCGCTTGGGCGCCACAACATCCCAGTCCTGCTCCTGGTCCCCATCGCGACGCTCACGAGGTTGGAATCCACCATTGGGTGCAGCCATCTTGCAACCCGACCGGAAATTGTATTAATATCCTTAGAGCCTCGCGCTCTTCCTAATCACAAACTTCCTTCCGGCTACCATTTTAAAAGCAGGCGCTTGGAAATGGCGATGGCTTGCTGCCGGGCACAACCGAAGTCTCCCTGGGAGGGCAGGGTTTCCGGGAGGGGAGGGACTGTCCGATGCGCACTTCCTGTGCGCCAGGTTCGGGTCCCCCGTGGGCGGGGGGGAGGATTTAGAAGAAAGCGCACTTCCGGTGCCCTTTCTCCTGCGAGCACCTGGGCCACGGACCCTCGTGTGAAGGGTGCGGTTTCTAAACTGGAGTGGGGTAGAGGCTGGCCGGCACCCACTCCTGACCTTTGGTGCCTCCGGTCTCAGGATCGGACATGGCCCAGAACTTGAAGGACTTGGCGGGGCGGCTGCCCTCCGGGCCCCGTGGCATGGGCACGGCGTTGAAGCTGTTACTGGGAGCCGGCGCCGTAGCTTACGGGGTCCGCGAGTCCGTGTTCACTGGTGAGCCACCTCCGCCCGCTCCCCAGACTCCTCCCCTCCTAGACCCTCCCCGCCTCAGCCCCTCGGCCCACCAGGGGCCAGCACGTACCTGGCCTGATCCCCACCCCTCTCCCCACAGTGGAAGGCGGGCAGAGAGCCATCTTCTTTAATCGGATCGGTGGCGTGCAACAGGACACCATTCTCGCCGAGGGCCTCCACTTCAGGTAATGGCGAGCCGAGCGGATTGACCCTGACCCTTCACCCTTGAACGCCAACCCACCAGTGGCTGTAGTAAGACTTGCAGCAGGATTCAGCTGTACTCTTTTCCCTTCCTGACTCCATCGCCCAGAAAGTGGGTGCTTCCCGTAACTGCAGCAGCACATAAATGTTGTTCTCTGAAGGAAGAGAAGTCCTCTAGCCGGTGGTCATTAAGTGGAGGAGCAGGCTGAGAAACACGTGGTGAAGGAAAACTAGTGACACTGCAGTCTCCCGATAACTCTCTGTTCCCTCTCCTCCAGGATCCCCTGGTTCCAATATCCCATCATCTATGACATTCGGGCCAGGCCACGAAAAATTTCCTCCCCGACAGGCTCTAAAGGTAGGTTTGGACACTGGGAAGCCTGGCAAGAGCCCCGAAGGGAAGATGGTGGTGTCACAGCTCTTGGGCCTTGGTTGCCACAGCTGCAACACAACTGGAATAAAAGTACCTGCTTCTGGGGTTAAAGCAGTACATTCTGGACACACTGTGTGTTTGCACTTTTTAATTCACTGTTCCTACCCCCTAACAGATTCAGTGAGAGCACTGTTTGTCCTCCTTCGCTCCTAGATGAAAGCCTTGTTTTAAAGCTTTTTTTTGTTCTTTTAGCTGCTTGACTTAATGGTATCCACTGGTATGCCCTGGCCTACTCTTCACTGGTTCCTCCTAGACATACCTAGAAGCTGTGCCTTTGGGATTCCCCAAACCCCTCGTCACACACACACACACACACACACACACACACACACACAGGCATATTCAACAGTAGCTCACCTGTAATAAACTTTTTTGTACTGTTTTTAGTGCCACTTAACATTTATTCCCTGAACCCTAGGTCCTGGGAATAAAGGATTCATAAAACACAGTCCTCATCCTTAAGCCCTGATGGTCTAGTAAAGAAGACAGGTGATTATTATAGAGCCTGCAGTAGAGGTTGCAAACAGTACAGTGGCAAAGATTAGCGGAGGGGTTGTGGATAGAGAAGACCTAACATCCTTGTGTACAAGGATGCATTTGGCCTGTGCCACGTCACATCTTGTCGGCCTGATTCCTCTCCTCCCTGCAGTAGAGTTGCAGGCTGCATGATATTACATGGAGGAGACAGTGTTTGGGGAGGGTGCTTGGCTAAGGGGCCAGATGAGGCCCCATGGCCTTGACCAGCCACTGCTGACCTCACTCTTAGACCTGCAGATGGTGAACATCTCCCTGCGAGTGCTGTCTCGACCCAATGCCCTGGAGCTTCCCAGCATGTATCAGCGCCTAGGGCTAGACTACGAGGAGCGAGTGTTGCCGTCCATTGTCAACGAGGTTCTCAAGAGCGTGGTGGCCAAGTTCAACGCCTCACAGCTGATCACCCAGCGGGCCCAGGTTGGACCCAGCTCCCATCACCATCTGCATGGTGTCAGCATTTTCCTCCTAGACCCAGGGCACTGGGTATTAGGAAAGGCAGGTTATTAGAAAAAGGTTGGGACCCCAGGTCCATTTCTACCTAAAAGCGGCACTCATGGCCACGGTGGGAAACAAGGAGAGCCAAGACTAGAACTCAGTAGGTACTAAGGAAGGGTTGGTGAGTTTTCTGCCTTTTTCAGAAGATCTGATAATCAGATGGTCACAGCAACCCCCCTTCCTTTCAGTTCTCCAGTCCCCTCGAAAGACCTTTCCCTTCCCCTCCTCACCCCGACCCCCAGGTGTCCCTGCTGATCCGAAGGGAGTTGACAGAGAGGGCCAAGGACTTCAGCCTCATCCTGGATGATGTAGCCATCACGGAGCTAAGCTTTAGCCGCGAGTACACAGCTGCTGTAGAAGCCAAACAAGTGGGTGAGTTACCAGAGGAGTGGGTCAAGGGTTTCTGAAAATGCAGAAGGGGTGGGGCCATGGGGTTTCTGACACTCTTGACTCCCACCACAGCACAGCAGGAGGCCCAGCGGGCCCAGTTCTTAGTGGAAAAGGCAAAGCAGGAACAGCGGCAGAAGATCGTGCAGGCCGAGGGTGAAGCTGAGGCCGCTAAGATGATATCCTTCTGCTGGAGAGATCTCAGCTCACCCCTGGGGCACAGTGCTTTCCCGTCTTCCCTTGTCCTCCCTCATGGGCTGGCTGATGAAACTAAGGCGAATGCGATTCCATGCTCTCTGGAGGCGGTGGAGGTTTCAAACGGGATCTGAAATCTTAGTGGGGTACCTGAGCTTGGCTCCTCACTGTAAAGCAGATCAATAGCACTGCTGGCCTTGCCTCCATTTCTGCTGCTGCCTCTAGTTCCTGGCAGCCGCCTACAGGGGGGCCCACAGGTGAGGACCAAAGTAAGACTAGGCACGAGCCACCTGAGCGCAACCTTGGATCTGACAGCCCATAGGAGGGCTGGAGTGACGGGAGTGGTAAGGATGGGCCAGAGAATGGGACCTGGCCTGTATGAACCCTTAACCCCTCCCTGCTCACCTTGGAGAAGCACTGGGCAAGAACCCAGGCTACATCAAGCTGCGAAAGATCCGGGCGGCCCAGAACATCTCCAAGACGGTGAGTGTAAGAGCCTAGTATCCCTCAGGGCTTCCTGGAGACACTGAAGTGTGGTAGTTAGAATCGTGCTCGTTCAGGTTTCTGCTCAAACTGTCCCATCATCAAAAACAATTTCTCCAGCCCTGGCCAGTTCTGCTCAGTGGTTGGAGCGTCATCCTATGGACCAAAGGGTCGCCATGTACCTCAGTTGCAGGTTCTCCAACCGCATTCAGGGCACATTCGGGCAGGAGGCAGCCAATCCATGTATCTCTCACATCAGATGTTTCTCTCACCACCCCCTCCCCCTGCCCCCTTCCACTCTCTGGAAATCAATGAGGAAAATATCCTTGGATGAGGATTAAAACACACAATTCCTCTGGGTCCCTTGACCTTCTGCTCAAGCCTCTATTATGATACTAGCATAATCACAGTTGCTTGCTGCTGCTCTGGGTCTGTGTGTGAGAACAGAAACCACATCTTTCTCGTTGCATCCCTGTTCCTAACTCCACATATGTCCACCGGTGGTTATTGAATGCAAAGATAGGAATTGAGGCCTTTGTTTAATACAAGCATCTGTCCTGTTTCCTGCCTGGTAGATCGCCACATCACAGAATCGTATCTATCTCACTGCTGACAACCTTGTGCTGAACCTGCAAGACGAAAGTTTCACCCGGTGAGAGATGTGTCCTACACAGTGGGGTGTCACAAAGAACATGGGGTCTAAGTCTAGTCTCTTGGGCTCCGGGGCCTGTTACTAGCTTATTCATGTGACCTTTGAAAGACACCATTCCTCTGAACCAGAAGATAGAAAGTGTTGGTGACTTGAATCTCATATGATTGATTTTATGAGAATAGGATTATTCATTGAAAAGCGTTTTCACCCTGGCCGATGTGGCTGGGTGGGAGCTTTGTCCCGTACACCAAAAGGCGGCAGGTTTGATCCCTGGTCAGGGTACATATGGGAGGCAGCTGATCGATGTTTCTCTCCTTTCCTCTCTCAAATCATTTTTATAAAGGCACTTTAATTGTAAAGTTTTGTCTACTGACAAGTGGTGGAAGATGGTATTTAGTATTCTTACTCAGGAACCCTAAAATTGCTGCTCTGGGCCATGGAAGGGTTCTAGGAAAGGAGGTGAGAGATGGCAGTGCTGAGAGGACTAGTCTTCCTTTCCGGAGCCTGAGGTCCCTGGCTTCCAACCCTTTTTCTCTTGGGAGCACAGGAGGGTTTAGCACTAGGTGAGGCCTGAACTGAAAATCATCTCTGCATTTTTCTTCTCTTTTTGTGTTTCCTGTTCATCTGGTGACCTGGTGTCCACAGGGGAAGGTAAGTTGATGATGCATCCTTGTTTCCATGGGGTCTTGCAGCTCATCTAGTACCTGCCTTCTCCCCACCACCTACCCTTTCTCACACCCCCTTAAACAGGAAGGAGGGTGGTTCCTGTGACCTTGAAGGGAGTGGTCATGGTGCTGTTCCTCTCATGTTCATGTCTCCTTCATCCATCTTTCCACAGTGACAGCCTCCTCAAGACTAAGAAATGAGCCTGCTGACCAAGAACTCCACCCCCAGAGAAGTGGATCTGTTTCTGCCTGGTGTTTGAGGAGCCAACTTGGGGTCCAGCACCCCCCCACCCTGCCCCCAGTATCATGTGATGGTCCCCTCTGTATCTGTCCTCCCAGCCCTTCTCAGATGAAGACTGACCCATTGTCAGGGGAACGACTTTCCTCCTCCCTGTGTTGGCAGGGGTTGTTGGGACAGTGTGTGCTTTCTCAGTGATTTCCTGCAGTGTTGGCTCCTCTCAAGGTTGGGAGGCAATAACCACCATCCCAGGAATTCTCAATAAATTTTTATTACTTAAGCAGAAGTCAAGGATTCGCGTGCCTCCCTGGGTTCCTGCGCACTCTCACATAACACTCCTGTCTTTGTCTTTGCCGGCAGGGGGCGTACAGGCTCTGGTCAGGGCAGGTCGGGACTAGCAGGCCTGGGCCCTGCTCGCCCTGGAAGTCCCGGTCAGAAAATAGGACCCACGCTGGAAACCAGGCCCAGCTGCACTTCCTACCACCCCCCTCCATTTCTACCACCTCACCCCATTTATTTACCAACATCTACATTTTTTTTTTTAAGACTAGCAGCTGTGGCTTTGCTGAGCTAGACCAAAAATATGATGACCCCAACAAGAGCTGCTTCCTTGGTAACAGGGTTCCATGCAACTGTAGGGGAGACCACTCGTGCCTATCAGGGCCTTATGTGCTCAAAGGGCCCTAGCTGGTTTGGCTCAGTGGATAGAGCACAGGCCTGCAGACTGAGGGTCCGGGGTTCGATTCTGGTCAGAGGCACGAACCTGGGTGCCAGGCTCCTCCCTGGTCGGGGCACGTGCATGAGGCAACCAATCGATGTGTTTCTCTCACATCAATACTTCTGTCTCTCCCTCTCCCACTCTCTCTCTCCCTCTCCCACTCTCTAAAAATCAATGGGAAAATATCCTCAGGTGAGGATAAGAAAAAACGGCCCCGTGGGTCGTGTTTCCTGCTGTGAGCTATTCTGCCAATTTCACAATCACCAGGTGTGAGGAACCTATGTGAAACGGCTCTGCCTGCAGAGGTGAGTTCACTCCCACAGCTCCGGGCCCCCAACGGAACCATCCCTACATGATAGGCCTCATCTTCCCAACACGGCTCCCGGAATCTCAACCACCAGAGAAATGAAGCCACTGCTGTTCCTGGTGCCATATAGTCCAACCCCCCTCCCTGTCCCTGTAGGGAGACAGCACTGGGGACAAACGCATGTGCAGGAATTACAAAGCCTGATAGGGGAGGAGGGGAGGGACTGGGCTCATCTTCAGCTTCTTAGATTTTTTTTAAGCAGGAGATTGATTTTCCCTGCTCTGCAGGTTGAATGTCATGAAAGAGGCAGGGAGGGAAGCCGACGTGGCAGCCCACGCCTCCGGAGCTGGGAGCCTAAGATGAGATCAACAGTTAGACAAAAAAGGGTGGAGTAACCTGAATCGGTCTGCCACAAGTCCCATCCACACTTTATTTCGTTCGTGCTTCCAAGGCGGGAAGAGCATGGAGGTGTCTGGAGAGCAAGCGTGTTTTCAAGTTCTGGGGCAGCCATTTTGTCTCCTCCCCATTGTTCCCCTTTTCTTATGACTTACACCCCCAACCAGAAGGGTAAAGGTCAAAGGTGGTTGGTCAGGAGGCCTCCAAGGTCTTCAGGGCTCCCTGAAGGTCACTGCCGAGGGAACCAGCCCGGGGGCCATCTTTACCAGACAGTGTTAGGAGCTTCGAGATTAGACCATCCAACACTGTACTGGAAGATGGGCCCAGAGCCGGCAACACGCAGCTCCAGGCTAGAGCTGACCAGTTGCTACAGGGACCCTGGCCGCAGGCCAGGTGAGGCCTCTTGAGAGTGCATGAGCCAATCCCAAGCTCATGGTGGGCTGTGGGTTCTGGATACACCAGATGACAAATCACTCCGGGTTGGGGGAGGGGCTCAGAACCATTGTGTCCAGTGGGAAACTCGCCAACCAAGAGTCACTTTGTTTGCAGCACCCTCCACTCCAAACGAAGGGGACTCCAGGGTGTCGGGGGAGAGTCAGCAGTGGGGAGCTACAGCCTGCCGGGGCCTGGGGTAAAGGATGGTCGCTGACACAGGGACGGGGGCCTCCATCATTACCCGGCAGTATTAGAGACTCCCAACCAGCACCCAAACACTGCTGGGTAAGACGGGGGCCCCCACCCAGCCGGCCCACCTCCTGTTCAGGCAGTCTGAGACCCAGGCTCCCTCTGGAGAGGCTGCAGAACCCTAGCTCCCTTCCCCCCACCACCACCCGCGTCCCTGGGGACACTTCCGGGTGAGCCCTGCAGCCTGCCCCCAGCTCCACCCGGAACTGTTGATCCACTGCGGCCCAGGCAAAGCTTCAGCAGCCCCCCACCCACCTGTCTTCGGCCTCCGAGCCCCTTCCCCGCCCCCACCCACATAGCCTGTCCCTGTCCCCACAGACCAATCCATGGCCTTCATGGGCCCTCTGCAGTCCCCAGCTCAGCCCCAGGGCTCCTCTCCCAGGGCCTTTACCTGTCACCAGGCCACCTGACCCCCAGAGAGTGAGTGCTGAGGAGGGGAAGGGGAGTCAGGCCCAGGATTCAACCGCCGTCCTGGCCTCCACTCTTCCTTCTTCCTTCTCCACCGGCAGGCAGCGCAGGCTCCTCACCTGGGCCCCGCCTGCCGCCCCTGCGTACAGGTGTGTCCTCCTGCCATAGGCTGCCCCCCCACTGCCTTAACCCCTTGCCTCCCAGCGCCAGCCCTAGGAGCCTCCTCTGAGTTCTACCACCCCACTAACCCTCCCACCCTTTTCTATCTGTGTCTGCTCTCCTACCAGCCACCTCTGCCCCCAGGCCTAGACCAGGCAGACTGATCTGTCTCCAGAGGGGGAAAGGGAGGGGCTTTGGGGCCCCTTTGCCTACCTCCTTAGGCTCTCTCCTCAGTTACTCTTGCCCTCCCCATGGCCAGACCTGGAGGGCCGGAGATCCCTGAGGTCAGCCATGGGTTCGCTTGGTAGGGGTGGGTTGTGCCCAGGCCCACTGCCCCACCTGTGCTGGGTATCCCTGCCTGTGGAGGGCAGACAGGTCTCAGCATGGCGTCTCCCTGTCCTCAGCCCTAGCGTTGGGGTACCCGCCTCTGCTGAGAGGTCCGAGCTGGCCACAGGCATCAGTTCTGACCTGGACAATTAAAGGACTAAGCTGCTCTCCTTCAGCCCTCACCAGCTCAGCCCCTGCAGTTGTCCTTCAGGGAGGAGGGACTGGGGACCTAACAAAGTCCCAGAGCCGAGCCGCTCCACTCCAGGACCCACCTCACCGCCCTGGGTCCAAGTCCCAGCCCATGGGCAGGTAGCCCACAAGCGGTTAGAGGGTGTGGGGCCTACCTTTCCTTTGTGCAGCTGTAGCTGGGAAAGAAAGGGAGTTGCTGGGAGAGGGGCCTTGAGGCCCACAGGTGCACAGGTGATGGCCCCACCCCCACCCCCACCCCCTGGAGAGCATTAGCTCCAGGGAGCTATTGTGTTGCCCAATCTGATCCCTCTCACCCGCCCCCCTTCTCTGGCTCCCTCCCTCCTGCCTTTGTTTTGTTTGCATCCTTCTGTACTTCCCATTTGTCTGTGGGCTGTCTCTGGGTCTGTCTCCCCTACCACCCTCCTAAGTTCCACAAGGACAGGCGCTGTCTTGTTCATCATCGCACCCCCAGCACGACTCCAGTGCCGGCGGCACAGTGGACACTCAAAAAAGAAAGTATATGCGGAATGAAGGACAGTGGAGCCAACATCGCATCCAGTGCCTACACCTGAGCCTGCCCCGCAGGGGGGACTCTCACAGGCTTAACGCCCCAGGAGTTAAGATAAAGCCATAACAAAAGAAGGAATCGCTGGCAGCCCACTCTGGACACAGGGAAAGGAAGAGAGGACAAAAATAAAATGAATCAGGAGCACAAGGGCCGCAGCGGCCCTGGGGGGGGGGGGGGGGGGGAACCGGGAGCCCAGAGAAGGGAGGGGAAACCAGGGCGGTCCTGGTCCTGAGCTTCCTGGCCTCTATGTATTTTCTTAGCTCTTGGACCTCAAAGTCAGCACCAGAAGTATGTGGTTGCCACCACCCCCCTCAGGTGACTTCAGCTGCATCTCCAGGCGTGTGGGTTCTGGGACGACGTGACAGCCTGAGGTTAAAGCTTAGCTTCACTGCTCAATAGTGACCTTGAGCAAGTTATTAATCTACCTGTGCCTCAGTTTCCCCCACTGTAAAATGGGAATGATAGATACCCAGACTGAATTAAAACATGCAGGTTTTTTTTAATGTTTTTATTGATGCTTTTTAGAGAGAATGGAAGGGAGAGGGAGAGAAAGAGAGAGAGAAACATGGTTCAGTTGCCTCCTGTATGCACTCTGACCGGGGATCAAACCTGAAACCTGGGTAAGTGCCCTGACAAGGTGACCTTTCGCTGCACAGGATGATGCTCAACCAACTGAGCCACACCAGCCAGGGACTACATGTAGTCTTTTAAACAGTGCCTGACAGCACGGAGCATCAATCTTACTTCCTGGCATCTGTGGTCAGTTTGGCTCAAATAAACTCTTATGTAAAACAAATAAATAAAAGTAAACAATGCCGCCCTGGCCGGTTTGACCCACTGGACAGAGCATCGGCCTGCGGACCAAAGAGTCCCGGGTTCGATCCCGGTCAAGGGCACGTACCTCGGTTGCAGGCTCCTCCCCGGCCCGGGCCGTGGTCGGGGAATGTGCAGAAGGCAACCATTCGATGTGTTTCTTTCACATCGATATTTCTGTCTTTTCCTCTCTCTTACACTCTCCCTAAAAATCAATGAAAAAATATCCTTGGGTGAGGATTTAAAAAAAAAAAGAGTGCCTGACACATGGCAAGCGTGTCACAATTATTGTTGCCCTTGCAATCATCATGCCTTATCTCAATGATCTTCACAGCCAGCCTGTTAGGGTCATCCTCCACTTTCCAGGAAAGAGACTGGGGAACCTGGGCCACGGTCACACTCCTGGTGTGTTAAGCAGAGCCCAGAACCAGGTCTGTCTGACTGTAAAGGTGGAGCTTTCACACACACACACATCTCTCCCTGGCCACCTCCCTCTCCGCCCCCTCCTGCCCTTGCCACCAGGCAGCATAGTTAGAGACCAAACACAGTTTTCCTAGGGGCTTTATTTACAGTGTAGAAGGGTCTGGCCCGACTGGAGCCTTGCTGGGCTATTTACAGGGTCTGGGCGAGGGAGGTGGTAACACGACCATTTAAATTACAATGGAGTTGGGCGGGCAGCTCCCAGGTTCAGGCTGCTGACATTCTCTGGAGGCTTCTCTAAGGGAACAGGGCTGAGGCTGCAGAGAGAAGGGAGTAAGGGAGTTAAGGGGGTGGCTGGAACCTGAGGAGAGGGAACAAGAGCAGGTCTGGGACGGCTGAGCCTGTCATCCATCCAGGGTGAGCACCAGATCCAGAGGACAGTGGGGCAGGTTAGGGAAGAGCCCTGAGCAGAGGGGCCAGGGGACTCTGGGGACAGGGCAGCCCTGAGCAGATGGGCCAGGGAACCCTGGGGCAGGGCAGGGAAGAGCCCTGAGCAGAGGGGCCAGGGGACCCTGGAGACAGGGCAGCCCTGAGCAGAGGGGCCAGGGGACCCTGGGGACAGGGCAGCCCTGAGCAGAGGGGCCAGGGGACCCTGGGGACAGGGCAGCCCTGAGCAGAGGGGCCAGGGGACCCTGGGGACAGGGCAGCCCTGAGCAGAGGGGCCAGGGGACCCTGGGGACAGGGCAGCCCTGAGCAGAGGGGCCAGGGGACCCTGGGGACAGGGCAGCCCTGAGCAGAGGGGCCAGGGGACCCTGGGGCAGGACAGGGAAGAGCCCTGAGCAGAGGGGCCATACCATGGCCACCTCAGGATGGTGCCCAGCTCACTTCTTCTTGAGGGAGCCCTTGCTCTTGTCCTTGTCTGCTGACCGCTGCTTCTTCACCTTGTCCTCCTTCTTGCTCTTACTGTGCAGATTCTCATACACATCCTCCTTGTGCCTGCAGTAGGGTAGGCAAGTGTGGGCAGTTGGCGCAGGTCAGGAGACAGTGCAAGGTTACTCAGCACCAGCAGCTGCCTCTGGTCCCTCTACCTCACAGCCAAGTAAACTGAGGCCAGGAAAGTGAGGAAACCTGGTCACTGTCCTTACACTAGACTGGGAGCTCCTTGGGGCAGAGGCTGCATCTCATACACTAGTACACTACCCGCACCTAGCACAGGCCCCACGCAGAGCGCACGCAGGAAACACGAAGCACGGGTAGTAAAAAGCAAGCTTGAACTTGAACCCAGGTCTCCTCAACAGCAGCACTTGTGCTCTCTGGAAAGGGGGGATCAAGCTGGGGAGGAGACACATGAGGATGCTGGGAGATGGCAGGCAGGCAGGAAGGGGTCACTCACTTGGAGGAGGTTCGAAAGGCCTGGGCATGGGTGTTCTTCATGGCTGGGGGGTAGGAGATGTTCCCATACTCAGACTCCTGGCCCTTCTGGGACTGTAGGCAGAAGTGTGGTGGGAGGGCAGTGGTCTCAGCAGGACCAGGTGATGCCCAGGGCCCTTCCCCCCCCCCCCCCCCAGACCCTGCTGGGCACGCACCTGCATGACCTCTAGCTTCTTCTTGGTGGTTTCAATGAACTGGGCGATGGCCACGTAGATGAACTTGTACTGTGCCTCCGTCTGCACCATGCCTGAGCGCTGGGCCCGCACCATCTGGATCGTCTTCTGGATGTCAATGTCACAGTCCAGGCCTGAGCAGGGATGGCGGTTGAACCTCAGGCCCAGGTGGAGACGGACACCAAAGAACTGCTCACCCACCCAACCCCCTGTGTTCCCCGTGGCAGCCTCACCTTTGGTGGTGATGCTCTCCATGAGCATGTCAATGACGATGATGGTGCCCGTGCGGCCGATGCCCGCACTGGGGAGAGAAGGGGCGCCATCAGAGACCAGGGCCACACACCCCCAGGAAAGGGCCCAGAGCTCAGTGTCAGCCATCCCTCTCTTCCCACTTCTTCCACCCCCTGCCTTGACTCATTTCTGGCCAGTGGCTGCTGCCCACCCCAGAAGATCCAAGATCCCCAGTCCCACCACCGTCCTGCCCACTGCCCTGACCTTCTCCCAAACCCTTGGCCTGAGTGAGGCCTTCCCCTTCTCCCTTCAAAGGTTATATTTGGAGCTCCTTTCTGCAGGGCTTCATTTCCCTTTTTCTTCAGAGCTGATGGCAGGAAAAGAGCAGCCCTCAGACAGTGGGGTGCAGGGCGCATAGGAGACATGGAGGAGCAATGCAGCAGGAAGCTCCCTTCCCACCCCCTGCCCCCCGCCTTCTGCCTCCACCCTTGGGCAAACAGGGCCTGAGAACCTCAGGGCCCCGCATGTCCCTCAGTCCTGCCCCTTCACTGGGCCTGTCAGGCTGGTGCCCCGAGTCTCACTAATTTCAAACCCAGATTGTCAAAAAATAAACCCCCTTCACCCACTTCCTTCCTGTACCGTCTAAATAAAGACCATGGGGATTTCAAGAATGGGAGGAGGGGGGCAGGCAGCGAGAGGGTCATTCCTGGTGATGGATGCAGAGCAGCCCCTGGAAGCAGAGCATGGGGAGGAGGGGTGGGATGGGCACTTCCAGATCCAGGCCTACCAGCCCTGCCCAGGAAATGCAGCTGCAGGCGGGCAGGAGTCAGGCCCTCAGGCCCGGCTCACAGGAAGCCGGGAGAGAGCACAGAGCAGGCTTCTACTCCCTAGATCCAGACAGCTCCCATTTCTTGAGTGTTTACTATATTCCGGACACAGTGATAGGTTCTCATTTAATCCTCACAACAGCCCACAGCCCTGTGAGATCCTGAGTTTACAGTTGAGAATCTGAGGGTCACAGAAGGGAAGCAATGTGTCCAAGGTCACCCAGCCAGTGCGTAGAGGAGCTGGAATTTAAACCAGCCACCCTGGACCGTGCCCGCTGGGCCAGGCTGGCTGGGTCAGCCTACCTGCAGGACTCTGCCCTCAGGCCTCCTCGCTGAACCCCCGCCTCCCCACAGGAATGGGTTCTCCTGATCATGAACATGAGGGTCTCCACTGGAGCTAGCGATGCGTGTGCCCCATCCCTACACACTCTGGAGCCAAGTTGTGGGCACTGGCTGGGAAGGGGAGAGTGGGAGCAGCAATGAAGAAGCCCCCGCCCCGCCCCGCAGAGCTACAGGTGGAAAAAGAGAAGGGATAGGGAGCCACACTACCCCACATGGAGGGTGTTGGTGCCAAGAAGAAACGGGCTGAATGGGCCAATGCCAGAAAACCATGACGGGGACCGAGGGCTCTTGTGAGTGCCAGTCTAGGCTCTGCCCTGACCAGGGTGAGCCGCCAAGGGGCTGGACCTGTGTCTTCATCTGTCTTTGGCAGAGTGGGAGAAAATGGAACACCCAGGGGGCTCTGAGAAAGCCACCCCCGGGCACAGGGTCCGACAGTGGGGTTGGTGCAAGCTAAGTTCCACCCATGGATCTGCAGCCATCAGGGAACCCGGAAGAGGCTGGTTCACCCGTAAATTGCTTACAATAGTGCGTGGGCCTCAGCAGTACTTACCTGCCAGCTACTACTAATGTCTTTATCATCATTCTCACCTGCAGTGCACGATGATGGGCCCTGCGTGAGGCAGCCTTTCCTGCTGCTGATTGATCTGGTCCAGGAAGCTGAGGACGCCCCCAGGCTCACTTGGGACCCCATGGTCAGGCCAGCTCAGGTACTGGTAGTGCCAGATGTCCCGCACCAGGTTCTCCTGGACCCAGTACATGGAGTCAGTGCCCCCTGCTCCCGTCCATGGCTCCATCCCCCTCCCAACCAGACAAGGAGGGCCCAAGAGTGGGGGACACTCACATTGTCCAGTGGGGAGATCTGTAAGGTGCGGAGTTTGTACTCAGATGTGTCATGTTCCCCACAGTTGGTCACCATGTAGGATCCATACACACGCTGAGTGCCCACCTCTGGCCAATATGGGACACATTTGTTCTAGAAGGGAAGGCGGAAGTAGAGCATGAGGTGCGGAAGCAAGCATGACACAAGGTGCTCTCGGCCCTGCTCTAGGTCCTGAGAGCTGGGGACAGCCCAGTCAACATCGCTTAGAGGAATGGATGGACTGGCCAAGAGTTAGAGCCTTAGGGTCCAGCGCTGAGTCCTGCCCAGCCACCGGACAAGTCCTTCAGTACACATCCGCTGTGCAAGCAAGGCAGGCGCTACAAATACGACGCAGTCTGCACCTCGGGGCCTCCGGGAGCTCACAGAGACAGGTGGACGGGAAAACACGGAGCAAGGTGGAGGGCGAGCCTAGTTCTCCTCTATGTTAAGGAGGAAATCAGAAACGGCTTCACAGAGGAGGCAGCGTTTGGACTGGGTCTTCACACGTGAGGAGTCTGTCAGGCAGAGATAGCGTGGAGAGAGGAAGTTGCTTCCTAGCAGCCAATGGGCTTGTGCAAAGGCACAGAAACCTGAAAGGGCCTGGCCCATTGGAGGCAGTGGGTGTCAGGGAGAAGCCACTAGGCCCTGACTGTCAGGTCATAGAGTGTGACTATCCTGAAGGCAACAGTTCACAATTTGGACAGGATCACTTTGGCTCCAGTACAGAGGTTCTGTGCAGGTGAGAGGGAGGGGCTGATTCCAGAGAGATTTATGAGGCAGAGGCGGGGGCAAGAGGGGGAGGGGCAGGCGGAATATTTGCTTCTGGACACTTTTAGGCAGAAGGCCCTTTCCAAACCTGTGTCTGGCCCGGCCAGCATGGCTAAGTGGTTGAGCTTCAACCTATGAGCCAGGAGGTCATGGTTCAAATCCCAGTCAGGGCACATGTCTGGGTTGCAGGCTCCATCCCCAGTGGAGGCGTGCAGGAGGCAGCCAATCACTCTCATCATTGTTGTTTCTATATCTCTCTCTCCCTCTTTCATCCTCTCTGAAATCAATAAAAATATTTTTTAAAAACAAATAAATAAAACCTGTGTCTGGTGGTCAGGAGGGCCCAAGGCTGGAAGCAGAGATCTGGGGCGTCAGGGTGCACCCACGACTTTGTCTCTGTGCCTCAGTTTCCCAACAAGGGTTGGACCCTTGCCCTCTGAGGTGCCTTTCTGCCCTGGCATTCTTTGGTTTAATGGTGGTGGACAACGAGTACCAGGGAGGGGATGTGGGGACCAGGGGATGGCGAGGGGTTCGGCCCTACCCGGCCTTTCTCCACTTCTCGGGTGGTCATGACGATGACACGGGAGTTCTCCTGCCACGTCATCTGCCAGAAGTCGTTGACGGTGGCGTCCAGGCAGCCCTGGCTGGCGATGTAGGTCTTAGAGTTCTCATCAGGGCCTAGCAGCTGGTTCTGGATGCGAGGACAGAGAGACACACACCGGGACCGTCAGCCTCTTGGCCAGGGACATGCCCTTCGTCCCCACCACCCTCACCCACATGAGTCGTCAGCTTTGGACAGGATCACTTTGGCTCCAGTACAGAGGTTCTGTGCAGGTGAACAGCTTTGGCTTTGCCCATGTGTCTCTGGACCTGGTCCCTCCCTGAGATGGGGAATTCCCAGGCCTAGCCTCTCCTCCCGTATGACTGGTGGGCCACACAGACCTTGATGTAGTTGGCGTTGATGTAGTCGGACCCAGGGATGTTACTGTCACGTCCCTGCAGGATCACTCGGCTGTGGTCAACTGAGAGTGAGCAGAGAGGAAGCAAGAAGGGTCTGGGTCAGCAGGAACTCACCAGTCCCTGCATCAGACCCTTCCTAAGCTCACAGGCCATTCTTGTCTGAGAAGCCATGAGGCTCTCAGAGCACTGAGAGTGGTCAGGGCAGCGGCATGCGTGGGAGTGGAGGTTTCAAAGGAAGGAGAGTGGAGAGGGTGGTGGGTGTGGGAGGCTCAGGAGGATTAGAG
Source organism: Corynorhinus townsendii (assembly GCA_026230045.1). NCBI lineage: Eukaryota > Metazoa > Chordata > Mammalia > Chiroptera > Vespertilionidae > Corynorhinus > Corynorhinus townsendii. Next base: position 197,915,140 of record JAPDVU010000003.1, read on the forward strand.
GCTTTTTGAAGGAGGGGAGGTTCTGTTGTGTGGGTGGGAGGTGGGTCCTCCCTGAGTTGGGGCAGGGGCCCTAGGAGATGGGGGAGGTTGGCTAAGGGAAGGAGAATCTCCTGGGTGGATGCTGCTTGGGAGGGGGAAGGATGGAGGCCATGGAGGGGGAGTGGAGGCCATGGGGGGGTGAAGGCCATGGGGGGAGGGGGAGGGATGGAGGCCATGGAGAGGTGAAGGCATTGGGGGAAGGGGAGGGGTGGAAGCCATCGGGGTGCTCACATGGGAGAATGTTCTTGTAACGGTTCTTGCTCTTGTTTTCTGGCCGCTGCCCTTCCAGCCGCTCGTGCAGGTTCTTCACCTCCTGCTTCTGCAGACTCTGAGGGGAGAGAAGGGCAATGGAGTGCCAGCCCCAAGAGGGGCATCCATGGCGGAAGATAGCAGGGGGCAGATCAGTATCAGGTATGGAGAGAGAGAGTGGGGTCTGCCTGGCACCCCATGCTGGTCACCCTCATGGTCCCCATATTGTACCTCAAACTCCTCCCAGAATCCAGCCTTGGCTGTGTTCTCCGACTGCTGCTTCTTGTTCAGTTCCAAGACCCGGTTCTCAATGTCAGCCGCATTCACCCGTGTGGCGTAGTATGGCTGGGGTGGATGAGGGCGAGAAGTCAGTGACTTCCAGATCTCAGAAGCTAGGGAGGCTGCAGATTGCACGGCGGGGGAGGGGGGGCGGGGGGGAGGGGGACCGTGCCCACGCCTCACCTGCCGCAGGTAGACAAAGGCGCCTGAGGCCTCCTCAATCCCTGTCTTCTTGAAATGTTCCACCAGGTCCGTGAGGCTGTCGAAGGTCTCTGAACCACCCACTGTGTAGCGTCCACCCTGAGGGATACCAAGTCAGGCCACCCCACAGGCCCAAGTCTCCCTCTCTCCCTCTACCCCCAGCCTTGGCCGGAAGCCTGGCTGACTCTCCCCGCCGCCCACGCTGTGAGCACAGATGGGAGCCCCAGCAAGATGCTCCCCCTCTGCAGGCTGCCTTACCTCACACATGACCTTGATATGGGTGACTCTGAGCGGGGAGCCCGGGCCAGCTTTGGGCTGGTCGTTGAGCACGGACAGCACAAAATCTCCTGGCTGGCTGAGACTCTCACGCACAAGAAATGTCCAGGGCTCACCCTTGGCCTGCAGCAGTGTCTCCGCCTGCCCCCCAGACATGTGGCCATGGTACCACCTAGAAAAGGCAGCATCGGGGAAGATGAGTCCTGGGCCAAGGGGCAGTCACTGAGCAGAAAGGCTCACAGGGAGGGACAGGGAAACAGTATCTGTGATGTGCCAGGCACTGTGCTAGATGCTTCCAAACCCACCACCATATTTAGGTCTGTTACTCACAAAACACAAAGAGGCAGGTACCATCCCCATTTTACAGATAAGGAAACTGAGGTTGTCGATTGCACACTGGCCCAAGGCCCTTGCTGATAAGAAGCAAACCTCAGGAGTGCTCATCAGGTCCACCTCTGGAAGTTTAAGACAAAGGCAGAAAGGCAGGCCCTATCCAGAATATTTGGAGGGGAGAAACCCAGGAAGGGTCTCCATGAAAGACGGGGGTAGGCTAGGGAAAGAGGACAGCAACCAAGAGGAATGCAGACAAAGGTCAAACCACAGAGAGCCATGATGGGAGAGACGGAAGTCACCAGGGAGGCCTGATGGAAAGAACTCCTCCAGGGAGACAGGAAAGATGGACAACCAGCTGGGGAGAGTGGTTAGGGGGCTCTGAGGTGCCCAGGATGATGCCATCAAAGAGGAGGCTGAGGTTCAGAGGGGCTCAAAGGGGCAGAAAGCAGAACTAGGACCTTTCCCCGAAGCACACCCCCTTCCCAGGAGGAAACTGTAGCCCCACAATGCCCAGCCCCACAGGAAACCACGTGATGGAAAAAACACAAAACTCCTTCTGGGGAGAGAGTGAGAAGTGAGGTTGTGAGGTTTCCTCAGCCCAGGGACCTCGGGAGGGGGGGCATTTTCCAACCGCAAGGATGGGGGGTGGGGAAGAGGGCATCTCACTCCAGCCTAGAGACGACCACAGCTCAAAGGCCTTCAGAGTCTCCTGGCCTATCCAGGAACCCTCTGGGCCTCCCCATCCTGCTCCTCAGGGACAGGCCAGGGCCCCAGGGCAATGCAAAGGGGGCTAACCTGCTTCCCCCAGGCCCCAGGATGAGGAAGTTTCCATGCAAATGTCAGGCTGACCACAGGCACAGAGCTAGCCATCAAGGGGACAAATGCAAATTCCTGTAGAGGGGAGGGGCAGCAGCAGTCGCTGCAGGGACACAGAGGTCTGGAGAAAGCCTCCCACACACACTTCCAAGGTCAGGGGTGAGCCTAGAGTGTCCAGGCGTAGGTAACCAAAAGGGCCTCTTAGAGTCAGCTTCCCTGGTCTTGACCACCCCTTGCCCCAGCTCTATTCTCCTTCTGTTTCTCCTAAGTGATGTGAACCCAGGCCTCAGCCTCCTCCCCAGGGGGTCTGCTCAGCCCCTCTGTCCCTCTCCCAGCTCAGTACCGAACCTGCTGCTTCTCTATGGTCTGGTAACCCCATTCTACTACTGCAAGAGCCTGGCTGTGGGCAAGGGCCGAAAGAGGACATGAGTTCAGCGGGTCTGGGTGACAAATCCCCAGGCATGTTACCGATGGGACCTAGGAAAAGGGTGAGAAAGTACGAGGTCATCAGTGCTGAGGCTTCACTCCTAGAAGGCATGGCTTCAAAAGAAGTGATCAATGGCTTCATGTGGACTGGAGAGAGTCATGGTGGGGCATGGGGCCTTCACCTCACCTCATCCACTTCTAAGTCTTAATCAATCACTTGAACAAAAATACTGATGCAAGGTGGGAGGCATGCATCTCAGAAGAACTGAAAATGGACAGAATCAAGGTTCAGAGTCATGTCAACAATCAATACACAAACACAGTACAAGGGCAAATTGGCTTGGCCACAGGAGTATGGGGGGGAAAACACCCTTCGCCTTAACAGGAGCTGTCATTGAGATGTGGCTGCTAAAATGAACCTCTGATAATGAGTGTTCAGGTGCCCCCACGTCCCACCCAAGCTTTAGGGAGACCACCTAGAGAATGGCCAGGCCAGCTCTGCGGCCACAGCTTTGGAGCCAAAGGGATGGAAGGGAAATGGCTTGAGTATTACCCTGGGCCCAGTCCTGGGCCCTTACACTTGTGGCCACATCACACAGTGATGCCCTACCAGCCCCAAGAGGCAGACCCATTCCCACTGGTCTGCTGAGAGAAGGCGTTAAGTGTCCTCATAGACCTTTATCCCTCCTTCTCCACCTCTCACTGTATTAATCTGTCCAGAAGGAGGGAATAGTTACAGGAAGTCAGATTCAGCTCCATAGAAGGAAGAAGAGCTCTCTAACAACAAAGCTGGCCACAAGGAGTGGACTCTCTGTCACCAGAGTGGCCTGGGTTGCCAGTCGACAGGGACCCTGAAGGGTGAGGTGACCTCTTGCTTCCTCAGTGGTAGATGGAAAGGGGTAAGAGGTTAATCCCCTGAGACACAGCCGTAGGGTCACATGGAAGAAAGAGGGCCACAGAGCCCTGGCAGGGAGCCGGGATAGGGAAGACACTGCCAGCTAGGGGCGGAAGCAAAGCCCCTCACCTCTCACTGGTAGGGTCAGAGCAGTTAAGCGGGTACTTGAGGTGGATGATGGTGCCATCACGGTCCTGTAAGACGCCGTGCTGCTGCGTGTAGTACTCCACCAGCTCCGTCAGTGTTGCAAACTTCTCCCCTCCATACAGGTCGTAGAAATCCCCTGAGTTCTGAATCCGAATATGGGTCACCTGATCCCCGACCCTGCAGGACACCAGGCGGTAAGGCCAGTGGGTGCAGGAGGAGAGGTGGGGACAGGTGGGGGATAGACTGAGGTCCTAAGAATGGGACACACACAGGATGGGGTGGACACCGACAGGGACAGGGACATGCTGGGCTGGGGGCTGGGAGTGGGCACTACCATGAGGGAATCAGGAATGAACTGCCGAAATACTGTTCCTGGGTGGAGTTGAGGGCCACCTACCTGACAGAAAGGGAGAAGTCACCCTGGTTCTTGCGACTAGGCCGAGCCAGGAAACTCCCATGGACACCTCGGCCCTTGAGCAGGGTCTCTGCATCCAGCCCACTGAGGTCTCGGTGAAACCACCTGGGAGGTCCAGGAGGGCAGTGAGGAGAGGTCGCATGGGCTCCGGGGCTCCCATGCCTCCTGCCTACCGTGGGTCCCAGGCCCTTACCTCACCATCCTGGGAGCTCCCCAAGAGGAAGCGGGTGCAGGGAACTAGGTAGTGCTGGGGAGTCCGGGCAAGCGGAGACCGCTAGGGCTAAGGCTCAAATGTGGCCCTCAGCACCGAGGCCGCCTCGCCACCCCTGCAGTCCTGGTTCTGGGGCTGCCACTCCAATGGCCTAGGGCTGCCGACAGGGCGGGGACAGGAAGGGGCGAGGCCCCATTGGGGGAACTCACTGTACTTCTCATTTTAGCAGAGACGGTGGCAGTGGGGGTGGGGTTAGGGCCCACTTTCCACATGTCTGCCATCAAAGGCCTTCGGAGCATGGCATTCCACAAATAAGGACACATGTACGCCTTGCACCCTCCCAGAGAAGATCATGCTTCATACATATGAACCCACAGTCACACGCCATCTCTTCCTCCTCCCAGCTGCTTCCACACTGCCTTCCCTGGTCTGAGCTAATAATAATGGTCACGGTGATCACTGCCATGTCATGGAATCATGCCGTGTGCCAGGCATTGTGCTATAAGGTCCTTTAAGACCCTCGCCTGATTTACTCCTCACAATAGCCCTGTGAAGCAGGTACTGTGTTTATGCCCATTTTACAGACAAGGGACCTGAGGCTCAGGGAGTGTAGGGAATTTGTAGCGGGAAGGGGCGAGTCCCCAACAGCGAAGACCTGCAGATGCTTCCGAAGGAGGGTGCCCTCGCCTTTCCAGCATACCCATCTGCAGAGGTGCCACTGGGCAGAGGGGTGGATAGAATGGCCCCTGTGAAACTTGCACCTTTTCTACTTCTTGCCCCAGGCCTTTGCCGCCTACCCTGCCCTAACCATGTAGTTGAAGCCCAGGAACAGAATGCAGGGAGAGAGGGAGTGGGAGTCAAGGAGGCAGGTAGGGACGGAGTTGACAGGCCCCTTTGGTCCAACCACCCCCTGTCTGTGCCATAGCTTCTTGCCAAGTGGGTCTGGTCTCAATCAGCCAGAGCTTAGGACTCTGACTGAGGCCTGTCTGGGGTCAAGGTCCCTGCCACGGCTGATATTCTCAGGGCCGGCCGACCTTGAGAGGCCCTAAACACTAAAAGTGTATGATGCTCTCTGTCTGTGATTCCACACAAACACCACCCAACCAAAGTGAGAGGAAAGAAGCCTAACGAAGAACAGACAAGAAACTCATATTGGTGGCTTCCCCTAGAGGGCAGTCTGGGTGGCTGGAGGGAAGGGCTGGAGGGACGTTGACTTCTCCCTTATACCTTTTAGAAAGTTGTAGCATGGGCATATGTTACCTTCATAAAAGTAAACTGACTGGGAGGTAGCAATTTCCAGGAAAGCTCTGGGCTGCTGGTAATGCTCTACATCTTGATCTGGGTGGTGTATACATGGGTGTGTGTTGATGTTCAACAGGCTGTATGCTTACAGACATGCACATTATGTGTGCCAACTTCAATTAAAAAATAAGGAAAAAATAACAAAGTGTTAAAGCCCAACAAAAGTCTGTTTTTCTATGATGACTACTATATCATTTTTTAAAATGGTCAATCCTCCCCCCCACCCAAAAAAAAAGGGCTTTTTTCCACCTCCTTCTGGTACCCTGGGGAACTTGCTTGGCCTGGTTATTGCATGGTCTGATGCTGACTACCTCTTTAGTCTTTTATTTATTTTTTAAAAATATATTTTATTGATTTTTTTACAGAGAGGAAGGGAGAGGGTTAGAGAGTTAGAAACATCGATGAGAGAGAAACATCAATCAGTTGTCTCCTGCACACTCCCTACTGGGGATGTGCCCGCAACCAAGGTACATGCCCTTGACTGGAATCGAACCTGGGACCCTTCAGTCCACAGGCTGATGCTCTATCCACTGAGCTAAACCAGCTAGGGCCCCCTTCAGTCTTTTAAAAAATGTTTTAAATTGATTTTTTTTTTTTTAAAGAAAGAGACAAGGAGAGAAAGAGAAACACTGATTTGTCATTCCACTTATTTATGCATTCATTGGTTGCTTGTTGTATGTGCCCTGTCTAGAAATCAAACCCACAATCTTGGCTTATAGGATGACGCTCTAACCAACTGAGCTCCCCAGCCGGTTCCCCTTCAGCCTTGGACAGCCACACTGAATGACCATGAACTCCCTCCCACAGCGAGGGCAGGAAGAGCGGCTTCTCAGTCTGCTCCGCCACAGGGGTCCACTACCAGTCTTGCTCACCTCCAAATGTTCAAAGCTTGGCACAATGCCTCGCACAGACTACGTGTCCCATCAACAAGCTCACCAAAACCTATGCAGGTACGTGGTCACAAGTCCAGTTCCTGGTCCTACACATATACCCTCCCTTGTCATATACAGACATGCACACACACACACACACACACACACACACACACACACAATCACCCACCTAAGCACACAGTCCCACTACATGCACCTCATCGCCCATGTCCGTCTACACACATACCTGGTTTGGTACAAATACCCACCTAGACACTCAAAGTTCCAGGTCCATGCTCAGCACTGAACACCCACTGTACCCCAGCCCCATACCACTCTCCTTCTAAACCCACTGGGTGGGAAGAAACTAGCTAGGCACCCAGGAATTCCTGACCCTTGGAAGAGGAAGGACTTTTTCTGGAAAGTGTCAAGCCAGAAGACAGACACTAAGATAAGATGTACAGTCTCTGCTGTCCCTTTAACAGGGAAATAAAGAATCACCTCCTTCCTTACCTTGGCATAAGCGCTCCAGTATCCTCAGAGCACTTGCACATACACAATCCCACCTGGGCCTCACACATCCTTCTGATGTAGAGATTTTTTCCCCCACTTTTTTAAGGAAGGAAAACAGGCTGAAGGAGGCTGAGAGTTACAAAATAAGTGCCTAGTGCTTCAGAAAACTATTCACTTGGGAAGCAGGAGATAAAGGTAGAGATAGAGATCAGTGGTGAAGGAGAAAGATAAGGGGTCTAAATAGCAAAGTGAAATGCCTAGAAAATTACTGAGCTTCCCCATTCCTCAGCACCTGGTAAAGAGAGATAGAAACATCAATGATGAGAGAGAATCATTCATCGGCTGCCTCCTGCACGCCCCACACTGGGGATTGAGCCTGCAACCCAGGCATGTGCCCTGACCGGAATTGAACTGTGACCTCCTGGTTCATAGGTCGACGCTCAACCACTGAGCCATGCCGGCCAGGCCATCATTGATGTTTCTATTTCTCTCCCCCTTCCTCTCTGAAATCAATAAAAAATATATATATATATATTTTTTAAATATTTTATTATTTTTCACAGAGAGGAAGGGAGAGGGATAGAGAGTTAGAAACATCGATGAGAGAGAGACATCGATCAGCTGCCTCCTGCACCCCCCCCCCCTCACTGGGGATGTGCCCGCAACCAAGGTACATGCCCTTGACCGGAATCGAACCTGGGACCCCTCAGTCCCCAGGCTGACGCTCTAACCACTGAGCCAAACCGGCTAGGGCAATAAAAAATATTTTTTTAAAAAAGCTGATACGTAGTAGGGTTTTAGTGCCGACAGCGTTTACATTACAAATTAACCCACATGCCAACCCTATTTATTAGGTCTTATTAACTCAATTTTAGAATAAAAAACAGGCTCAGAGGCATTAACTTCCCCAAGGTCACTAGCTCATGAGAAGGTGGACAGACCAAGGTTATTTGACACCAGAGCTTGTCCTTCCCTGCACAATGGCCACACTTCGACAGCAGACTTCAGTTGGGGGGCGGGTAGTGCTGGCATGGCCCTAGGGGGACACTGGAGGGCCAGTGCTCCCACAGAGGCAGCACCAAGGTGGCAGGCACAGGATCCACTGGAGCAGGGCTGCATGTGAGCAGAGCAGGGTGCCTGCTGCAAAGCTGCTCTAAGAGGCTGGGGCCTGTTGCAGAGTCTTACAAGGCCCGCTGAGGAACCAGGGAAGGAATCTACGCCAGGAGAGGCCTTTCCAACCAGCTGGTAAGAAAACAATCATGGTAGGAGCATGGACGGGATTATCCAGAAGACTCTCCATGGGGCTGACAGTGACAACTGTGTGCACTGGGGAAGGCAGCATAAATGGAAAGAGGGGGCGACCAACCTACCTACTCACCAACACTCCAAGCAGGTCTTCACTAGTACATGGTCACAAACTCCAACAGGCCTGCCGGGCCCTGCTTTCCTCCCCACCAGTTTACCCTGCTTTGGGCACTGTCCTTGTGTCATTGTTCCCACAGCAAGGCCTCTGCCTCACCATTCCCTCTGCCCAGGGTCTCTGACTCACTCATCCCCTCCTCAGGAAAACCCTCCCGGACCCCTCCAGCCAGTGAGGCCATCGGCAACCCAGTCACCTGCTAGTACATGAAGCCGTTTCTTTCGGAAATTATCCTATTAATTGGGTTCTTGGTGTAGTCTGTTGCCTCCCACTGAAATGAAACTCTATGAGGGTAGGAACCATGTCCGTCCTGTCCGATACAGTTATTGCCAGAACCTTAAAAAGTACCTCACCATGTATCTGTGTATGAATGATGCAGGGGAGGGGAAGTGAAGAGGAACTGAAAGAAAGTGGAGCAAAGACAAGCTTTCTCAGGTTTGCCTTTCAGACACGTTATGTTTCAGGTGATTGTGGGCTACCCAGGCGGAGAGGTCTAACTTAAGCAGACAGCAAAAGCAGGCGAACAGAGGATGGAGAGAGAAATGCAATGGTGAGAATCAATACACATGTCAGGGAAAAGTGTCAGAAAGCGGGGGTGAGTCCCCCCAGAAGCATGAATAAGCCTGGAGTTCCTCAAAACTTGAGGGTAGAGACAGGATGCAGAGAGCAGTGACAGATTGCACTCATGGTCATACACCTGTCAGAAGTGAGCATGAACCTTGCTCCTCCCTCCAAACAAACAGGAGACTTACCCATGGGACAGCATCTCCCCAGAGGGATGGGGGAGTCACAGGCAGAGAGCCACAAGGGGCAGGGCTGAGCCCAAGGCGCAGCAGCCCAGACCTGGTGAAGAAGAATGCTCTGAACTCAGCCACTTCCTCCTCGATGCTGTCCACCAGGCCAATGGTACCCGCAGGAACAAGCCCCTGCACTAATGATCCCCAGGAAAGGGACAGGTGAGGTAGGGCTGGCCTCCGACCACCCACCGCAGACTGCTTTTCCCTCCAGCACTACTCCTGCGTCAGGTCGAGAGTCCAGGGCGTGCCTGCCTGCCTGCCTGTCCAGGGCCTCCTTCCATTGGGAGGGGAGGAGCCACCTGGAGCTCCACCTGGAGCGTAAGCTGACAGGGCCGCAGGAGGGCGGGTGGGGGCAAGGACCAGGAAGTAACCCTGGCCAAGTGAACACCAGCCAATGAGGGAAGTTTTTGGTCTACAGCCTCCAAGAGGCCAGCAGAAAAGCCCTGGAAGCCCCATTCCTCACCAGAGGTGCTGCCTGTGCAGGCCCACCCACTCAGGGTGTTGAGGGGCTGGCCCACCCTCCGACCCTGCCTTGGAGCAGGGTTGGGCCCAGCAAGAGCAAAGGAAGGATCCAGACAGGGACATGAGCAACTGAAATGGCAGAGGGAATCCGGGGCCAGGAGGTGGGCTTGTCAGGTCACAAAAGAATGACGCTGAGAATAAATCACAGGCATGTTTATTATCCACTGGGACACCAAGATCTTCCTTTCCCAGGCAATGTCACAGGGGAGGTCAACTCTCAGGAGGCGGCTACGCTGCCACCTGAGGCAGGCCCGTGGGGTGGCAGTGTCATAGGCGGCAGGAACAGTGCCTTCAGCTTGCCCGACAGGCTGGCAATCTCAGGATCCTGGGCTTCGTAAGACTTGACCAAGCGGGCAAACTTCAGGACACCTGCAAGGGGGGGTCTGAGGTCAACCCACATCCCCAGGGAATGGAGGTGCTCAAGACAAAGAGAGGGTAGCTTGAGCATGAGTCACTCGCCAGGTAGCTGTCTGCAAAACAAGGCACATAAAAGGCCTCTGCCCTGGGGGTTTGGATCAACCACTTTCTGGTCTACACAGAGCACAACTAGATAGGATGCAGGAAATGGAAATATCCCGAAGCAGTGTGCTTCTCCCTATCAAATGAACAATTTTAGCAATTTAGTCACAGGAATCCAAAGTATGAACACCCAGAAAAGACCCCATATCTATAACCACAACACAGGAGGGCCATGGGGTAAGTGGCCTAAAAATCAGTCAACACCCTTGGGGAATACCATGATCTCGTTAAAGAAACTGAACTTCCAACCCTCAGAGAGTAGCCGAAACACCTTGGAGGGGCTGCAGAAGCTGCTATTATGCAGACTGAAAAAAACGGTATTCAGGTCCAGCTCTACTGTGACGACCCTCCGGCACTTAGTTTACTACAAGAATATGTTTCCTCATCTTAAAATGGAATAATAGTATAATTAATGGTAACTACAAAATGCACTTAGGACTTCACCTGGCACATTTCAGAGTAGATCCTAGGTTCTCAGTGACAATACTATTAGTCGGATTATGGCTGCCTCCGTGTGGCGAGAAGGGAGACGACAGCTCGAGGACACAATGAATCCAGCACCTTTCTCCCCGACTCCACCCCATCCCCTGCCGACCCACCTTCCCCGTCGCAGCTGAAGCCATAGGCCTTGATGACCTCCTGCTGAATCTGCGTGGCCACGGGCAGCACGAACTGCAGCATCTTGCCCATGTCGTTGCACGCGTTGTCCCGAGCCTCGTCCATGCGCACGGCGTTCTCGGGGGCCGAGAATGCCTGGATCACCTCGGCCAGGACCACTGTGTGGCGGATGCAACCCAGGGTGGCGTCCCGGGGTAGGCGTCGGAGCATGGCCAGCAGGCCCAGCCGACAGTGCAGGGAAGAGGACAGGGAATTAGTGGGCTGAAGCCGTAGTAACCCGATAAACACGGCCCCGAATCCCTCGCTCTAGGGCACCCCTCTCAGAGGAGGAAGGAGGATGGTACCCCGCGCCCCGTTTCCGACGGAGCAAGCACATCTCGCTGTTACCCTCCGCCGGCACCCTCCTCTGGCAGGCAGCCCCCCCGCGGGAACTAGGATACTATGCTGCTCACCCTTGGCCTGTTCGGCGCTCAGGGCCGCAGCCTGGACCGAGGCGGACGCCATAGTGCAACAGAAGTAGCACGTACGGCAAGACCAGGGAAATGTCCGGGAGGAGAGGGAGGTCTCCGAGACCGGTTCTCCAGGGTAGTGGGGGCGGGGGGAAGTGTCAGCCGCAGCCGGAAGTCCCTCGTGCGTCCCCCAGAGCACCCCACCGAACGCCCAATAGTTGAGAATATCAGGTGTGTGTGATGCTCTAACAATTAGCAAAAACAGCGCTCGCCCGGGTTTCAAGTTGTTCTATTGTTACAATGAACCTGCTTTTAGGGGAGGGCCTTCCGGTACGAGCCGGAAGACCTGCTGGACAAATTCAAAAAGAGCTGTAAGCACTACAGGGCGGGACCTGGAGAGAACGCGGAGGACCCATGGACTCCAATATTGGTGAGGGTGACTCAGAGCGGACTTTTCTAATTCCCACTGCTGTACAAGCAACGAGGCGCACTGCAACTTTTACTAGGAAAAACAGTATTTAAAGAACTTATTCTTATGCATTTCTAGAGTTTGCAAACGTTTGATACGAGCGTATGCAAATGAGATCGGTGCTGATTGGCTGAGAGAAGCCAGTCACACCTTTTGGTTTTTAAGAACGGAGACAGTGATTTGCAGCAATAAAAGCTTGAAACTCAAACAGCTGTCGCACTTTCCTAACAGGGCCTTGTATAGGAATGCTGAAGCGAAATGCCTTCCAACTTCTAGAAGTTTTAAATGGTCACCTACTCTCTTCTCAAAGCATAGGGTAAAGACTCCTGGATACTAATCGCTTTAATCTGTTGAAACAAGGCTCTTGGACCTCTGCTTCATAATGTCTCAGAGTATTCTACAGAAAGTATTCAGACTGGTCCTCCTAGCTCACACCTCAGCGCGGCAGTGGTGGTTCAGTGGTTGAGCGTGGACCTATGAACCAGGCCAGCCGGTGAGAGTACATGCCCGGGTTACAGGCTCATGGGGGGTCGGGGAGTGGACTTTGCAGGAAGCAGCCAATCAATGATTTTTTTCTCATTGATGTTTCTATGTCGCTCTCCCTCTCCCTTCCTCTGAAATTAAAAATGTAAAGCCCTCAGAAGTCAGTATTTCCTAGACCTGACCTTGGCAGAGGCATGCCTGTCCCAGGCCTCCAGCATCCTGATGGGAGTATCCTTTTCAATTGTCCAGGGTCCCTTCACTCAGTTCTTCAGAAGGCCCATCCCTTCCAACTTCCCAAAGTCTCTCTGGAGGCCCCACTGAGCAGACAACTTCCCACCCCACCCCCACAGCCCGCAAATAAGGAGTCACAGCCATCTTCCTGGGGAGTTGTGAGGACGTTTTGTTTGGTTGGTTTTGGTTGGGATGTTTTTAAAGAGCATCATATAGATATTTATATATATAAATTATTAATGTGGGGCAGGGGCAAGGGGCATACATTGCAGAGGGGTCGCGCACACAGGGATTGGGTAGAGGAAGGGGTGGCACACAATGCTACGCAAAAACAGCCACATCTAACAGATGAAATAATCACACCAACGGGGCGGGGAGGGGGGTGGCCACAAGGGCTGGGCATGGGAGAGGGAGAAAGCAGGGGGACAAAAAGAGGGACCTGGTCCAAGATACTGTGCGCTTCTGCCCCCACCCCCGCCACCTCCCCACCTCTGCACACCACAGGAGCCTCGGTTTCCCATCTGTCCCTCCCTTCCTCTGCCCAGCTGCTGAGGCCCTGCAACTGAGCAGCACTCCTCCTCGCTCTGGGTGGCAGGCCAGGAGGGAGACTTCCAAGATCCAGATGCACACTTGGGTGTTCTCTTGATTGCAGGTTTACAGTGGCTTGTCACTTTCCTTTTTCAGGTGACTAGGAGTAGAACAGAGATATGCGACTGAGGCCAAATCTGACCTGACCCCTCTTACAGAGAAGGGTAGAAGAGGGGATCCCTCCCTGAGAAGAATAACACCAAGTTGCACCATGCTTACACCCAATCCCAGGCTTACATCCCCTCATTCCTGGCCTAGGGGTGCCCAGTAGTACCTGTAGTAATCCTCCTGGGCAGGTAGCGGCACACTGTGCAGTGGGTGATGGGCATGCAGCCACTGCTGCTGCTCCAGCGCCAGGCGCTGCAGCTCGGCGGACTGTGCGTGCATGGCCTGCAGCTGGTGAGCTGCTGACATCGGGGCAGAGAGGGAAGCTGGCAGGTCCCGGTAAGGAGCAGCTGTAGGCAGCAAGGGCACAGGGCACATGACTGATGACCTACTCTGAGCCAGGAGATAACCAACCACTTTACATACAGAGGAAACGGAGACTAAAAATGTTAGGTAGTAGCAGTCTTGAAAAATGCCAGTGGTGGAGTTAGAATTCAAACTTCTTAGCTGGCAATAAACCCATGCCTCTCTTCAGTGAAGCTACTCCCATCCCCAGCTCTTCTGGGCACTTCCTCACCCATCCCCAAGCCCAATTAGGCCAATCCCACCACCCAAATTCCTCCTTTCTGCTCTTATTAGACCTTCCCTATCCCCAACCTCCATCCTTACCAAAGAGCTGGTGACGAAGAACTTCATTCTCGTGCAGAGGGTGAGGAAGAAGGGGGTTGGGGAGGGTCCCAGCTGGGTAGGGTATCCGAGTAAGGTGAGACCCTGAGGCCAGAGGGTCAATGAGAGGGTGCACGGAGGCAGAGGCTGGAGGGTAAAGAAGAGGAAGGTGTCACCAGAAGGCAGGTTTGGGGAAAACCATGCATGCAGTGAAGGGATCCCAGCCTGGGGAGAGAGATGGAAAATCAAACACAGGGAGATCCAGAGTGGAATAGGCAGCACAGTGGACAAGTATAAGGCGCTGATGGAGCGGGGACACACTGATGGGCAGGTTACAGTTATCAGAGGGGCCTGAGGAAAAGGAGAGAGAGAAGTAGTCTGCTTAGAGGAGATGAAAGAGGATAGAAAGTTTAGAAAATGAGACAGGAAGAGAACAGAGGTTAACAGAGAGAGAGAAAGCTCAAGGGAGGTTGGAATGAACATGAGTGTATGGTTAGATTGGGCAATAAGAAATCTAGTGAAACCCTAGCCTAGTTTGGCTCAGTGGCTAGAGCATAGGCCTGCGGACTGAAGGGTCCCAAGGTTGGATTCCGGTCAAGGGCACATGCCCAGGTTATGGCCTCGATCCCCAGTAGGGGGCGTGCAGGAGACAGCTGATCAGTGATTCTCATTTTTGATGTTTCTATCTCTCTCTCCCCCTCCCTTCCTCTCTGAAATCAATAAAAACATTTTTTTAAATAGAAATATAGTAAAAGGACAGTAAGTAAAGCTCATTATCACCTATGATGCCCACAACCACAGCTACAAGGCTCTTTTTGAAAGGCACAGAGATGGGGTGGAACACAAAAGAACTGCAGCTGGGAGGAGAGAAAATGGCAAGAAATCACAAGAGCTGAATCCAGAGGAGCAAGAAAACAGGTATGTGAGGGTCTGGGGGAATATAATGGTAGAAAAGCAGTGCTCTCTCAAAGAGCTCCAGCTTTGGCCTCTATCATGGGTGGGATGCTAGACTGACGATGGTGGGGATGTGGGGAATAGTCTCTGTGGCAAGACTAGGGTATGAGGTGACAGGCTGGTGAATGACAGGGAAGCAAAGATCAGGGAAGCACTTAAGAGAGAGCTCATGCCAGACTAGGAAGGTCCTGGATTGAGGAACAGAAGAGCCCAATCACTTGCGGGGAGAGGAGGGAGCAGGGTGGCAGGAGGCCAAGGAAGGAAGTAGGAGTCTCACCTGCATGGATGGCATCCTGCTGGTGAAGGTGCAGGTGAGAGTGGATGTGGGAGTGCTGGTGGTGATGGGGGGTCACATTGAGCATCTGCAGCCGGGCCAGTGGGTCATTGCCCAGGGCGGCCACCCTTTCTGCATGCTGCCTCTCGGCTGCCAGACGCTCTGCGTAGGACATGTCAGGCCGCAGGGCTGGCCCTGCAGCCAGCGCCAGACGTTCTCTCTCCAGGGGCCCCAGACTCGGATGAAAGGGGAAAGGGTGCAGGCCAGGGGGGCCAGGCTGCAGAGCTAGGCCTCCGTGTCGGGGGAAGGGATCCAGGCCAGGCCCAGGAACCCCATGTAGGGGTTCCAGCTCACTGGGCTTCACCTCAAAGCCAGGCTTGAGGCGGTCACGGAGGTCTCTTTCTCGGGCTTCCCGCTCCCTCTCCCGGGCTGCTGGGTCACTGCTGTACAGGGCTGGGACATTGTAACCCAGGAGTCCTGGGTCCACTGCCCCCAGGGGCACGTAGAACGGATGGTTGCGATTGCCAGGAGACATGACGTGAGGACGGGCATATTCACTGAGTGTGCGCAGGGCTGGAGTGTCAGGACCCAGGTAGGGGGGCACTGTAGCCACAGCACTGCCCGGCTCAAATGGAGGGCGATGGGGCACTGGGCCGAGAGATGGACACTCCACTGGAGCACGGCCCTCCTGAGCCAACTTCTGTGGGGTACAGGGAGAAAAGGAGTCAAAAGAGCAGCCTTATAAAATGGTGGCCAGGCCCTGTCTGGTGTGGCTCAATTGGTTGGAGCATCATCCTGTCCACCAAAAGGTTGCAGGTTCAATCCCAGGTTGGACATGGGTGGGAAGCAACCCACCATGGTTCTCTCTTCCTCTCTCTAAAAGTAATAAAAAAGATGGGCAATCCTAAACTGCTAGTTTATCTCAGCAGTAGAATGCCAAAATACCTTATCTTATTGGAACTCAATCTACCAGGAACTTCCCTACCCACTTCTCCTGAATAGCAGCTCTTCTTACAATCCACAGGTAGCCTGACCTGAGCCGACCCCCAAACCAGGCATCCCTCTCGCAGGAATCCTTTGGGCTCCATTTCCTGAGCTGCAGTACTTCCTCCTCTCCAAGAGGTGGCACAGTGACTCCCCGCCCCTTGAGCCTGACTGCGCGGCGCACTAGGAACGCCGAAAGGCGGGAGGCGCACGCCGTGACGCACTCACCACGCTCCGCTCCAGCTCGCGTTCTTTCTCGCGCTCGCGCTCCTTCTCGCGTTCTCGCTCGCGCTCGCGCTCCTTTTCTTCGCGCGCGCGCTGTTCGGCCTCGCGCCGCACCTTCTCCACCAGGTCGGCCCGCTTCTTGGCCAGCTTGGAGCCCTCCAAGGGCACGAAGTACAAGTCGCTGCGCGCGCACGAGTTAAAGCCGCGGTCCAGGTGTTTGTTGAACCTGTGGGCAGAGGCAGCGCGCACTCAGCCCTGCGAGCGCCCGAGAGGACTCCGCCCCAGTCAGCCCCCACCGCTGGCCCAGGCGGAGAGGGTGCGCAGTACTTTACAAAGCAACTTGTGAACGCAGCCCCCTGACCCCCGCCTCCTCCCTCTCCGTCACCCCTCCGCCGTTCCCCATCCCAGGCCCGCCCGCGCCCCACTCACCGGGCTGACTGACTGGCATGGCTGGGCACGTCTACCACCTTGGGAGGGGGAGAGGGGCTGCGGGCCGCGGGCACTGGGCTCTCGGGGGTCTCATACTCCTCAGCCGGCTCCTGTTTGATCTGCGTGGCGTTCAGGGGCGGCCCTGAGGCCAGGCCAGCCGGCTGTGGCAGGGAAGACAGGCCCGAGGGTCCTGCTGGCGGCAACGGCCCCGACCCCACAGTGGGCGAGCCTGGCTTGAAGGTCCCCGGGCCTGCGGGCGGCGAGGTGCCTCGGTAGCCCGGTGGGGTCCCCGTTCGGAAGGAGGGCGGTGACCCTGGTTTGTATCCCGGTGGGGTGGCTGTCTTGTAGGCCCCTGGGGATGGAGCCCTCTTCCCATAAGGCGGGGCCCCAGGTGGAGAGGCCGTCTTGTAGCCTGCTGGCGAGGACGCCACTGTGGCAATGACTGTGGAAAGTGTAGCCGAGGAGGTGGTGACCTGAGGCGCCGGTGGGAAGGGGTAGGGCGCCCCTTGGGGGCCCTGGGAAGGAGAGGGGTGTGAACATGGGTAGGACCCTTGAGAGGAGGAAGAGGAACTGGAAGAGGAGGAAGAGGTTGGGGGGCCACTAGGGCCTGCCTGGCTGTAAGTCACCTGGCTGTGAGGTGGGGGCAGGTGTGCTGGCCCTGGTGGGTAGGGCCTCAGAGAGCCCAGGGAGGGAGACATGGCATAAGGGTGCGCATGGTGGGAATTACTGCTCTCCAGGGGGTGGGGATATGCTCCGGGTGGAGGGGGCCCAGAGTTCCCATGATGCTGCTGCTGCTGTTGCTGCTGCTGCTGCTGCTGCTGTTGCTGTTGCTGGTGGTGATGGTGATGTGTTGGGGCTGGTGGGTGGGCAGTGGATTGGCCTCCAGTAGGAGGAGGGAAGGGGCCTGGATGGGCATTGTTGTTGGCTAAGAGGCGGCCATAAGGAGGAGGTGGTGGGGGACCCTGGCTCCACACAGCCTGGGATGGGAGAGAAGGCTGAGTATACTTGGGTGGCTGATTAGAGACAGAGAGGCTTGTTGGGGGAGGGAAGGAGTGGGGATAACTGGGCAATGCCTGGGAAGCTGGGTATTGGGAGGCAGAGGACGACGAAGAACTGGAAGAGGAGGCTGCTGCAGAGCTACTACTAGAGGACGAATAAGGATACCTCATTGGCGGGGCTGGGGCAGAAGAGGAAGCAGGGGGTAGAGGGTGGGGTGACGGAGCAAGAGTAGGGCCCTTTTCTGGGCCAGGAGGAAGTCCACCCATACCCTGCCCCATGGCATGGGGAGAGGGCAGATGCCCAGGTAGTGGCTGGGCTCCCAGGCCAGGAGGAGAGGCTGATGCATTGTTAAGGGGTCTCAAAGCAGGTGGGGGAGGCAGGTTTGGTGTCACATGTGGGAAGGTGGCTGGTGGAGGAGCCGAGGGGAGGCTTCCACCACCCACTGGAGCATTTGATGGCTTTGTTGGAGGAGCACCTCCAGCCCCAGAGCTCGACATTGAAATGGGGGTGGTGGGTGGGGGGTGCTGCTTACCGCCACTAGGGGCCCCCACTGAAGAGGCAGCCCCTCCCCCCTTGGGACCCATTGGGGGTCCAGACAAAACTCCTCCACCAGCACCCCCAGGGTAGAGCTGTGGATGAGGGGGAGGGGCCCCAGGAGGAGCCTGGAACATTCGAGATGGGGGGGGCTCCATGGGAGCATGATATCCAGAGGGTGTCACAGAAGGGTGGGATTCAAAACCAGGCTCTGGCTGTCGAGGGTTGCTGTCTGGCGGTGGAGGGGAGGGAGGAAAGAGTGGAGGTGGGTGGTAGGGGCGGGCTGGGCCCTGGGACAGGCCAGAAGATGAGTCGGAGTCATTCTCCACGCTTCCAGGGCTGTATATGCTGGGGGACGTGCTTCGGTTATCCTGGTCTATATCCCTCGGGTCACTGCTACCATCATCATTGAGGCTCCGCCCATCTAAACTGTCCAGATCCGAGGGGGACTGTGGCCGGGGAAGCTCCTGCTGCAGAAAAGGGAGGGCTGTTTTCCCCTTTGCCTTTCCTTTCTTGCTTCTCCTAGATTTGGGACCTCCCTTGCACAAAATCATTTCCCCCTCACAACATACCATTGGGCCACGATGTGATTGATGAACACTCTTACTCACGCCCACTTTCCTACCACCTCTGGATCCCACCCCTCTCCCCACATTCTCAGCTGCTCCCTAGCAGCCCCTAGATCAGCCCCTCCTTGTAAAACCCTACTCCTTCTTCAAATGTCCATCTCATCTCAAGCACCTTCTTCCTATCCATAGTTGAACCCAAATCCTGTCTTCCACCAGCTTATATCCATCCCCTTCTTAACTCCTTTACCTCTTTAACATCCCAGAAACCCTTGGTTCTTAAAAGGCCCACTTCTGCATTTTTCTTACGATTTATCTGTTCCTTCCACTAAGACTTCTCACCCTTAACCTCCTCCTCCATCCTGAAAATCAGGACCTAGCAAAGGAAAGGCTAGACTCCTCCGCTTTTCTCATATCCCAAGTGAGATTAAAGTGGGAATCCTGAATGAAAGCAAGTGTGGGGGAAAGAACAGTCAGAAGCTGGGTCGGGATGCCTGCAAGTGTCTCCTACCTCCGTTTTGGTCTTCTTTGGTGCATTGGTCTCCTCACTTTCACTCTCTGAGATCTCCTCACTCCGGCCCTGCTTGCTGACCTTTGGGGTGGAGGCTTCCTCTACTCGTGCCTTCTGTTAGCGAGAAAGAAAATTCCTGTCTTATACCTCCCAGACCTCCACCATTACCCTCTGCCAGAGAGGAAGTTCCCCAACACACACACACATACATCCTTAGCCCCAGTGCTGGGCCACCTGTAGGAGGACCTCAATACAGAATACCTTGGCTGCCTGCCTAGATTTCTCAGCTTTGCCATCACTGCTGGACGTGCTGACCCCTCCAGGGGAGGCCCGGCCCCTCGATCTCAATTCTTCCCGGGGCCCAGGGGCCTCTTTCTTCCGTCCACTCCTCATTGACATCTGAAGGAGAAGAAAGGAAACAAAGTTTTTTTTACACTACATCTAACTTCAAGATGTGCCTTACTGCAATTCTCTCTCTCCAGGCCAACCCCCTACCTTCCCTGCCCCTAATCTTTCATGTCCCTCATTTAAGCTGTCACTCACTGAGTCTTTATTCTGTCGTGTCTTCATTCTTCAGGCTGTGGAGACCCCATTCTCCTCTGCCTGGGCAGCTGAATACAGAAACTTCTCTGCTTCACCCCAAGTTCCCCACAACTGTGGCCTGGGAAGCAGGAAGCAGGATCTCCCAAGTTTCCAGTGTAGGCACCTGGAACTTGCAGGATCTGTTTTCAGCGAAGCCTGTTAGAAAAAGACCATCAAAATGTCCAAATCGGGGAATAGAGTCTGAGGGGGTTACCCTTGTGCTTGTCAAGGAATAGCAAGTGCCCTAGTCCTAGGCCTTTCAGTCAAGAAGTACAGGCCCGCCCTAGCTGGTTTGGCTCCGTGGATAGAGCATCAGCCTGAGGACTGAAGGGCCCCAGGTTCAATTCCAGTCAAGGGCACATGCCCGGGATTGCAGGCTCAACGCCCAGTAGGGAGCATGCAGGAGGCAAATGATCAGTGATTCACTCTCATCATTGATGTTTCTATCTCTCTCCTCCCTTCCTCTCTGAAATCAATAAAGATATACTTTGAAAAAAGAAAAAAAGTACAGGCCCCACAATACATGGCTGGCTTGCCCTGTAGTCTATCCAGCTCTCTATAAGTGAATTACAATATCATCTCTTTCATCTCTGGGGAAGGCAATAAAACTCAGATGTATCTATGAGCCCCAATTCAGGAGATGACACTATTTTACCCTTCATGATCCCTAGGAAATATTTGTGCACACACAAACTCCACAGAGCCTTACAAAAGAACATCAAGAAACATAGCTAAAGTATTATTTATTGAGCACCTTTATGTCAAGCCCTCACATACACAATTTAATATTTATAACCAACCCTGAAAAGTAGGTATTCTTCTTATTCCCATTACATAAGTGAGGAAACAGGCTCAAAGATTTGTGATTCTGACTTGGCAACTTCATGTGAAGAACATACAGTGAGGAACCAGTAACAGCACCAAAATCAAGCCCACTCTCCCTGATTCCAAATCCCAGGTTCTTTCTTCTATACTTTATTCTCATCAGAAGTTGGTTGAGATAATCCTCAGAAGACCTAGATCAGCCCCAGAGATTTGAAAATAGTCTTTTTTCACATCAGAGTGGGTAGGAGAAGAATGTCCCATTCTACAATGCAAAAGAATGCAACCCTACCAATCCCAAGACAAAATCTAAGTAGCCCCAAAGTGCAGAATTTCATTTTTGAGAGCCTCATAAAGACCCCCCTCTCTAGTGCTTGGGTTCCCAAAGGCTAGAGGAAAAGGCAGGACTTTCGCTTTACCAATGAAATCAGTGAGTACCCAATACAAATTTGTGAGCCTATCCTTTCACTTGGCTTAGATGAGAACATACACCTCCTCACACCCTATCTATATCTATATATCTCTCTATACAGTCAGCTATTTTCATTTGCATTGGTTTGTACTTCCTGCTAAGTGTCATGTCTTTCCATATTATCAACCATATGATCTTTTGAGAGCAAAAATATTACCTTGCTACTGTTTTCTTCCTTTCTATATCCCCCACTGATGTCACGTATATATGGTGTTCTGTTCTTGACCTCTAAACCCACTAACTTTGCCCTAGCTGGTTTGGTTCAGTGGATAGAGCGTTGGCCTGCGGACTGAAGGGTCCCGGGTTCGATTCCGGCCAAGGGCACATGCCTGGGTTGCAGGCTCGATCCCCCAGTGGGGGCGTGCAGGAGGCAGAATCATCAATGATTCTCCCTCATCATTGATGTTCCTATCTCTCTCCCCCTCTCTCTTCTTCTCTGAAATCAATGAAATATATTTTAAAAATAAACCCACTAACTTTGTAGGTCTTCTTGGATGGAAGTGCTGCTGGCCTCAGTGGGAACAGAGTAAGCTTACCTGCGTGTTCTGAGTTAGGAGGCTTCGCTAAGGTAAATGGCATTTCCACCTTCTAGATCATATTTTCCCCAAGGAATACAAAGTAATTACTTCTCACTCACCTCCAATGAACCATACTGAGGCAGGTAGTGAGGGGTGAGCCTAACCTTTCCAGAAAACTTAATAAGAGTTTACCTGAGTGAAAAACAGATGGACCAAAGTCCCAGGTCTTCTGAACTTACAACAGATGCTCTGTCCAATAAACCAGCCACTTCTCTTCAACTATAACTATTAGCATATTTTTGTTGTGTAGACTGATTTAAAAATACTGTCAACCCAAGAAGTCCAAATAAAAGTCAAATATCAAAAGGGGAAAACAATCTTAACAGAAGCACACAACAAGGACTATGATGACTATTTGTGACAGGTATGTCTTTGCAAGCCCCTCTAGAGAAGAGCCTCTCTCTCCTTCCCAGTACCAAACCTGCTTACCAAGTCAGAGCTAGGGCATCCAAAAGGTCACAGAAATACAGGAATGTACCTGAGCAATCCTAGTGTGCCCCTCCCCATACTTCAGTGTTTAAAATCAGCTGAAATCTGCCCTGGCTGGTGTGGCTCAATGGATAGAGTGTTAGCCTGTGGACTGAAGGGTCCTGGATTCGATTCTAGTCAAGGGCATATACCCAGGTTGTGAGCTCAATCCCCAGTGTGGGACATGCAAGAGGCAGCTGATCAATGATTCTCTCATCACTGATATTTCTTTCTCTCTCTCTCTCTCCCTCTCCCTTCCTCTCTGAAAACAATAAAAATATATTTTTAAAAAATATAATCAGCTGAAATCTGATAAAATAAGCAATGAGTAGCTTTGAAGAAAAGCAGTCATTAAAAGGTAGGTAATCCTGGGGGAGGGAGGGGCGAGGAGAAAGAAATTAAGGTTGTATTTATATGTCTGAACCAGGGGCATGTTTTAACACCAGCAACCTAAGCTACACTCCATCTTGCCCTAGTAGCCAGTCACTGTAACTAACATTCACAGAGCACCTACTATGTGTCTGGCAACACACAGCTCATTCACTGTCATTGCTTCACTGCAAAAGGAAAATGATAAAGACCAGATTGGGGAAGTGGAAAAGTGAGAAATAGGGAAAGAGTCTCTAAGTAAAAACAGAAAAAGAAATTAAGGGAGAAATACGAGAAGGATGTCAGAGGGAATACAATAGAGGCACAGGGTTTTCAGGAAGGGCTTGAATTCCAGCCCCCATCATCATTCCAGATCTACCAGACTAACAAACCAGTCCACAGTGACACCTAGATAACAAAGCAGCCCAGACCAGCAGGTAACAATGCACTGGCTTAAGCCTTCAGAGATTCCAGGATTGTCAAAGGAGCCTCAGAAATCATCTCACCTATACAACCCCTTCACCTGACAATGAAGCTGAGGCTCAAAGAAACAGAAGTGACTTGCCCAAGGTCACAGAAGTACAGCCAGGAGTAGGCCCAGGCCTCCGGGGCTCCAGTTATAGAGTATTTCCACCCCATTAGGCTGTTCCACAGCCCTCTCCCCTGGGCCACCCTTACCTGAGATGGGCGTGGAAAGCCCAGCCATTCCTACAAGATGGGAGGAATAGGTGGAAGGTTAGCTGAGGAAAGGGGTCACTGTGTCAAAAAAGGAAAAGATTGATTGGGGAGGAAGACTCAAGCTTAAGAAAATGGAAGAGTATCAGTTCGAAGAAGCAAAAAGACTACTGTATATAAAAAGTTCCTAAAAATGAGAGAGGGTCAGAAAAAACTACCAAAAGATGGTATAATGAACAGAGCATGTCCATGCTCCCACCATGCCTACAGGGAGGGACTTGGAGAAACACCATGACTGTCAAGATGGAAGGAAAGCCTACCCACCAGCAACACTAGAAACATTCTCCAAAACCCAGACAGCAGTCCCAAGGACATAACCAAAGGCTGAGGTCCACTCAACGTGCTGAACCCCCACCTACTGGACATCCCAATGGATCATTGCCATGGCAACAAAATGACAGAACCTGCCCCTCAAGAGTCCATCTCAGGGGTCCATCTACCAGCCACTCCCCCTCCAGTTGCCAAAGCAACTCCTACTTTTCTGGGGTACCCTCAGGGAAGAGAGCTTAAGAGTCCTATCCCAGTAAGAATAAGCCCATGCACAAAGGGAAATCCTTGAGCTCAAATAGTAATGAAGACACCCCACCCACCCACCCAGGAAACCACAGCTAGAGGGGCAGTGGAATTTGAAGGTGGAGGGGACAACTTGTCTGAAGTGCCTACAAGATGTCCCAATTCTCTTCTGTTTCCATGCTCCCAGAAACCCTTTCTCCCTAACTCTTCCGTCAGTATTCCTCTCTCCATTAGTTTTAGGGTGACCCACACTACTGGACCCCAACGAGCTCCTCGCCAAGAAGTAACTGTCTGAAATTGGGAGGGGAAAAAAGGGGGGACAGAGGTGACCTGACTTAGGGGAAAGAAAACTGAATCACAAAGGCATGGCCTTCCCAATTCCATCCAGGAACACCTGGCGGGGGGGGGGGGGGGTCTCAAAGGTGTACCCCTCCTTGGCCTTTCCCCAGGTTCCATTCTCCTCCCTCAACAGCTATAATCCCTCTCTTTCCCCCTACCACACCCCTTCCCCGTTTCCCACTCCCCCTGCATACCTACCACCCCACCCCGGCTCGGAAACCCGGTTCTGGGCCTCTGGGCTTTTCCTGGGGATCTTATGCCCCACCTCGCTGCCATCTCTCCATTCCTTTTTGCCTTCGCCCCAAAGCCCCCTCACGGGCATCCCTCACCCCCCTCACCCCCGCCCCGCCACCTCGGTTCCTCTTTTGGTCCGGGGTCCTCCTCCTGAGACCCTCCCACCCCCCACCTGCCCGATCCTCCGAGTACCTTGACCCTGTTCCCTCCTCGGCGCCCGACCCCACTCCGACCCCCCAGCCTCAGGCCAGGCAGTGCCCGCAGTGGGGGGACCCGATCGGGAAAATAACAAATGGAGGCGGCGGCGGGAGGGGGACGGGGAGGGGTGGGGGAGGGGTGGAGAGCCGAGGCCCGAACCCGGGCGTGCCCGGGGCCCGGTGGCGGCAGGTCTTACCTGGCTGTAACTCGGGACGGCTGGCTGGTTCCGAGCAGGATTCGGGGCTCCGGCGCCTACGGGGGGCGGCGGCGGCCGCTCCCCCGCCCCCCTCTCCTCTTCCCGCTTCAGTCGCCGCCGCGACGACGGCGGCGGCGGCCCCGACCCTCTAGGAGGGCGGCCCCCATCCCCCTCTTCACCCCAACCAGGCCGACCGCTCTCCCCCCCGGAGCTAACCCCGACCGGCTCTCGCTCAGTCCCTTCCCGAGCCGCCGCCTCCCCCGCCGCCCGGAACGCCCGCCGCGCCGCCCGCCCCCACCTCGCCGCTCGCCCCCGCCGCCCGGCCGGCCCTCCGCGCGGCTACGCGCCGCCGCCTTGCCCGCCGCCCGCGCCCGACCCGCGCCGCCCGCACTCGCGCCGTCCCCGGCCCCGAGGAGGCCTCCGCCCGCGGCCCCCGCCCCTTCCCGGGCGGCCGTCTCCCTCGACCCCTCCTGACCCTCCCCAGGCCGGCGGGCCCCCCGAGCTAGGTCCTGGCCCCTGGCCCCTCGCCCCGGCCCGACGCCGGGCTGCGGGCGAGCTGGGCGGCGCGTCCGGCGACTCGCACAGGAAAGCGGCCGGCGGAGGGAGGGAGCTCGGAGAGGGGGATGGGAGAAGGGAGGAAGAGGGAGAAGGAGGGAGCGCGGAGGAATCGGGAGAAAGGGGCCAGGAGGGAGATGCGAGGGAGGGAGGGAGGGAGGGAGGGAGCGCCAGCGAGCGGCGAGGGGGAGGGAGGGGATCGGAGGGGGAGGCGCCGAGCGAGTTGGCCCAGACCGAGGCCGAAGGGGCCCAGGGTGCGGGGAGGGGTTCGCCTAGGCGGAATGTGGGGAGCCTGCGGGCCTTGGCACCGGAGAGGGCTAGGTAGGGAGGGGCTGTTAGGGTAGATTTGCGAAAGACAGAAGTTTGGGGGCAAAGGCGTTTGTGGCAGAGGTGGGGTGGGAGGTAGTGAGGCAGAGAGTGGGGTAATAGGGTGAGATTGGAAAGCTGGAGCTGCATGGGGCCTTTCGGGGCAGTGAGTGTGTGACCAGAAGAAAGAAGCTTGGGGAGATGGCGTCTGTGGCAGACATGTAGGGGGAAGGTTGGGGAGGCAATTATGAGAGAATGGGATGGAAGTTTGGGGTCATAAGGTGGGGAAGAAATTGAAAAAATGGAGACATGTAGGAGGATGGGGTTTCTGGAAGAGAGCAGAGTTTGGGGGTGACTGGTGTTGGCAAAAGAATAGGAAACAAGAATTTGGGGGTGATGAAGAGAGAGACAAGTTCAGAGGTGTCAGCTTCGAGAAAGGAATGCATGAGAAATCTTAGAGGTGACCGAGGTGGGGCCAGGCGCATTTTCTGGGGGTGCTGGGGTTCTGGGTGGGAAAGGAGTGTGGAAGACAGGGATGGCTGGGTTCTGGGGGTGGAGGGTTTCCAAGAGAGCTGAGGATTTTGATTGGCAAGACAAGGTAGATAGAATGGAGTGGGTGCGGAGGGGGTGAAGATTGGAAGGATGTGTAAGATAAACAAGGCCTTTGGTGGCGGTATGGAAGTGGGAAGGTCAGTGATGCAGAAGACAAGAGAGTGGAAGGGAAAGGAGAAGGAAATGATAGAAATGGGGAGGGCAGGCTCTGGTGTAGGGAAGAGATTAACTCATAGGAGTGGGCCACCATCCTCAGGCTCTCTGTCCAGTGGTGTCTCCTTTGAAGTCATCACTGTTACTTTGGGCCCCAGGGAAGGGATGGGGTAGGGATTAGTCTCAAAAATGAGCCAAATCCCTAGGTGCCCTGGTTCCCTAATCCCAGTCATTCTAATGTGGAGACAACCCCCACCACGGGCCGGAGGCTCTTTCTTCTCCCACACTGTTCTCAGGAGGGGCGGCCTCCGACACTGCCAGTCTGCCGGCCATTCCCAGTCTTCAGCCTTGACGCCTGCAGCACCCCCAGCAGTCCACCACCGGTGTCTTCTTCTGGGCTGGCTCCCTGCCCACACCAAGCAGCAACATCTCCCAGGACAAAGGACACCGAAACACTGGTTGGATTTTGGCAGCTGAGATTGCCAGAGAATGGGAGGGAGGCAGGCTGGGAAACAGGAAGAGCTGGGGCTGGAGTCTGGATTGGGAGCCCTCAACAGCTCTCCAGATTTGGGGTGGGGGTAGGGGATGTGTGAGGCCAGGACAGCTAGAGGCCAAGGGTGGGCCCTGAATGGCAGGATCCCGCCAGCCTTCTGGGAAGGAGGTTGGCTCTGTATCAACTCAGTAGGTTTTGCCTCATATTTCCTTGGGCCAGGCTCAGCCAAGTTCTAGGAATACCCAAAAGCTCCAACTGGATTCTAAAGCACTGGGGACCCTGAACAAGAGGTTTCCTTGGCCTAGGAAAGAATCACACCACTCTTTTGTCTCTTAAATTGACTGATACTTTACCACCCCATGCCTACCTTCCTTATTCCTCAGGGCCCTCAAGAGCCAAGGCCAACGCCCCCCCCCCCCAACCGCCTGCCTCCCCTCGCCCCCCCCCCACCCAGTACCCTAGAATAGCTCCTGCTCCTCCCCACCTCCCAACTTTGCTCCAAGACTCCTCCTCCCCCCACCCCCGCCTTATCCCCCTCCCTATTGCATTTCCTCTCTCTCTCTGCACCTCTCAGTTTAGTCTCCCACTGGATCCTGGCCGAGGCCTTTTCCAATTCCCTTCCAGGCTGAGTTCTCTCTCGTTTTTTAACCACTAAGGGGTGAATCAGGATGGTGACACATCTAAGCCTAAAAGAAAAATTTAAGCATGGGTAGGAACAGAAGATGGGGGAGAGTCAGAAGAAAAGCCGGGGCCTCTACCCTCCAAATCCTCCCCCACCTGAGGGCCAGGCTGACAATTCAGCTTCAGGGAGCATCACACACACACCACCACCACCACCATCCCTCACCCCAGCTCCCTCTCGGGCCCCAGCCCCCCAGGACCCATTGGTCTCCAGGCAACGGCACAAAGGGAAAGTGGAGAGAAGGGCTTGGGAAGTCCAGGCAGAGCTAGCTGTAACTCAATCTACCCAGTACCTTGGGGGGAGGGGGGGGGTCCGCGAGGGGGTGGTGGCGATGGCTGCAGAGAAGGTGATATCGTGAAAAGGGAGAAAAGGGTCAGAGGATAGAAAATGTGGCTCCATCCAGAAGAGGCCTGCTTAGTCCAGGAGTTACTAAGGAAAAATTACTCTAATGCACCCCAGAGAAAGCCAAGAGGCACAAAGGAAAGTATAGTGTGCCCCAAGGGAAACAGAGAAGGTGCCAGGAGACTCAGGAGAGAAGAGAAAGATGAGATGCCCGCACTGAAATGAAGAGGCACTGAGGAGAGGGTGCAAGTTCTTTGAACTGCAAATGGAGGACGTGTCAGTGACACGGGAAGGACAGGGCAGAGAAATGGGTTCTGCCCATGCAGAACTGGAATCTTCTTGTCCTGGAGCTGGGCAGGATGTCAGAGGGATCCCGGGACCAGAACTCAGAAACAGAGTTGGGGAGGCCCACAGAAGGAACAACCTTGAAATTGCTCCCACCTACCTTGAGTCAGGCTATTCGGTGTCCTGCAGAGCCTTGCCTCCCTCTAGTGGCCACAGCTTTTCACAGCCCCTAGTGTTCAAAGCATTGAGGGGATGCTCCCCCTGGGTGGTTCCTGGCTTCCCATCTCAGTGCTGGGGCTCCACAAGAGCTGAAGAGTTGTAGTGTATCTTCAGCCACACACTGGCACCCTACTTGCAGGCTGACTCAGCGGGGAGGAGGGGGTTAGCCCATTAAGCACTTCGGGTCCTGAATCTCCAGTTTACTGGAGGCCTTTTTCCTCAGGCCCCCTTCTGCAGCCCCTGGTACCATCCTTCACTCCTGGTTCCCCACCTTGCAGGGAGCGATGGCCATGCAATTCTATTCCATCCCAGAAGCATCCAAGATTTTGGTTTGGAGAGGCCCAGTATGGGAGCTGCTCTAGTTCACAGATTTATCCCTTCTTTGTCAAGGCTCTTTGGCCACCTTTCCCCCAAAATGCACATACACACATTTTTGGTGATTTTAAGAATTCCTGCACCAGATTAAGAACTGCTCATTCACCTGGATCCGGGGGCCAAGCTTGCTGCTGAGAAGGCAGGGGCAACATGGCCCTCACCTGGCTAGGGGGGGTAGGCAATGTCATCATCTTGGCCATATTTATTTGTCTTCCTCCTCTTGTGCCCTCCCCAGCTCTGCTATCCAGTTTCACCAGCTTCCTTCCCAGTACTCCATCTTCTCTCCCCTCATAGGAACTACAGTCAGACTCCTCAGACACAACAATGCACTGTGATTCAGACTTTAATGGTGGTGCTCATTTCAATGTCAGAGGTGGTGGAAACTGGAACATGGCATAGTGGGAGCAAGACATTGCTCCGGGGCAGCTGGAGAGAGAACAGGGAAAAGAGGGCTGGGAAGAGAGTTCCGGGGAAGCGTCCCGGGCGCACAGCCCCATCTCTGGCCCCAGTAGGCTTCAGTGAAGGGTTGCTACACACAAAGGAACTGCCAGCAAAGGCCTTCTTCTGTTCCCCCTCAGCATTCCAGCAAGACTTCCATCCCAGGCCATCTCAGAATCTACAGCCATGTGAACTACATAGTCCCCTCCAGTCAGGCCAGCTTTTGGCCCTGGAGCCATGAGGAAATGATTAATCAACAGGATCCGTGAAAAATAAATAAATAAACAACACACGAAAACCTTAGGCCAGGCATGCCCAAGCAGCCAGATCCTCCCTCCACCTCAGCACCATGCAATGCCTGGCTCATCGGCAACGTGGGAAACACGTGGAACAGGTGCAAAGCACCAGTGACACACGGCCCCTCCCTGAACACCTCCGCAACCAGCCCTGATGCCCCTGTCAACAGACCCTGATCATTCTCCCACGGACCCCCTTATCACCCTCAGTCCTGTGGCCAGTCTTTGAGGAGAGAGAAAAGGAGGGAAGGAGATGTGAAGAGAGTGGAACCCAGAGGGGGAGAGTAGAGACAGCAGGGGTGGGACAAGCCCAGGAGCGGTGCGGCAGGTCAGCCGGGGTGTTTGGGGTGAAATATCACAGAGCAGGAGAGGAAGGGGTTCCAGGAGGGTGGAGGGGGTCCAAGTCTCCAGGAGAATAGAGGGATCACAGCACGCTGGGATTGCGGAAATTGTGTCCGGCAAAGCGAGCTTCGTCTCCCAGCTCTTCCTCAATTCTGAGAGAAATGAGCCAGAAAGGAAATGTCAGGGAAGCAGGAGGTCTTCAGTCTCCAAGCCCCTCAAACCACCCGCTCCTGTGTCCTGGCCCAAGTGTGGGCCTTCTCTGGCTCTCCCAGGTGACCTGTGGGATCCATCCGTCAGGCCAGTAGTCAACCCATCTTTCAAAACTGTTCTCTGGATATGGGACAGTGGGCAAACAGAGCTTTTAACCCTGAGCCCTGGGCTCCCATTCCCCAGGTTCCCTCACCTCATGAGCTGGTTGTACTTAGCCAAACGCTCAGAACGGCACGGGGCACCAGTCTTGATCTGAAACATCAGGAAAGATAAGCAGCTCAGTGGCTGCCCCTTCATTTCTTTAAAGGAAACGTACACTCCTGTGAAATTCCCGTCACCCTCAAACACCTGGAAGGAGAGACCCACCTGAGCCTAGAACCCACCAATTGCACAAAGATCTCCCTTGCACTCACCTGGCCAGTGCACAGCCCCACCACCAGGTCTGCGATGAAGGTGTCCTCAGTCTCTCCTGAGCGATGACTCACCATGACCCCCCAGCCATTCTCCTGGGCCAGCTTGCACCTGTATCCATACACCAGCTTTGACCCCCAGCCCCTCACACTGGGCACTCTCTTCCCAGCCCCAACATTGGTCTATGTTAAGAAACATCTGGAGGGAAGCTGTCTGGGAGGGAAGCAGAGAATCTGTTCGGAACCCAGAGGGAGCAGAACTGAGGGCTATGAAGGTGACTCCAGGTTCCCTGATCTCTTCAGCATCTGTGGGCAGAATTAGGCGTAGAGCCTTTGCAAGAGGGGTCCTGAGAAGGGCTGAGCAGGAGAGAACCAGGAGGCACTCACGCTTGGATAGCTTCAGTGACCGAACCGATCTGGTTGACTTTGAGCAGCAGACAGTTGCAGGCCTTTTCTTCTAGTGCCCGCTCGATACGCTTTGGGTTGGTCACTGTCAGGTCATCACCCACAATCTGTATCCCTACATTGGCTGTGAACTTCGACCAGGCAGCCCAGTCATCCTGGTCAAAGGGGTCCTCGATGGAGACCACTGCAGGGAGAGGGGTGAAGGGGCTGTTGATCTTCTCTGGGGCTCTGCACCAGGCAGGAACCCACACACACACACACTTTGATTCCCTGAAATAGCCAGATGCCCTGGCTAACTGAGCTGCTCATCCTTGCTCCCCCCATCCCCAGATAAGCCTGCCCTAACTGAGTCTCATCTTGATTCATTCATAAACGTGCAAAAAACAAGGGTTCTGAATCTTTCTCACAACTTACCTGTATTTTCATTACCAGGAAACCCTTCCTCATTACTCATCAATATCCTTCATTCTGCAATTTATATCTAAAGCTCTGGAAGAACTGAAGGATAATTCAGTTCCTCATTAGCTTTCTGTTCTATTCACACATCACTTCCAGCTCCATTCAGCATCCACAATTTTATCTATCAAAAATACTGAAATGGCCCTAACCGGTTTGGCTCAGTGGATAGAGCGTTGGCCTGGGGACTGAAGGGTCCC
Source organism: Corynorhinus townsendii (assembly GCA_026230045.1). NCBI lineage: Eukaryota > Metazoa > Chordata > Mammalia > Chiroptera > Vespertilionidae > Corynorhinus > Corynorhinus townsendii. The sequence continues at coordinate 197,946,682 of JAPDVU010000003.1, forward strand.
AGGTTCAATTCTGGTCAAGGGCATGTACCTTGGTTGCAGGCACATCCCCAGTAGGGGGCGTGCAGGAGGCAGCTGATCGATGTTTCTTTCATCGATGTTTCTAACTCTCTCTCCCTCTCCCTTTTCTCTGCAAAAAAATCAATAAAATATATTTTAAAAAACAATACTGAAATGGCTGGCTCCCTGCCAGGTCCAGTCACCTCACCATCCCTGGTTTCTTCCAAAGCCTTCCCCATGACCCCAGTACCTTCAGAGCACATGACTTTAATCAGGAGCTGAAGCAGATGGAACAAATTCATCACAAGTACCTGCACATTACTACACACAAAGCCCAGGCTCTGCAGGAGACTTCACCCCATCCCTGGCTCTCAGTCTCTTCTTAGGATACCTCCACCTGCCACCTGAGGTAGCATCCCATAAGGTCCAGAGTTACCTGCCTGCTGCCCTCCCCCTGCACTCTCCTCCATGCCCCGCCTTGCTCTCACCAGGATAGTCCCTGACAAAGTCCTGGTAGAGGGATCCCAGCTGGTCCCCAGTGATGTATCGGGAAGGGTCAGCAGGAGACTTGAAATCCAAGTCATATTTGCCATCACGATAAAACTCTGAGGCAGCGACATCCATGCCAATGACAATTTTTTCCGTGTAGCCAGCCTTGTCAATGGCTTCCTTCACCAGCTCCAAGGCTGGGGATGAAACACAGTGAGATTATTAGCAGGAAGGGCAGACAGGGAGGAAGGAGAGAAAGGAAGAAATTAAGGGCAGTGGTAGACACTTGCTACGCAGGAGTCTGGCTAAGGTTCTGGTCAGGGTTATCCCCAGATCTGGGAAGAGCAGGCCATCTTCCAGGAAGACAGAGGATGCCTTCTGTTAATAACAGTGTTTTTAAGTAGCTATCATTTATTAGGGCTAACTGTGCACTTCACATATCTGCTCTCATTTAATCTTCACAATGATGCTATGAAGTAGATACTGTTATTAGTGTTCCCAGGTTACAGATAAGAAAGACAGAGCATGGCCTGGCTGGTGTTGCTCAGTGGTTGAGTGTCAACCTAGGTTCAATTCCAGGTCAGGGCACGTGCCCAGGTTGCCAGCTCAATCCCCAGTAGGGGGCGTGCAGGAGGCAGCTGATAAATGATTCTCTCATCATTAATGTTTCTCTCTATCCCCATCCCTTCCTCTCTGAAATCAATAAAAATATTTTTTTAAAAGACAAAGCATGGCCCTGACCGGTTTGGCTCAGGGGATAGAGCATCGGCCTGCAGACTGAAGGGTCCCAGGTTCAATTCCGGTCAAGGGCATGTACCTGGGTTGCGGGCACATCCCCAGTAGTGGGCGTGCAAGAGGCAGCTGATTGATGTTTCTCTCCCATCGATGTTTCTAACTCTCTATCCCTCTCCCTTCCTCTCTGTAAAAAATCAATAAAATATATTTTATAAATAAATAAATAAATAAATAAATAAATAAAATAAAAGACAGAGAGAGCATGGACAAAATAAGAAAGATCACCAGCCAGGAAGTCTTCAAGTCAAGGTTCAAAGGCAGGCAGTTTTAGCCTCAGAACCTTAACTCTTAGCCACGACCAGTTTTGGTTTTTGTTTCTATTCTCTATACAGTTTCTCCCAGGGCAGAAAAAAAGTTAGAGATCTTCAAGGCCTATGAAGTTGGGGTGAGAATGGGATAGATTTAGAATAGTTTACCTAGAGTTTAGTATATCTCATCAAACTGAGAACCCTATGGAGTTAACGGCTGGCATGGATCCCACAGGAGACCTAGACCACCTTCCAGCACTTCCAGGGGCTTCAGCGAGAACTTACAGTCGCTAAGGAGCCTGGCTGGGCAGGTGAGGGCTGTTCTTCCAGGCCTGCATGTGAACTTGGCAGGCCCTCTGGAGCTAGCAGGAGTCAAGGAGCATCACCCATACTCCTCAGGACTTGGTGAAGTACGTGGCCCTTCCCAATGGCCCAGGATGAAGTGAGACTCAGAGCTGGGAGTGGGGATCCTGGTCTCACCTTCACTGTTCTCCAGGATGTTGGGGGCAAATCCGCCTTCATCGCCCACGTTGGTGGCATCCTTGCCATACTTGTCCTTGATGACCCCCTTGAGCGTGTGATAGACCTCCGCCCCAAGTTGCATGGCATCACGGAAGCTCTCGGCACCCACTGGAAGGATCATAAACTCCTGCATGGCCAGCTTGTTCCCAGCATGGGAGCCACCATTGATCACGTTGAAGGCCTGGGAGCCACAGACCAGATAGTCACTGAGCATTTTCCTTTCTGCCCTGGGAGCATTCACCCAAGATCCCAAATTCCCCCCCAGCTTCCCAGACTCCGAGTCTCATGTCCCCATCCGTTCTCTTTAGCTACCCCAATTCCCTGTCCTCCCATCCGTCTTCACAAGGTTTCATGTTCCCCGGACCACCCCTGGGAGAGGTACAGGCATGGCGGGCTGCTCACCGGCACAGGCAGGATGAGGTCTGAGTTCCCAGCCAGCTGAGCAATGTGGCGATATAGTGGCAATTCCCGCTCAGCTGCCCCTGCCTTACACACGGCCAAGGACACACCCAGGATGGCATTCGCCCCAAACTTGGCTGGGAGATGACAGAAGAAGGCACTAAGCAAAAATGTCTCCTTCCTCTTCTAGCCCTGACACCATGTATACTCCCCAAAGGAGGCAATAAAGGAGACCCCCCTCCTCCCTCCTCTGCGGCAACATCTAGTCCATTCTCTCCTCAAATAGCAGGGGATTTGGGGACGAGGTGACAGGAAAGGGCAGAGAGCTGCATGTATTTCTAAACATCCCAAGATCAGACTATCTCACACCAACTTTCTCCCCTCTATGCTGCAAAGAAGTTCTTCCTTGGTCTAATGGTCTAATGTCTCTCTCTCTCTCTCTCTCTCTCTCTCTCTCTCACACACACACACACACACACACACACACACACACACACACACAAACACACACACACACTGTAGTTAAACTCATCTTCTCCTGCTCTGATTTTGGGGGTAGGATGAAAAAGTTCACTCTCAGGAAGCTCCCACAGCACTGGCCCCTTCAATTCTCTCTGCTCCACACATCCCCACCCTTGGCCTCCCTACTTTTTCCCGGCCCCTGCTTACATTTGTTCTCTGTCCCATCCAACTCCAACATCAGGTTGTCCAGCTTCTCCTGCTCCACCACAGAGAGACCCTGTAGGCAGAGCCACCATCAACCAGGGCCAGAATGGAGGCTGGGCCCTAAGACACAGGGCCCCCCTTCACACAGGCTCACATCCAGCAATGGTCCAACCAGGCTCCTGTGACAGCAGCCTGTCTGGATCAGGGGACCTGAGCCCCCATGGGAGCAGAGGACAGTAAGAGGTCATCTTCCCACCCTTCCCTTATAACCATGATTCCCAAGGGGTGGGCCTCCCCCGCCCCCCACCACTTTCTCCTCCCCTGGCCCAGGATTCCTTCTAGGACCCTGGTTCTGCCATTCCCAGCAGAGAGTGAGCCTCACTGAGCTGATGAGGGCTGGTGCAATGGTTGTGTTGATGTGGTCCACTGCCTTCAGGACACCTGGAGAGAGGCAAAGAGGCCAGGCTGGGTCAGGCCAGGAGGGGCCAGAAGGGAAAGGGGGGGCGGTGCAAGAAAAGGCTTGGGAACTGGTGTGAGGTCGGAATATAAAGCTGAGGGGTGGGAGAGCTTGGGAAAGAGAGAAGGCCTCACCTTTGCCTAAGTAACGCTGTTTGTCCCCATCCCTTAGCTCCAGGGCTTCATAAATCCCAGTGGAGGCTCCACTGGGCACCGCGGCCCTGAAAAGACCTGGAAGAGGAGCATGGATTGAGGAGGAAGAGAGAAAGACACCAGTGACCAGGGATCCCCTAGCTCAGGAATGGCTGCCAGGCTAGCCTCCAGCTCTAAACTCCAGCCTGCCACATCCAGCCCTTTCCCCACACTGCTCCCTAATACACAAACATACACACATACCTCCCTAATACACCCACATATAGACACTGTTCCCTAATACACACACATATATACACACTGCTCCCTAATACACACACAGACACATACACAGCTTGCTAATACACAACTACTTCCTAATACATACACACACTGCTCCTAATACACACACACTATTCCACACACACACACACACACACACACACACACATATACACACTGCTCCCCAATAATAATACACACACTGCTCCTAATACACAGAGATACACACAGCTCCCTAATACACAGCTACTCCCTAATCCACACACGCACACACTGCTCTCACACACACACACATACACATACACAAGCAAGGATTCCTTATCCACCCAACTGAGTTCCCACATGCACCAGTAGGAACCCAGAGAAATGAAGTTATGCACTCATATGCTCACACACAGGTGCATACACAAACATGCAGAGGCAGGGCATGTGTCATACACTAAACTAGAACACAGAGGCCTGCCTATCCTGGCTCCCCTGGACAACAGCATCCAACCCCCACAATCCAGGCCATGAGCCTGACCCAGCACCCCATCCCTGCTGGGAATCAAGGGAGCTTCCCCTCCCAGTCCAAGGCAAACCCAGCACTGAGGGGTGGGGTGGGGGTTGAGGTGGGGGTTGGGGTGGGGGTTGGGGTGGAGGGCTGGGCTCGGTCCAGCCCAGCTCAGTACCTCTGGCAGTGTGGAGATCCACCTCCACCGTGGGGTTTCCACGGGAGTCCAAGATCTCCCGGGCCCAGATCTTCGTTATCGACATGATGGCTGGGATCTCCTTGGGTGGAAGGGAAGTAAAGGAGAAAGGTAAGAAGCTTAGAGGGGTGGAGCCTGAGATCGTGGGAGGGGCCAGAGGCTAGGAAGGATGGGAAAAAGGTTACTGCAGTGGGTGGGGGTGGGGAGGAGCAGGCCTCTACCACAGGCTGTAGAGGGGATTCCTCCCCCCACCCCTTCCAGGGGGAAAGGAGAAGGTCAATGCAGTGAGGAAGGGGAGGTCACTGCAGTGCGGGGCGGGGTAAGATCCAACTCTGAGGCGGGAGGACACCGCAATGAGGGGAAGGGGGGCAGTGGTTCCCTCTCCCCTCAGCAGGTTGGGCAGCCGGCTGGTGGGGTTCGCCCAGACCTCCTCAGAGAGGAATGGCTGCCAGGCTTGCCTTTCTCCTTGGAGCCAAGAAGAGGATGGGCAGTCTGCACGGCTGAAGCCTTCATTCACAGCCCTGTCCCACCCAACTTACCACCCCAGCCCCCACGCCCAGGTCCCAGTCTCTCCCAAATGTGCGTCCCTCCTCTCCCACAGATGTACAGTGGAAAGGTGTGGAGAGAGGGTCCTAGGAAAGGCCCTCCGTTCCTGGGGGTCTCAGCGGGGAGGGAGGAAGAGGAGAGACCCGAGGGGTGAGGCAGGGCTGGGCCCTTCCTCCAGCCGCCCCTAGACAAATTAAATTCTCCCCTCCTGCCTCGGCGCGGGCCAGAGGGCGCGGTGGGAGAGGAGGGGGCGAGGGAGTCTAGACTCTAGAATCTTCAGAGTCTAAAAGATGCTGCGGAAGGGTGAGAGAAGACAACCCCTTAGCAGCAAAGCCAAGAGGACGTGCCAGGATAAAAATGCACAGCCGGGGCGGGGCGGGGGACGAGCCCGAACTTAATGTCTACAGGACCGGAGGTGAAGCGGGACAGGCCAGGGTGGAGAAGGGTTGGCGCCCAAATGAGAAGGAGGCGACAGCCAGAAACCGCGCTGAGCGGTCCGGGAAGGCAGGGAAGGAGGGTGCCGGGGAGGCGCGGGTGACGGAGCAGGTGCGCAGCGCCCGGGGAGAGATGCGCGCGGGCCAGGGGAGCTAGGCGGGGGCGCAGTGACCGGGGGACAGGCCAGTGGGGCGCAGGGGCCGGGGAGGGCTTCACCTCGGGGCTGCAGACTCAGCCTGTGGCGGTGGCGGTGGCGGCGGGGATGGCAGTGGCAGTGGCGGCGGCGGCGCAGAGAGAGCGGGAGTGGCGGCGGCGGCAGCGGCGACTGCGGCTCCCGGGCTGCGGGCGGGAGGTGGGAGGGGGGGAGGCACCGATAGGGCCGGGCGGGCGCATGTGACCTGGAGCCCCCGTGAGTCAGGAGCCGCGGGCGGAGGCACGTGTAGGAGTGCGGGTGGGGGGCCGGTGGGGCGCCGATGGGGGTGTAGTGGGGGAATGGGAGGGGGAAAGTGATGCCGCAGGGACTGGGGGCGACCCAGAGCCTGCCTTTTCCAGCGCCCACGCACGCTGCTGCCCACGACCTGACCCCCTGGAAAGTAACTGGCACAGCCTCAGAGTAATCTGATTCCTGAGGCCCGCCACAGCCAGGAAAGGCTCTCCCATACCTCGGTCAGATACAAAAGTATCAAAATATCTCTTTATTCGAAAACCGAGCTGTTCCGCAGGCAACCAAATCTGCCTGAAGGATGCCCATTTCTAGGCTCCAGGCAGAGCTCGAGCCCACCCACCCCTCTGCCCAGGTGCCCACACAGAGCCTGGGCGGCAGGCTGTGATGAACCCCCAGGTCAGGGCTGAGAGGTCAGCTTCTGTCTCCGGATGAGGGCGTGCCTGTGGTGGGCCCTGCCAATGGAGGCTTCTCAGATCTTGGGGCCAGTATCTTTGATCCCCTGGAGGAAGGGACAGAAGTAAACCCTCTGGGCCCTACTGCATTCCCACTGCTGCCTCTGCCCCCATCTGAAATGCCCAGCTGCTACACTTCCCTGGGCTCAGCGCCTCTGCCTCACCCTGCCCTCCTTTCTTCCCCCTACCCCGTGTCCTGTTATTTTTAGTTTCAGATTTTTAATGCAGGCTCTTTCTCTCCTGCCTTCTCTCCTAGGCCCAGCTGCATTCCTCATACTCCCTCCACCAACCATCTCCCTCCCACCACCACCTTGCTGCAGACCTGGCCTTCACAGCTGATCCTCACTCTAGCTCAGGTATGGCTGCCACCCCACACCAACAGCTATGCCTGCCACCCCAATTCTTTTCACGTTTTCTTCTGGCTTCCTGATGTGTCTCCTAAGCCTTTCCTCAGCTCCTCCTAGGTCCTGCTGGTCTTTCCTCCTCGCCCTGAGACATCCCCTGACCCCTAACCCTCATCTCTCCAAGGGCTGTCTTTGATTAATCCCTTCCTCACCCACCTCCTCCCACAGCAGCTTCACTCTCCCCCTAAGTGCCAGGCCGCTGGCCTCCTCTTCCTGCCTCCCTGCTGGCTTCCTTACTATCCATGAAGGGGAGAAGAACTGCTGCTACATCTATGGCTGGTCCGGTTCTATATCAGGCTCAGCATCCTGCTCCTGCTCCTGCTCCTCCTTCAGCCTCTGACGAATCTCATTGGCCTCAGCCCGATCCTCCTCCTCAAAGAATTCCTTGTCCAGACGTTCCAGTTGTGGCATATGTACCAGGGCCTCCTGGCGATAGTCATTCTCATCTGTGCACGGGTTTTCCAGCAGCACCAAGGCTCGAAGCTTGGGCAGGTTCCGAAGCTTGGCGAGCTCCTGTATGTTGGATATCATGTTGCCCCTGCGGGTGCAGTCAGGAGGGGTTCATGGCAATAATGATTTTGGAGGCTAGCTGCCAGGAATGGAGCTTCTGGGGGAATCTCCCATGGGCTCCAGCTTCCCTAGAAACACTATGGATTGGCCTGCCAAGCATTGCCAGATTTGCTGCAGAGTTGCTGTCCAGCCCTACTCCTGTCCTGCTTCTGTCCTTCAAGGAATCCCTAAGTGCCTGTTCTATTCCATAATGTGTCCTATTTATCCTTCTGGAGCAGCAAAGTTAGGTCACAACCCAGTCTTGCAGTTGGGGAGGAGGGGGGAATCTCCCTTGCAGGGACAGACTACTGTGTCAATTACACCTAATCAGAGGTTAGGACTTGGGGCAGTGAAAAAGGAACTGGGATTGAAGCTCAAGGTAGTGAGTGCTGTGTCGCACTCCCCACTGGAAGGAACCTAGAGGTAAGGATGGGCTGGGGCCTCCCAGCCTGAAGAACAAGCTTCATCTCCTAATATGTCTCCTCGTACAGTTATTTTCATGTGTTTGCTTCAAGCCTTTATGAAATCAGGATTAAATGTTTCCACTTTATCTCCATGGAGGTGCTGAACTTCACGCCGTATTTGTCACTGGGAGTGCTGCATGCACTTTGTGCTGGACTGCCCTGTGCATTGCAGGAAGTTTAGCATCTTTGGCCCCAGAGGCACCTCCTAGTCATTGAGACAATGCAGCTCCACTACTCTTACTTCCAAACTCTCCAGTGAACAGCCACTGAAAAGGGTCCACTATCCCTGCCTAGGCTATTAACAGGAAAACAGAAGCCCCTCCACCTTCCAGACCAACGTGGCAGAGCTAATTAGCAAGAGATTGCTCCATGAATTATGGTTGGAGTTGGGATTCAAGGTGCAACCACCTCTCCTACTTGGAGAATCTGTTCCCATTGCCAATCTTTTTGTGTGTGTGACCTTTTTTTAAAAAAAAAAAATATTTTTTTTATTGATTTCAGAGAGGAATGGAGAGAAAGAGAGAGAGAGAGAGAGAGAGAGAGAAACATAAATGATGAGAGAGAATCATTGATTGGCTGCCTCCTGCATGCCCCATACTGGGGATCAGGGATCAAGCCCACGGCCTGGGCATGTGCCCTGACCGGGAATCAACCCAGGAACCTGAGACTCAAACAGTGACTCCCTGGTTCATAGGTTGATGCTCAACCACTGGGCCACGCTGCCCGGCTGCATTGCCAGTACTGACTAAAGAGGCCTTGTTGACTACGGAGGCAGTTTTGTTACGTCTTTGCTTAATGAAACACACATAAAAATCCTCCATCAGACAAGAATTGCTGGGAGAAAATATCTGATCCTGAGTGCTTTTCTATCTAGAGATTTCCTTTCAAATATTCTCTGCTCACATCTGAGCACATCTTGTGTTTTTGTATAAGTAAAGGAGCCTTACAGGTGGAGCTCAGGATAAGAGAGGCAGTAAGTGGGAAGGGGAGTTGGGGTCCAGAAGATGGAGAATCAGAGTAGAAACCTATATGGGATAGAAACAAAGCATAGAGTCGGAGCCAGCCTGAGTCCCTTGAGAACAGGGACCATCTCTGGTGCCTTTAAATGTTCCTGAAACACAACACAAGAGCTGGCATATAGCATGTGGGTTGAATGCATAAGGATTTGTGGGGGGGGGGGGGGGGTCCTCAGGCTATAAAGCTCTCAGAGTTATAATTAAGATTGCTATAATGCAGAAAAAAGTAAGGGAAGGAGGGATGAGGATTAGGATGGAGGATGAGGTGAGAATCTGAGAATGGGCTAGGATTGGGGGATTGCGACTGGGAAGAACCCGGTCAAAAGCTGCTCCTGCTGAGAGGTAGGAGCGAGGTGGGACCTGGAGGGGGTGCATACCTCAGGTTGAGGTACTGCAGTGATTTCATTTCCTCGGAGAAGCCATTCAGAGTTTCAATCTGGTTGTCTCTAAGATGCAAGGTAGTGAGATTCTTTAGGTTCTCCAAGCCTTCCACCTTCTTCAACATATTCTGGGCCTAGGTTCCGGGATACAGTAGATATATTGTGAGAGGGGAGAGAAATAGGGAAGGAAGAGAAGTGAGAAAGAGATGCAGCAGAAGAGGAAATCTAAGAGGTAGATATGGAAGGGAGTAGAGATGGATAATGAGAATAAAGAAATCCAGGAGAAGCTGCCCGTCCAGAGAAAGGTCAGCAGTAACTTCCTACTGAATGCTCATCCCTCCAAAGCCACCTCTGATTAAGGAGGCAATGCTTTAACCCACCCCCGAGTCTCAGAGCCCCACTGCTCTTCTGAGGAGAATACTTCAGCACCATCCTGCAATGAGGAAGCTCAAGAGTCTAAATGACTAGACATTTAAGTGGCCTCCTTAGCCTGATATCTGAACCTCAGTTATGGCACATTATGCTGCTACCTCTGTCAAAGCAAACTGTTTCTGTATTATCCACACATTATGTGTTATCAGCGATGCCAACTGGTTAGCACCTTGTTTGTTTTAACTTTGCATCGCCACAGCATCTGGCATCAAGTAAGAACTCAGTAAATGATGCCAATTATCATCATGATGACAAAGTTAGTAGCTGAGCCTACTAGAAGCCAGGCATTCTGGCCCCCACCACAGTGCCATCTTCCCTGCACCAACCACCCTCTCAACCAGGGAGCTACCAGGAAGAGGTTCTTCAGCATAGGAAGGTTGATTCCCAGTGTGCTTTCCAGTTGGTTCCCTCGAAGCTCCAGTGTGTGCAGGCTGATCAGCTTTTCGGGGTCCAGACCTGTCACCAAGCGGATGTGGTTCCCTGAGGAGCAGGAGGGTGTCGAGAGTGCAAAGGGCCACTCCAAAATGTTCAGCAGCAGAGCCTGAATTTTGGGAGCCTCTGCATCTTTCTCTTCAATGCCAGTTGGATATGAGGAGAGACAAGTCTAGACTTAACACCTCAGGGGCCCTGGGCCAGTGGTCTGGTGGTCCAGGGCCTGAAGGACTTGTCCACCCAGCAATGACTGACTGACTCTCTCTCCTTCCCCAACTCTTTGCTCAAATGTTAGCTTTTCAATGATGCTTGTCCTAACCAATCTGTTAGAAATTGCCACTTGAGCCCCCATTCCTTTTACCCTAATCTATTTTTTCCATAGCACATATCTCCTTTAACTTACTGAATGAATTTACTTATTGTGTTTTTTGTGTTCCTTGTCTGTCTCCCCCATCTAAATTGTAAGCTGCATGAGAATACCTCCACTATGTAGAACTGCCATAATGAATCAGAATGTGCCTGAATGAATGAATACAAATTGCTGTGGCACAGCCAAGAACCGCACTACTCACTACTCACTTCTGTTGGCCCCAGGCTAGGAAGGAATCTGTGTAGCCCATCCCACAGACCCACCTTTGAGATTCAGAATGCTCAGACGAGGATGACAGATGCCCTCAGTGTCAATGATCTGGTTATAGGCAAAACTGGCAATCTGCAGGTAAGGCAGTTCATTCAACTGGGCACTCCGCAGCCGGTTGCCGTCAGCCTTGAGCCAGAGCAAGTGGGTGAGGTGATTGAGTGCGGACACGTCTGTCAGATGGTTCTCAGAAATATCCACATAACGCAGATGGATGTAGGAACACAGCAAGTGGATGTCTGTCAGTTCTCTAGGAGATGGAAGAGGCCATGGTTAAGGGTGAGAATCCAGCAAGGACTTCTGCTAAAGCAGAAGGCAATATGGAGACGGCTTATAATGGGGAGAAGAATGGATGGCAGATAGTAGGAGTGAGGGGGAGAAGAGAAGGTAGATGGATTCTTAAAAGGACCTTGTGTCTTTGAAGAGCTGAGACCTTACACTCAGAAGGACAAGTGAGGAAGTCCAGCAGGAATCGCACATTCCCTCTCACAGCCTCCAATCCTCAGGCCAGCCCTGATGCAGGGAGTCCTGGGCTCCTGAAAAGTAAAGTTGACCCTTCCCTCCCACTGGTCCAGGATGAGAGAGATCCAGACTCTCAGCTGGAACTCCCAGGAATGAGGGTGAGAAAGGAGACTGGGCCCTACAACCTCATTTCTCATTCCCCTCGCCCCCCAGCTCCCTACCCCACAATGCACCTCTCTTTAACCTCCAGCTTGACATAAGCATGAGCCAATCCATTGCCGGTCTTACAGAGCAAAGAAAGCCCTTCCTTCATCATGTCCTCGGTGAGGGGAGTCGGCACCCACTGCAGGAGGAAGTGCAGTCAGGCATCCCTTTCCAGCCCAACCCTATCCTTAGCCCTTGGACCTCTCCATTTCCGTGCTCTCACTTCCTCTGATAAATCTTCCTCCTCTCTCCTGTCATCTTCCCACTCGTCTGTCTCCTCATCTTCCTCCCCGTCCAGATCATCCTGGTCTGGCTCAAAATCTTCCAGATCGTCTTCATCTGACATCTTTCTTCCCTGCTGAAGGCTGGCGTCCGATCAAGCTGGGTCCTCGTCCTGAGAAAGAAGGTCTCCTCAGCCCCTGCCAACCCTCAACTCTCTCCTCCATTGATGGGGTATTGCCCCTCCCATAACCTTTGATCTCTTCCCAAATATGCTTCTTTCCTCATCCCTATGAGCATCTCATTTTGAGTCCCACCCTCCACTTCACACTTCCCATCAAGGACCCGCTCTCTTTCCAGGATGCCTTTCCAGACCCCTGAGACCTTTCTCCCCTTTTCCCAGTGACTCCAACTCTCCTCCAGCAGCTCTGTCTGCCTGCTTCCTGGACTCCCCTCCCCCCAGTTCTTCCCATCTCCATTTTAAATTAAGCCACGTCCTCCTCCAATCTTTCTTACCGACCCTCCCCTTCCCTTTCAACCCTAAGCCCTGCTCCACTCGTCTTCTAACTCTCCCACCTGCTTAGCCCCATTCCCTGTCCCCTCAGGGACACCAGCCTGACAGTCTCCAATTCTCCCACCTAATCCTTCTTCACAGAAGGGAGCGGACTCTAGTTCCGCTCAATTACAAGCAATGCTGGAGAGGCCTTGGCCCCAGTGAAGGATTGTTTTGGAAGATGGGAAAAGGGGACGGAGGCGTTGTGTATTGTTGTTATAGCAACGGAGGGGCGGGACACTGGACGTCCGCAGTTGACAACCGTTGGGAGAGGAGCCTCCACTAACTGAACTGGGTCAGTTGACAAGTTACAAACCCACTTTCTCAAACCCAGGAACCCGGATGAGGGGCGTTAATTGGTCGGGGGAGGGGGGGGCAATGGGCGGGGCTTAGAACTGTGCAGAGGTAGGGGGAGGGGCGGGGCTGTCCATTACATCACCTGAGACCTTAAAGGGACCGGACATCCGCAATGCAAATTATTGTGAATTAAAAAAAAAACAACACAAAAGGCAGGTAAAGAAGGACAAAAATACCAAAGTAAGTGGTCTCGTTGCCCCACCCCCGCCTAACCCCACCCCCGTAGGTCCCGTCCATCCGTTATTTTCAGGTTGACCTTAGGAGTGAAAGAAGCCCAGGCCCAAAGTATCCTAGAGACCTGAGTTGGAGTCTTGACAGATCTGCAGTTTATTAGCAACTTACCTAAGACACCACTTTCTCTGTAAAATCGGCTTAATTATACCAATTGTGTCAGGGACTGAGTATGAGTCTAATCTACCCTAAAGTGCTGTACAGATTGCTAAACCCAGTTTGGGAGCATTTTACTCCTCCTCATATCCTGGACTAGTTTGACGCAAACCTTTTGGGAGAAAATCCAACATGTGCCCACTAAAATACTCCTCACACAACGTTGTTATATAAATAAGCAAAGAGGACTGATACAGCCAAACCCAGGCATTCAGGCCGGTGTGACTTGTTGAAGGAGATGAAAAGGGAGAGGTTGAGTTGCAACAAATATTTGGTGCCAGACATTGTGTGAGGTGCCTTTACAAGTGATATTTAATCTCCACACCAGTCCTGTGAGAGAGAGATTTGAAAGAAGAGGGAACCCAGACCCCGGGAAGTTAATATTTATGACACAATTCCTGCCTGGGGAAAGAGGGGGGGCAGGGGCGGGTGTGGTTACCAATCTTGTGGAATCCTGTATAATAAGAGAGTAATATGCTAATTATTCATTATGCCCATGAGGTGTAATGACCGGATAATGGATCTGCAGGAGGGTGGGAGAGCGAACTATAAGCAGGCAGTGGAGAGCTACAGGAGGGGTCAGGGCAGCAAGCTATGAGGTGGGGGAGAGAGGTGGGGGTGGGAGACTACAGGAGGGCAGGGTAGCGGGCAGAGAGCTACAGGAGGGTGGCAGCCACCTACTGGTGCACGGATTCGTGCACAGAGCTACTAGTCTAATATAAATAAAACAAAGTAAGCTATTATGTGATTGTGAACTTGTGCATTACAGAAAGTAAAGTGGTCTGATGGAAAATGCGATGGGCTGGAAATCAGGAACTATTACCTCCTGCCATGTCCAGCTTGGGTAACATAATTAACAGACAAATCTGTTTTAACATACGTTTGTTAAGCACTCTGCACCAGGATGTGCCTACTGGGAACTTCAGGACAGTAAAACAGGGTCCCTGTCTTCAGGGGCCTCCCAGTCCAGTGACAAGATTGAGTAAACAAGTACTAATTCAATACAATGAAACAGATGTCACAATAATGATACCCTACACATACAGAGCTTTTACTAAGTACCAGGGGGTCATTTTATAGTACGTGTGTATTCATATCATATATCCAGTGCAGAGAGTCCAGACAGAGGAAGCACCTTTGGTAAGGCCTGGAAGACAAAGAACGGTAGGTGCACTTAAGGGGTGAGGTAGGAGCAGCAGAGCCCAGCACACTAAGGAATGAAGACTTTATCCTGAAAGCTGTGAGGAACTATTGAGGATGTTATTTTGTGTTTCATTGGCAAAGACTGAATCTGCACTGTGTAATGAGAGCTAGACACGCCATCCTCCTTGATGAGACACTTCCCCAGTAGCTGGTTTAAATAGAATCTCGTTGGACTATAAAAGTAATAATTTAATTAAAATAAAAATAGAGAAGTGCATAAGAGGAATATGAAAGTCCATAATCTCTCTTAGCACCATGCTCATTTTTAAATAAAGTTAATGTATTAATAAAGATTTTTTAAGAACAAAAGTTGTATCAATCATACATACCATTCATCAACTGGGTTATTGCCATTTAATAATATGTGTTGGACATCTTTTATGTCACTAAACATACACTGAGTGGCCAGATTATTATGATCTCTGAACGCATAATAATCTGGCCACTCAGTGTATATCCTATATAATAAAAGACTAATATGCAAATTGTCCCCTTGACCAGGAGTTCAACCAGCAGGCAAGTCGGCCAACTACCCATGTCCCCTCCCCCTGGCCAGGCTGGCCGGACCCCACCTATGCACCAGGCCTCTAATACACACACACACACACACACACACACACACACACACACACACTGAGTGGCCAGATTATTATGCATTCAGAGATCATAATAATCTGGCCACTCAGTGTATATCTATCTCTTTCTTTACATACACACACACACACACACACACACACACACTAGAGGCCTGGTGCACAGATTCGTGTACTGGTGGGGTCCCCTGGCCTGACCTGCACCCTCTCGCGATTTGGGACCCCTTGGGATGTTGGATTGCCGGTTTTGGCCTGATCCCCACAGGCCAGTCTGAGGGACCCCATTGGTCCATGAATCCGTGCACTTGGCTGGTTTCAGGCGAGGCTAAGGGACCCCACCAGTGCACTGAGCCTCTGGTATGCATATAAGATCTTTGGTTAATCTCCTCCCACCCTCCTCCCTCCCCACTTTCCTCTGAGATTCATCAGTCTGTTCCATGTTTCCATGCTTATGCATTGAGTGTCTGCCCCCTGGTGGTCAGTGCATGTCATAGCTATTGGTCAAACGGTCGAACAGTCGCTTAGGCGCATATATATATATATATATATATATATATATATATATATATATATATATATTTCAGAGAGGAAGGAAGAGGGAGAGAGAGATAGAAACATCAATGATAAAGAGAGAATCACTGATCGGCTGCCTTCTGCACTCCCCCCACTGGGGATCGAGCCTGCAAGCTAGGCATGTGCCCTTGACTGAAATCAAACCTGGGAGCCTTCAGTCCGCAGGCCGATGCTCTATTCACTGAGCCAAACCGGCTAGGGCAACCTCTTTCTTTTTTTATAGTTGCCTTGTCTTCCATTCTATGGATATACTAATTATTAAACTATCCCCTATTGATGGATATTAACTCTAAAAATTATCTATATTATAAACAATGCTGTAATAAAAATCCTCATAGATACATCCTTACTCTTCTGCATAAGTACTCTGTAACAGTACTTTTTAAATTGTAATGTGCATTGGAATTGCCTGAGTATCAGATTAAAATGTGGCTTCTGACCCTGCAAGTGATGCCAGTGCTGCTTGTCCACAGAACACACACTGAGTAACATGTCTCCGTGGGATAGTCTTAGAGGGTACACTTTCTGGTTCAGAGGGTATGTACTTAACTTTGCCAATCATAATAGGTTGAAAAACAGATATGTCACTATTTTATTTTTTAAAATATACTTTTTATTGATTTCAGAGATGGAGAGGGAGAGGGAGATTTAAACACTGGGGATTGAGCCTGCACAGGAGGTACATGCCCTTGACCAGAATTGAACCTGCCACCCTTCAGTTCGAAGGCCGACACTCTAACCACTTAGATATACCAGCCAGGCAAGTTTGCATTTAAATATATATATATATTTATTGATTTCAGAGAGGAAGGGAGAGGGAGAGAGAGATTTAAACATCAATGATGAGAGAGAATCACTGATTGGCTGCCTCCTGCACACCCCCTATTGGGGATTGAGCCCACAACCTGAGCATGTGCCCTTGACCAGAATGGAACCCTTCAGTCCACAGGCCGATGCTGTATCCACTGAACCAAACTGGCTAGGGCAAGTTTGCATTTTTTATTGTTGCTGAGGTTGTTTCTTTCTGTATGTACATGTATTTGTATTTGTTTATATTTATTTTACAAATTGCCTTTTCATATCCTTTTTCACGTTCCTGCTATGTCATTAATGTCTTAAATCTATTTGTTACTCTTTTTGATTTGGATATTAACTGTGGCAGAAACTGCCTCTTGCCTATATGATATTTATTCTTCCTTTTTTTAAAAAATATATTTTATTGATTTTTTACAGAGAGGAAGAGAGAGGGATAGAGAGTTAGAAACATCGATCAGCTGCCTCCTGCACAACCCCACTGGAGATGTGCCTGCAACTAAGGTACATGCCCTTGACCGGAATCGAACCCAGGATCCCTCAGTCCACAGGCCGACGCTCTATCCACTGAGCCAAACCGGTCAGGACTATTCTTCCCTTTTTTCTCGTTCATAGAATTGTTTTTAAAAGTTTTATTAATATATAACTAACATACCATAAAATCCACCCACTTAAAATCAAGTCAAAGGCTTTTAGTATGTTCAGTGTTGTGCAACCATCACCCCAATTAAACTTAGAACATTTTCATTACTCCAAAAAGAAGCCCTCTATGCCTTAGCCATCACGTTTCAATCCTGCCCCTGGAAACCCTAACCCCCTTTTGGTCTCTATAGATTTGACTATTTTTTGTACTTTATGTAAATGAAATCATACAACACGTGGTCCTTTATGACTGGCTTCTTTCACTTGGCATGTTTTCAAGGTTCATCCAGGTTGTAGTCCATAACAGTATTTCATCTCTTTTAATTGGTGAACAATATTTCATTGTATGGTTTTTAGTTTTAAATTCATCTGAAATAATTTTTGTGTATAGTGTCAAGTAGGGATCTAACATTTTCCCAAAAAGGGAGCCAATTTCCCCAACACCATTCATTGATCAATCCCATCCTTCCCTATTTATTTGAAATGCCATCTTTGTCATTACCTATCATTATATATACAATTTCTAAACTATTATTTTCCATTGATCTATATATGTCTGGCTATTTCTGCTTTAGTACCACACTGTCTTAGCTATTGATTTTTTCTGTATATCTCTCTATATATAAAGGCTAATATGCAAAGTGTCCCCTTGGGACTTCAACCAGCAGACTGGGAGTTCAATCGCTCGCTATGAAGTGCCCTGACCACCAGGGGGCAGCACAGAACAAAGCAAGGCCCCAGCCAGCAGCCAGAAGGCCCTGATCCTCCCTGATTGCCAACCAGGCCTAGGGACCCTACCCATGGATGAATTTTGTGCACCAGGCCTCTAGTCTATATATATAAAACCCTAATATGCAAATAGACCCAACAGCGGAACAACTGAACAACCGGTCGCTGTAACGTGTGCTGACCACCAGGGAGCGCACACAGAACATGGCAGGTATCAACAGCAAGTGCCAGAGCACAGAACATGGCAAGCATCAGCCTCAGCAGGATGGTGGAGCAGGTGAGCGGGGGCGCCAGACCAAGGCAGGGCGCCAGTCACTGTCATCAGGGCGAGTCTCTGGTGGTTACTGAAAATTCTTTGCTCCTGCATGCTGCAGTCCCACTGGGTGCTTGTACCTGCTGCTGGTACCAGCCTCACTCACACCCGCTGCTGGCGCCGGAGTGGCTGCTTGCACCCACTGCCGGTACCCGGCGCTGGCCCCAATCGTTCAGTGGGTGTGAGTGGTGGCTGTCAGCCCTGATTGCCCCTCAGGGCTTTTCCACCTCCCCTGCTCCTGAGGGGAGATCAGGGCTGTCAGCCACTGCTTGCACCCATTGCCAGCACTGGCCCTGCTCGCATCTGCTGCTGGCGCACAGTGCTGGGTCCCAATCACTGAGTGCCATCAGCAGGTGCGAGCAGTGGCTGCTGATTCTGATCACCACTGAGGGCTTCTCCACCTCACCCACTGACAGTGCTGGCCCTGCTCACACCTACTGCTAGCCCCAGCCCCAATTGCTCTGAGCCATCAGCAGGTGCAAGAGGGGCTGGTGCTATCAGCGCATGGGAGTGGGGGCAGGAGTGGGGCTGCCGGCAGACAGGGGACTGGGGGCCCTGGTGGGAGGGGCCAGGTGTGGACATGGAGGATGGGCCGAGACCTGCCCCTGTACCCACTGTAGCCTCGCAGCCCACAGTTCCTTTCAAGGTGCACAAATTTGTGCACTGGGCCCCTAGTATAAAATCTATGATAATAAAAGTATAATATGCTAATTAGACCAGACAGCTGAACGACCTTCCAAACGTCATTCCAGATGTCCTTCCGGATGAAGCTGCTGTGGTGGGGGCTGAGGCAGAGGCAGTTAGGGGCAATCAGGCAGGCAGACAGAGTGGTTAGGGGTGATGAGGCAGGCAGGCAGAGTGGTTAGGGGTGATTAAGCAGGCAGGCAGACAAGCAGTTAGGAGCCAGCAGTCCTGGATTGTGAGAGAGATGTCCCAGATTGCGAGAGGGTGCAGGCTGGACTGAGGGGACCCCCCCCCCCAATGCACTGGGCCTCTGGGCCTCTAGTATAATAATAACAATAATCTCTCTATTGGATAGAGAGAAGTGAGGAGCTCAATAAGTCTTAAGATGCTAAGTTCTTAAAATATATAGGAAATGCAGATACATTCAATGAAATATGATTCATTGAATGGCTGGAAGAATTCAAGGTGGAAGAATCCTAAAGCATAAAGAACGGGAAGCTGAGGGTGTTAAGGGTTGGAGTAAGAAGGTGGGATAGAGAGGAAAAATCAACAGGACTCAATTGAATAGACATAGGGTATGGAGAAGAGAAATATATCCAAGGCTTGGCTGAATCTAGGGTTCCTGGGAAAATAGTTTTGGCAGTGAAAGGAGGGGAGAGGTTTGAACTGAGAGCTGCAGAAGATGATCTTTGGAGTTTTCTGAGATTACAATGGTTATGGAATATCCATATGGAGGTGTCCAATATACCACTGGAGACGGAGGACTAGAGCTGAGCCTCAATAGGACTGGTCATTTTGCCCCACCATGCCTTCCAGAACTGCGAACCACAGTACTTCCTTCTCCAATGGCTGAGTCTTCTCACATCCTGTGATGGCTACAGGTGGCAATGAGGGACCCAATTGAAAGAAGTCACATTCAGACAGGGAGAGTTCCTTTTTGCTACTTTATCACAGGAGCAAGGAACCTTTTTTTTCAGAAGCCTCAGTTACCCTGGAATTTATTTTTATATGAAACTAGTGACCCGGGGCACGAAATTCATGCACATTAAAAGGGGATTAATTAGAGGAAATAATTTAATATTGCTATTTGCCCTTTCTCTATAATAGAAGTGTCAGAGATGAAAGAAAATTAGTAAAATGTATATGAAAACCTTCCTCCTGTCAGAGTCTGGCACTCACCACTGGACCCAGAATCAAGTCTCCGCCCACCCACATGCATCTCAAAATCGCGTGAGACCCAGACCCAGCTGGCTCACCCCCATTGGGCTAGATCCAGACTCAGCCAGTCCCACCCTTGTCAAGCCCTGCTGGGCAGGGGGCGTAGCCTCAGGTCCCCTGGCCCGGCACCAGGATGGGGGGCATGGCCTGAGGTCCCCCAGCCCAGACCAGGGTGGGGGGCATGCCTTGAGGTCCTCCATCAAGCCCCACCATGTGGGAGACACAGCCTGAGGTCCCCTGTCAAGCCCCACCTGGTGGGGGGCGTGGCCTGAGGTCCCCTATCAAGCCCCACAGGGGCGGGGGAGGGCATAGCCTCAGGTCCCTGCTGATTGCTTGTTAAGGTTCTTTAAGGGAACTTGGCCTCAGCTGTGGGTGCAGCCATCTTTGCGATGGAGTGATGGTCAATTAGCATATTCCCTCTTTATTAGATAGGATAATAAATGTTTTAATACCATTTGGTTAGCATTTCTGTGTCTCAATGGAAAACATCTTGATAACACCTGTTACTTTCTTTGCTTCTATACCAGCCATAGTTTGCAGCACTTCAACAAGAGGTGTGTGTGTACAGGTTTCCCATTTTTCACATTCAAATTATACTATGAAGACTAAATAACATCAATAGCTGTGATGTACTAGTAAATGTTTAACAACAGGCTCTCTCCAGGGAGAACAAAAGCCCTAATTTTTAGTATTTGCTTATTTCTCTGGTAAAATATTACTATCATGGCTGATTTCAAGCTAACAATTCATAATATGGTATTTCCGTACATGACCATACAGATAACATAGAGGTAAATAGCTTAAAGAGCGTAGATAATAGTAAAATTATTGTGGACTGAATTGTGTCCTCCCCAAACCCACATGTTGAAGCTCTAACCCCCACCTGGAATACCTCAGAATGACTGTTTTTGGAGAGTGGGCCTTTAAAAAGATGATTAAGTTAAAATTAGGCTGATCAAGTGGGCCCAAATCCAATCTGACTGGTATCCATATAAGAAGGGGAAATCTGGACACGGTGTACGTGCACGAAGAAAAAGACTGTGAGGACACGAGACGGCAGCCACCTGCAAGCAAAGGACAGAGGCCTCAGAAGAAACCGAACTGCCAGCCGGCCAGCCAGCTGGGCTCAATGCTTGAGCATCAACCTATGAACCAGGAAGTCACTGTTCAATTCTCGGTCAGGGCACATGCTCGGGTTGCGGGATCAATCAACTCTATCTCATCACTGATGTTTCTCTCTCTCGCTCGCTCTCCCTTCCTCTCTGAAATCAATAAAACATCTCAGTCCAAGGCTTATTCAGCTAACCTACTTTTCTGCTTCTAAGACTCACAGACATCTCAAACTTAACATATCTAAAAACAAATTCTGTATCTTTTCCCCTATCTGCTTTTTTCCAGCATTTCCTATATCACCATTCAGATGTTCAACCAGAAACCTGGGTCATCCTTGTCCTTTTTTCTTCCTCAGTGACACCTTTCCCCACTGGCCCCCATTGAACCTACCCCCAAGTGTGATCTGCTCTACCTCCAAATGTATCTTGAATCTATCTACTTCTCTCCTTCTGACACACCTCTCTGGCCCAAACTACTGTCACCACTCTCTGGAACTACTACAGTAGCCTCCTGAGTAGTCTTTCTGATTCTACTTTTTCTCATTCAACTTTCTTCCATGAGCAGCCATAGTGAGCTTTTTCAATTGTGAAGAGAACCCTGTATGTTAATCCCCTCAGGCTTTCCTATTGCTTTTAGGATAAAACAGCTACTCATCACCATGGCCTATAGGCAAAGCCTGGCAGGGTCTTTAATGACCTTTGCCATTGGACTTGAGCCACATGAGGGCCACACAGCCCACCTTTCAGTTCCTTTTACCACCAAGCTCCCTCCCTTTTCAGGGCTTTCACTTACACTCTTCTGTGTATAATTCAGCTAACTCCTGCTCATCCTCCAGATCTCAGATTAATCAGGACCTCCTCAGGCCTTTCCTGATATCAGTCCAAACAGAATCCCCTCTTACAGTTTCATGCATTTCCTTGATAGCAGTCAACACAATTTGTCTTTATCTACACTAATAAAAGAGAAATATGCAAATTGACCATATTTCTGTGACACCCACCAGCCAATCAGGAGTGTGTATGCAAATTAACCCAACAAAGCTGGAAGGTTAATTTGCATACTCAGACGTGAAGCGAAGACTGAAGTCTCTGGCCCGAGCGAAGACTGAAGACTAAAGAGGCTTGGCTTCTCCGCTGCGGCCAGAGCAGAGAAGCCTTGAGGCTTGGCTTCTCTGCTGTGGCTGGAGCAAAGGCCTGGGTCCCGGGTGCTGGCGGACTGGTGCCAGCAGCCAGGGGAAGGAAGGCCTATTGCACGACTCTTCGTGCAATGGGCTTCTAGTATGTATATGAATCTGTGAATCAAATGTATTCCCTTCTAGATGTCATCATGGATTTCTACGTTGGCTTTTCTAACTCCAATAGACCTGAGTTTCACACTGCATTCTACTGCCTGGCACAGTGCATGCCACATAGTAAGTGCTCAATAAATATTTGCTGAATGAATATTAAATGTGCTTTCTAAAAGTAATCAAAGGTACCCTGGCCGGGTGACTCAGTTGGTTGAAGTGTTGTCCTGTTAACCAAAACATTCCAGGTCAGGGCTCATAACTAGATTTCAGATTTGTGTTTGAGATATATATATATATATATATATATTAAAAAAGGAGGTCAGACTGCAGCTTAGGGAGCGGGCCTAAGCTGCAATCTGGCCTCCCTCTGCAAGAGGCAACCCGGCTGATCAGGGGAAGGCGCTGCCCCCATCACCTTGCTGCTGCTGCCACTGCCAGCCGCAGCAGCTGGGAGGCCTGAGCCCCAGGCCTCACAGCCACAGTGGCTTTGTCCTGATAGGTGTCCCGATGTCTATCCTGAAGACATCTGCCCTAATTAGCATATTACCCTTTTATTAGTATAGATTTTTATTGATTTCAGAGATGAAGGAAGAGGGAGATAGAAACATCAATGATGAGAGAGAATCATTGATCAGCACTGGGGATCAAGCTGCAACGTGGGCATGTGCCCTTGACCAGAATCAAACCCAGGACACTTCAGTCCACAGGCAGATGCTCTAGCCACTGAACCAAATCGGCTAGAGCTAGGTTTCCGGTTTGATCTGGGTCAGATGGAGTATGGGAGGCAAGCAATCGATGTTTCTCATTCTCTCTCCCTTCCTTTCTCTCTAAAATCAATAAAAACATATTGTGAGGATCATAAAAGTAATCAAAGGCACCATCCCCTCAATTTGGATTTGCCCTTACAGATGAAATACGCTTACTTCCTCCCTCCACTTTGAGAATCACTCACAGGGAGATATCCCCAGTTAGGATTCACTAGAAAGAAGTCGATGTCTTACAGGAAGGTTTCCTTTAGGTGGAAGGAAAACTAAAAAAAAGGTTGAAGCAGTATCTTTTTAAAATATATATTTTATTGATTTTTTTACAGAGAGGAAAGGAGTGGGATAGAGAGTGAGAAACATCGATTCAGCTGCCTCTTGCACACTCCCCACTGGGGATGTGCCCGCAACCAAGGTACATGCCCTTGACTGGAATCAAACCTGGGACCTCTCGGTCCGCAGGCTGACGTGCTATTCACTGAGCCAGACCAGCTAGGGCTGAAGCAGTATTTTAAAAATTAGCAAGGATAGTCCAGCGGGCTGGCTCAGTGGTTGAATGCCTACCAATGAACCAGGAGGTCATGGTTAGATTCCCAGTCAGGGCTCAAGTGGTTGCAGGCTCAATCCCCAATGTGGGGCGTGCAGGAGGCAGCTGGTCAGTGATTCTCTCTCATTATTGATGTTTCTGTCTCTCTCTCCCTCTCCCTTCCCCTCTGAAATCTATATATATATATATGTTTTTTGTTTTTTTAATTAGCAAGGAGAAACAAAAAGGTGTTACATTTGGCAAGTAAGACCCTTGATGACTGGCTGAATGATTTAGGTAGGCGTGGCAGAGGCATTGGTTGTTTGCAGTGGGTGTGCTCTTTGTACTGCAGTTTCTAACCTAACCTGTGTCCCTACTTGCAGCCTCCCTCCTCCAGGGTGAAAAAAGATCCTCTCCCGTGGAGGGTTCCTAGACAGAGCTGAAAGCAGAGGGAGACGGGGAAGCAAAGAAAAAAGATGGAGGAAAGGAGCCCTTTAAGTGTAAGGAAGCACTAGTCCCTTCCACTCCTCTCCGCAGCCCGTGGCTACAGCTGCACGTCCGCAGCCTGCAGCCTGCTCCGAGGCCTCGCTTCCGCCCTGGGTCCTTTGTTCCGGGACAGAACCTTCCAGACGCCAACGCCAACGCCGGCGCCGGAAGGAGGTTGACCGGGCGGAAGCGGCAGTCCAGGGCAGGGCCCTAGGGTAGGGGCTCCCGGCTCCATCGTGGACGCTGGGAGAAGCGGGTTGAGAGGAGGCCCCAGCATCGGCCGCGGCCGCTGGGGGGCGCACGAGCCTCTCGGGCCGCAGCCCGCCCACGTGACCGCCGCCCCTCCGGAGCCAGCGCCCCGCCCGCGCGGTTACCTAACTGGCTTGCGCAGCTTGGGGCGCGGCTGACATTTTCTGCAGTCGCCAGCTAGTTACCGCTCTTGCGTTTTGCAGAATGGCTTGTCGTTTGACCTTTCCAAGTCTCGGTTGACGAATCTGTAAAAATTGGGATATCTTTGTTGTGAGGTTTAAATGAGATGTGCGGTGTTTCATCATAGACATTTAATGTGAACTCAACAGCGCTCATTAAACAGGGTAGAAGGTCGCCCGCCGCCGTTCCTCGGCGAGATGGTGAGCTACACCGTGTTCTCGCGGGACTATTCTGGGCCTTTCAGTGTGTGTATCTTGTGAAGCTGACTGTGATTCTAGTCTTTTGTTTTGAAAACAAGATTCTAGTGTTTTAAGATGCCTGTTCTCCGTATAACAGTACCATCGGAAGGCATTCCAACCACATTTACAGCAATCCCTTTCCATGCTGGAAAAAACAGCTTACTGACGGAGGGATGGTGTGCCCATCTCCATGTGGCACACAAATACGACCTCAAGAAATCCACACATGCAATCAAAATTAAACTTGTGAAGCCAGGTCATCAAGTTCTCCTATAACTACTCCAGTGACAGCAAAGTTCATGTGATGACTTTTTTTTTTTTTTTTTTGTATAGCAAAGATGGAAATTTATTGGAGAACCTGCACAGACTCTCACGTGGAGAAGGGGAAAGAATCTCACAGCACAGACGCCCACGTGGGGAGGGGGAAAGGGTCCCCTGATAACTCTTTAATGAAGACTGAAAGAGCACTAAATTTATGCCTGGAAAAAAAAATGAACCAGAAATCTATTACTAACAATGGCAGTATGTGGCAAAAAAAAAAAAAAAAAAAAAAGGGGGGGGGGGAGGAAGGAAGAAAGCTCTTGGTCTTAAGTCACGGTTCAGACCTCCTGCCAAAGGAGACAGCCTTTGGGTGGAAGGATTTCCCAACCAGCCACAGATGGCATAAGAGTTTTAGAAACCACTTTAACCTCAAAAACGTGCAAACTGTTGGTGAGGCTGTATCTGTGGAGGAACAGGCAGCAAAATCCATCCAGAGCTATTGAAAAGAATTATTGGCCAAAGAGCAATCTTCCAGAATATAATGGACCTGGTGTCTTCTGGGAGGAAAATGCCCAGCTGCTTTTGTTTCCAAAGGAGATGTACAGGGCCCTGGTTTGAAGGTAACTAATGCCCTTATGACCGCCCCTCCCTCCATCTCTCATGGTGGCAGTGTAGCTCTGTATTTAATAAAGCCCAATATGTTCTACAGGGATACAGATTCCTGTACCGTAAAAGAAGACAAAATATTTTTGCTTGCACCGTGGAAATCAAATGCAAAGTCCAGGGACTGCAGCACTTTTCCTGAGTTGGTTTTAGAAGTAGACTGGGACCTCAAAGAGAAAGGCCTTGGCTTTAGTGTTGCTGATTGCAGACAGCAGACAGCAGTACCATGCCAAGCTACCACATACTTTATGAGTGTGCTTATAAAGACGTCCAAGTCTTCCTCCGTACAACATCACCCCAGCCTTCACTCTGCTGATCTGAGCGTGATTTGCTGCTTCAAAGCCACATCATGAGGCTGAGATTCCTCCTCAGAGCCATGACTGCTTACCTTAATATGGTAATGAGCTGGAAGTGCTTCAGTATTGCCAGTTGCATCTTTCATATTACACAGACAGGGAACAATCAAGCCCAAAACAGTCCATGCATGTTGGGAAGAATGTGTTTAGGATGTTAAGGATATTTTATTAACAAAGGAATGAAGCTCGCTGTTTCATTGTGGCCTAGCAAGTGGATAGTGGTGGCTTGTGGAAGAAATAGAAGAGCTTCTTCTTAAAAAAAAAAAAAAAAAAATTTCAGAGAGGAAGGGAGGGTGAGAGAGAGACAGAAACATCAATGCTGAGAGAGAATCATTGATTGGCTGCCTCCTGCACGCAATCCGGGCATGTGCCCTGACCAGGAATTGAACCATGACCTCCTGGTTCATAGGTTGACGCTCAACCACTGGGCAACACTGGCCAGACTTGAAGAGTTTATTGAGAGCCACAGAGAAACACGAATAAAAACCTTGAGGACCTGGCATAGCATGCACGCGCCCTCTCCCTTCTCCACCATTGCTGCTTCTGGTGCTGCTTGTGTGCACCTTTGGTGTGGACCTGATACCTCTTTGGTGCAGTGGTAGCTGAGGAGACTCCAGCACTGGCTGTGACCAACGAAAAACCCAAGGAAGGAGTTAAGACTGAGAACAATGATCATATTATTTTGAAGGTGGTGGGGCAGGATGGTTCTGTGGTGCAGTTTAAGATTAAGAGGCATACACCACTTAGTAAACTAATGAAAACCTATTGTGAAGGACAGGGTTTGTCAATGAGGCAGATCAGATTTTGATTTGATTCAATGAAACAGACACACCTGCCCTAGCTGGTATGGCTCAATGGACAGAGTGTTGGCCCAGGGACTGAAGGGTCCCGGATCAGTTCTGGTCAAGGGCGCATACCTCTATTGCAGGCTTGATCCCTGGCCCTGGTTGGGCATGTGCCAGGGCCACATGTGGGGGCAACCAATCGATGTGTCTCTCTCACATCAATGTTTCTCTCTCTGTCTCTCCCCCTCCTTCCACTCTCTAAAAAAAAGAAAGAGAACACTTGCACAGTGGGAAATGGAGGATAAAAATATAATTGATGTGTTCTAGCAGCAGACCAGAGGTGTCTACTAAAAAGGGAACCTGCTACTTTACTCCAGAACTCTGTTCTCCAGACCAAGAAGACATTCTCAATTATAAAACTGCAATTTGGTTTCAACACATCTGACTACTATATATAGTTGTCTCTATTCTTTCATTTTTCCCCTTCCCCGTTCCTTTATTGTACATAAAGTAACTGAGGTAGCCCTAACTGGTTTGGCTCAGTGGATAGAGCGTCAGCCTGCGGACTGAAAGGTCCCAGATTCGATTCCAGTCAAGGGCATGTACCTTGGTTGTGGGCACATTCCCAGTAAGGGGTGTGCAGGAGGCAGCTGATTGATGTTTCTCTCTCACTGATGTTTCTAACTCTCTATTCCTCACCCTTCCTCTCTGTAAAATATCAATAAAATACATTTTTTAAAAAAGTAACTGAGGTATGTGCACAAGCATTTGCATTTAAAAAAATAAATAAATGGCCAATGGTATGTTTTGACTGACATCAAATGGAGATGGGTGGAGGGAAAACACTGGTTCTGTGAAAACACCCCCTTTCACCATTTTGGTATGCTCACTCAGCTCTTATATTCCAGTAAGTTACTTTGCTTTCACTGTTTAACAAAAACAAAACAAAGACAACAACATAAAAATCCTTATATACCTTGTTTGATTGGAGAATTTTAATGTTTTTCATTTATCATTGTAAAATCAAGGACAATTTTATAATTGTTTTGTATGTAGCTGTTACATGTAGGGTAATCTGTCCTTAAATAGGGATAAATTACTCTACAAAAAAAAAAAAAAGAATCCTACATATTTTTTCCTTCAAGTCGAGTCTTGTTGTTTAAATAAATTTCTTGTTTAAAATGGAAAAAAAAAAAAAAGCTTGAGGAACTGATAAAATCCCCAAAAGACAAAGATATGATGAACAGGAAGAAAAGACCAGTTTGAATCTACAAGGATATGTTGAAGTGTTCCATACTGCCAAATACCTAAATGACATATTTCTGAATAAAAGTGCTCTATGGAGAGAAACCTGAAAAAATTACATGTGGCTAAATCTATACATTGTAAATTTTTATAAACCAGCAATTCTGTACATAAGAATACAGAATTCATTAGTGTGCTCATAAAGAGAGATCGATGTTTCACATATCACACAGCTAATTAGTGGCATAGCTTCACTCACAACCAATAAAATGAGTGCTTAGGTCCACCAGAAGACTTGTACAGTATTGTACATAGCTTTCTCTATACTAGCTAAAAACTGGAAACGATTCAAATGCCCATCAAGAATAGAATAGATACATTGTAGTACATACATACAATGGAATACTGTGAAACACTGAACATAAGGAGCTACTGTTTCATGTAACATGGATGATTCACAGACATAATATTGAGAAAAATAAGCCAGATACAAAAGAATATATACTTTATGGTTTAATTGAAGAAGAGGCAAAGCTAATCTATACTGATAGAGGTCAATTAGTAGGGACCTTTAGGGGTGTAGTGTTAGGGAAAGGGCAAGAAAGGAGCCTATTGGAACGCTGGAGATACACTTGATCTTGAGGCTGGAAATGGTGGTCACATAACATAAATATGTAAGAATTCATTGAGCAATTTACAATTAGTGGACTTTACATGTGTTACATATCAATAAAAAATAAAAAGTTAGTATTGCTTGTAGCATTATGGAATATTTGAGCTATTATCAACAAATGTTTGAGGAGATCCAGTGGCAACAATCGGCGAATACCATGTTTTAAACAATCAGCTACTTCTCAAGCTGAATTGGAAGTTGGCTGTGGTTTAGGCTCACTTCATCCACTTCACACAGGTCCTGCACTATCCACAGTCCACTATCCACAGTCATTATTTTTGTTGTCACACTGGCAAGAATATCCAGGTTGAGTGGATGACAAGTGTTCAGGTTTACATCTTTCTTATTAATATGCTTTATTTTTTTCTCTTTAATTAATCTATATCTTTCCTAATAATAAACATGTAAATTGACTGTACCTCCACTACACCCACAGCCAATCACCATGAGTATGCAAATTAAACCAATAAACATGGCAGTTAATTTGCATACATACCTGTGTCCCAGGAACCTCCTTGGCACCCAGGTCACTCCCAGCCGGCCTTCCCGCGAAGGCTTTAGGCTTGGGGGACGGGGGTACCTGCTTCCCAAGCCTAAAGCCTGGGGCAGAGGCTGTAGGCTTGGGAAGTGGCTGAGCCTGGAATCGGAGAGAAGGTGAAAAAATCAATGGAAACACATCCTCAGGTGAGGATAAAAAGAAAAATAAAGAAAGAAATGTCATATCTTATGAAAGGCACATATTGAAAATGCCTCAAGAAAGTTGTCGTTTTTTCATGGTGAAGGGACTGGAGTCCATGTTGATGAAAATACCTTGGTGTCTGTGGTGACTGGCAGTGGCTGCAGTAGCGGGGTGATGGGGCTGGAGCCTTCCCCTGATCAGCACAGTCACCTCCCACAAAGGGAGGCCAGACTGCTCCAACAGGGAGCAGGCCTAAGCCATCAGTAGGACATCCCCTGAAGGCTCCCAGTGTGAGAGAGGGGGCAGGCAGGGCTTAGGGACCCCTCCCCAGGGCACGAATTTCATGCACCGGGCCCCTAGTAAATATATAAAAACTTAAGCAACCAAACAACTGAACGATTGAACAACAGGTCGACTGGTCACTATGACGAACACTGACCACCAGGGAGAAGATGCTCAATGCGGGAGTGCCCCCTGGTGGTCAGTGAGCTCCCACAGCGGCAGCAGACGCTGGGCTCACGCCTGTAAAGCGCAGCTGTGGCTGCGTGAGCCTCTCCTGTTTCCACAGCATTGCTACTGAGCAGCGGTGGGGCCAGGATGAGCGGGAGTGGTGCGGTGCCTGGCCCAGGCCCAGGCTCAGGCTCCTCCCCAGCCGCCTGCTGCTTTGTGCACTACTACATCCCTCCGGCAATGTCGGACTGCCTGTTTAAACCCTACAATCCCCAGGGATCCGGCCAAACCCACAGCTGAACATCCGCCAAGGGGTCCCAGATTGCGAGAGGGTGCAGGCCAGGCTGAGGTACCCACCGGTGCACGAACCCTGTGCACTGGGCCTCTAGTATATTACGAAATTTTGCCCTGGCCAGGTGACTCAATTTGTTGGATACTCAACTGGTACACAAAAAAGTTGCTCGTTAGATTCCCAGTCAGGGCACATATGTAGGTTGCGGGTTCCATCCCGGGCCAGGGCCCACAGGGAGGCAACAGATGGATGTTTCTCACATCACACAGCTAATTAGTGGCATAACTTCACTCACAACCAAGATCTTAACCCTACACTCTCCCAATGAGACCTACAGTTTAGGAATGGATGGACTAGAACAGCATAGAGACCTATGACACCTACGGCTCAGAGCCGGAAACACAGGGTTCAGAACCTCAGGCTTAGAACGGGCTGACTCACAACTGAATCAGAAAGAGACCTGCCCAGAAGCGGTGACCCCGAGTCCAGGACCATGGAAATAGAGGTCAGCACGATGGAAGAATCCCCTTGACCCCATACCCCTCGTACCTAAGGGCTCAGGAGTTGGTTGCCCAGGTGGCTCAAAGGAGAACAGACCCCCAGAGACCCCAAAGCGATGCAAGAGAGAGATTAACGGCCCTGGAGGGCCTCCCACGGGGGCGGGGCCTCGAGGCGGGCGCGACCCGGGGCACCGACAGGATGAGTCACACACCCCTCCCCCCCCGCCCCGCGAGGGCGCCCGGGGGGCGGGGACTTGGGCGGGGCAAGGCCTGGGGGCGGTGCTTGGAGGCGGAAGCGGCGGCGTTCTGCGCCCAGCGCCCCTTGGTGACTTAACGCCGGGTTCCTCCTCGGGCCCGGCGACCTCCCGGCTTG
This sequence comes from Corynorhinus townsendii, assembly GCA_026230045.1. NCBI lineage: Eukaryota > Metazoa > Chordata > Mammalia > Chiroptera > Vespertilionidae > Corynorhinus > Corynorhinus townsendii. Next base: position 197,977,618 of record JAPDVU010000003.1, read on the forward strand.
GGGAGCCCAGCGAGGTTCGGGAGCCACGGGTGACGCGGGCACGGGGCGGGCGAAGGGGACGGCCCCTGGAGAGGCCCGTAGCGGGCGAACTCGCCAGTCTCGGGAGACCGCGACTGATGGGTGAGGGTAGGGCGATGGGCTGAGGAGCTCGGGGGGAACGAAAAGGGAGGAGCGGGGCAGTGGGCAAACGGGTGAAAGGATGGGGCGCATGGGTGAGGACCCCCCGCCAGCTCCCCGCACTTTACAGTCTCTTCTCTCCCAACTGCTTTCCAGGTCAATCCCGAACCGGAGCGCAACTTGCAGGAGAGAGACGCTCCAGCAAGACTGTTTCGGGGAACCCTCCAGCTCCTCACCCCATGGGCCAGACGGCCCTGTCAGGGGGCAGCAGCAGCTCCCCCACCCCACAGGCCCTGTACCCCGACCACTCTTGTCCCAAAGGCTTGGAGGAACTGCTCTCTGCTCCTCCTCCTGACCTGGGAACTCAACGGTGCCACGGCTGGAACCCTAAGGACTGCTCAGAGAACATTGAGGTCAAGGAGGGGGGCTTGTGCTTTGAGCGGCGGCCCGTGGCCCAGAGCACTGATGGGGCCCGGGGTAAGAGGGGCTACTCCAGCGGCCTGCACGCCTGGGAAATCAGCTGGCCCCGGGAGCAGAGGGGCACCCACGCCGTGGTGGGTGTGGCCACGGCCCTCGCCCCGCTGCAGGCTGACCACTACGCGGCGCTCCTGGGCAGCAACAGCGAGTCGTGGGGCTGGGACATTGGACGGGGGAAGCTGTACCATCAGAGCAAGGGGCCCGGGGCCCCCCAATATCCACCCGGACCTCGGGGTGAGCAGCTGGAGGTGCCGGAGAGGCTGCTGGTGATTCTGGACATGGAGGAGGGAACTCTGGGCTACGCTATTGGGGGTACCTACCTGGGGCCAGCCTTCCGCGGACTGAAGGGCAGGACCCTCTACCCAGCAGTAAGCGCTGTCTGGGGCCAGTGCCAGGTCCGCATCAGCTACCTGGGCAAAAGGAGAGGTGAGGCCTGGGGTAGGTGTGGAAGAGTATTCTGTCACTGGTGGCTGTGGTTTGGGTTGGAAAATCAACGCCTTTACAAGGGTGGAGAGAAGGAGCCTTCATCTAACCTGCTTCCCTACCCCTTACTCAGTGCCAGGAATGGCTAAGGGTCTTCACAGCTCTTACCTAATTTAACCCTCCCAACAGCAACAGAGGTAAAGGTGAGACTTGGATATGCAACTTGCCATTAAGTGGTGAGCCCCCAGAATGGAGGGAGGGATTAGGGCTTTACCAGAGGGATCAGCTCCTGGAGCACAGGTGCAAAGGGTTAAATGGGTACTGGGCTAGGTGTACAATTTCAAAAGGAAGAGGACAGGCAGAGCCAGGCACCCAGGGTGTGTACTAACTTCCCTAGGCTCTGACCTGTGACACATACATGCCTACTTCCTCAGTCAAACCTCAGGAAGAAGCCATTGAGCCCTCCCTCCCCCCACCTGGAAGGAGAGCAGTAGGGGCAGGGTTTGGGGTGGACCTGCAGGGGAAGGACCTCCTTGGGGAACCAATGGGGCCTAGCTTTAGAGCTGATGGGATTTAACTGTTCTCTGCGGTTGTATTAGCAGAGGCTGGGCACCTCTCCTCCCATCACCCATGGTGAGCTGTTGAGTGGAGGGCTATCCTTCCTTTCACTTCATCAGCCCCATTCCCAAGGCCTCTCTGGAATCAAAGCCTGGGCCAGCTCCACCCCTGTCAGAGCCACCTCGCCCTGTTGCTTAGAGGGCCTTAGCTAGAGCTTCACCCCCAGCTCTGACTGTGGGGATGTGTGATGCCTCTGACCCCGAGAACAGATGCAGAACTTCAGGGTCCATTAGATCTCTCAACCAAGGTAGGAGAGGAGTGGAAGAGAATCCTGTAATTTGAGGATGTCTAGCTGGTGGCTGCACCCCTACTGACCTTCCTCTCCTTCTCTCCCCCAGCGGAGCCACACTCCCTTCTGCACCTCAGCCGCCTGTGCGTGCGCCAAGCTCTGGGGGCTACCCGGCTGGGCCAGGTATCTGCTCTGCCCTTGCCCCCTGCCATGAAGCGCTACCTGCTCTACCAGTGACCCTGTGATACCAGATTTGGGGGCCTTGATGCTACCCCTCCCCGGGGGTACTGCTGGCTTGACCAGCTACTTAAAACCCTAGCCCCAACCCAAGCTCTGGGGAGCTGAACAGCCCAAGCCACCCAGCAGCTGAAGAGAAGGAGCTGTTATTCAAAGCTGTGGCGCCTGGTACACAAGACAGTTTTTTTCCCCCAAGTAAAAATAATGAGACCTGCTGTTGTAAAAACCTGTTTGTGGCTCTTTTTTTTTTGCACAAGGGTCCCGTGACTGCCTCAAAAGAGTAGTGATGTGGAGACAAGTACAATGAAGGACAAAACCGCAAGGCTTAATGCCAGATGTTTATTCCCACCCCCAAGTGGGACTGCTCACATACACAATACACAGGCGTTGGCACCAGGGAGGAAAACAGCACCCCTAGCCTCCGGGGAGGACAGGGCTCTTTCCCAGCCCTTGGCATCATGTACAAGATGGGAGAGGAGGATGGCTTCTCTCTCCTGCCTGCAGTGGGGACTGAGGGGCTCACGAGCAAACCCCACCCTTCTACCTCTCAGCCAAGGAAAAGCCATCTTGGAGACATGTTTTGCTCCAATTATTATAGCAAGTAGAGAAGGGATAGTCCCAACCCTTACCGGTGTACATGGTAAAGGAGAAGTACAGTTTGGATTAGGCCACAAGAAGGGGCAGGTGATACCATCAGAAGTATGTGTGGGGGTGGGGAGAGGGCGGGGCAGTTATTGGGCTTCTGAGCTTCACAGCCTTGGCATAGCAGGAAGGGCAGGGAGATGGATTTGGGGCTTATTGTTTGGCATTGATGATGTCCACGAATTCAGGCTTGAGGGATGCACCCCCCACGAGGAAGCCATCCACGTCAGGCTGGCTCGCCAGCTCCTTGCAGGTTGCCCCAGTCACAGAACCTGGGAAGGGAGAAGTGAGGGCGAATGGTCAGGGATGGGATGGGCATACTCCATTCCTGTCAATGTCGAAGGAAGTCTCAGTCTAGTGCCCAGCCCACCCCACCTCAGGCTGGAGCCAAACCCACTCACCTCCATAAATGATGCGGGTGCACTGAGCCACTGCATCAGAGACATTGGACTTAAGCCATCCCCGGAGCTTTTCGTGTACTTCCTGGGCCTAGACCAAGAAGCCAGACTAAGTTAAGACTCTTTCTGCCTTTCCCTCAAAGGGGAAAAACACCCTGGGCACCAGTAGCGAGGCAGTGTTGCTTCCGGGAATACACACACACACACACACACACACACACACACACGGCCCTGAATGGATGTCCTGGGGCAAATCATTCTCCTCTGGGCTTGGGGGATCCTGTCTTTAAAATGAAGGGTTGTCCCAGATGGTCTCTGCTGTCAGTTCTACCCAAGCCGGGTAGATAGGGTGGGGCTCCTGGGCGTGGTTACCTGTTGGGGTGTTGCAGTCTTCCCTGTACCAATGGCCCACACAGGCTCATAGGCCAGAACAACCTTGTTCCAGTCCTTCACGTTATCTGTGGGACAGAGATCGCAGATGGCAGGGTGAATAGGAGGGAGCGACGGAGCTTGGTAGCAAGGAAATAAAGAGAGTGGCCTGCTGCCCCCTAGTGGCTGTTTAAGAAACTCCAAGAGGCATCAATACCAAGGGGCAGGAACAGAAGTGATGGAGAGGAAGCAAGGGTTCCCACCTTCCCCTTCCCTTTCCTGTACCAGTCAGGCTGCAGGGCATCTGACCCCACCCTCTGTGCTTTCATGAACTTGGCTAGGCTCATAGGTCCCTTCAGAAATACCTGCGATGACTTTGGTTTGTTCAAAAACGACCTTCTCAGTGATACCAGCTTCCCTCTCATCTAGCTTCTCCCCAATGCAGGCGATCACTCCAAGTCCCTCGGCCAGGGCATGGGCCACTTTCTGCCCAATCAGCTGTTGAGGAATAGACCTGGTGAAACACTGCTCTTGAAACAAGGCATCTCTTATCTCTTCTCCTAGTTACTAACCTCATCTGACTCCCCAAAGACGTGCCTTCTCTCCGAGTGTCCCAGGACTACCCATGTGGCTCCACAGTCTTTGATCATGCCAGGGCTGTGAGAAGAGATGAAGCCACAGTTCCACAGGGAGTCCACCTGTGGCTTCTCTCTCAATGAGGAAAATGAGGGGAAGGGTCCCCACACACCCTTCTCCCACCTGCATCTCACCTGATCTCTCCAGTAAAAGCCCCATTAGTCACTTTGTAGCAATTCTGGGCAGCCACAGCAATCTTGGGATCTAGCTTCTGCCTGGCGAAGTCAATGTAGGCGGTGGGGGGTGCGCAAACCACCTCTGAGGATGAGATCACAAGAAGTCTTCCTTCTCTAGACTCCATCCAGTGCTCTAGAACCCCTAGCCTCACCAACTGTCTGAGTTCTGCTTTCCTTCCCTTTTCACCCCAACAAGATGATCTTTGTCTACATCCCAGACTGGGCCTGTTTCCAATTCCTAGAGCCTCCCAGGTGCCCCTGAGGCCATGGCCCTGCCCTCTGCTCTTTTAACAGCTGTGGCTCTGATTTCCTGGGGCTATTCTGGGCCTGAGCACCAACTAGACTCAGCATTCTCTGGGGGCCAATCCAGCCTCCCTTCTAAAATAGCTCTCATAGGCAAGGCAAGGATTTTTAGCAAAAGCAGAAAGGGCCAAGTCGGGGTTGGTATTGGGGCCTCTGGGGAGTCAGGCCCGTGGTTCTGTGATTTAGGTGGATGGGAAGGACTGAGGACAGCACTCTGCGGGGGTGGGTAAGCAGGGAGCGGACTGGCTCATGGAGACTCCGCGCTTTCCCCGGTTCCAGGCTGGAGAAAGCAGCAGGATCGCTCCTCATTCACAAATGGCCCAGGCTGTTTGGCCCTGCTCAGCCCCTTTTGCGAAGGCAGGACTTACCCAGGCTGCCGAGGGTAAAGGATCAGAGCGGGCAGCCCCGGAAGCCGAAGCAGCGCGCCGGGGGCACTCGGCCGCACGCCAGGCGCGGGGAGGAGTCTTGGGCTACGTGCAGCGGCGCACGAGCCGAGCCGAGGGGGCAGGTAGCGGGAGGCCCGCACGCCCACTCCGCCGCCTCCACTCCCGCCACCCCCGCCTCCGCTGTCGCCAGCCTCTCCCGATCGCCCGCTGGGGCTGGCCTCCGCTCCCATGCCCGGCTCCTGGCGGTGCAGCCCCGTCCTCCCAAAGGACCATCTTCCTCCCGAAGACCCACCAAGTCCTTTCCGGCCCCACTGCCCCAGGGCACCATTAAATATGGCCCCGATTCCCCCCTCGACACACCCCGATACTGCGGCAGTGGGGCCACGGCGCTGCGGGGGTCAATGTCCGGATCCCGGGAGCTCTTGTTCTCAGCCCTGCACCCAGGTCCACGCGGACTCCCGGTAGCTCGGAGAGGGCGCTGCTTCGCCCGCCGTCCCCTCCCCACCCCACTCCACCCCATCCAGGCGAGGCTCACCTGTGTCGGCCGGCACCTTAGCGGCGTTCAGAGTGGTGATGAGTTCCGCCAGTGTTGTCTTCCGCCCATTCATCTTCCAGTTTCCCCCGACGAAAAACTTCCTGGAGGGCGCCATGTCGCTGAAGCCGACACACTGAAGGTCAGTATCACAGCGCAGCCGCGGCCACTGCCCGCTTATATAGAGCGCCGAGAAGCAGAACTCCGCCTCCTCGGCCATGGTGAGCCCGGCCCCTGCCCGCAAGTCCTGCCCGCCGCTCCGCCCGCGCCCCGCCCGCTGCCCGTGTGGCGATGTTCTGACGTTCCCCCCTTTCTTGAAGCAACGTTCTAGGGCTTGGGGCTCAGTCGCCTCAGGAGAGACCTATGAACCCCTGCGCTGGAGGGAGAGAGGGCGCCTCACATCAAGACTACAGCTCAGGGGGGCAGAATGGTTCCCAGGGCATGTCCAACCACTCCCCCTGATGGCTAGACCACGGTACCGGGCAGTACCGGGCACTGAGGGCCATCTTCCCAACTCTGGGAAGAGGGACTCCGCCCATCCAAGTAGCTACATACCGGACTGCCGAGCGGGTACCTTTGACCCACGCAGGGAAAGCCTAGCCCAGTTATTGGACAAGTGACAGGGTTCAGAGGGAGAGGGACGGCCCACATTGGCACAGAAACTGTACAGCTAAGAAAGAGGCCGTCGGAACCCCTAGGGCCCCCAGGAGTATCCCACTCCTTGCTCCAGTTGGCAGAGGCCCGAGGAGAGACTGCAGGGCCTGGGGCTCAGGGCTCCTTAGCCACTAGGAACATTGGGGAGTACCCACTTGGGCCCCTGGAGGAAGTGTGTGGAGCTGCTGGAAAAAAGGGCTTTTGCCCCCATTTTTGCTCTGTCATCCCATTCCAGTTCCCTAGATCTGACGGCCTCTAGCACTCACCTCACCCTCCGTTTCCCAAGAGCTCCAAAAACTACTGAAAAGAGAATTACCTACAGAAGGGGCAAGGCTGCGAGTTTTTGGACACAGGCCTTCCTGCTAGCCCCAGGGAAGACAACTCCCACTGTATCAAACAGGACACAATTTAACCCATTGTACTTTTATTCACAACATGTATTTTGGCATTTTCCAGAAGACAGGGAAGAGACAGGGTAGAGGAAAGACTGAGGCAGGAGGGCGAGGGGGTCCCCATTTCCCTCATATCCCTCCTGACCTGACCACACAGGGAGCAAACACAAAGGGGAAGGGGGAGCAGGGACACCCCCTACGGCGGAAGAGGCTGCACAAAATGACACACACACACACACACACACACACTCACACACACACAAATAAGCCCCTTCCACACCAGGAGCTGGCAGGACTAGAGAAGCAGAGTAATGAGGGCCCAGGGGGAGGGGAAGCAACATAGTCTCCTCACAGACAGGCAGCCACCCTCCCGTCCCCTTCCTGCTCTATCCCCAAAGTCTCTTGAGCGTCCCTCCACTCTGCTCAGCCATTCTCCTAGTGCCTCTAGCTTCTTCCCTGCTGCAGGGGACAAAAAAGGAAAAGGGTGCAGAGCCAGCAGCTGCAGTCCATTCCCAGGCCCTCTCCCTCATGCCAGGTGGCCTGGCCCTGCCCTCCGTGGTAAGGGTCAGGACAGGCTCTTAGCTGGCCATTCTCTGGTAGAAGTAGATGTAGCCCAGGTCCTTGGGCGGCTTCTCAGAGGCACACACTTTCTGGTCATTGTAGATCACCCATCTGGGAAAGGTGGGGAGAGGTGGAAAAGGATGAACAAACCGAGCAGCCCACAATACTTCAACTAGGTTTCCCTGACCCAGCCTCTGGAGTCAATCCTGGTGATTGTGGGGAAAGCTCCCCACACCTACAGTCCAGCTGCTACCTGTCTGACAAAGACCATTTCCCCTACTCGGTGTCTGCAGATCCTCCAGCATCTTTACAGCCATCCCCCCCACCCATCCCTATAAGGCAGGGATCAGCAAGCTTTTTCTGTGAAGGGCCAGAAGGTTTGGTAGGCCATTGGAAAAGATGTAACTACTCAATTTTCCCCTTGCGGAGTGAAAACAGCACAGATAATACAAATGAGTAAGTATAGTTATGCTCATTAAAACTAATTACAAAAGCAAGAGGCCCGACCCAGCCCAGAGGGCTGTAGTTTGCCTGATGTTTGCGGTCAGGCATTCTCTCATCCCTGGTGGATTTGTGGCGCTCACCAGGCAGTCCTTCACCTTCTCCACACATACTCTTAAGGGTCTCCAGGATGGCCCTGCTCACTTCTACCACCACTCCCCCATTCCAAATGCACACTGTGGCCCCTCACCTGCCTTCCTTCTTGATGTGGCAGACGTAGTGACCACACATGGTGGAGGTGCCCATGTGACTAATGAAGGCAAAGAGCTGGTACTCTAGAGATGGAGTGAAAGGGAGGGCAGAGAAGACAATGAGAAAGGGATCCTTGAGTGACTGACAGTCCAAAGAAATATACAGCTCAAATTCAGGGAGTGTAGGCATGTACTGGGTCAAAAGTCTATCTCCGCCTCCTAGAATCCCACCGTCAGGAGTCAGGTCTCGGGAAAAAGCTTCTGCACCCTCTGCCCTGAGGGAAGCAGAGCCGCCTTGGAATGAGGCTCTGGTAGAGCAGACTGGCTAGATTCTACCAGGCCTGTCCTCTTTCCCGGAGACACTCACTTCCAGAACCATCCCGGACTTTAGGTCCCACTGGCACAGACTCAGAGATGGAGTCGGCAGCTGAGCGACCCTCCGAGATGTCCATGGCAGCTTCTGCGTCTAGGTCGTCAATGTGGCTGAAGATCCAGTCCACAGCCCGTTCTAAACTGTTGTTCTTAGAGAGGAGGAAAGCATTACATTTCCAACAAGTTCAGGGGCAAGAAAACCACCAGGGACAGCCTAAGCTCCTTCATCACAGCCACAAAAGGGTGGAGCCCAGCTGTGGCCACACCACAGTGGCTGTCCTTGGTCTTGCTTACAAAGGATGGCACCTCATTCCCACCCCCTTTGGCCCTAGAGGCCCCAGTCCTTAGCTGGGGCAGCCCTACCGTGGCCCGCAGAGCTTTGAGGGCCTGGTCCCGGGAGAAGCCCATGGAGACAATGGTTGTCACGCAGTCCTCTGGTGGGGGGTCCGCAGCAGCACTTGTGGAGCCAGGCCCGCTGGAGCCAGGCAAGATGAGGGGGTTTGCAAAATCTGTGGATGCGAAGGGGTTGAAGTGTTTTGGGGAGGATGGTAGCCCTGCCAGGCCCTGCTACCCATCCCTACCTACCTGGATCATCCATGTGAGACATGACCCAGTTCATGGCAGCCTCGGCGCCGCTGTTGCCGGTGTAGTAGACAGCTTTGCGGCAGGCATCCATAGGGAAGCCCATCTCCACCAGCTGGATGATGACTGACTCATCCAACATGGGGGCTGTGATGGGAGAAGTGTGGGCACAGTGACCAATTCCTTGGGCCACTATTTGCTCCACCTTCTCCTCTTCCCCACAGGCCAGCCCCCAGCCCTCTCCCAACCACTCCATTCCATGCATTTTTCTTCCACAGCCTGGCACCTTATCCCAGAACTGAAACGAAAGACAACACAAAGTGGGTCCAATATCCTAAAGGCACAGACCAAAGCTAAAGATCCCCCATGGATCCCCTTCCTTGCCCAGTCTCACAGAATGGGCCCTTTCTCTGGAATATGATACGCAGCCCCCACCCCTAACCAATAGATGACAAGGGTAGGGAGGCAATTAGCCCACACTACTACCATCCACACAGAGAATGTGGCTGGGAGTGCTTCAGTTGGTCCTCAGTCCACCCAAAGAGGGCGGAGGAAATTGGAAAGGGAGGACAGGAGAAACACAGAGGACAGGGTTGTGGGTTAGGCAGAGAAGACCCCATCAGCAAGGGAGAGAGACAGGCAGGAAAAAGAATCACTAACATGTTGGAGAGGAGAAGTGAGGGGAGCAGAAGGAGTCTTCGTCTTCGTTGCCATAGAAACCAAGGCTACCTTTGGGCTCATCCGGAGTGACCAGGGGTGGGGCAATGTCAGGCAGCTCCTCCTCTCCAGGCTGCAGCCCTGTACCCCTCAACTGGGAGATGTCTAGCTCATCTGGCATCTCGATGGACACATCTGTAATGGGAATGGCAGGATAAGGTCACTCAGGAGCTCCCTGGGGCCCTCCTTGAAAAAGCACTTTGGGAATCTCAATCCCAGGCACCATATCTTAGCACTGCCCTGTAATATGAAGCTGTTTAGAGAATACCAATCTTAGGGATCCGGTGTAATAAAAATAATCATGGCCTTGGAGTCAGGAGACCTGGATTCTAGTCCTAGATCTACCACAAATGAGCTATGGGCAAGGCAGGGGGGCCTCCAACTTGTGGGACAGGATGATTTTATACTTGTGAGTCTCAACTTATCTAGGAAATGAAGTTAAATCAGAGTTCTCAAAATCAGCAGGGGCCTGTAAGGCCCATGAGAACTAATTATTTCCAGATTATTAAAATGAAAACATCTTAACAATTGTAAAAATAAAAATTGTGAAACTATGAAGATCATTTTTGGTTGTAAATTATAACTCTAAAATCAAAGAAGTCTTGGCGCTGGCCAGGTAGCTCAGTTGGTTAGAGTGTCGTTCTCATATGCCAAGGTTGTGGGTTCGATCCCTCATCAGGGCATCTACAAGAAGCAACCAATGAATGCATAAATAAGTGGAACAACAAACCAATGTTTCTCTCTCTTAAATCAATACATTAAAAAAAAAAACAAAGACGTTTTCTAACATTTTTAGTCAGTGCTTTTCAAACTAGACACATTGTGAAACATGTAAGGTAATGCTTTCTTCTTTCAGAGGGAAGTTAGGGAAACATGAGTTTACATATATCAAGGCCTCTTCTTTGTCTAGCATTTTCTGCTTAACCTCCCTCACTTGTCCCAGCCATCATACCCAGTTTCTTGGGTACCCAGTCTAAGCCGAAGGTGAACTTCTTGATCTGGATGACCAGGTAGTCAGGGAATGAGGCAAATCGTGTGGTCCTAGGGAAGAGAGAATGTCCTGGTACCCAGACAATCCCAAGCTTCTCCTATCCTGAAAGCCCCACCCTGGGGTTCAGCCTCTCATGGGTAGAAGACCTAACAGCCCAGAAGATACGCCATATTCTCATCTTGCCCTGGGCAGGCATCAGAGCATCTGCAAACAAGGAGTGACGGAAGCCAGGACAAGGGCTGGCTTGTTGACAGGAGCAGCACAGGGGTGGATGGCTGACGTCTCTGGAGACCACAGCACTCTTTTACAGATCTCAAGCTCATGCCAACACAGGCAAAAAGTAAAAGCATTTGCTGGAAACCCACACTCTGTTCACCAGCGATACTCAGTGTCTGCCCTGCCAGGATCGAGGGAATGGAGAGAAGCTGCACTAAAGTGACCCTGTGCCATGAGAGAAGAGGGAGGGGTTTGGCCAGGACAAGGAATATGTAGTAATCGTCTGCATTTGCTCCTGCTGGGGCCTCTTGGTTCCCACCAGGGCCAGATTACCAGCCTAAACTGATGCAATTCTGAGATTCCACCCAAAAAAGGAATGACAGAATGAGAAAGAGGCAGATAGTATCTCAGGGACCACCCTGACACAGGCCCGAAACCCTCAGCCCAGACCAAGAGGACTTACTTGACAGCTACTGATTTGGCCTGCAGAGCCGTGCTCCAGAAGTCGTCCACCTGCTCGGGGGCCCCATAGGCCTCCAAGCAGGAGCTGAAGGGCACCTGGGCCCGAACCAGCTCTGGCAGTGGCAGCTTCTCCTCCTCAGCTTGCCGCTTCTTCTCCTCATACTCCAGAAGCTCCTCTGGTGACAGAATTGGTGGGTGGATCCTTCAGAGGGTGATGCTCTTTCCCTCCTAGCCTGGCCCTGCTGGCTCCACCTCCCGCCTGACAAGCATCTGTATATGATCTTGCTTCTTTTTAACATAGCTCTGCTGATAAGCTGTGGGTGAGGTTAATCCTACTTCCCCCTATGGCCTACCTTAGGACCACAGCTGGGGAGCAGGGCATACCATGGGCTCTGCTCCTATTAGATGCCCAATGCTCTTCATAGCCCTCAGACTGCACCCACACCCAGGCCTGGCTGAGGGCCCCTACCTTTGTTAAGGGCCGCGTCCATGGGCACAGGCAGCTGCATGATGTAGTCCACTCTCTGCGTGTACTTCACCTTTTCTGTGGCCAGGCACTTGATTTTTTCCTCCACCAAGAAGCGGAATACCTCATTAGGATTTTCAGAACTCCGGCAATTCCTCTATGGGAAAGAGGCAGGTGGGGAGGTCTGGATAGCCAGGGACTGAAATGGGGGCCTAAAAGGGTCCTTGGTTAGGGAGGCAGCAGAGGGAAAGGGAAGGGAGACTACCCTTGAGAGCGCAGGGATGCAGGAACAGAGCAGAGGCCTCCCCTAGTTACCCACCCCTCCCTGATTCTGGCCCGGTCACAGCACTGTGGGACTGTGTTGGAGTGTGCTTGTAGTCCTCCTGATAAGTAGGAAGTATCCCGATTGCATTTTCTTTGGGTGTATCCTTCATGAGGCAGCAAGCCCGTCAAGTGTAAGGACCACTGCTTGGCTCTACTATTCTCCTTGGATGTCATTGCTACCACAGGGAAGGCACAGTGCATGCAGACTGCCAGGTGCAGGGGTGAGGCTGGGTGGGGCTGACAGGCAGAAAGGGGCAGGAGGGAGAGGGAGTGACTTGCAGGTGGATGGGAGGACTTGGAAGAGTAACCTCCCTTGTCATCTTCTCAGCCCTTACCTCCACCATGTTGATAAGGTGAAGGAAGAACTCTTGGGCATCCTGTTGTCGGTTGGTGGAGAACTCGGGGTGACCCTTGCCAACGAGGGCCTTGAACATCCGAGGGGCAATACCATCTTGAACTTCCTAGGCAGAGCCAGGGCAGCAAATTAGCTCAATAGGTCAACAAGTGAGACATCTCCCAGACCTCAGTTTCCCCATAATTCCAGAGCCTGAAAGGGATAGAGTTCTTGACTCACCTTGTGTTCTGACACCTGCTCCCCATTGCCGGACTCCGGTGCTAGCTTGGAATACTCTCCAGAGAGAAGGCCATGGCCCAGCTTGGCCCTACGTTAACATCCAAGAGAATCACTTGGCTTTAGTCAACCAATGATAATCTGACATCTGCTATACCTATTCCTCCCCAACTCAATCCTGGCTGAAAGCCCTCCTTAGACAACTCTGTAAAGTGTGGAAAACCTCAGGTTCCCATCCCAAGGCAGTAAGCATGCTGAGAAGGCAATCATCTGACAGCGTTTAACTGGCCAGGGCTAAACTGCTGCCCCCTCCAGGCGGTCATGGAGGAGAGAGGAGGCAGACAGGCTGCGAGGCGGTCACAGCCTTTGTACATAAGACCTGGCTACATACACCTGGGTGCTGAAGTCCTGGGTCGGGTCCGTCGGGGCATTCTGGAAGATCTTCTCCAGCTTATCCACATACCTAAGAGTCAAGGGAAGGAGAGTTGGAGGGGCTTTGGTCTTGGCTCAGCCAAGGGAGAATTATCTACCAGCTCAGCGAACAGGCTCCCTACACAGTGGGGAGTTATGTGGTTGAACCTTGGAGTCCATTTCTTCCCATCGGCCTGTCCTTCTTCCCTTCTCAACTAAGTCAGTAGGCAATGCACTGAGGCAGTCCTTCCCAGCACCCTCGAGAAAGAATGTGCCTTCCTTCTACCTTAGTGTCCCAAGTCCCCCCCGTTTCCCCAAGGGTTACATGTCCATGTTAGACGCTTATCTGATGTCATAGGCCTAAAATAAAGACCACCTGCTCACCCTTGAGTCGGTCAGGAGGCCTCAGAGAGCCCTGGGATTTGGTGTTCTGCTCTCTTGGTGGGGCTTGTGTGTGACTGGGTAACGGTGGTGCAGTTCTACAACTCCCTCCCTTCATAGCACACCAGCCACAGTGTAAGAGGAACTAACACTAAAACAGAGGTGCTGAGGGCAGCTGAAAGAGCTGTGTGCCCAGAGGCTGGTGACCCAGAGAGGAGCTGGGGTGTAAGGGGTGCAGAGCCCCGGCCAGGGGGGAAGGCACCACTCACTTCCTCTGGAAGTCGGGGATGCTGAAGAGCACCTGGACCACTGAGTTGAGGTAGCAGCTGTTACCCAAGTTTCGGATGCCAGTGTAGCCGGGCCCGAACAGGGGCTTCAGTGACACACCCGACTCCTGGATCAGCTCCCATTCACCAATCCGCTGGTTCATATCTATCTCCAACTCGGTCATCGTCTTGTCCGTCTGCAGGGAAGGGGCATTTCAGATGAGGGGCGGGACTCAGCCCTGGATTTTTCCCATTGATCTGTCACAGATCTAGGATGAAACCGGGCTGGAGCCTAGATCTGCTGAGCGGTGGAGGCATACTGAACGGTGGAGGCATACTGGATATCGTCCAGTCTAAGTCTAGGTGGCCACAAGCAACTGTCCCTGAGGACAGTCATCAGGCTTGAATGAGGGAATGAATGAAATATCCTCTGCCTGAAGCATTTTCCCCATTCCAAAGTTACCCCTCCTCACCCCTCAGGTCTCCACTCAAGCAACAGCTTCCTCAGAGAAACTTCCCTGATGCCCTAGGCCAGGCCAGGTCCCTGCTGTAACTATTGCCGCCCCCTCCAATCTCTTTCATGGTATCCCACATAGTTTACAATTATTCAGTTATTTGTGTGAGCATATGATTAACGTCTGCCTTTCCATATATAATATTAGTGGATGAAAGGAAGAAAGGAAGGACCACACCTGCCTTATTAGTGACTAGCACATAGTAGGTCCTCAGGAGTATTCAATGAATGAACAAATGATTCTAGAAAGTTCTTCAAAGCCCACATATCATGGGGACTGGAATAACTGTGGCAAATGCAACTCTCTCCAGTATTCTGCCTCAGGCAAGGAAGAAAGGGCCTAATGGGCAGGAATAAGAAGAATCTGAAGCTGAATGGATCGTACCTTTTGCATTCTCAGCATGTTGATGCCAAAGTGGGACAGGTGCTCAGCCAGGTTGGGGTCCAGGACCATGTCGTCCTCATCATACGAGAACACATCTAGGATAGGAGGCAGAGACAGTGTCACAGGGGTGGCTCAGGACTGGCCTGACCACCAATGTCACGCCCTGCCCTGAGGGGCCTTGATGGGATAGGATGAGCATGTAGGATAACCCTCTTGGCACCCTTGAGCCTTCTGGGGATGGCTGTCAGGAAAGATGGGGTGAAACAGGGTGAGGGTTGGGATTCATTGTAACCCCGAGGGATAAGGGTCTAGTGTCAGATGGGTTGGGAGGGTTGCTTACTTATCGGATAATAATAGTAACTTCTAGAAAGAGGACTGAGGTTTGCAGGGTAACTGGAGATTTAGTCTTATCTGCAATATTTTCATTATTTGTCAAGACAATGTACTCATGTATTATTTGTGCCAATAAAACGAATAATAGTTAAAAGACATTTTGGCATGAAGGTGGCTGAGGAGGGGAGGAGTACCAGCTCCGTCAGGTGTGATGGTGCCCAGTTTGACAGCTAACGGGTAGCCTGTCTCCCGGTAGTGCTCCGCAGCATGATTGTTGCCCCCACTGCCATCGAAGTAGCGTCGGCCACAGAGGATGGAGCCATCGGTCAGGTTGAGCCATAAGTTTTCTCTCATGTCACACTTGGAGCACTTCCAGCCACTAACCCAGGAGAAAAATATGGGCTGCAATATGGGTCAGGGGTATTTCAGAGTGGAGGAGAAAGGGGACTCCCTGGGCCCTGCCAATCCATGAGCTCTCTGACCTCCTCTGCTCTGGGCATCCCCCTGTTAAGTTCTTCCCCAAGTCTCCCTAGCTGTCCTGCTCCCAGCCCTCTCTCCCACCAGATCCCCAGGAGAATGACCTCTTTGCCCCTGCTCTGGGGGTTGTGCCTCGAGGTTGAGGGGCCAGGACTCACCAGGGAGGGATTCGAGCAGGGTTGTCCAGCTGCTTGAGGTTGAAGGCATGCTTAGATACCTGCCGTACTTCCCCATCCCAGGCCTGCACCTCCTGCTTGCGGGAGGCTGAGTCGGCCGACAGTAGAGCCTCCACTGCACTGGTCACCTGGGAAAAGCAGAGGGTCAGAGACAGTGCCCAGCCCCCAGCCCCACATGGCCCTCTAGCACTTGGACTTTAGCTTTCTCAGTGCTTGCCCTAAAATCTTGGGGAGGGCGGGAAAATGTTCATACCCGATCTCTGACAAACTCAGGCAGTCCCCCCAGCCCATCCCGGGCAATCTCCAAGTAATCCGGCAAAATGACAATCTTCACATCCTCATCGTACTCAAACTTGTCCTCGCTGATGTCAAACCCGCCTTCGACACCTGGTGAGACAGGGAAGAACAGTAGGACAACAACCACAGATAAATGTCCCTTCTCTGATACAACACTTGACTTCGTCCCTTCCAGAGTTCAAGGCCCACTGATCAGGCTCTATCCTTTGGGGCTTTCCTAGTTCTTCCAAGAGCAGGGAAGACCAGCTCAGGGAGAAGAATAAGACCATAGTGGTGCTCACCAATAGCAAGCCGGGTGGGCTTCTTCCGTGGGGGGTCTCCAGTGCCTGTAGTGTTGTCCTCCTCTTTCTGCAATGAGGCAGGAAGGGCAGGATCAGCAATGAGCCCAGATAAGGGACAAATGGGGGGGGGGGATGGACGGGATGCAATGAGTTAATCTCAGAAGAGAATGGAGCTAAAAAAACGTGTGCTGGGTTTTAACGATACCAACAGAAACAGGTGAGAGGGGAATTGAGGCCTACAGAAGTAAGAACGGAACAGATTCAAAATGGGGGCCCAGTGGAATGTGCCAGGATGTCCCCAGGCCCAGCCAGTCCCTACCGGGCGCCGGGTCCGCCGGAGGTGCAGGTAGACGCGCTGGCCCGTCTTATTGAAATGTCTCTCCACATACTGTTTCCCGAAACCCAGGAATGTGTTCATGCAAATGTAGAGGCCACCCTCAGACTCCTGCAGGACAAGAAGCAGGGGAGGAAACACGGGGGATTAAGCCTGGCCAGGTGGGGAGATGAAGACCCAGGCTCAAAAACTTCTGGTTTCCAAAGAAAGGTTCTGTTCTCTAACAAGGTGTGGCTTTTGGTAAGTCATTTACCTACTTAGTACTTAGTACATGGCTAAGGTTCTCCCCATCCTTTGATAACAACCAACAAGGACACCAGGAGCGAACACCTATCAGTCACCATTCCTCCTCCTTGCTCCTTCTTTGGAGCCCTCCAATCAACTGCAGAGAACTCCCTCCACCTCTTCTCTGGAGCCAAAAGACCCAGAAAATAATAAGGGACCAAATACCATAGACTTCCAGGACCAGAAATAACATTCAGAGGGGAACAGGGTCTCCTTCCTTGGAGAGGAAAGACCTGTATGTCAGACACTGAACCTAAAGCAAGGACAACATGACAAACCCCACCTGATCTCCAGGATTAAGAAAACCTACCAATATGCATAACCCACGGACACAGACAACAGGGTGGCGAAGGCCTGGGGCGGGGGGCGGGGACGGGCTGGAGGGGGTCAACAGGGGAAAAAGGGAGACACATGTAATACTTTCAACAATAAAGACTGAAAAACAGAAAGAAAGAAAGCCTACCAGACTGGACAAGCAGAGTTTCTTCTAGTATATCTAACCCCAGAGCTTGCCAGCAAGACCAGACCTTTCCTCTACCATACTCTGCGAGGTAGCAGAACCCGGTCCACAGTGAGTCTTCTCCCTCCTCTCCTGCTGAAGCCTGACGCCAGGGGACAATGCCTTGTGTGCAGCTCACAGCTAAACGTGGACCCAGACTGGCAGGGATCATGTCATTCTCCAGCCACCCTGTCACCGCCCCTCTGACCAATAACTAATTCCCCAATGAAGTACCACCAACCTCCAACCTAAAAGCCAGCCCCTTTCTAGAACAATCTAGCAACACTTGCTGAGATAGGTAGAACACATATACCCCAGGCAGAAAACAAGGAAAGACAGGTGTCCACTCTAGAGGGGATGGGCTTCCCCAACACTGAGCAAGTCTCCCAGAGCCTTTGTGACTCAAGTAATGGAGAAGGTGGAGGAAACTGGGACAGCAACAGAGTCTTCCCTTAGACCCCCCAGATCCAAGATTTTGAGCAACAGCAGGCATCTTCTTCCTGGGATAAAAGCCCCAGTGGCCTTGAAAAATTCTCTGCTGTCATAGTAAAAATAGGGCATCATCTAAGGCAGTTCTTGATCCCACAGACTGTGTTCCACTCCCTAGAACAGTGTGGATTATAACAGTCATAAACAAATACAGCATTTCTCATCAGGCAGGTCACGTAAGCTCTCTTTGTACCACGGGCCCAATTTGACGATAATCAAATGTGCTGTAAGTTCGTTAGCAAAGCAACTCAGCCACACTGGAGCTCTCTTGACTTGGGGTGAGAGGAGTAAAGTGTAATAAGATGACCAAAATTGCTTTTGGATTATTCAAAGCAGTTACTAGGAGAAAGACAGGAGTTTAAAGAGGAATCCACTGACTTCTACCATCAGTTGGTAATTAAGAAAAACCTTTTCCTCCTGAGAAAGATGGTGCTTTGCCGAGCCATGCCTCTGGTAACCGGGGGCATGAGGAAACTGCAGGGATTAAACTCCTCTGTTGGAAATGAAAAATGCTGGTTTCACCAAGGATTGGCAGTCCTCTTTTAGCTTTAGCTTTACCAAAGCCAGACTTTAGAGAAGCAGCACATTGTTTGAGGTCAAGCTCAAAGCCTAGCAAACCACAAATCAGTGGTGATCCTACACTTGGCTTTAGATCATGCTCCCATACTCAGCAATGCATTAATGATCCTTTCCTTTCTGACTTGCAGTTTTCCTGGCCATGAGCTGGTCTGGCTGAACACCCAGGGCAGGGCCCAGAGGCTTGAGGGGAGGGCTGCTGAGGGGGGCGGATCCCAACCAGGCTGCTGCCCTCTCAGCTCAGGCTCTGCCCTGGCCAGAGCCTTGTCTCTGCTTGAGGGTGACACAGAAGGGAGAAGTGCAGGAAGGGAGGTACCGGGTGGAGCCTGCATAACGTGAAGCATGGTGTGGGTGGTGGCTTTGTCTAACTAGTCAAGAGTGCCAATGGGATGGGAAAAAGGCCTTAATAACCTGTAAGAAAGAAACCATCTCTCTAAAAATACTTTGAAAAGGGTCTCCTCTGCTTTCTGTGATGCGCGGGAAAGAGGGGGCCGCGGGAATGGTTCATCTTAAAGAAGAAACGACTAGAGCTTTCCTCCCCTCCCTACCACCAATGACCCACCTCCCCGCCCCCTGTCCATATTAATCATGGGTGGAGGCTCTGTAGCTCTGCCTTTCTCAGAAACGGCCTTCCTCAAGGCCACTTCCAGACTACTAGGCGCCTAGGAACCGCAGTATCCACCCTCCAACCTCAACCGTGGCCCAGAACAGTGAGGGGTCGCCCCATCCTTCCTACACGAGACTACAAACCCCGGAGAACCATGCGCGATAGGCAAGGCCAACTCCCAGGCTTTCGCAGGTATCCACTTGGGAGATGTAGTCCGATGATTGGGTTGCACCCCTAGCTTAGAACGGCAGAGGGAAGAGAGCGACTACAATCCCCACAGTGCTTCACGAGACGGGGAGCGGATGAAGTGGGCGCGGTGGCTTCCGGGGGCAGTAGTCACACGACAGCTCCAGCTAATTAAAAGCAACGGCAGGGAGTAGCATGGGAGACTACACGTCCCATGGTGCATCGCAAGGAGGCGGCAGCCCAAGCCTTGCAGGCCCCGGCAGAATGACCAGGGCTATGGAAGGAAGTCGTGCTCGCTGTGGACGTGGGGAATGGGCTTACCGGTGTGTCGAAGGAGAAGGCGCACTCGTCTTTGTGGACCCGGTCTCCAGCCTTAGGGACCCGGATCGTCGGTAATACTGACAGCAGCGCCTCCTCACTCAGCTCCGCCATGACACCGGCAGTAGCTCCTTCACACAGAGCAGCTCCCACCTTTCCTAGTCCCCCTCCCCGTACTCTGGCGGTCCAATGAGCACTACTTGTTAGGTGCATGCGCTCCAGGGAAGACGCGCGAGAATGGCAGTTGGACGGAGCCTGCCTTCTAGTGCTCCGCCCTCTGCCCTACTCTTGACTAAAGCCAATGAAAAGCGCCTCCAATGCAATCGATGGCCGAAAGAACCAATCCCACTCTTCCAGGGCCGAGCAGCGAGGTGGGCCCCAGAGTTTTCGCTGCTCGCACTCTGGGACCCCCGTACGGTCTCTTCGCGTGCCTCCTATTGAAGAGCAGAAACTGACGGTTGTGTAAATCAGTCTGAGACTTTCCTGGAGACTTGGTATTTGGAAAGGGCCTACCTAATGAGGCGGAGTGTGAGAGGGTTAGAGTCAAGTGATTGATGACGCCGTCAACCTCTCCGGATTACTATTTCTCTTGCCTCAAAAAAACCTTCATAACTGTCTCTGCCTGAATCTGTACATAATAGCATAATAATTCCACCTTTTTTCTATTAAAAAAAAATAAAATAACTTGGTTTTGAAGCTAAAGGTCTCAAAAGCGAAGACTGGCACTCGTTAAAGTTCCACTATGGACAATTTGCACCCTAATAGGAACAAAATTCCCCTTTTATCCAGGAGGCGTCACCCCTGGGTGAGCCAAGCCGCTGCCCATTGACCCCTGGTTCCCATGATAGACGTCCTCTCAGCCCAATGGCTTCCCTCCCTGTAGGCGGATCTCACATAGCGGGCCTATAGGAGCCTGTTTCAACTCAGCCAATAGGGTCACGGCAGGGGGCGTGGCGGGAGGTTTGAAACTCAGCTTCGGGAATTGAGGCTGCAGCTGTTGTGCACCAAAGTGGAGTTGGAGCCCCGGTAAGTGATTTAAATAAATTAGTGAATTAGTTAGAGGGCCCCGCAGACCCGGAATGAGCCGCCTAGTCAGCTGCACCAGTCACCGTTCCCACAGAGGCGTCTGGCCCAGCGGCCAGGAGATTCCTTAGCTGGGATCTGGGAAGATCGGGTGGTCTGGAGTCCGAGGTCGAACATGGTCGCGGTGAGGGCTGAGACCTGAGTGACTTCTCACAGGTATACCCTCCTCGCCCTGGGCCGGGCCCTGCCCCACCCTCTTCCTCCGGATTGAGATGGGCTCAGCCAAGAGCGTTCCAGTCACTCCAGCGCGGCCTCCGCCGCACAACAAGCTTCTGGCTCGAGTGGCGGACCCGCGTTCACCTAGTGCCGGCATCATGCGCACTCCCATCCAGGTACTCTGGGCCTGGAGAAACTCCGCATTCTTTGGCCTCTGCCTAATCTGATTTTAAGAGGGCCCCCACTCCCCACCTCTACATTCCCTGGAACGTCGGAAGGCCTTGGCAATTCCTGCCTGAAACATTGGCCTAAGGCTGGAGACCTGGGAGGGAAGAAGAGTCAGGGCCCATACTTTAATGGCCTTTGGTCTTGACAGGTGGAGAGCTCTCCACAGCCAAATCTAGCATCGGGGGAACAGCTGGAGGATCCTAATCAGGCCCAGGATTCAGATCCCCGCTCTCCTACCCTTGGCATTGCACGGACACCTATGAAGACCAGCAGTGGAGGTTAAGTGTTTGGCCCAGGGAATTCTAATGAGGTTGTCAGCTAGCATTCTTGGGTCAATGAAGCCATCCTCTCAGAGCTCCTTCTTAAAGGAGCCTCTATCCTCCTCCTGTGAACCCATCTCACTCTTTTCTCAACATTTTGCTCCCTCTCACCTTGATTTCCCTCTTCTCAATTTCTCTCCCACCAGGGCATGAATCCTAAGGCTTCTATATTTTTTTCCCCTTTGCTGATCAATTTGTATCAGGGAGTCACTATCTCACTTCATGTCTCTCCCCTAGAGCTCACAACCCCACTGGTGAAAGAGCTGAGTGAAGAATTTGAGACAGAAGCCCCCAAATCAAATCTTCCCCCAGAGCCTGTTCTGCCCCTAGAGGAACCTTCATCTTCTAACTTGGACTTGCCTCTGGGCACCCAGTGTTCCCTTGAGGACCAGAAGCCTCATGAGAGCCAGACTGAGCTCCCCTCCAAGCAGGTGTTTTCTGAGGGAGAAACAGGACAGCCCTCAGAAACCCTTATGACCAGCCAGGGCTCAGACAAGCCCATGAGAGACCCTGAGACGCCTAGATCTTCAGGTAAAGACTCTAAGGGCAAGGTATAAGGAAGAGAAATTGGAATGATGTCCTGATGTCTACAGATAGTTTAGGAGGAATAAACTGTAAGCCCCTAATTTTGGCTCTTTCTTTAATTCTTTACCCACCCTAGGTTCTACGCGAAATAGACGGAAACCAAGGGGCAAGGCACTAGGGAGATCTCCCCTCACCGTCCTGCAGGATGACAACTCCCCAGGGACTCTGACACTACGACAGGTAAAGGGAGAGGGTGAGAGCTATTCCTAGGAAGTCCAACATAGAGGCGGGAGGCCCTTTACCCTATCTTCCCTCTCCTGAACAACCTCCCTCCCTCCCCCAACTTGCATACTGCCTTTTGTAGGGTAAGCGGCCTTCTCCCCTGAGTGAAAATGTTAGGGAACTAAAGGAAGGGGCCATTCTGGGAACTGGACGACTTCTGAGAACCGGAGGACAAGCGTGGGAGCAAGGTCAGGACCATGACAAGGAAAACCAGCACTTTGCTTTGGTAGAGAACTAGGCCAGGGATGGCCCCAGCCCTGGGTTCACCAGGGTCTAGTGATATTCCGAGTCCTCCCACCCCCTCTTTCCCTGGGAGACTGGAAAGACTCATTTTCTTCGACACCCCCTAAACTACCAGCTCTGGAACTGATAGCTTTCTTGGGCTTTCTTTGTGTATTATGTGTTTCTTGTATATTAAAGGAAGTGATTTTAAGTGATGTTGTTAACTGTTATACTTAAACCTCACACTGGGTCGTCTTCATGTAGAAAGGCAGCCTGGGGAGCTTGTGTTCCCTGGCCTGAGTGCCCCTGCACTGGTACCTCCAATCTCCTCAACGCACCTCCCTTCAATTCTGGCGTTCACCAGGACTCTGTCCTTGGCTCTTTCCCCTCGCTCTTCATTTCTAGGGATTAGCTACTGCTTACCTATATTCTGGTTACTTCCAGTCTCTCTATCTAACCCTGACCGTATCCACCTGCCCCATAGGCACCCCAAAGTCAGTTTGTCTTAAAATTGAGTTTGTGATCTTTCCCCAGAAAGTTATTAATCTTCCCCTGTTTTAAAAAAAACACACACACATATTTTTATTGATTTCGGAGAGGAAGGGAACGGGAGAAAGAGAGATAAAAACACCAATGATGAGAGAGATTCATTGTTTGGCTGCCTCCTGCATGCCCCTTACTGGGGATCGAGTGCAATCCAGGCATATGCCCTAACCAGGAATCGGACCATGACATGGTTCATAGCTCTATGCTCAACTACTGAGCCATATGGGCCCAGCTTCTTAAAACATTAAAAAAAATTTTTAAATTGATTTTAGAGAGGAAGGGAGAGAAAGAGCAAAAAACATCAATCAGTTGCCTCTTGCACATGCCTGACAGCATGTTCCCCATCAGGACCAGGATCAAACCAGCAGCCTGGGTATGTGCAGGGGAATCAGGCAGGTGAAAGGGCAGCTGAGTGTCTTCATGGCCTTTTACCTCCCCTCCTCAAGCCTCCTCATACCCGCCACCTTTTGGTGTATGGGACTATGCTCCAACCAACTGAGCCACACCAGCCAGGGCTTGGCCATCATTTTGAATCCTTCCCTCTTAATATCTCATATCCAAGCACTTGGTCACTAAATCCTGGTGATCCTGTATCTTGAATCTCTTTCCCATCCCTTTTCTTGTGCCCCCCGTCCTATTGTCCTGTTGCTCCAATTTCTTGCCACCTGGCTCCTACTGTTGCCTTTATTCCCTCCTGTCTCTCCTCCTTCCATTTCATCAACCTACACTGCTGCTTGGTTCATCTTTCTGAGAAGCCAAGCTGATCATATTATTACTCTGCTCAAAGTTCTTCAATGGTTTTCCATTGGCCCTAGGATAAAGTCTAGACTAGCCTTACATTCAAGGCCTTTTATAATCTGACTAGAGGCCCGGTGCATGACATTTGTGTGTCCCTCAGCCTAGCCTGTGCCCTCGGGGGATGTCCGACTGCCAGTTTAGGCAGTCGGACTTCCCTCTCGCAATCCAGGACGCTGCATGCACCAAAGATCATATTTTCATACAGGTGAAAGGCATCTTGCTGTTGTGTGGGCAGCTACATTTTTTGCCCTGATTATAAAAAGCAGTATATAACATGATCCTTCTCTGTCAGTAGTACCCTTTTCCCCATCGTGTGGGTGGAAAAACTGAAGCAGAGAGAAGTTAAGTAATTGGCTTTGTTACACAGTTATCAGTGTCAGAATCAGGGCTGACCACAAAATGTGCAAGTCAGAGTCCATGCATGTCATCGCTGCATCATCCTGTTTGTTCAGTGTTAGAGTAGCCTTGCCAGGTTTTAATTTTTAAATCTAAGACACTGTTCCCAATATATAGGGTAGGATTCCTAGGCCTGGCCAGTGATCAGGGCCGATCTGCGGGGCCAGTGGCGGGCAGGGTGATTAGGAGTCCGCCCCCCCCCCCCCCCACTGGCACCTGCCTTGGCTGGTGGCCTGGCACTGTCCACTGGCCTCCGATCGCCTCCCTCTGTGTGTGTGGGGGGGTGGGGGTGGGGAGGGCACACACTCAACGCAGGAGCTGCCCCCAAACCCCCTGATGGTCATTGTCCATCATAGCGACTGGTCATTCCACTGTTTGGGCGATTTGCATATTAGGGTTTTATTATATAGGACTAGAGGCCCAGTGCAAGAAATTCGTGCACTGGGGGTGGGGGGGAAGGGTCCCCCAGCCTGGCTTGTGCCCTCTCATAGTGTGGGAGCCCCACAATCGATTGCCCCAAAGAGGTAGGCCCCACCTACCCATCCAGGGCTCCTCGATGGATTGCCCAAAAGAGGTAGGCTGGAGCCAGGGGTCCCCCAGGCCTGGCTGTGCGGAGTGGCCACCGGGGCCCGCCTCTGCGCCACTCACACAGCATCAAGTTCCCACCCACCCGCATGCGTACGCAGCCTCCTGGTGATGGATTGTGGGATTGTGACGGCATGAGGACATCACGGCGTGAGGGCGTGATGACCACCTAGGCTATTATTAGTATAGATTCTTTCTCAACATAATCCTCCTATACAAACACACATGTACACACCACAGGCAGGCTATGGTGAACTGCTGTACACGCACACCCAAGCCACCTGGTGAATACCTTCTCTCCTAATCCATCTCCGGCCTTCCCCACAAGCCTTGGGCTTCTGCCTCTACCCTACTTTTCTGCCCACAAGCTGCCTGGTACCCAGTCTTTATCACTTGTACCTGTAATATTTTATTACTGAAGTGGGAACTGAATCTTTTTGGAACAGAAGTAGGGTGGAAACCAAACATCACAGATATACCAGGGTGCTATACTTTATTGCAGGTGATTTGAAGAGGGGAAAAAAAGAAGGTAGTAAAAGGGGAAAGCATGAAGGAGAAAGGGGCCAGGACCCTGGTGTTGCCAGAGCCATAGTCACGGGGCCGAGCACCCTGGCCACACAGGTCTTTACCCTGAACAAAGGTAGTCGCTCTGGAGGAGGAATCCTAGGGCCTGGAGCCTCATACTGAAAGCCTGCTGGGCTGCCAAGAGCTGGGGAGGGGTCTGTTGTCCTTAATTATTAAGGGAGAAACTATCAGGACCACAGAGAGGGGAGACCATGGGAGATGGGGCGATTCTCTGCCCAGCGGATGCTGTCTCCCAGAGGCACACCCTGTGTTCCCCACAGGTCTCGAAGGAGAAAGCTTGTGGGAATGGCAGCTGGGGTATAGAAGAGAAAGTCTTTAAGGAATCTTAAAGAAATTGAGCAGAGGAAGGGGCAGCTGAGTGTCTTCATGGCCTTTTACCTCCCCTCCTCCAGCCTTCTCAGTTCCAGATTTTAAGGAAGCTGTCCCAGGAGCCAGTGGCCACTGCCATCCCATCAGCTGTGACCCCCAGGCAGCTGACCCTGTTGTCATGCCCAGAGAGGATGCCTGAGGAAAAGGGCGAGGAGTCAGCGGGTCTGCACATGTTGATTTGGCAGGGAGTGTGTGTGCAGGCACAGGAATCCCAGGTGAGGTGGGCTGGGCTCCGACTTCAGCCCCCCTGGTGGAGACGGGAAGACCCAAAGAGGATTAGCCCTAAGCAGTGCGGCTTCTCTTGAGGCCAATCTCTGCCAAGAACCTGGGGTAGGGCAGGGGCAGAGAGGGATGGCAAAGGGTCGGCAGTGTCCGTGTGCTATGAGAAAAGAAAGGGGCATTTGATGGGCGCTGGAAAACGTGGGAAGGAACCCTTTTGTGCTGTTTCTTTGTTTCCAAACCAAGAGACTGAGGCCCAGAGAGAAGTGACTTGCCCAAGGGCACTCGGAAAATAAGCCACAGAATTAGGGTTCGGACCCTGACTTTCTGGCCAGTGTTATTTTCATTGAGCACCTGATATGTCCCAAGAGAAGAAGCCACACTGACTCAACTGCAGACCAGGCTGGTCCCATAAGCCCCTCGCTTGGGGTCAGGGCCCTCAGATCACTCTGAACCTTGATCCTACTCATCGCATAGTTCCCCAAGGCCGCCCTTTCCTTGCAATGCGGCCGCCCCTGAAGCCCAGACCTGGCGGGACACTCAGGTTCTCAGGTCTGGGCACAACCTGAAGGAGCCGCCTTGTAGGGAGCAGCTCGGGCCCTGGGCTGTAGGGAAGGCCCTCAGAGCAACTTTGCTTTCAGAGAAGATGATCCTACATTGGGAACCAAAGGGACAGGATTCCAGGGGCAGAGCTCAGTTATCTAATAGTCAGGGAACAGCAGTAAGTTCCCAACAAGGGGAGCTGGCGGGAGGACACTTCCAGCTGGGGTGGCAGTAGGGAGACCCTTACCCACACGCTCGCCCTTCATGGAGTCCCAGACATTGCAGTTGAAGTCGTCATAGCCTGCGAAGAGCAGGCGGCCACTGAAGGAGAAGGCCACGGATGTGATGCCGCAGATGATGCTCTCGTGGGAGTAGACCGTCAGCTCCTGGTCTGCCCGCAGGTCAAAGAGGCGGCAGGAGGCGTCATCTGAGCCCGTGCAGATGGCCTCTCCACTGGGGAAGAACTGAGGGCACAGGTGGCAAGGGGGTCAGGACTCAGACCTGGGCAGCCACTGCCTCTCCTGCCTTCTCCCTGGCTCCTGCCCTGGTGGCAAACTGCATCCCTCAGCCTCCCTGGCTGGCCCTCCCCTGGCCTTCAGTGAGAAAGGCCATGGCATCGCTCTTCATGCACGCTGGTGGCTCCCCCACACCCGTCACTGCTCCTCATGACAGACTGGCATTATTCTCATGAGGCTGAGGGAGTGCCTGCAGCCTGCCCAGGATCACAGGGCTAGAAGCGGGGGAGGTTGTCTCTGACTCTTCCCACTACACTCAGTGCATCAGAGTGTAGGAGCAGGGCCAAGTACAAATGCATAACCTGAATCTCATCATGAGGAAATGTCAGATGGACTCACACAGAGGGGAAGTCTACAGAAAACTGGTTTGTACGGTACTCTTAAAATGTCAATGTCACACAAGACAAAGGTAGGAAAACAGTTCCAGTTTAAAGGAAACCAAGATGTGGCAAGAAAATGCAATACGTGTTCCTGGCAGGAGGAAAAAACCCCACTGCGGTGAGGGGTATTTTTTGAGATAATTGGAGAGATGTGAATACAGACTGTAGACTACATTATTGTGTCTACATTAATGTTAAATTTCCTCATTTTAAGAACTATACTGTAGCTGTGTAGGAGAATGGCCTTGTGTTTAGGAAATACTCACTGAAGTATTTAACGGGTAAAGAAGTATGATGTCTGCAACTTACTCTAAAAAACAAACAAACAGGGAAAGCCCTGGTTTGGCTCAGTGGATAGAGCATCGGCCTACAGACCAAGGGTCCTGGGTTTTGTTTTTTTGTGTTTTTTTTTTTTTAATATATTTTATTGATTTTTTACAGAGAGGAAGGGAGAGAGACAGAGAGTTAGAAACATCGATCAGCTGCCTCCTGCACGCCCCCTACTGGGGATGTGCCCGCAACCCAGGTACATGCCCTTGACCGGAATCGAACCTGGGACCTTTCAGTCCACAGGCCGATGCTCTATCCACTGAGCCAAACCGGTTCCGGTGGGTCCTGGGTTTGATTCCGGTCTTAGTTGCAGGCCTGTGCAGGAGGCAACCAATCAATGTGTTTCTCTCACATAGATATTTCTGTCTTTCCCTCTCCCACTCTCTCTGAAAAGATCAATGGAAAAATATCCTTGGGTGAAGATTAACAACAAAATGTATATCTACATTGGGATGTATGTGTGTGTCTAGCTAGCTGTCAATCATTTATCCATCCATTCCTCCATCCCTTCCTCTACAGAGAAGAATAATACAAATGTAAACCATTAACAGTGAATACGGGTGAAGGCTAAGGGGGAGCTCTTTTTGTTACAACTTTTCTGTAAGGTGAAATTATTTTAAAGTGGAAAGTTAGAAAGACAGGAGCGGGAGCTCTCGCAGGGGGTGAAGGATGCGTGTTGGGATGGTGTGGTGGTCCCAGGAGTTGGAGCACAGAGGGGGCTCACACAGATAGCGTTGATGTCCGACTCATGGCCAGTGAACGTCTGCCGGCAAGTCCCCTCCCGCACATCCCAGAGCTTGGCGCTGGCATCGCAGGCCCCCGAAATGAAGAGTTTGAAGTCGGGAGACACAGCCAGGCTCATGCAGTCCCCTGTGTGTCCCACAAACACAGTCTTCTGTTGCCCAGTCTCAATATCCCACAGAGCACTGCAGGGAGGAAGGGAGGCTGTCACCGAGAAAGGCCAGGCCAGAGCTGCCTCCCAACCCCGCACCCAGTGTCAGTCCTCACCACGTGGTGTCCCCTGAGCTGGTCACAATATTGTTGTCGTCCAGAAAGCGGCAGCAGGAGAGATAACCTGGGGGCAGTTAGGACAGTGCCCTGGCTGCAGAGCCACAACACGCCAGCCAGCCAGCCAGGGACTTCCCTGGATCCCTCAGGGTGGGACGGGAAGAGAGGGCCTCTCACCTGTATGACCAGAGAGTTCCCGGCTGACCTTGACATTGCCCTCACGGGATTTGAGGCTGTAGATGGAACACATGTTGTCCAGCCCCCCACATGCCACAAAGTTCCCTGATGGGGCGTAGGCACAGGTCATGACCCAGGAGGAGCGCAGAGGAATGGCGTGTACCTGCAGGAGGGCAAGGGGAGCAGAGGCAGGACCTGGGCTGAGCTCCCAGGTGGAGAGAGCAGAGGAGGGTAGGCACAGTGTCCCCAAGAAAGGATGGAGTGATGGAGGGCGGGAGGCAGGGCTGGTACCTTATTGGTGGTGTAGGTGTCCCACACGATCAGCTTCCCATCCTGTGAGGCACTTACTAGCAACCTGGGGAGAGGGCACTCCGTGTCACCCAAGCCTGTCCTTCCTGCCTCCCCTCCCCTCTGGCACCTCTCAAGTCTCACTTGGAGTCAGTGGCCCAGTGCATGGCATAAATCTTGGCCAGGTGTCCCCTTAGCGTCCGTCTTGTCCGCATCTGGACTCGTCCCACGACTTCCAGGCCAGACACAAGCTGCAGAAAAGGGGGGCACAAGAAATCAGGGTGAGCAGGGTACTTGACCAGATGTCAGTGTCACAGCCACCGATCTGTACAGGTTTCTGTTCTGTGCCGGGCTCTGGGTCAGGCCCCAGCCTTAGCGAAGTAAGTCCCTGCTGTGGAGTGACTTAAGTTGATGACAGACAACCAGTGGCATGTTGTTAAGTGTTTAACAAGTCCCTCTCCAGTGTGGGGTGAGGAGGGCGAGGCGAGGAGGGAGGGTGATTTCTATCCTGTAATTCTCCCACCTTGACCAATTTCAAAATGTGAAGTCACGGAACACGTACTTAGGAAGATACGTACACATTTCCAAACCGCTAGGAGCCTGCCCGCACACACCACTGTAGCACAGCCAACTCTTTAACTGGGTGTCCAGGTATCACTCTGACCTTGAACTGCAGCTGCTGAAATGTGTGGTCCTATGCCCCTTAAGTCTATCCACCTTCTGGACTTGGCCTGAGGCTCCAGGGCCAATAGATTTGACTCGCCATTGACCTGCTTTATTATCTTGATCAAGTTACTTGACCTCTCCGAGCCTGTTTCCTCATCTATAAATTAATGTTTATAGCACCTACCTTGTGGGGTTGTCATGAAAATGGAATTAGGTATTGAAGCAGCTTAGCCCAGTGTCTGGCTCAGGGTAAGTGTTCAGTAAATACTTACTAAGATATTTAATCCTATCTAAGGTGCAAAGAACTCTAGGAAGCACCTTTCTTTTATGTATCACTAAGAAAGAAAAAACGCTGCCAATTTTCATGGTAAGGCGTCATCTAGTGCTGGATGCATCTTGATTTCAAAAATGTAAAAATGTGGAAAAGGGTGAGTCTTAGAATTGATGAAGTACAGTATTAGACACCTAGTAACTGCAGCCTATAAGGGTGCGTGACTTACAAGTGCTGTCCCTCCCTTCACCCTCACCACCCTGCAGTGCGAGCGGGTGTGATCACCTTTGTTTTACGGATGATGATGGGAGGGCAGCATCTTGTCCTTAGCCTCCAATACGGCCCCTGGCCCAGAGCAGACCTCACTAAATGTTTGTTGGCTGAACTAATTAGTGTTATTCCTCACTCCAGGGACTTGTTGTACTAAAGCTTGGGCTGGTCAGGGAGCTCCCATGCCCTCTCCTCCCCTCAGGCCCTGCTCAGGGGGACAGGAGTCTCACCTCTGCCAGAGTGACGTCAGCACAGGCCTTCCTGGCATCCTGGGGGGAAAGCAGACATTAGGGAGGGGGAGGGAGGGGGGTGCATGGGCCTCTGAGGTGGGTAGGCTTGGGGATCTACAGTTTGGGGACTTCTCAAACATGAGATCCAGAAAGTCTCTGGTGACTTCCAGGTCAGGGGTCTCTAAGACGTCACTCAGGAGTGAATCCAGCCTCCTTCCACCTAGGTCACACTCCCTTATGTCCCCATTTCCACGTTTTCTGGGGTCCCCAGTGGGAAGGTGCTGGAGTTACTGCAATCTGTTTCTTGAGCTGTTCCGCTTCCTGCCGCAGCTGCTCCATCTCCCCCATGGCTGACACGTTGAGAGGTAGCTCCGGCTCCTGCCAGGAACAGGCGGTAGGTATAGGCGGGGGATCCCTCTGCCTCACACCCTGCACCAGACTCCTCAAGAGGGCTGGAGGCCACTCCAAGAAATAGGAAACTGACAGGTGGCCTACACCACCTCCCCCAGGCGCCCCTCCATGTTTGGAGTCCTGTGCAGCCAGCCCAGCCCTGCCCGCCTTCCCCGCAGCCCCAGGCCCAGAGGCAGAGACAGGCCAGCTCCCTCTTACTTGGGCTGTGACAGGACCTCTCCCAGGTTTCCAGCTCCGGTTCCCAGGCGCCTCCTCACTCCCTCAACTGCAACAGCAGCCGTCACCTGCCCCAGCTCTGCTGCCAGAGGAGCTGGCCTGGCCTGGCCCCACTCTGGGGAGGGGGGTGTGGGCACGGACAGGGAAGGGTAGGGCCAACAGCGACGACGACGTCAGGCAAATTAAATCAGCTGGCAGGGGTGGGGAGGAGGACAGGAGGTGTGTAGCTTCCAGAGACGTGGGCCCAGCCTGGGGGAGGGGGAGGAGCAGGAGTTCTGGGCTATAAAGGAGTAGCCCCCCACAACAAGCTCTGGGGGGGAGGCGATGCTTCCCGATCGGTCTCTCTGCAGGCAGAGAGAAGAGCATTAGGCCCCATGGGATTAGAGCAAAGCTGTGAGGACTAAAGGTTGACGTTTGGGAGGGTGCAAAGGAGCAGTAGCCACCACAGCTCCAGCCCCACCAATGGTGATAATCTTGGCTGTCAGGACGTACCTAGCACCCAGCCCCAGAGCCAGAATATAAGGGTCAGAGATGGCCCATTGTCAATACCCAAAACTGTTCCTTAGCTCAGGTAGTGGGGGAAGAGGGTTCTGGTGACTGGGGAGGACGCAGGCCAGAGCTGAGATTAGAAGGGACTGATCTGGATAATCCTTCTTCCAGACAAACCCCAACCAGCTGCCTCAGGATCTGATTCTGGGGGATGGGGACAGGGGGAGGGGACAGGGATTCAGAAAGAGGGATGGACAGGCCTGCCCCTGCTCTGGGTGCATTAAGGATTGCAAGTGGAGGGCAGCCCCCTCCCCTGCTCCTGTCTGGGGTTTGGCCCACTCCTTGCCCCCATGACTCACGAAGTCCTGCTGGGCTGGGGAAGCAGGAGTCTTAGGGATCAAGCTGCCCTAAGTCTTGGCCAAGCTCGGAGGGAAGACAGGTCTTAGAGTTGGAGGCCCAAGGAGCAGCTGTCAGGGGTTTGGGTGTATTTGCATGAGGGCAGCAGGTGGCTGAGATTTCCCTGACAAATCACAGGCCTGCGTGGCCCCGCCTCCAGGAGACACCTGTCTCCTCCCAGGCCAGCCAGAGCAGCTCCCACCTCCAGCCACCACAGAAACTGATCCAAATGATGCGCCCTGGCTGAGGATCTTCACGTTCTTTATTGACAGGCTGGGAACGGGCAGGGGGCTTACTCTCCCCTCTCATCCTCCTCATTTGAAGCAGTCAGGCCCTGCCCCCGGCCATTTCTTTTCAGGGAGGCATCATGCCCTCTGTCTGTCCTAGGGCCAGGCCTGACTCCTCAGACCGGGCAAGTTCTAGGCTGATGTGTGCACTGTCCTCTGAGCCCAGGGCTGGATGGCCCTTGTGATCCCCAAGACAATGGGGGTGCAGGGACAGAGAGCTCGCTGTGCTGCTCCTGTCACAGGGGCCTTTGTGTGGGTTCTGGCACCGAGGCAGCCCTTCACGAGTCAAGTGGCCACATTCCCGAGGTGCTCGCTCAACCCCTCATAGCTCCTCTCGGACCCGAGGCGGCTTCCCAGTCTTGTCCTGGACCCGCTGAGGCCTGCGGCCAGGGGGTTCTGGAGAGGAGTCTCTGCTGGGCATTTCTTCCTCCTCCTCGTCACCCTCCGCCTCCTCCTCTTCCGGCTCCTGAAGCAGCTCCTTGGCTTCTGTCCACTCCTGAAAGGTGGAAGGAGAGTCGGGCCCAATCCCGGCATCCACCCTCCCTAAGGACCCTCCCTGGGTCATGTCAGCCCCTGCCCCTCACCCAGCAACCAGCCCACGCTTCACACACCTGTTCCCTGTGCTCAGGTGCCCATGTGTGCCACAGTGCCAGGGCGCAGCGCCGGCCCCGGGTCACGGCCCACACACCGTGGGGATTCTCCCCACCAGAGCTGAAGGCCACAAGACGTCCGCAGCGAGGACGAACCTGGGCCTGGGGGATGAGGGCAGGTTCAGCTCCAGGGACAGGCCCTCAGAGCCCGTGGCCATGACTCCTGGATTAGGACAGGGCAGCGGGCACGGAAAGATCAGCTCTCTGGCCCATCACCCACTCCTTAATTCAGGGACTGTCTTGCAGCCAAGGGGAGATTGGCCTCCCCTTGGGGAGCACAAATGCCAGACAGGCTAAAGGAGCTGGAGCCAAAGGGAGAAGGGGCCTCCATCCACTGCCTCCTGTAGGTCCCCTCCCTCTTGCCCTGACACTTGTCCAGTGCTTTGAACTGGGTGTGAAGTAATCTGCGACATGAGGCAGGACCAGGCTCTGGGTACTGGGCATAAGGGTCTTGGGCATCCTTCTACCCCACAGAAGACGTGGATTATAGGTGCTGGTGGTGGTTAACAGGCAAGGAAGGAAGACAAAGCTATCGGTGATGAGAAATCACTGTCCCTCGTCCCTCTCCTTCTACCTATTTCTAGCCCCTAGTTTCTACCTGGAATAGGGACTTGGGGTCCTGTGCTCACCACCCTTCGTTAGGAGGTGAGGCAAACATGGAAGGCAAGTCTGCAGGGGTCACTGTGATCTCCTGGGGGGTGGGAGGGGGGGGGCGTGCGCCATAATCAACCGCTGCTAGGAGAGCTCCTGAACAGACAAGTGGTGGAAAGAGCTGGGAGGCCAGGAAAGGGTTCAGGTGGCCCCAGACATTTCCCTGCATTTGCTTCTGGGATCCTTCTGTTTTGAATCCTGAGCCCACAGCTGTGCTCCCTGCTCCAAACCACCACCCGCCCCCCTTACCCTGACGGTGAGGGCGTTGGGCTCTGTGAAGAATAGGTCCCCGCCCTGGAAGTCATCGTTGAGGTAGAGGAGTCCACTGGAGGAGGAAGACAGGAGGCAGTGAGATCCCAACCCAGGCGCACCTGCCTGACCTCAGGAGGGGCTGCCCACCTGTAGTCTCGATACGTGTAAGCTGGGGGCTCCCGCCAACACTCTCCCGTGTCAGGGTCCAGAACGCAGTTGTCGGCATGCACTGGATGACTCAGGTCCATGCGTTGCTCTTGCTCCCCTGGGAAGCAAAGGGGCCTGGTGAATGCCTCTGTGCCCTGTGCCCATCCACCACCAGCCACACCCCCCTGAAGCTTGGGGGGTCACAGCTGAGCAGAGAGGCCAGGCCCCGACATGGGCAGGGGAGTCGGTCTTTTAGGAGTGAAGATAAACCCACACAGTAGGGGGTGCTGAGGCCATGCAGCCCTCACAGGGCCCAGAGGCCAGGGAGGAACAGTGGGGTATGGCAGTTACCTTTGATGGCAGTACGGCACACCAGGTGAGTGAAGGAGAGATGCAGGGGCCGTTCCGGGGAGAAGTAGGCCTGAGTTAAGGTCCGCACACGCTCGCTCACTTCCAGGAGCAGCTTAGCACCCTGAGTGCTCACAGCCCCAGCCCGGGCCAGCTGTGGGCAGCGGGAGGGAGGACAAGAAAGGAGGGAGGCAATGGAAAGGTGAGTTTGGAGTCTCTCAGTGGCCAGCTCTGTCCATCAGCCCCAGCTGCTCCTTCCAGTGGCTCCATGACAGCCCCTCCTCGACCCCAGGCAGAGAACTCAAGGTCTCTCAGTCCTGGAGAGCCCCTCCATCGGAGAAGCCCAGGCCCTGGTGCCAGCCTCCTGCATGCCCTCTTTTCCAGACCTGAGCATCAGGCGAGGGCATGGGTACCTCTTCGCTCACCTGTGCAGCCTTCAGCACCGTGAGCCCCTCGAAGTGTTCATGGGCGGTGTGAGGAGATCGGCGGCCCCGATAGCCAGACCTGGCTCCAGCCTCAGCCGCATCCTAAGTAGGGAGTTGACTGTGGGGTCACTGTCCAGCCCCGGACTTTTGCCCACCTCACTGCCCACGGACTATGAGACTTTCTCTCCAACCCTCCCACTCTCTGGAAGAGGCTGGAAGCTCCCAGAGATCTCTGGTGGCTCCTTTTCCGGAGCTGCCGCCCTTCCCCAGAGAGTGCTGTCTTCTCATCTGTGTCGTTGCTCCCTGGTAGAGATCTGGCATCCCACTGGCTGAGGGCCTGTGCACAGAACTCTGGAGAGCACCCGACAAAGGGCCTCTGAGAGGGCAAGGACAGCTGGGAAAGGGGTTCAGGAAGGGTTTGATCATTCCCTGAGGAGCTAAGAATAGAGGAGCCCCTCTGGAAACAGAACTTCTTCTGGCAGGAAGCTCGGTAGTCAGGCCAGGTCCAGGCGAGGTATCGCTCTCTGACCTCTTTCTACTTGACACGCTCTCGGAGAACATGCGAACCCTTGATGTAAACTCCCACATCGTGTGGGGGGTCTCCTGATATTTGGCTGTCCTTTCCTGACACCTATTCTCCTGTCTGCTTTGTGAAACTCGGTTAAAATACCACCACCTAATTATTCCATAGATAAACCTCATCTCTGAGAAACCACCTTATCATCCAAGCCATCTAACCTTCTATTCTTATATTCATTCATTCATTCACTCACTCATTCCACCAATTTGTACTGAGCATCTACTATGTGCCAGGCACTGTTCTAGGCACTGGGGACACAACTGTGAACATGAAATGGTCCCTGCTCTCATGGGGCTTATATTTTCAGATAACAAACAAACAAACCAGATTAATTCAGATAAATGTTATGAAGAAAATAAAAATAGAGCTACAACTTTGAGAGTGCCCAGGCAGGGGCTGGGGGACAGCTACTTGATGAGGCGACATCTGAATTGAAACCAAATGATCTGAAGGAGTCCCTTGAATAACTAAGAGAAAAGTGTTCCAGGCAGCAGAAATAGCAAGTGCAAAGGGCCTGAGGCCAGAGTGTTTAGTGTGATCAAGCAACAGAAAGGTCTGATCTTTGCATCACCTCAGGGTCTCCCCCTTACTGTCCTCTCCCATTGCACTTCTCCACACTGCCCTAGAGGGACCTACCAGTCCTCTGGGATGGTGGTGACTCCGGACCCTGCAGAACTGGGAGGTTCTACAGGAACAAGAAAGTCACCACTCCTTAAATACTTGAAGAAGCCGTCCTACCATCCTTGGTAGGGTACAGAAGGCCCTTCACCGTCTCTCCTATAATTCCAGCTCTGGGTCTCTCCTCTGTAACACCTCTGAATAACACACAGCCTGGTGATAATAGTGACAGCTACTAAATACTGAGCACTTTCTTCTGAGATCTTGACCATGCACTAACTCATTTAATGCTCACAACAACTCTGTGACAAAACCACTGTATTTAGCCCCACTTCATAGATGAGGAAGCTAGGCTCAGAGATGCTAAGATACATTGCCCAATGTCACACAGGTAGTCATTGTGGGGTCTGCCCTATGTGCTTAGCCCCTATACTCCACCACAATTCCCAGAATACCTTGGCCTTCTCCCTCGAAGGCCGACTCTCCTCCTTTTCTCGGTCTCGTCCTTACACTGAGTTCAAATGCCACCCTCCACCCCAAGCTTTCTATGACCTTGCATTTTGGTGCTTCTATTTGAAGGCGTACATACTTCTTTGATCAAACTTACCACCGCTCTAAGTGTGTCTCTACATCTGACTCCTTCTCTCTACAGTGAGCCCCAGGACTCACCTCGCTCTCCCTGGAACCTAGGAGCTTTGAGTACACAGCAGGTACTCAAAGCGTGTGTGTTGAAGGAACACTAGCCTAGAATGAAGACTGATGCTTCATAAAATGGCAGGCTCAACCTGGTGACTATGGATCATTCAACCCAAACTCGGAGAGGATTCAGTGGCTGGGAAAATAAGCCTGTGTATCCACTGAGCCACCAGCCAAGCCGGTAATGAAACTCCGAGGAATCCTCACCCACATATTCCCAATGTTCTGTGCCTTTATATTCTTTATTTTCTTTTGTTCTTCCTATTAACTTCTAGCAAAACCCGTAGGTGAAGAATGTAAGGAAAAAAAGAAAAGAATGTCCACACCAAGCCCTCTAAGTTGAGAGGAAAAGGAACTTGTCCACAGCAGTGAGGCAGTGGCAGGCCCAGTCCCGGCTGGAGAGTCAGAGAAGTTAGAACAGGGGGCAGGCAGCTCTGCCTGGGGTCCCTTACTAACCCACGGTGCCACCTACCCAGGGGTCTTCTTTTGTAAAAATATATTTTTATTGGTTTCAGAAAGGAATGGAGGAGAGAGAGACAGGAACATCAATGAGAGAGAATCACTGAACGGCTACCTCCTGAACACCCCACAGTGGGGATTGAGCCCAAAATCCGGGCATGTGCCCTGACCGGGAATTGAACCGTGACCTTCTGAGCCACCACTGAGCCACGCCAGCCTGGTTTTCTTTCATAGGTCTTCTTACCTTGGCCAGCTGCAGCAGCACCCCACACTCAGCTGGGGTGAGCAGACCGTCCAGCACCGCTCGCTCCGACCCATTCAGCTGTCTGGCATCCTGGGTCAGGGTTACTCCCTCCAGGAGGAGGACATCTGCAGGGGAAGGGATGAGGAAGAAGAGACTGAGGGTCCCCTGAAAGCTGGCCCAGCAGTAGTCCCAGCTGGCAGCCCCCAGACCCTCCAGGATCCTGTCTCCTGCTCTCCCAGGAACTTACCCTTCCAATCAGTCAAGGGCTTCGGCTGTGGAGGCTCATGGTCCCAAGGTCGCTGCTCTTGATCCTCTCTCAGGGGTGAGAGACATGCTCAGTGGATGCACAGACCAGTCCAGATCCATTTTACCCAGACCCAGCCTCGCAGGACCCCTCCTGTCACCTTCTAGCTCAGGGCAGGCCCCTCCCACCACTGGCATCTCCTACCTGAGCTTTTCTCTAAGTGTCTCGGGGATGAAAGCTGCTGGAGTCCAGGGATCCTGGAACAGTCAAGAAAAGCGCCGTCACCCACCAAGTCCAGCCCTGATCCCTGATACTAGACTCTGAACTACCACATTAAGGCTCTGCTTCCAGAAGGCAGGGCAGAGGTGGGGAAAGCCCTGGGTGCTGGGCCAAACTCTGTAATAACAACAGCAACTTACGTAGCACTCTTTGCCAGGTGCTAAGAGCTTTATACGTGGAAGCGGGATGGAGAGAAGTGGAGTTACTCACAGGATCCTTGAAGCTGGTCCCCAGGTGCTCCATGGCATAATAGAGCTGCCTCTTCTCACCCAGGGACTGAAGGACAAAGCGCTGGATGTCCTGAGGCAGGTGGACAGCAGGGAGGGCAGGGGAACAAGGAGAAGTTAAGTGGAGCAGGGAAGTGAAGGCAGGGCAGCCCCAGGTTCCACGGGACAGCCTGCCTGCACCATAAACACTCTCGCTCAACTTTCCTCCCTCAGCCACTTCAGGACAGCGGGACTCAAACTGGGGGAGAAGTCTGTGTATAGGGTGGGGGCAGGCAGAGGTGAGGTTAAGGGAAGAGAGATGAGCTGGCACTTGGACTTGGAATCCCAAGTGGGGCGCAGGGCGTGGAGACAAGTCAGTGCTGGATTTGGGGTTGCCTCTGATGACTAGAGTGCTTGGGCCAGAATGGGAGAAGGGGGCAGAGTCCAGGTAACTGCTCAGGTATGTTTGATTTAGAGCCTCACAGGGTAAGTGTGGGGTGGGGAGGTACCTCTCTTGGCCCCAGGCCGGGTCTCAGCTCTCCCAGCTGTGTCTGGTACTGGTTCAGAGCTTCCTTGGCAGCCTCATCCTCCGGATAAAAGAGCAGGACACTCAGGACATTTTCCATAGCCTGGGACAGATTCCCCACTGGAGAGAGAGCAACAGGGTGGGGTGGGCACACAGACCAAGGATGGCCATGATCCTGGGCAGAGGCAGTGACGACAGGTGGACAGAAAGGTGATCTCCCAATGCCAACCAACACTGAGGCCCCACCCCCTCCCCCTGGTAGACATGCTCCTCCACTGATTCTTGTCAAAGCTTAACTCAAACCTACCTGAGCTGAAGGGGCAGAATTCAAAGGGAGGAAGAGAGGAGAGAATAAAGGAAGGTGAGAAGCAGCAAGGGCAGGAGGGGCCCTGGGACCCATCTCCTGAGCTTTCCACAGTGGCGCCAAAGGAAAGCCAGTGAGAGTCCTCCAGAACGGATGGTCCCCACGGAGCCCTGACCAACGACAGATCCAGAGACAGATGGGAGGGATGAAGAGACAGGGCTCAGGATACCATCGAAGACAAGCCTTCCCTAGACCTGTTTCCAATCCATCACCCTCAGGGCTCCCTTCCCCAACTGACCCTGAGCATGGGCCTCATGCAGCCGCCTTAGCTGGCTGGGAAGAAAGTCGGGGACAGGGAAGCTTCGACCAGGGCGTGTGGCCGTTTCCTCCACACAGCGCTGCCGGCACTGCAGGACCCGAATCCAGTGCCCTGCAGAGGACACACACAAGCTATTCAGCTTGTCATGCTTCTCCTCATGGCACTGTGAATCCGCCGTCCTCCCAGCGCCTTACCGGCAATAGTCTCATAGAGACCCCCCTGGCTCCCAGTTCCTTCCTCCTCTTCCTCTCTTTGATGTTCCTCAGGGCCCTCGCAGCCAGCCCGGCAGCTCTGCATCTGAGCCAGGCTCTCCTGCAGGGCCTCCTCGAGCCTGGGCAATGCCAGTCCTGCCTCCTGGCGCCCCAGTAGCTCTAGGCCTGAGTCATAGGCTGCCTGTTGGAGAGGGGAGTGGTCAGTAACCTGAGACCCTGGGGGAGGGGGTGCCAAATGAGATTGGGAGGTAGAAAGAAGGAGAGGGGTGTCTCCTAAGGGGCATGGACTCCAGTCCCACTTCGCCTTGGCCTCAGGATTGGAGCTTTAGAACATGGGACTTCAGTGATCCTCAGGAAGAAAATGAAGTCCCAGATAAGGACTCCCCATCCAAGGTCACTGAGAACGGTACTCAGATCTCCTGATGCCCAAGACACACAGGGACACAGTCCAGGGAGACTTGTGTATCCTGTTAGTCAAGGGCTAGGGGAGGGACAGAGGTCCTGCTGAAGGTCTCACCCAGTGTGGGGGCGTCTCCAGGTCCCGGAAGCTCTGCGGCCGAACCCCAGACATACGTCTGTACTTAGCCATGTCCTCCCGCATCTGCAGGTGCGTGGGGTTTGCTACAAAAAAGGTGTGAGCTGCAGCTGCTGCCAGGTCCAGCTTCTTCAGCTGAATTGGGGAAGAAGAGGGAATCAGTGCCCTGAGGAGGGGGTGTCAGACCTCTGTCTCTCACCGCCTCCCCATCCCAGACACACACCTGGGACTGCCCCAGAGCCTTCTGGAAACTTGTCAGTGTGAACTGCCTACCCCCAAGCTCCAGGCCCCGAGACATCAGTATGTTGGCCCTTTCAGGAGTCTGGCAGCTAAGGAAAGGGGACTAAACACTTTGGAGCCGGTGAGCTATGGGCAGAGGGGCCTCAGTTTGGGAGACAAGGTGCAAGTGATGGCTAAGCACAGTGGTAAGGGGCAGAAACCTGATTGACCAGCGAAACCCGTAGGTCTCTAGGACCCGGAGGTGAGGTATGTGACCAGCCCCCTCTCTCCCCCAGCCACGTAGACTACAGCTACCGGTCCAGGAGCTGCGCAATGTCCACGCCCCCCACTCTCCTACCCCCCGCCCCTCACCGCACCCCTAGACGTCCGTCCTCACGGGC
Source organism: Corynorhinus townsendii (assembly GCA_026230045.1). Taxonomy (NCBI): domain Eukaryota; kingdom Metazoa; phylum Chordata; class Mammalia; order Chiroptera; family Vespertilionidae; genus Corynorhinus; species Corynorhinus townsendii. Next base: position 198,018,082 of record JAPDVU010000003.1, read on the forward strand.
CCCCAGCCCCGCCCCTCTCCTCTTACCTTCCCGAAGCTCCCTTCAGCTCCAAGCTCCCTCCTGCCTCAAGGGAAGGCTCACTCTCACCCTCCTCCCCTCACTTCCCACCCAGCGGCGGGTTTCACCCCAACCCTCTCCGCCGCATCCCCAGGAAGAAGCAGCGCTCACCCCCACGGAGGTCAAAGACCTACTAAGATTTCAGGCCCCTTCCCTCTATCTTCGATCTACTTCCACCCGCTTCACGACCCCGTCCCACGCCAACTTTGCTCGCACTCTCCCTTAGGCTGCCCTCTGAGCGGGTCCAGGGTGTGATGGTGAAGGACCCATTCAGAGGTCGGAGGTCCATTAGACCGCCCCCTGCTGGCCCCACCCGAGCCCCGGCTGCTCGCAGCCCGCCCTCTCCTGGTGAGTGCCCGCAGGACAGCGACGTGGGTCGGGCCGGACCCCGCCACCCGCCGGGCGGCCGGCACACCTGGTAGTAGGCCCTCTGCAGGTAGTTGTAGGGCTCCCGGCGGCGGAAGGCGTCCCGCAGGGCGCCCCCCACGCGGAGCCGCGCCGCGCCCCCGGGCCCCAGCCTCCGCGCCGCACACTGGCTCAGGCACTCGGCGCGACGCAGCGCGGCGCGGAGCAGCAGCCGCTCCCAGGCCCCGGAAGCCGGGCCGGGCGGGGAGTCAGGGCCCGGGGCGTCGGGGAGCGCAGCCTCGGCCGCACAGCGCGCCCCGCAGTCCCGCCGCGTGCGGCCCAGCTCTTCGAGGCTCCGCAGCGCCTCCCGCAGTAGCGCTACGGCCGGTGCCCAGGCCCCCGCCGAGTACGCGCGTAGACCGTCAGCGTAGAGCAAGTCGGGAGCCTGGGGGGGCGCTCCGGGGGACAGCGTGGCCAGGCCCGGGGGCTCGGGGGATCCCGGGGGAGGCAGCAGGAGCAGGAGCAGCAGCAAGTGGAGGAGCCGGAGCATGGTGCCCGAGCCTCCGGCGGCTGCCTAAGGAAAATGCGGAGCGGAGGAGAGAGAGAGGAAAGGGGGCAGGAAGAGGGAGGGGAAAGGAAGGAGAGATAGAGAGGAGGGGAGGAAGGGAGAAGGAATGAATGAGCGGAGCCAACGAGACCTGGAGAGCCCAACGTGAGAGAGAGAGAAGTCAGCGGGAGCCTGGCAGAAAGTGGAGAAAGTCCTGGCAGTTCAATTGGTTAGAGTATCCCGGATACTCCAAGGTTGGAGGCTCCATCCCTTGTCAGGGCACATACAAGAAACAACCAATGAGTGCCTGAATATATTGGTGGAACAACAGATCGATGTTTCTCTCCCCCTTAACCTTCCTCTCTGTCTCTAAAAGCAATCAATACTTTTTTTTTTTTTAAGGTAAGGGGAGAAAGCAGTCTTTTTAAGAAGAGTTGGGTAGCCCTAACCGGTTTGGCTCAGTGGGTAGAGCAGAGGCCTGCGGACTGAAGGGTCCCAGGTTCAATTCCGGTCAAGGGCATATATTCGGGATTCCCAGTAGGGGGCGTGCAGGAGGCAGCCAATCAGTGATTCTCATATGGATGTTTCTATTTCTCCCTCTCCTTTCCTCTCTGAAATCAATAAAAATATATTAAAAAGAAGAGTTCTCTCTCATTGATGTTTCTATCTCTCTCTTCCTCTCTGAAATCAATAAAAAAAATGTATATTTTTTGAAAAAAGAAGAGTTGGGTAGTCCAGCGTCCCATGAACCAAGCGGACACGGTTCGTTTCCCAGTCAGGGCACATGCCTGGGTTGCGGTCTCAATCTCCAATGTGAGGCAGGAGACATCTGATCATTGATTCTCATTGATTTTCTATCTCTCCCTCTCTCTTCCTCTCTGAAGCTAATATTTTTTTAAAAAGAAGAGTTGGGTAGTGTTGGATGAGAAACAGACCAAGAAACAAATCATGGACAGAATAAGGCAAGGGCCAGAACTAGGACCACTGACGCCAGAACCTGAGGCCCATGGGTTCCCTTCCACCCTTGGGGCCAGGAAAGGGAGTCATAAGCCCTCCCCCACCCAACTCCTGGAAAAAGAGCTTCAGAGAGCATCATGGAGGAGGGTAAACTCCAGGCCTATTGCACAAGTCAGGCCCAAACCCTTTCCTGCCCAGTAACTGGGCCCCTACATGGGTTTCGGAGAAAGAGGCATAGAGGACAGGGTCATACTCTAAAACACCTCCACAGATCTAAACAAAGATCCTTTACCCCAAACCAGTGATTCCCCATGCCCCCCAGCATGAGATGCTCTTATAAGCCCTTCTCTGCATATGTTTGCATGTTTAAATTTGTTTGTCTTTCTCCATGGGTATTTCTGTGCCTCTGTCTGCTCCCCCTGTTCTATTTTGTCCTCTATAAGCCACTCCACCCCGCAAGCCACTGGCCATACCCTTTGCCACCATAGTACACTGCACACAGAGGTTTCCATGGTAACACTTCAGACTTTAATACATTTTACTAGGGGTGATAGAAGGTGAGTAGGGCATCTGTTTACTTGGATGGGAGACAGCAAGGGTCCCAGGACCCCAGATCCAGTGCCCATCTCCCTGGAGTCTGGAGGCAGCTGCCCTAGGCTCAAGGTCAAGAGGAGGCGTTACCTACCCAGGTCCCCCTCCTCTGAGTCCAACAGGCCCACTTGGGCTCACAGGGTCAGCTGGGGAAAGATGGGGTTACCTGGACCCCAGGAGCCTCCCCAAGCTCTTCCACTCTCCTCACCTCCTGTCAGGGAGCAGCGTCTCCCTGCACTCAGCCCCAAAGGAAGTCCAATGGCTCTATTATCAGGGGACCCAAGGGAGAGTCGGCGGGGTGAGAGGCCCAGTGGCCTAGGCCAGGGAGGAGAGGCAGTTGGAGAAGGCAGAGGTGTCTCATCAATGAAGGTGGTGATCTCCTCCCGGAAGAAGCCAGGCCCCTGTGGGGGTCCCCGACCTGACCCCAGAATGCCACCCTCCAGGAACTGTCGAAGGCTGGCTAGCCCTCCACCTTCAGCCTCCTCCTCGTCCTCCTCATCTTCTAGCCTTTGTCTTTGTCCCAGGTATGCAGGAGGGCCTCCCAGAGCATGGCTGTGGGCTGGGAGGATCCGGATGTCATCAGAGGATGACCACTTGTGCAGGAAGGAACCCGGTGCCCGAGGAGTAGAGAAGATATTGGTCTCATCGTGGGACAGACGGCGGGACAGAGGGACCTGGGGAGAGACAAGTAGATCCAGAGGTGCTGAAGGGGCCAAAGTGGGGACTCTGCAAGATGGCTCTACGTCCCCCCCCCCCCCCAAAAAAAGGAAAACATCCTCTGATGGGCAAACCTGGCTCTGAGAGGTCTGCAAGGGAGCTTCGCTTGCCATACCTCTCTTTCCCTACTCTTCATGCGCCCTGCAGACCAGGGCTAGGGAGTGGGGGGTTGGGGATGAATAACAGAGACTGGAGAAAAGTAATGAGGGGACACCCAGAATAGGAGGTACATTCCCTAGTCCCATACCTGTAAGTAGTGGACCCTCTCAAGAGGGGGAAAGAGCATGTGCCTCCCAGGCAGCAACTTCACCTGGGTGGGGTCCCCTGGTCCTGTGGCCCCATTAGCATCAAATCGAACTTTGCACACTCGGCCATCTGCATACTCATCACAGCCCCCATCTAGGAAAGAAAAGGGGCAGAATGGTTACAGGCAAGGAATGCCCCGCTCCCCTTGAAAATCTCCCACCCCCTTTTGTAAGTTCCCCAGAGAATCTCTCTGTTCCCACTACTCTGTAAGCTCCAAGAGGAAAGTGAGATTGGTTTGTTGCTGAACGGTTCAGATTGGTTCAATCTGAATCCCTGGTGCGTCAAACATATACACATGCTTATTGAAACAAGCGTATCCCCCCCACCCCCCCAAAAAAAGCTGGTGCGTCAAACATATACACATGCTTATTGAAACAAGCGTATCCCCCCCACCCCCCCACCCCCCAAAAAAAAGCTGTCCCTATAGCTGGGGTCCCTTTTAGGAAGCTTAGCCTCCCTTTAGTTCCACACCCTTCCTTTACGGTGGTTAGGGCTCTGGGCTGTTTCTCAGGCCCTCTGCCCCGCGGAGGCACAGCTGGATAGGTGGACTTGCAGAGGGGAACCGACGCCCCTTGGAGGGAGCCCTTCATGCAAAACGAAGCGGTGGCTGTGGTCATGCTGTATGGTTGGGGAAAGGGGAGCGTGGAGTCAGCCTAGGGGCAGGGCAGATTCCGTCCAGCAGGGGGCACACCAGGCAGCCCGTCCCCGCACAGAGAAGAACTGGTAGAAAGGAGCAGAAAAGGGAGCCGACGCCCAGGAAAAAAGCCCTCTCCCTCTTCCCTCTTCTGACCGTCTTCGCCATCCTCCTCGGACATGATAGCCACGCACTGCTCCCACACCGTGCGCACGTCCGCGCGGTAGCGCTCGCAGGACCAGATGAAGGAGGGCAGCAGCAGCGTCTGTGCCATGGAGCACCACAGCACAGCCAGCACCATCCACGGGGGAGCCGAGTCCGACTTCAGGGAGAAGAAGCTCACCACCTGGTGGGAGGATGGGGAACGGCGCCGGGTCAGGGCCCAGAGCCTAGGGGGCCCACTTCACCCCAGATCCGATATCCTAGTGCAGCTGGTGGGAAAGAAGTCAGGAAGGGATGGCCGGGGTCACACCGGATCGTGACAGAAGCAAAGCTGGAGGTGGAGACAGAATGAATAGAGGGGAAGGGACTGACTCAGAGGAAGGTCAGGGGAGAGTTCCAGAGCAAAGCCTTGGGTCCAGAGGGAGAGGAGCAGAGGTGGTGGTACAGGAAACCTGAAGACAGAGAAACATTCAGGAGTAGGGATCAGATGGGGATGCAAACGGTTGGGGTGATGGGGTGAGCTCTCTGGGGTTTCCACCCAGGAGTATTCAGAGACCCTGTGATATCCAGAAGGAATTAGGGAATGGAAAATGGAGCTCAGCTGCTGGATAATAGGTCTGGGGGGGCCGAATAGTGGGGCCTCGGGACAGATGATGGAGCAGGAGGATAGGTAGTGGGGCTGAAGGATGAATGGATGATGGAGTTCAGTGGTAGGAACTGAAAACATGATGGAGCTGGGGGTAATGGGAACTGGAAGATGGATGATAGAGATGGATGATGGAATGGGGATGGATAGAGGAGAGGAAGATGGATGATGGAGTTGGAGGTCAGGTGATCGTGCTGGGGCTGGTTTGGGGAGAACAGGGGGGGACCCCAATCTCACCAAGATGGGCACCCCTGTGAGTGAGTCATAGAGAAAGACGATGGCGCTGACCAAGTTGGTGACCTGCAGGGATGTCTTGGCCGATTCGGAGCCATCCAGCGAGGACCGCCGCTTCCCTTGGGCATCTTCCACCACAATGGCTGGCACCTCAAAGGCTGGCCGTGTAACCAAGCCCCCTGGCCCACTCCCCTTGGCCCCACCAACACCCCCTGCTCTCCGGGCCTGCCTTGCCCTCCGGGGCCTGGCCCACAGCGTCTGGTAGAAGGTAATGGCCACACAGACCAACCCCATGACAATGCCCCCAAGTAGCAAGAGGCTGAAGCAGACGCCAAAGCCGAGGCCAATCTTGGAGACTATGAACTGGCAGCCTCGGGCGTAGTAGCGCTCACCGTTGTTGTGCCAGCCAATGGAGGGCAGTGTGGAGAGGATGAAGCTGACCATCCAGATGCCCATGACAGCATGCAGCGCCTGCTTCTTGGCATTGCTGAGGCGGTAGTTGACAGGCCAACGCACCATCCACATGCGATGGTAGGAGAGCGAGGCAACTGTGAAGCAGGTGGCCAGGGCCAGTGTGTAGTAGGTGGACACAAAGACCTTGCAGATGCTTTCATTCCAGTCATAGTCAGAGGAAGCCTGGCGCCTGAGCTGCACCACAGCGAAGGTGGTGAGGGGCACAGCCGCCATGAGTATGTGTGTGCCCGCCAGGAAGCAGAGCAGCAACTCCAGCGGCTTGTGCTTCTGCTGCTTGGCAGAGATGCTGAGGATTATCCAGGCATTGGCCAGCAGGGCCAGGAGCCCGCAGGCCAGCCAGGACAACGCATTTGAGCGCAGGGAGGCTTCTTCTGCCCCCGCCCCGCCCCGAGCCATCCTGTTCTCAGCCCCCCACCCCCGTGGAACTCCTGGGGGTGGGGGCTAGGTCTCACCCAGGAGCCCCACTCACACACACCGCCATGATGCCCGCAGTCCTTGCCCTGCAGTGAGGCAGGCAGCCCCTCGGCCCACCCTAATGCTCAGCATTGCATAACTGACCCAGTTAAGGTCAGGTGTGGAGGGCAGGGGAAGAGACTGGGGCTCAGCAGAAGTGGTCCTCAACCTCCATACTGAGTGGGGCCCTTCCTGAAGTAACCCTGTAGTTGACTGGGGTAGGCAAGCTGGCTGCTTTGCCAACTATGAGGTTGGCTGGGGAGCTCTGGCCCCCTTGCCCAGACTTGCAGATCTCTTCTTCCTCTGGTTCTTGACCAGTCAGGGATCTTCTGGATGCCCCAAGGGGTGTGGGGGTGAGGCTCAGCCACCTGCACAAACTGCAAGGGAGAGATGCAATGTGGAAGGGGGGAGGGCAAAGATAAGGCCCAGGTTGGTCCCCAACTAGCTTCTTGTGCTCCCCTTCTCGTGCAACCATAGAAATGCCTGATTGCTAGGGATCACTCTCCTGTCTTAAATCAGATAGCTGTTCAACCACCCCACACAGATAAGAGCCCTGTTGCCAGACCTCCAGAAAAGAAGGTATTCTGACCTCCTGTGACCCACCCCTTTTCAGCCCCTTTTCCTCCCTCTGGCACTCTCTGGTTCTTTCTTCTCATATCCCCTGCTCAGTACTACTCAGCCACTATCTTCATGCCCCAGAGTCTCTCTTCAGAGCTGCTGATGGCAGATGCATGACTTCCTGAGGGTTCATGGTAAACTGGGATATGGTGTTACAGCCCCCACCCCCACCATCCAGGCTCCTGGGCCCATGGTCTTGGTGCTCAGCCCCATTTCCCCACGTCTGCATGATCACCCTCCAGCTCACCAGGAGTCTGGAAAGATGGGAGAAAAGAGGCTGGGACCGAGGGGGGCCTAGGGAACCTGAAGGCGGGGAAACCACTGACATCAGAAGCATCCAGAAATGGAAAGAGGGGGAACTAGGGGGAAGGAGGAGAGTTTCAGCAGAAGAGAAAGGAGGGGCAAAGTGATAGTATCTGAAAATAGAAGGAAAAGCCCAGAGACCCCTGGGGAGGAGGTTGGAGGAGGGAGGGCTGGAGGGAGGGAGAAAGCAACAGGGAATGGAGAGGCTGGGAAGAAAAGCTCAATGTGCTAAGGTGATTCCCTCCAGCGGACATTGAGTCTTTCCTCCCCTGCCCCAGCCTCAGTTTCCTTCTGATGGGAGGGAGGATAGTTCTGAATTTCATGACGCTGAACGCTGAGCTTCAGTAAGCCCTGGGGAGGGGGCTAAGAGGAAATCAGGTGCAACCCCAAATAGAGTGGAGGCAGGAAGGTTAGGCATAATGGCTTTGGGGTAAATGGGAGGAAAAGGGGGCACAGCAGTGGGAGGGTCCATTCCTATGGAAGAACCTCAGACCCTTGCCCTCCTCAAGAGGTCCTAGTCCACCCAACCTTTGTCTTCTCTCTGGAGCCCAGTACACCCTAGTTGCTATGGCAATGGCCAGCCAGAGGGAGGTGGGGAGAATTGGTCAGGAGTGCCTCCCCCATTTTCCTTTCTGACAACCTCGGACCCTTACCCACCCACGCCTGCCCAGGCCCAGCCGGTGGGCTCAGGAAGAAAAGAGATGGGAAGTCAGAGAGGGAGGAAGACAGGAAGGATCTGAAGGACAGAGAGGGAGGTGAAGGGCAGAGAAAAATCAGAGGAAGGTGGGACGGGAGATCTGGGGACTCCAGAGGGGGGATACGGGGACCCTCGCCCTTTGGGGTGAAGGGGTGAGGTCACGCGGCTCCTCCCTCCTGCCGCCCACCAGGTTCTCCAGGGCAGAAACAGCAGGTGGCTGGGGAGGAGGGGCGGGCCGGAGGGGAGAGGAAAGCTGCTGGGGGGCGGGGGAGAGAGGGGAGGAGACCGCGGGGGACGGGGCAGGGGTCGGCTTACCTCCGGCTGCGCCCAGCACTGCCATGGAGACCGCACTCCCGGCACCGCTCGCCGGGCTCCCGCGGCCCGCCTGCTCCCGCTCGCCCGCCCTCCTCCCTCCCCCACCCCCACTCCCTCCTGGCCTTCCTCCTCCCCTGGTCCCAGCCTCTCTGCTCAGCCGGCCGCGCACTGGTCTCTGCCCCTGGGGGCTCCCGCAGCCCGTGTCCCCGAGTCCTCCAGCCAGGGAGCCCCACGTTGAGGACAGAAGGGAAGCTTTTCGGAAGAAGGGGAACAAGTGTAGGGCGGGGAACTGGACGGTGGTGACTTGCTGGAGGAGGGGCGAGGAAGGCGCCGAGAGGGAGGGGGCGAGGATGGAGGGGAACCGACTTCATTGGTGAAACGGTTCGTGTCCTACCCCCACCCCATCCCGGTTTCAACACGAAAACCAGCTCCAAGAGGCAGCTGGTAGTGTTCGGGGACTGAGGAGCTGGCTGTTCCGGGGGGAGGAAGCGTGTGTCACCGTGTATCCGTGTGAGGGCTGCAGCTCAGCGGGCATGTGCTGGGGGCTGTGGCAGTGAGGGGTGGTGGTGCTGAAGCTGGGCTGCTCGTGGGGTGGGGGTGCACAGGTCTAAAAGGATGCAGGGAGACACACACACACACATCCCTCCTGGAACACAAGCTCACACGCCTTGTGGGATACACACAATTTGCAGACATACATTCCAGTTTCTCATGGTCCTTGCTCTCCACCACACACATGCATGTGTGGAAGGAACTCCCCCCCCCCCACCCCGCAGACTCTCCCCCTCAGTGCATCCATCGCACACGCGTGACAACGAAGTCTTAGCCGCACACACACATGCTGGCCCCGTTGAGGGTGGGTAGGTGGGTAACCAGTCTCCAAATAATTTGTCCCTGCCTGGAGAAACCTCATCTCCTATGGGGCAAGCCTGCCAACCTCTGCTCTGGGTCTGACCCCACAGATCAGAAGATTCTAGGTCCCCAAAGTTCATCTCTCTCTCTCTCTCTCACACACACACACAAATGAAGAAGAGCATCTTCTTTATAGTAAGTTTACTGTATTTTTCTGTCAGCTCAGGGAGGTAGGGATGGGGAATGGGCAGGAATACAAAGCAAGCAATGGGAGCTCTGGCAGCAACTGGGTGTGCTTCTTGGAAGAGGCAGGCTGGAAGGGGAGGGAAAAGGAAAGGGCATAGGGACTGAGGGAGATGGTGAGAAAAGAATGGAAGGAGAGGCAGAGCAGGCTAGGGATCCTGATAGAACTGAATTAAGAAGAGGAAGAATACATGTAACCTTAATTCTCCTGTATCCTGAATGGTTTGGGGCAGGAGGATGAAGGAGCTGAGCCATGTAAGGCAGGGGGACTGAAGCCCAGCACTATCACCCTTCCCAGGAAGTCCTCTCAGTGGGTTCACTCTTCCCCAGTGCCTGCCCCCCTCCACCCCTGCAAGGCTCACCTTCCAGAAGGTTCTGCACAGGGTACATGGTGGGTCACTGGGTACTCTGCTCCTAGCCTGCGCGCTCTGATTAGAGAGCTGAAGGCTTTGTCCTCTGGTAACAAGATTCTGCCTCCAGCAGGTGATGAAGGATTTTAGGCAGGAAGGCCCTCCTCCGTGTTCTGACCTCTCTGAGGCAGGCCCTCCCGGAGGTGCTCCTGTGAATCCTAAGGTGCATACTGAGCACCTGTGACTAGCCAGCTGCAGAGATATGTGTGGTATTTGTTATGCGTTCAAGAAACAGCCATAGAACTAGGGGTCAAGCAGTCTGGACCCCAGCACTTACAACCTTGGGCAATCAATATGACCTCTGTGAATTCTATTTCTGGTCTATAAACCATAGATGCTAATCTTGATCCTGTCACTACCAGCCCTGTAGGGTTTTCTTTTTCTTTTTTTTAAAATATATTTCTTTATTGATTTAAGAGAGGAAGGGAGATGGAGAAAGATAGAAACACAATGATGAGAGAGAACCATTGATTGGCTCTCCCCTGCACGCCCCCCATTGGGGATCAAACCCACAACCCGGGCAGTTGCCCTTGGCTGGAATCAAACCTGAGACCCTTTAGTCGACATTCTATCCACTGAGCCAAACCGGCTAGGGCCTTGTAGGATTTTCATAAGGTTTAAATATATAAAGGATGTGAAACTGATTTATAAACTGAGTGTGCTGCTTGAGTGATAAGGAATTGTGTCAGTGCACAAGTGTGAGCTGTGGACATGGGTGTGTGTCAGAATGGAACAGTGGAGCATTAGATCTGGACCTGTCCTTGATGGGCTGTGTGACCTTGGCCTAATCCCTGCCTTCTCTGGTCCCAAGGTTCTTTCCTGTAAGATGACAGTCCTGTGCTTTGTGCTTCAGTCACCCAACCTCACACACCAGGCCAGGCAGGGCTGGTCCTGAGTGCTCCCCTGGGATCCAAGTGGGCTATGAGGGACAGAGTTGAGAAGAAATAATCAAAGAAGGGCTAAGGTTCAACAGAAGAGGGAATGGGGGAGCAGTGGTGTGAGTAAGCCTCTGGAGGAGGAGACCCAATGGCCAGCTGTGGACAAGGAGAGCAGGAGATGGCAAAGGCGCTGGGATCTGCTACATTCATCTGGTCCGCAGGCCCAGGAGCCCAACAGGAAACACAGGGTACCGGCAGCTGGGGAGGCTGCACATGGGAAGCTCCCCCTGGCTCAGTGCCTCAAATGAGATTGCATGTCTTCTGGAACCGGCTGGAGGAGAAAAGCATAAGAGAATCAAGGCTCTTTCTCCCCAACTCCTTTGAGTTCTAGGACCTCCATGGCCCCTCTTCTCTTCCATTTTGGTAATGGCCTCTGGGCCCCATCCTCCCTCCACCTTCTGCCTGCTTCTTACCTCCTCAGCCATCCCTCTGTACCCTTCTCTCCCCTCCACCACCTCCCTTAGCCCCAATCTCCTCATCTGCATCCCTCCTCTCCCTCTTCCTCTCTCCCTAGTCCCCCCATTCTCACCCCTCCTTCATCTTCCCCCCTCCCCCTGCCAAGTTCCTTACTGGGGGCATTGGCAGGTCTTCTTCTCACTGAGGAGTCTCTTGATCTGAGATGTCCGCTCTGCCTGGCGCTGTCCAGGAAGAAGGAGAGTAGTGAGGGTCCCAGGCCTCCAGAAGGGAGATGCCCCTTGGAGGGGGGAGTGGGGAAAGCTGGGAGAGGAGAAGCAGATACTGTGGCTGAGGCCATCTGTCCCAGAGTTGACTCTCTGCTCCTTCCTGCCTCTCCCTCCCTGGGATCTGGGACAGAGCCCAGTCTGCAATATGGGAACTTGATGGTGGGCAGAGAGAAACAGAGCAGAAGCAGGTCACATAGACAGGACACCCTAGTTGCTATGTGTGTGTGTCGGGGAGGGGGGGGTGGGTATCGGGGTCTGAGGAGGTTCACTCACCCTTTGGCGCCAGCATTTGACACAGCAGAAGATGCAGAACCCAGTGAAAATCAGAAAGCCGCCTACTGCCCCCAGCACAATGCCCAGAAGCTTTGGCCAGGCCTGGGTTAACTCTGAGTGCAAAACTGCAAGAGAGAAGAGAGGTGTGTTCAGCTCATTACTTTCCATCTGGGCACCGCACTCTGGAGGCCTAAGGAAGGCCTGGCTGCCCATCCATACTTGGGTCTGATGCTGGGGCTGGGAGACTGGGGCAAGATCCTCTGGGCTCTCACAGGCCATGGGGCTGGAGGGGAAAGGCTGGGGAAGGGTTTTTAAGGTTTAAAGAGTACATGGCACTCTGGGGAGCTAGGAGCAGTGGTCCATTCTATGTGCCTTACACACACACACACACACGCACGCACGCACGCACGCGCGCGCGCGCGCGCGCGCGCGCGCGTTTGTGGCTGGGTTAGGAAAGGAGCAAGGATGGAGACTCTTGGTCAGGTGGGCCCCATTCATGGGCTGAAGACCTTGGGGAGTTGGGAACTTTCAGGACTACAGGTAGGTACCTAGGGTCCAGGATCATACCCTACTTCATCTTATCACCCCTGTGTCCGGGCACCATGCACATAACCCACCTATCTCAGGAGAGTTGGGAGGCTGGGACTCTGGGTTTTCTTTGCCAACCCTGGGAAGGTCCCACAGCTGAGGATGCAGGGGTTTGGGGTTAGGTCTCACTCACACTCGACACTGGATTCCAGCAGGACTTGGTCCTTGTCAGTCAGTAGACAATGCCACATCCCCACCTCAGGGTCCAGCATCTGCACCAGCTTCTGCTGATTTGAGACCTTTGTAGCCTGGTCCAGCTTCAAGCTCAGCATCAGCTTGGGGGAGCTGGGCCCCAACACCTCACAGGTCAATTGGTTCTGGGACTTAGTCACTGTAGAGGGACAAGAGCCTGAGATTAGGAGCCTGCACCTCTGGGTTCTTGGCACCTCCATGCTCTAAGGGGAATCAGTAGAACAACCAAAAGGACACTTTACATGGGAGTTCCTCTTTTAGCATCTCAAAGCACATTTTCATACAGATTTAGCAGAGAAAACACAGCTTTTGAGGTCCGACAGAATAGTCTTGGATTCAAATCCAAGCCCCATTGCTTATGAACTCTCTAAGCAAGTTACTTAGCAACCTGAGCCCCAGACAATTATTAATGCACAAGTACTTGTAGAGCTCTTAAATGGGGCTTGGCATGTAGGAAGCATCAAGTATTAGCCATTATTACTTGTGGAGTTGTTATGGTGATTAAGGAAATAGAGAAGTGAAGAACTCAGTGTGGAGCCTGACATTGTCATCATCACTAGTACACTCAGAGCAAATTTTGTCATCCTCATTAGTAGACAGCAGACGCACAGAGGTAGGGGGTTTAGCCAGCATCATGGTGGGGGTGGGGGGACAGAGACAGAACTAGAACCCTGGTTGTAAGCATATGCCCTTTGGGGATTCTCCGCGGAATGTGCCCTAGGCTGGCTCACAGATGTCAGGGAAGGATAGATGGATTCCAGTTTTGGTTTAAAATCAGCCCCCAAACCAGTGGGCCCTCCATCAGCCCCACAGACAACCAGGGCTTAGGCATCCTTATGCCTGTCCTGCTTTAGAAGGAGCCCTGGGTCAGGCCCCTCCACCTCCTGTCTTCCTGTCCCGTCTTCCCCTTCTCAGCCCAGCTCCTCACTTCTCATCACCACGAGGTTCACTTTCTGATGCAACTGCCCCTGGCTGAGATTCAGGGTCAGGTGTCCAGAACCAACGTCCTGAAGTGAGGCCTGGGGCAGGCTGAAGCGGAGCGGCAGTGTCTCCTCCAGCTGGATCTTCTTGCGAACCCTCTTCACAGACACCTTTCTGTTCTCCAAGGAGAAGGTGATCCAGGACTGAAGGGAGGAGGTCCCTTCCTCCTGCCACCTCAGCTCCCCGACCAGGTTTTCATCCTCAAAGGTAAGTGGGAAGGAGAACTCCACGGGCTCCCCCACTTTTGTATAGACTGTGTCAGAGACCTTCTGGAAAGCTGGAAGTAGGAAGGGAGAGAACCTGGGTTAGAAGGAGATAGAATGGTGGGGGTGTACAAAGTGGGGTAGGCATGCGGTGGGGGCAGCAAAAAGATGGAAGGGGACCAGGTGCATCCAAACACCCAGGTTGTCATTTCAGGCCCTTAAATTCCCATCTACCTCTCTAATCTTTTCTCTCATCTCTCTACCCCAGCATGCTCCTCTTCCCCCTGGAAGCCCTCATAGAACAGCCCAGCCAGAGGGGTCCTCTCCCTCCTTAGGATCCCTGGAACAAAGAGGGTATTTGGCATTTATTTATTTATTTATTTATATGGTTTTATTGATTGTCAGAGAGACAGAAACATCGATGAAAGAGAAACATCATCAATCGGCTGCCTCCTGCATGCACCCCTACTAGAGATGAAGCCCACAAACCGGGCATGTGCCCTGACTGGGAATTGAACCGGTGACCTTTTGGCTCCTGGATCGACACTCAACGGCTGAGCGAGCTGGGCTGGCCTGCATTTCTTAGGTGCTTAAGTTAGCACCTTTCACAAGATAAGGGCAAACACTTACATAGGCTTACTATGTGCCAGGCTCTGTTCTAAGGGCCTTACATTGCATTAATTCTTACCATAACACCACCAGATAGGTATATCATGGTGAGCATCATCCCCATTTTACAGAATCCAAGGCATGGAGAGGTTCAGTAACTTGCCCAAGGTTGCCAGAGCCAGGATTTGAATCCAAGTCCAGACACTACCCCACCTTGTGTCACACAAGCACCCACAGAGGACAAGACCTGCATTCTGGCCCCCCGAACCCCCACCCTCCTGTGCCTAGCTCAGGATTCTAAAGGTGAATGTAGCATTTCCTCAGGGCTGGCTGGTATCCCCGAGTGAGTAAGTGGATTTGCAAATTGGTGGGTGAGTGGGGAGTGGAGGCAACAAAGAAAATAGGTGTCCTTGACACTCCTTTGGGGCCTCCTTCAGGGGTCTGTGGGGCCCCTCACTTCCTGCCATCCCATCTCCCTTCCTTCCTCCATGTCCATCACCCTGAGGAAGAGAGGGCCCAGAGAATCCCCAGGATAGACTTCAGCTTTAGGGGAGCTTGGCCCTGGCCTCCCTCTGTCCTCTAGTACCAGACCCAGGAGCAGAGCCATGAGAACAGAGGGAGAGTCTGTCAGCCTTTGAGGGGGCGTCAGGGGGAGGGGGCGGGTCTGCAAGAGAGGAGCAGCTCTTACCCAGCACCAAGATGTTTATCTCAAACACCAGTTTCTTTGTGTCCTGGGAGACGGTGCATGTCCAGGTGCCACTGTCCTGCAACTCCAGCTGGGACAGTGAGAGGCTCTTGCCCCTATTCCGCTCTTTATTCCCTGGACCTTTCCATTCTACTGAAGGGTTTCTACCAGAGGGGCTCTCCAAGGTCAGGGTCAGGCTCTGCCCCTGCAGCAGGTGGATGCGATGATGGGTATCCAAATTGGCATTCACTGTGGAGGAAGCAGGTCACCTGTGTCACACACACTCTATCCCCAAGGAGAAGGGAAGAAGCCTGGAAACGAAGAGTGTCTCCATTACCCCTGCCTCAACATCTTTCTCTAAGTCAATGCCAGTGCCCACCCCCAGCCCTAGGCAGGGCTTCCCTCTTCTTCTTACCCTCTTCCATCCTCCTCCTTCTCCTCTCTTTCCGTGTCTTCCCCCTCTTTCCTCTGGCTCCTTCCCTCTCTTTAGGTCTTTTCCTCTCCCCCATGTCTGACCTAAGGCTTGAGGAGGATTTGAGGAGAGCCACGGTCAGCCTCATTTGGCTCTGGACTACTGAAATACTGACAGCTAACTTGGCCCTGGTTTGGGTGCAGGGATAGGAAGGAAGGGGAGGGTGATTGGCTGGAGGTGTCCGCACCCCCGTCTGCCCTACTCACATTTGAACACCACAAGTTCCACTTCTGTTGCCTTGTCCTCCACTATACAGCTATAAACCCCTGAATCTGTTATCTCAAGATTCCTGACAACCAGAGGAAAGGATCCTTGATTCCACAGGGTTTTTTTTGACTCGGCACGATCTTTCAGCTTGGAGAGACCTGGAAGTAGAAATCATAGGGAGGAGGTTGGGGTGTTCTGGAGACATGGTACCCCTGGTGAAGGCAGAGCTCACAGCTCTTCTCATCTGAATTACTGATTTCCTGCAGAATCTGTTCTTGTCCTAGTCAGAGAACCCCAGGCTGGTGAGGAGGTCCTATCACATTCATTTACCTGACCAGGACAATATCTCACTAATCCAAAATAAAGTAACATCATATTTAGAAAACACCAGCTCCTACATGCCAAACACTTGACATGCACCATCCCAAAGAACCTGCACAACAAACAACAAATAGGTACTGTTCTGCCTATTTTGCAGATAAGGAAACTGAAACTCAGAGAGATTAAGTAGTTGCCCAAACTCTTCTTTACACAATGATGGCAGGAACATAAATCAGTATAATTTATTTGGAAAGTAATTTTTAATATACGGCAGAATTCCAAGTGCATATACAAAACTAAATGACTACCAAGAAAGGATAGGTTAAATTATAGTGCACCCATTCAGTGGGTTGCTATGAAAGAAGAATGAAGAAGCTCTTTATATAATGAGATGGAATAATATCTAAGAAACATCATTAACTGAATAAAGCAAGATATTAAATAGGTTACCATTTGTTTAAAAAGGAGTGGGAGGCTGGCTGTGTGGCTCAGTGGTTGAGTGTTGACCTATGAACTAGGAGGTCATGGTTCGATTCTGGTCAGGGCACATGCCTGGGTTGTGGGCTCGACTCCCAGTGTGGGGAATGCAGGAGGCAGCCAATCAATCCTTCTTATCATTGATGTTTCTATCTCTCTCTCCCTCTCCCTTCTTCTTTGAAATCAATAAAAAATATATGTTTTTAAAAGGAGTGGGAAATTTTTCTATCTTTATCTACCTTGTATATGAACAAATATTTCTAGAAGTAAGCATAATAAAATGGTAACCTTGGTTGCCCCTGTGGGATAGGAAGTGAATACTGAGAAAGGTGTGGGAGCGGGGCTTTTCACTATATACCCTTTTGTGCCTTTTTAAAAAAATTAATTCTCACCTGAGAACAAGCTTAGAGAGAGATGAGACACAGAGAGAGAGAGAGAAATATCAATCAGTTGCCTTCTTTATAGGCCCCACTGGGGATCAAACCCACAACCCAGGTATGTGCCCTGACTGGGAATCAAATGGGCAACCTTTTAGTGCACAAGATGACTCTCAACCAACTGAACCATTCCGGCTGGCCCCTTTTCTACCTTTTGAATTTTGGCTCCAGTAAGTGGGGGCATGAAATTAAAATTCAGACCTGTTAGATACATCATGAAGTACTAGTACACTATGTAGTACTAGATCCTCAGGCATGGACATGCAGTCTCCTCTTTTTTTTTTTTTTTAATATATTTTATTGATTTTTTACAGAGAGGAAGGGAGATAGTTAGAAACATCAATCAGCTGCCTCCTGCACGCCCCCTACTGGGGATGTGCCCGCAAACCAGGTACATGCCTTGACCGGAATAGAACCTGGGACCTTTCAGTCCACAGGCTGACGCTCTATCTACTGAGCCAAACCGGTTTCGGCCAGTCTCCTCTTTTAGTATCTAACAACTATCACCGAGAGGAAGTTCTTGTTTACTAACCATTTCCCCCCTATGCAGTGGTAGCTCCAGAATTCCTGTGGAGGGCTTTAGAAGCTAAATTTATGTAGCAAGGAGGAATCCAAGATGGCGGCGTAGGTAAACACCTAAACTGCTGCCTCGGACAACAATTTCAAAACTACAACTAAAAGACAAAATGTCCATCACCCAGAACCATGGGAAAGCTGGCTGAGTGGAAGTTCTACAACTAGAAGGAAAGAGAAAAGAGCATTGAGATGTGCACAAGCACTGAAAAGCTGAGGTACGGAGGCGCAGGATCCGGGCTGGCGACAGGTGTTGCTTTTTTCAACCCGAAGGGAGACAAGCCCCCGATTATTCTGAAATCCAGTTTCTGGGGAGATGCGGGGGACCCAAACTCCTATGGGGAGAAGCTGGACTGTCTGACATCGGGTCGGAAAGTGAGGGTGGCTTGCTTGCAGAGCTGCGCGCAGGAATAATTGTTTACTGCGCCGGGACGCTGGACACGGGGACGCGGTAGGAGACACAGAGCCAGCTAACTGGCAGCCATCACTGTTTGCCACGCCCTAGCCTAGTGACGCCCTGAGACCCTACCCCGCACAACCTACAAACCCACCCAAGCTCCAAGCAGCGGCTATAGCATAAGAATGGCCTGCCCTATCGCAGCTTAACCTAACAAACTTGCAGCTGTCTGGGTCAGACAACTACAAAACCTCCAAACCCCAAGCAAAGAGGAGAAAACTGTAGCTCTCGCTGTAGCTCCTGCTGGGTGGCCTCAGACAGTAGCTGACCTGCACCCCATTGGAGACCCAGAAGCCAGTGTACCTACTGGTCAGTGTGAGACACCAGATTTCAACTCCTCACATCCATAAGTGACACATTCAAGAGGCACTTGAATGCCAAAGCCCCACTGAAACAAGTCCTGCACCATAGGTGTGTCTCCAGCGCAGTTCTTCCATTATAGGCACAGCGAGTCCTCACAGCCAATTGGCCTGGAGGTCAATTCCTCCCAGTGTACCAACAGGAATCAAGGCTTAACTACACCAAGACTTTGCACTCAGCCCACAAAGGGGTGTACCAAGAGCATCCACCTCACCCTAACCAGTTTGGCTCAGTGGATAGAGCGTCGGCCTGCGGACTGAGGGGGTCTCAGGTTTGATTCCGGTCAAGGGCATGTACCTTGGTTGCAGGCACATCCCCAGTAGGGGGCATGCAGGAGACAGCTGATCGATGTCTCTCTCTCATCGATGTTTCTAACTCTCTATCCCTCTCTCTTCCTCTCTGTAAAAAATCAATAAAATATATTAAAAAAAAAAAAAAAAGAGCATCCACCTCAGGTGATTGGGGAGGCTGAGCTACTGCCCCCTATAGGTCACCTACCACACAAAGCCACTCCATCAACACAGGGAAGCAGCCAAAATGTGGAGACAAAGAAACATGTCACGAATGAAAGAAACAGAGGAAAGCAAACTATTGGACGACATAGAGTTCAGAACCACATTTATAAGGTTACTCAAGAATCTTCTAAAAACCGCTGAGAAACTTGATGAGACCTTTAAAAGCACCAGTCAGAAATGAAGCATACACTGTCTAAAATAAAGAATATACAGAAACTCAACTGTAGATCAATGTACCCCAAGAATCAAACCAAAGATCTGAAATATGAGGAAACAAAAAACACCCAACCAGAAAAACAAAAAGAAAAAAAGAATCCAAAAATATGAAGATAGTGTAAGGAGCCTCTGGGATAACTTTACGCGTACCAACATCTGAATTTTTGGGGTGCCAGAAGAAGGGAGAGAGCAAAATATTGAAAACCTATTAGAAGAAATAATGACAGAAAACTTTCCTACCTGGTGAAAGAAATAGACTTACAAATTCAGGAAGCACACAGAACTCCATACAAGAGGAATCCAAAGAGGACCACACCAAGACACATCATAATTAAAATGCCAAGGGCAAAAGACAAAGAGAGAATATTAAAAGCAGCAAAAGAAAAACAGTTAATTACCTACAAGGGAGTACCCATACGACTGTCAGCTGATTTCTCAACAGAAACTATGCAGGCCAGAAGGGAGTGGCAAGAAATATTCAAAGTGGCGGGGGGGGGGGGTGGGGGAGGGAGGAGACATATGTACTATTACTTGTAATACTTAAAACAATAAAAAAATTAATTAAATAAAATAAAATAAATATTCAAAGTGATGAACAGCAAGAAACTACAACCAAGATTACTCTATCCAGCAAAGCTATCATTCAGAGTTGAAGGTCAGATAAAGAGCTTCACAGACAAGGAAAAGCTAAAGGAGTTCATCACCACCAAACCAGGATTACATGAAATGCTGAAGGGTATTCTTTAAGAAGAGGAAGAAGAAGAAAAAGGTAAAGATAAAAATTATGAACAACAAAATGACATCAAATACATACCTACCAACAAGTGAATCTAAAAATCAAGTGAATAAAAAATCAGAACAGAATGGACTGGTGAATATAATAGAATCAGGGACATAGAAAGGGAGTGAACTGACAATTCTCAGGGGAAAGGGGGAGTGAGGGGTGTGGGAAGAGATTGGACAAAAATCTTACACCTGTGGATGAAGACAGTGGCTGGGGGTAAGGGCGTGGGGTGGGGAATCAGGTGGGGGGAGCTATGGGGGGGGAAAAAAGAGGAACACCTGTAATAATATGAACAATAAAGATTTATTTTTAAAAAATAAATAAATTTATGTAGCAAACACACCATTTTTTACTTGGAATGCATATTTGCTGGGGTGGGAAGAAGGTGACTAAGATAAAGCCCCACCCTCACCCCTCTCTGCACCATCTCTGCCTCCCTGAGCAGTCATAGGCCTTCTTTCTATATTGGCCTTGGTGCGGGACACTGGATGCCATGTTGGCCATGCATTCTCCATTCTCTCCTCTTCCAGACCTCATCTCCCCTTCTCCACTGCTCAGGCTCATCCTCTCTAGGAACCTGTAGCCCTGGGCACAGCGCAGCCCTGTCCATGTCCACCACCCTGAGGGCATGGACCCTCCTCCATCACTCACCCAACACCCCTTTCATTTGTCCCTTCAGTTGTTCCTAACCTACTTGCCCTTTCCCTTGGATCTACACATTGGTTTAGTTCCCCAATTTTTCTGAAATCCTACTATGTTCCTCTCACAATTTACCAGAACTCTTGAAAGAGTAGCCTTCTTCAGGTCTGCCCCATTTTTCACCTCTTTTGATTCCTCCATATCTAAGCACCATTCCCTTTCCTTCCTTTAGAACTCTGGTTCTGACAAGCACATTTAGGTGTTACCCAGACTCTGTCTTGGGTCCTCTTTCCCATTTCTATACTCTAAATTCCACTGCATCCCCTGTCAGCTCTGCAGATGATTCCCCAATTGATATTCCCAACCTCTCTCTTCAATGCTGGGCCTACATTTCCAGGGGCCCAAGGGAATAATTTTATCAGATTAGCCTGACATCCCCCAAAACTCACTTGGTTCAAAATGTATCCCCCTTTCCCTAAAAGAATTCTTCCTCCTTCCTTTCCTTTTCCTCTTCTGAGCCCATCGTAGCCCACTTGTCCAGGCTGTCCTATACTTTGCAACAGCGATTGCAGGATGGCGTGAAAGCTCTGAGTGTGGTTGAGTCTGGGATAAATTCATGGAGGAGACCAGTGTTGAACCAAGACTTAAAAGAAGTAAAGGTGGTGGACTAGAAGGAAGGGGAGTAGTGAGGTCATCCAGGAAGGAGGAAAGCTCCAGTCGGCAACCACCTCAAAGCATTGAGGAAACCACCTGGGTGTGGAGGTTTCTGGCTGGGAAGTGATGCTAGGGGTGAATGTCAGGCAGAAACTTCTAGGCTTAGTCTAACGGACTAGGGAGTGACATGTGGAGAGCATTGCTTCAGAAGTCAGTGCTGCAACAGGTGGAAGAGAAATCAGAGTGAAAGACACTAGTTAGTAGCAGAGAGAATGGTAGTAGCAGAGAGGCATGTGGCCTTGGTGAATGACCGTGGCATTTTCATGGGAACAATGAAGATGGAACAGCAAAACACTCCAAAGGAAGGAATGGCCAGAGTTGGTGATGGATAGGAAACCAGGGATTGAAGTAGAAAAAAATTTAACTCTGTGATTCAGAAAGTGGGGGAATCAAGAGAATGATACTGCCATTGTCAGAGATCAGGAAGTTGAGGGAGGGAGCTGCTCTGCAGAAAACTCAAATCACCACAAGTGAACAAAAGCATTGACACAAAGACTTAGGAATTTTTAGGAAGAAGCCCTAACTGGTTTGGCTCAGTGGATAGAGCATCAGCCTGCAGACTCAAGGGTCCCAGGTTTGATTCTGGTCAAGGGCATGTACCTTGGTTGCAGGCATATCTCCAGTAGGGAGTGTGCAGGAGGCAGCTGATCAATGTTTCTAACTCTCTATCCCTCTTCCTTCCTCTCTGTAAAAAATCAATAATATATATATATTTTCTTAAAAAGATTTTTAGAAAGAAGTACATTGTTTCAATCTCACAGGTGATCAAAAAAAATGCAAATTAAAATAACAATGACATAGCCCTAACTGGTTTGGCTCAGTGGATAGAGTGTCGATCTGTGGACTGAAGGGTCCCGGGTTTGATTCCAGTCAAGGGCATGTACCTTGGTTGCAGGCATATCCCCAGTAGGGGGTGTGCAAGAGGCAGCTGATTGATGTTTCTCTCTCATGGATGTTTCTAACTCTCTATCCCTCTCCCTTCCTTACTGTAAAAAATCACTGAAATATATTTTTAAAAAATAAAAATAAATAGGAGAATCCAAGATGGCGGCATAGGTAAACACTTAAACTGCTGCCTCGCACAACAATTTCAAAACTACAACTAAAAGACAAAACGTCTATCACCCAGAACCACGGGAAAGCTGGCTGAGTGGAAGTTCTACAACTAGAAGGAAAGAGAAAAGAGCATTGAGACGTGCACGAGCGCTGAACAGCTGAGGTACGGAGGCGCGTGATCCGGGCTGGCGGCAGGCATTGCTTTTTTCAACCCGAAGGGAGACAAACCCCTGATTACTCTGAAATCCAGTCTCTGGGGAGACACGGGGGACCCAAACTCCTATGGGGAGAAGCTGGACTGTCTGCCAGTGAGGGTGGCTTGCTTGCAGAGCTGCACACAGGAATAATTGTTTACTGCACTGGGGCACGGGACTCAGGGATGCCGTTGGGGACGTAGAGCCGGCTAACTAGCAGTCATTGCTGTTTGCTACGCCCTAGCCTAGTGACACCCTGAGACCCCACCCTGCACAACCTACAAACCCACCCAAGCTCCAAGCAGCGGATTTAGCATAAGAAAGGCCTGCCCTATCGCAGCTTAACCTAGCAAACTTGCAGTCCGGGTCAGACAGCTCCAAAACCTCCAAACCCCAAGCAAAGAGGAGAAAACTGTAGCTCTCACTGTAGCTCCTGCTGGGTGGCCTCAGACAGTAGCTGACCTGCACCCCATTGGAGACCCAGAAGCCAGTGTACCTACTGGTCAGTGTGAGACACCAGATTTCAACTCCTCACATCCATAAGTGACACATTCAAGAGGCAGACTCAGTGAGCACCAAAGCCCCACTGAAACAAGTCCTGCCCCATAAGCGTGTCTTCAGCACAGCAGTTCTTCCATTATAGACACAGCGAGTGCTCACAGCTAATTGGCCTGGAAGTCAATTCCTCCCAGTGTACCAACAGCAATTAAGGCTTAACTACACCAAGACTTTGCACTCAGCCCACAAAGGGGTGTACCAAGAGCATCCACCTCATGTGATTGAGGAGGCTGAGCTACTGCCCCCTATAGATCACCTACCACACAAAGCTACTCCATCAACACAGGGAAGCAGCCAAAATGTGGAGACAAAGAAACATGTCACGAATGAAAGAAATGGAGGAAAGCAAACTATTGGATGACATAGAGTTCAGAACCACATTTATAAGGTTACTCAAGA
This sequence comes from Corynorhinus townsendii, assembly GCA_026230045.1. Classification (NCBI taxonomy): domain Eukaryota; kingdom Metazoa; phylum Chordata; class Mammalia; order Chiroptera; family Vespertilionidae; genus Corynorhinus; species Corynorhinus townsendii. The sequence goes on from JAPDVU010000003.1 coordinate 198,041,174, forward strand.
ATCTTCTAAAAACCGCTGAGAAACTTGATGAGACCTTTAAGGTCTCTTAATGAGAATGCCAAAAAAAATGGAAAAGCACCAGTCAGAAATGAAGCATACACTGTCTAAAATAAAGAATATACAGAAACTCAACCGTAGATCAACGTACCCCAAGAATCAAACCAAAGATCTGAAATATGAGGAAACAAAAAACACCCAACCAGAAAAACAAAAAGAAAAAAGAATCCAAAAATATGAAGATAGTGTAAGGAGCCTCTGGGACAACTTCAAGTGTACCAACATCCAAATTTTTGGGGTGCCAGAAGAAGAGAGAGAGCAAAATATTGAAAACCTATTAGAAGAAATAATGACAGAAAACTTTCCTACCTGGTGAAAGAAATAGACTTACAAATTCAGGAAGCACACAGAACGCCATACAAGAGGAATCCAAAGAGGACCACACCAAGACACATCGTAATTAAAATGCCAAGGGCAAAAGACAAAGAGAGAATATTAAAAGCAGCAAGAGAAAAACAGTTAATTACCTACAAGGGAGTACCCATACGACTGTCAGCTGATTTCTCAACAGAAACTATGCAGGCCAGAAGGGAGTGGCAAGAAATATTCAAAGTGATGAACAGCAAGAACCTACAACCAAGATTACTCTACCCAGCAAAGCTATCATTCAGAGTTGAAGGTCAGATAAAGAGCTTCACAGACAAGAAAAAGCTAAAGGAGTTCATCGCCACCAAACCAGGATTACATGAAATGCTGAAGGGTATTCTTTAATAAGAGGAAGTAGAAGAAAAAGGTAAAGATAAAAATTATGAACAACAAAATGACATCAAATACATACCTACCAACAAGTGAATGTAAAAATCAAGTGAATAAAAAATCTGAAGAACAGAATGGACTGGTGAATATAATAGAATCAGGGACATAGAAAGGGAGTGGACTGACGATTCTCAGGGGAAGCAGGTGTGAGGGGTGTGGGAAGAGATTGGACAAAAATCTTACTCCTATGGATGAAGACAGTGGCGGGGGGTAAGGGCATGGGGTGGGGTGGGGAATCAGGTGGAGGGGAGCTATGGGGAGAAAAAAAAAGAGGAACACCTGTAATAATCTGAACAATAAAGATTTATTAAAAATAAATAAATATATAAATAAAAATAAATAACAATGACATATTTTCAACTGTCAAATTAGTAAAACACACACACACACACACACACAAAATTAAATACTAATACTGCTCAGTGCTGGCAGGGGTGCTAGTGAGAGCGGCATGTAGTAACATCCACTAGACTTACTGAAATAAATAGAACCTTCCTGGAAGCAATCGTGCAGTATACGCCACCTGTTTTTAAAAGTTCATACCCTTAATTTCATTTCTAGAACTTTATCCTTAAAACAGTCATTTAAGCCTTGGCTGGGTAGCTCAGTTGGTTAGAGTGGCATCTCTACATGCTCAGGTTGCAGATTTGATCTCTGGTCAGGGCACATACAGGAAGCAACCAATGAATGCATAAATAAGTGGGAACAGCAAACCAATGTTTCTTCTTTTTAAAAAAATATTTTTATTGATTTCAGAGAGGAAGGGAGAGGAAGAGGGAGATAGAAACATCAATGATGAGAGGGAATCATTGATTGGCTGCCTCCTGCAGGTTGGTCCAAGCTTGCAACCCAGGCAAGTGTCCTTGACCAGAATCGAACCTGGGACCTTTCTGTCCGCAGGCTGATGCTCTATCCACTGAGTCAAACTGGCTAGGGCCAATGTTTCTTTCTTTCTCTTTCTCCTTCTCTCTCTCTCTCTTTCTCCTTTCCTTCCTCTCGCTCTCTAAAATCAATAAATAAAAAAATTAAAATAAACAAAAATTTCAAACCAAAATGTGGGTACAAAAATAATAACTATAGTGTTTGTTAATAGGGTCCAACATTAGACAAGAGGATAATGGCTGCATATTAGAGTATGTGAATTTGATAGACTATTAGGGTGCTACCAAAAATATCTATAAATAATTTTAATGAAATGGAAACTAGCCCTAGCCAGTTTGGCTCATTGGATAGAGTGTCAGCCTGCAGACTGAAGGGACCCAGGTGCAATTCCTGCCAAGGGCACACGTCTGGGTTGCAGGTTCAATCCCCAGTGGGGGGCGCGCAGGAGGCAGCCAATCAATGATTCTCTCTCACCATTGATGTTTCTATTTCTATCTCCCTCTCCCTTCCTCTCCGAAATCAATAAAAGAAATATTTTTTTAAAAAAGGAAACTATTCATAATGTACAATTTTAGAGTTGCATTAAGTTAATCTTTACTTTTTAAGTTAGTTATTTGAATTAGGAAAATTATACAGACTCAACACTTCCCTTTTCTTTGGTCCAGCTTCCTAATACTACCATACAGTTTGGTGTGGATTCCTCCATGCTTTTTTCTTAGCTCATGCAAACATATATTCACACACATTGTATTTTTAAATTAAAATGAGAGCATATTACATATATAGCTTACTCTTTCCACTTAACAAAATATGCTTGACATCTTTCTGAGCATATATATGTGGAACTTTTCATTCTTTTTGTGGGCCACAGTGTTTTTCTCTGGTGTTGACTGAAGTAGAGCAGTTATTATCTAAAAGTGTATTATCTTTCTAAGTTAATCCTTTCCTGGTCTTTTGTATAGAAAACACAGGCTTTTGTTGAGGCTTATTTTTGTCTGTGCCCATTGGTGTTTTCAGATTAGCAGCTTCTTCAGCTCCAAGACTGGAATATATAAGGCAACAAGAAAACTCCCCACATGTCGTTCCTCAGGTCCTGAGGTCCCTACCAGTCTGCCCTCTTCTCTGCAACTTTCAAAATCTTATGTTAGTTCTACATATAATTTCCAGGATTTTCTGTTATACTTATGTTCTGAACTGTCCCCCCAAAATTCATATATTGAAGCCCTAACACTCAATATGATGGTATTTGGAGATGGGGCCTTTGGGAGATAATTAGATTGAGATGAGGTTGTAGGATGGGGCCCTCATGATTCTTAGGTCAGGCAGGGGGGAAGTCCAGAGCCTGTGCATGCATCTGCAAGGTAGATGGTGACAGAGATAACTGGCGCCTTCCTAGACCCCTGGCCCAAGGCGAATTCCACACCTCTCATGCCCTCCCCCCGCCCCTCACTAAACAGCTGTAGAAAAGAAGTGCCTATACCCCTTTTTGGCGGGAACTTCCCTGGCCCACTCTCCGACCAGCAAATTTCGCCTGGGAGCGCAAGATTAAAACCTCTCCTTCTAATGGCCTGGACTCTGTGTTTTGTCTCCTGCGTCACAAACCTTACAATGATGTGATTAGTGCCTTTATAAGAAAAGATACTAGAAAGCTTGCTTTCTCTCTCTACCAAGTGAGGACACAGCAAAGCGCCATCTGCAGGCCAAGAAGAGAGTCCTTTTCAGAACCCAATCATGCTGGCTGGCACCTTAACCTCAGACTTTCAGCCTCCACAACTGTGAAAAAATAAATTTCTGTTTTTTGAAGTCTATGGCATTTTGTTATAGCAGTCCAAGCAGACTAATGCATACATCTACTTCATTTTTCTGAAAGTCCTAATTTTAAAAAATCATATCATTTTTTGTACAAACACAATGGATTTTGTATGCACACACTGTGCTGATTAGCTTCCCCCTTTAAGACATATAAATGAGCATACTTGGATTAACACTGGTCACAGAAGTCAGAACAACTGCCTCATAAACAAATATGCCCCAAATGTCTTTTAAGATTACAGTTACATGGTTTTTTAAAAATATATTTTTATTATTGATTTCAGTGAGTAAGGAAGAGGGGGTGAGAGATAGAAACATCAATGACAAGAGAGAATCATTGATCAGCTGCTTCCTGCACACCTCACACTGGGGGATCGAGCCCACAACCCGGGTCCGGGCACCTGCCTAGAAATCGAACCATGGCCTCCTGATTCATAGGTTGATGCTCAACCACTGAGTCACGCCAGCTGGGCATCATTGATGTTTCTATGTCTCTCCCTCTCCCTTCCTCTCTGAAATCAATAAAAATATATTTGGGGATGGAGGAGAGGACTATATACATATGGGCTTCTACATGCAGAGTTCATCTCTTGAAGGAAACATAAAAAGTGATTAAAACAGTTGCCTCTAGGTGCTGGAAGCTAATTCCAGCATGTCAGCAGGGCTGAATCATCTGGGATGGCTGAGGGCATTTCCCCAAACCTGAAAAGGATGCATAAATGATTGCTTGCTGCCAGACAGCTGAGGGCATTTCAATCTACATGTTATTGCCTCCTACTGGCCAAACACCTGAACAGCCTTAGGCAGTTCCCCCAGTCTGACAATGGATTCTGTATACTAAACCTTGCCTTTGATATGTATATCTACCTTGCCTTAGGACAATTTGTGTTAATAAAAAGCAAGGGGTCCAACCCTAACCAGTTTGGCTCAGTGGCTAGAGCATGGGCCTGGGAACTGAGGGGTCCCGGGTTCGATTCAGGTCAAGGGTATGTACCTTGGTTTCGGGCACATCCTCAGTGGGGGGTGTGCAGGAGGCAGCTGATCGATGTCTCTCTCTCATCGATGTTTCTAACTCTCTATCCCTCTCCCTTCCTTTCTGTGAAAAATCAATAAAATATATTAAATTTTAAAAAAAGCAAGGGGTCCAGAGAGACAGGAGAACTTGGTTCCTTTAGCCAAGCTCCTCTGCTCCCCCCACCCAAATGCTTCCAAAATTATGTTTCATCTCTGGACTCTTTAATCATTTACAGCAGCCCATTCTCCAGATTCCTGAACCTTTCTAGATGCCAAGAAAGACCACCGGCATTATCTAGGGAAAAGAGCTAAGGAACTGGGGATCATAAGTAGGAGGAATATTTGCTGTCACTGTATATCATTTGCATGGTTTTAAAATTTTACCCTGTACTTGTATTATTTTTTCAAGTTAGTATTTTAACTTGAAAAGTAATAAAAAAGTCCTAGCAGAAAGTCAGTTTATTTCAAGCGATTGAGCAGAATAAAATTCTAGGACGGGAAAATCACTTGCAGCATTTGTGGGAGTTGTGGTCCTGGGCTCTGTTCAAGGGTGTAAGTTCCTAATGGGCCCGTGGTCCAGGGGAGGACGAAGGTTAGTGTGATCGTAGGGCTTCTTAAAGTAGGTGTTTGAAGGAGGAGAGGATATGGCAGGTAAAGGACAGTTAATCTGCTGATTTCTGCTTTGTGTTTTTATCAGAAAGAGATCAGGAGTTGGGGGTTTTGTCAGTTTTTAGGGAATGGCTTTTTCATGTTCAGACCTGAAGAGTGGATATGGGCGTCTGAATGGCGTTTCTCAGAGCCCAGCAAGAACATCCACACTGGAAGGGGAGATGTTCATTTCTTCCTTTTTTTAAAATCCTCACTGGAGGGCATTTTTCCATTGATTTTTAGAGAGAGGAGAAGGGAGGGAGGGAGGGAGAGAGGGAGGAGGAGGAGGAGGAGGAGGAGGAGGAGGAAGAGAGAGAGAGAGAGCAAGAGATGTGAGAGACACACATCAATTGGTTGTCTCCCCATGCACCCCGACAGGGGCTAGGAATCGAACCTGCAACCCATGAATGTACCCTTGACCCGGAATCAAACCCGAGACCCCTTGGTGCACTGAGGGACACCTTAACCACTGAGCGAGCACACTGGCCAGGGCGGGAGATGTCCATTTTCCACAAACATGGTTTCCTGTGCACTGAGGCCAATTCAGATTTGACAGCGCTGAGGATAGCTTTCCATAGGAGAGCCCAGGCTGAAAGTTGGAGGACCAAAGCTCCAACCCAGCTCTGCACCTCACTGGGTACATAGCTCAGGGCAGGGGCTTCCTCTCGAGGGCCACAGTTTCCTCTCTAGTAAAATCAGTCTTGGGCTGCAGCCATATTTCCCAGACTTCAACCATTCACATACCTTATACATGATTTTGGCCAAATCTACTTGTCCTATTTATGTAACATTTTCAAATGGATTCACTTTTGCCCTAGCTGGTTTGGCTCAGAGTGTCAGCCTGTGAACTGAAGGGTCCCAGGTTCTGTTCCGGTCAAGGGCACGTGCCTGGGTTGCGGGCTCGATCCCCGGCGGGGGGGGGGGGGGGGGGGGGGGGGGGGTTGGGGGTGCAGGAGGCAGCCAGTCAATGATTCTCATCATTGATGTTTCGATTTCTTTCTCCCTCTCCCTTCCTCTCTGAAATCAATAGAAATACATATTTTTTTTAAAAAATGGATTCACTTTTAAAAAATAAATTAAATTAATTCATTTAAAAGGGAACTTTATATCGCTATAATAAACAGGAAGCCAGTATCACTTGACATAAACAGAAGGCCACTATTAAAAAACAAACAAACAAAAAAAAAACACACCACACACACCAAAAAACTAGCCCTGGCCCAGGTGTCTCAGTCGGTTGGAGTATCGTCCCATATACCAAAAAGTTGTGGGTTCGATTCCTGGTCAGGGCACATATCTAGGTTGGGGGTTTCATCCCCAGTCAGGGGGCTTCAGAGAGGCAACCAATTGATAGTCCTCTAACATTGATGCTTCTCTCTCTCTCTCACTGCTCTCCCTCTCTCTAAAATCAATAAAAAACATATCCTAATATCCTCAGGTGAAGATAAAAAAAAACTAAAAAAAAAAAAAAGAACTCCTAAAAACAATGTTATTATTATCACTTAAAACTAACACATGTACCTGGGTCTCTGTCACCCTGAAGACTCTGGGATCCCGGAGGTTACTAGGAGCAGAGCTGTGACACCAGGGATGTTCAATTCATAATGCTTTCTTCTGGAATGGGGAGCGGGCCACCCTACCTTTAAGCCAATTTGAACTCCCAGTGGAGTAGTGAGTGCTCAGAATCTTGATTTTTTGAGGATCTTTCCAGATGAATGGCATGTTCTTCTTCTGGGAAGCTTTGCAGGGCAGGTCCACCTCGCCTCCTGCCTTACCCAGCACCACTTCCATCCCCTGAGTGGTTCCTAGGAGCAGAGCTAGGTGGAAAAGAAGGAGATCAGGCCTTGAGCCAGTCATTGCCCCACCTCTGCCCCATCCCCCACCTTTGCATTTCTCAATCAGCACCTCCTCCCAGGCCACCTGCACCCACACCCCAAGTCTGAGCACTCACCCAGTTGCAGCAGCAGGAGCAGGTGCCTAAAAGAAGTTCCCTGGTGCATTGTGGCGTGGCTGAGGGAGGTAGGGACCTGGATCTTCCCCTGAAGAAGGGGCAGAGCCTGAGGGAGACACTCATCATTAGGTAGCTGGCATTTATTGGGCCTGGGGCTTACAGGGATGATCGGCAATCTCTCCCTTCAGGAACCTACAACCAAGCCAGGGATGTGGACGAGCATGTCTCTAAGCAGACCCCCACCAGCATGTGCCACACAGTGCTGTGCCCAGGCCAGGGGTGAGGTCTCTGCCAGTTGCCATCAGAAAAAGACCGAGAAAGTAGCAAATCGGTGGGGACTGAGACCAGGGAGTCATGCCAGGTCATAAAGGTCTTTGAATGCCATGCTGGGATGCTGGGACCTGACCCTGTGCCCTGGGGAGCCAGCGGAGGATTTTACGTAGAGAAGGACACGATTAGATTTGCAAAATGGATTAGATTTGCAAAATGGCTCGTTAGTAGTGTGAATGTTTTGTCCACTGACGCAGGCCCAGCTGTTACAAGTACCCGCTGTGGTGGCTTCAGCGGCGCACACTAAAATTGGACAGATCAGCATGATCCGAGCAAGGAGGATGTGCCGTGTGAAAGATGGGGGGGGGGGGGGGGGGGCGGGGAAGAAAGATGAGTGGGAGGAGGGCAAGCACAGGAGTCAACATTGAAACAACCCTGCCAGGGAAGGGGAGGCCTGAACTCAGACAGTGGTGGTGAGACGTGGGAAAGAGATTGACTTAAGGTGAGATTCCCAGGACTTAGGGCCTGAACAAGTGTGAGGGGCCAGGGAGAGAAAGAGCTGAAGGTAAAGCCTTGTGCACCAGCAGACCAGCCCTCTCATGACTCCCAGGTGCTGTTTCAGCATTCGATGACAGAGCAGGAGCCGGTTCTGTGGTCACTGGTTGGGGGAGGAAGTTGCAGAAAAGCTCTGAATAGCCCTTGAGGAAGGAGTAGCATTAGGTTAGAGCAGTGATTCTCCAAGTGTGAGTCCAGATCCCTGGTGGCAGCAGCGTCACATGGGAACTGGTTAGCAATGCCAAGTCTCAGGCCCCACCCTAGACCTGCTGAATCAGAAGCTGGGGGTAGGTCTAGCATGCTAGTCTGTTTTCACAAACCCCCAGGTGACTGATGCACACTTGAATCTGAAAACCATGAATTAGATGAAAGAAAAGGGAAGGGCATCCCACCCGGAGGTGTGCAGAGGTGGTAGGGCTGTTCAAGGAGAGTTGGGAGTTAAGAGAGGGGTGCTGGGGGCTGGGGGCTCCTGATGAGGTTTGGAAGGAGACTTTTTTTTTAATCCTCATCCATTTTTTTCCATTGATTTTCAGAGAGAGTGGAAGGGAGGGGGACATCAACATGAGAGAGATACATGGACTGGTTGCCTCCTCCACGTGCCCCCACTGGGACTGGGGAACATGCCCCTGACCAGGAATTGAACCTGGGACTCCTCGGTCTGAGGGCCGATGCTCTAACCACCTAGCAACTGGCCAGGGCAGGGGAAGATTTTTTAAGAAGCTCTCTCCAGTCACTCGATCTGCCTGAAAGAATAATTACCCAGGGCCAAGCACATGGTAGGGGCTTGATAGAGTTAGGTCTGATCAAAGAATTGAATCGATACCCTCCCCTGAGAACTGACCTTCAGACATAATTTAACATAATTGCTGTCACTGCAATGGAAAATGGTCAGAGATTCCCTACGTCCAGGCCTTTTTCACCTTCAGTCCCAATCCTCTCTCTCAGTCCTGCTCTACCCATCAGATCTTTCTCCTTCACACAAAACACCATACCCCTAACACTTCTGATTCTGAATCTACTTTTGACCCAGTGAACCATCGACCTCCACCCCCTTACCTCCCTCCCTCACCTGCAGTACATTCCCCAAACCCAGACCCTCCTAACCAGCAACCACCTTCTCCCCGGCCCCCGAGAGCCCAAGTCCCAAAAATGCAAGCTCCAAAGCAGCCTTTTCCCACCTAACACTTGCTCTTCTTGAGCCACCCAAAGACCACCCTCCTCAACAGCCTCTTCTATTCCTGCCCACATTCTACCCCTGAGGGAGGCAGCAGGAACTGAGGGTATTGTGGTCAATGATGACAAACTTAATGAAATCACTCAAGGCCCTCACGAAAACCCAGCTCTCCTCCTCCTCCTCCTCCTCCTCCTCCACTCCCACCTCACGGAGGCCTTACAGAAATTTACATCCTTAGACCCCACCTCCCCAGAGGGAGCTCTTCTTCTGAACACCCATTTTATATCCCAATCAGCCCCCCACATATGCCACAAACTTGGAAAAATAGGTCCACAAACCCCTCAAAAAGACTTCATTAACCTGACCTTTATGGTCTTTAATAATAGAGACAAAGAGACCCAAATCCAAAAACAAAGGCGAGATCAGGCCAAGGCTGAGGCCCAGAAGGAAGCCTTCCGGCTTCTAGCCACCACTCTCATGAACCCCAAACAAAGTGTCGGTCCTCCTACCCAGGGTAAGTCAGGGGCTAAACCTCCTCCGGGCCCATGCTTCAAATGCAACCAGGACGGACACTGAGCCCAGTCCTACTCAAACCCGTTCTGGCCTGGTGCGTTCCTCCTTTAGGCAACATAACAATAGAATTTTTTTTTTTTTAACCAGGGAAATAGGAAGAGATATCAGGAAGGAGGGTTTAGAAAAGAAAGGAGGCCGCCCTAACAGGTTTGGCTCAGTGGATAGAGCGTCGGCCTGCAGACTGAAGGGTCCCAGGTTCGATTCCGGTCAAGGGCATGTACCTTGGTTGTGGGCACATCCCCAGTAGGAGGTGTGCAAGAGGCAGCTGAGTGATGTTTCTCTCTCATTGATGTTTTTAACTCTCTATCCCTCTCCCTTCCTCTCTGTAAAAAAAAAAGTCAATAAAATATTTAAACAAAAAAGAAAGAAAAGGAAGGAGGCTGATCACGGGGTGCAGTTGTTTACAAGTTAGCTTGGGACAGCGAGTTGTGGAGGGGAAGGCTGGGGTGAGAGAGTGGGCAGGGCACTCTCACATCTGAGTGGCTCTCACTGGCCCTATTCCAGGGAAACAGGACACTCACTGTGTCTTTGGTGAGCAGAGAGTGAAGGGGTCTCCTAGGACAGTGGTTGGCAAACTCATTAGTCAATAGAGCCAAATATCAACAGTACAACAATTGAAATTTCTTTTGAGAGCCAAATTTTTTAAACTTAAACTTCTTCTAACGCCACTTCTTCAAAATAGAGTCGCCCAGGCCGTGGTATTTTGTGGAAGAGCCACACTCAAGGGGCCAAAGAGCCGCATGTGGCTCGCGAGCTGCGGTTTGCCGACCACTGTCCTAGGGGATGTCACTTCCCAGGGGCCCAAATCCAGCTGAGATGCGTGAGGAAGCTGGGACATTCCTGACCTTTCCCCAAACGGTGGTCCTTTTTCTTCCCCACGCCATGATCCTGGGCTGTGCAGAGGGCCACTCTTGCCTCCAGCTCCCTGCACTGCCCCAACCCACCCCGAGCTCAGTTGAGGCAGGAGGCTAGGGGTTTCCAGCTGCTGCTTGCTTTCCTGCCTAGGGCTTCCGCTGTCACCCCAGAGAGCTGGCCTTTGATTCCCACATCCTCATTCTCCCCAGACACGCCCCGCCCCAGTGCTGCAGCATCCTGTACACCTCCCCCCCCCCACCCCCCGGAGGCTAGGAGGTTCGCTGGTCCCCAAGATCCTGGTGCCTCTCTCTCCTCCCCTCACCCCTGCCGCCTCTCATCCCCCGCGCCCCCCCCCCCCCAATGTCTCTCTGCTCGCATCCCCTGCATTTCTGTATCTGTGCCTCCCCACGTGGATGTATCCATCTTCAACTCCCTGCGTATGTGTCTCTCTTCCTCTGTGCCTCAGACACCAGGAGGCAGTTCTGACTCTCCTGGTTTTGCGTGGCGTGCCCCTTGCCTCTCCTTTTCCGTCTCTCCCCATTCCAGCTGCCACCAAACTCGAATTCCCTTTCTTGCCGGTAAACAGGCATCCAGGCCTTTGGCAGGAATGCAGGCTTCAACAAGCTTTGATCTGAAGGGAGCCTGCGGAGCACAGCCTGGAGCGGAGGGGCGGGTGCAAGGGGGGTGGCTGCAGGGTGGACAAAGGGAAAAGCACAGATTGGGACAAACACACCCACGCCCCAGGGGCTGACGCCGGGAGGAGGGGAGGGAAAGCCAAGGTGAGGAGCGACCCAGAGCAGCTCATTAAAGCCACCGCTGCACTGTGCACAATCCACCACCACACACAAAGCCCGGGGGAGCACAAACAAGGTGGAGGCAGAGGGGAAGAGGGGAAGAAATTCTGAGAGGCGAGGCCCGTGCGTGGCGCAGTCGGCCAAAAGAGAGACAGAGAACAAGGGAGCGATGAGACCGAAATGGCAACACGCACCGCACACTCGGGAGCCCTTGAGGTTCCTGCTGCCCTCCCCCTGGCCCCCCGAGATGGGATGAGGAGCGAGGCTGGGGAGAGGAAGAGGGCACGGCCCCACCACAGTGACAGTCTGTGGTCCCACAGGCGCTTTCATCTTCTCCGCGCGCCCCCAGCCAGCCCCCTTGGCCCAGCCACGGATGTGCCCCCCACCGCACACCCTCTCCACTGCTTACCGGCGTCGTGTAAGCTTCCTAGATGCCATGACCCCTCTGAGGGACCCTTGTGGTTCGGTGGCTGCAACCTCCGCCATCCTCTCCTTTGCCTCAGACGCCCACGTTGGGGGAGCCGCGCCCCCCTCCTTCCCCCGTCCCCCCGAAAGGTGCAGAGCAGAGATCAACCTGAGAGCCTTACAAACCCGGGCCCCCACCTGCCTCCTCCCAGCACCCACCTCATCAATGTTCTTTCATTCAACAGACTTTTCTTCAGTGTCCACACTGGGCAAGGCCTGGGTCTCCCCAGCGCCCTGGCGGCCACCTCTCCCCACCGTGGCCAGGTGAGGCCCCCCCAGGTGCCCAGAGGCTCTGCCTAGAACCAGGTGGTGGGGGCAGCTTTTACCCTGAGGCCGACCTCTTCTAGGCAAAGCGTCCGCACCCTGACCGAGGGAACTCATCTGGCGCGTGATTTCGGGCCCCGTCCTCTCGGAAACCTCTCAGCGGAGGTCGAGGCGGCCATTTTGTGGAAACGGCCCCAAACTTATTGGTCAAAACACGAAAAAGTGGTGATCTTCCCCCCATCGGGTCCTGCTCGCAGCCTCGTGCTCCTGAGCGTGTGCCCCACGGAGCAGGGCGTCCAGGTGCAGGGACTCCAGCCAGGGCGAAACCTCCGAATTAGGGAGAACGGGCTTTTCTATTTGGTGGGATCTGACGGTCCGAGGAGGCCCTCTCCCAGTCTCAGAAGGGCAGGCAGAGGACGCCGTGGGCACAGGGCTGGGAGCCCAGGTCTTAGGGGAGAAAAGGTCTGAGGCTGTGGAGTGGGACAAGGTGTCCCATCTTGAGGGGTCTCCGCTCCCGCGTGCCCCCCCACACACACGCGGCCAAGCCTGGGGCAGGGTGGGGGTCTGCACATCCTTCCCTAGCCCCCTAGCCTTCTTTTTCAGAGCAGCGAAGACACCTAAAACCGGTTCTCTTAGAGCCAATATTTCCCAAGACCTATGTACCTAAAAAGTGTGTCTCTGTCCTCTTTATAGCGTTTCACAGGTAAAGCTCAATGTCATTCCTTTGTGAGAATTTTAACTTGCCCATTTCATTCATCATTTTAAAGCTAATTAAAAGGAGAAGTCTTTAGACATAGTTTTCAAAAAATCCTAAAAATACACAGAAGTAGACAAAAATGTCAAGTGCATATAAACAGAAAAGACGATTAACGGGCTGAATCGATCGCGTGGCTTACGAAATGCCGCCCCAGGATGATTTCTGGTGTGACTTTTGGTGATGGTGTCATTGGGAAAATCGATTTTGGGAGAATTGCCTCTAGACTAGATTCCACTTCTCTTACTCTTTTTCTTGCGTTTCCCTTTCTTTCCCTTCTCATTTATTTTTATAGGCATCCTCCCCTCCTATCCTTTCTCTTCCCTCCCCACTCCTCCTTTCCTCTCTTTTCTCTTCTCCCTCTCTCCCTATCGTCATCATCTCCACTCTCCATAGTAAATTGCCTTCCACTGCTTTTCTCAGCCGGTGGTGGCCTCAAGTCCCAGTCTTCTCTGACTTTGCAGGCTGAGTCCACACCCCTCTGAGGAGCACCTTCTGGCCTGGGCACTGGGCTGGGCATGGTGGGGAGGCCTAGAGGGGTTTGGCGTAGTCCCTGGCCTCTTGAAGCTCACAGATCCAGTGGGAGATTGCTGCTCATGAAACGCAAGAGAAGGTGGCCCGACCTGTGGTGGGAGAACTGGGAGTCCAGCACATCCCAACACATCTGCTGCTGCGCTGTCCCCGCTTCCCGGACCGACCCGCAGAGAGGAACGAAGCTGTCTGCCCATCTTACCTCTGGGCCTGTGTCTTTAGTCCCCTCTGCTTCTCGCTGCCCCTACAGGTGTGCCTATGTGCAGGCTGGGAGCTCTGCCACCACGACCCCGCTGGGGAGAGTGCTTGTCACTCCTGCAGGGACGCACTTAAATGAAGAGACAGGAAGCCAGCCAGCTGGGTAGTGAGACTCCACACCCCAGACCGGGCGGCCCCCAACGTCACTACCTGGGGCTGGGGTCCCCACCCTCTGCCTGTAGGGGAAAATGTCAAAGTGAAAATGCAAAAGTCAAGGGAAAAAGTTAAGCAGAACCAGGAGGGAGCCCAGAGTGTCAAGTACTTGTTCTTGACTGTGTGTCTAGGCGTGGGGCCTGCAGGAGGCAGCCAATCAGTGATTCTCTTGCATCATTGGTGTTTTTGTCTCTTTCTCCCTCTTCTTTCCTCTCTGAAATATATATATGTTTTAAAGGTTATTTTGCCCTGTTTTAACATTCCAAAGGTTTGAGGCATAAGTTCCTCTGGCACGGCAGCTCTGGCTCCATTTTAAAGTGGCTCCACTTAGTTCTCAGCCATCATTGAGCCATGGACATCTCTTGGGAAAACTGGAACAAGCAACACAAGACCGGGGACAAGAGGAAGCCCAGCCACAAGAAGTGACAATATGAGCTGGGACGCCTTGCTGCCAGCACTAACATGCCTCCCCTCCCCTCCTGCATACACACAGTTTGTGTGTGGGGGAGGCAGCAAGAAGTGCCACACCTTGAGGCTGGACGTGGCCAACTTCTCCTGGGGCTGGGAGTGTTGTACCCAAAAAACAAGGATTACTGATGTTGTCTACAACACATCCAACAACAAACCGGTCCACACCAAGACCCTAGTAAAGAACTGCACGGTGCTCATTACAGCACCCCACACCCACAGTGGTAGAGTCCCACTAGGCACCGCCCCTGGGCCGGAACAAGGGGGCCAAGCTGATTCCTGAGGAGGAAGACCATTTAAACAAAAAACGATCAGAGAAAATTCAGAAGAAATATGGTGAAAGGAAAAAGAATGCCAGAATCATCTGTCTTCTAGTTCCAGCAGGCAAGCTCCTTGCATGCACCTCTCCAAGGCCAGGCCAGCGGTGCTGTGCAGAAGGCTCTGTGCTGGAGGGCAAGGAGCTGGGGCTCCAGCTGAGGAAAATCAAGGCCAGGAGCACCAAATAAATCCTTCCTCCTATCTTAGCTCATGTAATACAGGTGTTTATTGATCAAATAAAGTGGCTTCATTTATTGTTTTTTTTTTTACAGCCTGCCGAGCTTCTCTTCTTTGAACCTCCCACTCAGTGAGGGCTTCACCATCCACCGAGCTGCCCTTGCCAAATAAACTGGGTATAATCTTTGACTCCACCCAGCCCCTCCCATGTGTTCATTTACCAATTCTCATGGATGCTACCTTCTAAACAGCTCTGAAGTCTGTCCAAGTCACTGCCCCACTGCCACTATTCCCATCCAAGGTGCCAGCATCATCTTTTGCCTGGATGATCACACCTGCCTTTTCACTGGTCTCCTGGTCTCTCCACTCTTCTTCCTCCAGGACATCCTCTGCACAGCAGCCTGAATTTAAATATGCACATATCATGCCATTCCCCCGACTATGAGAAAAAAACAAAGTGGCTAGTTCAGCTCGCAACTCCAACAATTAACACAGTGTTTCCACTTGAGTCCATCATTGTGCTTTGTTTGCAGCAGAAGTGCTTTCCTCGTTTCTCATTTCATAATTAATGAGAAGTGCTACATCTCATTCCATAACAATGTACTCAAGGGCTGAACTTTAATAAAATTAATATTTACTGCTTCATCAAGGACATTCTTAAGTGAAACTGGCACCTTTTTTTCTTTTTTTTGCTGCAAGTGCCTGGCGGTGAAGAATACAATGACTGTAGTATGGTTTGGCAACACTGCCTTGATTTGTGCTAGGGCAGCAGGCAGTCTATCCCTGATAGCTTTTGCAACATCATTGCAATCTCAACATGCAGATAACTTCATATTATTTTTATGAAAATAACTGGTCCTCAAGAACCCTCAGGCAAGGAACCTTGTGGGCCAAACTTTGAGAACCACTAATCTAGAAAATTTTTATTCATCCTTCAGATCTTAACTATGTCTCTGCACAGACCTTCATTGTCCCCAGAGTCTTTTCTTCCTTAGTAATGCCCTCAGTTTTTAGCGGTGCTCATGGCTGCCCAGATTGAAGTTATACTTTCCAGCTTCCTTTGCAGCTGAATGTGGTTAAAAGACAATTTTAGTTAATGGATGTAAGAGAAAATGTTAGGTGCACCTTTTACGGAGCATCCTTCAAGGGAGGACATATGTCCTTCAGAGGATGAAGTGTATCCTTCCTCAGGCCGTCATCCCCTTACTGCAGGCTGGAATGCAAACACTCTCCCACCTACTTTCTCATGTACATTACCTAGGAGGCTCCTATGAGCACTTAAGTTTATAACCCCTGATCTAGTGTGGTTCCTCCATTCATTCATGTATTCAACAAGTGTTAAGTGTCTACCAGACCCAAGATGCTGGGGATGTTAGGTAAGCTAGACATGGTCATTGCTCTAGCCTGTGAGGTAGACACTACACACTTAATAATTTCATTACGATTCAACAAGTGCTACAAAGGAAGATGCACAGAGTGCTGGAAGAGCTTATCATAGGGAACTTTATTTCAACCAGGAGGCTGAGGAAGGCTTCTCTGAGGAATGTGTATCAGTAAGCATTGGGCTCTGCCGCAAATGAAAGAAAATTCAACATACTAGAAGCTTACATGAGACTGAAGTCGATTTCTCAGCTGAAAGAAGTGTGGTGGCAGGTGGTTCTTAGATAAGAGAAGTGAAGGGGCTCCACATCTTACCCCAGAGGCTGGATTTGGGCTCCACCATCCTCTGCCCACGACCCCTCCTCAATAGCCTGAGAAGGGCACTCAAGCTCCTCAGATAAAACCAGAGTCGCTTTGAGAAGGCTAAAAAGGGCTAATTCCAATGTAACCCTGATATTTGGGGGATAGTGATCTGAATCCATGCCAGCAAGCTCAGTGTACATTTCTTGATAACCTATAATTAAGTCACTACCTCCTTCCCAGATACTGGTCTTGTAGAACCTGTTGCTGTGAACAGTGCACTGCCCCGGAGGGAGGGTTATTAACGCTGGCGCCAGGCCAGACCATCAGATATGGCCTGGAGACCCCCCACACCTGGAGGCCTTCTTGCAAGGCCCGCAAAAAGGACTGGAAGCATAATCCATGTTTGTGGGACAAGGACCACAAGGAGATATAAGGGAGGTCCCCATGCATGTTCCTTCACTCAGATTTGGAAGGCTGTTCCCTGAGTCCGCCGGTGTATTAAACAGTGTCCCTCCTCTTCTTTGAAGCATCCTTGGTTTTATTTGGTCTTCTGCAACAGCTTACAGTAAGATCTTCCAGCAGCCTGTGCTGCTTCTCCCCTGGGAGCACTTGTCCAAGTGTAATGACGATGAAATTATTGATTGTTTAGTGTCTGTCTCCCAGACTGGAGTGGTGACCACATCTGTCTACTTAGCACCCAGCAGAGTGCCTTGGGCCTCAGAGATCCTTAATACTTGTCAAATCTTTTTTAAAAAATATATATTAAATTTTATTGATATTAGGTTGTGGTAAAATATATACATGCCACCATAAAATTTACCGTTCTACCCATTTTTAAATGTACAGTGTGGTGGCATTAAGTACATTCACATTGTTGTGCAACCATGACCAATGTCCATCTCCAGAACT
Organism: Corynorhinus townsendii; assembly: GCA_026230045.1. Taxonomy (NCBI): domain Eukaryota; kingdom Metazoa; phylum Chordata; class Mammalia; order Chiroptera; family Vespertilionidae; genus Corynorhinus; species Corynorhinus townsendii. The sequence goes on from JAPDVU010000003.1 coordinate 198,058,495, forward strand.
TTTTCATCTTCCCCAACTGAAATTCTGTACCTGTGAAATACTAACTTTTTATTCCCCCTCCCTGAATACTTTTTGAATGGGTGAATGGATAGGGTCTAGGTCAGATCGCAGACTTAAATGCCTACGGGAGCCTGCTAGGTAATCTAAACGAGAAAAGCAGACGGGCAGTGAACTGTAGGGAGGGGTGGGGACTAGAGAGTGCCTGTGTCATTTCACCGGGGGCAGCCACTAATCACACAGCTCCAGCTGAGTTGATAGTAGAGGTGGTACCAGAATGTGAACTCAGAGTTGCCAGCTCTGCCAAAATTTTGAGAGAAGATGGAAAACCAGACATGTATGTAATACCTCCTAATTTCAATGTTGACAACTAATTTTTTGTTTTGTTCTAACACTGGTTAAATCAAACAAAGCATTCCGGAGGCAGGGTCTAGCTTAGGGCCCACGTATTGCACCTGATGAACCAGATGGGCTGTGTAACACCATTAGACTCTGGGGTCTGTGACCTGTGAATGTCTATGAAGATGGGTTCCCAAGAGTCAATAGGCTCCAAGAACCTGGCTGCCACCCTGGAATTTCCAAAGAGGAAAAGAAAAGATGAAGAGAGAGCAAGTTTATATGAACATTTACAACAGCTGTGTGCGTTATATGGCTGTGTATTTTAAATTTTATTTAATCCTCACAACAATGAGAGGGCACACGTATTATTCTCTAGAGTCTAGACCAGTGGTTCTCAACCTTTTTAATGCCATGACCCTGCTATGGGTTGAGAACCGCTGCTGTAGAGACTAAGACCATTGGAAAACACAGATATTTACATTATGACTCATTAACAGTAGCAAAATTACAGTTATGAAGTAGCAACGAAAATAATTTTATGGTTATGGGTCACCACAACATGAGGAACTGTATTAAAGGGTCGAGGCATTAGGAAGGTTGAGAACCACTGCTCTAGACCATACAGATGAGGAAACTGAGTCTCAAAGAGTTTAAGAAAATTGCTGAAGGTCACAGAGCTAGTAACCATAATTGGTGGGACTGGGATTTGAATTTCTGCCTGGGCCCAATGCTTGGATTGTCCCCCCACCCGACTGCCTCTCCTCTGAATTAAGGAAGGCGGTGCAGGCATATGAGGCTAACATCCTCATCTGGGGCTGCTGAGGCTTAGCATCACCACTATGCCTCACATATATACAGTGATTTTCCATTTCAAAGCACTTTCACATACATTAGCACTTGCCAAACCTTTTTGGTAGGTATTATTATCCTCATTTTATAGAAGAATAAACGAAGTTAAGCCCCATGGTAGGACTGTAAGCATCGAGCCTGGAGATTTCCAGAAGCCTCCTGTTCCTGGTAGAGTGCTATTTTTGCTGCGTGGATTCTGTCTCAGGCTGGAGGAGGGGGAGGAGGTCAAGTGGGGAGAAAGAGAGGGGAAGCAGAGGGAAGACAGCAGCAAGGCTGACGAAGTGTTGGAGGCCGGGCTGTTGGAGAAGGGGTAGGGCTGCCCGTGGAAGCTGTGGAGGGGAAGTTGGAAGCCCCAGGTGCAGTCCTGTGGTGGCCTCCTTACCAGAAACATCTGCAGCTGCACTGACACCCTCTGCAAAGGGGGTTGGGGCAGGCTTGGAAATGGGGGTGTGGGGGAGGGGCCACAGAGGTGGTCTGGGAAGTAGAGTCTGGGAGGGCTGACCCACCTCCACCCTGGCCACATTCTCCCTAGCTCCATGGCCACCTTCTGCAACTCTCAGAGGGTGGCTCCTGGGCCTCTCGCACCCCATGGGAGCTATGAGCAGGCAAATTTCAGAGCCCAGCCTGTGCTCAGCCAGCTGGCACCTGCAGCCCTTTGGATAACTGTCAGCCGCAGAGTAAAGCAGACAGAACCCATCCCCACCCAACCCCATTCCCTTCAAAGGGGGACCTCCATCTTGGGGTGGGCCCAAGCAAGGAAACCTAAGCTCCTTGCTTACCTCCTTTGTGGGATACACCTCTGCCTGGTGGGGGAGGTGGAGCAGGGAACTTTCTGGGCCTGCCCTTTACCTTAAAGATAAGAAGACCTGCTGGGCATCGGGTTGCAGGCTCATCCCCAGTTGGGGGTGTGCAGGAGGCAGTCAATCAATGATTCTCTATCATCATCATTGATGTTTCTATCTCTTTCTCCCTTCCTCTCTGAATTCAATAAAATAAATATCAATATCTATATATCTATATATCTATATATCCATACTACAGGCCTGGTGCATAAAAATTCATGCACTGGAGGGGGGGGGTCCCTCAGCCGGGCCTACCCCCTCTCACAGTCCGGGAGCCCTCAGGGGCGGGAGGCAACCCAACGATCAGGGGAAGGCGACACCCCATCACACCTCTGCTGCTGCCACTGCCGGCAGCACAAGCCTCGGCCGGCCCTGGCTACCTGAGCCTCAGGGGGCCCTGGGCGGCTGGGCAGCTGCCATCCGAGACTTACCTGCACCTCAGGCCAGCCCTGGGTGGCTAGGGGGCTGAGGGGACTCAGGGACTCCAGAGGTAGGTGCCCTGGCGGGGGTGAGGAGACTGGGCACTGCCATCCTGTGGCTGTGGCGCCGCCATCTTTGAGGACATGGCAGTCAATTAGCATATTCCCTCCTTATTGGCTGTGGGCACCATCAAAATATTTGAGATCAGGGCAGTAATTAGCATATTTCTTCCTTACTGGCTGTGGGGGCCGCCATCTTTGCGACGGCGTGAGGGTCAATTAGCATATTCCCTCTTTATTAGATAGGATATATCTATATCTACATCTATAGCTATAGCTATATATTTTTTTAAGGAACCCAACCAGCGTGGCAGCTCAGTGGTTGAGCATCAACCTATGAACCAGCAGGTCATGGTTGGATTCTGGTCAAGGGCACATGCCCAGGTTGTGGGCTCAATCTCCCATGGAGGGCATGCAGGAGGCAGCCAATCAATGATTCTCTCTTATCATTGATGTTTCTATCACTCTCTTCCTCTCTGAAATAAAAATATATTTAAAAATAAACACAAAAACAAGGAGTAAGATGATCCCTCCCCCACCCTCCACAGGCCCCACTGAGCTTCCTGCATCCTTTTTAAAAAAATTTTTATTTATTGACTAGAGGCCTGGTGCATGAAATTCGTGCACGGGGGGATGTCCCTCAGCCCAGCCTGAACCCTCTCCAATCTGGGACCCCTTGAGGGATGTCCAACTGCCTGTTTAGGCTCAATCCTGGTGGAATTGGGCCTAAATGGGCAGTAGGACATCCCTCTCACAATCCAGGACTGTTGGCTCCCAACCGCTTGCCTGCCTGATTGACATCTAACTGCTCCCCTGCAGGCCCGATTGCCCTCCCCCACCAGCCTGGTCATCCCTAACTCCCCTCCCTTGCTGGCCTCGTCGCCCTTAACTGCCCTTCCCTGCTGGCCTGGTGGTCCCCAACTGCCCTCCCCTGCAGGCCTGGTCCCTCCCAACTGCCCTCCCCTGCTGGCCTGATCACCCACAACTGCCCTCCCCTGACAACCATCTTGTGGTGGCCATCTTGTGTCCACATGGGGGCGGCCATCTTTGACCACATGGGGTGGCCATCTTGTGTGTTGGAGTGATGGTCAATTTGCATATAACCTCTTTATTATATAGGATTTGAGAGAGAGAGGAGGGGTGAAGGGGGAAAGAGAGAGATTTATTTGTTGTTCCACTTATTTATTTGTTTATGCATTCATTGGTTGCTCCTTGTATGTGCCCTGACCGAGGATCCAACCTGCAACCTTGGCATATCAGGACGATGCTCTAACCAACTGAGCTACCTGGCTAGGGCTGAGCTTCTTGCCTCCTTGATGGCCCTTCCCCTTTAAGTCCCCGGCCTGGAATATTGGTTCAGTTCACAGATAAGCCTGAAGGCGTGGGATGAATTAACCCAGCTCCCTGGAAGGACGAAGAGAACACAAAATGGGCTGGAGGTTATCCTGCTAGAGCTTTGAGGGGAAAGGAGGAGGGGCAGGGTGTGTCACCCCCTAAGAGATCTCACAGGGAAGGGGGTAAAAATTAATAAAAGGATCGCAGTAAGCACAAGCCCCATGCCCTCTCTTCCTCCCGTTCTTACTTTGCTCTTCACTTCCTTAGTGGGTGAACAAGGTGGCCCATCACTCTGCCCCTGTTCCCTCCTGCTCCCTTTGTGCGGGAACATGGGGAAGTCCCCGCAGAGACACTGGTGAATCCTCGATGACTGCTTTCATAAGCCCAAAGGGCATAAGATGTTACCTAGTCGAAAAGAAAAATGCCACCCACAGAAATTTCCAGGAAACCCCTGCCCCACTAAAAAAGGGGGCTCCTCCTGCTTGCTCCCACTCTCTTTCAGTATTTTTTCCCTCCTGCCCAGGGTGAAGTTCCCTGACAGAGCTGTCTGCGGCCAAAGTCCAGAGCGTGGCACACATTGCAGGCAGAGGTCTAGGTCGCTGTGGGGGTGCTATGGGCTGAGGCTGTGTGTGTGCTCAAAGACCACAACCGGCATGAATGTTCTCTCTGAGAGAGGCAGACAGACAGGGCGGGCAGGCAGGCGGGTGGGTAGTCTCTATCATTCCTGGCATGACCAGAGCAGGCCTGCTTCCTCCTTCACAAAGGGATGATCAGACAAGGACATCACATGCGTGGAGCACAGCACAGTTAAGCCCTTTTGGTATCCAGTATTCACAACAGCCCATTTTGGTGGGTTATTACTATCCCATTTAACAGGTGAGGAAACTGAGGCTCAGGGAGATTAACTCTGGTCACGTCAGCACAGCTGGGGTCAGAAGCCAGGTCTCCTGACTCTCAAAGCTGCAGTAGCAGCCAGCTGCTTTGCTGGCTGTTCTTGTCCCCACGTGGGGCCTTTGTTCACAACACTCTCCTTTGTCAGACTTGGATAACCTCGCAGGTCCAGGGCTATGTATCCTGAGGCACGTATTGTTCAGTCCTTCTCCTGATGGGTGCACAGAGCATGTGCCAGCTTCTGGGTGCATACTCATATACAGACCATAGCAAGGGCACCCCACAAAGGCGGTGCCTACATGTGGGGACACCAGCTGCCTGTCCACTGCACTGCTAATCTCCCACGTGCCCAGCCTACCCAGTAACCCCATGTTGTGTGACAGTGACCACTGGGTGGCAGTGTGTTCTCATGCCTAGGAACAGATAAGGCCCCAAGAGCTGAAGAAAGTGGAGGTGGGGCAGAAGCAGACAGGAACCTCAACCAGCTCGCACAGAAAGGTTGCAAGATTTGATCTTCAGGAGGATTTGACAGGACAGGGCCGTTCCGTGTGTGTGTGTGTGTGTGTGTGTGTGTGTGTGTGTGTGTGTGTGTACACATGTACCCACTACAACTAGAGGGCCAAGGACAGTGCTGAAGTGGAGCTGAATGTGGGGTGCAGTGGGGTGGGCCAGAGGAATAAAAATATAAAGGAAACCAGGGCAGCTAGCACGATAGCCAAATGACAGAGGAAAGAGCTGTAGAAGTAAGGGGTGAGGGCTTTTTGGAGCTTTAGAAAAATTACTACCCATAAGAGATAGTAAGAAAGAGACTAAGGAGAAAAGAATCACCGAGAAGCCCAGAACAGAAAGGAAGATAAGAGAGACTGGCGGGGGAGGGAGGGAGGGAGAGTAGGTCAAAGGGAGCCCCCAGGGGTTGGGGAGAGACAAGACTCTTCACGGGACAAGAAGGAGCCAGACTCAGGCTTGCTGCTGATGGGAGTTTATTTGTACTGAGCTACGGAGATCCACTGGCTGCCTCAGCTCCAGGTCAGGGCTGCTGTGGCTGTGGCTCCAGCTCTGGCTCCAGCTCCGGCTCCAGCTCCGGCTCCAGCTCCGGCTCTGGCTCTTGCTCCAGATCCCCTATCTTGCTCTGAGCCTGAGGTAGGTGAATCCCATGCTCTAAAGCAGAAAATCTTCTTGGCTGCCACTGTGGGAAGACATGGAGGGTGAGAGAAAGAAAAGGATGAAGAGAAAGGAATAAGGAGGCTACTGGGTCCATCTATTCTTTCTCATGTGGTCCCAGGCCTTTTCTCGGCCCCTACAAGCCTCCCCTGCATTCTTCGGGCACAAGGGATCCCTGGGGTGCAGAGGCCTATGAAGAAGGGGTTCTAAAGGCAAGTTCAGGGCCCACCTCAGTCACCTTTGCTGAGGAGGTGGTGCCAGACAGTCCTGAGGACTGGGGAGAAGGGAAACCAGTGGCGAGGGGAGGGGAGTCCTTGGCTCACCGGTCTTCTCCAAAGGTGAAAGCCAAAGGTTCCAGTCACCAAAAGGAGCAGGAGGAGGACACCGAGGGTGATAAGGAGAGAGAGGTGGCCTGTTTTCAGGGCTCCTGGGGCTCTCTCAGAGAGCTGGGCACCTAAGGAGAAAGTACAGGATTGGGCATAGAGTCACGACTGAAAGGACATCTGGCCACACCCTCATATTTTACAGATGCAGACCACGAGGCCCAAAGAGCTTAAGGGACTCGTCCAGGATCATTCAACTAATTGCTGGCAGAAGAGGGTCAGGACTAGACAAGAGCTGGAAGTCAGGGCCCTAATTGGAAAAGAAAGAGCTGGGAGGGGTGAGGAGGAGGTCTGCAAGAGAGATCAAGATGACTGGCCTGGAGTTGGGGACCCCGTGTTGTGAGGGTCTCAGACCTGAGCCAGGCAGCTCTGTGAAGTAGACCGCTGTTCCGAGAAGCCTCTCCCCCTGGTACAGATGGCACTGCCAGGGCTGGGAAAGGAGGCTGGCCTCCTGCACCTCCAGCAAGGGTCCTGGGGAACTCCTCGAAGACTTGTCCCCAGGGCTCCACACAAAGTGCTCCTGTCCAGATGCCGGAGTCACCGCACAAAGAAGTTTTCTCAGGTTGCCAGGTAACCCGAAGGATTTGGGAGTCACTAAAAACATTAGAGGAAAGAGATCTTTTGAGTCCCCGGTCCCCTTACTTGACACCATAGGATCAACCCCCAAGTCTCAATCACACTGCACTCCCCTGGGCTCTGATTGGATGAGGTTGAGGGGAGGAGATCAGGGTCATGGCCAAAGTAATCTTATGAAGACAAAGTTCTGGTCAGATCACTGCTGCTCAAAAAACTTCCCAGGCTCCCTGTTGCCTTCAGGGGACTGTTCAAACTCAAACTGGGCCAGAAGGATCCCATAACAAATATTATTTCAGATTCTTTTACATTACTGACTACTCAAATGCTCAAACCCTCAATATCTGTTGGGTGAGTTGGCCCCTAATATACTTTCCACTTTTCCTGCTTTCATAATTTGAATCACACATCAGTGCCCCTGCGTTGAGGTGCCCCCTGAATGAACTTGCCCACTTCCTGAATGTTTGGAGAATGGTGAATTGACCAACTGACCTAGAGACAGAGCATCTCAAAGCTGAACAGTGAGAGACAGGGTGAGTATGAGAAGAAAAACGGCGCACAGGAACCTGAAGATTTGGTGACACAGACACCTGAGTACAGACCCTGAGTCTGACACTTCCCCAGTGTGTGGCTTTGGGAATGTTCCTCCTCTGTAAAGCATCTTGCGTTGAATTGTCATGCGAGAGCATGGGAAACTGACACAGAACAATGAACCCTCAAGAAAACCTCAGACAGAAAGAATTGGCAGGCTTTGGCAACTGACCGGACATGAGGGAAGGAGAAAGCCAGGTTTCAGGGTGAGTGGGATGCAAATGGCATTATTGCCAGAAAGTCAGCGAGACTGAGCATGAGGAAAAGATGGGGTTCAGAGTGAGGCTGAGGTGTGACTATGAGATCTAGGTAGAAATTTCCAGGAAGTATATGGAAATTCAGCATTGGCAGACAGGGGATGCATTATTTGCTAGCATAATCACTTATTCATTCAACTATATTCATTAAGCACCTACTATGTGGTGCTACTATTTAGTGGCCACAGATTAGTACTGCAGACACAGTCAGGTAACCATCATTGGTAATTGCCTGAATAACCAATCAACACATTTTGAGGTTTTGAGTGTTTTCTAAATGTGTTTGTTTTACACTGTCTTAAAAAGCCCATGATCAGTAAATATTTGCTGACCAAGGAACTGATGTATTAACTCCTCCCAAATCCAGGCCACTTCCTGCAACTTTAACCCAAGCCCTGGCCCCAAAGTGGGACAAGGATTCTAGAAATATAGTGCACCCCTTTTGAACCATTCAAACTTTTGCCACTTCTAACTTCTCAGACCCTCCCCCCACTCCCCCAATTCAGAGCAGGGGATCCCCTTAGAGAAGAGCGGAACATTCATCTAGTGACTCAGGGGAGATTTTTAGTTTCAGTTTTAATATGTGGGGGCGAGAAAAGAGAAGGCCACGGCGGGCGGGGGGGGGGGGCAGCCTCTGGAAATTGTGCCCATGGCCTGGCATCATAAGGTGGCTTTGCCAGTATTTGCCCAGCCAGGCATCCTTCCCTGCCCAGCTCCCCTGGGTTGGGAGCTACTCCTTTCCCACACAGGGCTGACCTGTGATGACTGCCAGAGTGACGGTGGTAATGAGCTGCTGCCCCTGCAGATGGATGCGGCAGGTGTAGGTCCCAGCCTGGGCTGGGCTCACAGCCTCCAGTCGAAGGGTAAAGTTGCCATTGTCTCCAGCCACCAGCAGGTCAGGGCCTCCCCCAGGAGGGGCCCAGTTGGCAGTGAGGGAAGACTGGGTGCCTATACCAGGGGGCAGGGGGCAGGGCAGCTCCACCCGGGAACCTGCTCCTGCGTACACTGTCAGAGGGACTGGAGGCTCCGGATCTGGAGAGAAAAGGAAACCCAACGTTAAAGGAGAGAGGGGGAGGTAGCAGAGGGGCTGGAACACTGGATGTGAATGGAAGAGAGGCAGAAAAGTGCAGGAGCGAAGGAGGTGGTCCGGCTCTGAGGAGTGCTAAGGAGTAGAATAAGGTGGCTGAACCACAGAGCCTCAGAAACCCAGGATGTGAGTGGGCCAGCAGAAAACCAAAGGCTGGCCATTGTGGCTGGGTGGCCAAAGGGAAGTCTACAATGGGAGAAGACAGCAACAGGAGAAAGGAAGAAATCGGACAGTGAGGTCCAGAATAATCACAGGTGGTGTAAGCTGCTGAAGACCTACTTTGGGGACCCACAAGTCAGGAGGAGAGGAGAAGAGGGCAGCAAGGCATTGTGGTCAAGTGTGAAGGCAGACTGGAGGCATTACCCAGAACAGTGAGGTTGTACGTGCTGGAGACACTGAAGCCATCTCTGTAGGTGAGGATGCAGCCCCAGAGCCCAGAGTCTACCGGGCTGACTCTGGGCAGGAAGAGGAAGCTCCCATCTAAGTGGTGATGGGGAGACTTCTGAATAGGGACTCTGCCTGGGCCTCGGAACCACTGCACAGAGGCTGGGAAGTCAGGGCGGCTGAAGGAGCAGTTCAAGACGACCCAATCAGAGGTCCTGAGAGGCCCTCCAGGACTGGCAGTCACTGTACCAGGATAAAGAAGGTTTGAAGGGTTGATCAGCCCCACTGCAAACACTTTCCCAACACAGCAGGCCAACTAGGCTGGGAGCTCCTGGAAATAGGCACCACAATGTAAATTTCTTTGTCTTCTCCCCTCGGTGCTCCCCCCATCCAGCTCAGTGCCTGGCACCTGGAAGTGCTTAAAATGGATGCCCAGACTCTCCAGCCTCCAAGTGTACTTGGCTTGGTCTTCCCTTTCACCAGGCCTTCCTTGCCCGAGGATCCCCACTAAGCCCACCTCCTGAGCCACAGATGTCTGAAATGAATCACTCTAGCCCGGCACCCTCCCTTTACCCCCCCTTCCCAGGGTGCCTCCCCTCCCCCACCCTGGCACTCCCACGGTGGGTGGGGGAAGGGGAGTTCAAGGGGTGATATAATCTCTCCAGAGAGCCCTCCTCCCCACACGTGCTTTTCTGGGGGCACCTTCCACTTCGCAATCTGGTTCCCCACCCTCTTCCGCTACCCGTCTGGGGGCTCGCTGGCAGGGCCCAGGGCGCATCCTTAGAAGCACAGCCTTGGCCCAGCCCTTCCTGCCTCCGGATCGCGTCTGGAACTGGGCGCCCTCCTCCCAGCCCGGTGCCCCTCGCCCCGCCCCCACCTACTGGAGGCCTGGCCCACGCGCAGATGGAGGCGGCAGGTGAGGGCGCGGTCCCGGAGATTCACCGCGGCGTGGTACTGGCCCGCGTCCGCGCGGTGGGCCGGGCGCAGCCAAAGCGAGAAGTCGCCGCGCTGCAGGCCCCGTTCTTCCAGCTGCACGCGGGGCTGCAGGGGCGGCCTCCCGCTGCGCAGGCCCCCAGGCGCCAGCCTCAGCACCGTGTAGGGGGCGCTCCGGGCTGGGGGCGGGCTGGGAGCGGGAGAGAGAGAGATGGGGACATTAAAGGGAAAGAAGTCTCCAGAGATATGCAGTCCCTCCACACTTTGAGGATAAGGAAGCCCACCCAAAGGGCAGGTCTCTTGACCATTAACGTCCCGGTATCCGCCCTCGCACTGGGCCAGCACCATCCCCTGCTGGCAACCAATGGGCTGCCTCGATGAGGAAGGGCATAGGGTGCAGAGTGGCAAGGGAGACAGGCCACTGGCTTCAGAGGGACTGACAGCTCCCGGGAGGGGACCGGGGGCTGGCTTGGACCTTGGATTTGGGAATTCTGTTGCCCAAGTTTGGGGTGCATACCTGTCTGGGAGATGCTGCCAAGTAACCCCTCCTATTCGAAGGCTGAGATCCTGGAGGGCGATTGTGGGGCTGCAGGGGAGCTGGGCAGGAGCCCCCTCCTGGGCCCACACCTCCCGGACCTTGGTCCTCGGCCCTGGTGCCTCCACTGGGGAGGAAAAGAGAGCCAAGGGGAGGGGCCATGAGCCAAGTGACTTAGGAGTAGAGAAGGAACCTGAGGAAGACCAAGGGTTCTGCCCTTTTCCTGCCAACGGGGAGCTGATGAGAGGCTTTGGGGCTGAAGGACTGCCCCAAGCAAGTCATGAGAAAAATCCACCCAAACTAAGAACCCTGGCTTCTGTGTAATCATCCGGAGACCCCTGCTGACCCCCTCCTGTGGGTCTGGGTCAACCCTCTCACAGCATCATCCCCATCTTACCTGGAGCCACCCACAGCAAGGGCAGAAGCACCAAGACCAGGAACTGGGCTTCCCCCATCTCCCCTTAGGCCCGGGCCAGGAGGAGCCCTCCAAAGGGAAGAGGTCAAGAAGTAGGGAGAGACAGCCTGACCAAAGAGAGGCTCTGCAAGGTGGAAGGTGGAGGAAAGGAAGCTACAGGAAGAGGGACAGGGACAGAGACCTGGAGGGAGAGGGGAGGAGCCAATGACCAGAGGCTGGAATCCAGAGGAAAGCTGGCCAGATCAGGCAGCCAGGGGCTGGGGAGGGTAGAGAGAAAGGTTGGGGGTGGGGTGGAGGAGAGTCCTAGGTTATGGGACAGGGCAGTGGCAGAGAGCAGAGCAGAGGCAAGGTGGATGTCTTGAGCTGGGAGGCCGGTCTGCTGTTCCAGGGCCCTTGCCCCTGTCCTTCTGCCTTCCCTTCCCCACTTCCCCTCTGCGTTGCCCCCCCACACACCCCAGGGCTCACGGTTTCGCTTCGCAGTGGAAAGTCTGAGGGGGCTGATTCCCAGCAGCATTACCCTCCACCCCTGTGGTGGCTGGCGCTCCCCTTGTTTATTTCCTCAGTCCTGGGTGTCCCCACCACCTCCTCCACGCCCTCACCCACCCTCCTGACTATTCCCTTTCCCAGGACCTTCTGCCCTTCTCTACAAACTGTAAACTGCTTCCCCTGTCAGTTCCAACAGTCACACTTTCTTCCTGGCCGGCCCTTTCTTTGGTACTTGTCCCCTCCTTCATTCCTTTAACCTCCCAGAACTTCATTAAAACCGCAGACCTGCCTCCCTCACCCACCCAATCATTCTTGGGAATAAGGTAGACGGGAAGGTTTATCGGACCTTAAAAGATGATAGGCCTGGGGAAGGGTGCCTCAAGCTCGAAGAATAGCTATGAACTTTCAGTATGAGCTAGGCAGTTTTGGACACTACATACAGCAACTCATGAAACCTGTTATTCCCACTGTACAGATGAGGAAACTGAGGCAGGCTCAGAGATGAAATAATTTGGCAAGGTCAGTTACTGAGTATGAAGGCAAAAGCTGTGTGTAGTCCTGACCTTGGGTGATGTATGGGTCTTTAGCAAGCTGGTGGTGTTAATAAGTCACACGCACCTGCACCAGCTTAGAATCCTGCTCCCAATCCAGAAGTTCTAGATTGGCCAGGGTGATATGGCGAAATGCAGAAATCCTGCAACAGAGACCAAACTCTAGAAAAACTGAGCAGGATTCTGGGGACAGACTCAGAAGTACTGAGACTGCCAGAGGGAAACCCTTGCTTCCCACCTGTCCCAGCCTGAGGAGCCCAGCAGGGAGTGGAGGGTGGGTGCCAAGAGCTTTCAGCCAGCCTGGGTACAAGAGACCCTGGAGTTCTCTACTTAAGGAGGTACTCACTTCCTCAGTGCCAGGCAGAGGGGCAGTTCTGATGCTAGGCAACTAACTCTCACTCCAGGTCCCAGGAAGTTGAGACCCAGGCCTCTAGCCTTCTCCCACTGCAGGGGTGGGACTTCCTGTTTCTGAGGCTGTTTCTTTGCCTGGTTCAGCACAATAAGGCTGGTAGCTTTCCACTGGGCTCAGCAGTGTCTAGACCTGATGTGGGCTAGCAGGGAAGTGCGTGTGTATTGCTGGGGAGGAATTCCCCAAGAATCCAAAATCAGGACAACAGTCAGTTCTCAAAGAAGCTGTGCTCTGTGTCCACCCTGAAATTGCTGACCTTGTCTTCTTGAGTGGTGGATAATAGGATGGCACTTTTTTATAGAACGGAAGGGTCCTAACAGAATGTGACATAGCCACCCTCCTCCCTCTGCCCTGGGAAAGCAGGAGACAGGTTAAAAACAGAAGCGCGACCATTTCTTTATTAAATTATACAAAAAGGGGAGGAGAGGGGGGCAGCTGTGGGGCTTGGTCCCAACCCTGGCCCCACCCCGGCCTGGCGCTGTCTGAGAGAAGGGGATCTGAAGGAGACCCAGGGATCAGGCAGGGTAGGGATGGGCAGGACAGAAAGGTAGGATGCAGAGGTTCTGAAAGAGAAGCTATCGGAGGAGGGGTGGGAGTGAGGAAGGAAGAGAGAAAGAGGGAAAGGGGGCAATTGGGGACCAGATGGGGAGCTCAGATGGAACAGGTCAGGAAGTGGAACAATGGCAGAGTGAGGATGGAGGGCAGTGTCTGGAGGTGGACATGAGAAGGCTGGGGAGAAAGAGGGTGGTAGCTCTGATGCAGGGCCCAGAGCAAGGAGTCAGGTGAAGAGTGGCTGCACTGAACTGTTCCTGCCCCATCTCCAGGCCTTCAGGGGCCTCCTTCCCCAGCCCATTGGCGGGGGCTCATGCCGATGCCCCGTTTTCTGTCTTCTGCCGCTTGGGATCAGCTTCATCCTGTGGAGAGGGAAAGAGCTGGTAAATGGGAGAGGGACTTCCCCCTGTCCCTGCCCCGTTCCAGCACCCGCCCATGCACCACAGGGTTCTGGATCCAAATCCAAAGGGCTCCCAGCCCCTGCTGCATCCCTGACAGCCCCTCAGGCCCCACAACCCAGCCCAAACCTCCTCTTCAGCAGCTCTCTTCAGCGCGGGCCCCTCGTCGTCATCATCTTCTTCTTCCTCATCTGAGGAGCCAGAAATGGGTCATTGGGGAGGCAGGGAGCCCCAACAGGCCCCAGTGGTCGCCCTCAGCCCTATGTCAGGTCTTCAAGCCCTCCCTCACTCTATTCCTTGCCCCTCCCCACCTTCTTCTTCTCCTTCATCTTCTTCCTCTCCGTCTTCAGCGGTTTCCTCTTCTTCCTCCTCGGCTCCATTCTCCTCCTCCTTTGGGGACCAGAAGAGAGAGCAGTGTCAGGCTGGCTGTTTGCCTCCCACACCATCACCACCAGCAGCCAGGGGCACTGGGAGGGCCAGAAGGGTGAGGCAAGGAGGGTGGGAGAAGTCAGAGGAAAGACAGAACCCAGCTTCTCAGGAGAGGGAATGGTGGGCAGGGGTGGTCACAACCCCCAACCGTGACCCGTAGCACCTCCACCACTTCTTTCTTTCGCTCTTTCCGGCTCGCCTTCTCCTCCACCTTCTCTTTCTTCTCCTTCAGGTCCTGCAAGAGAGAAAGAGGTCACCTTTCTCTCACCAGAAATCATCTGCAGCCCTGAAGTCCCTCTAGCTGTGGTTCTCCCTCTGCAGTGAGTTGAGAGGAGAGTGTAAAATAGAGAAGGTAGTCACAGCAGTTTACAGTCAGAACAGAGGTCGCAGGGTCCTTAAGGCCACAGACAGGGCTGAGATCAGACACTTTCTTCCCCAAGTCTCAGAGAAGATGAAAAGTGATGAGGAAAGAGAACTAGGTGGCCACGGTAACTGCTCACCATTCCCATCAAGTTCTTCCAAACCTCACTGGCTGAGTTCAGCTCAGCAAAGCAAATCCCCTCCATCTGCTCACAGCCCTGATGCCCCACCCCCTCCCACTGCCTGCCCAGCTCTGCCTTTTGTCTACCCCTAAGGCCTTTTCCTGGTACTCTTTCCTGGGCATCCCTCCCAGCTTCCCCCCAGCTACCAAAGCCTTTGTTTCCCTGTCTGTGTGTCTGTCCCCAGAATCCTCAGACTCCTACTTCGGCAAACACCACAGGAATAGGGAGAGCACTCTAGCCCAATTCCTGACCGCCCCCCCCCCCCTCTTTTTCCCCACTCCCACTCTGGGGGAAAAAAGTTCAAGTAGTTTCCACCTCCCTAAGGCCTGTGGAGCGTGCACGGTGTTGTAGAAGGGTAGAAATAACCACTTCCAGGGGATGTAGGTCAAGTAGGATAAAAGAAACATGGGAGAATGTGGGACATGGAGAGGAAATGAGACAAGTTCTGTGTCTGGGGTGGGACAGGAATACTGATGGGGAAGGTACCTGTCTACAGGACACCCCCCCCCTGCACTGCCCCTCGTCTTCACCCCAAGATCTTAGCAGGCACATCCCATCTTTTTCTGATGTGGCAGAGGGAGATGCTCCTGAGAGTCCCCCTTCTCTAGACACACCTGCCCTTCCAATTTTGATTCATCCTCTTCCCACCCCACCCTTGGCAGGCCCTGAACGAGTGTCTCCTTATGATCAGATCTGGCATTGGTGTGCAACTCTGTGTATCTGATCCATGTGGATGGAAGTTTTCTGTGTGAGTAGATCACCCCGGGAGGGTGTGTCCTTTCTGGAACTGAACTGGGATAGGAGGGGGTATGGGCTGGTGTCAATGGTTGGCCTGGAGGGACACTTGACTCCCTTCTCCCTTTCTGGGAAGGGAGAATGCTTGACCCTCTCACTCCAGCTAGGTTTCTTCAAGTCACTTGGCTGTCCTCATTTCTTTGCCACATGCTTGGTATGGCATTTCTTTCTTTTCTTTTTTTTAATTTATTTTTGATGAGCAAGAGAGACATTGATTTGTTGTTCCACTTATTTATGCATTCATTGGTTGATTCTTGGACGTGTCCCGACCAGGGATCAAACCCACACCGTAGCACGACACTCTAACCAACTGGGCTACCTGGCCAGGGCAGTATGGTACTTCTACTACCTGGTGGACTTGCTCCTCCATCCTGGGCCTGGAGAGCCGGGGCTCATGAGCTTCTCTCTGGGCCCTAGCACCAAGTCTGTGTCTCCCTGGCCTGAGTTTCCCATCTGGGCTTAAGGGGGGAGGGACATTTACCAGAGACCAAAGTCCAAGGGGCCGGGCCCTCTCCTCCCTGTTCTGTCCTTCTGGTCACTGTCCTTCCATGATCCCCGTTCCAGGAGGGTATGACCCAGGTCTTGTGCTAAGCAGCCCTCTGGCCCATTTACTCAACACAGGCACACACTGACACAGGCTGACACCAATTCACACACACAGCTTCAGAGGAGCACCCACGCAACTCAAAGACACATGGCCGGGTGTTTGGGTCTTCTGGCACACTGTTGAGACAGGCAGCATCAGCACAGTGGAGTCCTGGGCACTCACAAAACAGCAACATGGCTCCAGGTCTCCACATGCACACATGTAACTGACATAGGCAGTCCCACACACTTGCTGAATTTCAGACATATAAAGACACCTACTCAATGAAGTCACGTGCCACCACACCTTGCCAGATCTCGCACATAGCCCCTCTCTTCCACTGCCTTTAATCCCACTGGTTCCCTCCTTTTCACTTCACAGGCCATCAGGAGGCCTCTGTGACCTCCTCAGCCACCCTCCACTCCCAAGGTCGGGTTCCCAGCCCCCAAGCCCTGGCCGAATTAATTTCCCAAAGCAATACTCAGCAAGTTCCCTGGAGAAATTAAAGACTGGAAGAGAGGCAAGGGCAAACGGATAAGCCAGGGAAGGGAGCTGATGAGAGCAAGGATGGCTCCATGCAAGGCAGTGTAATGCTGAGCAGAGGCTTTTTCGAAGGCTATTCCTATCCCGCTTCTGATTTTTAGGGATTCAAGATTCTTTAAGTGGGGAGGGGGTGGGGGGAGGCTGAAAAGGTGCTACGGAGAGGAAAGATAGCTGAAGGCCATGGGTAAAGGAAAAGATGCAGACGGAAAGAACAGAGGGAAATGAGCAAATAGAGGCAGTGGCTGTCCAAGGAGAGAAGCAAGCAGCAGTCGGGCCTCGAGGGGAGGGGCCTCGAGGAGCAGCCTCCAGGGAGAGTCCTGTTTACACAGGAGAGTCTCACACCACTTAGCCCAGGAAAGGTGAAGTCAGATTTACAATCTGACGGGGGACGGGGAGACGGGGCGCGGGGAGAGGGGCGTGAGGAAGGGGGCAGGTAAAGTGAGCCGCGCAGAGCTCAGACGGGAAACTGGCCGGGGCCAAGGCGTGCGGGCCAGGCCCGGAGAGGGGTGGAGACGGCAACTGGGCCCGAGCGGGGCCGGGAGCGGCGCTGGGGAAGCTAGAGGGCGCTGGCGGGCGGCACGCCGAACCGGGTAGGCAGCGCCAGGCTGGGGAGCGGGGGGGAGGGCGGAGAAGGGTCTGCCGGGATCCGGTGCCAGGGCAGCGTGGGGCCGTCGGGGGCGACCAGGGGCGCATGGCCGCGCGGAGTCCGGGGGTCGCGCGGGTCCGGGTGGCGGCCGTCCCCGCCCGTACCTTGGCGCTCAACTCGGCCGCTGCCTCTACGCTCTTCTCCGACATGGTGCCGGGGCCGGGGCTGGCGGGGAGCCGGGGTCCCGGGGTCGGGACGGAGGGGCACTGGACGGCGGAAGGTGGCCGCGGCCGGAACCTGGCGCGGTGGCGGCGACGACGGCGACAGCGGCAGTGGCGGCCGCTCAGCAAGCTGGGTCTCTGGAAGAGGCGGCAGAGGCGCGCGGGGTGGGGCGGAGGTGGGTCTGGAGCGGAGACCCGCAGGGCTGCGGCCGTCCAGAGAGCGGGCGGAAGGGCGGTGCGGGCGGTGGCTGGCGCGCTCCGGCCGCGGTCGCTGGGTCCTCGCCGCCCCCGCACCAGCAGAGCTGCCACCGACCAGCCGCTGCCGCCCCCGGGCAGAGAAACCGCTTATAAAGGCGGCGCTGCCCGACGGGAGGGGCTTCCCAGGGGTGGGGCTGGCGGGAGCGGGGAGGAGAGGAGAAGGAAGGAGGATGAAAGCGGAGGTTGGAGAGGTGGGGATAGGAGGACGAAAGCGAGGGGAGGGTGAGCGCGAGAGGCGGGAGGAAGGACGAGAAGGGAGGGGGAAATGGAGGGACTGACGGGTCTCGGAGAAAGGCGCGGGGCGCGGAGGTGGGAAGGGGTGGGGTTCCTGCGGGGAGGGACCTCCGAATCTCGACCGTGACTGTGGAGTCTATCTTTTGGGGGCGGACTGGAGGGATGGCCAGAATCCTACTGACATCGCCCCCCCCCCCAAAACAAACAAACAAAAACAACCCTGAGGTTTTGCTAAGGGATGGTGTGGGGAGCAGAGGGAAAGCTGGGCAGGTATTTGAGAAACTAAAAGCTTAAAGAAGAGGAAGAGGGTGGGGAACCACTTCCACACCACACTGGATTTCCCCTGTCCTCGGCCATCTATCTACTTTCTCTGCGTGGCCTTGAGAGAGTATGGGAGCAGAAAGGGCAGCTCACCTCTGTCCTGCCCGAGGCTGACTTTTGTGACCCTTACTGAGTTCTTCCCATCCTGGCTCCTCCTTGTTCCCTGAGTGGGTCAGAGGCCCCCCAGTTTCCTTTCCTCTCTTCCATCTCACTTCACTTTCCTTCGCCTGGTCCTTCTATTTCTCTTCATTCTTCGGTACCCAGAGCCCCCTCTCACAACCATTCACATCTCACACCTCTCTTGTGCTCTGTCACCTCTGTTCTGCTTCTCATTTGCCCTCTTCTACCCTTCCATCCCTGACTTCTTTCCCCTTCCCGGACACCACTGTTCTTGTCTTGTCTGAGTCTGTCTCCTGGCCCTATATCCTTAGATTTTCCTCAATTCCTCTTCATGGCCTTATTTTCCCTTTCTTTCCATTTCTATTTCCTCCGCTGCCATCTTCCCTAGCTTTTAGGAATTATGTTTGCCTCTGTTGCAAGGGGTCCTGATCTGGAGTCTCACCCTATTCCACACAGTCTCAGTCCCTGGCCCTCAGTTTCAATATATTTGGGCCACTTTAAGAAGTTTAGGATTTCAGGAGGGGACAGGAGCTGGGGTGTGTATTAAAGGTCGGGAATTTAAATGGAGTGGAAGGTTAGGGTTTGGAAAAAGGTATCTTTGGTGTGTGCGCACTCCCATATTTGGTTATCATTATCATTACTCTTATTTTCTTAATAAAAAATACACACTGCTCATCATTTATTATTTGAGGGCTTAAATGAACCATCTTCTGGTCTCAGTTTCGCTTCCTGGCTCTTCTATTTCTCAGTCTCCCTCTCCTCAAAAATCTTGGAGCCCCACCCAGGTTTTGTGTTGCCGAACCCATCTTTCTCTGAGATCTTTCCATCTCTCGATCTGTTTCTCTACTCATTTACTGATGTATTTAGCAATCTCTGACCCTCTCCATCTCTACTCTCTAGCTTCATTTTTCTCCTTTACCCCCTCTATGCCCCCCCCCCGCCCCCCTTCTCCCCGGTCTCACTCCCTCCCCGTCTGTCTCTTTCCTTTCCCTCCCACCCTCCTTCCTCTACCCACTTCGCCACCTCCCAGCCCCGCCTGCTGTCTCGGACACCCTGCTGGGCTCTTACCCTGTTGCCCTGGTAACCGCCCCCACTCCGGTCACCTCCACTCCCCTCCCCCCTCCAATCCCCGCCACCAACAACCTCCATCCACCTTCCTCCTATTTTTCCTGAGAGCCAATAGAAACCCTGTTGCCAGGTGGAATGCTCATTTGAATCAGCCAATCCAGGAGCCCAACTGCTTGCCCTGCCTTATATGGGGATTTGAGGAGGGCCACTCCCCCCACACCAGACCCACAGGGGACCAGCCCCTCCACTGCCCTTTCTGGCTGCTCTGGAAAGAGCCTGGGACCCTCTTTCTCACTCTTCTGTAAGGGCCTGGCCTCCCATTTCTCTAGCTAGGACCACCGGGGTTAGTGTGGGGAGTGAGCGGGTCTGTGGGTTGGGCCTCAGGGCCGGGGGTGGGAATGAGGTGTGATTAAGGAATGGGAGGCGGAGGGAGCCGGGAATTTTGCCCAGGGAGGGGTGTCTGGGAGCGGAGGCAGCTGCAGTGGAAAATTCCAGGGAGATGGAGAGGCAGAGAATGAGAGTCCTGCCCCGAGGCCCAAGGGAGTGCCTTGAGAATCTAAGAGTTTGGACACTAGGGACCACAGGAAAAAGACCCAGGAAGCTGGAGGCCTGGATCTAAATCCCTTCCTGAATGGAAAAGGCATCCTTTAGCCTTCCCTGTCTGGTTGGACAACAGACTAGTCTCCTGAAGTCTTGGCTTCAAAATAAAGAAGCTAGAAGTGAGATGGGGTGAATATGGATTGGTTGGGTTGCTGAAAGCCAACCCCCATATCCTTGAGGCTGGGCAAGGACCTAGAATTTGGTCTCTGGGGCCAAACAGTGTTAAATGATGCTAGCATGTTTGCTCCTTTCCAGAGAACTATTTCTGAGGCCTGGTGGAGGGTTGTCTATCCCTAGAGTTCTATTACTCCACAGTCCAGTTGAGGATTTTTTCCACTAGTTGAATGGGGAAACCTGTGCGGCTTGCACATTTTCTGAAGGTGGGGAAAAGGAGGCCAGATGAGAACAAGGGTGGCATGAACCCAGGAAGCAGGAGGATACTATGAGTTCTGGCCTGACTTCCTAGAAATTTACCTCACTAGTGTGTAAGGTGTTCAGTTCTATCCATCTCATTCATAAGTGAATTCTTCCCCCCTCTCCAGCTTCCTGTTTGTTGGCATTTTGTTTTTGTTTTCGTTTGCCTAGAAGATCTAGTTATTCAAGGCATTGGAGGATAGAAACCTGAAGAGTTGGACCTCCCCTCTCCTCACTGTACCTTTTTATCCCCACTACCAATAACCTCATTTTCTATTCCTCTTTTTCCTATGCTTTTTTTTTTTTTTTGGTGTGTGTGCCTTTTTTTTTTAATTAAAAAAACTCAAGTCAGTGGAAAGTTGAGATGAGCTACTAGAGAGAGACCTAAACCAGCTTAATTTTTATCCTGGTTTTGAGTATGTTGCCCCCAGGAGCATTACTTAAGAAATCATCTTCACGCCCAGCCAGTGGCTCAGTGGTTGAACATCTACCTAGAACCTAGTCAGGGCACATGCTTGGGCTGTGGACTCGATCCCCAGTAGGGAGTGTGCAGAAGGCAGCTGATCGATGATGTTTCTCATCCATGTTTCTATGTTTCTATCCCTCTTGTACCCTCTCTCTCTAAAATCAATAAAATAAAATAAAAAATTTAAAAAGGATAGGTAGCCCTGGCCAGTTTGGCTCAGTGGATAGAGTGTCAGCCTGTGGACTGGAGGGTCCTGGGTTCGATTCCGGTCAAGGGCACATGCCCGGGTTTCGAGCTCAATCCCTAGTACAGGAAGCAGCTGATGGATGATTCTCTCTCATCATTGATGTTTCTATCTCTCCCTCTCTGAAATCAATAAAAACATTAAAAATAAATAACTATATTATTAAAAATAAATAAATAAGGATACATTGCATATTTCACTTTATAAAGCTATCTTGAGTACTTTTCTTTCCAAGCTAACTCCTGCCTCTGTTCTGGGGCTCAACATCACTTGCTGATTTTTAGCTTAATTAGGATTTTCAATCAATTCTTACAATTTTTGTATCTTCAGCACATACTTGCCTATCTGGCATATTGTAGAAGCTCAAAAATGTTTCCTGAAATGCATCAACTGTCTTTCTACCTAAAATACAGACTGTTTAATTTCTCTATATAAAACCCTTTGATAGTTCTAGCCAGTTTGCTCAGTGGATAGAGCTTCGGACTGAAGGATCAAAGGTTGATTCCTGTACTCTGTTGCAGGCTTTGACCCTGGTCTGGGCTCCTGTGGGAGGCAACCAATGGATGTGTCTCACATCAATGTTTCTGTCTCTCCTCTCCCTTCCACTCTCTCTAAAAATTAATGGAAAAATATCCATTGATTTTGAGGGTTAACAAACAACAATAACAAAACAAACAAACAAAAAACTATCAGATAAAGTCCAGGAGCAAACAAAGACCTTCAAGATCTGGTCCCTTTAAGGGTATAACCTCTGTAACCTCAACTCTCACCACTATTCCCTTAAATGTTTTGCTTCAGCGCCCCCCCCACCCTTTTTTTTTCCACTCCTGATAGTTCTTCCCAAATGAGGCATACCTCTGTGCCTTTGCATTGATCACATATTCTGCCTGGAATGCTCTCTTGGCTCCATTCCCAAAGTCACTCACTCCCTCTTTTGAACCAGTTTTTCCCTTTTTATATACATCTTTCAAAGGGTAAAGAGAGTCAAATATGTGGAGATGAAAGGGAGATTTGACTTTGGGTGGTGAATAAACAATGCAATATACAGATTATGATGTATTGCAGAATTGTACACTTGAGTAATGTTACCTCAATAAATTTTAAAAAATTTTAAAAAATAAATCTTTCTATTGCAGACTTCCTCACTGGATAATAAATAATTCCATGTTGGCCAGAGACCCTTTAGTCTGTAGGCCTACACTGAAGGGTTAAGATCTTGGGCAGAGATCATGTCTTGTCTTTTTATCCTCAGCACCTAGCACTATGCCTGGCACATAGTAGGAGCTCAATAAATATTTTTTGACATGAACTACCAAACAGGTGACACAAAAATGAATCTTTAATGCCCATGTTAATCACAAGATGCCCTGCTTCCTTCAGGATGTATTCTTGAAATGATCAAAGAACAACAGGAAGTTCTTAAGACTTAAAACTCCAATGCAATGCAAACCTAACTGGTTTGGCTCAGTGGATAGAGTGTAGGCCTTGGGTTCAACTCTTCTAGTACAAGGTCAAGGGCACATACCTTGGTTGCAGTGGGTGGGGGGGAAAGGGGGAGTACAGAGGCAACCAATGTGTCTCTCTCATATCATGTTTCTCTTTGTCTCTTTCCCTCCCTTCCACTCCCTCTAAAAAAATCAATGGAAAAATATACTCGGGTGAGGATTAACTAAAAAAATAAATAAAATTATTTTAAAAACCAAAAAATCCAATGCTAATACCAACCATTAACATTAGCATATCTATCCCTGATGGTCTAACAGCTAACAACTTATGGTCCAACTAGGTATGAAATTCACTTATTCCTGTTGTCCACATCTCCTGCTTTAGGTGGCTAGCTTTTAAAGGTGAGACTGTCCAGGGAGCCACATGGTCAGGATCTTCCAACCAGACACAATTTTAATGTACTATTCTCAAATCATTGTCTGTATATATTCAGTACAATGCAGCAAGCAGACCAATATCATTTATTTTTCATCCAGCTGCCCACATCAAAAAACCTTGGGAGTCGATTCCTCTCCCTCACACTGCATCCATCTATCAGCAAATTTCGTTAGTTCCGTCTTCAAAATATATCTAGAACATGACACTTCTCATCACCTCCATTTTTTCTAACCTAGTCAAAGCCACTATCATGTCTCATCTGGATTATGACAACAGCATGTGAATAGGTCTTTCTATTGCTGGCTGTTGTCCTCCAACAGTCTATCCTCCATATAATAGCCACATTGATCCTTTTTGTAGGTCTTACAAACTTCCACATGATC
Source organism: Corynorhinus townsendii (assembly GCA_026230045.1). Classification (NCBI taxonomy): domain Eukaryota; kingdom Metazoa; phylum Chordata; class Mammalia; order Chiroptera; family Vespertilionidae; genus Corynorhinus; species Corynorhinus townsendii. The sequence continues at coordinate 198,081,636 of JAPDVU010000003.1, forward strand.
TGGCTTCTTTCTTTCTTTGTGACCTTGTCTCTTACTACTGCTCTTCCCTATTCCACATCAGTCTAGGCACATTGGCTTCTTTGTTGAACACACTAAGCATACTTCTGCCTCTGGGCCTTTGCACTTAACTATTTCATCTGCCTAGAAAGCTCTCACCTCAGCTGGCCCTCCTCTTGTTTAGGTCTCTACTTAATTATCATCTTATATGTGATGCCTTCCCTAGTCACTCTAAAAAGCCACCACTACCTCCCAGTTGTTTGTTCCTCTGTCCCCCTTCTACCTTGCTTTATTTTTCTCTATATTACTACTATATCTCAGAACTAGGAACAGTACCTGACACACAGTAGGTATTCGATAAATATTTGTTGAGTGGATGTGGATATACAAACAAACTGAAAAGCTGATTTTTAAAAATGCTCCTGAGTTACTTTTCAATCTCACTCTAACATGGTGTCTGCTGTACAACTACCCTTACCTGGGGCACCTTAGTTTTCAGGGTTCCTCTTCCTCCCCCAATGCAAATGCATACATACATACACACATACACTCAGTTACACCCATTCCTTTGGCCCAGGCAGGAAATCCAGTCTCCTGTACTCCCACAGCATTCTCCATCCTCACTCTATTCCAAATCCAATTGACCTGGGATTGCTCCAGGTGCATGGCCTTGCATCTGAGAAAGCCCCTTTCTCGCCAAGCTCTACTCTCACAAGGACTTCCTAACTTTGTTTCTATCAAATAGAGAAGTGAATATAGGAACTACTTTATTTCTCTTCCATCTTTTTCCTCCTTGTGTTAAGCCTCACCCCTGGCAGGGTCCACTCTTCCTCATACATCTTACTATCTACAAGACACTCCAGTGATAGAGGAATTTCTGTTCCTCAGAGTTCATTGGCCAGAGAGGAAGGAAGGAAGGAAGGAAGGAAGGAAGGAAGGAAGGAAGGAAGGAAGGAAGGAAGGAAGGGAGGGAGGGAGGGAGGGAGGGAGGGAGGGAGGGAGGGAAGACGGGAGGGAGGGAGGGAGGGAGGGAAAGGGAAAGGAAGGGAAGGAGGGAGGGAGGAAGGAAAGAAGGAAGGGAGGGAAGCAGAAAAGCAGGGAGGGATTGTGGGAGGAAATAGAAGTGAAGGCGATGGAGGACGACAGACACACTCTGGTTGTGGGGGACAGAAAGGTTCTTATAAAATTACATCCCTTCAATTCTTGGAGTAGATGGCTGCCTAAATGGTATGTCTCCGGGAACACTGAAAATGAGCTCTTGCATCTCCTCCTTCATCCCCATCTGTTCAAGGATTTCTGTTAACCTGAGACAAAACCCAGGTTTGGAGCTTTGTCTTATAGTTAGAAGCTAAATTGTAATTTGTAAACAGCATTTGGGATCTGCTCCAGGGGCACTTGCATGGTGGGATGTCAAGAGATAGAGCATCTGGAAGATAAATATAAATGTAAAATATTTTGCTAAGTCTCTTCCCCAGAAATATCAATGAAAACAAAATTTCTTTTATTGTGTCTTTGTCTTTCTCAGTCAGCCTGCTTCTAAATTAACTGTCTGTATCCTCTGCCTTCACTATTGTTTTTCCTCTTTAATGATGATCAAGTCCAAACAAACTTGAGAAGCCCTGCCCCCAGTACCTTTTCTTGAGTCACCATGGACCCCTTCCTCTTTCTCCCCCGGGAAAATATTGGAAACAAGTCTTTCTGATTGTCAGGCTCCACATAGCACTCAGATGGCTGGCAGCCAGAGTAAAGAACCAGGGAGAGCTAGAATTTGGATAAATCTGGTTTAAAGTCCACCCTAGACAGTCCAAATTCCCTGACATCCAGGGGGATGGGCCTCTCTCTCCAGTTGGGCCAGATTTATGCAAGACATTTACTATGTCAAAGTATCAGTCTTTGGCCTCGGAGTCAGGTCTCCGGAGTCTGTTTCCAGCTCCACCCCAGGGTAATTCTGGTTAATGAAGCTTCTCCCAATCTTTAGACCCTTGACCTAGCTACCTGACTAGAGACAAGATCAGTGCAGGACTGGGAGCTCTTGAGGACACAGGAATTAGGGAACAGAAAGGGAAGGTTGGTGCTAAACTAAATGATTTCAGAACTAGAGCCTTTCCCCAGGCAGACCCTCATGATAGGGTTCAGTGAGCGGTTGAGGAACCTCGCCAAATCCAGTTCCCTCGGGGAGGTCGTTCCAGCCTGACCGAAGGGCGCCATCTGGCGGCCGAATTCCTCCCACACCTGGACTCTGCCCCGCCCGAGTGCTCCGAGCCAGAGCAGGCTGGACCGGGGTGGAACTGTCACCGCCTCCTCGCGTCACTCAGCGGCCACGCCTCTGTCCGATAGCACCTCCTCCTGAACTGGCCCCCAGCGCTTCCCCTGCGGAATCGCCGCCCTTCCTGCCTCTTGGGCTGAAAGCTTCTCCGGTTGAAAATTGGCTCCAGGCTCCCTCAAGGATCCGCCCCGTCTGGTCCTCTGCGGGGAGCGTGCCTCCCCCCGCTCACCCCCATGGGAATCTGCCCCTGGTCCTCGTCCTTCGCCTGAACGAACGTGCCGCCCCGCCCCAGCCCCATCCTTCGCGAGTAATGAATTCCTCTGCTTCCCCCCAAACCCTTACAGGGAGCCTCTTCCTGTCAGCAGAACCCAAGCTCAGGTTGCCAATCAGCTCCCATCACCCTTTGTCCCCAGAGGACCCCGTGCCCTGCCCCCAGCGCCCTGCCACCCCGGGAGCGGCCCTTGCCTCCTCTCCACGCCCGCCGGCGGGCGGGGCTCCGCGGGCCGCCCCGGGGTGGGCGTCCCCGTCGTGACGTCACTTCCGTCCGGGCCTGGCCAGGGTTCGGGTTCCGTGGGCCGCGGGAGGTACGGAGGTGGCAGCAGTGGGAGGCGGCGACGCGGGAGGCCGAGGAGCTCGAGCTTGGACTGATCTTGCGTCCGGGGCCGCCAAGCCCTGATCCTGCAGCGCACGGGAGGCGAGACCGGCCGGATGGGCCGCTGAGCCCGAGGCGGGGACCGGTGAGGCTCGGTGGGAGCGGGGCTGCAGGGGCTGCGAGCCTGGGATGCGGGGAGGGGAGAGTCAGGCCCGCCTCTCCTGCTTTGCCCGGCGGAGAGTTCGGGCCAGGGGAGTCCTCTGACAGTTCGGTGGGGACTACGAAGCCCGTCAGGGGAGGCCTGGCAGCGTCTGGGTGGAAGGAGGGGGCGGGATGGTTGGGGTCATCATGGGGCGTAGGGCCGGCACTTGGGATTCGCATCCGGAACAGTGGCGTCAGGGGCGGGGGTATGCTTCTGGCCCGGGCTTTGGGGAGAGGATGGCTATAAGTGGGAGAGGCAGAAAAACTGAGAGGCTTGGAAAATTTTCCATCTTGCGAGAGGTTTGAAGAGCTCTTCTCTCCCTGGAGGGTGGTGGTGAACACTTGGTGGAGGGTCTCACTGGCGTTTCGGGTGGGAAGGTCAGCTACAGTATTTGGAAGGGACAGTGAGTGCTGTGAGAGCCCCTGCACTGAGCGGGTGTGCAAAGCCTGGCTGCCTCCAAGTATCTCATCTTTAGAGTGTGGAGCCCCCTGGAGCTAAAATCAGGATGTTCCGCTTTATGAGGGATGTGGAGCCTGAGGATCCCATGTTCCTGATGTGAGTATTCCCTCCCGCTCATGCTCTAGGTTCTCATCCCACTCCACTTCAGGTGTCTGAGTAGTTCCTACAGACATGTGGGTTCCCATTGTGTGTACTGGCTGGATACTGAGCTCCAGCTCTAACTTAGAGGGGAAGCAGACATCTGTGCCACTGTTCCCTAGGACCGGTTTCTTTGGGAGGGGGGTGGTTGACTGCTTGGCCCTTCTGCCATCCATACTGGATGCTCACTCCACAGGGACCCCTTTGCTATTCACCGTCAGCATATGAACCGAATGTTGTCAGGTGGCTTTGGATACAGCCCCTTCCTCAGCATTACAGATGGCAACATGCCAGGGACCAGGCCGGCCAGCCGTAGGATGCAGGTAATGATGCTGCAGTGTACCTGAGACCCAAAGAAAGGTTGGAAGGTGTTTAGTAAAGCGCTTGATTTTTCTTGCACGATAGCCAGTTTAGCAAAGTGGGATCATCTAGGAGTAGGGGGAAGGAGTCTGGAAGAAGGGCTTAGTGATACCCTTTTGAGAGGAGGGTGGAAAACAAGCTGAGACCATGGCTAGGTTTGGGATTGCAGTGAGATAGGTTGTGGTTGTTTATGTCTGTTCTTTCTGTGTTCCTGTAGGCTGGGGCTGTCTCTCCCTTTGGGATGCTGGGAATGGTGAGTTCGTATCTCCTTGTGTCCTTCCATCTCAGATACACTCTACACACTTAGATATTACTTCCAAATGTGCCTGCCTCTCTAGAATAGCCTTATGGGTAACTCTATAAACTTTTTTTTTTTAAGTATATTTCTTTATTGATTTCAGAGAGGAAGGAAGAGGTAGAGAGAGACAGAAACATCAATGATGAGAGAGAATCATTGATTGGCTGCCTTCTGCATGCCCCCACTGGGGATCAAGCTCGCAACCCAGGCATGTGCCCTTGGCCAGAACCTAACCTGAGACCCTTCAGTCCACAGGCTGACGCTCTATCCACTGAGCCAAACTGGCGAGGGCCCTATAAACTTTTTATAGTGTTCTCAAAGCTCTGGGCCTGCTGTGTGCTATAAGTCCATGAGGTAAAGACACTAATATTGACTTCTGTCCTTGCAGGAGCCATACTCATTAGGAAAATGTACTCGTCTAGGAAACTTTGTTCTTTTCAGGAGGGAGGTGCAGGTGAAGGGCCCACTAGACATGGTTTTTAGAAGATTATCTGTACAAGTTCATGCCCAACACCTGTACAGGTGAGAGTCCATTGACTTTGGCATACTTAGGGCAGTCAGGAAAAGGGAAATTGGATCAGAACAGCCTTAGAGGCTGAAGAGGAGGGCTGCAGTATACAGGAAGAGAAACATGTTCATGAAGAATGACAAAGAGCAGTTGCTAGGCATGAAGGAAGAAGAGAACGGGATGGTGGGTTATCTCTGAGCTCATTCTGCTTTCCATCTCTCTGCTGCAGTCGGGTGGCTTCATGGACATGTTTGGGATGATGAACGACATGATCGGAAACATGGTGAGACTCCTGTTTCATCCCTTGGCACCACCTTGAGTTCTCAGAGGAGTGGGGAAGAGTGATAGAGAAGGGGTCAAGCTGGGTAAAGAAACTGAACCCGGAGAGCACTGGTTTCCGGTGTCTGCTCTCATGCCTGAGTGCCAAGCAGCAGCAGCACTCTTATGAAATATGCAGTTAAGGCTCAATCTCTTAAAGTCCTTCTTTTTTATTTATTTTTAAAATATGTTTACATTGATTTTAGAGAGAGAGGAAGGGAGAGGGAAAGAGAGATAGAAACATCAATTGGCTGCCTCCTGCACATCTCCCCACTGGGGATCAAGCCTGCAACCTGGGCATGTGTCCTGCCTGGGAATCCAACTGGCAGCCTCTTGGTTCATGGGTCAATGCTCAACCGTTGAGCCACACTGGCCAGGCGGAACTTTTTTATTGTTGCACTCAGAGGAATTTGGGGGGAATGATGAGTCCTGACATTTTCTTGTTTTCACATTTTGTGAGGAAGATCTGAGCAAGAACAGGCAGCTGAAGGGTGGGATCCTGTCTCCAGAGCCCCTCCCCTTCAGTCCCACTGGACCCTTTCCTTCTCAGGAACACATGACTGCTGGAGGCAACTGCCAGACCTTCTCCTCCTCCACAGTCATCTCCTACTCCAATACGGGTGACGGCGCCCCCAAGGTCTACCAGGAGACGTCAGAAATGCGCTCAGCACCAGGCGGGGTGAGTTGGAGAGCTTTTCCTCTCAGAGAAGGCAGGATTTGATGGCAGCCATAGAAACCCTGCCTTCTTTTTTCAAGATTGAGTTGTGGGTGGTTTGTCTGTCCCGCTTTGGCATGGCCTGGGCTTTGGAAGGGGCAGCTGCATGTGTTGTGTTTTGCCTCCTCCCAGATCCGGGAGACTCGGAGGACTGTGCGGGACTCGGACAGTGGACTAGAGCAGATGTCCATTGGACATCACATCCGAGATCGGGCTCACATCCTCCAGCGCTCCCGAAACCACCGCACAGGGGACCAGGAAGAGCGGCAGGACTACATCAACCTGGATGAAAGTGAGCCTTCCTTGCTGCTCACCACCTTTCCAGCAGCCCCTAGTCCAGTTTCTGTGAACTAGGAGATACCAGCTTTTTCTCCCTACATCCATAGATTTTTTTTGGGCAAAATATGGTGAGCCCCATATTCCTTTTATTTTATTTTTATTGATCTCAGAGAGGACAGGAGAGAGATAATGATAGAAACATCAATGATGAGAGAGAATCATCCATCGGCTGCCTCCTACATGTTTCCCATTGGGGAGCGGGCCTGCAACTCAGGCATGTGCCCTGACTGGGAATTGATCCATGACCTCCTGCCTCCTGGTTCATAGGTTGATGCTCAACCACTGAGTCACACCTGGCCGGTGACTTAGTCACACCTAAGCTCTATATTCTTACCTCACTTGGAGCCTTGTCAGCTTTGGGGCTGAGTCAGGTCACCAGGGAGGGGCAAACTTTGTCACCTAAGTGAGAGATTGATAGTAATCTACCCTCTCCATCTGGAACCATTTTTGGTTTTTTTACTTCTCTTTTTTTAAAATCAACAAATATTTATCAAATACTTATTGTGTGCTTGGGACTCTGCTCCTTAAGTAAATAATTATCCCATTCCTGATTTCCTTCTCCAGTGGTCATGCCTTAGGCCTGCTAGTGGCTTCCAGGAACCACATTGAGCCAAAAATTGCTAAATAAACTTGCCCTCCCCCACACATCCCCATACCCCTACTCTCCGCCTTCACGACAGTTTCAGTCCTAGAAGCCTGTGGCTCACCCTTGCATCTCCCTCCGGAAGCCAGATGGGGTCCACAGATGGTGTCTGGTCTCTGTCCCCTTCAGGTGAGGCCGCAGCATTCGATGATGAATGGCGGAGAGAGACCTCCCGATTCCGGCAGCAGCGCCCTCTGGAATTTCGAAGGCATGAGGCTTCCGGGGGTGGAGGCCGAAGGACCGAGGGGCCTCCCCGCCTGGCCATACAGGCACCTGAGGACTCCCCCTCCCGACAGTCCCGCCGCTATGACTGGTGAGGGCCCTGGGCCCTCAGTCTCTCTTGTAAGTATTTGCGGGGGAGGAATTGTAAGATGCCAAGCACAGGAGGGAGGTTGGGGAGTGTACCTACGCACATTACTCTGCTGAGGCAGAAACAGTCCAGGTGCCTAGCAAATACTGCCTTTGATAGAAATTTTAGTTACTACAGAAAGAACTCTCACCCAAATAGGGATTAAACCCCAACTCCTGGCTTTTATCATTTGTCTTTTTGACTTGTACTCATCTCTCTCCCCCTCTAGGTACAGGCTGAGAGGCTGACAAATCATCCCCCGATATAACTTTTTCCTCTCCCACTCCCACTCCCACTTTAATATTAAATTAACAGGCAAGCTGGCCCCCCACTCTCCCTGGAGTCTCAGGGAGAACCTTTCACTGCCCCTTTATCTACATTTTCCTTCTTTAATTCCCTTCCCACAGTGACTCCACAGCTCCTGTGTCCACTAACTTGATTTTTCATTTTGCTGCTCCATCTTTGAACCTCCTCACTTTCCCCATTCTACCCCTGCCATACATTGAAGGCTTTTGTGGGGAGCCCTGGGTTTAGGGGCCCCCTCCCTCCCTCAGCTACCTTGGATCTTTGCCCACCTCCTTCTCAGATCCCCTGCTCCAGGGGTCATAGCCCTCATTCAGGGCTGTGTGTGGAGAGAGGACTGGTTCTCAACCCCTTCTCCCTTCCCACCTCCTACACATCACAAAAATCTTCCCTGTGTTCTCTACCTTTATTTTTTGTTTGTGCAACTTGTAACTAGGTGTTTAAGGAATAAAGGAGAATGGGGGAAAAAACCAAGTGGCATTCTGGCTTTACTTTTAATCTTTTCCCTGTTCAATTTCAACCCTCTTGTCTCCTCGTCATCTCCTTTCTTCTGTCTTCACGTGTGGTCTTCATAACTCAAGTTCAATCCCAGTGCCTCAGTGGTAATGACATTGGGACTGGCAGATGAGAAGCAGCAATGGGACACAGCTGGGCTGGATGAAATGTAAGCAGCTGTCTTCCCTTGCTTTTGCTGTAACTTCATTTGTCAGGGGGAATGTAGGGCATATCTCATAGGTGCCTGAGGTATTTGCTGCCCCTTGTCCCTCAGGCTCAGTTTCTCCCATGGACTATGGGTGGGAACACTTGTGGTACAGAGCAGGAAGGAGTCCAAATAACCCTACGCAAGCCTTCAAGTGGGAGGAACTCTGGGGTCAGCAACATTCCACCAAACATTCTTCAAACCCTCCACTGCCAGTTGTTGAGAATTTGAGCCCAGTGAAGGAGACCAGAGGGGAAAACTAACCTGGAACCTGAGCGGTACTGGAAGGGCATGAAGTGCTCAAATTTCTCAAGACATTCACTCTTGCTTGACCTGGCTCAGGCAAATGGGTCACTTTGTTTCTCTTGGGAACCTATTAATGATGACAAATGCTTGTATGAGTCTGATGATGGTTTCCTCTAATTAAAAAAATCTTCAGTTCTTTCCAGTTGGTAAACAAAGGCAAAACATCCATCAACAACCACCCAAAATTCAAGGCTCTGAGTCCTTAACAAAGGGAGGTTTTAATGGATAAAGAGATTCAAGAGGATTTGTCTAGTTGCTCAATGAGCAGAGAGATGATGTTGAGCTCAACAACCAAACACTGGCTTTGTAGTCCAAGGCAGGTGTTAAATCTTATTAAATAGGGTTGGTGAACAGGCATGACCAGGGTCAAGGGAACCAATTCAATGATTAGAAGAATCCAAGAATGCTCAGTCGGTTGAGTGTCATCCTGTACACTGAAAGGTCACCGGTTTGATTCCTGGTCAGGGCACATGCCCAGGTTGTGGGTTTGGTCCCAGTTGGGGTACATACAGGAGGCAACTGATCTGTTTCTCACATCGATGTTTCTGTTTCTCTCTGTCTCTCTGGGTCTCTGTCTCTGACTCTCTCCCTCTCTTTTTGATGTTTCTCTCTCTCCCTCTCCCTTTCTCTTTAGAAATTAATAAAAACAAAAAAACCCCACACCAGAACCCAAGAATTCCAGAGGTTAAATAGGTATAGCTAATCAAACCTCCACCTGGGTGCTGGGTGCTGAGTTATGATTGATGGAACTCAGTGTCCACAGCCTTCAGCTTCAAGTGTAATCTGCTCTGTCCAGATAGACACATATTTACTTCCTCTAGCAGGGGGAGTAGGCTTACCAGTCTCCTGAGGAGGCAGCTCATGAAAAAGCACTGGAGTTATAGAAGGAGCCCAGAGGCTGTGTCTTCAACTCAGCTCTGCCACCAACCTAGCCATGTGGTTTTGGGCAGATCATTCACTTCCCTGGACCTCAGCTGTGTGGGTTCCTTCTAGCTACAAAATCTTAGGCTACAGTAGTGCCCAATCTCATCCTGAATTTCTGTTCCAGTACCCACACATGGGTGTAGTTCGAGTGGGGGCTGTAGCAGGACAAGGGTTGCCCTTATTGCCATCTAGGTGAGTCACAAGCTCTCCCATTTGGGTTCTGGCTTTCAGACACATGAACTAATTTTCACCCCTGCTCCCTGCTCTTGGGTGAGGTCTTCCCTTCAACCCAACACTTATTCCGCAGGCCTGTGACTCTAGTTCTCAGCAGTGATATGTTGTTCCAGCACTTACCTACAACTGGGAAAGATTCTTCATCTCTCAACATCAGTTTCCTGTTTTGTAAGATGGGCCTTTCTTGGCACTGGTGGCAGTGGTGATGTGGATAGTACAGAGAAAGCTTTTGACACAGTGCTTGGGATAGAAATGATTTCTCCCCAGTTACTCTTGTCTCAGTCTGGCTCCTTCAGTGCTCTCTCTGGTCCTCATCCTTCATTTCATCCACAGGACTCCTAAAATACTTCCAGACATAACCAAACTCCCATCATATTGGCCTTGAATCAGCCTCAAGCCCTCCGTTCTCCCAGCTACCAATTATCATCTTTCACCTTGTCATCACTCAGTTCACAGACCAACAAGTAGAAACAAATGTTGTGGGCCATTCTGATCCCGCCCCACTTGCATTTTGAGATTTTCCCCCTTCCTGTGCTAACAAATGGCTTCAGGTTCTAGTAACACCTTTTGCCCAATGACGCCTACTCAGTGCCCGAGTTATATAAACAGGCTACCCAGAGAATGAGGGCTGGTCTCCTAGCCCACATATTCCAGGCCATTTAACTTGATATACCTATCCTGCCCTTAAGCTCCCAGTCCTGGGAATGAGGCTGAAGGAGCAGCAAGAGAAGGATTTTCTCTCTCAGGCCATTCCAGTTGGGCTAGGAACAAGAAAAAGTAGCCTTCCCCTTTCTCTCCCTTAGACATCGCTGGGGGACTTCAGATAGGAGAGGCGGGAGCCAGGTGAAGCCACACTAGAGGAGGAGAGATGACGATAGGGACAGTTGGGCAGAGGAGGTGCTGAAAGATAAGCAACAAAGGAGGGCACTGGGGGAAAAGACATTGTATAGCTGGTTCCCACAAGGAGTCTCCCAACTTGCCTCCATCCCAGAGGAGAACCTATGGGGGACATGGAGCTGCAATGGCTGGAGGGAAGATCACCTAAAAGGGTTGGGATGCAGAAGGCTGGCAGAGCTGCTAGAGAAGGTGAGCTTAAAGTCCCCCTGTGGGGTGCTGATAGCTCTGAGCCTTCCCACACTCAATGTCTACCTTAAATGGATTTCCAGGGACAAGGAGGAGCAGTGGTGCTTCCTGCTCTGGGCCCAGGTCCTTGTCCTCGACTGTCCCTGAGGTGAGGTCAGAATTCCTTTATGATTCTTCTCATCATCCCTGAAGACCTTATCTTTTGGAGAATAGGGTGCTGCCCCAGCATCCATCCCATCCTCTTCATCTAGTCTGTTACCTGCCAACTGGAGAACTTACAGGTTCTGGACAATTATCCCCAAGATGTCAGTGTTCTCCATCCAGGATGTCAGCCATGTGTCTGTGGGGTCTGAGGCAAAGGACATTTGGATACATGAAGCTGGAGGAGGGGAGAGAAAGGGGCATGGGAAAGGGTTAGAGATGTGGGACTGAGTCTCTAAAAGAGGGAGCAGAAATACCTTGGAAAATTCAAAGTGACACAGGTGGAAAATGGTTTGATGAAAGTAAGCAAAGCTAGGCTCTTAGAAAACTGCTGGTGGGATCTGCACCAGCAGTTTTCTAAGGGGGTGGGTTCCTAATTCACAGAGAACGTGGCAGGGAAGGACAGAAACTGATTCCCAATACAGATAACCCTTGATTTAAGCAAACTAAGTATATTATATAATTTCAGAGTTGAAAGAGACCTTGGAGATCACCTCTGTATGTTCCCAAATGTGGCAGCAGGTCAGAATTAACCACTCCAGCCTACTAAAGCAGAATCTTGAGGTTGGGGAAGATTCCAAGGTAGCTTAGCAACAATTACAGATATTCAAACCCCGGCTCCTATTTTACTGTGAACAGAGGTGACTTGTTGAACATCATGTAGCTACCTAGTAGCACTGCAAGAGCCAGGACTCAAAATCCAGATTGACACAAAGGATACTAATATGCTGTACAGAATGATTCACAATGGGGCCTCCTTTAAATGAAAAGTTCCTCAGTAATTTAAAAAAATTTTTAAATTTATATTAAAATTTACCCAACAGCATAGTGTTTAAAACAATGGATTGCTAGTAGCCTGTTTTTTTAATCTTGTATTTGTTTTTACATACAGCAAAGCTGCTGTGTGTACAGTTTCTGAGTTTTAACACATAACAGATTTGGGTAAACCAACACAATCAGGATCAAAATAGTTCCATTACCCCCAAACCCTCTCCTGCTGCTCTTTGTAGTCACACCCTTCCTCCAATCCTAACCCTTGGCAACCACTGATTTGTTCTCCATTGCTAGAGTTTTGCCTTTCCAGAATGTCATATGATGAAGTCATATAGTATGTAACCTTTTGAGAGTGGCTCTTTCACTCGGCTTTATTTAGCCCTTAGATTCACTTATGATGTTGTATGTATTAATAGTTCAATCCTTTTTATTGTTGAGCTGTATTCTACTGGTTATTGTCTGTTTATCCATTCACCAGTTTTTGGCAATTATGAAAAAAGTTGCTATAAACACTCCTATACACATTTTTGTGTGAACATATGTTTCTTTAGAATGGAGTGGGATTGCTAGATCATATGGTAAGTGTATATTTAACTTTAAAAGAAAATGCCAAACTGTTTTCCTGAGTAGCTGCGCCATTTTGTATGCCTACCAGCAAAGCAAGAGTTCCAGTAGCTTTGCCTCCTTGCAAGCAGTTGGTATTGTCAAGTACTTTATTTCACCCATTCTATTGGGTGTGTAGGTACTTATTCTAATAGATATCACATCATGATTTTAATTTGTATTTCCCTGATGACTAATGATGTTGAGCATCTTTTCATGTGCTTATTTGCCATCATTACAGTCTCGTTAATAAACTAAGTCAGCCATTTTTCAAAATTGGCTTATTTTCTTACTATTGAGTTTTTAGGGTTCTTTATATATTCTGGTTAGCTCTTTGTTAGATAGGGATTTACAAGTATTTTTCCCTATTTTGTAGCTTCTCTTTTCCTTTTCTTGATTTTTTCTCCCCCCAAGCAAAAGTTCTGAATTTTAATGAAGTCTAACTTACCACTTTTTTCTCTTATGAATAACATTTTTGGTGTGGCATCTAAGAACACTGCTAATTCCAGAAACTATGATTTTCTCCTATGTTATCTTTTAAAAGGTTTATAATTGTATATTTTATATTTACATCTTTCTCTCCTTGGGTGAGTTTTGGTAGCTTGTGCTTTCAAGGAGTTGATCCATCTAAGTCATTGAATTTATGTTTGTCATATTCCCTTAACTTTTTAATTTTTAAAATATATTTTTATTGATTTTAGAGAGTAAGGGAGAGGGAGAGAAACATCAATGATGAGAGAATCATTGATTGGCTGCCCCCTGCACGCTCTCTACTGGCCATATGCCCTTGACCAGAATCGAACCCGAGACCCTTCAGTCCCGCGGGCTCTATCCACTGAGTCAAACCAGCTAGGGCTTATTAACTTTTTAATATTTGTGGGATGTGTAGTGGTATCTCCTCTTTTATTCCTGATATTAGTAATTTATGTCTTCTCTATTCTCTCTTTTATCAGTATGGCTAGAGATTTATTAATATTATTGATCATTTTAAATATTCAACTTTTGGTTTCATTGACTTTTTCTATTTTTGTTTTCAATTTCACTAATTGCTGCTCTTGTTTTTCTTCTGCTTGCTTTGTTTTTATTTCTCCAATTCTTTATATACCTTCTCAAGGTACAAATTAGATTGTTGACTTCAGACTTTTCTAATATAAGCATTTGATACTATGATTTTTTCCCTTAGTCACTGCTTTAGCTGCATCCAATATATTTTGGTATCCTATATAATAAAAGGCTAATATGCAAATTATCGCAGGAGTTCGATCACTCACTATAATATGCACTGACCACCGGGGGGCAGTGCAGAACATAGCGGGTGACCAGCTGCAGTGGTGGTGGGGTGTTGAGGGAGCGAGGGAAGGAGGAGGTGGGGAGGTAGGGAACCTGATGGGCCCTGATATCAGGCCAGGCCTAGAGACCCTACCCTACCCAAATTTCATGCACTGGGCCTCTAGTTTTATATATTTCTTATTGTTAAGTTCACAATATTTTCTCATTTCTCTTTGATCCATAGGTTATTTAGAAATGTGTTTAGTTTCCAAATGTTTGGACCAGAGTTCCCTGCTAGCTTTCTGTTATTGATTTCTACTTATAATTCCATTATGGTCAGAAAACATCCTTTATATAACTTTGATTCTTTAAATTTGTTGAATTTTATGACATAGGACAGTATATCTCAGTAAATGTTCAACGCACACTTCAAAGTAAAAAGTGTATTCTTCTGTGTTGGGAGAGTGTTTTATAAATTTCAATTAGATCCTGTTGGCTAATGGTATAATTCGGTTCTATATATGTCTGTATATTTAGTCATTTTCTGTTTACTTGTTCTTTTGATTACTTACTGGGAAAAGAATTTTGAGATTTTCAATTACAATTGTAATTTGCCCATTTTTCCTTTGACATCTATCAGTTTTTGCACCATTTAAAAAATATACTTTTATTGATTTCAGAGAGGAAGAGGGAGAGAGAAGAAACATTAATGATGAAAGAGAATCATTGATTGGCTGCCTCCTGCAGGAACCCTACTGAGGATTGAGCCTGCAACCCAGGCATGTCCCCTTACCAGTAATCAAACCTGTGACCTCTTGGTGCATGGGGTCAATGCTCAACCACTGAGCCACACCAGGTAGGCTGAAATTTTTTTATTGAGAGGGAGAGCAAAACATTGATCTGTTGTTCCACTTATTTATGCATTTATTGGTTGCTTCTTGTATGTGCCCTGACTGGAGAGCAAACCTGCAATGTTGGTGTGTCAGGACAACACTCTAACCAACTGACCTACACTATAAATTATGTACTCTAAAACAACAGGGCCACCAATCCTTTTTTAACCCACCTGTGTCATACTTAAGAATGGGTTTTCAAGGGCAGCATAGTTGATTTTTTAAATTCATTTTGATAATTTTAAGTGTTGCATTTAAGCTATTTACAACTACATTATTAATGTTTGCATTTATTTCTATAATTTTGTTATTTGTTTCTGGTTGGTACATTGCTCATACTTCCACTATCTCTACTTTTTTTAAAAAAAAAATTGTTTCAGAGAAGAAGGAAGAGGGAGAGACAGAAACATCAATGATGAGAGAATCATCAATCAGCTACCTCCTGCACACCCCTGACTGGGGATCCTGAAACTTGGGCATGTGTCCTGATCAGGAATCAAATTGTGACCTCCCAGTTCATAAGTCAATGCTCAACCACTGAGCCACAATGGCTGGGCCAAATTTGGGATTTTTTAAGCTATTTCTTCTAATAACTTTTCTATTTCACATTTTCTCCTCAACTTCTGGGACACTATTGACAGGAATGTTAGACCTTTTAGTGTTGTCCCACAGGCTCCCGAGGCTCTGGTGTGGTTTGCTTAAACATATTTTTTGTCTATTGTTTTAGAGTACATGATTTATAATGATCTACCTTCAAACTCACTTGTTCCTGTCTTCTTTCTGCTAATAAACCTATCCAGTGACTATTTTATTTTGGTTCTTTTTCAGTTCAAAATGTCAATCGGTTCTTCTATCTTCTACTTCTTGGCTGAAACTTCCCATCTTTCCATCTGTTTTAAGAAATTCTCCCTTTCTTCTTCCAATGTGGTCATATTAACTGCTGTGAAGTCTTTGCTTTCAATACTAACACTCAATACTAACACCTCTGCCATCTTGGGTTAATTGTCTTTTCCCTGGAGATTTCTTTGTATGCTGAATAATTTTATATTGCATCCTGGATATTTCAAATATTGACTCTGGATCTTGTTAAAATCCTAAGGAGAATGTGGTTTGTTTTTACAGGCAATTAATTAGGTTGGGTTCAGGCAGCAACTTTCCTTCTTTGCATTGTGGTTCCATTATCAGTTTAATTTTGTGGTGGTATTTGGATCAGCCCTACTTGTGTTCCACCCAGTGGCCAGTCAGACTTGGACAGTGGTCCATCCTGTTGCTCAGTTCACAAAGCTTTGGCAAGCTATTTAGGGTCAGATCCATGCTTGTGCAACTCAGAGGTGAGCACAGGAGTTAACACATAATTCTGTGGGACTGTTCTCTTGATCTTCCTCCTATGACCTTTCTGGTTCTCTGGGGACTTTCCGTCCCAATCTTCTGAACAAAAGTTAGGATTTTATTTTCTCCAGTCTGCTAGGCATTTCCCACTATGTCTGGGCTAAGCTCAAGAGAAGAGAATGAAAAAAGCAGAGGGGCTCTGACTCACACTTGTGGGACCACAACTCTCTGGTCAGAGATATGGATTCTCCTCTCAGAATTTTAAGTGCCTGCTCAGCCACTCTTGCAGCTATCACCACCATGGTGTGCTTGGGGCTGGCGGTAAAAGAAAGGGAAAAAAGAAAATGGGGTTTCCTCAATCTAACTCTTAGGAGTCCCTTTCTGCTCCTTAGACTAGCAATAGAGGGCTCTAAGAAGAGCTCTTTCAGTTCACATCTGATGTCCATTTCGGGTTTTGGCTGCCTTTGAGTCCATTTTGGATGATAATGGAGGAGGAAAAATGGTGAACTCACCATTTTTTAGAGGAACTTTGAATTTTGGTTTTTCTCCCTGCTACCTTTTACTTCTCTGAGATCTCAGCTGCTCCATGCATTTAGGAGCATGGGAGACAGGGTGAGGTGTGCCTTCTCCACTTGTAATTTGTGTGACCCTGGGCAAATTACATAACATCTCCATACCTCTTTTGTCATCTTGTGCTGTGGGTAATCATACAATCTCAGAAGGTCCTTGTGTAAATTAAGTGTTTAAATACGTAAACCACTTCGGATACTGCTTGATTATAGTAAACACTTATAAATACTAGCTTATATTATTAGCAATCATCATAGGAAGATAATTGTTATTTCACGTTACTTATGTGGTTCAGGATTTAGGGATTCCATGTATAACTAAGGATTCCATCTCCTGCTCTGATGGAGGCTACCTGGATGGCCTCTGACCAAGTCAGCAGGAAATGAGGTCCTCAGTCCATCCACCTCTGAAGCAGTGAATCCTGCTGACAATCACTGAGCATGCTTGGAACCAAGTCCTTCCCATTGGAACCTTGAAATAATATGGCCCTAATGAGTACTGTTTGTAGCCTTGTGAGAGACCCTAAAGCAGAAAGCTCAGCTCAGTTGTGCCAAATACCAAAACATAGAAATTGAGTTAATAAATATGTGGTTTTTAAACCACCAAGTTTTGGAATAATTTGTACACAGTAATATATAACTAATACACTGCCTAGATTTGTCTCTCTAAACGCCTTTCTTTCCACTCATGTTGGAAGATGCACCTAAGTGGAGAATTTCTTCTTTTAACAGGATTTCACAAAACACTTGACTGTAGACATTGTCTGTTTTTCTTGTGCATGAAGATAGGCACCAGTCCAACCGCCATTTTTAGCTTCAGAGACTTTGGTTTAATCTTTTAAGTGTCATCTGTTTCATGTGCATGAACTCTGAATTCTCATGAAAACAAGTTCTCTTCCTCCTCCTTTTACCATAGTGGTCCAGCCCCAAGGTCATTTAAGATTGCTGTACGTTAGGGATGAGTGTGTGAGAGTGTGCAAGTGGTGATAAGATTCTTGGTTGGGAAGAATTTCCTAGTGCCCTGGACTTAGTTATACATGGAATCCCTAAATCCTGAACCAAATTTCATGCTCAAAAACTGAATCCACAAATACTCTACTCCCTCTTCTCCATGCCTTCCTTGGTAGCCAAGAACCCATCTTTGCAAATCAAAGACAAATTGCAGTTGCATGTCCTTGGGGCTGTGAAGGGTCCCCTCCTTCTTTGGATATTTAGGCAGGCAGTTCCAGCCTAGCACACACTACATTCTAGAGCCATCCACTAAAGGATGGAGCTAGAGAGGTTAGGAAGTTATGGGTCCATTAGCTGCAACCAGCTTGCAGGAAAATGTATAAGTTTAAGAGAAAAACGGGCATGGGCAAAGGAAGGGGAGACAGGTTTAAAGCACTAGGAATGAGCAACTTCTAGACATTCGAAGGTGTGGGAGGAAGAAAGGGTTTATTTCAGAGGTAGAGACTGAGAATCAAGATGCAACAGACTTAATATGCTTGTCTAGTGAAAAGCTAAAATGAGAAGCCAGTCAACTCCTAAAGTAGGGCTCTTTGGACTGGTCCCATTAAGTCTCCATAGCTTACCCAGCCCACTTTAATAAAAACTCAAAATTCCACCCCACTTTCTAGTTCTGTAACTGACACCTTTAGGACCAATAGGGTGGTTTGTCCTAAATCTCCATCTAGAGCAGTGGTTCTCAACCTTTCTAATGCCGCGACCCTTTAATACAGTTCCTCATGTTGTGGTGACTCCGACCCACAGATTGAGAACCGCTAACAGGGTCGCCTAAGACCATCGGAAAACACAGATATTTACATTACAATTCATTAACAGTAGCAAAATTACATTTATGAAGTAGCAACAAAAATAATTTTATGGTTGGGGGTCACCACAACATTGAGGAACTGTATAAAGGGTCGCGGCATTAGAAAGGTTGAGAACCACTGATCTAGAGAATAGCACAAGATCTGGGACTCTCAGGAGGTAACTGCTTCACATGCAGGTGTGTGTGTGTGTGTGGGGGGGCAACCATCCCTTACACTAGAGCTTCCCATTTCTAGGGAGTACACAGCAGTACACTAGGCCAAGACCAGTCCTCTCAATACAATGCTAAGGAAGCTCTGCCTTGGAGGGAGGACAAGAGGCTGACTGCTGCTTCTTACTCAGATCAGAGAGCTCTGTGGTTCTGATGCAAAAACTGAAGTGTACTGTCAATCTTCCCCTTATAATTATTTAAGGTGGAAGGAAACAGGCTGAACTCCAGCTCCTTGAGGACTGGGACAGTGATCATCACTTTGCATCTCCAGTGCCTGTGACATATTGGTGCTCACGAAGTATCCACTGCTTCGGAAGGAATGCTGAGATACTGAGCAATCTGTCCAAAGTCATGTAGGCCAAGACTCAGCACAAAGTATCTGGTTCTCTTCATTTTCCAGCACCATGCTGTAGAGTGGACTGGAAACGAACATTCTTCCCATCCACAGATAACAAAGACAGAAGATACCCAGTTCGGGGCATGCTTACAGATAGACTTCTCATAGATTTATTTCTGTGTTATGTTATATATAGATATAGATATATATATATATATATATATATACTTTTCTTTTTTTAATACAATCTATATCCCCTTTCCTTCTCCATAGAACTCACAAAAAGGAAGTATAAATTCTTCCAGGTTTGTCATCAGACTTTGTACGATAGCCAGGGCCAAGAAAGAACTCTCTCTCAACATCTTGAGAAACAGATGCCCTTCTTAGGCTCTGGGGTCAGTGAAGCAGCAGCATTCCCAGGACCCAAGGGGAGGAGAAAGGAAACGACAAAATTCTAGGATGCAAGTGTCCAATGACTCCTAGAATGGCAGACTAGCTCCCAGAACTTTCAGGTTGGGAACAGAGATGGGAGCCCTATGGCTCTGCAGATGCTGCCCAAATAGGCTGGGGGTAGGGAGTAGGAATCAGGGATTAGTCATGCAGGGGTAGGGTGGTAGGACAAGGATCACATGTGGGTTTATTGGAGACTAGCAGCCCCACCTACTCAATGACATATAATAAACAAGGGCATTGCTGTCTCTTAAAAATATAGGAGAGAGAGCATGGTAGGGAAGCGGAGGAGGACAATGGGACACATAAGAAAGTCACATAAAACAAAAAGTACCAACAAAACATGACTTGTACTTGCCTCCTCCCTAGAGAAGGTGTGATCTATGCTTGGGGGTGGGGGAGAGAAGAAGAGAGATGAAAGGTCATAAACCTAGAATTATCAGCTGGCCAGGGGCACAGGAAGGCTCTCTGAGGACTCCTAAGGGGCAGGCAGGCAGCTGGGACCCTGTTATCCCCAGGGGGAAAAAGCGACAGTTCCTTCAGTTCGACTTGGACCAAATCTTGGCGCTCCCTCGGAGCCTGGCAAGGAGAAGAAAGAGAGAGAAGCTGCAAGGAATCCCCTAATCTCTGAAGGTTCCCCCCATTCCCTACCCCCTGCAAATGACTAAAGGGAGTGAAGGCAGCCAGGTCTCTGAAGAAAAAGCAAGGCACCCCGGAAGCGAGCAATTCCTGCCACACTGGCTCACCCCTTGCCCTTTGAGGCTTTCTTGCTGGGCTGGCGCTGGTTGGTGCCAGCTGCTGGTTCTCTCAGTTCAGTCAGGTGTTGCTCAGGGTCCTGAGATGTGGCTGCGGCTGCTGCTGCTGTTGTAACTTTAATGGTTTTTTTAAGGTTGGCGACCTACCAGGATGAAAGGAGTAGGGGATAACAAGGAAGGTACCAGAACCTGACAGTCCTGCCCACCTTGTTTGTCTGCTATAGCCGTTGTCCAAACCCCTCTGCATTTGACAGCTGGCCCCGGCTGAAGGAGGTTGGGTCTGTCTCACTCCCCTGCCAGCTCACCTCACTCTCAATCTGCTGCTTCAGGCCCAGCTGCTGCTCCTTGTGCTGGTTGGCACGGCTCACCTGCTCCTCAATGCCTGACAGCACTACCTCGCAGCCCACACACCTGCGGGAATCGGGAGAGAAATGTCAGCAGAAAAGAGCTGTGATCATAGACTCACTAAAAACAGATGCAGAAAGAACCCTAGATCCTGATATGCAAACCCTTGTCTGAGTTAGGAACTCTCACCAGGGCATCTGGAAACGACCTGCAACAATATTCCCAGGAGCCAGAAGGACACTCAGGTAGGATAAGAGAGGTATAGGGAAGTGAACGGAGTGATGTGCAAAATGAGAGTAGGAACTCAAAACTAAAATGGGATAGGGGCTGCTAAAGAGAAAAAAAAGTGTACTAATTAACTAAAGTTAGACAAGGACACAAAGAGAAAGCAGAAGTGGAAGAGGCCCAGGACCTGTGGACAGTGCTGGTTACAGACTAATGGGTTGAATCCAGCCTAAGGTAACTAACCCCCCAGGGAGGATCCTCTCGAGTACAACTCATCTTTCCCTCCCCCAATTATGATATTAAGGACACCATCTCCTGTCTTGCCTCCCAAGCCCCTCCACTCCTGTCTTCTCTCAGAAGGAACGAGCTCATTTCCCTTCATCCTCTTGAATTCCACCTCTGCAGCCCAGCCCTCATCCTCCAAAGCACCTCTCCCTTGCGTGGGGTGAAAGAGAAGGGACAGTGCCAGGACACAGGTCTCACCACTCCTGTAGGGTTCGGGCAATGGCACTGAGGTCCTGGCGCTGGATGTCCCGTCCAATGCTGTAGTCAACCTCCAACCGCTGATTGCGCTGGTCCAGGGAGCCCCGAAGCACGTCGGCATACACAGCCTCTATGACAAGGTCTTCCAGCTGCCGCACATTACGCAGGGCAAGGGCCTCCAGCAACACTGCATATGGGATACACTGGAGCCGGGGAGGTCGGGCTGGGATTTGTGAGGTTCTGCCATAGAGAAGGACTTCCAAGATTCTTCACTCCTTTCCCCGGCCTAGGCTCACCTGCCTACCCTCCACTCCTGTTCCCAAATCATTTCTTCTAAAAGGATGGTTCTAACACAAAATAAAAGTATTACTGCCTGAAAAATAACAGCATGAGAAGGGCTATTTTAAATAAAATATACGACTTGTGCTCTCCTACCACCCTTACCTCTCACACCAGAGGAAGAAGTGATTATCTGCCTGGGAGTTAATCCTCTGGCCAAGCTTAGGGTAGCGTACAGACCTGCTCAAGATCAGCTTGAAGCTTGACATAATGGAAGCATGTGGTGTGGGAGAGGTCTAGAGTTACTGTTACCATTTATACTCAGCGTACTTCCAAACAGGCTTCTCACAAAAGACAGCCTGATTTAAGTAAAATCATTAGAATGATGGGAGAGTCTAGTAATGATTGGGAGAATGCAAATGGACAGGAGGAGGATATTTAACAAAAAAAACAAACCTAACATGAAATACAGAAACACTTCTGGTTATATACTTCTTATTCTAGCAAAAGAAGTCTAGCACTTCACCGGAAGAGAGCCTTGTTCCCAGCTCTAAGTGTGGACACTGTCTGCATGGGCCGTTCTATAGTGGGAAGGAGGGTGATCCTTGTAAAATAGTGAGTGGCATCCCAGTTGCTATTTTGACCCCACACACAAAAGATGTTTTACTTGGAACTTAAGTTGATTGAAAAATAAAAACAGAACAGACAACTAAGAGAAAAATACTCAGCCTAAAAAGGCTGTAGATGATGGAGTTTAGATACAGATCTGGGAAGAATGTGGAGGGGAAGGCAGGAAGAAGCAACAGTGTATCAAAGGCTGTCCCAGTACAAATTCCCTTCAGATGGCCCTTGTGAAGGGACATACAAAAGGATGCTCTGAATGTTCTCTCACGACTGGGGACTGCCACTCACCTTGACTTTGGCAGCTAGGGTGACGACGGATAGGTGTCGAAGCTTATTCTTCTGAGCCTCTGTGAGTGGGGGAAGATTCCGGGCTTCAGCTGGGAAAAAAGGACAAAGTAGGAAATCCTGATTTCCTTTTTGTGGGAAGGCCTAGCCTGTCTCTTGCATTTCTTTTCAAGTTTTCCATGCTGATTCAGGTCTTGACTTTGACCCCATGTACCTAAGGGATCTAAGTAGGATATCTCGGGAATTTCTCTTAAGTCCCTCCAGAGATGGCCCTCCTCCCACCCCCACTACTCCCGAGCTCCAGCCCCTCTGGTTACCTAAGTAGTCAGCATATGTCCCATAAGCAAACACTGTGAGCAGGCGGAATGTGGAAGCGAAGTCACTGTCAGCCAGCTGCAAGAATATGAGGGAAGAGATGATAGGAAGGGCCTCTATTCACCCTTTTCCCAGCCTTACCCTGCTTTGAATCCCACTTTCTGGCCCCATCATTCCCTTCCATTAGCTCTCACAGCTCACTGAAAGGAACTCTGCCTCTCTGATCACTCTCACCATAGGAAGGCCTCATTTCCACCTCCAGGCCTTTGTTTATATTACTCCCCCCCTTCCCAATCACAATGCCCTCTGCCTCCACAGCCTCCAATTCCTACCCTAAATTCAGAGTTGAGACCATTCAGTGTTCAGTATTTCACACACACACACCAGACATTGCAAATGGTGTTTATTTGTAAATTGAGTGTGTATATTTGTAAATCTGATTCTCTTTAGGCAGTCTGCTATACTCTCCAATTCACCAGACTCCTGCCTCAGCCTCACTCATCTCTAACAGCTGCATGGCCTAGGCAGCCATCGGAATTTGTGGCCTCTGCTTCAGACCTGATTCACCAGGCTTTCATTACCCAGGCCAGCCCACCCAGATCTCCGAGTCTCTTCCTATCACTGGTCACTCATTCTGACACTTAATCAAAACCTGCCTAAGGTTGTTATCTAAGAATATCTTTCTCTTCAACAAGATGACAGGCCCAGTCTTTGGTATCCCTCTTAGGTCAAGCAGAGTTAACCATCAATAGTTGTCTCTCTCAATAAATAAGTTGCTAAATAAATGATTTATATATCCATTCATCTGATCTCTAACTGAAATGTAAGCTTCAGAAGTACTGTTGTCTTTTACTTTCCTGGCATTCCCAGACAACCAGCAGAGAGCTAAACAGGCATCCAATAAATACTTTTCTTCACCTTGATTGACTCTGCTTAGTTCCATTGCAGAGGAAAGCCGGGAAAGAAGGCAGCCAGTTTTCTTTATACCACAGAGTAATCCCAAAAGGCTAAATCCACTGACTCAATCACTGGCCATTGACAACTTAATTCACAGTTTGCCCACATACCACTGTCATAGCAGCTCAGGACTTTGGGCTGGTTTCATGTATTTTGGCAATCTACTCACTGTGGATTGTAAACTCTTAACTCTACCACTTCTGTGTGAACAGTTCTCTCTACTGTGTTTCTAGCTCCTTGCCACATGTTTTGCGGGAAAAGATGCTTTCTATATGATCTAACTTAAGTGAATTTGCATATGGTGCAAAGGAGGGGAGAACAGGGTATGCCAATTTCACATTCCTTCCTTCCATTTGTACCAGACTTTACACTTTCCAGTAATCTCACCTGGTTTCTACAGCAATGGTAAAGAGCAGTGTCAGCTCCATTTTTTATTTCTTTCTTTTTTCTATTTGTTGATCCATTTATTTATGCATTCATTGGTTGAGTCTTGTATTTGCCATGACCAGGGATCAAACCCACAACCATGGCATATCGGGACAAGCTCTAACCTACTAAGCTACCCGGTCAGGGCACAGCTCCATTTTTAGAAGAGAACAGTGAGATCCTAAAATAAAAGTGACCTGATCAAGGTGACATGATTATTAAGAGCTATTACATTGGTGGAGACAAGCTGGAATCTGGTCTCCTATTCCGAATCACATGCTCTTTTGCTTAAAAATAAAAAATATGCCCTAGCCAGTTTGGCTCAGTGGATAGAGCGTTGGTCTGTGGACTGAGGGGTCCCAGGTACAATTCCAGTCAAGTGCACATGCCCAGGTATGTGATGCCGGGGCAGCATGCAGGAGGCAGCCCATCAATAACTTTCTCTCATCATTGATGTTTCTATCTCTCTCTCTCCCTTCCTCTCTAAAATCAATATATAGTTAAAAAAATAAAAACTACTGGGTTTCACAGATCATTCATCCTCAAAGGGAAACCAAGAGTTTATTTATGCAGTACTCCTGCAAGATGCCAGTTAATCATCATCCTAATATTGTTCAATTGAATGGTTATGGGGTTGCAAAGTGAGCCCTGCCCACCCATCTAATTCAAACATTAGCCCCAAACTTCCCTGTGGGCTATTCAGGCCAGGAACCCACCTCTCTAACATTAGGCATATCCAGCAGTTCCCCAAACACGTAGACACCAGGGGCCTCCAGCACCTGGTGGATGAGTGTGGCCAGCGCTGCCCCCTTGGCAGACTTGGCTAGGAGCAGAAACTGCTCCTGGTTCTGCCCTGTCACCTTCACCTCGGCACTCATGGCTGCACTGAGCTGGGGGGACGTGGGCTCAGGATGTCTGGAGCTGCAAGGAAAGAGGATGTGAAGCTGGAGGTCCCTGGACATTGGGAGGATAAGAAGCACAAGGGCTAAGGCTGACTGCAGAGGCACAGAAACCCTTCTGCAATGAGGAATCAGAGATGGAGCCGCCTAAAACTGGGATCTAGGAATCGCCAAATCCGACACACCTTGAAGGATGTCTGACTGAGACAGGGTTGCCACGCCCAGTCTGCCCTCCCCCCATCCCGGGGCCTAATCCCTAGCCCTACCACCTACCCCCCATTGAACCCCAAGGCACAGGATGCAGTGGGGGAAGGGGTGTCACATGGTGTCCACCCCAACGACAACGCTCCTAATCTCCACTGGTGCCCCGCAAGTGCCCCCCACCACGTGACCTCACCCTCACGATCCTTCCACGTGGCTCCGCCCCCTCCCTTAAAGAGGCCGCTCAGAGACTGTGGGCTCCCGCAGATTGCCGCGTCGTACCCTCGGTTAGATTCTGCGGGCCGCTACCTGAAGCTTCGCCTTCCAGATCACCGGGCGGGGCCGCCGCTCCGTCACCTCCGGCAGCTGTTCCGAGTCTTTCCTGCCACCTCCCTTCAGGGTCGCTCTGGCGGCTAAACTCTATGGCTGACTTCCGGCCGTACTTCCGCTCTTACCAGGCAGGTTTGGGGCGGGACGTGTCCCTTTCCCGTCTTTGGACTGCTGAAGCGCCTGTGAACGACATATGCATTCTACTCTCTGATTGGTTGGTGAGGAAAGACTGACGGGCTCCTTTTTTTCTGCTTTGTTTCAATAAAACTTTATTGTGGGTCTTGGCTAGATGCTAAATGCAGAGGGAGCTTCTGGTCTCAGGCAGGTATCAGGTGATTGTGTTTAACAAGTCTTGATCAGCCCTGGCCCGGTGGTTCAGTGTCCTCCCATACACCAAAAGCTTTTGGGTTTGAGAATATCATGAGGAAGTCAATTCTCCCTAAAGTGAGTATAGATTCAGTACAATCCTAATCAAAATACCAATAGGCTTTTTTTGTGAATGTGTGGAACTGACAAACCGATTCTAAAATTTACATGAAAATGTAAAAAGCCAATAATAGCCTTTTGAAGATAAACAAGGTGAAAAGACTTGCTTTACCAGATACCAGGACATAATTGCAAAGCCATAATAATTAAGGTAGTATAGTATTGGCACAAGATAGATAGATAAATTGACCACTGGAACAAATACATAGGCAGACACAGATTCACAAATATATAGACAGTTGATTTATGAGAGTTTGCACTTCTTTAAAAATGCATTTTTATTGATTTCATAGAGGAAGAGAGAGGGAGAGGGAGATAGAAATATCAACGCTGAGAGAGAATCATTGATCGGCTGCCTCCTGCATGCCCCACACTGGGAATGGAGCCCACAACCCAGGCATGTGCCCTTGACTGGAATCAAACCTGGGACCCTTGAGTCTGCAGGCTAATGCTCTATCCACTGAGCCAAACTGGCTAGGGTGAGTTTGCACTTTTGAGCAGGAGAGAAAGGAAGCAGATTTCAATGTGCTGTGACAATTATCTATATGAAAAAAAATAAAACAAACCCCTACCTTAAACCATATAAAAAAATCACCCCCCATTATATGATATATTAAATGTAAAAGACAGCCTAGCCAGCATGGCTCAGTGGTTGATGTCGACCTAAGAACCAGGAAGTCACGGTTCAATTCCCAGTCAGGGCATATGCCTGGGTTGTGGGCTCCATCCCCAGGGGGGATGGGGGCGTTCAGGAGGGCAGCCAGTCAATAATTCTCTCTCATCATTGATCTTTCTCTCTCTCTCTTCCTTCCTCTCTGAAATTAATAAAAACAAAACAAATAAATGTAAAAGGCATATTAAAAGCCTTTTAGAAGATAATATAGAAAAATATATACATGAATTCAGGATTAGGAAATATTTCATAAGAAATATTCAAGTACACTAACCACAAAGGAAAAGATTGATACATTGACTACATTAAAACCAAGAACATCTATTCTTCAAAAGACAAGCCACAGAATAGAAGGAAGCACTTATCCTATATAATAAAGAGATAATATGCAAATTGACCATCACACCTTCACAAAATGGCTACCCCATGTGGTCACAAGATGGCCAGCATAATGTGGTCACAAGATGGTCATGTCCATGTCATCAGAAGATGGCAGCCCCAGGGGGCAGGGTGGGCAGGTGAAGGCATGTCCTGCGGGGTAGGAGAGGTCGGGGGGAGATCAAGGGGGTAAAAAAAGGAGACATATGTACTACTATTTGTAATACTTAAAACAATAAAAATAAAATAAAATGTAAAAAAAAAAAAAAAAAAGAAGATGGCAGCCCCCATGTATTCACAAGATGGCCATCGCCATGTTGTCACAATATGGCTGTGCCCATGTTGTCACAAGATGGTTGCGCTATGCCTTCACAAGATGGCTACCACAAGATGACTGGCAAGAGAGGGCAGTTGGGGGCGAACAGGCCAGCAGGAGAGGGCAGTTGGGGGTGACTGGTCCAGCAGAGGAGGGCAGTTGGAGGTGACCAGGCCGGCCAGGGAGCACATTTAGGGGCAACTGGGCCTGCAGGGGAAGGCAGTTTGGGGACCATGCCTGCAGGGGAGGGCATTTAGGGGCGACCAGGCCGACAGGGGAGGGAAGTTGTGGGCAACCAGGCTTGCAGGGGAGGGCAGTTAGTGGCGATCGGGCCAGCAGGGGAAGGCAGTTGGGGGCCATCGAGCCAGCAGGGAAGGGCAGTTGGGGGCGATTGGGCTGGCAGGGGAGCAGTTAGGCATCGATCAGGCTGGCAGGCAGAAGTGGTTGGGGGCAATCAGGCAGAAAGGCAGGCGAGCAGTTGGGAGCCAGCAGTCCCAGATTGTGAGAGGGATGTCCGACAGTTGGACATCCCCCGAAGGGTCCCAGATTGGAAAGGGTGCAGGATGGGCTGAGGGACAACCCCCCCACAGTGCATGAATTTCATGCACTGGGCCTCTAGTAACATATATAACTGGCAAAGGATGTGTTCAGGATGCATAAAGAACTTTTTGAAACGAATAGGAAAAAAATATCCCAACAATAAAAATTATAAACGTGAACTAAAGATCTGAAATAGCACTTCACAAGAGGAAATCCACAAGGTCAACAAAATATGAAAAGGTGCTCAACTTCATTAGTGATCAAAGAATTGCAAATTAAATCCATAATAAAATACCACTGGATGCCCCAGAATAGTCTAACATCTGAAAAGATTAAGTGTTGACGAGAATATGGAACAAGAGAAACCCTCATATACAATTAATGGGAGTATAAGTGGTTAAATCACTTTGGAAAAGAGTTTAGCATTATCTAATAAAAAGGAATACGCCATATAATACAGTAATTCCACTCCTATGTATATAACAAATATATATACAGTAGTATTATTACATATACATACATATATATCTTCAAAAGCAGACAAAAGAAACTATATTATTAAATAATGTACACAGATATAGGTAAACTGTTAAGAAAAGCAAGGAAGTGATTCCTATGAAAGTCAGAATACTGTTTATCTCTGTGAGGAGGAAATAGTGTATGACAGAGAAGAAACACACAAATCCTTTGTGAATACTGGCCAGGTTCTTTTAGTTAGCCTGGATGGTGGTTACACAAGTATTCCCTCTATAATTATTCTATATTTTATATTTATGTCTTTCTGCATTTATCTTTTTTTAAATAAATCTTTATTGTTCAGATTATTACAAGTGTTCCTCTTCCCCCCCCATAGCTCCCCTCCACCTGATTCCCCACCCCACCCCATGCCCTTACCCCCCCGCACTGTCTTCATCCAAGGAGTAAGATTTTTGTCCAATCTCTTCCCGCACCCCTCACTCCTGCTTCCCCTGAGAATCGTCAGTCCACTCCCTTTCTATGTCCCTGATTCTATTATATTCACCAGTCCATTCTGTTCTTCAGATTTTTTATTCACTTGATTTTTAGATTCACTTGTTGGTAAGTATGTATTTGATGTCATTTTGGTGTTCATAATTTTTATCTTTACCTTTTTCTTCTTCTTCCTCTTCTTAAAGAATACCCTTCAGCATTTCATGTAATCCTGGTTTGGTGGTGATGAACTCCTTTAGCTTTTTCTTGTCTGTGAAGCTCTTTATCTGACCTTCAACTCTGAATGCTAGCTTTGCTGGGTAGAGTAATCTTGGTTGTAGGTTCTTGCTGTTCATCACTTTGAATATTTCTTGCCACTCCCTTCTGGCCTGCATAGTTTCTGTTGAGAAATCAGCTGACAGTCGTATGGGTACTCCCTTGTAGGTAATTAACTGTTTTTCTCTTGCTGCTTTTAATATTCTCTCTTTGTCTTCTGCCCTTGGCATTTTAATTATGATGTGTCTTGGTGTGGTCCTTTCTGGATTCCTCTTGTAAGGGGTTCTGTGTGCTTCCTGGACTTGTAAGTCTATTTCTTTCACCAGGTAGGGAAAGTTTTCTGTCATTATTTCTTCTAATAGGTTTTCAATATTTTGCTCTCTCCCTTCTTCTGGCACCCCAAAAATTCAGATGTTGGTACGCTTAAAGTTATCCCAGAGGCTCCTTACACTATCTTCATATTTTTGGATTCTTTTTTCTTTTTGTTTTTCTGGTTGGATGTTTTTTGTTTCCACATATTTCAGATCTTTGGTTTGATTCTTGGGGTACGTTGATCTACAGTTGAGTTTCTGTATATTCTTTATTTCAATCAGTGTATGCTTCATTTCTGACTGATCCTTTTCCATTTTTTTGACATTCTCATTAATATCCTTAAAGGTCTCATCAAGTTTCTCAGCGGTTTTAAGAAGATTCTTGAGTAACCTTATAAATGTGGTTCTGAACTCTATGTCATCCAGTTGTTTGCTTTCCTCCGTTTCTTTCATTCGTGACATGTTTCTTTGTCTCCACATTTTGGCTGCTTCCCTGTGTTGATGGAGTAGCTTTGTGTGGTAGGTGATCTATAGGGGGCAGTAGCTCAGCCTCCTCAATCACATGAGGTGGATGCTCTTGGTACACCCCTTTGTGCGCTGAGTGCAAAGTCTTGGTGTAGTTAAGCCTTAATTGCTGATGGTACACTGGGAGGAATTGACCTCCAGGCCAATTAGCTGTGAGCACTTGCTGTGTCTATAATGGAAGAACTGATGCACTGAAGACACGCTTATGGGGCAGGACTTGTTTCAGTGGGGTTTTGGTGCTCACTGAGTCTGCCTCTTGAATGTGTCACTTATGGATGTGAGGAGTTGAAATCTGGTATCTCACACTGACCACTAGGTACACTGGCTTCTGAATCTCCAATGGGGTGCAGGTCAGCTACTGTCTGAGGCCACCCAGCAGGAGCTATAGTGAGAGCTACAGTTTTCTCCTCTTTGCTTGGGGTTTGGAGGTTTTGGAGCTGTCTGACCCGGGCTGCAAGTTTGCTAGGTTAAGCTGAAATAGGGCAGGCCTTTCTTATGCTAAAACCACTGCTTGGAGCTAGGGTGGGTTTGTAGGTTGTGCAGGGCGGGGTCTCAGGGTGTCACTAGGCTAGGGCGTGGCAAACAGCAATGGCTGCTAGTTAGCCGGCTCTGTGTCCCAGACGGCATCCGTGAGTCCTGTGCCCCAGTGCAGTAAACAATTATTCCTGCATGCAGCTCTGCAAGCAAGCCACCCTCACTGGCAGACAGTCCAGCTTCTCCCCGTAGGAGTTTGGGTCCCCCGTGTCTCCCCAGATACTGGATTTCAGAGTAATTGGGGGCTTGTCTCCCTTCGGGTTGAAAAAAGCAATGCCTGCCGCCAGCCCAGATCACGTGCCTCTGTACCTCAGCTTTTCAGCGCTCGTGCACATCTCAATGCTCTTTTCTCTTTCCTTCTAGTTGTAGAACTTCCACTCAGCCAGCTTTCCCGTGGTTCTGGGTGATAGACATTTTGTCTTTTAGTTGTAGTTTTGAAATTGTTGTGCGAGGCAGCAGTTTAACTGTTTACCTATGCCACCATCTTGGATTCTCCCTGCATTTATCTTTTTAAAGATATATTTTATTGATTTTTTACAGAGAGGAAGGGAGAGGGATAGAGAGTTAGAAACATCGATGAGAGAGAAACATTGACCAGCTGCCTCCTGCACACTCCCTACTGGGTATGTGCCTGCAACCAAGGTACATGCCCTTGACCTGAATCGAACCTGGGACCCTTGAGTCCGCAGGCTGACGCTCTATCCACTGAGCCAAACTGGTTAGGGCTCTGCATTTATCTTTATGTGTTATACTTCAAAATAAAAGTGGGCTTTACAAAGCATTTAGTTCAACATGCAGACATGACAAAACTCTTAACAGATTAGGAATAAAAGGGGACTTCCTTAACTTAATAAAAGTTATTTTATTATTTTTTAAAGTATTTTTGTATTGATTTCAGAGAGGCAGGGAAAGGGAAAGATAGAAATATCAATGATGAGAGAGAATCATTGATCAGCTGCCTCCTGCACACCCCCTACCGGGATTAAGCCCACAACCTGGGCATGTGCCCTGACCAGGAATCAAACTGTGACCTTCTGGTTTATAGTTCAACACTCAACCACTGAGCCACACCAGCCGGGCTAAAAGTAATTTTTTTAAACTACAGCAAACACCATTCTTACTGGGAAAACACTGGCAGTGTTTCCTTTAAAGCCAGGAACAAAAGAAAGATGCCAGCTATCACTACTTGTATTCACATTGTATTAAAGGCGATAGACAGCACAAGAAAAGGAAATTAAAGCCATGATATTGGAAAGGAAAAAGCAAACTGCTATATTTGCAGATGATATGATTGTAGAAATTCAAAAAGTTTATAGAAAAATTATTGTACAGAAGAGAGAGCTTATCAAGGTAGTTGGCTCTAAAATCATTATTGCAAATCAGCTGCATTTCTATATACCAGCAAAAACAATTCAAAATGTAATCTTAAAAATATCATTTACCATAACAGAAAAGCAAAAAAGTATATACTTTAGGAAGAAATAAAACAGGAGATGTACATTATTTGTATGCAGAAAATTATACAACTTCATTGAAAGACATTAAAGACCTAAATAAATGGATATCCCAAATCCATGATAAGAAGTTTCAATGTAAAAAATATGTCAATTTGTCTTGAATTGGACTTTGGATTCAATGCAGCTCCAACCAAAATCCTATTGAACTTGACAAATTGATTCTCAAATAGAGCAATGACCAAGAAGTGCCAAAATACTCCTGAAGAAGACTATATTGGCAAGGTGGTGTTTGCTCCAAGAGATAACTAAATTTACTTTAAATTTGTAGGATTTAAGAAAGTGTGTTATTGGTGCAGGTTTTTAAAACTTGACAGAAACAGATCCATGTATATATGGAACTTTGATATA
The DNA here is from genome assembly GCA_026230045.1 of Corynorhinus townsendii. NCBI lineage: Eukaryota > Metazoa > Chordata > Mammalia > Chiroptera > Vespertilionidae > Corynorhinus > Corynorhinus townsendii. The sequence goes on from JAPDVU010000003.1 coordinate 198,113,797, forward strand.
TAACAGAATTAGCAAAGCAGATCAGGCAGAAAGGAGGGACTGTTTAATAAATGAGATTAGGAAAACCAATTTTCCATATTAAAAATAGATCCTAGCCCTGGCCAGGTAGCTCAGTTAGAGCATAGTCCCGATATGCCAAGGTTGCGAGTTCGATCTCTAGTCAGGGCACATACAAGAAGCAACCAATGAATGCATAAATAAGTGGAACAACAAATTGATGATTCTCTTTCTCTCTCTTCACAAGGGTAAACAACCAATACTTTACAGTGTACTGTGTTGCCCATGTTTTTGGTTATTGTGTTTTGTGTTCTCACATCACATCACATCACATCACATCACATCACATCACATCACATCACATCACATCACACCATGTGTGCAAAACTCTCATTTGTGTCTCCTGCTTCTGGTGAGAAGAGGAAGGCAATTACTCGAGATGAAACTCAAGGTATTTGTCCAACTGTAGGCTAATGTAAGTTCCGAGCACATTTATTTATTTATTTTTATTTTTAAAATAAATCTTTATTCAGATTATTATAATTGTTTCTCCTTTTCCCCCCATAGCTCCCCTCCACCCGGTTCCCACCCCACCTTCTGCCCTTACCTCCCCCGCACTGTCCTCATCCATAGGTATACGATTTTTGTCCAGTCTCTTCCTGCAACCCCCATACCCCTTTCCCCCTGAGAATTATCAGTCCACTCCCTTTCTATGCCCCTGATTCTATTATATTCAACAGTTTATTCTGTTCCTCAGGTTTTTAATTCGCTTGATTTTTAGGTTCACTTGTTGATAGATATGTATTTGTTGTTCATAATTTTTATCTTTACTTTTTTCTTCTTCCTCTTCTTAAAGAATGCCTTTCAGCATTTCATATAATACTGGTTTAGTGGTGATGAACTCCTTTAGCTTTTTCTTATCTGTGAATCTCTTTATCTGCCCTTCAATTCTGAATGATAGCTTTGCTGGGTAGAGTAATCTTGGTTGTAGGTTCTTGCTATTCATCACTTTGTAGATTTCTTGCCACTCCCGTCTGGCCTGCATAGTTTCTGTTGAGAAATCAGCTGACAGTTGTATGGGTGCTCCCTTGTAGGTAATTAACTGTTTTTCTCTTGCTGCTTTTAATATTCTCTCTTTGTCTTTTGCTCTTGGCATTTTAATTATGATGTGTCTGGGTGTGGTCCTCTTTGGATTCCTTTTGTTTGGGGTTCTGTGCGCTTCCTGGACTTGTAAGTCTATTTCTTTCACCAGGTGGGGGAAGTTTTCAGTCATTATTTCTTCAAATAGGTTTTCAGTATCTTGTTCTCTCTCTTCTTCTGGCACCCCCATAATTCTGATGTTGGTGCGTTTGAAGTTGTCCCAGAGGCTTCTTACACTATCTTCAACTTTTTGGATTTTTTTTTCTTTTTGATTTTTTGGTTGAGTGTTTTTTGCTTCTATGTATTTCAATTCTTTGACTTGATTCTTGCATTCCTCTAGTCTGTTGTTGGGTCTCTGTATAATATTTTTTATTTCAGTCAGTGTATGTTTAATTTCTAGTTGGTCCTTTTTCATATCTTCGAGGGTCTCATTATATTTATCGGCCTTTTCTAGGATATTCTTGAAAAGCCTTATAACCGCGGTTTTGAATTCTATATCCAGTTGTTTGTTTTCCTCCATTTCTTTCGTTTGTGATCTGTTTCTTTGTTGCCGCATTTTCACTGCTTCCCTGAGTTGGTAGGGTAGCTTTGTGTGCTAGGTTTCCTATATGGCCCAGTGGGTCGGCCTCCCAGATACCTGAGGTGGACACTCTTGGTGCACCCCTTTGTGGACTGTGTGTACAGCCTTGTTGTAGTTAAGTCTTGATTGTTGTTGGTATCACTGGGAGGAATTGACCTCCAGGCCAGTTGGCTGTGAGGATCAGCTGTGTCTACGCTGGGAGAAGTTCGGTGCTGGAGACAGCCTTATAGAATTAGACTTGCCAAATTGCAAAAGCCTCTGTGTTCAGCTTGGATGGGGTGGAGTCTCAGGGCGGAGCAGACAGTCTTGGCTTCCTGTCAGCCCTGCCCTTGCACACACCTCCAGACCTCTGCCTTCCCCGTCTCCTGAGCCTCTGCCCAAGAGTCCAGATTCCCCCTGCAAGAGTGTGGGTCCCCAGGGGCTCATCTGGAACTGGGGTTCAGTGCAGTCAGAACTGGGGCTCAGTACAGTCAGGAGCTTCCGACTCCCTTTTGCTAGGGAAAGCCTGTGGCAACCTCTGCAGTCTTTGTGCACACTAGTGCACATGTGTGCATGCTTCCAGACCTCTGCCCCGCCGGGGCTCCCCCGGCTCTCCCCCGGGTCTCCGAGTCTCCGAGTGCCTTTCTCTCTACCTGACAGTCCAGACTCCCCCTGTATGAGCCTGGGTCCATGGTGTTTTGCCCAGAACTGGGGTTTAATGCAGTCGGAACTGGGGTTCAGTGCAGTCGGGGGCTTCCTTCCCCCTCCCACCAGAGAAAGTCAGCCAGGCTCTCAGCCGCCCTTCCTCTCTGCATGCACAAAGACCCTTTGCCATACCTCAACGCTTTGCCGTTCCTCCAATTCTCCGTGAGCTTTTCTCTTTCCTTCTAGTTGTAGAATTTCCACTCAGCCAGCTTTCCTATGGTTCTGGATGGTGTCCGTTCCATCTTTTAGTCGTAGTTTTGAAATTGTTGTGCGAGGCAGTGGTTTAGGTGCTTACCTATGCCGCCATCTTGGTTTCTCCAGTTCCGAGCACATTTAAAGGTAGGGTAGGTTAAGTTATGATATTCTGCTGGATAGGTGTAGTAAATGCCTTTTATTTAAAAATATATGTATATATTTTGATTTCAGAAAAGAAGGGAGAGGGAGAGAGATAGAAACATCTATACTAATAAAAGAGTAATATGCAAATTGGTCAGGACACCCTCACAGTAACAACCAAACAACAGGTTGCGTCGGATGACAAGGCCAGCAGGGGGGTTAGTGAGGGATGACCAAATGACTTAACAGCAGGTTGCATGGGGCCACAAGGCCAGCAGGGCGGGTTAGTGAGGGGCAACCAAATGACTAAACAGCAGGCTGCATGGGGAGACCAGGCTGGCAGGGGGGTTAGTGAGGGGCAACCAGGCCAGCGGAGGGGGGGGGGGGCGGCAGTTGAGGGTAATCAGGCCGGTGGGGAGGGCAGTTAGGGGCTACCAGTCTGGCGGGGGGGGGGCAGTAGGGGGTGACCAGGCTGGCGGGGAGGGGACAGTTGGGGGCGACCTGGAGGCCAGTTGGGGGTGACCAGGCCAGCAGCGGGGGGGGCAGTTAGAGGTGATCAACTGATCAACAGCAGGCAGGTGAGCAGTTAGGAGCCACTGGTCCTGGACTGTGAGAGGGATGTCCGATTTCCAGTTTAGGCCCAGGATTGGACATCCCCCAAGGGGTCCCGGATTGGAGAGGGTGCAGGCTGGGCTGAGGGGACTCTCCCCCCACTCCTGTGCACAAATTTCGTGCACTGGGCCTCTAGTCAATGATAAAAGAGAATCATTTATCAGCTGCCTCCTGTATGCCCCATACTGGGGATCATGGAGCCTGCAGCCTAGGCATGTGCCCCAACTGGGAATTGAACCATGACCTCCTGGTTCATAGGTCAATGCTCAACCACTGAGCCACTGTGGCTGAGCATGCATTTTCGACTTGCTGATATTGAGAGGGTTAACTTGAAATGCAGGCAGGTGGGGCAGAGGTCCAGTGGAAAACAAAGGCAGGTGAAACAGGCAGGAAGCAACCAAGCAGAAATAATAAAATGTTTCTGGACTCAAAGCAGGAGGCATGGGAAAACAAGGGAGGGTCTGCAATAAACAAGATAGATGAACACATAGAAACAGAGAAAGTTCAGCATAGGAACAGAAAAGCAACACATAGAAACAGGGAAAGTTTAGGTCCATTGCTGGGCAAAAACAATTGAGGGGATCAATCAGGTGACAACATAGGTAGACACAGAGCAGGCTTGTAGCAAATATATACTCCTGGACCACAAGGCTTTAATGGGCATCCCACTATTGGGTTCCCCTCTCTGTGCGGAGAATCTGAATCTGATTGTAATAAATTTTCCATACTTTTGCTTAAATCTTCTGGTCCATATAGCTCATTCTTCAGCATCGAGAGACACGATCCCGGAAAAACACCTTGGCTCACCGTTTTGGTTATCAATATTTTTTACTTACAATGTGTTTATGGGGGATATAATCCCATTATAAGCCAAGAAGCATCTGTACATAATGAAAAAAGTCAAAGAACAGGTCACTAATATCTTCACAAAGAAGAAAATATTTGCAACATATAGAACTGACACAAGATTCATATCCAGAATATATAAAGAACACCTACAAATCAATTAAAAATACAAACAACCCAAATGATCAGGCATTTCCCAGAAGAGAAAATTCAAAAGGCTAATAAGCATATGAAAAGATGTTCAACTGCATTAATAATTAGATATGTGCCAAATAAAACAAAATGAGATACTTGTGGGTTGGCAAAAATTAAGTAGTCTAAAAATACAAGTGCTGGAGAGAATGTAGATAACTCAAGTACTGCTGGTGGGAGTGTACATTGAAAAAGTAACTTGGCATTCTTTCTCAAAAATGATTATTACTTGTTTTTCATTCAATATTATTTTGTATTAGTTTCAGGTGTACAGCATAGTGGTTAGATAATCATGTACATTATAAAAAGATGATTATTCTTATATCTCACAGCCTAGCAGTCTCACTGATAGATATATACTCAAGAAGAACTCACACATATACAGGAGACAAATGAAATAATGTTCATAGCAACAATATTTATAATAGCAAAAAATCATAAATCCATCAACAGAATAGGTAAATTATGATATATTTGGTATATTCACACAGTGAGTGGCACATTATATTCCAGTGAAAAGGGTATGAATTCCAGTTACCTGCAACAATATGGATAAATCTTGGCAATGTCCTATTAAGTGAGAAAACAGACAGCCCTGGCCTATGTACTGTGTGCTTGATCCCCAGTAGGGGGTGTGCAGGAGACTGCTGATTGATGTTTCCCATCCATGTTTCTCTCTCCCTCTCTCTCCTTCTAAAATCAGTAAAATCATATTTTGTTTTAAAGAAAAAACAAACATATACCAGAGGGTTACTTGTAATATAATATAATACAAATACTACATTATAATATACAATTTTATTATATTGAAAGTAAGCAAGACTAAACAACGTATTTATTGTTTAAGCTTATATCCATTTATGAGAAAACTGTATTTTTAAAATTTTTCTTTATTGATTACGGTGTTACAAATGTGTCCTTATTCCCCCATTATCCCCCTATCTCATCCTCTCATGCCCTCACCCCCCTGGTGTCTGTGTCCATTGGTTAGGCTTAAATGCATGCATACAAGTCCTTTGGTTGATCTCTCCCCCTTACCCCCACCCTCCCCTACCTTCCCTCTGAGGTTTAATGGTCTGATCGATGTTTCCCTGTCTCTGGATCTATTTGTGTTCATCAGTTTATGTTGTCCATTATATTCCATAAATGAGTGAGATCATGTGATATTTATCTTTCTCTGCCTGGCTTATTTCACTTAGCATAATGGTCTCCATTTCCATCCATGCTGTGGCAAATGGTAAAAACTCCTTTTTTTAAAAATATTTTTTTTTATTGATTTTTTACAGAGAGGAAGGGAGAGGGATAGAGAGTTAGAAACATCGATGAGGGAGAAACATTGATCAGCTGCCTCCTGCACACACCCCACCGGGGATGTGCCCACAACCAAGGTACATGCCCTTGAGTTCCTTTTTCTCTGCATCCTCACCAGCACTTTGTCGTTTGTTGATTTGTTGATGATAGCCATTCTGACAGGTGTGAGATGGTACCTCATTGTCGTTTTGATTTGCATCTCTCAGATGATTGGTGACTTTGAGCATGTTTTCATATGCCTCTTGGCCTCCCTTCTGTCTTCTTTCGAAAAGTGTCTATTTAGGTCTGTTGCCCATTTTTTTAAAATATATATTTTATTGATTTTTTACAGAGAGGAAGGGAGAGGGATAGAGAATTAGAAACATCGATCAGCTGCCTTCTGCACACCCCCCACCGGGGATGTGCCTGCAACCAAGGCACATGCCCTTGACCGGAATCGAACCTGGGACCCTTCAGTCCGCAGGCCGACGCTCTATCCACTGAGCCAAACCGGTTTCAGCTGTTGCCCATTTTTTGATTGGGTTGTTTTCTTCCTTTTGTTAAGTTGTATGAGTTCCCTGTAAATGTTGGAGATTAAGCCCTTATCGGTGATAACATTGGCAAATATGTTCTCCCATGCAATGGGCTTTCTTGTTGTATTATTGAAGGTTTCCTTTGCTGTGCAAAAGCTTTTTATTTTCATATATTTTCTCTTTAGTTTTCATTGCCTTAGGAGCAGTGTCAGTGAAGAAATTGCTTCGGCATATGTCTGAGATTTTGCTGCCTATGGATTCCTCTAGAATTTTTATTGTTTCCCGTTTTATGTTTAAGTCCTTTATCCATTTTGAGTTTATTTTTGTGTATGGTGTAATTTGGTGGTCTAGTTTCATTTTTTTGCATGTATCTGTCCAATTTTCCCAACACCATTTATTGAAGAGACTGTCTTGACTCCATTGTATGTTCATGCCTCCTTTGTAGAATATAGGGCACAGTGGCTTGGGTCAATTTCTGGGTTCTCTATTCTATTCCATTGGTCTATATGTCTGTTCTTGTGGAAAACTGTATTTTTTAAAAGTGGAATGCTTTTTTAAATTGGGGAGATAGTGATTATAGAAAGAGGAGGCAGGGGAATGGGAGGATGGGGGAACCACATAAATGCAAGTTATTGGTAACTTTCTAGTCCTTGGGTTGGGTGGTAGATTCACAGACATTCACTTAAATTTTCTACTTTATAAGTAACATATATAATAGTATCTTGTGTATCATATTTTACATATATAAAATTATGTTTGCATTTAAATTAGATAAATGTATATTTAAAGATAACGAAGTTAAATTTAAGAAAATACTAGCTGGCTGTAGACATTAAAAATAAAAAGATGACTTGAGGGTTCAGCCGGGTGTGGCTCAGCGATTGAGCTTCGAGCCAGGAACCAAGCAGTCACTGGTCCTCTTCCTGGTCAGGGCATATGCCTGGGCTGCGGGCTTGGTCCCCAAAAGGGGGCATGCAGGAGGCAGCCAATCAGTGATTCTCATCATTGATGTTCCTGTCTCTCTCTCTCTCTCCCTTCCTCTCTGAAATCAATAAAAAAAAATATTTTTAAAAAGGTGACTTACGGGTTTTTGTTCTGATCAACTAGAGGAATGGAGATGCCATTTATTAAGAGAGGAAGCAATCAGGAAGGGGCAGGTTTGCAACTTTGGGTTAAGGGAAGGGGCTATGCTAGAGATAAAAATTTAGGAATAATCAGTAAAAATGATATTTAAAACCCAGAGACTGCATGAGATTCCCTGGGGTGTGACCACAGATAGAGAAGAGAGCCGAGATGTGCAGTCAGGGGAATGAAGAGGAACTAGTGAAAGAGAAGGAGGATCCAGAGTGGGAGGACAAAATTCAGGACAGTGTAGCAACATGAAAGTCAGGTAAGAAAGTGTTTCTAGAAGGGGATGTGATCACCTGTATCAAAGGCTGCTGATCACCAAGTAAAATGACACTGACAACTGACCTTTGGATTTGGAAACATGGAAGTCACAGGTAGCCTTGACAAGAAGAATTTCAGCAGGGCACTTTGGGCAGAAGCCTAACAGGGTGGGTTAAGAAAGACTGGGAGTATATCCATATGCTAGAATACTATGACGCTGTGTGAAAAAGTGACAAAGCTTCCTCTTCATTGATATGGGAAGATAGCAAAGATATGTTGTTAAGTCAAAAAAGAAAGATGTATGCCCTAACTGGTTTGGCTCAGTGGATAGAGCATCAGCCTGTGGACTGAAGGGTCCCAGGTTTGAGTCTGGTCAAGGGCATGTACCTTGGTTGTGGGCACATTCCCAGTGGGGAGTGTGCAGGAGGCAGCTGATCAACGTTTCTCTTTCATCGATGTTTCTAACTCTCTATCCCTCTCCCTTCCTCTCTGTAAAAAATCAATAAAATACATATTTAAAAAAAGAATCACTGTTATTAAAAAAGAAACATGTAGAACAGTATACATAGTATATCAGCTTTTATGTGAAATACATGGGGAAATAAGCATGTATATTACTACAGTATTTGCTTGTATATGCATAAAGAAACTCTGGAAGAATACACAGAAATTAATCATATTGAAGGCAAGGATGGGAACTGGAAAGATAGTAGATGGGGGTGAGAATGAGAACTTTCATTATATACATTTTAATATATTGAAAACCTTTTTGCACATGTTAATGTATTATGCATTCAAAATAGTGAATTACAAAATTTTAATAGCTTAAGTTAAGTCCTGGCTGGTGTGGCTCAGTTGGTTGGAGCATCATTCCATACACCAAAAAGTGGTAGGTTCACCCTAGCTGGTTTGGCTCAGTGTCGGCCTGCAGGCTGAAGGGTCCCAGGTTCGATTCCAGGTTAGGGCACATGCCTGGGTTGCAGGCTCAATCCCCAGTAGGGGGCATGCAGAAAGCAGCGGATCAAATGATTCTCTTTCATCATTGATGTTTCTATCTCTCTCTCCCTCTCCCTTCCTTTTTGAAATCAGTAAAAGATATTTTTTTAAAAAGTGGTAGGTTTGATTCCAGGTCAGGGTGCATACTGGAGGCAACTGATCAATGTTTCTATCTCATGTTGATGTTTCTCTCTCCCCACCCCTCTCCCTTCCTCCTACTTTCTCCCTCTCTCCCTCTCTCTATCCTTTATAAGATCAATCTTTTTAAAATATATTTTTATTGATTTTTTACAGAGAGGAAGGGAGAGGGATAAAGAGTTAGAAACATCGATGAGAGGGAAACATCGATCAGCTGCCTCCTGCACACCCCCCACTGGGGATGTGCCCACAACCAAGGTACATGCCCTTGACTGGAATCGAACCTGGGACCTTTCAGTCTGCAGGCTGATGCTCTATCCACTGAGCCACACCGGTTAGGGCTATTTTTTTTTTTTTTTAATTTTAAATTTTAAGTTAATAAAAGAGAAAGAGAAGGAATGGGAGAAGTGGAAAAGATGATGAGTGGAGACCATCTTCTGAGATGCTTTGCTGTACAAGGAAATAGAGAAGGGCAGATACTGGAGGGAACATGGAGCTAAGAAGGTTTGTTTTCAGCTATGAGAAATTACAGCATGCTTACAAGCTGCTGGGAATAATCAAGTAGAGAGGAGGAGTGATGCTGGGGAGAGGTAGGGACAATCCCTGGAGTGAAGACTTCGGTGATTGAAAAGGCCTGGGATCCCCCCAGAAGGAGAGGTGGGATGGGATGTGGTGGCAGAAGTGGGAAGTTCTCTTCTGTCTGCATCTATTTTCTCTGAAAAGCAGAAAGCAAGATCATCGGCTGAGAGTGAGAAGAGTTCAGAAGGATATTGGGCATTGGAGGATAGGAAACAGACAGGAATTTACCTTGACAAAGACCAGCACCTCCCAGTGACCCCAGAGATAATGATAAAGAACCAGACATAGGGAGAGAATTTATAGACTGTGGAGTGTTGGAAGGTCTTTAAATTACCTGAAAACACATTTGTCACTCTATTTCATTGTCTCCCTCACTAGACTCTAAGTTCCAGGGAGACAGTGATGGCTTTGTTCTTGCTCTCCACTGTATCCCCAGTCCTTAGGACAGTACCCAGTACGGTACCCAGCATGTAGTTAGTGTTGGAAAAAGAGTGTTTGAGCCTTGGCCAGGTGGCTCAGTTTGTTGGAGCGTTATCCCATACACCAAAAGGTCATGGGTTCAATTCCCAGTCAGGGCACATACCTAGGTTCCAGGTTCAGTCCCTGGTTGGGGCGCTTATGAGAAGCAGCTGATAGATGTTTCTCTCTTACATCAATGTTTCTCTCTCTCTAATATCAATAAAAATATATCTACTTGGGTGAGGATAAACAAACAAAAAGGAGCCACTGAATGAATGAGTGAATAAAAAGTACTAGAAATAATTGATAATGACCCAAAGTCCTCAGTGTAACTGTAGTGAATAAATCTGGCCCACACCCATCGCATAATGAGTCCTCTTACTGCACATCCTCAGGATGCACTGGAGCTCAGTGAGGCCCAGGTGATGGTGTGACTTGTGGACCTGCTTCACATGGCACGGTTCACATCCAATGTGCGCTGTCTTCCCACTGGGAGACACAAGGAGGACGGCTCACTCACTGCTGTTCTGACCTTGGAATGAAGGACTGCCAGGGACAAACAAGCAGGAGGGCAGCCACTGCAGATGCTGGTCAAAACAGCAGGCTTCCTTCCGGGAGGCAGGAGTGCCAGGCTAATGATAGTAATAGTGCAGGGGATGAAGGATGATTGTCTGGAGGGGCGTGGGTGTGAGCAGAGACTCAGCCGAAAGCATTGTGCACAGATCCCAGGGCAGAGATCAGGGAGGGCAGGAAGAAAGAGAGGAAAGGCAGGGGGAGGGTAAAAGAGAGAATGAAGAGTTCCAGCGAACAGGAGTCCCAGGTGAAGTTCACAGAGCAATACATATTGAGCATCTACACTGAGTGGCCAGATTATTATGTTCTCTGAATGCATAATAATCTGGCCACTCAGTATGTGTGTGTGTATGTATATATATATAGAGGCCCGGTGCATGAATTTGTGCATGGGTGGGGTCCAGCCAGCCTGGCCAGGGGGAGGGGACATGGGTGGTTGGCTGGCCTGCCTGCTGGTTGAACTCCTGGTGGAGGGGACAATTTGCATATTAGCCTTTTATTATATAGGATTTACACTGAGTGGCCAGATTATTATGCATTCAGAGATCATAATAATCTGGCCACTCAGTGTATATGCCAAGCCCTAGAGTATGTGGGGTGGGGCAGGCAATAAACAATAAACAAATATAAGATCATTTCAGAGAGTGAGATGACTTGGAAAGACAATGAAACATACTGATGAAATAGAGTGGGTGGCTGCGTGACAAAAGGGAGCCAACCAGGTAAAAATGAGAGGGAGGGGGGACACATAGGATTCCAGAAAGCGGGAATCAAAAGTGCAGGGGTTCTAAGAGAATGATTTTGGATGTTCTAGAATCTAGAACATCAAGAAGTCTGATCTGGCAGGAACATTGTTTGAACATTGAGGAGGAGTACAAGGTGAAGGGCCTCTCCTAACAAGTTCAGATTTATTCCGAATACAATGAAAAGCCACTGAAGTATCATAAGCATGGAAGAGCATGATATGATTCTGATTTTCAAAATATTCCTAGATATTGTGAAGACGAGTTTGTAAAAGGTAAGGGAGGAGCAAGGGAACACCTAGGAAGCTATTGCACTATTCGAGATGAAAGATGATGGCTTGGACCATCTTGCCAAGAGCAAGATGGGGAGAGCACCAAGATGGGGAGCAGTGGATGGATTCAGGATATATTTTGGATGCAGAACTCACAGGGCTTGCTGGTGAATTAGATATAGGGTGGGAATTAGTAAGAAAGGGGGAGGGAGGAAGGACGTTTCCTAGGTTTTTAGCCTGAAGAAGTGGATGGGAAACACTGGGGGGGGGGGGGGGGAATGGATTGGAGATCATTCAAAATGCATTTTAGCTGCATTAGCTTTACATGGCTATTAGACATCAAGTGGGGATGTCAAGGAAGCTGTTGGATGAGTCTAGAGCTCTGGATATAAATTTAGGACGCGCTGACATTTACACAGTGTTTAAGCCCCGGGACTGGATGACATCATTGGACAGAGGATGTGGAAAGACAAGAGGGCCAAGGACTAAGCCCTCAGAAGCTCTAATGTTTAGAGGTTGAGCAGGAAAAGATGGAGGAAGAAAAGCCAGTAAGGTTGGAGGGAAACAAGAGTGTGGTGTCCTAGAAGTGCAATCTGGGTAAAACCGGGTTTGGCCCTGGCTGCTGTGGCTCAGTTGGTTGAAGCACCAACTTCTGGCCCGGTGCACCAGAAGGTTGTGGGTTTGATTCCTGATGAGGGCACATACCTAGGTTTTGGGTTCGATTTGGTCAAGGTGTGGGAGGCAACGATGTCTCTCTCCCTCTCTCTCTCTCTCTCTCTCTCTCTCTCTCTCTCTTTCTCTCTCTCTCTCTCTTCCTCCTTCCCTAAAATAAATTCAAACAAAAACCTGATTGTGATAGAAATAAATGGATGAATGGGCTGGGATGGGGCAGGAGAAGCTATTTTAAAATTATACATTTTTTTTTATTGATTCAGAGAGGGAGAGAGAGATAGAAACATCAATGATGAGAGAGAATCACTGATAGGCTGCCTCCTGCATGCCCCACACTGCGGGCTGAGCCTGCAATCCAGGCATGCCCCCTGACCGGAATCGAACGTAGGACCCTTCAGTCCGAAGCTCTATCCACTGAGCCAAACCAGCTAGGGCAGGGAAACTACTTTCGATAGGTTAGCAAAGGCCTCCCAGAAGAGGTGACACTGGGTCTAAGTGAAATATTAATAAAAAGTGTGAGTCATTGTTAAAAGCCAGGGGGGAAAGTTCTGGACACAGGGAATAGTAAGTGCAAAGGTCCCGTGGTCAGTTAGCTCCTCTAGTTTTAGAAATACAGATCAGGCCCAGTGTAGCTGGGGCATAAAGACGTGTTGGGAAAAGAAATCAGAGAGCCAGGGGCTAGGTCATATAGTCTTGTAAGCCGCAGTAAGGAGTCTGGCTATTCTGATTGCTAGATAAGCTGAGTAATGCGACTTGATCTACTTATTTTAAAGATAATCGGGTTGCTTTGGAGGCAATGCATGGTAGCAGGCCAGCGTGGAATCAGGGGATCCAGTCATTGGGATAATCCAAGGCTGCTGCGAGGTCTGCACTGCCACCCTGCCTTGATCCCCACCGGCGGTGAAACAGTTGGAGATGCAGAATCTCGGAAGTGCACTAAGGTGAGCATGGGTTTCCATGGTGTTGGGTGAAAAGCGCGGAGAAGCTCGCCATCAAAACGCGGGGAGTCAGACAGTCGCCCAGCCTCCGCTGCCCTCTCCAGCCTCACACCTGGGACACAGCTGAGCGCGACTCCCGCGGTGCGGCAGCGGGAGGGTTAAACCGAGCGTGGTCCGGGGCGGGAGGGGGAGAGGAGGAGACCGAGCGCTCCGAGCCGCCGCGCCGAGCCCCGCCGAGCCGAGACGAGTCGAGCCGAGCGGAGCATCTCCCGCCGCCGCCTCCACTGCCGCCGCCCCGCGCCCTGGGCGCCCGCCCCCCACCCTCTCCAGCACCCCGCTGCCGGCCAACCCCCTGACCATGCCCCGCACCCCACCCGCTCCCGCGTCCCCCCAGTCCGGCGCAGCCCCGAGCGCCAGCAGCTGTCGCGCCGCCGCGCCAGGCACGCAGGTGAGTGAAAGGGACCCCCACGCCCCCACCCGAGGGAGCCCGGCCTTGTCCCTCCGAACTCCGAGCCTTTCGCCCCCGCCTCTCCCAGCGCGGTCCCTCACCGGGTCCCAGCCTCCAGTCCCGAAGCGCCCCTTTCCTGCGGTGCTCTCCATCCCTCCTCCGGTCCCGGCTCCATCCTACCCTCCTGGCGCAGCGGTCGCCGTCCCCGTGGCCGCCTCCATCCTGCCTTAGGCTCAGGCTCCTCGCATCCTCTTGCGTCGGGTCCCTCCCTTGGAGTCCTTTCGCCGACCTCCGGGTCCTCGTTTTCTCCCCAACTCTCGCTGCTTCCCAGCGGGGAGCGCGGGCCTGTGAGAGGGGTGGGCTGGAGCCACGCTGGAAATGGGGCCGGGATCCCCCACCTCAAGGCTCCCGCCCCACCCCCATCTGGTCTCCTGCGCACAACAGGTCCGCGAGGCGCGAGGAAAGGGTGGGGGTGGCGCGCCAGCCTGGGGACTGCGGGCTTCCTGGAAGGGGTGGCTGGAGGGGCTAAGGGTCCTGGGACCCGAGTTGACGTCGGGGGGAGGGGGTGGTGCACAAGGCGGAGAGGTGAGTGAGTCCTGGAGTCAGCTGGCCGTAGATACCCCTGTGAGCCCTTCTCCGCTTCACTGGTTCGCTCCTACACTCCTTACTTCCTCCCTCCTGCTTCTTCTCGGTCATCCCTCTCTCCCTTCTTCCCACCAGCCCCCTATCCCTGTCTCCTCCCATAGCTCCACATCCCTTTACATTGAAAGAAGCAATTTCCAACTCCTCCATCTTTGCTGTTTGTCTTCGGTCCCCATCCCTTCCTCCTATGTTGCTCCCTCCTTTGCCATTTCCCTTCTCCCCAACCCTGCTCTTCTCCAGCCCCTTCTGCTTTCCCCTTCCACTGTGTCTCATCTTCCCTTCCTGCCGGGACCTTTCCTTCTGTCCCCTCCTGCCCTTCCTCCTTCTTCCCCTGCTCCTGTGACCCCCTCACCCTCTGTTTCCCTCCCTGACCTTTAACTCATCCTGCTCTCCCTTCAGCATCCTCCAAGCTTCCAGGCCTCTGTACCCGCCCCCCTTCTGTTCTCTTTCAGGACGGGCTCCTGTCCCTCCCTCTGTGCTCTCTGGTGGCTTCCTCTTCACTATTCTCTTTCCTTCTCCCTCCTAACCCACCGGTTCCCTTCTGGGCCCTTCACCCCTTCACCCCCTCACATCCCTCCCCACTGCCCATTTTCCCAATCCCTTCCCCAGACTTTCTTATCTAATTCCCTTTATTCTCTGAGAGTACTTAGAGTACAGATTTAGACCCATAATCCACAGGGTATCATATTCTCCTTTACTTAGGGGAGCCTGGCCCACCCTGGGTCCAGCACCCTCAACCCTGAAAACATGTCCTTCCTCTTTCGAAACCAAACATCCTGATTCTTCCAGGATTCTTCACCCAGGAGAGCTACATTTAAGGGGGTGGCCCCTCCCTTCAGAGGGCATCTATGCATTTGTATGATTAAATACTGAGCAAAAAGTATATTCTGTAGTTTTTCTCCCACTCACTTCTCTCTGCCTCTTTCCTTCCCTCCCTCCATCTCCTCTTCCCCTTCTCCTAAAGATGCAGATTCCTGGGGCCAATCCTAAGAGAATTGCCTGGGACTACAAGTGGAGTGGGCAGGCCGGGCACCGGCCGCACACACATTCACACACTCAGATTGACTTCCTCTACCCTCCCCCACCCTGACTCTTTCCCTAGCGGTAGGTGTTCAAGGAATCACAAGGTTCTTGACTCTAAATTAAGATCCAAGAAAAGCTTGGAGCTGTGAGCAAGGAAGTGAGAAGGAAGCCTGAGAAGTGAGAGTAGACCCTGAGGTGGGGAGATAACAGCCACCTGGGTAGTTATAGAGAGGGGCTGGGAGCTAGATAGGGAGCCACTTTGGGAGGTTCCCCCCCCCCCCCAAAAGGATGCTCAGCAGCAGTGAATCCTGGGTGGCAGCAGCTTTTGCTGGCAGCCCGCAGCATGGGAGGGGAGATGTGGGTAGAATTGGTGGATGAATGAGCTGGGGAAGAACACAGGGCAGGGTGGGGATGTGACAATCCCTTCTCTTCCCCAGTAAAGGCTGAAAATCTGGGTCACAGCTGAGGAAGATCTCGAACATGGAGTCCAGGATGTGGTAAGTTGGGCACAGCAGAGGGAGCTTTCCCTGAGGTCTTGGCCCTTTCCTCCCTAAGGGCTAGACCCTAGGAAGATAGGAAATGAGGCTGAACCTTCCCAAAGCCCACATGCTTTTGCAGAGAGACCTGGAGAGGGGCAGCTGGGGATCACAGGTATGAGCCTGTCTTCCCCACACACAGACCCAAGATGGGCTTCTGTCTCACCCTCTTTTTCTCCCTTTTTATAGGCCTGCACTGCTGCTGTCCCACCTCCTCCCACTCTGGCCACTGCTGTTGCTGCCCTTCCCACCACCTGCTCAAGGCTCCTCCTCCTCCCCTCGAACCCCACCAGCCCCAGCACGTCCCCCATGCGCCCGGGGAGGTCCCTCAGCCCCACGCCATGTATGTGTGTGGGAGCGGGCACCCCCACCAAGCCGATCCCCTCGGGTTCCAAGATCCAGGCGGCAAGTCCTGCCAGGCACTGCGCCCCCTGCCACCCCATCAGGCTTTGAAGAGGGGCCACCCTCATCCCAGTATCCCTGGGCGATTGTATGGGGCCCTACAGTGTCTCGAGAGGATGGGGGGGATCCCAACTCTGCCAATCCTGGATTTTTGCCCCTGGACTATGGTTTTGCAGCCCCCCATGGGCTGGCTACCCCACACCCCAACTCAGACTCCATGCGGGGTGATGGAGATGGGATCATCCTTAGAGAAGCACCTGCCACCCTGCGGCCATTCTTGTTCGGGGGTCGTGGGGAAGGTGAGTAGGAGAGGGTGGTAGGGATATGAGGGTGGGGAGGCTCATATGAGGGTGATTGAAGCTCAGGAGAGCAAGAGAAGCCTTGCCTGTTAGCTCCTTCCACAAATGTGTCAGGCACCACGCTGGCACCGGAGGCAGAGATGAAGATGCAGCCGAGCCCTGGAGGAGCTCAGGGCCATTGAAGAAGACAGATGTGTAAACACTTGGGGATGTCAGTGTAATAAGTGCTCTACGAGAGGCATGCACAGCATGTTGCTTAAGAAAAGAGAGAGCCCTAGCCGATTTGGCTCAGTGGATAGAGCATCAGCCCTCAGACTGAAGGGCTCTGGGCTTGATTCTGGTCCACGGATTTCTGGCCCTGGTCAAGGCATGCGGGAGGCAACCAATTGATGTGTCTCTCACATTGATGTTTCTCTCTCTCTGTTTCTTCCTTTCCCTTCTACTCTCTCTCAAAATCAATGGAAAAATATCCTAGGGTGAGGATTAACAACAACAACAAAAAAAGGAGAAGAAAAGAAAGAGGAGAGACTGTCTCTGCTTGGGGGGTCAGGACGCCTTCCAAGAAATGACATTTGTTTTTTTTTTGTTGTTTTAGGTTTTTAAAAAGATACATTTTATTGATTTTTTACAGAGAGGAAGGGAGAGGAATAGAGAGTTAGAAACATCCATGAGAGAGAAACATCAATCAGCTACCTCCTGCACACCCCCTACTGGTTATGTGCCTGCAACCAAGGTACATGCCCTTAACTGGAATCGAACCTGGGACCCTTGAGTGCGCAGGCTGACGCTCTAGCCACTGAACCAAACCGCTCTAGCCACTGAACCAAACCGGTTAGGGCAAGAAATGACATTTGAACTGAATCTTGAGTGGGTGCGTTCCATGCAGAGGAACACCATGAAAGGAACTCCAGGGTGACAGCTCAGTTCAGAGAGTGCAGAGCCAGGGCCAGTGGTTTGGGGGTAAGATGGACGGTTCCACCGCCTGGTTTCTGTACAGAGAACAGGGTTCTCTCTGACATTGGAGCCCCCTCCTCATCACATATATACAGGATTGGTAAAGTGGGGGGTTTGGGAGGAAAAGAGCTGAAAACTCTGGGTAAAGCTGATGAATGGAATAAAGGGGGTGGGGCTCTAGAAAGAGTTGGGCAACGTGGATTCACATTGGCAGCCCTCCTCAAGCTTCCTGAACCTGCAGCCTAGCCCTGTCCCCACTCCCTCGTGGCTCCTACCACACTGAGCCTCCCTAAAACTTTCTTCCCACCCCAATCAGGTGTGGACCCCCAGCTCTATGTCACAATTACCATCTCCATCATCATTGTTCTCGTGGCCACTGGCATCATCTTCAAGTTCTGGTAAGCTGTGGGGATGAGGGTGCTAGCAGTTGGGAACTGGATGTTTGGCTGGAAGGAGGGAAGGAGCAAGGGCAGCAGTTTTGCTGGGGGTGGGATAGGGAGTGGTAGATTAAGGCAAGACCTTGGGGAAAGGTAGTTAAGGATTTGGGTGGGGGTTGACAGAGAGAAACCTGGGCATATTCCTTCTCCCGGGGACACACAAGGATAATGGGAGGGTGGGGGTTATTATGTGTACTAGGGCTTTGATGGGCATTCCTTGTCCCCATTTCCTCCAAGACTGAGAACAATGACCCAGTCTGCAGAGCCCCTTCGTAGGGCACCTGGGGAGGAGGGAGTAAATCTGGAGCTTTCTTTGCCTGTATTTAATAATGGGTCACCCAGTCCTTCACACTTTACTAAGAGAGTCATTCAAGTGTCCAGGTCATTAGCTGACTTTGAACTAGAACTAAACCTGCCAAGGTGTTTGGAGAGAGATGGTTTTTCTGGGTACGCCGCCCCAGGCAGCGATTCCGGGGGATTCTACTTGTTGGTGGGGAGGAAGTACTAACTCTGTGGATCTGGACCAGGTTGGGAGGATGCTTTAGATCCCAGCGTCCCAGGGGGCAGGGTGGGAGAAGTGGTTTTACGGACACTTGGTTTCAGATTTGTTGTAGGGAACTGTTAGAGGCCAGTTTCTCAGCTGTAGAATCTTAGGGGTGCCTAAGGGAGGCTGGGGGTGACCAACCCTGCAGGCTCAGGATGGGGGCTTAAGTGTGAGAGAGAACCTCTTCCCTTCCCGTGCACCAGCTGGGACCGCAGCCAGAAGCGGCGCAGGCCCTCAGGACAGCAAGGTGCCCTGAGGCAGGAGGAGAGCCAGCAGCCGCTGACAGACCTGTCCCCAGCCGGGGTCACTGTGCTGGGGGCCTTCGGGGATTCACCAACCCCCACCCCTGACCACGAGGAGCCCCGAGGGGGACCCCGGCTTGGGCCTGGGATGCCCCAGCCCAAAGGGGCTCCAGCCTTCCAGTTGAACCGGTGAGGGCCAGGGCAAAAAGATGGAGGGCGGGGAAGGGAGGACGTTTAGGTCTCTGGAACTGTGGTTGGGGGTGCTCCCTCCTGGGTGGGTGGGAAGGAGGTAGGCCTGGCCCTCCCAGAGCCCCTGGCTCTCCTTCCCAATCTGGTCCCTGGCCCTCCCAAGGAGCCTGGACCCCTCCTCTCTGGGGGAACCCTTCCTTCTCCTGCTCTGTGGATCTCTGTCCTATTCTCATGCTGCCATTTAACTCCAACTCCACCCTCTTAGCCTTGACTCCCTTTGTCTTGGACTCCCCTTTCAATTCCGGCTTACCCCTTGTTTCCTGACTGCGCCCTTTCCCTCTTCCTCTCAGGATTCCCCTGGTGAATCTGTGATGCCCATCAATGTTGGGGTGCCACCAAGCAGGAGGCCAAGGGGCCGGCATAGCCACCATCCCACTGAGGGTAGGGCAGCTGTGGGAGCTGGGGCTGCAGGTGCTCCTGGCTTCTGCCCTGGCACACCACCCTGGAACACTCACTGGCCCTATAGGCAATCCTATCTGCTCACCCTCCTTTAAGTGGGGCCTCTGGTTTCTGGTGCCCCATCCCCACCCTTGCACACTCACATGAAAGCCTTGCACACTCACCTCCACCCTCACGGGCCATTGCACACTCATGCTCTTGTGCAGCCAGCCTTCTGCACCCTCTCCCCATCCACCTCTCTCCTCTGCTGACCCCTCACATTCTCCCTTCTGTTTCTCATTTTTCATTTTCTCTTCTTCCCACATTTCATGCTCATCTCAGTCACTCAGTGGTCAGTGGGTGACTTGACCATTTCCCTCACATGCATTTCCTGGCCCCATGTTGTGCTGTGTGTTGTGCTTACATTCTCCCTCATGAACACCCACTGATCTGTTTTCTGTGGCTCCTGCATGCTGCCCCAGAGGTGGGTGGGAGGTGAGCTGGGGACTCCTTGTGCCCCCATCTGTCATGGCCAGTCCTGTTCTATGTCATGTGTTTCACTGTCACCCTCATCCCACTCCATGGGTGATCTCATACCATGAGGGCTCCCATAAGGATGAGGGTAGTGAGGTCCCACACTTCTCCCCTACCCCACTGCTAAGTTCTGTTGTCTGGGAGATGGGTTTTGGGGAGTCACCTGCTGCACTACCCAAGAAAGGGGCTCCCATTTGCCCTGCCCTTGCTCCTAAGTCCCTTTTGTCTTATCTGTCCTGGCTGTCTCTGTGTGTGTCTCTCTCTGGAATTCAGAGCCCCCTGAGCTAGTCCTCTACTTCCCAGCCTCTCTAAGGGCCTCCCTAAATTCCACTGAGGCTGCCAGGGAATGGAGCCAGCTGGTTCAAGGCCATTGGGAGCTCTACCTCCCAATTTATCCCTCCCCTTCTTGGGCTCCTTAACATCTCTCCTTCCCTCCCTCCTTTGTTCTTCCACTCTCCCTCCTTTTGTCCCCCTACCCCCAGGTTTGTCCCTACTTCTCATAATTTTTCCACCTTCCTTCTTCCTCTCTTACCTGGCTCCTATGCTGTGATATATATTTTTGTATTATCTCTTTCTTCTTGTGGTGATAATCTTGAATTCTTGTGGGATGTAAGTTTCAAAATTTTCAAATAAAGCCTTTGCAAGATACCTGAGTTCCCTGATTCTGTCTTATGAGCCCTGTAGAGTGGACAGGAGGAGAGGTGATGGGCAGCCAAGAGGGAGAAAGAGGATGAACCCGGGAACCCCTCCAGCCCAATGTGACCAGCCTACTCTGACCTGGAGTTGGGATTCATGGGCTTTAATTTAGGACTAGCTGGAAGGAAGAGAAACGAAGGGAGCAGTCCTGATCAGAAGCAGACAGAGCAAGAGAAACTGGAAGAA
This sequence comes from Corynorhinus townsendii, assembly GCA_026230045.1. NCBI lineage: Eukaryota > Metazoa > Chordata > Mammalia > Chiroptera > Vespertilionidae > Corynorhinus > Corynorhinus townsendii. The sequence continues at coordinate 198,134,336 of JAPDVU010000003.1, forward strand.
TGGCTTGCCTGTTACTTGCCAGTGCAGGTCAAGAGAGACCATGTGAAAGGAGACAAAATAAGGGCAAATTACATAGAAGGACAGGCAATGGAGAAGCAAGAAAATGAAGAAGAGAGAGCTAATAAGACAGATGGAGGGTGAAAGGTGAAAGAAGAGAAAAATGAGCAATGGGAAAGAGGCTGCCTTGCTTGGTTTATTTTCAGCCATGCTCCCTAACCTGCCCCCCAAAAGCTGTGTAGCATTAGAAGCCCTGTAGTTAACTCATTAGCCTCCCCCATTCTGCTTTCTCTGATAGGGTGTTGAGGTGGAATCAAGGGGTGTGTTTGGGGGAGAGGATCCAAGCTGCCCAGCTGAGATCAGTCACCTCTGAGCCCCCAATTCTAGGTTTGGCTCTTATAACAACCCTGCAAAAGCCCACATACACATCAGCCTTTCAGCTGTTGCTAGGCTCCGTTGCCATGGTAACCACCCAGGTCCCATTTCTCTCCCCACCCCCATCTGTTCCCCCCTTGCTCCCTGGAAATGGGGAGCTCCAGGGAGGAGAGGAGACTGTAATATGCCAAAAGGCATCTGGGCTGCCCCGGGCTGTGTATGCATACATGTGTTTATATTTGTAGCTCAAATTAGGAATGTACTTGGGTTGGTAGGTGTGTGTTTTAGATGTTTTAGAGCTTGACTGTACTCAGGGAAGTAATACTTGAGTCCATGCAGCGCACAAAGGTTAGTGGGGAGGAGGCAGCATATTTCTCAGGACCGGAGCAGTGTGTGCATTCAGGATGTCAGATTCTCTAAGAAAAAGACAGACTGTGACAGAGGGAAGAAGCAGAGTGGGGCCAAGGAGTGATAAACCAACGAAAAGCAGAGGTACAAAGTAAATAAGCTGCTGATGAGGGCTCAGAGGCAACCCAGTGGGGCCTGAAGAGATCCCAGTGGGTAGCTGGTGGATGGGATGGCTGGATGGGGTCTGAGGGTCCAGGAAGAGGTGCTGATGGGAGCAGTTGGGGGCAGTGAGAGAAGAATCCTGGAGGATGGGAGAGGAAGCCTCATTAACCTTTCTCTTCTTTCCCCACAGGAATCTAGTCCTTGTCAGGTGCAGGGAGGGGGAAGCACAGGACGGAAGGGGAAGGAGCTCAAGTGCCTGGAGAGCACACTCAGCTCTATCACCTTCAGCAACTGTCTCTTCAGAGGGACAGTGTGACCCTGTGGCTCATCCATATGCAAAAGGCACACATGAAGGCCCCTGATGAAGAGGGAATTAATTATTGCCTGATTAGACTGCTGTTTCTCTAAATTTAAATATATTAAAATACACCAGAGAAACACTGGAAATCCTCACCTGTTCCCTCTCCCTAAAGGCTCTCTTCCCTAGGGAAAGTCAGGTGGAGAGACAGAGGAGAAAGGAGACATCCTAGTCTTTTGAGTTGTCCTAAAGGAATTACCCCAAAAGACTATCCTGCCATGCTAACCAGGATAGTCTTGAGCCCACAGGGAACAGATCCTAACCTTTCTCTCGTGGAGTTCAAAATGAAACAATGGGACCTTGGAGGCCCTCAGAAGGCTGCCAATAAATGGTAGAGCAGAGAGTCACTGCATAGTGACTGACGAAGAACATGAACAATGACTATACTGCCCTTTTGGTTCTTGGATCGCAGGCACTACTGGGACCAGGGTCTCTCATCACTGTACGTTCTTTGCCTCCTGAGCTGTGCATCAAGTGACTCAGCCAGGCTTCCCTTAAGCATTTTTCTGGAATGCTTACCATTGTGGCTTAGACCAAACCAGTAATGGGGAAGCCCCCAGGAGGAGGGATCTCCCAGGCAGAGCTCAGGGTGTGGAAGTGATTCAAGTTGGTAACAGTGTGCCAGCTGGAAAACCCCAAGCTAAAATTAACAGCCCTCCTCCCTCTACACCCCACATTTATCTCTCTAAAGCTTTCTTTGAGGAGTTCAAGGAACTTAAGACTTGCTTCTTAGAGCAAGAGCAGGACTGACAGTTGCAGACACTGAGGTCCAGGGAGTGTCGGTTAATGTAAAGAGGAAAAGAACTAGAAGAGAACCAGGACTTATAGTGATGATTACTATTTTGCTCCCACTTTTCTCTCAGCCCCCAAATTCAACATTTCTCAAATCATTGATCTATAACTCATTCAGCAACTAGGTCTGGTCACATCTGAGCCCTTAAGATGCTTATCCTGCTAGCTGTTGCTACCAGGTTAACACAGACAGTGCAGACCCCCAAAAGGTGATAAGAATATTAGATACTTTAAAAAAAGATATGAACAGCAACAGAGTGCAGAATCTGGGCGGGAAGATGGGGGTGGGTGGGAGGTAATCAACCAAAGACCTTGTATGCATATATGCATAACCCATGGATACAGATAACAGGGTGGTGAAGGCCGGGGGTTGGGCAGGGAGGGGTCAGTGGGGGGGAAAAAAGGAACATTATGTAATACTTTCAACAATAAAGGTTAATTTTGTAAAAATTATACAAATAATTACAGGCCAAAGATACATATCTTTTAAACATTTAATTTGTGTTTATTTTTAGATGTTCTTTTCTAGTTCATTGCTGTGATCTTGGGGAAAAAATAAATCACCTAAATCTTCAGTCTTATTTTCATTATTTGTAAAATGGGCATTATAGTTATTTTGGGGTTATTTTGCCCTCTGACCAAGGGGCTGTTTCTGTTAGTAGGAGGGACTTCAACTCTGTTTCAGCCAAGAGCTGAATCCAGAGCTGAATCAGGGTGCAGGCTAGTGGCAGCATTCATTTACTCAAATAACATACAGTAGTCCCTCCTTATTTGCAGGGGATAAGTTCTAAGACCCCCAGGGGAGGGTACAGAAATATATACACACACACACACACACATAAAATGTGTTTTTCCTATACATACATACCTTTTTCATTTAAAAAATTTTTGTTGATTTCAGAGAGGAAGAGAGAAACATTAATGATGAGAGAAAATCATTGATTGGCTGCCTCCTTCATGCCTCTGACTGGGGATCGAGCCTGCAACCCGGGCGTGTGCCCTGACTGGAATCGAAACATGACCTCCTGGTTCACAGGTCAACGCTCAACCACTGAGCCATGCAGGCTGAGCCATATACACCTTTTCACTTAAAGGAATCACTTCCTGGCTTTTGAATTGCCATATCTGAGTTGCTAGGACCACCACTCTGGTGCTTTTGGGGCCATTATTAAGTAAAATAAGGGTTACTTGAACACAAGCACTGCAATACCTCCAGAGTCAATCTGACAACCAAGATGGCTACTAAGGAACTCATGAGAGTGAGGAGAATGTACATCTGGGAAAGCCTGGACAAAGGGTTGAGTCATGTCCCAGACTCAGCTGGATGGCTGGAGATTTCATCACGCTACTGAGAAAGGCGTGTAATTTAAAAGTTATGAATTGTTTATTTCTGGAATTTTCCACTTAACATTTTTGGACCACAGTCGACCAAGTGTAACAGAAACAGCGGAAAGCAAAACTGGGTGACTGCTGTATAATTATTCAGCGTCTACTACGTGCTCAGCAAAGCAGCAGGAATGAGACAATTTCTTCCCTGAGGAGTTGACAACCTTACTGGAGTCACATTTATGAAATAGATAAAACAGCAACGGAAGGTACAGACTAAATGCTGTAGGAATTCAGAGCAAAGCACTGGTATGGGTTGGAGCAATCAGGGAAGGCTTCCTGAAAGAGTTCACATTAAGTGTTTATTTAGGCAACAAACGTTTACCGACCACTAACTAAATGCCAGGCCCTGAGGATACAGCAGCAAACAATTCAAAGAGCTTGCCCTCACGAAGCCGGTATTCTAGTGGGAAGAGATGGAAACAATACAATGTCAGTGATGAGTGCCATGTGTAAAAGTGAAGCAGAGTCGGGAGACAGAGATGTGGACGTGGGCAAAAAGAACCTAGAGACCAAAGCAGAGAGTAAGGGGTGTGATCAGGGAGAGATCGTATTTTTTGTTGTTGTTAATCCTCACTGGAGGATATTTTCCCATTGGTTTTTTGGAAAAGTGCAAGAGAGGGAAAGACAGAAACATCGATGTGAGAAAAACTCATGGATTGGTTGCCTCCAGCAAGAGCCCAGACCAGGCCCGGGCGGGGGAGGAGCCTGCAACCAAGGTAGGTGCCCTTGATCGGATTCGAACTCGGGACCCTTGGGTCCGCAGGCCTACGCGGCTAGGGCGGGATGGGACTTTGATGGCTGGGGGAGGTTATTACTCTCTGGGCCTAAGTAGGAACCTCAGTAAACGGACACATCCAGTCCTTACCCGCGTATTCAAAGCATTGAAACATTCTTGAGAGTACCATAAAGAACACACACACACACAAAACAACCGGTAACTTTCTACATCGCCTATTCCCCCACCGAGGTAACAGAGACGGGACCCCAATCTTTCAGAATCCGTAGGTTCGCTCGTACCTTGATGCATAATTCATGAACCTGTCGCGATTCCACCCTCCCACTTCCCCAGAAGCCCCTTCCGGAAGCCAGGGGCCCGCCGGGCGTTCGGAAAGGAAGGTTCAGCTTCTGCCCTCAGCAGAACCCTCCTTCACTTCCGTTGTGGCGTCACATCCACGGAGGGTTCCACCGGGTCCCGGAGCCGAAGCCACTTCCGCCCCTCCTCGGCGTAACTTGTCCTCAGGATTCCTGGCGCGAGCGGCGCCGGATGTGCTCTACCGTTTCCGGAAGTGACTCGACCTTTGCATTCCCCCCCCCTTCCCAATTGCCGCCCCCCCTACATTGCTATTTCCCTCCCTCCCCCCTTTTTCGTTTCCGGCGCTCCCGCCTTCTCTCTGTGGCGGCTCAACTTGGACCGTGTTGGGGGGGAGGGGGGGGCGTGGAGGAATTGGGGTTCTCAGGAGCACTAGCGGCAGCACCACTTCCGGGTGAGTGTTAGGGGGAGGGAGGGCGGTAGAAAGGGGGCCACCCACTGCCTGGAGCCCCCGCCCTGCGGGTGTCTCGCACGCATTCCGTGTGTGTGAGTGTGTGGGTCTGTCTCGCGCCTAAAGTGCGTGCCCGCGCGCTCCACCGCGCGCTCCCCTTCCCCTCGCCCCCTTCGGTCCTCCCACCCCAATCGGCTTCCTTCTCTCCCAGCCGACGCCGCCCCTCCCGCGCTCTGGCGCCGCCGCTGCCGTCGCCGCTGGGTGAGTCTCGCGCCGCTGCAGCCGGCGCGCGCCAAGCCTCTGCTCCTCCCCCCTCCCCTTCTCGCTGTGGGGGGGCGTGAAAGGGGGGGCTTCACGGTGTGACTGTACGTGTGTCCGTCCCGGAACCGGAAGTGGTTGTGGAGGAGCGGGCGATGAGGAGGAATGGGGGGGCTTAGGGGGCGGGTGTCTGTCTGGTGGGTGGCAGAGTTCAGCTCCCTGGAGGAGAAGGAGGGACGTCCCAAAAGAAGGGTCTTTGATGAAGGGGTGGGCGGTGACCTCAGGAGAAAGCTGCCAGGGCTGTTTCAAGGGAGCAAAGGTGTTGGGGGGACAGCTGGGGTCTCCAATAGATAGACCACTGTGCAGCCTGAGGGAGGTACTTTTTGGTGCAAGGCCTTTGGTAGGCAGGGACGAAGTCCTCACCGAAGTGGAGGGGGGGAGACCAGAGGAAGTGGCTGGGCCTGAATTGGCACGGTGCCTGACACAAGGGCTTGTGCATCCCCCTAGTCCCCAGTTTTCCCTCTGAGCCAATCCTTAGGGCAGGGACCTTTCTCTTCCAACTCTTCTGTTCTCTGGCCCCTGGTTACCTTTGGCCCTGAGGATCGAAGAAGAATCAGTGTCTTCAGGAGTGGAACCCAAACACTGGTGATAGAGATCATCTTAGTATCTGGGAGTTAGATTTATTTCCCGTGTATCTACATAGGGGTGGCACTGCACTCCTGTTATTATATCCTTGCACTTTTGGATTGTTGGCTGTTGGGCCCACCTGCCTTTCGGACTGACAGCTGACAGTCAAAGAATTCCTCCACAGTTCTCTGGTGTCTGCACCCTTAACTGCCCGTGTAACCCAGACAATTTGTTTACAGAAAGTTCAGGAGCCCTGGAAAGGAGAAAGAATAAAACAACAGGAGGAAGAGAGAGAGAGGGTAAGACAATTTTGGGTTAATGGTTTTTCTGGTTTTGGGTGGTGAAGGGGTCATAATAAAATAGGTTTCTTTGGGAGACAGTAGGACAGAATTCTTTAATAGCAATCGTAATACTGGTGTTTGCTGTGGGAGAAAAAAATCAACCGTTTTCTGCTTTCTCTTGGGGGTACACAGGAAGTTTTGTGTAAAAAGTTGTCTCTGTCCCCATCACCTTCCATTTCCACCAGTACTCATCAGGAATGAATTTGAAATGTGCACGTGAAATTGTGGAGTAGCGCTGCGTTGCGTCCAAAGGAGAAACTTATTTCTACTTTGGGGACAAATGGGCCCTAGTGTTAGTATAGTTCTTGTGGCATAGCTTATGGAGTTGCTTTCCAATATTTGGAACCAGCAGAGTTGAGTTTATAGTGGGGTCCATATCCTTAATATTACAGCTTAGTGTTTGGAGTGGATCTGTTGAGTGATTGAATCTATGGCAGTTATTTGAATTTGATATGACAGGGTGAAGTTTTCAGGAAAAAAACAGGTTCATAGGTAGTTTGAAGTGGGTAAAACTGTATGAAGAATTCAAAATACAAGAGTTGATGGTGATAGAGTTTTAGGTAGCCTGAAAACGACAGTGTATTGACTCAAAAGAGTTTTGAGTTCAGAGCTTATAATCCTAGAGATGTGTCTCCTAAGAATCAATTCCAGGCTGGTTTATAAAATGTGTTTCCCATAGGTTTCTGAGCCAGGTTCTTGACTAAATATTAGGTGCATATTCCCTGAACCCCAGCCTTTTCCCCCCCTGCCTCACATTGCCTACATCCATTATTTATAGTGGAATGGGCAGGGCAAGGGGAACCACTAAATGTTCTTCCCACAGGATACGGGGTATGATGGTCTAGCAGTGCCCAGGGTAGATGGTGACAGCCCAGGTTGCCAGCTCCGTGGTGGTAATGGTCCTGTTGGTCTCAAATAGATGTGGTGTGATGGTCTTTTCCAGTAGAATTGGGATAAACCTGTTCAGAGTTATTTTGTACTTGGGAAAGTTTACAGGTAGTAGGAAGGCCCCAAATACTTTTGGGACAGTCCTTGAATGTCCTTAGGACCTGAGAAAAAGACTTTGTCCGCTTACTGAGTTAAAAATGGTTCTCTGTCTCTTCACTTCAGGCCCTTAACTAATATTGCAACCTTTCTGCAGTTGTGCATTTTGGAACAGTTTTGCTCAACAGAAATGTCTGAGATCTGTGAGTCAAGTTCTCTCTGTAGTTGAATTTGAATTGTTCTTTGCATCTCTATTTAGTATAAGTGCTTCTAGTTGGTGATGACTGAGCTGGAGGCTATAGAACTGATACTTTGGGGTAGTTCTTTTGTAATTATGTGGTCTTTATACAATTTTAACTAATTGTTCCTAATAGTTCTCATCACATGGAAATATTTTTCTTTGTTCCTTTCAGGAGTACTTTGAGCATTTTTTTTTCTGTTTTGTGCTGCCTGCCTTCTGTAATTATGTGCCCTGTGAATTTTTTTAAATGGGTTTATTCTGTTCCATCCTTTACCCAAATAAAAACTTAGTAGAGTTAATAAGTTATTCAGTCATCCACTGATAATCCTAAAATTAGATTCTAGAAGTCTTGATTCCTAGGTGGTTGGTGTATTTCATGATTTTTCTAACAGTTAAAAGAATATTATTTATCTGAGAAAAGAAAATCATGCTGTATTTGAAAAAGAGCAAAAAATAGTAAGTACCGGGAAAGAGGTGGTGGTCTTCATCATGTATACAAAAACCACATGCTGGGGGCAGTGACATCTTTATTCCTGGATGGCTGGTAGCCCTATGGAAGGATGGACAGATGGATAGAGCTCTGGTGTAAGAGTTCAAGTTCTACTATGTGTTTCATGGATGCTATGTAATACTGTCTTTTTCTTCATCTCCTCAGTGCTTCCAAGATTTCTTTTGAGATTGAAAAAGAAATATGTAGTTCCTTGAACCTCTTGAAAGAAAAGTACTGTCCAATTTAATTATAGTAAACCTCCCTTCTTATTAACAGTGCAGTGGTAAAGTTGAAATTAGAACCCAGGTTTTCAATCTGCCAATATACTTCTCCCCACTTACTGTGTTTTTCCTTCTTTCCTGCTCTTTGGAACTATACTAGAAGTTTTCTCAGTCTGGGGCAGTGGTCGGCAAACTGCCGCTTGCGAGCCGCGGTTTGCTGCTCTGTTGACTAAAGAGTTTGTCGACCACTGGTCTAGGGTAAACCAGTGCTGTTTTAGTATATTGGCATAGTCATCAAAACTGCTTCTCTGTAGAGATGAGATTTCCTCATAATATCATTGGATTTCTTAAGGTTTCGGACTGTTAATGCATGCCTGCTTGGGTGTCAGTTTGCTGAGAGTTTCATGCCAGAAAGAGTTAAGAGGATAAGTGGTAAAGTAAACAGGTATTTGAGTGGTCTTGTCTCGGGTACCCTGTTACACAACGCTGGGGGCCCCATTTATATGTATTTCTGGTATGAGCCTTCTTGATTCTCCATTTGATCTCATTTCAGGGATACAGAGTTTTAAGTTAGCCTTTTCAGAACAGCATTATAGCATTTATCAGGTGTCATTATGCAGGCAAATATTGCTTCTAGTTGGCCTAGCAGTACTCTCCATGAACCCCCATTTTGGGCTGACATTTTTATCAGAAGTCCACAGAGCACATTTATCATTTTGTTCTAGGACCAGCTGTGGTTCTGATCTTCAGCTTTGTTCTCTTAGGAACCAAAGCAGAGTGATAGATTGGGTATCCGTGGAAGTGGAGGGGCCCCTCTGGGCAGCCTGGCCTTTTTACTCAGACTCCATAATTCTAAAATCAGTTATTGTGGCTAAGTAAGTTTTCACAGGATGTGGACAGAGAATATCATCTTTAATTGCTGTCATCAGAACTTCATTTTTTAAAACATTAATGAGACCTACCTGAAAAATGCATAGTCTATTCCTGGAAATATTCTTAATTTTATTTCGTGAATCAAATCACAGTGATAGAGAGTATGTACTTCATACATAGAGAGTATGGTTTTGAACCCCTTTCTCTAACTTGCTCTGTTATTTACTGTTTTCCTTGTTTGAAAAATGGGATTACAGTACCCTATTTAATAGAATTATTTAATCATGTGAAGTTGTGAAGTGCTTAGAACGGTATCTTGAACACACTGAGCACTTAATAGATGTCAATGGTGATGGTGATATTGTCCACCACATCACTTTGTATGCCCCCTAGTTCCCTCAGAAACTACCTCACCTGAGTCACTTGTAGGACAATATGAGTAGATACAATCTTTTTGGGGAGGGAGAGGCCTTGTCACAGAATCCTATCTGAGGACATTCATATTTTCAGGCTCTCAGTTCCTCCTTCTTAAATTTTCACGTCTGTAATGTGTTTATTTCCTTGAGTCTTTAGAGGGATATTATATATTAGACTCTCTTTTACTCTCCAGCCTAATTCTCTGCTACATTTCTTTTATACATTATCACTCTTGCTATTTCATTTCTCTCAGCTGGAGTGTTAGACAAAATGGGGTTGTGAGTTAAGATTTGAACCCCTTGCGATATTTTCAAAATCTGAATGTGTGGAGTCCACTGTCATTCAGTTGATTAAATATGGAGTTTCTTCCTGGGTGATGAGTCCTGTGTTAGAGACTCTGGAGAGGTCCAAGATGTGATCCCTGCCTCCTGAGAAGGTTGGCAAGATTGGATCCCCTAAACTAATTTGATTGTTTCTTGATTTATCTTGCCTGAGGAGGACCTGATGCCCCAAATGCTGGGAGGAAAGAGTCAGCACCTGTTTCGGAGACTGTCTGACTTTATTGTATTTTATAACTCAGGGAGCGGGATTTACCTGCAATCAATCCTCGGTCATTTAATATTGAGCTTAATTTGTATGAAGCTGTCGTCACAGATTTGGTGCATTGCTTCTCTCCCTTGCTACTGTTTAGGAAAAAGTAGGCTGAAATTCAATTCTTCTTCCCTTTATAGGATTTATGAAAATTGAGGGTGCTGTTTAGTAGAGCAAAAAATGTGATGAGACCTCTGGAGAAAGATAAGGAACAGGGTTACTTTTTTTTTTTTTTAAATATATTTTATTGCTTTTTTACAGAGAGGAAGGGAGAGGGATAGAGAGTTAGAAACATCGATGAGAGAGAAACATCGATCAGCTGTCTCCTGCACACCTCCTACTGGGGATGTGCCTGCAACCAAGGTACATGCCCTTGACCAGAAATCGAACCTGGGACCCTTCAGTCCGCAGGCCGATGCTCTATCCACTGAGCCAGACCAGCTAGGGCCAGGGTTACTTTTAGAGAGAGATCCTTTATGCCTCACTTCTTTTGTTGAAGATCTTCCCTATTTCCTTAGTCACTACTTGAAACCAAGTTTCTGCGCTCAGTCTACCCTCCAGGTTTTAGTATCTCTGGTATCTGCTGCCAGCATTTCCTCTGCAGGACCTGTAGTTGTAGGTCACAGGTCCTTTCCCACCTGGAGCTTGGCTGCTCTTGGCTCAGAGTGATCATGTTTATTTCCTGCTGTTATTTGTTTCCTCATTCTACCAGTCTCATTCTCCCTCTTCACCTGCTTTCTTCTGGGCTGGATCTTTCCTGGTCCAGAATTTTGGGAAGCTACTCTTGACCAACATACTGTCAATTAAGCCTTTCTAGAAGTGATCAGAATGTAAAAATGAGTGAGTGGTGAGATGCCTCGGTTCTGTACTCATCTGTGACTTGCAATGTGATTCTGAGTGATTCTTTTTCTTGATTATTCTTCACTCCCAGAGTTTTAAGCTTAATTATCATCTCTGTATAGAGAAGAAATCAAGTTCTGAAGTTCAAACTCTTAGAAACCTAGTGTTTGAGAACTACAGAGCAGGAGCTTTGTATATGTGTTCTGGCCCACTTGTTGTCCCTATTCTGAATCCCTTTGGGTGGAAATCTGGGGTGCTGCTGCTACTGCTGGTGCCAGGACCCTTTTTTAAACTGGTAACTCCTAGGATTCTCACTGCTCAGCCCAACATGTGTGGTGTCCAGTGTAGCACCATGGATGTTCTTAGACTTTGGGATCAGTGCGGTATGGTCCCCAGGTATCATATGGTACACCAAAAATACCTTAATTTTTATTCCTGCCAATTTCATTCTTTAATTCCCTTGGGCATTTTATGTTCTGGCCTAGAACCTTTTCAAGCTTCATAGGACTATAGATGTGTCGCTTGAAACTCAGAAATGTTTTATTTCAAGGAAGGAGAATTTAAGGAATAAAGGAAAAGAGGAACAGTGATAGGTACTCCGCTGTTTGAAGCTAGTCAGTAGTTTGTTTTGTGGGACTTTGGGCACATCCCTTTCCCTCTCATGGCTTCAGTTTCTTTTCTTTCTTTTTTCCAGAAAAGCAAAGTAATACCAATTCTGTTTTCTTGGGATATGGGAAACATTCTGTGGGTAACTGAGATGTGTGTGAGTTTTTTCATCAGCATCTTAACTAGGATAGCCTCTGTTGGATAGGAGTATAGTGCTGAGTGGTTCTGACCAATGGGACTAATATGCTAGATCCTGAGGTCTTGACCACTAATTCCCAGCCATGTTGTCAAAGAAGAAATCAGGAACTCCTCATCTCCACTTCTCCATTGCTAAGCTTCAGATTTATTCCTGAGTGTCATGTGGTCTCTCTTTCTTCAGGTAGAATGGAAGAATCTCACTTCAATTCTAACCCATACTTCTGGCCTTCTATCCCCACAGTCTCAGGACAGGTAGGTGGGGTTTGCTTTTTTGCTCCTCCCCCATGGTGTACTTTTTTCAACTCTGAGTAGTAAGTTCTACTTGCTACTTGGAGACTGAAGCAGGTGGAGACTGAAGAAAGATAAACCACCTGCTTTTTCATCAGGTCCCCATCACTGAGAATTGTATAGTGTTTCTGTTTGGCTTCTCTCTGGAAACACAAAGTTATTAACTATCATTCCTTGATATCCAAGGAGGATAGACAATGCTAAGTGCTTAGGGAGCAGACAAAATCAGACTCTTCCTTAAGAGGCCACTTCCCTCCCCTCCTATTTATTTATTTGTTTGTTTATTTATTTATTTATCATTATAGTTGACATAGTAGTTTTAGGTGTACATCATAGTGATTAGACATGTATGTAATTTACAAAGTGACCCCCTACTCCCTATAAGCCTAGTACTCATCTGGCACCATTTATAAGTTATTTTATCATATTATTGGCCATATTCCCTATGCTGTACTTTATATCCCGTAGCTATTTTTACTACTGGCAGTTTGTACTTCCTAGTGCTCTTCACCTTTTTTGCTCATTCCCCTACCCCTTCCCATCTAGTGACTATCAGTTTGTTTTCTTCCCTTTCCATTTCTTTCAGATTGAGAACACGATGTTCATCAATAAGATGAAGGATCAGCTGTTGCCAGAGAAGGGCTGTGGGCTGGCTCCACCCCACTACCCCACCTTGTTGACAGTGCCTGCCTCAGTGTCCCTGCCCTCAGGCATCAGTATGGACACAGAGTCCAAGTCAGACCAGCTGACCCCACATAGCCAGGCATCCGTTACCCAGAATATCACGGTGGTCCCTGTGCCGTCTACAGGATTAATGACTGCTGGTGAGCAACTCTGCTCTTCTCCAATCTGAGGTGTTGATCTTCCATGATCAGTACCCCAGGCTGGAGGGCTCCAACAACATGGGGAGTGGGAAATGTGTTTGATTACTCAATCAAATTTTTATTAAGAGCCTACTGTGTGCCTAGCAATGCTCTAGGCATTGTGGGGGATACAAAGAAGTAGAAGATGCGGTCCCTGCCTTTGAGGAGGTGACATTCTTTCCTTCTCTGAATCAAGGAGTCTCCTGTTCTCAGAGGTGGAGAAGAGAAGGGAGTCAATCAAGGGGTAAATCTCACTGTTACTGGGGTTGGGGTGGGGACAGGGGTTAGGAGACCATTATTTTTCTACAGGGTTTGGGGTTTCCTATATACTCTGGGCTGGGGAGGTGGTAAGGGTTTAATTAGACAATGATCTGGGGAAATGAAATAGGATTAGGATCAGAACTGGACAACATGACACCATCTCCTTTTTCTCCTAATCCTAGGTCCTGGTTTGGTAATCACGTCCCCCTCAGGCTCCCTTGTGACCACAGCCTCATCAGCTCAGACCTTCCCCATTTCGGCTCCCATGATTGTCTCAGCTCTTCCCCCTGGCTCACAAGCCCTGCAGGTGGTCCCTGACCTCTCCAAGAAGGTATCATCAACCCTAACAGAGGAAGGAGGCGGCGGTGGAGGTGGAGGTGGCAGTGTGGCTCCAAAGCCCCACCGGGGCCGAAAGAAAAAGCGGATGTTGGAATCAGGGTTGCCCGAGATGAACGACCCTTATGTCCTCTCTCCTGAGGATGATGATGACCATCAGAAAGACGGCAAGACCTATAGGTATGAGTCATTCTGGGGCAGGATGGGGTGAGGATCCCTGTCTCAGCTTCCCTACCCTATCTGTGTCTTGCCCCTAATCAGGCTGTATGCTCTGTCAGCTTTCCACCTCAGATCCACATGCATGTCAGGTATTTTGCCACGGGGCAGGAAGGTAGAGCTTCTAGCACTTCTCTGGTGCCTTTTCCCCCAGGATGGAGACCCTTTGGGGTCATCAGCGTTGAGTTATTTTTGAGTGGCATAATGGAGGTCTTTCTTGTAATGAGGCTTTAGACTGGGTTTGAGATTCTGTCTCCAGCTCCTTTTTGCCTTCTGCATTTTCCATTGCTATTTTTCCAAGAAACCTTTCTGGTAAGCCCCTCACCAGTATGCCATCCACTGGTTCTTGAGCCATATTTGTGCATCGAGCCAGCCTGACCCTGCATGGTTGGGATAATGGGAGGGGTCTACATAAAAAGGTGGGAAGAATAAGATGCCTCCCTTCCCCCACTTATGCTTATAAAATGACTGCTTACTCTGTGATTCATGGAAGTTATTTTGATTCTTTACTGCCTTTAAGTTGTCCATGGCCAAAAAGCATTATATTTGCATGTGATACTGTACAAAAATAATTACATAAGCAAACTTCCCTGTCCTTTGAACATTGGAAATCTTTTAATTCCCTTCAGACCTATCAAGGGCCCTAGTGGGTTTGGGGAGTTTGGTCCCAGTGTTTAGTGTAGGATAACCACTGCCACAGCTTTGACGCAGACAGGGGCAGATATGCATGGCTGGGAGACTGGGTCTGTCCTTAGTGTACCGAGATGGGCAATGTTGTTCCCATTTTAGGAGCGAAGGGAACTGCGGCACAGGAAATGGACAGAGCCTTGGGCTCATGGATTCAGTTCCCGGCTCCACCACGAACTTGCTGTGTGACCCTGGGCAAGTCCTTTCCCCCTCTCTGGGCCTCAGTTTCCTCATCTATAAAATGGGGAGAGTTCTGTTTTTGCCTCCCGTTTGTTGGGAGTATATATCAGATAAGATTTGAAATGTTGGGAACTTCAAAAGAGATAAAAGTAGTTAGCATTTATTATTGTGTTATACACTTTTGTAGAGAGCAGCTACAACTACAGAGAATTTAAATCCCTCTTTGTAAGTGAAAATGAGGGGAGTGTTGCTATGCAGAAAGTGTAGAGCACTACAGAATTCAGTTTATAATCTGAAAGTTCATTGCAGCTTTATTATTACAGGTATATCCCACTTTATACAATAAAAGTGTTCCTGGAAAATGTTTACATCATATCATATTATAAAGGTACCTGATAAGTTTGATTAATTTAAAGGCATTATTTTATATATCATCTCATAAAATGAAAATCCCTCTTAAATATATTTTATAGAAATCTGGATTTTTACATATTTGCTTAAAGTGAGGTCATTGTGACATGGAGGTTCACCTATACAAAATTTGCTGTGTTAGAAGTAGTGGGGGGAGGGCATGTTCTCTGGCACCCTGTGGAACCCTTCACATGGATCAGGGTCCTCTGATTCTGCCAAGGTTTTCTTGTTTATTCGTTTTTTGGACCCACATTAAAGCTATCTCTGGACTTCCCACATTATTTATATGGGAAGAAATGTGAATACACAATTAGAAGGAAGCCCTGGTGGGATTTTTACACCTTCCATGTTTTTGGAATTCTTGACGGCCCTATTCCTAGGTGACTAAAGAGAACTCTGAAATTTAAGGGCAACTAATTATATTCTAGATGGACAGGATTTCTTCAGAAACTCAGAACTCTGAAGTTCCAATGGAATCTTTTTAATCACAAAAAATCCCTCTTTCGATATATATGTGGGTCAACCACATCCATTCCTGGGGCAGGTGGCATTTGACTGTATTGGGGGAATTGGGTTCTGTTGCTCTGGACAAGTCAACTTATTTCTGACTAAAGAGTTCTTGTCTGTAAAATGGAAGATCAATCATGGCCCTCATCTGTTTTGAGGAAAAATCAGAGTATTTGAAATTGTTTTTGAGTATCTTAGGGGGAAAAATGGAATGATAATTCAGAATAGTTACTGTAAGCAAGGCCATTGTATTTCATGCCTCCAAAGGGGCACCTTTCTCTTGTTGAATATGAATGGTGCCCCCGGAGCTGTGCACCCAGTTATATGGGGTGCTGGCTTTTCTCTGCCCTGCTAACTGTTCACTGCCACAACTCTCCTAAGCAGATTTCTTTTCGACTACTCGACACTGCATTAAAGGACTTGCACTCTTATTTAGCTTCATAAGATTTCATAGTTGGAAATACTTTAATGGTCACCTATGCTGTCTCTTCCCTAAGCTTTAGTTCTCTAAACATTCCTGGAAGATGACTGTCCAACCTTCCCTTGAATACCTCTAGTGTGAGGAACCTTTAAATTAGGCTGAAATCATAGCTTTATAGTAAATAACTGTTTGTCCTTTGGCACATTACTTAACCTTTCTGAGCCTTTGTGTTCTTTTCTGTAATAAAACAGGGAGAATACTTGCTAGCTTGTTGTGAGGGGTGGAAACAAAGTACCCTGGCAATATCAGGCACAACAACAAATGGCAAATTCTTATTATTATCATCATTAGTACCTTTTGAGACTGCTGGTTATGTTGCCAGTCCATTATCGATTAAGTTTTGAGGATTCTTGTCTAGTTGAAAACTTTGATGAAGGTTATTTCTTCTTGTATAACTAGTTTCATATTAAGGATGTAAGCAGCACTCATATGTACTAGCTAAATGAGTTAAAATGAATGTGTTGTTCCACTTTTAAGAAGTTTTAGCAACCAAGGAAAATTATTTTGTAACTTTAGTTCACTTCCTCTCCCAAGTGGCAATGTGTCCAGTTCCTAACTTCAGTCTTAGTGAAACTATAGTAGTATGAACGCAACCATCACACTGGTGCTGTTAACATTAATGCAGTTTTATTATTTTAAAAGATATTTTTATTGATTTTTAACCAGGAAGGGAGGAGGAGAGAAACATTGATGTAAGAGTGAAACATCGATCGGCTATCTCCTGCATGCCCCCTACTGGGGATGGAGCCCGAACCTAGGCTTGTGCCCTGACTGGGAATCCAACAGGCAACCTTTTGGTGCACTGGATGACACCCAACTAACTGATCCATACCAGCCAGCGCAATGCAGTTTTATTATTAGAGAACACTGGCTTAGTTTTGACTGTTCTGTTTGCTGGCCCTTGTAGGGGCAGATATTTAATTTATCTCTCTATTTACAGACCAGAAAATTAAGGTCTGGATTGATGAGCAATCCTATAACTGAACCCTGAGTAGAAAGCCTAGGTGTCCAGATTTCCTGTTGGGTGTCGTCCATTGGCTGTGTCCATTAGACTGTCTACCGATAAGCAGAACCTCCCCATCTCCTCTACAATGGTTAGGCATCCCAGAAAATAGTCAGGGATTGGTAAACTGGTAATTTAGTTTCTCTCAGAGTTATCAAGTTACTAGAAAAAACGAAATTGGCTTTAATGATTAGAATTTTAATAGAAGCATTAATAGAAACCATATCCCAGCTAACAGTGATATCTTTTTCTCTGAGGAGCTCAGAGTTCTTTGTAGCCTTGATCTCAGTTATTCTCCAGATATTCTCCTAGAATCAGGAAAAAGTAGAAATCATCCCTCACACCATCCCAAGCCCCTCTTACAGTGATAAATTGGGAGGACCCAAAGAAGAGGGATTTGTCCCAGTTACCTGGCTTCTAGGCTATTGCCCTTTCTACCAGTCCACGTTGTGCACTGGTGACTTGTTTAGGAATGTTAGGGTTCTAGCTCACATATAAACACCTTTTATCCAATAATGTCTGAATAGTTGTGGTTTTTTCCTCAGAGGCCTTCTTACTTGGTATTGTTGGACAGTGTCAGAGCAGGAAGATTACCAACTTAGGGGATGACTAAAGGTGTATTCATATTCTATTGATGTCAACCCAAAGTGCTAATGTTGGCTCCATGTGTGAGGAAAGCGGAAAGGCTTAGCACGGAAGCTTGGTGTTTTGTAAATCTTTTTCTCCTACATATTTGAGGGACACAACCCACTCCTAACAGATTCCTTGCCTCATTGCAAAAGTGGTTTTCACTTGATTGCCTAGGGGGTGGGGGTGGTTGATTCGTGAAACATCAGATACAGGATGGAGGCCAGATAAACATGAGTTGGAAAAGCCCCTCCCAAGTACTGAAATTCTGATACTTCCCCATCCCCATCCCTCTAGAAATCATGGCAAAAAAGGAAATAGGAGAAAATCTGAGAGAAGGCTGTTATCTGAAGAAGATGGGAAAGGAGACCAGGGTAATCTAGTCAGTTTGTCCTCATCATTTCAGGAGCTTGAGGAATACCTGATGGATGTACTTTTTACATGGGGAATTGAAGGAAAGAGTTCTTTAAAATTAAAATTATAGGCAGAAGGAAAACAGAAGTTAGCTGATGATCCTAGCCCAGCGAAATTCATATCAGCCAAAGCCCATAATAAGATTTTCCTATCTTCCTTGGTTGAATTCTTGTTTTTATACACACTTGGGAATCCAATTATTCAGCAAATATGTATTGAGTATTTATATTTGTACTGGGCTGTGTTAGAAGCTTCAACTATAAAAACAAAACAGCTCCTCCTCTCATGGACCTTACAATGTAGTTGGAATAAGAGAGATCAGAAAGGTTGGCTTCTTTGCAAGTGGAGGGGAGGGTTCAGCAATGCCCTCTTGGTGGGAAAGGTTCTAACTGCTGCCCTCACTTGGCCCAGGTGCCGGATGTGCTCACTGACATTCTACTCAAAGTCGGAGATGCAGATCCACTCCAAGTCACACACCGAGACCAAGCCACACAAGTGCCCACATTGTTCCAAGACCTTCGCCAACAGCTCCTACCTGGCCCAGCACATCCGTATCCACTCAGGGGCTAAGCCCTACAGTTGTAACTTCTGTGAGAAATCCTTCCGCCAGCTATCTCACCTCCAGCAGCACACCCGGTAAGGCTGCTCTTGATTTTACCCCACTACCTGGCCTTGAACCCCTCCACCCTGAGACCATGTTGCCTATGCCTATTGTTCTCTCCACACGTTTCTTTTTCAATTTTGCCCTTTGGGAGCCTCAATTCTCTCCATTACTGTTTGTGAAAATTAAACTATGTCTTAGGAGTTTGGCGTGGGGGGCCTGGAAAATTGTGGTCTTCACTCCCAAAGTCTGGAACGATTTTTGTGGTTTCTCTCTGTGTCTGTGTTTGGAAATCTTCTGCAGAGCAGGCCCTGCATTTACTATATGCTTCAGTTCAGAGCCAAGGTGTGCATTCAACTTCAGGTCCATGGGGAACAGGCGGTATTGGTCTTTGTTCAAATTACAGTTTGGAAGCAGGGTATCTGTGGTGAGTGTGTAACCTTAGCACCAAATGGAGGGTTGACGAAACTGAAATCTGTAAGGTTACCAGGAGTCAGGGGTTGCAGCTCTTCATCATCTCACTGCCATTCTAGCCACCGACTTAAGATCAGCAACAACCTAGATCTTGGTGTCCTCGTCATTAGCCTCTCCAGGCCGGAGTGTGTTTGGGAGGAGGGAGGAGGGGGTGTTCTCATCCCTCAAGCAACATCATTTCACCCAGCAGAGAGCTGAGCCCGTGGTATCGAACTGCTTCCTCCTCCCCCCTTCCTTCCTCTCCTCTCCGGCAGGATCCACTCTAAGATGCACACGGAGACCATCAAGCCTCACAAGTGCCCGCACTGCTCCAAGAGCTTCGCCAACACCTCCTACCTGGCTCAGCACCTCCGTATCCACTCGGGGGCCAAGCCCTACAACTGTTCCTACTGCCAGAAGGCCTTCCGCCAGCTCTCCCACCTCCAGCAGCACACACGGTAAGGGAGAGTGGCGGGCTACTGCCCCCGCCCTGCTGGCATGCCCTCCCCACCCCCGCCCCGGACATACACAACAACCCGCATGCGGGGGGCGGGGGAGAAACCTGGCTGGAGGAGAGACCTGGCTGGAGGAGAACACGACTGGCGTCTGGGAAAAAGAACAAGCAGCAACATGGAGCTTGAGGAATACATGGATGCTCAGAGAGAGCCTTTCTGAGGCAAAAGCTACATTGGGGAGATGCAGTGACTGATATTCCTGGATGTATGGGAGGAAGAGATTGATCTGGAGCAGAGACAACTTTATTTTCCTCATTTCCTTCCTTGAAAATACCCATGCACACATCTTGCAAGGTTTTCTCCTTGATGCCAAAGCTGGGGCATTTGAAGATGTTACCTCTAGTCCTTAGAGCACTGCTTATGAATGGGAGATACAGACTTTAGCTGGGTACCAGCCTGGTGACAAAGCAACAAGCAAGCTCCAAGGGATGCCAGGAGTAGAGAACAAAACCAAACGTCTTAAATCTTAAAAGAGCCACAAACAGTGAAAAAGCTCATACTTCATAAGGATGTCTACTGTTTATACCCTGAATCTGAAGTGACTAGGAGGAAGTGAGCCTGCCAACTAGAATTTGATGTCCTTTAATGTATCTCAAGTTGAAGTGGAGTCCAGACTCTTAATAGACACCTGGCTGCTGCTTCTGGATGTGGTGATCTTAAAGTGGTCAGACATCGTGCTTTGTGAAGAGGAGTCGGGCTTTCCTCACAAGAAGACATATCCTGTGATATTTTCAAGAGTTTATACCAGAGGTCCAGAAAACCACCTGGTCACAAAGATGGTTCTGAAGTCCCTAATGAGGAGCAGATGTTCATGCACCTTCAAGTCCTTGGCTCATTTCAGTGGAGGACCCTGTAGAGATTGGGAAAGAGATCAAATTGATACTAAACTAGACATTTCCTGCCATTAGGGGGCTGTACTGGGAAAAGCCTGAAGGAGTTTATATAAGTATTCATATCACTGATACTTCCCACAATTATCATAACTTTTTTCTTTGACACTAGGACTTTCTCTGGGAGTAGTGCTTGAGGTTGAAGAGATAGTTTCTAATTGGATAGTGGAGGCCAAGGAAAAAGTGTTACGTGTTTCTTTTTCCCTACCATTGTGTTGACCTTATATTTCTAAGCATTCATCAGAGACAGTTACTGTAAGGGCTTTCTTGTATACCAGATTGTGAACTGTCTGTCCCTGGGCTGCTGTGCCACCCATCCCTCCCCCGCCAGCAGAGAGGAGCCCATCTTGAGCTGAGTGATGGCAGGCAGTGAGCAGAAATCAGGCACTACAGCCTGGTCCGTGTCAGAGAGCAGCGGAGGCATCCTGGAGATCCATCTCATACTACTCCCACTCCTGTGGGAGGGCAGGAGTGTCCTTGAGGAGGCTTGTTAAGGAGCCAATCCCCAAGTGGCCTTGCTGACATCCTTTCCCTTTCTTGTTTTCTCATCCCGTGCAGAATCCACACCGGTGATAGACCATACAAATGTGTACACCCAGGCTGTGAGAAAGCCTTCACACAGCTCTCCAATCTGCAGGTAAACTTTCCTTCTTCAGCATGAGGCCTTGACTTTAAGACTCAGGGTCAAAGTGCCATTTGACTAATATAGCAGTTCTCAAATGTTTTCAGGACCCCTTCGCACTTATAGTAATTATTGGGGAACCCAAAGAGCTTTTGTTGATGTGGGTAATATCTATCTACATAGACATTGTGAAACTGAAAAACTGGAGAAGATATTTATTAATTCATTTAAAAAGTAGCAAACCCATTGCAAAACACAAATAACATTCCCAAACACACACACACCCCAAAAAATTTAGTGAGAAGAATGGTATTGTTGTACATTTTTTCACATTTCTTTAATGTATGGCTTACCAGAAGATGGCTAGATTCTCGTGTCTGCTGTGTTCAATCTATTGCAATATTATGCATCATTTAATCTCATACAGTCATGAAAGAATGAAAGTGAAAAGGCCAACATCATTATTATTTTGAAAATAGTTTTTACCTTATAGATAGATCCCTAAAAAGGTCTTGGTATTCCCTAACAATCCCCATACCTCACTTTGAGAACCACTGGACTAGTGGGACCAGGCATAGTCATCATTCTAACTTTCAGGATCCTGGTCTGTGCTGCATGAGGTATGCTTCTTCTCTTAGCCTGTGGCTCCTGAAGTTTCATTTGAAGCAATTTCTAATGCCTTCAGAAGGAGAGAACACCTGGGAGGCAAGAGGGAAAAGTCCAATACACTCATCCTCATTTCTACCAATTTTCTCAGTCCCACAGACGGCAGCACAACAAAGATAAACCCTTCAAGTGCCACAACTGTCATCGGGCGTACACAGACGCAGCCTCACTAGAGGTGCACCTATCTACGCATACAGTGAAGCATGCCAAGGTGTACACCTGTACTATCTGTAGTCGGGCGTATACGTCGGTGAGTGCTCAGTGTCTTCTCTTTGCTTTCTCATAGGCCTGTAGACTATAATCCATTTCACCTCATCTTTCTGGTTAAAGACCTGTTGCAGTGAATCTGCTGTTTCCCTAGCTCCAAAATTACAGAATCAGACAGAACAAAAACTAAACAGACCCAAAGCTGAAGAATTTAGGGGATGCCTGATTCCTTAAGCCTATAGAAATCGTTAAGCAATGATTCTTCATTTTACTTGAACATAAGGCAAAATAAAGCAACTTGAAAATTTGGGAGGAGAAAGATTTCAGTTACATATTTCCATTAGAATCCAGAAAAGGGTTTTAAAGTTGTTCCATTCAAAGTTCTTTGAGAAAATGACAGCCTTTTCCTGTGCCAATCGAATGTCCATGGTCACTCTAAAGGAGCGGTCACCAACCTTTCGGACCTCACGGACCACCAGTGGTCCGGGGACCACCGGTTAGCAACTGCTGCTCTGAAGGACCCCCCACTCCTTTCTAGCCAGTAGTGAGCCCTGAAAGTGGCTCATGGGGTGAACTTGCCCATGGCTTCTGAATATATCTGATTGTAAGTACTGCTCTGTTTAAATAAGAGCCCAAGATGCTAGTTGTAAGTAACCTCTTTCCTTCTCTTTTCCCCCCTCAACTCTTTTTTACCATCTCTTCCAGGAAACGTACCTTATGAAACATATGCGCAAACACAACCCTCCTGATCTCCAGCAACAAGTGCAGGCAGCGGCAGCAGCGGCAGCAGTGGCCCAGGCCCAGGCCCAGGCCCAGGCCCAGGCTCAGGCTCAAGCTCAAGCTCAAGCTCAGGCTCAAGCCCAAGCCCAAGCCCAGGCTTCCCAGGCATCGCAACAGCAGCAGCAGCAGCAACCACAGCCACCACACTTCCAGTCCCCTGGGGCAGCCCCCCAAGGTGGGGGTGGTGGGGACAGCAACCCTAACCCTCCACCCCAGTGTTCTTTTGACCTGACCCCCTATAAGACAGCGGAGCATCATAAGGACATCTGCCTCACTGTCACCACCAGCACCATCCAGGTGGAGCACCTGGCCAGCTCATAGAGACCTGTGTTGCCACCCACTGGGAAAAGGGAGAAGAAGTTCTGGTCTTTTCTAACTTCTCTTGGTGGGAAACGTCTTCTTCCTTGACAGCCCTTGGCTCCATTTCCTTGGGCTTCAGGCACAGCCTTCCTTCACAGGATACCATCCTTATTTTCAACTCCTCTTCAAAAGGATTATCAGCCCTCCTGATTGGCAAAGGAATACTGAGCTGGTAGTGTAATCCAGCAGCCTCCCTCCTAAGCATAGCTTTTAAAAATTGGGAGTTGGTGCTCAAGGGGGGGATTTGCTATAACCTCATAGAAACGTTTCCATTATGGGCACTTACTCTCCCCTTACCCTCATAATCTTCAAAGTTGAGGCTGATAGAAGACTAGAGGCTGGCCCTCCCGGATACCAGAGAGAAGAAAGCCCTAAATGCAACTAGCCTTCTGTTCCAATCTTGCCTGTGTAAGAACAGAAGTTGCTCATGTGCCCTGACCACTGGGAGCCATTTCCCCCTCATGGTCTCACTTCAGTTCCTACTAATGCTGGAGAAAGGAGATCTGGGTGGGGGTCAGACTCCCTTTACTTGTAAAGGGGCATGAGCTGAGATGTGGTCCCCAAGGGGCCGGTGATCCCCCAAATGGTCGAGGGTGGCTTAGAAATGTGGGATATGGTTTTCCTTGGAGCCTCTCCCCTTCTCTGCCAACCAAGGACCTATACTCAGCCTCCCCATCCCAAAACTTAAGGAGCTGTGGGAGCTTTGTGAAATCCCAAACAAAGGAGTGTTGCACAGAAGGGGAAGTTCAGGGCAAACACAAGGACTGGACTTAGCTTCCTAGGTGCCACGGTCAGTTGCTGGACACGGATTTATATATAAATATATATATATATATATAAGTATATATATACCCACTCATCACGGCCATTTTTGTTGTAACCATTTCTGTGTTTATAAATGCATTATCGCTGAGAATTTTCATATTTGATCTTTTGTTTATTTTCGTCCCTTTCCCCCCCACCCTGTCTTCTGACCAGTGACATTTTTATTTTCCTTTGTCCTTTTTTTCCCCCCCAATCATGTCAGATTTCAGAGAAAAGAAAATGGAAAAAAAAAAAATTCAGGAAACCAGTTGTTATAAAGCAATTTAAAATGAAGAAAAAACTTATGTACAAACCAAGGGGTGTTTTTAGAACCTTGTATAGAAATAAATTCATGTAAAAGGATCAGAGGCAGTGGAGCTACTGATGTGAGTGAGCACGGGAAAAGCTATTTGGAGAGATGTTCGAGGCCAGGACTAAGGGTTTACTCTAGAGTTTCTATACGTGAAGAACGAATGCTGTGTGATGCAGCTGTATCCCTGGCCACAGACGGGTACAGCTTTGATATTTCTGAAGTGAAATCTTGGTTGATGAGGTTTTCTACATAAAAATTTTATGGGGACTGCATTGCCTAAATATGTGACAGCAAGGTTTCAGTTGTGTTAAGACCACTAAGCTTCTTATCAAAGAATAGCAAGCATGGCCTCCTGAAAGGACCTGTACTCCTGCCTGAGCATCAGTGGGCTCAGTGCTAATTCCATTTGGCATGTGTCTATATACATGTATCTTCATTATACTATGGTACCTAAAACCATAGATTTCCAGTGGTGGGAACCATAACCAGGATTGAATAACATTGCAGGACAGTTTTCTGATGGTCAGAAAACCTGGACATCAGCCCTGGCTCTTCTATCAACCAGTGTTGGCCAAGATCCATCTTCAGCTGTTAATGAAGGGATTGGACTAGACTATCTCCAAGATTCCTTTCTGAGAATTAAAAAATCTTTAAGCCCTAGCCAGTTTGGCTCAGTGGGTAAAGTTGGCTTGCGGAGTGAAAGGGTCACAGGTTTGATTCCAAAAAGGGGCTTATATACCTCAGTTGCAGGCTCCATCCCCAGTTGGGGCAAGTGTGGGAAGCAACCAATTGATGTGTCTCACATTGTTTCTGGCTCTCCCCATCCCTTCCACTTTATATATATATATATATATATATATATATATATATATATATATATATATATATATATATAAAAAATCAATGGAAAAATATCCTTGAGTGAAGATTTAAACCCCCCCCAAAAAAACCTTTAAGCACTGGAAGTGTTGTGACAAAGTTCCCACACCTGATAACATGGCTATCCTCTGGGACTGCTGGGCAACAGTGCTCATTACCCAATGGCGTGAGATACTCGATGAAATGTTACCCACGTAATTTATGGCTCAGTCTTTTGTGTGGGTGTCCAAGATATTCTCCGTCTGGTGTGGTATCATGCATATCACTTGACCAAATACGCCAATATTGGTTAGCTTCCTGAGCTTAACTGCCTCCCCCCCCCCACCCCCCCCCACCCCCGCCCCGCTCTCACCAACAGTTGAAAAGACCTTTATAACCCTACCTTCATCGCAGGTATTAGAACCAGAATCTACTTTTTAAAAAATTAATATGCTCAACTCTTCAACAACTATAGGAAGTGGGTACTGTTGTTCTCATAAGAAAGGAAATAGGCACAGAGCTTAAATTACTTGTCCAGGGGCATGACACTTCAAAGTGAAGTCTAGGTTCAATTGCCACATCTTACCAATGCTCAGTAGAGAATATAGGTTTTCACCTAATACTTCTTCACCTATTTGGTCTAAATTATGTGGTTGAAAACCTGTTTCATTAAAAACCTACTAGGTAACATTGATAATCATCAAGAATGTGAGTTAGGAGTGACAGTGATCTCCAAAACATTCTCACTAACATCACCATTAGGTTATGGATTTTGAGTTGTTTCACGGGTGTGGTGGCAGCCCGTCACGCACTTGATTGCTTCCCATGCTGATGAAAAGCATAGTTTTAGTTGTACTGCAGTTGAGTAGGGTGATAGCTGGCGTCTAATTGGCCCAGTTGTGACAGCTCCACGTTCCAATCTTCAGAATCCTGCTGCTAGTTTACATCATATATAAACTGGAATAAAAAGGGAGACAAAAACAAGAGGGGAAGGTCATTTTATGTGAGAATGTATTTGAATGTAAAATAGACACGAATCCTGACAAAAAGTGTCGATATAGATTTATTGTGAGGATTATAGATTTACTTGTATGTATAAGCAAAGTTGATACGCAATCTACTTTTTCCATGTTAAAAAAAATCCTGGCGAGTTGGTATTCGTGTGAGTGAACACAAATGCCGATGTTTTAATCTCGTAACACTTGATTTGCCTCCCCACCTTCCTTAAGAAACTAGCAACCTTAAAGTTCTGACTCCGCTGGGATCAGCTCTAGTCACCAGATTTCTATTTTGCAAAAGGGATATGTGTGAAAAATAATCCAAGAGACAGTTTTTTGTGGGTGGTTTTCGTTTGTTTTACCTCATGACCGCACTTGCCCGTTTTGGAGGGAGAAAAAAGTTCGATAGAGGATGCAAAATGGCGATCTCCAGTGACGTCATGACTGCCACGGTCGGTCGCGTATAGGGGCTAAGTAAGGGCGGAAGCGGGCTCAAGCCGCTTCAAGGCGCCTCTGCGGGCGGTCCTCGATACTTACGCAGAAGGACGAGTGTGGACACCGGGCGGGTGTGTCCCGGCGGATAATTTACTAAGGGCGGAAGTTCTCCTTTTAAGGGCGGAAGGGCCCAAACCCAAGAATAATAGCTTCGGCGTCTGTCGCGTTTCAGTCACTTCCGGGGTGGATCGGAAGTTGCTTTGTTTTGCTTCAAGATGGCTGCGGGGATGTATTTGGAACATTATCTGGACAGTAAGAGCACTCTGGAGGAGGGGGTCAGGGGTCACAGAGTGGTGGGGTGGGGGTCGGGGCTAAGGAGATCTAAGGCCCCGAGGTCCCGGTGGTTAGAAGGTCACAATTGTGAAGGGCTTCCGGGAGAGAAATATTGAAGGGTGTGAAGAAAGAGGGGGCGGGGCAGCAGGGTCGAACCCTGGCTTTTGGTGTAAGATGAGGGAGGGGCTGCGCGGTGGGGCTGAGGCATGTGGCTTGAAGAGAAAATATTTGCTGGCCCCATCTTCAGTGTCTCCAACCTCTGGGTATATATTCTTCTCAAAATCATTCCGAATCTTTCTTCCTTTTTGCAGAATTTAAATCTGGTCGTTTTAGCATATCACTCACTGCCATTTGGAGCAGCGACAAAGATCTTGAGGCTCCTCCGTTTAGTTCTTTATCAGGAGTGGCTTCTCGTGGGGATGGGGGTTTATGAGTGACCACTGTCAGATGATGAACTGGAAGGTTTCTCTTCTTGGAGTAAAGATCCAATTCCCATCAAATGGAAATCTAGTGTTATATTTATACCGTTTATGTAACCCACCCCTTCACAAAGCCTGTCACCCTATCCGCTTACATTTGTTTTAGTGTTGGGAGTCATTCAACCATTCATTCATTGATTCATTTATTGAGGGTCTGCTAGGGTTCAGACATAGTAGCAGGTACTGGGGATATAAAAAAATGAATAAGACACCCCTTACCCTCAAGTGCTTATAGTCTAGTAGGAAACAGATTCTGCTAATAAATATAAAACAGTGGGGCAAGTGAAATACTAAAAATACATTAAAAGGACACTTGGTAACAGTGGAGAAAGAGAAGCTAGTGACGTACTAGTAGAGTCTTGAAGGTTGAGTATTTTGCCTCGTGGAAAGAGAGTGGGAATTGCAGGTTGGGAAAAGCATCAGCAAAGGCGATGGGTTTGTGGCAAGGTTAGGGAAAAGTGAGGTCAAGAGTGTTTGGTATATAAGACTCTATCTAGGTGAAAGAATAGAAAGTGAGACTGGAGAAAGAGGCGGAGCTACCAAGGTCTTTTAAAGCCAAGCTAAGAAATTTGCACTTTAGTGAGGAACCAACAGATTTTTTTAAATGGAGTGATTTTTATAAAGGAAAACAACTGATATATGATCAATTGGAGCATGATAGTCTTTGTAATAGGGAGACCAATTAGTGATAACAGTCCAGCTCAGAGGAGGACCTTATCTCCGGGAGTGACAGAAATATTTAGGAGTTAAATATGACAGGACTGAATGAATGAGTAAATGGTTAAGAGAGAAGGAAAGATCTAAGGTGACTTCTTAATTCGCTGTTTAGAAAGTGAGATAGGTAGTATGTCATCAACAAGATATGAAATTCAGGAGTCACAGCAATATGTTTAATTCAATTCAGACTTAAGTATAGGAATGGTCATTGTATCCACGAGAATGAATGAGCTCGAGATCATTCAAAGAAAATGAGGGTTTGAGAGTAATCTCAAACATTAGCATGTAAGGGACAGGCTTTGGAAACACCAGTGTGGGAATTACCAGTAAATATATGATAAGAGATTCAGAATCCTAAGGGGAAGTAAGTTACTCAAAGGAGAGAAGATGGCACCAACTGCTGCAGACACATATTTTAGGATAGGACTGATAACATCATTTGCTTTCATAAGTCACTGGTGACTTAAAGTAATCTCAGTAAACTGGTGGTAGCAGATCTGAGGTTATAGGTTAAAGCAGTGTAGGCATTTTAAAATTTGAAGTATAGTCATGCAAAGAGATTTTTCTTTTATGAGCGAGACTTAAGAATTCATACATTTCTACAAGTATTTATTGAGGACCCTCATATGCAAATCATAGTTCTAAACACTAGAGAAAAAGGAGAAGACAGGCATGTCCAGCCCTTCTGGAAGGCTGAGGAGACAGATATAAAAAAATACTGTAACTAATTATACAATTATTTAATGATAGTTGGGTAAGTGCAAAGAATAGAGATAGAATAACTTGACAGCAAAATTCAGGCACTTTATCTGAGTATGGGAGAGTCAAGGTTGAGCTGAATTTTGAAGAATAAACAGGAATTTAGCAGGCCGAGAGGTATGGTAGAGATGGAATGAAAAAGACCAGGTGGTACATTCCAGGCACAGAGAGCAGCATGTAGGAAGCCAAGTGGCAAGAAGATTGCTGGAAAGTTCCAGACAGAGAAGGCCAGTATGATCAGAGCAGAGAGCACAGAGGAGAACTGACACGAATTAAGGCTGGTGTGAGGTAAGCAAGGGCCAGAAAGTGCAGAACAGGACTAGGAATCGTGCTATAGGAGGTTACTGTAGGGTAAGTGACTTGATCAGATTTGCATTTTTTAAAGGAACAATCTGGCTACTATATGGAGAACAGATTGGAAGTGAGTATGTGATGAGTAGAGGATACCAAGAGGATATTTGTACGTTGAGAGCAAGGAGCTTGGAGGCAGAAATTGAAAATAAGGGAAAAGGAAGAGCTAATTTGTAGAGTTAAGTCACTGAAGGGGGGAAGGGCTGGAAAGCTGTGCAGAGATGGAGAAGTTAGTTGTAGAGAGACGCAGACACAGCCTCTTCTGAGGAAGGAATGGTGAATGCTGTCCCAGATCCAACGGTTTAAAGGAGGGAAATTTGAGTATTGTTGTGTATTTTAAAAACAGCTATAAGACCTATGAAGTCCAGTGAGTCTCAGTCACTCCTCTTCTTCCTAGGTATTGAAAACCTCCCCTTTGAACTCCAGAGAAACTTTCAGCTCATGAGAGACCTGGACCAAAGGACAGAGGGTATGTACAGAGTAAGGAGTCCATGTGAATATTGAGTGTATGTGGTTATTTCTTTTTCTGTTCTGTGTTACCCTGTCATCTGGTCTGATCTGAAGAACTCTGGCTTCTCTCTTTTTTTACTCTCTTGCATTTCTTAAAATGAGAGTAATGATGATCTGCATTTCTATATCAGCCTTTCCATAACAAATGGAATATTGCAACAATGACTCAAGAATTCAGAGAGGCTGCTGAAACCGGTTTGGCTCAGTGGATAGAGCCTCGGCCTGCGGACTGGGGGCTCCCGGGTTTGATTCCGGTCAAAGGCGTGTACCTGGGTTGCGGACACATCCCCAGTGGGGGGTGTGCAGGAGGCAGCTGATCGATGTTTCTCTCTCATCGATGTTTCTAACTATCCCTCTTCCTTCCTCTCTCTCTAAAAAAAAAAAAAAATCAATAAAATATATTTTTTAAAAAGTGGGTAAAAAAAAAAAAGAATTCAGAGATGCTGTTCTTTATATCTTCCTCAAGAAGAAGTCAACAAACTGAAAGCCCACTCTAGAATCATGTCTGTTCTCCATGTTTAATATATTTATAGGAAGGCGAGACTCTACTCCATTTTTAACGTTACTGTCACAAAATGCAGCATGGCTTTAGACTGCAACTCACGTTGGTAGGCAGGAGCTTTGCTGTATCAGAAGTTCTTAAAGAGAGAGAGAGGAAAAAAGAAGAAAAAGCAGCAATT
The DNA here is from genome assembly GCA_026230045.1 of Corynorhinus townsendii. Taxonomy (NCBI): domain Eukaryota; kingdom Metazoa; phylum Chordata; class Mammalia; order Chiroptera; family Vespertilionidae; genus Corynorhinus; species Corynorhinus townsendii. The sequence continues at coordinate 198,164,530 of JAPDVU010000003.1, forward strand.
AACGTCAGGATCTCTACACTGGATTCTTCAACCTTACAGAAGCACTAGATACCATCCGTGGCCTTCCTTGGAAGTTGAACAAGTTTGGCTGCATTGAGGCATTCACTGGGAGCCTGAGGCTACACTGCAGTGGTCAGGTTGGTCTCTTCAAAGTCAAAGGTGTCTGTCAGAGCTATCCCCCACACCTGCTGAAGGATATATAGGTCTTATCTTCCAACCTTATGAAACCATGCTCAAGAATGTAGCAAGCTGATAATACCTAAAACTGTAACTTAAGTTACTCTGGGTAAGTTTACTCCCGAAAAGGGGAACATCATCTGAAATCTGGATATACGCCCTTAAGAACTGCCTGCTGAATTCTGAGAACCAGCTTGCTCTCTTTGTAATACAGTTCCAACTCTTTCTCTGGCACAGAAAGGCCACTTGGAGATTATCAAACTACATGCTTTTTCAGCTTCCTTCAAGGGCCTCGAAGAAGTGGGGCATAAGCATAGTGTGTGCGCAGTCCTTCCTGTTCTCTGTTGTTGCACTGTTATCGTCATGCTTCTGTCTCTTTTTTTTGTCGACATTTTTTTTTTATGAGTCCTACCAAATATTAGGCAGTAGATACCTATAGTCTGTGTCTTGGGACATCACCAGCCTTCCAATATTAAAATGTTTGGAAGAATATATGTAAGATAACAAACAGAAAAAAAGTGATGAGAACAATAAGCAAGTTGCAAATGACGAGCAAAAAAGAGTGGACAGTAAGTAGAAGAATTGTTATGTCCCATTTTAAATGATGAGTTATAAATGCACAGACCTGGAAGCCAGCAGCAGCAGATAACTCAACCTCCTTACAGCACTTAGAGCTGTCGTGGCATATTTTTGTGACGAAAAACCTTAAAATTTTGGCTTTTAAGACAAAAATTCAAGAAGCAGCAACAAGCTCTGCAAAGAAACATCAGCAACAAAAACATGATTTGTATTAGTGCAATATGCAAAGGATCCCTCATTATGTTTCAATAATTTAAGTTCCAACTCTGATAGCAATGTTTGCAGCACCTGAAGGCACCTTTAAAACAAATATTGTCGATTTGTATTACTAGAGTACATGGCACAGTATCTATGAACACTCAGTACATTTTAGTTCAAAGGTTATGGTCAATGGAAAAGGTCCAAGGAAGAAGAGGAAGAAGTGTGTATCACCTAGCTACTCAGGGGCCATTGTGACCAGGCCTCTCTCTGTTGTAGACCTGAAGGCTGAAATTGACAAGTTGGCCACTGAATATATGAGTAGCGCCCGCAACCTGAGCTCCGAAGAAAAATTGGCCCTTCTCAAACAGATCCAGGAAGCCTATGGCAAGTGCAAGGAATTTGGTGACGACAAGGTGCAGCTTGCCATGCAGACCTATGAGATGGTATGGCCCTGTTCATGGCTCCCCACATACCTCCCATCTATTCCTCAGGGTCCTAGACCCCTCCTTCATCTGTGTTGGGATCTGTGTTGGGTCTGGGAGATTAATAAAATCTGCCTTAACCTGTTTTCTTTCACTGGCACCAGCTTTGTACCTCTTATCTTCTTCCTTTCCACCCAGGTGGACAAACACATTCGGCGACTGGACACAGACCTGGCTCGTTTTGAGGCTGATTTGAAGGAGAAGCAGATTGAGTCAAGTGACTATGACAGCTCTTCCAGCAAAGGCAAAAAGAGTGAGGAGGGGGGTGGGCTCTCAGAAGCGGGTCGAGGATTCAGAGGGAGAAGAAGCCAGCTCTTCAGCACTGAGGGAGGGGTACCAGGTTGGAAAGAGGAGGAAAAAGGAGGACTTAACCTGTCTTTCTGTCTCCCTGCCTTTTGCCTTTCTCCTCTTCCCTAGAAGGCCGAACTCAAAAGGAGAAGAAAGCTGCCCGTGCTCGTTCTAAAGGGAAAAACTCAGATGAAGAAGCCCCCAAAGCTGCCCAGAAGAAGTTAAAACTTGTACGCACGTGAGTGTATCAGGGAGCCAGATGACATCCTCTTCTCTCCCGTGGCCCTACTCCTACCCTGCACTGCCCCTTGCCACTTTCTCTGTCTTCTTCATGGCTCCCCATAGACCTCCCATCTATTCCTCAGGGTCCTAGACCCCTCCTTTCTTCTCCTTACCATTTTGTTATCTGCTGGACAGAGAAGCAGCACCAAATCACTTGCCCCACCAGGATCTCCTTCGACCACCTCTGAGTCTCAAATAGTAGCTTCCCTTCCTGCAGATGACACTTTCTTTTCCTCTTGGTATACAGAAGTCCTGAGTATGGGATGCCCTCAGTGACCTTTGGCAGTGTCCACCCCTCTGATGTGCTGGATATGCCTGTGGATCCCAACGAACCCACCTATTGCCTTTGTCACCAGGTCTCCTATGGAGAGATGATTGGCTGTGACAATCCTGATGTGAGAACAATTTTTGCCTCAGGATGACGGGTTCTGGGGACATGAGGTAGAAACAAGAGGGGAAGAAATGGTTGAATAGTGGGACATCAGGATAGGAAGAAGGTGGTTGGAGTTTTGAGCCTTGGGACCTCTAAGAATTCTTCAAAGGAATGGGATAGGGGAATACTCGTAAGGAATTTATGAAGGGGGGCTTCTTTTTTCCCTCTGTCCCTTGACCTTGCTGCTTCCATTTTTTCTAGTGTTCCATTGAGTGGTTCCACTTTGCCTGTGTGGGGCTGACAACCAAGCCTCGGGGGAAATGGTGAGTGAGAGAGTTGTGGTAGGATCTGGACTGCCCCTACACTGAATGGCAAGAGGGCATTCTCCCTTTCACTCACTTTCTCCCTCCCCTTCTCTATCATGTTCTGTTTATTTCTTTAGGTTTTGTCCACGCTGTTCCCAAGAACGGAAGAAGAAATAGATAAGGGCTTTGAATTCTGACATAGTTTCTTCCACATCCCCTGACCTGGGCTAGTGGGGAGAGGAATGCCTGTGCTGGGCCAGAGGGTTCAGGGAGAAGTGAATGGTGCAGTGTTGTCATCCTTTCTCCTCCCCTGCCCCCACTACTGGTGCTGAGGCTGCATTCAGATCCTGGTAGAGAGGAATTCCGTAGCCACTAAGGGTATATGCTCTCATCCAGCCCTCCCCCTTCAGAAGGAAGTGGTCTTGCCCACTGTCCTTTGCCTCCATGCTGAGGTAGGTGCTGTATTTCCAAGGGATGGTCCTCTTTACTCCCCTGGCTTTGTATTTAAGGACTGGGGCGATAGCATGGGGGCACTCCCCCAACCCCCCTGATTCCCCCCACCCTGTGAGGGGCTATGGTATAATTAATTTTCATTGTTATCTTCCTTTTTCCATGGTGGGGGCTCCCCCAGCTTATCTGGGCTGTAGCCCTATTTGAAGGGCCACCCCTTCCTCTGTGCCAAGAGGCTTTGCCCTGGCCTTGTGAATGGGAGAGGGGGCAAGGTGGAATGCAAATAAGCCACATGTAAAGGAACTTGGGTAGGTGAATAAAAGCTATACCCATTGGCCTGCTGTGTTTTTTATAAAGATAACATTTTAGTATATGTGCTAAGCATTTATTTACTTACTTACTTACTTTTGCATTTCTGGGTTGGATAAGAGGTGGGGAGGATGACATGCCAAAAGTCAAGACAAAACAGGGAACCAGAAGGGCACCAGAATCCAAATTTCTCAACTTGGAAAGGACAAAGCTGACTGGCTGGGGTGTGTGCTCAGACCAGGGTTTTCCACTGAGAAACCACTTCCCTATACTAAGCTACCCCACACCTGACCCTTACTCTTTGTTTCTCCTTTCGGCTCATATCTTACCTGGAGAATTCCTCTCTGGTTCCTATCCAGGTAGGCCCTGACTTGGTTTTGTATATTCCATGTCTGCCACCCCAGAACCCTGCGTAATTGCCCAATTAGGTAGTGAGGTCTAAATATAATCAATATGATTATATTTAGACCTCACTACCTAATTGGGCAATTTGTTTCTCAAAGCAGGTTTCTGCTTCTGAAAAATAGGGCTAATAATAGTATCCAGTATGGGATTACCTTGAAAAAGAAATAAGGTGATGCACTTAAAGAACTACATAGGATAGCCTGGCTGGCATGACTCAGTGGTTGAGTTGAGCGTCGACCTATGAACTAGGAGGTCACAGTTCAATTCCCGGTCAGGGCACATGACCACGTTATGAGCTGGGTCCCCTGTGGGGCGTGTGTAGGAGGCAGCCAGTTAATGATTCTGTCTCATTATTGATGTTTCTGTCTCTCCCTCTCCCTTCTCTGAAGTCAATAAAAACACATTTTTAAAAAGACAACACAGGGCCTACCTCATCAAAGGGAATTAAAAAAAACTCCCAACAAATGAAAGTCCTGGACTGGATGGTTTCACAGGTGAATTTTATCAAAATTCAAAGGAGAACTAAGACCTATAATTCTCAAACTAATTCAAAAAATTCAAGAGGATGGAAGACTCACAAGTTCATTTTATGAGGCTAACATTATCCTAATTCCAAAACCAGATAAAGACATTACAAAGAAAAAATTATGGGCCAATATCCCTGATTAATATACTAAAATTCTCAACAAAATATGAGCAAACCAGATCCAGCAATTCATTAAAAAAGATCATACACCATGATCAAGTGGGATTTATTCCAGGGATGCAAGGCTTATACAATATCTAAGTCAATAAACATGACACACCACCTAAACAAAATGAAGGATAATAATTACATGATAACTAATAATTATATTAATAGATGCAGAAAACACATTTGATAAAATCCAGCACACTTATTTTTTTTTTAAATCATTGCTGAAAGTATTAACGTATGTCCCATTTTTCCCCCATTAACCCCTTCTAACCTGCCTCCACCCCTTCCCCAGGCCTTCACCAACCTATTGTCTGTGTCCATGAGTTATGGATATGTGCATACAAGTTCTTTGGTTGATCTCTTCCCACCCACCTTCCCTCTGTGATTCCAGTCTGTTCCCTGCTTCTGTCTCTGGATCTATTTTGTTCATCAATTTATTTTGTTCATTAGATTCCACATGTAAGTGAGATCATGTGATACTTGTCTTTCTCTGACTGGCTTATTTTGCTTAGCATAATACTCTCCAGGTCCCTCCATGGTGTCTCAAAGGGTAAGTGCTCCTTTTTTACTGCTGCTTAGCATTCCATGGTATAAATGTACCACCGCTTTTTTATCCACTCATCTACTAATGGGCACTTGGGCTGTTTCCAGATCTTAGCTATTGTAAATTGCACTGCTATGAACATAGAGGTGCATACATTCTTTCTGATTGGTGTTTCAGGTCTCTTAGGATATATTCCTAGAAGTGGGATCATTGGGTCAAATGGCAGCTTCATATTTAATTTTTTGGGGAAACTCCATACTGTTTTCCATATTGGCTGCACCTATTTATGATATAAACTCTTGACAAAGTGGAAATAGAGGAAACATACCTCAACATAATAAAGGCCCTATATGACAAACCTAGAGCCAACATCACACTCAATGGGCAAAAACTAAGATCAGGAGCAAGACAGGGATGTTGGCTTTCACCAATCTCATTCAACTTAATATTGGAAGTCCTAGCTACAGTGATCAGACAAGAAGAAGGACAGGAGTGGGCTGGAAGAGGTTAAGTGGGGAGGGGTGGAAGGAAGATTAAAAGGGAAAAACACGCACACTGGAAATCACAAAAGAAGGGGAAAAAGGCATCCAAATTGGCAAGGTAGAAGTAAAACTCATTATTTACAGATGACGTGATACTGTATATAGAGAACCATAAAGATTCCACCAAAACACTACTAGAACTGAAATGAATTCAGTAAAGTAGCAGGATACAAAATAACTATCCAGAAATTGGTTGTATTTTTATACACCAATAATGAACTATCAGAAAGAAAAACTAAGAAAACAATCCCATTTGTAACTACATTAAAAAAAAGAACCAACAATACCCAAACACTAGGAATAAACTAAGGATGTAAAAGACCTATACTTGGAAAATTGTAAGACATCGAAGAAGTTAAAAATAAATATGGAAGCATGTACCATGTTCATGAATAGAAAGAACGTCACTAAAACATCTAGGCTACCCAAAGCAATCTATAGAGTCAACGCAATTTCTATTAAGATACCAATGGTATATATCGCAGAACTAAAACAAAATTAATATGAAACCAAAAAGAATCCAAATAGCAACAGCAGTCTTGAGAGAAGGAACAAAGTTGGAAGAATCACACTACCTGATATCAAAGTATACTACAAAGCCATAATAATCAAAACAGCATGTTACTTTAAAAAATAACAGTTGAGCCCGGCCAGTGTGGCTCTGTTTGTTGACCATGGTCCCATGCACCAGGAGGTCACTGGTTCAATTCCAGCTCAGGGCACATGCCCAGGTAGTGGGTTCAGTCCCAAGTAGGAGGGATGCAGTAAAATTTCAAACATTTCATGTAGCAATATTGTTTGTGATATATCTCCTTGGGCAAAGGAAACAAAAGAAAAAAGCAAATGGGACCACATCAAACTAAAAAGGTTTTGCACAGCAAAGGAAGCCATCAACAAAATAAAAAGACAACCCACTGAATGGAGAACATATTCACCAATAAGGGGACATACAGATGGCCAATAGACATGAAAAGATGCTCAATGTCACTAATAATCAAGAAATGCAAATGAAAAACAGTGGAGATATCACCTCACACCTGTCAAATGGTTGTCATCAATAAATCAACAAACAACAGTGTTGGCAAGGATGTGGAGAAAAGAGAACCCTTGTTCATTGTTGGTGGAAATGCCAATTCGTGCTGCCACTGTGGATACCGTAGGGAGTTTCCTCAAAAAATAAAATGGAACTGTCTTATGACACAGTGATTCCACTTCTGAGAATATATCTGAAGGATCCTGAAATACTAATTTGAAAATGTATATGCACCCTTGTGTTCACTGCAGCATTATTTACAATAGCTAAGATTTGGAAGCAGCCCAAGTGTCCATCCGTGGATGAGTTGATAAAGTAGCTGTGGCACATTTACACAATATAATACTACTTGGATGTAAAAAAGAAGGAAATCTTGCCCTGGCTGGTGGTGGTAAGTGGTTAGAGCATCAGTCCATGCACGGAAGGGTCTTGGGTTCAGTTCCTGGTCAAGGGCATGTACCTGGGTTGCTAATTCACTCCCCACTTCCCTGGTCTGGGTGCATTCATGAGGCAACCAATTGATGTGTCTCACATCAATATTTTCCTTCCTCCCTCCCTGTCCCTTCCTCCCTCCTTTCACTCTCTCTGAAAAGCAATGGAAAAAATATCCTCTGGTAAAGATTAACAAAAGAAGAAAGAAGAAGGAAATCTTACCTTCTGCGACAGCATGGATGGACCTGGAGAGTATTATGCTAAGTGAAATAAGCCAGTTAGAGAAAGACAAATACCATATGATTTCACTTATATGTAGAATCTAATGAATGAACAAACAAAAAATTGAAACAGACATAGATACAGAGTTCAAACTGACAGTGGTCAGAGGGAAGGGGGTTGGGTGAAAAAGGCAGGTGAGGGGATTAAGGGAGGGGGAAAGGCAGATAACAGTATGGTGATTACAAGAGGGAAAAGGGGTGCAGAAGGTAAAGAGGGTAAAGGGTGGGTAAATGGTGACAAAAAGAGACTTAACTTGGGGTAGTGAATACACAATACAATAAACAGGTGATGTATTAAAGAACTGTACACTTGGAACCTATCTAATTTTATTAAACAACTAGAGGCCTAATGCATGAAGATTCCTTCCCCTGGCTGCCGGCACCACCTTCACTCTGGCTGGAGCCACCTTTACTCCTTCCCATGCTGCCCAGAGGCCTGGAGCTGTTGGGGCGGTATGGAACGCCTGTGTCAGCAATGACACAAGCGTCCCGCCCCTGGCCACTTGGTGCCTGTGTATGCAAATTAACCCACCATCTTTTTTTTAAATATATTTTATTGATTTTTTACAGAGAGGAAGGGAGAGGGATAGAGAGTTAGAAACATTGATGAGAGAGAAACATCAATCAGCTGCCTCCTGCACACCTCCTACTGGGGATGTGCCCGCAACCAAGGTACATGCCCTTGACTGGAATTGAACCTGGGACTCTTCAGTCCACAGGCCAACGCTCTATCCACTGAGCCAAACAGGTTAGAGCCTACCATCTTTGTTGGGTTAATTTGAATACTCACTCCTGATTGGCTGGTGGGTGTCGCAATGGTATGGTCAATTTGTGTCTTTCTCTTTTATTAGTGTAGATGTCACCCCAATAAATTCATTAAAAAAATTTTTTTAAAAGCCCTGACCAGTTTGGCTCTGGATAGAGCATCGGCCTGTGGACTAAAGGGTCCTGGGTTCGATTCCGGTCGAGGGCATGTACCTTGGTTGCAGGCACATCCCCAGTAGGAGGTGTGCAGGAGGCAGCTGATTGATGTTTCTCTCTCATCGATGTTTTTAACTCTATCGCTCTCCCTTTCTCTGTAAAAAATCAATAAAATACATTAAAAAAATTTTTTAAGATATTTAAAAAAAAACGCACACCAATTTTCCTCTGAGACCAAGATAAGCACAATCTCTCAGATAATTAGACGTCAGCAGCCTGTTGGGCAGTCCAGTTTCATTTGTTCATTTTACTGCCATTTACTGAATGCTGGCCATGTGTCAGAATAATAAGCTATGACATCCCTGCCATCCCAAAGCCCACAGTCCAGGAAGGAAAACCAGACATGTAAACAAACAATTGCAATAATATGTTGGAAGTACATACTGCAATAACAGTGAACATGAAACCTACAGCAACATAAAGGAGAATATTCTCCCTTAGTAATGTTCTGGAGACATTTTATATTCATTCCCGTGGACAGGGACTTTTTAACTCACTGATATAGCTCAGGCGCCTAAAGGAAAATGCCTCGCACCTATAATTAGTAGATGCCTAATAAATATTTGGTTTTTGTGCTAAAAGAGAGAGAGAGAGAGAGAGAGAGAAAGAGAGAGAGAGAGAGAGAGTCAGTGGTACCTTAATCATTATCCTCTCGAACTGGAATTGGACGTGTGAGGACTCCTACGTCAGTTTCGGAGGCCCCGCCCCCGGACACTTGTGACGTCAGAGCCGCCCCTCATCTCCAAGTCTGCTGGCGGTACCCGCCGGCTCTCTCTGGCTTGGCCCGTTAGAGGCCGCTTTGGTCCAGGGAACGCGGGCGGATTGTCTGGGGCCATGAGGAAGCTCGGTGCTGGCTTCCTTCTCTCACTCCTGAAGGGTGAGGGATTCCCACCTCCCAGTGTCTCCCTCCCGGCCAGGTCCTCCGCCTCCCGAGGACCCTTACTTTACTGATTCGGAAACGTTTCTCACGGTGGACGCGCCCCCTCGCTTCTGACCTGATCTCCCCATCTCCCCCGGGCTCACCTTTGCCTCTGTCCCTGGCATCCCCACCGACCAGACAACCCCGATCCTAATTCACACGGGGCTCCGCTGGCCAGCGTGGGTCCATCCCGGGCCAGGAGCGGGTTCTGGAGTTCGGTCCGTCCACCCATCCGTCTGTCCCCCGCCCCGCAGTGCTGCTCTTGCCTCCAGCTGCCCCAGGCGAGGATTCAGTTCCGACCTCCACTCCCGGGAGCCCTCTCTCTCCCGCCGAATACGAACACTTCTTCGCACTGCTGACCCCCACCTGGAAGGCAGAGACTACCTGCCGGCTGAGAGCAACCCACGGCTGCCGGAACCCCACCCTTGTCCAGCTGGACCAATATGAGAACCACGGCTTGGTGCCCGACGGTGAGGGCCCGCCTCCTGGGGCAGATCTGTGCTCCTTGGAGACTGGGAAGGGTTATGACTGGCCTCTGACCCTGCGCCCATACACTCCACTCTCCAGACCCAAGGCGCCCACCTCCCTCAGGAGGGAGGTCCCTCTGTGTGTTCACCTTCTGCACCCCTGCCCCTTCCCAGGTGCTGTGTGCTCCGACCTCCCTTACGCCTCCTGGTTTGAGTCCTTCTGCCAGTTTACTCAGTACCGTTGCTCCAACCACGTCTACTATGCCAAGGTGAGTCCCAGGACAAAGATGGGTCTGGTGTCGCGGGACAAAGGGAGAGGCAGTGGCAGTAAGAAGCTGAGGAGGACCATCCTTAGGGCTTTCTTCCCTGTCACTTGCCAATCATTGACCCAGATTAGGTATGATTGCAAACACCCTTTAGGCATTCAGACGGTCAGAACACTCCTGTTACTGCAAGAAAAGGAGGGAAGAGGCAAAAAGATAAGCCCTTCCATTTCTTCTAACAGTCAGTGATTCATTCATATCAGACATTAAAGACCAAAGGCAGGGTTGTGTGCAAGACATGGAGTTATATCTTGCAGGGGAACCCTTTCTCAGGTCTAGAGGGTTCCACCAGGGACCATGGGCCTTCATCCCTGCCCAGGAACGGTGAGAGGAGGCATTCTGGAAGAGGGTCTGAGGAGTAAGCTGGGGTAAGGCATTCCTTTGGCAAAGGCATCCCCACATCCCTTCTCTTCTTGCAGAGGGTCCGATGCTCCCAGCCAGTCTCAATTCTCTCACCTGACACTGGCAAGGAGATAGACTCTTCTACTGAAGTACAGCCCACCACAATGACCTCCCCCATTTCATCCCACAACACAGGTGAGACCCTCCCAACCTAGGAGACTACCAGCAACTCCTATAAATCCCAGAGCCCAGGATGTAAGGCCTCTGTGGTAGGGATACAGGAAGAATGTTGAGCAAGGGTGGGAGATGGACACAGGCAGTTCATTACATAATGGAGAAACTGCTTTTTAGGAATACAAGTTAGAGCTGTCCTGTCCCGGAATATATTCTAGCATTACTTCCAAGTCTGCCCCGACTCCATTTTTCCTAGCTCCCCAAAACATTCCTGGGACTTTTGTAAGCTAACACCTTAAGGCTAGAAAGGATTAGTTGCCAACTATTCAGAATATGTGCTATTTCCTAAGTGAGAGGAACAACAGGTGGAATTTGAGGTGGTGGTTAAGAGGGGCACTGGTGGGGAGGTGGAAAAGTGACAAACCACCAACTCCACAATCACCATGGTAATATTATTTTGATATTTGTATTGATTTCTGTGTCATCTATACTTGACTGTGTGAATAATTTGGATTGTGGCTGCTTTCTTCTGACTTGGTGTTTATGTGTGTGTCCCTCTGAACAAAAACACTCAGAGGCCAGAAAGCTGACTGTACCTTTCCGTTTCTTTCTTGGTCCCTCCCAAACGCTGCTGCAGCCACAGAACAGCAGGCCTTCCAGCCCTGGCCCGAATTGCTCAAGAACAATGTGGAGGAGCTGCTGCAAGCCTCCATGTCCCTGGGAGGCCCAGAGCAAGTGTCAGACCACAAGCAGGATCAAGGGCAAGAGCACCAACAGGAGCAAGGACAAAAACATAAACTGGAGGAAGAACAGGAGCAGGAGGAACAGGAGGAGGAAGAGGAGGAGGAGGAGGAGGATGAAGAGGAGGAGGAGGGAGAGGAGGGGGAGGGGAAGCAGGCGGAAGGACAGGGGACAGGGGAGAGACTGCATGCCATGTATGGGCTGCAGACAGACTCAGAACCCAAGCATCAGGCTGGTTTATCTTCCAACCCTTTGTCCTTCACTGCCCGGGTGCGGGAAGTGAAGTCTACGCCTATGATGATGGAGAACATGCAAGAGCTCACTCAATCTGTCCAGGAAATTGATGAAATGAGTGATGTGTTTGAGGAAGACTCTGCTTGGAGAAGCCAAAACTCTGGCAGGTACAGGAAATTCTGACTCCTCTACTGGCTCTACCTTTCCTGCTGCCATCTTTGGGAATGAGAAGCCCACTTTCCACCTTTGGCCTCTAGACCCACTCAGATCTGCTTGGGCTTCAGGCACACCTAGTAACTGTCTGCCTCATCTGTTCTGTGGCCATCATTGGTTTAAGTCCTGCCTTAGATGCCCATTTCTTATGTGGCTCATTCCTAGTGGAATGAGTCTTGTACCTGGAGTTACCAGACTTGAGTTCTGGTCTTGCTGATGGCTTTGATAAACATTGCAATTTTGAGGAAGTTACTTCCCCTTTCTGAACTTCAGTTCCTCATTTTTAAAAGGAGGCAGTTGGTCCAGAGGCCTCTAAGGCCTCATCCAGCATGCTGAATGTGTGTGACCACGAACAGAGTCTGAGGGGAAGGAAAGAGAATGGATGTAGCTTTCTTCCCCAGCAACCAGGTCTGTTTCCTTGCAGCCTCTTGCAGCTGCCCCACGTGGAGGCCTTACTGGTGATGTGCTATTCCATTGTGGAGAATACCTGCATCATGACCCCCACAGCCAGGGCCTGGCAGCACTTGGAGGATGAGATCCTTGGTTTCGGGAAGACGGTAGGCCCAGCATGCTGTTTAATGAATACATGCTCACTGGGTATCCTCTGGGCCTGGTACTATTAGGCCTTGGGAGTGGAGGGATGGGCAGGGATACAGACAGCATGAGGCATCACTAGAGAGCTCCTCTTCCAGTGGGAATCCCTTCTTTGGAAGGACATATTTAGCTCACCTTAAAGGAGGAAGGCTCAAGACTAGTCAGGAATCCATTCCAATTCAGAATTCATTCATTTTTTTTAAATATATTTTTTTGTTTCAGAGAGGAAGATAGAGGGTAAGAGAGAGAAACATCAATGATAAGAGAATCATTCATTGATCAGCTGCCTCCTGCAGGCCCCCTATTGGGGAACGAGCCCACAACCCAGGCATGTGCCCTTGACCAGAATCAAACCCGGGACCCGTCAGTCTGCAGGCCAATGCTCTGTCCACTGAGCCAAACCAGCTAAGGCCAGAATTCATTCTTCAGCTCTTTGAGTTGTTAGGCTTGAGTCATCTCCTCATCCAGTTCGCCATCTTCAAACCTTGCCTTTACCTTAGATGCAGCTCTCCTTTCCAAAGGGGGCATAGGACCCATTCCAGGGATCTGTAGAGAAACCCCAGTCTCGATGTGTCCTCACCATCCAGCAAGTCCAATTCCCAGAAAAATATCCTTTAGGTTTTAATTTTATTTATTTATTTTTAATATATATTTTATTGATTTTTTTTTAACAGAGAGGAAGGGAGAGGGAGAGAGAGAAACATAGATGAGAGAGACACATTGATCAGCTGCCTCCTGCACCCCCGCCCCGGGAATGTGCCCGCAACCAAGGTACATGCCCCTGACCGGAATCGAACCTGGGACCTTTGAGTCCCTAGGCCGACACTCTATCCACTGAGCCAAACCGGAGGGTTAGGTTTTTAACTAATACAAGTTAGCAAACATCTGTTGGGAGTTGCTATGCCATCTATTCATTTGTTTAACAAATATTGATTGGTCACCAACTCTGAACAGGTATTTGAGATGTTAGTGATGAGCACAGTAGATCTAATTATCGTGGGGCTCTTGAAGTCCTAGTGGGAGAGGCAGGTGAGGAAACAGGCAATACAGGGTGATAGGAGAAACACTGCGACGGATAAATATGAAGTGTAGAGAGAGCAGGAGGGGTAACTGTCTGTGTTTGGGAAGATCAGAAAATGCTTCATAGAGGAACTGATGTTTAGAGAAAGGAAGTTAACCAGGCCAAAGAAAGGACTTGGCAGAAGCTTCCTGCCAGAGGGAATAGCATGTGCAGAATCTGTGAGGCCAGAAAGAGATTTCATGAGGGACCAAGAATGAGCACATTGCTCCTGCCCTTAAAGAACCTGGAGCCCACAGAGGACTCAGCAGCATTACAAAAGGAGTTTGGTAGGTGTTCGAGAGAGGTTTTAAAGTGTAGGCGGTTCAGGGGTCATGGAGAGCCCACTGGAGTTTAGGGCCTGGTTAAGGGAACAGGAAGGAGCCCATTTGGCCTGGAGGAAAGCAGTAGGGGACAGAGTCAAAGAAATATTAAGGGTCATCATGTGAAAAATCCCAGGTGGCAGTCTGAAGCATTTATATTTAATTTGGTAGGAAAAAGGAATTTAGTAACCATTTTTTGGTGAGAGACATGGCTATGCCTCCCTTATGAGCTGTTGTGCAGAGAAAACAAGGAGATTTTTTGCACCACGGTGTGCTGGACCCATGGGTGGAGAAGGAGGAGGATGGGATTGACTGCGGATTTCCTGAGAACACCGAGGCGAGGAAGCTCAGTCAGGGCAAAGAATCTAGCTAGGAGATGGGTAGCTCTACTCTAAAGAATGTCTTCCAGGAACTTGGAGGTTTAAACCTAAGTCGAGTATAGGTTTTGAAGTTAGAAGGACTGGATCTATGTCCCAACTCCACCATTTATGAGGCATATGGTTTTGAACAAGTTAGTCTCACTGAGCTTGTTTCCTTGTCAGTCAAATGGAGATATTATGAGTACCTATGCTAGCACAGGGCTCTTGTGAGAACTAAATGAGATGATAGTGTTTACTAGGTGCTTAGCCCTGTGTCAACCCTTTGTAACTATTAGCACTATCATTAGGAAAGAGAGAGAGAAGGGGAAAGTTAGGAGTTCTATTCAGATAGTCTAAGTGAGAGGTGGTTGTAGGTCACCCGATGGTGGACAGCTGTCAGGCACCTGGCAATTGAGGATTTGGAGCTTGGAAAAGAGATCAGAACTGGGTGTCACTTGCAGAGAGATGAAGATTACCTGGGAGTAGAGAAATCATCCAGGAAGAGGGTGAAGAAATAGTGTCGAGGGGAGGTCCTTGAGGAACCCTTGGGGAGGGGCACAGGGAGAAAAGCTTTTGGAAGAGCCTGAAAGCAAAGACATTGTGGAAACTGCTCTGGGGGGTAGAGGAGTGGGACAGTCTCAGCCTCAGCCTCTTAACTACATTCCTGCCTTAGGTCTGTGACAGCCTTGGGCGGCACCACCTAGCTATCTGTCCCCTCTGTGCCTTCTGCTCCCTGAAGCTGGAGCAATGCCACTCGGAGGCCAACCTGCAGCGGCAGCAGTGTGACGGTTCCCACAAAACATCCTTCATGAGCCCCTTTCTCTCATCCCAGACCATGGCCATCGGCATCCAGGTACCTAGCTAACTGGGCAGCCTCAGTGGGGGAGGCCTCAGGCTCTGGACATCTATCCAGAAGGGAGACCTGCAGGGGGAGCAGGGTTCACACCTCTCCCTTGTCCCCTTTGCCACAGGTGGGGACTGTAAAATCGGGCCGCTATTATGGGCTGGATATTTATGGCGGGCTTCGCCTGGATTTCTGGTGTGCCCTGCTAGCCACGAAGGGCTGTGAAGATACTCGAGTAGCTGGCTGGCTCCAGGCTGAGTTCCTTAGCTTCCAGGATGGGGATTTCCCCACCAAGGTCAGAGCCTTTCCCCAAAGCTCAACCTCACCTCACTCACCCCAATTCCTTCTGGTTATTTGCTCCAGGCAGCCCTAGGATGTGGAAGGGGACTTGGGCCCCTGGCTCCTGAGAACCAGTCCTCACTAAACTGGCTGCCTCTCTTCAAGAGACCACACACACACACACACACACACACACACACACACACACACACACACGAGCAGGATTATGTTTGGCAAAGAAGGTAGGATTTGGGAGTGGTGGGAGAGCTAGCACAGGACTGGGAGGCAGGAAAAACCCAGCTCTGCCAGTTACCTGCCAAGGGGCTTTGGTCAGGTTACTTGCCACTCTAGGCCAAAGTTATACTCATCCCTACAACAAATGACTAGGTGATGCGTGAAGGGCCACCCCTCCCCTGATAGAGTACTTCCCTGCCTCGGTCTGACAGTCTCCTTCCCTAACTCTTCCAGTGCTTTTCCTGCCCAGTGGCATTATTGGTCCCCCTCTCCCCAAAGTTACCTCCTCTGTGGAACTACCTGTTGTACCTGAGAGCCAGGCCCCTCCTTTCTGTGGTTTAACAGGGGAAATCAAGACAATGAAAAGTAGGGGCAGCTTAAGAAAGGGCTGGTCACTGAGCTGAGGGGCCCCTGCCCAGACCTTCTCCCTGGGCCCCCACATCTGGAAGAGGTTTCAGAGGTCATCTCTGCTGCATCCCTGGGTTTGTAGATGGGGAGGCGAGGTCCACAGAGGGAAGTGATTCAGCTGAGGTTACACATTAGATTGTTCTACCCTCTCCCTCACTTGCCCATCAATAGAAGGCTCCCTCAGGCTGCTTCATTAATTGGCCCCCTTCCAATGTTCTGCACCCTTACTGCCCCTTCCTCATTCCCCATTCCTCAGCCATTTTACCAGCAACTGAACAACAGGGAAGCCATTTCCCACTCTCCGGCTCCTGACTTCTTCCCACCAACTGAATTATGACTGCAGGTGGGATGGGAAAGGCAGGGGACAAAGGCCTATTCCTCAGAGAGGGACACCCCCAGTGTGGAAGGTCTGGTTCTGAAAGGTCACACCCCTGCCCTTGGTTCTTTCACCGTGGGCACTCTCTGGAGGGCTGGTGTCTCATAAGGCTTCTGATATCTCCCTGCTTCCCCATCCCTGGCTCCTGGCTTAGATTTGTGACACAGACTATGTGCAGTACCCAAACTACTGTGCCTTCAAAAGCCAACAGTGTCTGATGAGAAACCGGGATCAGAAGGTGAGCTCGTCACCATGCCCCTCCTCCTCCCATCAGCCCCTCTAAATCAGTCACCTTGGTTGGGTGTCCTTTCTGGGCCACACCCTAACCCCTGCTCCACACAGCTAGGATGTGGAGAGCAGTTTCCTACTTGCCTCTCAGGGCAGAGGCCTCCACCAGAGCACTTGCTCTCCTCCACTCCCCCAGCCTTGGAGTAAGCAAGGTGCCCCAGCCAGAGGTGTCTGGCAGGAATGCTGCAGAGGAAAGGTGAGGGCCCTCAGGGCACCACAGGAAGAACCTCAGCTGGGCTGGGAATTAGATGTCGAGGTTGCAGTTTTGTCTTCTGCTCTTACTCACCAAGGAGTCTGGGATAAGTCACTTCCTCCCCCCGCCTCAGCCTCCTGATTTCTGAAAGGAGGAGGGGCCCTTTGGTGTCTCTGGCAGCTGGAAAAACCCACATCTGAGTTGCCTCCTTCCCTCTACCGCCCTGTGCCCATGCCTGCCTGCCTCTGGTTCTCGTGGGACTTCTAATACCTGCCCACCTCCACACCGCTGGCTCCTTGCTCTGTAACTCAGACTGTGTACGTCCCCGATCCCCATGTAGGTGTCCCGTATGAGATGTCTGAAGAACGAGAGTTACAATATCTTGACCCCAGCCAAAAGCGAGGACCTTGTGCTTCGATGGAGCCAGGAGTTTAGCACCTTGACTCTAAGCCAAGCCGGATGAGCTGGGATTCTTCCTGTCTCCACCCCAACCCAGACTGTCCACACTCTCCATTGCTTTCTTACTCCATTTGTCATCAGTTTGCATCCAGGCTGCCCCTTTTGTGTATCTTACCTGGTCCCTACTCACATTTTTCCTTGGGTCAGGGCAGGAGTCCCTGAAAGTGATGGGAATTCCACCCGCCTTAAAGGATGTCTTTGCATAAAGTGTTTATTTTCAACGTATGTGGCCTATTTTGGTTACGATCCTATCCTCAGCACTGCCACAGTGCCCCATGGGGATCAACTCACCCCCACCCTTGCCCAGGGGCGCATGGATCCATCTATAGGAGAGAGACTCTCATGGGAATGATGCTTAGGGAAGCAGCCTTCTGCTGGGAGAAGGGCCCTAAAAATCAGGGAGTAGGATTAAAGAAGACCACAGCTGGGGCTCAGGGATCCTGTGGGCCAGGAGGGCATGTGTGTCTTCATCTTGAATGATGTTCCTATCACTCCCTCTTCCTTCCTCTCTGAAATATATGTACACACACAAATAGAATAGTACTAGAGGCTTGGTGCATGAAATTCGTGCACTGGGGGAAGAGGGGGTCCCTCAGCCCGGCCTGCGCCTTCTCACAGTACGGGAGCCCTCAGGAGGATGGCCTAAGCTGTCAGACAGACATCCTTAGCACTGCCGGAGGCAGCCACGGCCGCTGCACTCGCCAGCTGTGAGCCTGGCTTCTGGTTGAGCAGTGCTGCTCCTGTAGGAGCGCACTGACCACCTGGGGCAGCTCCTGCATTGAGCATCTGTCCCCTGGTGGTCAGTGCACACCATAGCGACTGGTCCTTCTGTTGTTTGGTCAATTTGCATATTAGCCTTTTATTGGTGCATTTATTTTATTAGCCATTTATTGGTGCATTCTCAATATAGGATAATGCACCCCTTTGCTTCACCCAGCTTCAATTATCAGCACACGGTCAATCTTTCAATGGCATGTTCAAGGCTCTGAGAAGCCCTGTAATAGAGAAACCTGTTTAAGCCAGCATTTTCCAACCTCACTTGACCACAATATCCTTTTCACTCACCGCTCAAAAACTTGAACTTATTTTTGTGTATTGAGCATGGACAACATGTCCAGCCCTGTTGATACAGAAGACAAGGGTCTTGGCCCCAGGGTACAGAAAAGAGGTGCCGTCATCTGAGCTCTCCCCAGCCCTCCAGCTCCCCAACCCCCAGCCTAGGAAAGAGACAGAAGCAAGGAGGAACAGCCCAGCTTGGTATCTGCTGTGGTGGAGAGGCTATGCACGCTCTGCAGTGAGAGTGGACCCAGCAGCAGCCCTGGTGTATAGAGGGGCCCTAGGCAACGGGAGATACAAAGCCACAGGTGGCAAGAGCAAAACCACCTGCAGGGATCCAAAAGAGAGACACCCAGAGGGAACTAGAGAGAAAATCGAGAGGCTGGTGATTAGTCATCGAATCAGTGGGTGGGTGTGCCAGTGAGGCTTCCCGGAAACTGTGGGGAGTATGTGAGCGATGGGCGGGGGGAATCATTAGTTGGCCCAGAGTTGGGGCTACATTAAGTGCCATTATCTGCTGGGGTTTCTTCTCTGGCCAGTCTGTGAAGACTGCTGAAGGCACTGCTTCCTCCTCTCTCTTCCTGCGAGTGGAGTGTGAGTGCAGGGTTGGGTGAGTGCACGGAGCTGGAATCTGTTGAGATCTGCCCAGGTGGGTGTGTCCCCACCCGCCCCAGGAGCAGGTCCTTCCAGCCCAGCCCAGTGCAGATCAGACAGCGGAAGCCAGCTTGGGGCAGCGGCAGAGCTCAACGGGGAGCACAGGTATGGGGGTGTCACGGGTGGGGGGGTGTCATGGGTGGGCTTGAACCTCATGGGGGCGTAAGGGGGGGCATCCCACTTTTAGAAATGGAGGATGTGAGAGTGGGCCATGGGCCCCAGAAAACTTTTTGAATAGAGTCAAAAGCTTAAAGGGGCTGCCTCAGGCAGAGAGACTTTCCCAGACAGAACACACCCTAGAGTGCCCCTCTGAAGCTCGAAGCCCCACACAGGGACATCTCGGGAGGCTGTGTTCTCCCCTTCACCCGTTAGGCGCACTGTCATGCTGAGCCCTTGGCTTCCCCAGACCAATGAGGAGGGTCCCCTGGGATTGATTTCTAACCTTTTTCCATTCTCAGTACTTAACCCCTAATACCCACTCACCTCCCAGGGCCAGCCCCTCTCCTAGATGACAATAAACTTATCTGATTAAACTCCATGAGTGGGTTCACTGGCACAAATGTGTTCTTATAGTTACTCTTTCTAGCTAACCAAGGGGTCTATCTATCTACCTATCTATCATCTATCTATCTGCATTGATTTTAGAGAGAGGAAGTGGGACAGAGAGAAAACACATTGATTTGTTGTTCCCCTTATTTATGCATTCATTGGTGCATTCTTGTATGTGTCCTGACTGGAGATTGAACCCATAACCTTGGTGTATCAGGGCAATGCTCTAACCAACTGACCTACCCGGCCAAGGCCTCCCAAGGGGTATTTTCATGGGGTCTTTGAAAAACACTGCCTTAACCCAATGCATTCATCTATATAAAAGGATTAGACAAAATTATTTCTAATGTCCCTATAGCTATGCTAGAATGTGGCTCATGGGTGACATGAAGGAGATGAAATTTCAGATATTGAGCACAGGTGGGGAAAATATTTGAGGGTGGGCAAGGCTTTATGATACCTTTGTCTCACATCAATGAGGGCAGCTGCCTACCTATTATCTATGTTTATAGGGGCCTCCCTGAGAGAAGGGGACCTCCCACCTGATTGTATCTCCAGCTCCTTTTAGGGTGAGCTGAAATTGTAGCCCTAAGGGGAAATGGAGGCAAGGCTTGAGGGGGAAACAGAATCTTATCCCTGTAAGTCTCACCTCCTGGCCACTTAGAGACACTAGGTCCCAGCTCTGCCTGCCTGTGTCTGATGCTGTCAGCTCTCCCCACACTGCTGCCCCCAGTGTACACCCCAACACAGTCCCACGGGGGAAGGAGACACTAGAAAGGGTGAGGACAGAAGCCAGTGGCGCATACTCAGTGCTGCCGGGAGTTCAGGGTGAGGTCAACAAGGCTGGAAGGCTGCAGGAGACTCTCTGAGGCAGGCAGGACCCTGCCAGGCCGCCAAGCAAGGTTAGATGCATGCCTACACTCAGAGCACAGGGTCAGGGCAGCTGCTCTGAGTGATTTCTCTTGATTGGGACTTTACTTCCTGTTTTTCCAGCTCTTGAAAGCAGGGTGGAGAGAGAGGTGCAGGTGGGGAGGTGACACCACACATTGAGGAAACTCATTATTGAGCTGTCGGCCGCCTTTACTTTCTGCCTTTTCCCAGAAAGAAATGGGCGGGACGAGGTCAGAATGCCTGGGACAGGAGAAGACATGACTGGGGATGATGTTGGGAAGGCAGCAGGAGACAGGCTCAGTGTGGGGGCAGGCATTTTGGCTGGAGCAAGCAGAGCAGGCCTGAACCTGGGAGGAGGGTGGATGGAGATGGGACAGGACAATCCCCTGGGGTCTGTGCTAGAGAGGTGCCTGACCTTGGGAAGAACGTGGTCCCTGGGTTAGGATGAGGCCATCTACTCGCTCAGGTGACCTCAAACTACCTCCACACCACAGAGCCCTCAGACCCAGGACCCGTGTCCCCAAAGCAGCTCTGGGACAGATCTGTTCACAAAGCCTTTGGATTGGGTTAGGCTTCTTCTGGAGGCCCAGCAGTTTGGATCCGTGTGGGGAGTCTGAATATACAGATACCGAGAGGCCTTTATAATGAAGCCCGTTGCATGCCAGGGTGCATCCTCCCAGTGCTGCCTGAGCCCGGCAGCAGAGGAAGTGGGCTTAGCTGACAAGGCAGGTTAGAGCGCACACTGTGTAGCGCAAGCATGTCAAACTCGCGGCCTGAATGCGGCCCACAATGAATATTTTTGCGGCCCAGCCAATGTAACGGTACGTAAGAAATGTTTTAATAAAAATGTCGTAACTTACGTTTTACAATGTCCTGTTATACAGAATTATTAATAACGAACTACAACGTTCGCTAATGACTGATTACTATAATCGTGTTGCATTCATTTTCCTTACGAACCTTACGCACAGGCGCACCATTCCTCTCCACTAACACTAGCAGCGAATATTTTAGCAGCCGATGGCCATGTCATTAGTCTTGGACTGACTTGTTTGGTATGCACAATAGGAAATATTTCGATTTTGGAGAACAAGAAAAATAGGTTTATTTGCATTACACTTACTAACTAATTTGTGCAGTTATTTGGTGTCTGGTAAGTTAAATGTTCAAGAAAAATATTTAATTTTATTAAAATGTTCTATTATTTTATGTTAACGATTACTCATTTATTTTAGCCCTTTGTATTCAGCATGTCTTTATCAAAATAAACCTGTTTCTATGAAAATTGAAGCTTTTGTTTTTTTGCGGCCCACATAAACTTAAACCTTGTTTATTGGGCCCGTGTTAGCCTTCGAGTTTGACATGCTTGGTGTAGCAGCCGGGACTTCAGAATCTAAAATGAGGTTGGGGTTATTCTAGAGCAGATCTCCTGGGGCAAGGAGGATGGGGATATCTGAGATTCCTACTTTTCAAACTTCTGAAAGATGTGAATTAATTACTAAAAAGAAGAGGTGAAGAGAGAGCAAGCATTTGGTGAATGTGTGGGAGGGGAAAGGAGAGAAGTGCCTGGAGAGGGTAGCAGAAAAGAAAGCTGGACAAAGAGGAGGTATTTCTTTCCCATCCCTGCCTCCATCATTGTCCCAAATCACGTATTTGTCTTCAGCTCTTGCCTGTGCTGTTGGTCAGATGCCAGAAGGGTGGGTACTGCTGGCGGGTTCTATGTAGCGGAGGGAATGATCATGATCTAGCCTCCTGCCCACTTTTACTCTCTCATTCTTTCTTTCTGCCTGTGGCGGAAAATAGCCCTGTCCCTCCCGCTTATCTCAGCAAAGAGCAGTGCCCAGCCCAGCTCAGAGGACAATGGGACAGGTCTTAGAGGCCCTAAGGACCTGAGGAAGGAACCTGGGTCTGGCGGTGCACAGGGGAGGCTGAAGGACAGGGACACAGGGAGGAGGAACGTGGCTGCACGCTCAGGTGTGAGTGTGTGGTGGGCAGGTGATGTGGGATTGGCACGGCCTCTGGTGCCTCGATGTGTCTGGTGCTGCTTTGCCCTTCAGGGCCTTGGCGCTGGGATCTGTTCGTGCACTTCTGTGTAGGTATGTGCTCCTGAAGCTGCCTGACTCTGTCTGTCGGTGCAAGGACACGGTCCCTAAGGCAGGGGCTGTGTCTGCCCTTCCTCCTGGGGCCGTCTGTCCATGCCTCCATGCATTTGTAAGTTACCAGGTGCGCAGCGACACTGAGGGACATGTTACTAGGAATCTTATGTTCCCACATCCATGCCTGTTGAGGTGGCTGAGCCTACACAGGCCTCCGTGTCATATCCCTCCTCCCCTGTGAAATGAAACCCCAATGTGTGTTCTTTTCTGGGTTGGCTGCTGTTTCTTTACTTCCTACATCTCCCCTACAACCCAACCTCTTCCTCAAGGCAGGGTTGGGGAGAGGCCCAGGCTGCCCCTTCCCCACATCTAGAACCCTCCTTTCGTTTCCTGTGTGCCTCCTTTTTGGCAGTGTTTTCCATCTTGTCATCTGGCCTGGCATGGTGCCCATTCAGCTCCACTGAGGGGAGCCTCAGGGAAGCGGGCGGATGGGGTGGGGACCAGGGCAGGGGCCTGGCAGCTTTCAACACTCAGCTTGGGCCATTCTGTGTAAGTCTGTCAGGCAGGGGTGACTTTTTGACAAATAGGTCCCACTATAAAGAAGCCCAAGGACGCCCTTCTTTTGGAGCAAGAGCATTAGCATCAGCTTTGCTAAAAGGTTCCTAACTTTTTGCCTTTCAATAGCAGCTCATGTAATACATTTTGGTCTGTTAAACAGTGTAAGTTTGTCAACGGAAAGACTTGCAATTTTGGGGGAATAATTATTCATTCACTCAACGACTAGTAGGTGTCTCCTAATTGTAAGGAGTATTGATTGTCCAAATAATGGTTAAGAATGATAAAATGTTACAATAATTATAGTGTGAACTGTTACTGAAATTTTAATGCAACCTGTTTCTAAACAGGCCTTTTAAGGGGCATGGTCTTTTACTAAGTGAGTTATACATGTGGACAAGATAGTCAGAAATGTGATAATAAGAAGTGGTTAGTTGTAAAAAAAAAAAGAAGAAGAAGTGGTTAGCTGACTGATTTGATATATAACAGACAATGGGGGAGGGGGCAGATACCCTGCCAGCAGTAATGAATTCCACAAGGGCCTGCTAAGTAGAGAGACTGAGGTGTGAGCACACTTGGGAAGAAAAGCAGTGAAAGATGTGGTCCCATCCCAGGATCTTACCATCTAGTTGGGGAAATGGAACAAATAGACACAATACAACCTGAGGAGTTCAAAGCAGCAAGCTAAGTGCTTAAGTAGATGAGCGGAAATTGTAAGGAGGGGCTTATTTGTGTGTGTGAAAGACAGGTGAGCACATGTTACCAGTGTTTGAAGTGGGAGAAAAAGAAAGGTTACTTAAAAGTACATATTTCGATTAGACTAATGAGGAAGTAAAACCATTTCTCTATGGGCACAGATTTCATATCGGCATCTGTAAAAGGCCAGGAGCTCTGTGCAGCATCCACCCTCATCTCTCACCACCCACTCCTATTGGAAGCAGCACCAGCTTGGACTTTGGAGCCAGGAAGTCCTGGGTTTGAATCCTGACTTCGCTCCTCAATGACTGAGCTCTTGAGCTGTTTCCTTGCCTGTAAAAATGAGGATAAACACCGACCTCCAAGGGCTGTTGGAAGTATTAAATATTGTGCATATAAAATACCCCAGGATATGGTGAACAACCAGTAAATGACAGCTATTTCACTCAACATTTATTGACATTGACGTAGGTGCTGGCAATACAAAGATGAGTAAGTCACAGTCCATAGCCCTTCCCTCAAGGAGCTCACAGTCGAGTGGGAGGTGCAGATAAAGAACAGCTCATTACAGAAAGGGCGGGTGGGAACAGCTATGATAAACCTGGGCACCAAGGGGAAGCGCCAGTGAGGGACCACATCTGCCTTGAAGGGAGGGAGTCAGGAAAGACCTCAGAGTCCTAAGAGGTGACTGAGTTTGTCAGTTGGAAAATGGGAGGAGGCTCATCCCCAAGTTGAAATTCAAGAGGAAACAGCATGAGAACATAAGGTATGTGCAAACTGATGCGTTTGGTGTAGCTGGAGCAAAGGAGCATGGGAGATGGGGCATGTGTCAGGAACAGAGCCTGGCTTTATTTGCTTTTCAGCCCCAGTTAGTGTTATTTTCCCTGTTGAAATTGGTATTTTGGATAGGAAGTGTTTCTTTTTAAAAAAACTAATTTTTTACAATATACAAAACAAATCAGTCTCTATGCGGTCTCCAATTTCGGTCCTCAGGTATCAGGGTTCTCTCCTGCGAGTTTTTCGTTGATTATGCAGGAGATTTTTCTGTATTTTAGTTGTAATACCAGTTTGTTCCTGGGAGCATGTCCATGTAGCATCCACTTACTCTGCCGCCATTTTTAATCCTAGGAAGTGTTTCTTTATTCCCTTTAACTGTTCTACGCCTCTCACAAGTCTTTTTTTTTTTTTTTAATTTCACACCTCTCACAAGTCTTAAACTGCAGTTAGTAGTGGTTGGAGAGAGAACAAATGAACAAAAAACCCACAAGAAAACTTGTCACAGTCAGGTTTACAATTTAGTTTCATGTAAGAATTCAAGCAGTTCCTTTCGAAAGGAGTAAGTCCAGTATCTTATGATAATTGCTCAGGGTCTCTGCACAATTTTGCTCCCTAAGATGGCATGCGGACACTCATATTCATAGCATTATTCACAATAGCCAACAGGTAGAAAAACGCAAGAAACTATCGACAGATGGATGAATAAACAAAATGTGATATGCATATATATGAATATTTTACTCAGCCATAACAAATAATGCAATTTGATACATACTACAACATGGATGGACCTTGAAAACTTTTGCTAAATGAAATAAGCCAGACACAAAGGAACAGATATTATATGACTCCACCCATGCAAGGTATCTGGAATGAGCAAATTCATAGAGACAGAAAGTAGAATAGAGGTTACCAATGGCTGGAGGGCAGTGGTGGTGGTGGAATGGGCAGTTACTGTTTAATGGGTGTAATATTGTTGTTTGGGATGGTGAAAAGGTTCTGGTGATGGTTACACAACGTTGTGAATGTACTTAATGCCACTGAATTGTACACTTCAAGATGGTTACAAGGTTAAATAATTAAGTTATGTATATTTCACCACAAACACACAAAATAGATGGCATCTGGGTCGCTTCTGTGGCCTCGTGGCATTAAAGAAGGTGGGATACTGAGACCATGTCCTGTCTCTGGCTCCTCCACTTCTTAACTATATCCTTTGTCTGCTGGCTGTTGCCTCTCTCCAGCAGTCTCATCGTACCCAAGATACTTTCTCACCTCACTGCCCGGCTCTCTGGGCTTGAGGTACCCTTGGATCTCTTACTAACAAACAACCATCTCTCCCTATCACAGAACCCCCTCTGGGGAGTTCCCTAGTCCAGCAGTCGCCAGCCTTTCGGACCTCACGGGCCACTGGTTGGGGACCGCTGCCTAGTCAGATCCTCAGGGGAAGAGCTCACCCACAGAGCCTTGCTCTGCCTGCAGGGCTGTGCTGGTGTGTGATCAGCCCAGGAGAGCCCTGTTATATTATTATCCCCACTTTACAGCTGAAGAAACTTAGGTCAACTCGGAGGTAAACTCAGGGCGCTCTGAGCGCAAGCCCAGCCCACACAGGAGCAACAGTGGGTGTGATGAGTGAGACTGGGATTTTGTACTGTACTTGGGAGCTTGAACTTTATTCTTTAGATAAAAGGGAACCAGCAGAACACCTGTTCCAGGGGAGGTGCTCCATAGCACTTGTCACCACCTGACATACCTGTTTACTTGTACTTTATTACCTGTTTCTCCCCGTGGAATGAAAGTAAATGGGGGCAAGGCCTTTGTTTTGTCCACTGCTGTGAACATGCCTGTGAAAGCCTAAACACTTTATATATGTATATATAATATCTTATTTAATCTACAAACCTATCACCCCCACTCCTCGACCCCACTCCACCCCCAGGTAAAGAAAATGAACTTTAGAGAGATTAAGTCATTTTTCTGACGACTAAAGTTAGGTGAACTGGCAAAGCCAGGATTGAAACCGGGCAGTCTTGCCCTAGCCAGTTTGGCTCAGAGGATGGAGCGTCGGTCTGCAGACTCAAGGGTCCCAGTTTTGATTCTGGTCAAGGGCACATGCCTGGGGTTGAGGCTGGGTCCCCAGTGGGAGGTGTGCAGGAGGCAGCCAATCAATGGTTCCTCTCATCATTGATGTTTCTATCTCTCTCTTCCTCCCTTCCTCTCTGAAATCAATCAGCGAGAGAGAGACAGAGAGAGAGAGAGAGAAGAACTGCTATACAGCCCTGCTGGGGAAAGGTACTCTGGCAGGACAGAAGGTGGGGAAAAGGCTTGAGGCTGAGAAAAGATTCGAGGACAGCCAGTTTAGCTAGATAAACATCTGTCCTCCACCCTGGCCTTGCCTAACGTGGACTTTTGGTTTGCCTTCCTATTCCAGGTCTCCAGATGATGAAGCCCTGACTAAAGGCACCCACCCCCTGGCAGCCATCTGCCCTGCAGCCATAACCCACATTCTCAAGCCCTACCTCTGCTGGCTTTGGGACTGTCTCCATGCAGCCTCCAGGCCCTGCCCTGGAGATGACTGCGATGTCAGGACCTTGGTGTGCCCCGTGATGCCCGAGGCTAGCTCCTCGGCACACTCTGGCACGATGTTGGCCAACTCCTCTGCAAACACTTCTACCAACAGCTCTTATCTCCCGTGCCCTGACTACCGGACCACCCACCGCTTGCACATGGTGGTCTACAGCCTGGTGCTCCTCGCAGGGCTCCCGCTCAACGCGCTGGCCCTCTGGGTCTTCCTGCGCGCGCTGCGCGTGCACTCCGTGGTGAGCGTGTACATGTGCAACTTGGCAGCCAGCGACCTGCTCTTCACCCTGTCGCTGCCCGTGCGCCTGTCCTACTACGCGCTGCACCACTGGCCCTTCCCGGACCTCCTGTGCCAGACGGCGGGCGCCATCTTCCAGATGAACCTGTACGGCAGCTGCATCTTCCTGACCCTCATCAACGTGGACCGCTACGCCGCCGTGGTGCACCCGCTGCGGCTGCGCCACCTGCGGCGGCCCCGCGTGGCGCGGCTGCTCTGCCTGGGCGTGTGGGCGCTCATCCTGGTGTTCGCAGTGCCCACGATGCTCGTGCACAAGCCCTCGCCCTGCAGCTACCGCGGCATCCGGGTGCACCTGTGCTTCGAGAGCTTCGGCGACAAGCTGTGGAAGAGCAGGCTGCTGCCGCTCGTGCTGCTGGCCGAGGCGCTGGGCTTCCTGCTGCCGCTGGTGGCCGTGGTGTACTCGTCGGGCCGGGTCTTCTGGACCCTGGCGCGGCCCGACGCCACGCAGAGCCGGCGGCGGCGGAAGACGGTACGCCTCCTGTTGGTCAACCTGGTCATCTTCCTGCTGTGCTTTGTGCCCTACAACACCACGCTGGCCGTCTACGGGCTGCTGCGGGGCGACCTGGTGGCGGCGAGCCCCGCGGCCCGTGACCAGGTGCGCGGGGTGCTGATGGTAATGGTGCTGCTGGCGGGCGCCAACTGCGTGCTCGACCCGCTGGTGTACTACTTCAGCGCCGAGGGTTTCCGCAACACCCTGCGCGGCCTGGGCTCTCCTCTCGGGCCCAGGACCTCGGCCAACAACGGGGATGGAGGGACGCTCGCCCAACTGCCCCGGGAGACCACCCCCACCAGCAGGCCTGCTGCCTCCAGCCAAGGACTGATCAGGCATTCCAATCCCCGGACGCCAATCCCCGAGGATTCTGTCCTCTAAACGAACTTGGGGCCCTAGCCCGGTTACACCCACCTCCATTCCCTCTCACCTCTCGCACTGGAAAACTTGCAGGGTGCGTACAAGAGGGCGGTGGATCAGGCACTTGGATTTCTGGGTGGCAACTCCCAACTCATAAGTGCAGAAGGAGAAAAGTGTGGGAGCCAGGGGCACGGGGAAGGAAGGGTGCTGGTGGAAATGTCTTCTTTAAGTTAGTGGTGGTGATGAGCATAGAAAAGAGCCAGTCCCCAGTCTGTGGGGGTGCTGTGAGCCTGCCAAGGCAGAGGCAGAGGAATGGATGAAATGCCCTTGCGGGGACCTGAAACACTGCCCAGACTAGTAGATGTAGCAGAAAAATGGATGTCCTGGTTTTAGACTGCCCTCAGCAGTCTTAGGGCCATAGGTGCCACCCACATTTCATTTCCACCTGGGCTTCCCCTCCCCGGCATTGAGGCATAATACAAGCGTTTATTGGATAAGACAGAACTGGTTTCCTTCTTGTTTCCAGACTTGTAATAATTTAGACCTGACCTTCAACATGGGGGTGGTTGGGGGCAGAGCAAAACTGTGAGTTAGAAGATTTTCTTTTCTCCAAAATCTTGGTCCCTGTTCCCCTTTCTGGGTCTTTTCTTATTCTACACCCCAACCCCCTCTCAAGACCTCCTCCATTCCAGATCCTAAGTCTACTCCTGCCACCCCCGTCCCCACTGCTTCATCTACACTCTGGAGTAAGGAAACAATCCTTTGTAGTAAAGTAGCAGTTCGCAAATTTTTTGGTCTCAGACCCTTTACACCCTTAAAAGTTGAGAATTCCAAAGAGCTTTTGCATATACTTAGTTCTTTTGATACTTACCATATTAGAAATTAAAATGAAGTTTTCAAAACATACAGATCTGGCCACTGTGGTTCAGCTGGTTGTGCATGATCCATGCACCAAAAAGGTCCTTGGTTCGATTCCTGGTCAGGGTACATCCCCAGGATTTTGGTCTGGATTTCCAGTAGGAGGGCATGCAGGAAGCAGCCAATCCAAATCCATGTTTCTCTCACACATTGATGTTTCTCTTTCTCCCTCTCCCTCTCTAAAATAAATAAAAAACATATTTGAAAAGACAGAAATACATAGGCACACATTCCATTAGCTGTGAGAGCAATGATATCTTTCATGAAGCCTCTGGAAAAACCTGCTGTATACTTGTGATAGAATGAAAGTGAAAAGAACCAACGACAATAGTATTATGAAAATAGTTTTGACCTCATGGACTTCTCAAAGAGTCAGTCCCCAGATCACACTTTGAGAACTATACCTATACTAAAGTATTAAAGTTCTTGTGTAACTTCTTCCCAGGGCATTACATAGAGTGCTTTTTATTGCTGTGGAAGAGAGCAATGCTCAACAAATCAATAATTGTAGCCCTTAAGGCTTGGGGTTTGGGGTGGGGGTGGGACAGTAGGAGCTGCACACCCAGTGGAACATGGCCTTGGGCTTGCTGGAGCAGCCGCCCTAAGGTGGGGGTGGAACTAGTCACAGGCACACTGGGGAGTAGGAGGTGGGGCTTCTCCCAGAGGGAACAGGAACTGTGCCACAGCCAGGAAAGAAGTTTACAGGGAAGTTAGAGTGTGATGGGAGGACAGGAATAGGCTGGCTGTTCTTAGCAAGCTGGAGGCAAAGGAAATGGAAGACTGGTTTATGGGTCACCTATTGCTTTCTTCCTTTTTTACCGGAGTCAGAGTCGGGAGCTGGTAGGGGTTGCAGAGTTGGCACTAGGACATCTTGAGACCCTGACATTAGCGAGGGAGTTGTTGCCATGCCTAGGTCTTGTATGCCTTTCTGTGCCTGTCTCTCAATGCTGTATGTTTCTGTGTGTGTGTGTGTGTGTGTGTGTGTGTGTGTGTGCGCGCTCCTGCCAGTGTCAGGGTTTTCCTGTGAGTATCTGGGCTTTTTTGTCTCTATGTGATCCGTCCAGATGGTGATTTACAGGTGTAAAATGACCCCTGGTGGCCAAATCAGAGAACTGACCCAGATTCCTCCGTGATATCCTCCAAGTCCCGGCCTTCCACCATCTGGCGGGAGGTTAGAGTCCTGGAGTAGGCCCTCACCTCCTGCTGTTCTAAAAGAGGCCTGGAGGTTAGCACCTGCTCCTTCTTGCTTCATCCTTAGGGTTCAGGACCCGTGCCCTTCCAACCCTGGGATTAACAAACAGAACCAAACACCATTTTTTAAAACTACTTGATTATTTTTATATGCAGATACATGAATAAATTCCAAAGCAATTAAAACTAACATAGCAAGTATCTTCTACATAATATATAATTTACTTATTTATTTATTACAATTTTTATAATTTATTGTCTGTCTCCTCCCTCACCCCAGGTAGAATGTAAGCTCCCTGAGGGCAGGAATTTTTGTTTGATGGTTCTCTGATGGAGCTTAGAACAAATAAATATTTGTGGAATGTTGCACAGTTGGGTCTTGCTGTGAAGTAGTTTACTATCCAGTGGGAACAAAAGAACAAATCAACTATAATTACCATTCAAGACAGAAGATGCAAGAATGCAGAGTAAGCCCTGGCCAGTGTGGCTCAGTGGTTGAAGTGTTGGCCCGAGTATCAAAGGGTCTCAGGTTCAATTCTGGGTCAGGGGCACATAACTGGATTGCAGGTTCAATTCCCAGCCCTGAGTTAGGGCAAGTTCTGAAGGCAACCAATCGATGTGTGTGTCTCTCTCTCTCCCTCCCCCACTTCCCTTCTCTCTAAAACTCAATGGAAAAAATATCCTCAGGTGAGATTTTAAAAAAAAGGGGGGGGGGATGCAGAGTAGGTTAGCTGCTCATTTAGTGGGCAATGGGAATCCCCTAAAGGTTTTGCCGACCTTGACATAGTGTGGGATAAACCGTAGGAAATCAGGTGGAGAGAGGCTAAGGAGAAAAGAAGACTGAGAAAGATTGTGAAATCTCTGGTGTTTAAGCTCTGGTGGACTGTTTCCCCACATTCGGTATACCCCAAGGGTATCCATCACAAGAGTAGATTAAGGAGATGTGGCAGGCAGAGGAGAAAGGAGCAAAACCTGACAAGTAACAGGCTGGGGAAGTTTAAGAAAACCCACAGCCATTACCATTTTCACAGGATTCCCCAATTACTGCTTGGACTGCATGATGGAGACAAGATGTGAGGAATCCAGAGTCCATGTCCTGGAGTTACCTCAGTTGAAGTTTAGGAAAATCCAAAGGAGGAAAATGGAGGGAACCTAAATAGAGGGAGAAGAGCTTTAACAAGTTTTTAAAATGCCTGGATCTCAATTTAGTGCTTAAAATGCATTAACTAATTTATTACAACAACTCACTGAGTTAGGGATGATTATTACCCCATTTTACAGATGAAACACCCTGGAGAAGTTAAGGTCTTAAGGTCACACAACCAGGAAGGGGCACAGTATCTCTGGCTCCCAACATCCTACTATATCTCCCCTTCCTGGCACTTCCCATCTCATCCCTGCCTTTATGACACTCACCCTTCCCTACTTTCCCTTCTTCCCTTTCCTTCCCCATGTAAGTCACCTCTCCTTCACCTCTCTTGACTGAATTCTCACCTTGGACCTCCTGTACCATCTCAGCCTCCTTTCCCCGTGCTTCCTCCTTGCTCTAACTCACTCAGCCTCCAGCACACCTGTCCCTTCCCTCTGCACTGGCCTCCGGCCCCTGTGCAGAACGCAGTGTGGCGGGGGCACACGCAAGCGGGATGGATGGCTCAGCCCTTGTGCAGTTGGCCGTTGGTCCCTTCCCCCAGTGAGGATGTGCCCAACATCTCCAAGGCAGCATTCTTGCTTATCTACCAACTAAACGAAAGAGACCTCCTCTGGGATCTCCACAAAGTCTGTCTCCAAAGGATGGTCCCACTGCATGGTGAGATTAGTTAGGGGAGTAGTGATCATTGGTCTTGCAATGAAAAATTCAGGAGAACCGGGGGAGAAGTAAGGGAACCCAAAGGGGCCCTGAACCATCTTGAGGGCAATCCTCATGGGTTGCTACGTAGGGTCCCGTGGAAGAAATGAGGAGGTGAGGTAAGCTCACACCAGGCCTTCCTTCCCCGTTCTTTCAGGAGACCCTGGAGACAATCGGCTGGGTAACTCGGAGTGCTGTCCTTCACAGGGGAGCAAGAACGCACTAAGAACTGAGGTTCCTCACAGGGGTCTTGGAGAATCCCAAAGGTTCGCTGAACTTGGGAATCAGAAAAACCCAGGTACTCATTTCAGCTCTGACACTTCTTGGCAACGTGACCTTAGCAATGACTTAGCCTCTGAACCTCTGTTTTCTCCTCTGAGAAATGGGGATCGGAATACCTCCTCACTGGGGTGCTGTGAGGGTCAATGAGCTCTCCTTTGAAAGGCACATGAGAGGCACCCCGAAAGGGGAGCTCTTTCCCACAAGAATACGCCATGGGTAGAGTCTGTTTGTGATGCCCACGGGGAGGGTTTCTGGAGGACAGTGAGGGCCCCAGGTGAATCCTCACCCAGACGGAGCTCTGCCAGCAATGCGAACGGGGCCAGGCTGGTGCGTTTCCGTGGTGCGAGGTCAAGTGGACAGTTTTCGGGAGCAGTGACTGGCCGGTTGCCCTCTGGGGGCACTCTCTCCCCACTGGACTTCAGGCACCTACAGCCAGAGGCGTGGGTGGCAGTACCTGAGTGGGAGAAGAAAGGGGCATGGGATGAAGAACCAGGCAAAGGAGAAAGGGCGAGCCTGGAGGGGAAGTCAGGGCCCAGGCAGGCACAGGGTGGGGCCAGGAGAGGGGCCCAGGGCAGGAGGGCGGGCGGGAGCCCGGGAGGTTGAGCGCCCGCGAGGGCGGAGGGGGGGAGGGACGGAGAGCGAGGCTGGCGGCGCTGACACAGCCTCGATGTGTGGAACGGGCTGGGGTTTGGCCCACAGGTCAGGCGTCTGGCAGTATTATGGGATGGAGAGGCCTTAGGAGACAGGAGAGTATTATGGGCTGGAGCAGCCTTAGGAGACTGGGGAATATTATGGGCTGGTGAGGCCCGGCTCCAACTGGAGGCGGGAGGAAGGGGTGCGGGGCGGGAAGGGGGGGTGGTGGTGGTGGAAGGGAATATTATGGGCTGGAGGCCTCCTGCGACCAGAGGCAAGAGTATTATGGGCTGGCAAGGCCTTCGGTGGCCAGAGGGGGGAGCAGCGGGGGATGGCACCGGCTGCATGTGACTGAGGGGGGGCCAAGTTGGGGGGGTGACGAGGGGGGGTGGGGGAGCATATTATGGGATAGCTCTTTGTACCTACTGCGGGGACTGCTTCTCCAGATGATATTATGGGATGTCGTGTGTGGGAGGGGGAGTGGGGCTGGGGGGATTATTATGGGATGGTGGTGCAGAATGGGGAGGGCCTGAGAAGCTCTTCTCTAACCCCCCACCCCATCCCTTCCTCTC
Organism: Corynorhinus townsendii; assembly: GCA_026230045.1. Taxonomy (NCBI): domain Eukaryota; kingdom Metazoa; phylum Chordata; class Mammalia; order Chiroptera; family Vespertilionidae; genus Corynorhinus; species Corynorhinus townsendii. The sequence goes on from JAPDVU010000003.1 coordinate 198,198,162, forward strand.
TTGCCATCTTCTCTAAGGTCTGCTTCTCTCTCAAACGGCCCAAGGGGACCACCTGAAATCCAGCACCCCGCCCCTACACACACACACACACACACTTTAGGCACCTCAACCCATCCGAGACATCTCCCCTAGCTAGCAGCCACCTCCGGGGCCCTGAAGGGGAAAGGCAGCCCCTAGGAATGGGGAGAAAGCCCCAAAGCAGGGTTGTGGTGGCCAGTGGACCACACCTCTCATCTCCTCGGGGTCCCCGGTCTCCCTATTCCCTTGGACCACTCTCCTTTCCCATCCCCTCCCTTCCCCAAAGTGAGGGCCCCGGGTCCTTCTCCCCTCCCCCTCCCCTCTATTTCCTCTCCAGCTCCTTCCACAGCCTTAACCAGTAAAACAGGCGGCCAGCTATTATGGGATGGCTGCTCCCGGCAGCTCTGCAGGGAGGGGGCGGTCACCGCGGAATGTCTCTTGTGGGTGGCTATTATGGGATGGCCGCCTCTCCTTTTTTGGGGGGGTGGGGGCCAGCAAGGAGAAGGATTATTATGGGATGTGCCCTGCACAGCTGGGTGGGGCTGTACAGGGTAGGTGAAGCTTTAGGGAGGGGTGAGGGGAAAGGAAAGGAAGGAAGAGGGCAGGAGCTGGGAGGGTGGGTGAGCCCTGGAGCCAGACCTGAGGCCTGGAAAGAGTAACTGGCTGGAGAGGTTCTTCGGTGACAGCTGTTTGAAGGGGCCCCTGGGGCAGGCTAGAGCTAGCCACCTCTGAAATCCAGACACCTGGGTCTTTGTGGCTCACAGCTTGTGAGCTGCAGGGTTGCTGAGTCCAGGGCTGCACACGTACTGGCGGGACAGTGAGAATGCTGGGTTCCAGCTGTGTGGCACACCAAAGGGATCAGTACTCCTGGGTGGCCACAGGACCCAAGTCCTCCTCTCCCTCTTTGCCTTCCTGGATTTGACCCTTGGGACCATCGCTAAGGTACGGGGGGGGGGGGGGGGGTGATGGACCGGGGGATCTTTGCCACCTTGCAGTCACACCTAGGGAATATAGGCTGGGTTGGGTCCTGAAGGACGAATGCCTGGCCCATCACCCCCCTAACCCTGCACAACCTGCATCCTGTCTAGCCATCAGAATGCACTGTCACTGTGGCTTTTCTTCCCTAATCAATTTTTCTGACAGAGCAAGAGAACACTGGTCCCTTCCATCTCTTATAAGCAGGGTTTCTAGGGCTCACACAGAACAGAGATATAGAAGGAGGAACTACATACAGAGCATGTGCAGAAAACTCCATGAACAACTATTCTGAGTGTTATTCTAGGTTCTTCTGTACCATGGGATGGGAACAGAACTCTAAGATAACTGGCTAGAGAGGCTGTCCCCCTGGATACATTAATCAGGAGATTAGCCCACCCTTAGTCCCTGAGGGCCAATCATGCTAGTGGTTTATTTATAATTTATCTGGGAGGGTAGCTTTGGAGCCAGGATAGGGAGGGGGAGCATAGATGCATAAAGACCACAAAAGCAACACACACACACATCCTAGCCCTCTCTGGAACTCAAGAGGAGAGGAAGGGACTCTAACCTTTTCCTTGTGGTATGAGGGAGAGGTGGGGAGTAAGAGGAACAAGAGCATAAGTTGGTAGAACCTATAGGGATGGGGCAGAGGGCTGTGGTGCACAAAAGGTACCACCAGCGTTTGTCATCACAGGCTGTGACTACCATTATAAAACTCTCTTCCTGGCTTATATGAGGAATCACTACAGCAATGTGGTAAACATATAAGAAGAAAAGGGCAGGTGGAGATTTACAGAAGGGAATTTGAGGCCCAGAGGCAGGCTAGATCCCCTGGAGAAATGGGGAGAGGGAAGGACATAATAGGTGTCTGGCAGCTCTATATAGGAAGGAGAAGCTTCTTGAGAGGAGGTATGACCACATTAGGCATCTTAAAAGAGCTTCCTCCTTTCCCCCAGATGAGGAGCACAAGGTTCCTTCTTAGTACTCAGAATAAGCATGGGGAGGGTTTGCACAAAAGAAGGGGGCCCAATCTTGAAGTTAAGAGAACTTAATGAGGAAGACTATGGTAGCCTTGTGGAATGGGGGAAATGGCCTGCATGTCATAATGGATGTAGCAAAAGGTTGGACCAGGGAATTAAGTCAGGGCAGGAACTAGTGGGAAGACTTATCAGTGTCTCTGGTACGCTGCGTAGAAGCAAAGGGATAGTGATTTCCAGAAGCAAGCTTTGTCTCTTCTGGACTCTTTTCTCCTTGCCAGTTCTCCAGTCCTGTGGCTCCCAGAGGAGAGTCGTATCATCAGGCCAGGCCCTTTCTCTAGGGAAGTGAGATCAGAAGGGCAATGTAGAGATGGTATGAAGCTTTTCCCACTCATTTCTGGTCAGGAAGGGCTCCTCCTAGGAGGAAGTTCCGGTTTCTCTTCAACCTGTCTCACCGCCATAGGTCTTGGACTTGTGTGAAAAAGGCACAAGAGAGCAGAGAGGAAGACATTACCTCTGGCTTGGGGTCGGGGGCAGCAAGGCAGTAGTGCTGGGACATTGGTTTTCACTCAAGTCCTAGTTCTCTGGGGGTCAAGAAAGAGCAAAGAGACAGGTTTATGGGCTCAGGTTCTCTGAGGGCCAAAGGGTTTTAAGATTGGGCTCTCCAGTACAGTTAGGGAAGGGGTTGGATACATTGGGAGGCTACCTTGTGGCATAATTGAATGAAGAAGGCATCCTGGAATGTTGACATGTACACGTGGAGGGGAAGATGGGGAATATAATACAACAAAGCGTTTTTTTGGGGGGTGGAAAATGGGGCCTCAATGAAGTGAGACTGCAGGGGGGGGGGTCAGTTGAAAGTAATATGAGACTTCAGGATACAAAATGAGAAAGTGGCTGAAAAACCATGAGACGTTGAGGGTAAGTGGAATTTGGTATTTAAGAATGAGGTTAACAGTTCTGGCATGTTGAAGAGTCACTCAAGAAGGAAGCACATGATGATATTATAGAATTTTAGTATTAGAAATGCTGGCTGGATGAACATCACTTTCCAGTCAAAATCCCTTAGTATGTAGGGAACAGATAGATTATCTTGACCATCCACCTATTTTGGAATACCTTCTAGCCTCTAGAAGGACGACCAAGAACCTCTACTGGGATGTGACATCCCCTGAGACTAGTTGGGATTTGTTTTATTCTCTGTAACAAGATACTGGGAACTAGCACTCAATTGTTCTCCCTTGACACCAGTTATTCTATCTGGTCTCATAGTTTATTTGGTTGTTTATGCTTCTTGGAAGGAGGAACCTATGGTCCTTGCATTTCCCAGCTCTGTGCCTCGCTAGGTACTCTGTCAACATCTGTCAACCCCTAGTGTTAGTGACCTGGGGAGGTAGAGTTAGGTGGGGAGAGCACTGCTGGAATGTTGAGAAATAGTCTTTACATGGGAGTTTGGACTTATTTGGGGATGCTTTGGGATGAATTAAACTTTATGTAAATAGCTCATCTGGCCAGTATGGTATTTGGTTGGTCTTACCCAAAACTTAAGTCCTGTACGTAAGTGTCTGGAGATACCTGAATTTTGGTGGACTTGGGTGGAGTTGATTCTCAGTTTCCAAGTGTCTGGAAATGGTGGGATAAGGGAAGCTAGGGTCTGTCCTAGACATCAAGAAGCTTTATTTATGCCAGGATACTACTCTGGGCCAGAAAGGGGTGAAGGTGTGTACAACTGGGGCAGGGACAAGGCAATGTGGGCAGCCTACTTCACCCTGGCTGCTCTAAGTGTTAGAAGACACTTTCAGCATCTGGAGATGGGGGAGGTATGAATATGAATATTAAGGGATACATGGCTGGAAAGGTATAGGGGTGGTGGAGTGGAGGTGAGGAATTATGGGATGTGATGCATTATGGGTTGTGCTGGGAGTTCTCTGGTATATTTGGTTGACCACCGGCTCCCTGCAGTTATTATGGGATGTCAGGGTATGGGTGGGGGAGTAAAAATTATGAGCTATCTTTTCAGTGTTAAAAGGAAAGGAGGTTAGATGTCATCTGTAGGGTGACCGTAGGACTGATGATTATGGGATATCTCTTTGATAGGAGAGGAGTGGTTATTATGGGCTGTAGAGCTGGAGTGAGTGTGTAAAGGTTGAGGGTGGTGGCGTGAGGATCTAGACCCTAGCCTGCAGGGGTTTGAGGGCAGCTCCAAGGGGTTGGTTATTATGGGATGTCAGTATAGAAAGTGGCAGACTGATCATTAAGGGATGAGTGTGGGAGGAGGCCGAAGTGTCCGTTGTAGTGTGTGTGTGGGGGGAGTTTCTGACTATTATGGGATATCAAATTTGGGTGGATGAAGAGTGGTTATTATGGGATGTCTGTGGGGGCTGGGGATGAATATTATGGGTTGTGAGGCTGAAGTGCTGGGCGGGTGCTTATTATGGGATGGTCATGGAGAGGGAAAGGTGAGGGACGAATTATTATGGGATGCTAGCATTAGAGCCAACTGTGAAGAAGTTGGCAAAGAATGCTTATTATGGGATATCTGGGGGGTAAGGGTTAGTTGCAAAAGGTCTGTAATATAAGGTGTCAACAGCCTTGGTATATACGTGTATGGAGTATGTGTGTGTGTTGGGGGTGGTGGTGGTGGTGGTGTCCGAGTGTATTATGGGATGGCCAGGAGGTGGGTGGTTGCCCCGGTGACACGCGCGCGCTTGAAGGGGGCGTGGCCAATGGTTGCCTGAGCGACGAGGGGGCGGGGGTTGCCCGGGAGACCTAGGGAGGAGGGTGGCGGTAGTGGAGGGGGGGTTGGAGTTGGTTGAGGTTATTATGGGCTGTCCGTGTGGGGGGCGGGGCCTGTGCGGTGGGATTTCCCGGCCGGTGTTTCGGGCCCTTTAAGAGGCGACGCCGGAGCCGGAGCCATTTTCCCCCCTTCGGCCGCGGTGAGGAGGAGCCGGAGCGGGAGTGACACCAGGCCGGACCCTGCGAGACCTGCGGCGGCTCCGGGGTGAGGAGAGCGCGAGGTTCCCCAAGGGATGCCCCTTTTCAGCCCGGCCAGCCCCGCGGGTCATCGCCGGTTCCTCAGGCTTCCCCAGACCCGCGCACCGTCCCCGGCCCGGAGGAGCCGACCCTTCCTCTCCCCGCGCTGCAGGGCGCCAACCTCCCCATCCCCCGCTCCAACCCGGACCGGAGTCTGGCTCCCCGCGACTCCCACCTCGGGCTCGGTCTCCCACAATGCCCGGCGTCCGCCCCCTGGCACTCTGCTCACTTGCCCCCCGGCACACGTGGCCCGACCCCCTGCCCGGTGGGAGCCCTGCGGCCCCCAGGTTCCTGCTTGCAGCCCCCCGGAGCGCCCGAGCCTCCACGCCCCCTCGTCCCGCTGCTCCTCGGGAGAACGCGAGTTGTCCCAGAGGATAGCCTTCGGAGAGCTGCCCTGTCTGGGGACTGGCCCCTCCCCAGGCGCAGAGAGGTGCCCCCCACCCCCAAGTGACCTTGTGTCCCGAGCGCTTCTCCGCCAGCCGGCTCCCCCCCCGCCCGCGCCGCGGCCACTCGGACCCTCCTTCCCCCTCCCTCGTCACACCCCGCTCGGTCCAGCCTGGCTTCCCCCCTCCCCACGCCTGCACCACTCTGCCCTCGGGGGCGTCGCTGCCTCTCATCTGGGGGCTCCAGTGGGGGTGCCGGCTTCCGGGCTGCCTCCGAGGAGTGTGGAACTAAGTTCAGCCTGAGTGATTCGGGTGCCCCGCTAGGGTGGCTGAGGTGGGGGCCCGGTGGTGGTGCTGGTGGGCGGAAAGAGCGGGTGGGGTGGGGGAGGGGGACTGCGCGTCACTGACTGTTCTCTCTTCCCCCCTCCCCCGCACAGTGACTCGGGCCAGTGTAGAGGGCCCCAGGCCGCAGGCACGAGCAGCTGGGCCAATTCCCTGGCCGGGAGCGGAAGGGGATGGCGTCGGGCCTGGGTTCTCCGTCCCCCTGCTCCGCGGGCAGCGAAGAGGAGGATATGGATGCACTTTTGAACAACAGCCTGCCCCCACCCCACCCAGGTAAATCTTCCCCAAGGGCCCAGGGCAGGAAGGAGGCATTTGGGCCCTCCCTAGTGATTCCGGTGAGACAGGGCTTAGTTTCTCTCTCTCCGTGCAGTCTGAGGTAGAGGGCACCCGAAGGGAGTGGTTCCCTTCTGCGGAGCTCTTCGGGGTGGGGGGAGCCATGTGCCTCCTGGGCTCCGAGGACAGAGATGCAAGCTTGCTGCACTGTCTTCAGGAATGCTATGCACTTCCCAGTTGAGGGAGCTCTCTGGGCTGGCAGGCATTACGTTGTGTGGGTTCTTGGAGGAATGCAGGTAGCTGGGACCCCTGGAGGCTGTGTGGTGGTGGGGAGGGGGTTGAGGATTGATTGCCTTTTGATGAGACCAGGTGGGCATCTATGCTAGCTGGGATCCTGTGGTTGCTGCTGTGGAAAGAGGGAATGCTGGTTACTCTCTATCTGATTATTTTTAGCTTCTGATCAGTTACCAGTTTTCTGTGTTGTTTCAACTGTGCGAAGTTTGAATTGCGCTCCTTAGCTGAGATATAGAGCTCTTTCAGCCAGGCAGATTGCTGGAACGTTTTGAGCTGGGGGAATGATGGAGTCTAGGGGCAGAATGTAATAGCCTGACCCATATACTAGGAAGTGTAAGAGAAGGGAGGTGATACTCTTACTACCCTCTTCTTCAGGCAAATGGACATAATCCAGGCTTTTTCCCCCTGGAGATTTCTGTCTGTGCAGGTAGCCTGGGATTTGGGCTGATGGTGTGAAGTGTTTGTGTAGGTGTGTTGGGGGTTGTGCTGTCTGTATTTTGGGGTGGCTCCTTGAACTGGCCAAACCTGTATGGTTATAACTACCTTGCCTTATTGGAATAGCCCTTGTCTATCTCCAAATGATGATTGATGTCTTGCTTCTAATCGGATGAGGTCTCTTCTGTTTCTCCTTCAGAACCCCCAGCTAAGTCACCTGCTTGTTTCCTTGATCTTTTTTTCTAGTTTATTTTATTTTTTTCTACATGCCATTTTTTCATACTCTCCACTTAAATTTTTTTTTTTTTTTCATTCTGGAGCCTGCTGGTCCTGTTTATGTTTCCCATGGACCATCTTTCACTGCTGCCTTCTCTCTCCTCAGCTCTAGTGGCAAGTTGAGGTGGTCTGGGAGACAGTTGTTTCTACCTTTGGTATTTTTTGAGTTGAAAGTCTTCGCTTCCACCTGAGGCCACTTAGGAGAGCGATCAGTCTTGTTACTGAGTCTTCAGCTGTTGGGATAAAAAACTTAGGCTGAGTCTCCTCACTGCAGGGCAGGGTAGCAGGTTTCTGTGCTGTTGCCCAGGGTGGTGGTGGAGTGGTAGTCATGATTCCACCTTTTCTGTGAGGGGCATGACAAGTAGTGACATCCAGCCAGAGTTGGTTGCACATCTTGGCTTCCCGCTGGCCCCTTGGTCTGGAGTTGCCCCCATGTTTATTGGGAGCTGTGCGGGCTGCCCAGGTGAACTGTGCCCCAAGCTGTAGCATGACCCAGTTTTCCCACTTGCCACACCCTATTCCTGCCCCTTTCCCAAATCCTCCTCTATATCTGAGCCAGTTTGTGCTGGCCACGTCATGTCAGTACCTTATCTGCCTGAGTAGTTAGGGGGTCTTAGGAGGATTGGAAGGTGTCTCCTCTGCCTGCATGGGTTTGTCCTTGTCTCCACTTCCAGCATTTATGGAGGTAGTGAAGAGGAAAACCCCAGAGATGTAGCTGATTGAAATAGGGATTGCTGAGAAGAAGCCCTTAAAGAAAATGATTCTTTCTGGTGAGATCCTGACTGGTGTTCCATTCCCAAGGGAATGGGAGGGGCTTTCTTGTGCCTGGCCTGATCCTGGGCTGAGTGGGGGGAGGCTGATGGTGCTTTGTCCAGCCTAATGTCTCATGTTCCCTAGTCTCTGCCTTGCTCAGGAAGGGTGGAGCCAGAGGCATTTTAGGGCTACTTCTGAGGGTCAGGACTAAGAGCATGTGTAGGATTGAAGGAAGCATATTGTTGTCCACCACATCTAGGGACTGTTCTTTTTTCTTGGTGAGGACATGACTCCCAAATATTGGATAGGTGGCAAGAGGTGGTTTAGGATCTGTGCTCTGGACTCTGGGTGGGGGTGATGGGGAAACTGAGCTTCAGAGACTTCTTGTGCGCTCCCAGGCTGCATGGTAAATCATTTGGGTATCAGAAATTTGAGGCGAAGGTTGTATGCTCTGACTACAGCTCCACTGAGCCTTTATTAAATCTTTGCTCTGATGATTGAAAAAATAGTTATGATTGAGGGAGTAGCCCAGTCCCTCTCATAGTATTACCTTCATGTTTGTCTTGGGTTTCCTTGACATGGATGTTAGGGTTAGGGTAGCCGCTTGAGAACTGTGTCATCCTAGAGGAGGTGTTAGGAGAGGTGGCATTTTGACCAGGTAATGATTTGGGAAGTCTTCTGTCAGGGTAGTCTTTCCCCAGCTACCTCTCTCAACCCATCCCCCTCCCCTGCCACTTCCTGTCTGTCCTATGTTGGCAGCTGGGTGCCCTGGCTGGCTTCTGCGGTCAGGAGCCATTTTCCCTCTCCTCAGTGGGTGAGGCACTCCCTCCTTCTCTCCACTCCCTTCTCCACTACCCCCCTCCTTGGGCGGGGGTGGCTTGGGAAGAAGGAGAAAGAGGAGGGAGGAGGGAAGAGGGAGCTGGTGTGCTGGTTTGAATGTCTGTTACAAAGGAAGCTGCCTCCTGGCCTTCTCCTCCCCCTCTGTGCCCCTTCCCACCTATCCCTGCCCAGGAGCTCTCTGTATTACCCCAGGCTTTGTGTGTGCTCCCAGCCAGGGGAGGAGGTGGAGCCAGATGGGAGGAGGATTGGGGGGGGGGGGGCGGGGAGGAGAAGGAGATGGTGACAGCTGGGCCGATTTGGGCCCCTGGGGAGAAGAGACTACTGCCCCAGGAGAAGCTGGGAACAGTAGAGCTGGAGATGGGAAAAGGAAATTACGTTTGGGATTGGGCTGGCAACAGAACCTGGGACTTGGAGGTTCTGGTTGTTTTGAGCTGGGATGACCCAAAAGGGTGGTTGAAAGGTGTGGTTTCTGGGACCCCTGAACTGATATTGGGAATATATGCAATAGTTTTGCCATCTGGGTAGGATCTTTCATTCTCATTCCCTAATTTATAGGGTACTTGGTAGCTAGTTACAGGAGCCCTAGACCTATTTGTATTATTTAGTTAACTCTCAGCAGATTGATTTAGCTGCATTGAAGGTAAGCATATAGAAGACTCCTGTTAGGAATAGGGAGAGGAGGCAGGGGTCTGGACAGCTGCCCGAGGTGGGTCTAGTCTGGCCTGGCAGGCCTATTTCGGGTCTATCCAGCTCTCTCTTTGTCTTTTTTTTTTTTTTTTTTTGTCTTGAGTCTCAGCTTCTTTCTGTGGGGTGTATAGCTGTCTCTTCAGTGGAATCTGGGACAAGAGGTGGGGGAATAATGTCTAAAGTCTCTGGATTAGGCGCTAACCTTTGCTATTGATCTTTTCCATACCTTCCTCTCTTTGCCAAATGTAGAAAACGAAGAGGACCCGGAAGAGGATTTGTCAGAAGCAGAGACTCCAAAGCTCAAGAAGAAGAAGAAACCTAAGAAACCTCGGGACCCTAAAATCCCTAAGAGCAAGCGCCAAAAAAAGGAGGTGAGTGGGTGACTGGATGCTATGGGGGAATAAGAGGAAGAAAGGAGGAGCTCTGAAGAGGGTTGAAGGGCTGGGGCGTCTGTTACTTCCTCTGGAGTGCAGGCCACAGGTCCAGGGGACAAGCCTTAGGGCAATCCTGAGGTCAGCATGTGTGTAGCGTGTGTGTGTCTGTCTCCCTCTCCTCCCTTCCCTGCTCCAGCGTATGCTCTTATGCCGGCAGCTGGGGGACAGCTCTGGGGAGGGGCCAGAGTTTGTGGAGGAGGAGGAAGAGGTGGCTCTGCGCTCAGACAGTGAGGGCAGCGACTATACCCCTGGCAAGAAGAAGAAAAAGAAGCTTGGACCCAAGAAAGAAAAAAAAAGCAAATCCAAGCGGAAGGAGGAAGAAGAGGAGGAGGATGATGATGATGATTCAAAGGTACCTGGACCTCCATCCTCAGTACTGTTGGTTAATGTTTGTCCTTTGTTTCCCACTCTTCTGCACATTAGAACATTTTCTCCCCACCTATTTCTAATGATTTCCTCTTAGCTCTCTTCCTCTGGTCTTGCAAACTCAATTCCCTTAGCAGGTGTAGGCATTAGGAGTCAGGTCTTTGACCTTGTTCTCTCTGCAGGAGCCTAAATCATCTGCTCAGCTTCTGGAAGACTGGGGCATGGAAGACATTGACCATGTGTTCTCAGAGGAGGATTATCGCACCCTCACCAACTATAAGGCCTTCAGCCAGTTTGTCCGGTAAACAGGAGGGTCTTTGGGGGCAAGGGAAGGAGAGGTTGTCTGTAATCTCTTCTCACTTCTCGTTCCCTCTCTTACTCCTACACTTTTTCCTTTTTTTCTGTTCTCATTCATTTGTGCACCAGACCCCTCATTGCTGCCAAAAACCCCAAGATTGCTGTCTCCAAGATGATGATGGTTTTGGGTGCGAAGTGGCGGGAGTTTAGCACCAACAACCCCTTCAAAGGCAGTTCTGGGGCTTCAGTGGCAGCAGCAGCAGCAGCAGCAGTGGCTGTGGTGGAGAGCATGGTGACCGCTACTGAAGTTGTACCACCTCCTCCCCCGGTGGAGGTGCCTATCCGCAAGGCCAAGACCAAGGAGGGCAAAGGTAAAGTGGGACTTGTGGGTGGGCGACTAGGGTGGGCTTAGGGTGGCAAAGACAAAGTGTGGAAATGCTATTCTGTCAGCCCAAAGATAGACGGTAAGAGGGAGGAATTAATGTTGGATTTAGGAGGGAAATTTGGGAAGCCGAACATGGGGAAGCCAGCTTAGATGGAGAAAATTTTATTATTTTCCTCATCTTCTGCCCTGTGATGTGTATTTGGATTATATCATCTTACTTTGCTCTCTCCTGATTTTAGGTCCCAATGCTCGGAGGAAGCCCAAAGGCAGTCCTCGTATACCTGATGCCAAGAAGCCTAAACCCAAAAAAGTGGCTCCCCTGAAAATCAAGCTGGGAGGTTTTGGTTCTAAGCGTAAGAGATCCTCGGTGAGAGCCCAGCCCATCCTCTTGGTTGAGGGTGCCATATCTAATAGGGAGGATGTTACCTTATGTCAGGATCTCGCCTATACAGTAGGCGCATAGGATGTAGGGAGTTGGCCACAGAACAGGTGACTAGGTTCCATATACAACAATCCTTGCTGGGATTCTAGTACTCCCAGTAAGAGAGGGATTCCTTTTCTACCTCTCTTTCCCCTTGGCTTGAACCTCTAACCTTATTTATTCCCTTTTATTCTTCCAGAGTGAGGATGACGACTTAGATGTAGAATCTGACTTCGATGATGCCAGTATCAACAGCTACTCTGTTTCCGATGGTTCCACCAGCCGTAGTAGCCGCAGCCGCAAGAAACTTCGAACTACTAAAAAGAAAAAGAAAGGTGTGTTTCTTTTCTGAATCTGTATGTGATTTGATGGGGAGGGAATGACCGGGGAAGAATCTCCCTAAGGAGATAGGGGTGGGTTATTTTTAGGGTAGGGAATGGTGGGAGGGGGGAGGTAGTTTTTTTCTAATAATTGGGCTTTCCCTCTTCCTTGCCCAGGCGAGGAGGAGGTGACTGCTATGGATGGTTATGAGACAGACCACCAGGACTATTGCGAGGTGTGCCAGCAAGGCGGTGAGATCATCCTGTGTGATACCTGTCCCCGAGCTTACCACATGGTGTGCCTGGATCCGGATATGGAGAAGGCGCCGGAGGGCAAGTGGAGCTGCCCACACTGTGTGAGTACCTGGCCACTGTGGCCTTTTGGAACCCTCGAGGGGAAGGGTGGGATGGATAAAGCTTTTCTGGGCCTTGGTGGAAGTAAGGTGGTGCTGCTGGTGTGGGCTTTGGGAAGCATTCAGTGGAATGATGTGTGGTTCAGCTTGGGTGGGGGGGTGGTAATAATCTGACTCTGTTTTTTCTTTACTGCAGGAGAAGGAAGGCATCCAGTGGGAGGCTAAAGAGGATAATTCGGAGGGTGAGGAGATCCTGGAAGAAGTTGGGGGAGACCCTGAAGAGGAGGATGACCACCATATGGAATTCTGTCGGGTCTGCAAGGATGGCGGGGAACTGCTCTGCTGTGACACCTGTCCTTCCTCCTACCATATCCATTGCCTCAACCCCCCCCTTCCAGAGATCCCCAATGGCGAGTGGCTCTGTCCCCGTTGCACGGTGAGTGATTGACCCCAACCAGGGTGAGGGATGTGGGGAGGGTTTTACAAACCTTCTGTGTGTAGGCATCGTGAGGCTGAGGTTCAGTAGAAGTTGTTGGAGAACTGTAAGCCTTTTAGCCCTGGGATGGGCGTTTTCCTTCCTCAGGTAGTCTTGGGAAAGGTATGACTGACTGACTTTGAACAGAGGAATTGATGGTTTGCCAGCTGTCTTGAGGGGGATGGTGCACTGTTCTAGTCTAGTCCATCCCAGTTTTGCCACTCAGCCTTGGGGTCATGGTGGTTTGGAATGGTTAAAGGGTCACTTATTGCTTTGGATTGCTTAAGAGGATTTCTGGGCTATAGGTTCTGTGGGTTTTCTGTTTCCTTGTTCTGGGTTATTGCTTTTTTTCCTCCTTTTTATTTTAGAGAGAGAAAAAAAAACAAAAACCCACACATTGATTTGTTGTTTCACTTATTTATGCATTCATTTGGTTTATTCTTATATGTGCCATGACTGGGGATCAAATCCACAACCTTGGCAAATTGGGATGATGCTCTAGCCAACTAAACTACCCGGCCAGGTTATAGTTGAAGTCTAGCTAGCTTTGTTAAGCAGATAGTAGTGATCATGTCACACAAGTCCTGGGAAAAGTCCAGAAATGGAGAGGGAATTCTATTCTCTCCCTAGAAGGGTCCTTGGATTAGATCTATTTGCAATGAGATTTTAATAATTCTTGGGTAAGTTTGAGGCTGTGGGCTATACTGTCTCCTTCCCATGGTAATGATTTGGTGTTGGATCATCTCTTTTTCTCTCAGTGTCCAGCTCTTAAGGGCAAAGTCCAGAAGATCCTAATCTGGAAGTGGGGTCAGCCACCATCTCCCACACCAGTGCCTCGGCCTCCAGATGCTGATCCCAATACTCCCTCCCCTAAGCCCTTGGAGGGGCGCCCAGAGCGACAGTTCTTTGTGAAATGGCAAGGCATGTCTTATTGGCACTGCTCCTGGGTGTCTGAACTGCAGGTAAACCTGGATAGGCCAGAGATGTGGGGGTTACAAAAAAAAGGGTCGTGAGAACAGTCTCGTGGGTAAGAGTGCCTGCAGCTCCTTGGTGACCTCTTTCTTTCTGCTTGCAGTTGGAGCTGCACTGTCAAGTGATGTTCCGAAACTATCAGCGGAAGAATGATATGGATGAGCCACCTTCGGGGGATTTTGGTGGTGACGAAGAAAAGAGCCGAAAGCGAAAGAACAAGGATCCGAAATTTGCAGAGATGGAGGAACGCTTCTATCGCTATGGGATAAAACCTGAGTGGATGATGATCCACCGAATTCTCAATCACAGGTACCAGTGGAGCTGGGCCCGACTGTGGTTGTCTTGGGCATATGGAAGGGTAGGCAGCATATTTACTGGGAGATTGCTGCCAAAGGGGTTATGAAAATGGACATCACCGGTAACTTACACTTGGAAGAGATGCACATTCAATTGTTATTAGCTGACTGAATCCTGGTATTTGAGCCATAGGAGACTATATATTAAGAGATAATTTTTGGTCAAAAGACTGGTATAGTAGAGGCTCTGAATACATATCTGGCCCACCTCCAGGTCTGGTTGGAACATATGTTATTGGCAGTTTTTGAGAGGAAGGCTGATGTAAGAGGAGAGGAGGGTAGCCTTCTGGCTCTGAGGATTTCTCTCCTTAACGTTGCAGTGTGGACAAGAAGGGCCATGTCCACTACTTGATCAAGTGGCGGGACTTGCCTTATGACCAGGCATCTTGGGAGAGTGAGGATGTGGAGATACAGGACTATGACTTGTTCAAGCAGAGCTACTGGAATCACAGGTGAGTCACTTTGGTGTGGAATAGAGTTGCTTCTTATTGAGGACCCTAGACAGTGGTGTGATAATCTGTCTTTTTCAGGGAGCTAATGAGGGGTGAAGAAGGGCGACCAGGCAAGAAGCTCAAGAAGGTGAAGCTAAGGAAGTTGGAGAGGCCTCCTGAAACTCCAACAGTTGATGTGAGTTGGGGCAGAAGCGGGAGGACACAAGTTATAGGGTAGGACAATGTATCTGTGTGCTCCAGTCTAGTGATGGTGCAAGTAATAAGCTGAGAATGCTTCATAAAGTCTGTTTGCTCTTTTCGTTGTCAGAAAAATAAAAGCATAAGAGTTGGTGGTGTTTTTTTTTTTTTAATTGATTTTTAGAGAGAGAGAGAGAGAGAAACACATTGTTTTTTCTACTTATTGATGCATTCATTGGTTATTTCTTGTATGTACCCTGGCTGGAGATGGAACCTGCAACCTTTGCATATTGGGACAATGCTCCAACCAACTCAGCTACCTGGCTAGGGCTAGGAGGGTGGTGTTTTAAATGATTGAGGAAGTGTTGTGGGGGTGGGACAATCATACAACTAAGCTTTTATGAAACGTTGGAACCTGGATCTTCTGATCCTTGATTCATGGCTCATTTCCTCTGGGGTGCGTGTGTATGAGATATGAGGATGATTAAGGTTTAAAAGATGAATCTTGGGGGCAGCAGTGGGGATGGGGGAAATAGGATTATCTGGTGGATCTTGACTAGCAGAATTAATGTATTCTTAGGGAGGCTATGATATGTCTTTTCTCAGACATCTGTGGGATCCCAAGACATCTGTCTGCCTGATAAGTTATCAAATACAAAGTTACAATAACTGATGAGGATCTTTTTCTCCACAATTTTTTGTGGCTCCCCCACAAGGAGGATGTAGTGAAAATGTGTGAGGAGGAGGCAGTTCTGTTATGAAAGGAAGGGAATCTCTTGCTAGCTTATGACTTCTTTATTTCATCCTTCAGCCAACAGTGAAGTATGAGCGACAGCCAGAGTACCTGGATGCCACAGGTGGAACCCTGCACCCGTATCAAATGGAGGGCTTGAATTGGTTGCGCTTCTCCTGGGCTCAGGGCACAGATACCATCTTGGCTGATGAGATGGGCCTTGGGAAAACTGTCCAGACAGCAGTCTTCCTGTATTCCCTCTACAAGGAGGTAGGAAAGTTGGGGCTGTTAGTTAGTTCTTTGTGGGGGTATTTTGTGTTCATGGTCTTCTCTTACACTCTGAGGAGAGAGAAGAAGGAAGAAAAATGATTGCCAACCTTGAATGACAGTAAGATAGACACATGTACACAGAGAAAGATTTGGGGGCATGGAGCCATGGGTAGGATTAGTGGTGGGTGCATAGAGCCTCTATGGATTTGTGTTGAGATCAGCAGAATTGTGGGTGGAGTTAGTATAGAAAGACTTCATGGAAGAGGTAAGGCTTTGTGTGCTCTATAATGGCGGGTATGGCCTGTGGAAAGGAGTGGGCAAGGCGTTTTCATACATAGAGAAGGTCAGGGTAGGAATGGCAGGCATATGCCAATACTTGGATAGTTTCTGGGGCATAGGGTAGAGGTGGGCTCTGGGGTTGTAGTGGAATGGGCCCTTTGTCCTTACTCTGTTCTTCGTTTCTTCTCAAAGGGTCATTCCAAAGGCCCCTTCCTAGTGAGTGCCCCTCTTTCTACTATCATCAACTGGGAGCGGGAGTTTGAAATGTGGGCTCCAGATATGTATGTGGTGACTTACGTGGGTGACAAAGACAGCCGGGCCATCATCCGAGAGAATGAGTTCTCTTTTGAAGACAACGCCATTCGTGGTGGCAAGAAGGCCTCTCGCATGAAGGTATCTCAATGGAAGGGAGATCACTATCACTCTCAAGGGGGAGTTGTTATGGGCTTTGTTTGCCTCTTTGTGCCTGCGTTCCTGGGATGAGGCCAAAAGGATGACAGCTGGAAGGAGGGAAGAGCCCCATAAGTCCTTTGAGTTTGCTGACACTGAAAAAGTTGGACATTAGTAACCAGGTTGCCGTCTTGTGCAGAAAGAGGCATCTGTGAAGTTCCATGTGCTGCTGACGTCCTATGAGTTGATCACCATTGACATGGCTATCTTGGGCTCTATTGACTGGGCCTGTCTCATTGTGGATGAAGCCCATCGGCTCAAGAACAACCAGTCTAAGGTGAGGGGGAAGGGAGGGAGATTATGGCCTCCAGTGTTAATTTTTAATACCACTTACTCATAAGGGGAGACCTAGGAGGAGAGGAAAGGGAAAAACGGTCTTTGTTTTTCTTCATTACTGATAGCCCTTGGTGGCCAGGCCTTAAAAGAGAGGTGGAGTTGGGGGTGGGAAACAGAAGTATTAGGCAGTGAAAAAGCTTGTTCTGCAGAGATGTACTACAGCTCTCATTTCATTGAGTTTCACCTCTCTCCATCTGCTTCACCAGTTCTTCCGGGTCTTAAATGGTTACTCACTCCAGCATAAGCTGTTGCTGACTGGGACTCCATTACAGAATAATCTAGAAGAGCTGTTTCATCTGCTCAACTTTCTCACCCCTGAGAGGTTCCAGTAAGTGTGTGTTAATGTATAATCGACTCATAATTCTGCTTCTGCTCTTCCTGTTGTCCATTTCTTATATCACTTTTCTTCCCCCTCTCCAACAATGTTTTCCTTTCTCTTTCTGAAGCAATTTGGAAGGCTTCTTGGAGGAGTTTGCTGACATTGCCAAGGAGGATCAGATTAAAAAACTGCATGACATGCTGGGGCCTCACATGTTGCGGCGGCTCAAAGCTGATGTGTTCAAGAATATGCCATCTAAGACTGAGCTGATAGTGCGTGTGGAACTGAGCCCTATGCAAAAGTGAGTCAGAAGGAATAAAATATTGACTCTGTTTTGCAAATACTGTTAGACATCAGCCAGACTGCAAAGTGTTTCTTTTATTTTCTTTTTAAATATATTTTATTGATTTCAGAGAGGAAAAGAAAAGAGAGAGGTGGAAACATCAATGATGAGAGAGAACCACCGATTGGCTGCCTCCTGCACGCCCCCAAGTGGGGATCGAGCCTGAAACCTGGGCATGTGCCCTGACGGAAATTGAACCGTGACTTGACTTTCTGGTTCATAGGTTGATGCTCAACCACTGAGCACACTGGCTGGGCTGCAAAGTGTTTCTTATTCCTCACCACACTCTGCTTCAAGGCATCTGGTGACAGGTGCAAGCAAGGCTTAAAGACATCTAATGCCGGGCAGCTGGAGTTCTTGGTTCTTTTTGTTTTTTTTCTCTTGGTTCTTATGTAGGTAGGTAGTTATACCTTATTTAAAATGATGGTGGTGGTAGTGCTTGTTAGGTTTCCTTAGACCCAAAGTGAGATATATTGGAAGGAAGACCTCAGATCTTAGGACTGCATTTTGAGCCATATGAAGACTTGAGTCTGACTTGCCTTCCTCTCTTGCCCATGCAGGAAATACTACAAGTACATCCTCACTCGAAATTTTGAAGCACTCAATGCTCGAGGTGGTGGCAACCAGGTCTCTCTGCTGAATGTGGTGATGGATCTTAAGAAGTGCTGCAACCACCCATATCTCTTTCCCGTGGCTGCAATGGTATGTTGTGCCACCTCTTGTTCCTCCCTGGGTTGGAACTGCTCTGTTGGGCTTTCTTTCAATGTTTTTTTCTTCTTTGCTTCTCTCCTCAGGAAGCCCCTAAGATGCCTAATGGCATGTATGATGGCAGTGCCCTAATCAGAGCATCTGGGAAATTATTGCTGCTGCAGAAGATGCTCAAGAACCTTAAGGAGGGTGGACACCGTGTACTCATCTTCTCCCAGGTATTTTATGGGTTGAGCTGGGACCTCTAAGGGATTGCAGTAGACACCCTCAGTGACATGAGGAAAAGAATTTTCATCTGACTTTCCCATAATTAAGCTTGCTCCTTTTCTAGATGACCAAAATGCTAGACTTGCTAGAGGATTTTTTGGAACATGAAGGTTATAAATATGAACGTATTGATGGTGGAATCACTGGGAACATGCGTCAAGAGGCCATTGACCGCTTCAACGGTATGTGGGAAGGAGTGGCATAGTCTAGGCATCCTCATTCACTGTGCTTTAGACCAGTCACTTGCTCTTCTTGTGTATCTGCTTTTCTGTATAGTTTTGGGTCTTTGTCAGTTCATATGAAAAATACATTTTTTAAAATGTTTTGATTGGAAGAGTGTATTGGACTATTCCTAGGAAGTTTTTTTCTTTGAAGTCTTCATTCTTTTGCCTGAAAGAATATTTCCTTTAATCGTCCTCATTGTATCTTGAGGCCCAGGAGGGGCCAGGATTTATTCAAGTACTTATCACAAGTTAGTGGCAGACCTGTTTCAGTAGCCACCACTTTTTCTTATTTTATTGTTTTTTTTTTTTAATTCTCATCTGAGGACATACTTAGAGGGAAGGGGGAGAGAGAAAGAGAGAGAGAGAGAGAGACATTGATCTGAGAGACAAACATTGATTGGCTACCTTCCATACACTTTCTGACTGGGCATCAGACCTGAAACTCAGGTATGTGCCCTCACTGGGACTTGAACCAGCAACCTTTTGGTGCATGGGACGACGCTCAACCAGCTGAGCCACTCTATCTGGGCAGTACCTCTTCTTTTAAAAAAAATAATGTTAGACTTAACAAAAAGTTTCAAAAATAGTAGAGTTCATGTATACTCTTCACCCTGCTTCTCTTAATAAGTTATATAACCACAGTACAATTCTCAAAATCAGGAAATTAGCACTGGTATTATATTGTTAAATTAACTATAGACTCTTAATTGAAATGTCACCAGTTTCCCCCCTAATGTCTTTTTAGTATTTTAGGATCCAAGTCCAGATTCGGCATTGATTAAGTTGTTGATTCTTTTCCTGTATGTGACAGTTCTTCATTCTTTCCTTTTCTTTCATGACATTGATACTTTTGATGATTATTGGTCAGCTATTTGTGGAATGTCAGTTTTCTTATGACTAGATTGAGATGAGACATGTTGGGCAAGAATACTAAGAAGCAATGCTGTGTCCTTTTCAATGCGTCATATTGAGGGAGAGGACATGATGATGCGAATGTCTCATTGTTGGTGATGGTAACCTTGACCACTTGTTCAGGTGGTGTCTGCTGAGTTTCTCCACTGTAAAGTTACTTTTCTCCCTATTGTGGTTGATAAATATCTTGAGAGATGTTTGAGACTCTGGTGATATCCTGTTTCTCCTTAAACTTTCATGCTGATTTTACTATTCATCGGTGGACCTTGCTTACAATGATTATTTCTGTGGTGTTGGCTCATGAGGTTTTATATTTCTGAAATTCCTTCTACATTTGTTAATTGGGATTCAGTAGACACTTCTAATGATGTTTTTGTTTTTTTTCTTAGCACCGGGTGCTCAACAGTTCTGCTTCTTGCTTTCCACTCGAGCTGGGGGCCTTGGAATAAATTTGGCCACTGCTGACACAGTCATTATCTATGACTCTGACTGGAACCCCCATAATGACATTCAGGTGAGCAGAGGTAGCAGCCTTGGTATACAGTAACTTACTAGAAGTGAGGGCTCCACCATCTGGAATTAGTTGTTTTCAGGGGAAAACAATAGATTCTTTTTATGTCTTTTACTGTATTGTAAGCCAGAAATTTTGGGTTATCTGTGGTTCTATTTTGGGTAACATGATAGAAGGTGGTGTCTGGGGGCAGGGATACAAAAGGAAGTTCTGTATGAAGGCAAGCTGCAGCTCCTGCCTGGTGCTGGAATTTGTTTATAATGTAGAACTCTTCGGCGAGAGTGAAAGCAGGAAAGTGTGGTTACTTTAATTTCTGGCTTCATTCTGTGCCCTCCTCCAGGCCTTTAGCAGAGCTCATCGTATTGGGCAAAATAAGAAGGTGATGATCTATCGGTTTGTGACCCGTGCGTCAGTGGAGGAGCGTATCACGCAGGTGGCAAAAAAGAAGATGATGCTGACGCATCTAGTGGTTCGGCCTGGGCTGGGCTCCAAGACTGGATCCATGTCCAAACAGGAGCTTGATGACATCCTCAAGTTTGGCACTGAGGAATTATTTAAGGATGAAGCCACAGATGGAGGTGAGCTAGTCAGGAACTTGTTTTGGTTTGGGGCTTGGCCTCTAAAGGGTATCTTTGATACCTAGGGTCCTGGGACTTGGACCTAGGGTCCTGTGGAACTTGCTTTTTCCACTGCAGCTGCTGAAGCTGACTTTGGGCATATGGATCCTTGATTCTTTATAGGAGGAGACAACAAAGAGGGAGAGGATAGCAGTGTTATCCACTATGATGATAAGGCCATTGAACGACTGCTGGACCGTAACCAGGATGAGACTGAAGACACAGAATTGCAGGGCATGAATGAATATTTGAGCTCATTCAAAGTGGCCCAGTATGTAGTGCGGGAAGAAGAAATGGGGGTGAGTATGAGTCCAAGGCATTGCTTTGCTTGGTGGTTGATCCAAAATGGGAACTGAGACCAGGATGGTATTTGAAACAGGAAGAAAATATCTGTAGGCAAATTAGTACATTGATGAGTCGAATATATGTCTTCTTTTGAAAATAAATACTAGTTAAAAAAAATACTAATTTGAAAAAAAAACTAATTTATTTCAATAAATACTATAACATGATTAACCACATTTTTATCTTTGCTGTGGCTATCAGGAAACCCACAGTTTTACACTCAAAGCAGTTATATTAGGTCTTTATCAGAATCTCATTTTCACTTAGGTATTTTGTTAATACTACAAGTAAACTTTGTTTGCTTTTTTTTTTTAATATATTTTATTGATTTTTTATGGAGAGGAAGGGAGAGGGATAGAGAGTTAGAAACATCGATCAGCTGCCTCCTGCACACTCCCTACTGGGGATGTGCCCGCAACCAATGTACATGCCCTTGAACGGAATCGAGCCTGGGACCCTTCAGTCCGCAGGCCGATGCTCTATCCACTGAGCCAAACTGGTTAGGGCTGTCTGCTTTTTTTTTTCAATCTTTACCTAAGAATATTTTTTCCATTAACCTTTTTTTTAGAGAGGGGTGAGAGGAAGAGGAAAGGAGCAGGGGGGGAGAGAGAGAGAGGTGAGAGAGACATCGATTGGTTGCCTTCTGCTCATGGGTGAGGGTGAGGGTGAACCTGCAACTGAGGTATGTGGAAGTATGTGCCCTTTACTGGGAATCAAACCTTGGACCCTTCATCTGCTAGTTGATGCTCTAACCACAGCAAAACTGACCAGGGCTTGTTTGCTATTTTCAAGTCTATTTGGAGAAAAGACAGGAAACAAGATACATACCTGGACAGCCTGTCTCTCTGTGCCTTTTAAAACATTAGAATTGTTGTTTTCCCTTTTTTCCTCTTCCCTTCCTTTTCTTGGTCTTTTTAAGTAAAAAAGAAAACAAAAAACAGAAAAATACTAAAACAGTAATAAAATGTGTGGCATCTGTAATAATTTGTTCTCCCAAATGATAATGTTGGGTGTAAAATGAAAATAATTTGCCTTCTCCAATGGTCCTCTTTAAACCACTCAGCTCAGGGTTCTTTGAATTGACATAGGTTACTGTGGTCTTTACCGTTTTTTCTCAAACTTTCAACTGAGAACTATCCCTCTTGCTGTGTTTTTCTGATATGTATCTATTATCTTTGTCCTTGAAGGTGATGCTACTAACCTTAGTTATGTGTAACTGGTTGAAAAGCCTGACATAGGTCTCTAGACTAGATTCAATCAAAACGGCCCTCCTGAAGGTGCTCCACAGCACATGATTGGGAAGGGAGTGGTGGTACTCTCCCTCCCATTGATAACCTCTGCTAAGGATTACACAGGTATATAAATGGCCTTCTTATTCGTGGCTGTAGCTGCTGTTTACTTTATAATATTTAAAAATTTTATTTTTTGATTAGATAGTAATTCATATGGTTCAAGATTCAAAAAATACAAAGTTATCTCTCTAACCCCTGTCTGGCTACCTAGATCCTTCCCTCCTTAGGGATAACTTATGTATCCAGTTTCTTTCTTTTTTTTTTTTTTTAATTCTTTGTTTTTTAAAATATATTTTTATTGATTTCAGAGAGGAAGAGAGAGGGAGAGAGAGATAGAGACATCAATATTGAGAGAGAATCATCAATCAGCTGCCCTGCACACCCCCCTACTGGGGATGGAGCCCACAACCCAGGCATGTGCCCCAACTGGGAATCAAACCATGACCTCCTGGTTCACAGTTTGATGCTCAACCACTGGTCAAGCTCAGTTTCCTATATATCTTTCTAAAAGTGTTTTATGTACATAGAAGTTAAATATATATTCATCCATGCACACACATAAACATACACATAAGCCCATTTTCTCTTTTCCTTTTAAACAGAAAAGTAGCTGTTTTTTTATTATTGTTAATTATCACCTGAGAATATTTTTCCATTGATTTTTATATTTTAATTTTTAAAAATATTTTTATTGATTTCAGAGAGGAAGGGAGAAGAAAAGATAGAAATATCTATGATGAGAGAGAATCACTGATCACCTGCCTCCTACACACCCCCTACTGGGGATCAAGCCTGCAACTTGGGCATATACCCTGACCAGGAATTGAACCATGACCTCCTGGTTCATAAGTGGACACTGAACCACTGAGCCACTCCTACTGGCTTTCCATTGAATTCTATTTATTTATTTGTGTATTATCTCCCCCCCCACCCCCGCCACTGATTTTTAGAGTAGAATGGAGAGGGAGAGACAGAGAAACATTGGTATGAGAGAGACACATTGATTAGTTACCTCCTCCGCATGCACTCCCTCATCAGGGCTGGAGATTGAGCCTGCAACCGAGGTATGTGCCATTGACTGAAATTGAACCCAGGACTTGTCAGGCCAACGCTCTGTCCACTGAGCCAAATCGACTATGGTGAAGTAGTTCCTTATACATAATGTTCTCTACCTTGCTTTTGTCTACTTAATAAATCTTGAAGATGTAGTCTAAGTCAGCACATAAAAAACTCTCCAACTTTTTCCCCCCTGCATAGTATATCCTCGTTTGAAAGTAGCATAATTTATCTTTTTAAATTGAGGTATAACTGACATAATGTTAGTTTCAGCATAATAATTTGTTAATTTGTGTATATATTGTGAAATGAACACAATAAATCTGGTTAATATCTATTCTGATATAGTTATAAATTTTTTTTCTTCTGAGAACTTTTAAGACTGACTTTCTCAGCAACTTTCAAATATGTAATATAGCATCATTATAGTCACCATGCGTACATGTATATTCTCATGACTTATTTATTTTATAATTGGAAGTTTGTACCTTTTGACCCCTGCATCGACCCCAAACCCCAACATTTATTAATTTAATAATGATGCACATTTAGGTTGTTTTTAGTATTATGTTAGTAGCAGCAGTTTAATTCTTTTTTAAAAATTGTTATCTTTATTGATTTCAAAGATGAAGGGGGGGAGGGAGAGAAAGAAACATCAATGATGGAACGGAATCATTGATTGGCTGCCTCCTGCACTTCCCACACTGGGGATCGAGCCCACAACCCGGGCATGTACCCTGACCAGGAATTGAACCATGGCTTCCTGGTTCATAGGGCAATGTTCAACCACTGAGCCATGCCAGCTGGGCTAATCTATATATATAAAAACCTAAGTGACTGAATGAACAAACAACCAGTTGCTATAACGCACACTGACCACCATGGGGAAGGCGCTTAATGCAGGAGTTGCCCTGTGGTGGTCAGTGTGCTCCCATAGCCAACCTCTCGTGGCCCGCCAACCTTCTTCAGTCCCTCCCCACTGGCCGACAGGCCCTGATAGGCCGATCGGGACTGGGCAAGAAGGCCCGATCAGCCCTAACGATCACTAGCCAGGCCAAG
Source organism: Corynorhinus townsendii (assembly GCA_026230045.1). Taxonomy (NCBI): domain Eukaryota; kingdom Metazoa; phylum Chordata; class Mammalia; order Chiroptera; family Vespertilionidae; genus Corynorhinus; species Corynorhinus townsendii. The sequence continues at coordinate 198,222,180 of JAPDVU010000003.1, forward strand.
GGACCTCACCCATGCACAAATTTGTGCACCGGGCCTCTAGTTCTAATAAAAGGGATTTGGAATCAGTTAGTGATCCTGAAATGTCTGAAAAAGTAACAAGACTTTCAGAGGAGCATAAACATTACAGGGACATAAGATGATATATGCAGGGTGTTCCCCCAAAAATGTATACACACTTTGAATGATTACAAAGTCAGTATTTATTAACATATAGTTCACTTTTGAATTTAAAAGAATCTACAGAAATGAATAATTAAAATTTTATTGATTTCTGAGAGGAAGGGAGAGGGATCGAGATGGAAACATCAGTGATGAGAGAGAATCATTGCTTGGCTCCTTCCTGCAAACTCCCTACTGGGGATTGAGCCCACAATCCGGGCATGTGCCCTGACCAGGAATCGAATTATGACCTTGTTCATAGGTCCATGTTCAACCACTGAGCCACACAGGCCAGGCAATAATTTTTTTTCCCCAATATCTGTTTTCAAACTGATGACCGTTCTATTCTGGCCCAGGCACTGCTGATGACTGGTGCCAGTTTTGTATCATAAACTTGATTATGTATTCCCATAAAAAAATGGCACTTTATGATAAATCATCTTTGTTCAAAGTTTAGTCTGGCTTCATCCATTTTTTCAAACCAGTTGAACCTGAAAAGGAGTTTAAGTGGGTTATCAGCTGTTAAAGTGTGCATACAATTTTTTGGGGTACCCTATATGTGTAATTCTGGTTTTTGTACACATTTGGTAAACATTATGAAGTTTAGAAGAGCATAACTGTCCTACTTTATCTATTGTGAAAATCTTTTGCAGGATTTCAGGAGTGGCTCCATTCCGTCTTAATAAGGCTCTAACCTCTCTTTTCTACATTTGCTGTCTCCCAACTGTGTATGTGTCAATAAAAAGGATAGAAGAAAACACACTGTCTCTACCCGTCTCTTGTGATAATGGCTCCATTCCATGTTTTTCTTTAGTTATGTTGACTGCTGATCGACACATAATTATGAGGAGCCATGTTGTGTCACTTCAATTTCTTTTAAGTTCTTAGGTTCAAGCAGGCACACCAAGTATTTCAGAGTCCAGTCATGCAAAGGAGCTAGCAGAATGGGAACTGTGAGGACCAGGGGTAGCTGGTGGTGCTGACTTCAGCACCCCTGAGTCCTGGCCCTCCCTCTGTCCCAGGAGGAAGAGGAGGTAGAACGGGAAATCATAAAACAGGAAGAAAGTGTGGATCCTGACTACTGGGAGAAATTGCTGCGGCACCATTATGAGCAGCAGCAAGAAGATTTGGCCCGAAATCTGGGCAAAGGAAAAAGAATCCGTAAACAGGTCAACTACAATGATGGCTCGCAGGAGGACCGAGGTGTGTGTGGCCGGCCCCGCCCCCCACCCATGGGCCGTTCCACTAGAGCAGTGGGCCCCGCTCATCTGCCCTCTCTCCCTCCAGATTGGCAGGACGACCAGTCCGACAACCAGTCCGATTATTCAGTGGCCTCAGAGGAAGGTGATGAAGACTTTGATGAACGTTCAGAAGGTGAGGGCTATGCTTCTCTTCTTGTTTATGTATTGCTTTGTCTAATATCCTACCAGTATCACTCATGCATTCTTTTTTTCTTGCAGCTCCCCGCAGGCCCAGTCGCAAGGGCCTGCGGAATGATAAAGATAAGCCATTGCCTCCTCTGTTGGCCCGTGTGGGTGGGAATATTGAAGTAAGTGCTATATGATTCTAGGGAGGGGTGGGTTAGTGCTGACATTGGGTCTTTGGTGGAATAAGACCTGCTCCCTCTCACCTAGGTTCCTTCTCCCCCTAGGTACTTGGTTTTAATGCTCGGCAGCGAAAAGCCTTTCTTAATGCAATTATGCGATATGGGATGCCACCTCAGGATGCTTTTACCACTCAGTGGCTTGTGAGAGATCTGCGAGGCAAATCAGAGAAAGAATTCAAGTAAGTTGAGAAATGGAAGAGGATTGACATAGTACAAGGGCTTCTATAGCACTAGTCCAGCTGTGCAGGGAAATGGGCTGTTTCCTCTGATGAAGTTGGCAGGTGAAGCTCTTAGTAATAAGGTTGTGTTCCTATCTGGGACATGGCATGGAGTTTGGTGACCAGCCTTCACTGTGATGATGGGCTTTACCTCAGGATGAAGCCATAGTCGTCTGGGATAATACCTAATTGGTGGTATGGAAAAGCTGATCTAGGAGTTGGCATAATTGCTGTTTAACTCATTTCTCTATTTCTTCACTACAGGGCTTATGTCTCTCTTTTTATGCGGCATTTATGTGAGCCAGGAGCAGATGGGGCTGAGACCTTTGCTGATGGTGTCCCCCGAGAAGGCCTGTCTCGCCAGCATGTTCTTACTAGGATTGGTGTCATGTCCTTGATTCGCAAGAAGGTGAGCCCTGAGCTTCTCTCCATTGTTCGGGGTTTCTAGGGGAAACTGGAGAGCCATAGGAAAGGAACCTAGAGCTGGAATTGGATCTTCAACATCTGGTCCTGTTGCTGCAGGTTCAGGAGTTTGAGCATGTTAATGGACGCTGGAGTATGCCTGAACTCGCTGAAGTAGAGGAAAACAAGAAAATGTCCCAGCCAGGGTCACCTTCCCCAAAGACACCTACACCCTCCACTCCAGGGGACACACAACCCAATACTCCTGCACCTGTCCCACCAGCTGGTAAGTCTGCCTGTACTGTCATTTCTGTTCCTCTGTTCTTGTCCTGGCCTATGCTTTCTCTGCTCACCTGTGCTCAGTATAACAGGGGAGTCTGGCAGGACACACAGCAACCTCCCTCTCAGTTTAGGAGGGCCGTCCTGAGTATAGGGCTGGCTCTTAAAGGCACGAGAGGACAATTTTAAGATAAGCCAGACTGAGAAGAGATGGCATTCTCTCTGATCTAGAATCTTCTTCCTAATCAGTTGTCTTCTATTGGTTGCAGAGGATGGGATGAAAATAGAGGAAAACAGCCTCAAAGATGAAGAGAGTGCAGAAGGAGAAAAGGAGGTTAAATCTGCAGCACCTGAGGCTGCTGTTGAGGTAAGAGATGGTTGTGACTGGATGCCATACCAAAGGCAGATGGATAAACCCACTCCTTTTCATTGCTGGCCTGTCTGCTTCATCTTTTGTCTTTTTTCCTTTAAGTGTCCACAGCCCCCTGCCCCTGCCCCTGCCTTGGAGGATGAAAAGGTCCTTGTTGAACCTCCTGAGGGAGAGGAGAAAGTAGAAAAGGCAGAAGTGAAGGAGAGGACAGAGGAACCCATGGAGACAGAATCCAAAGGTATCCACATTTTCAAGCACTACAGATCCCTGTGTAAATAAGTTGCTCATGGACTTCCAGCCAGGCTGTTAGATGTCCGGAGGAAGTAACACACTGAAGAATCCCCACTTATGACATCTTTTAAGGTTTTAATCATAAAGATTTCGGTTTAGGATTGTTCCAATTGGATATAGTGTGGAACAGCGGAGAACATTCCTGTTTAGATACATGCTCAATGTGATCTGTTCCTTCCAGGTGTTGCTGATGTGGAGAAGGTGGAGGAGAAGTCAGCAATAGATCTGACTCCCATTGTGGTGGAGGACAAAGGTTGGTGTTTGAAGAAGCTGATTGTAGTTTGGGAGGACTTTAAAACTAGAAGCAAGGACTTTATCTCTGGGACACCCCCCTTTCAACCTCCACCCTTCCTATCCACACCCATATATCCATTATCCCAAGTGACTACTCCATTTGTCCCCACATTTAGTTGTCATTGGGCCAGTGGCACCTTTTCTGGGTTTGAGAAACACTCGTGTGGAGAAAGGGTGGAGGTGGATGATATCTTGTAGCACATAGTGCTATGGATAAGGGCCACAGCATGTCTGGAGCTAACGTTTTTCTCCTGCATATCCTGTAGAAGAGAAGAAAGAAGAAGAAGAGAAAAAAGAGGTGATGCTTCAGAATGGAGAGACTCCCAAGGACCTGACTGATGAGAAGCAAAAAAAAAACATTAAACAGCGTTTCATGTTCAACATTGCAGATGGTGGTTTTACTGGTATGAAAATGAGGGACCCACTGAGGTTACAAGGATCTGATGTGAAATTATATTTGTTATTAGAAACCAGGGTACAGTGATTTAACCTCACAGTGGTCCTCAAACTACGGCCCGCGGGCCACATGCGGCCTGCCGAGGACATTTATCCGGCCTGCCGGGTGCCGCTGCCTGTCCTGCTTAGCAGTGGACTCCTCCCGGGCCCGCAGTGTGAATAGGAATTGGTTCATAGTTTTTTTTTTAACTATAGTCCGGCCCTCCAACGGTCTGAGGGACAGTGAACTGGCCCCCTGTTTAAAAAGTTTGAGGACCCCTGCATGAGGAAAGCCAGGCTGATTGCCTTCTTCTCTGGGTTTCATGTTAGAAAGCCACAGGCATAGTATTAAAATGGTATCGGGGGACAGGAATAAATAGTATTTTCAATTCTCACAGATGTGTGCCTTTCTTTTTCTCCTCAACCTTCCTTAAATTCCTCTTTAGAGTTGCACTCCCTTTGGCAGAATGAAGAGCGTGCAGCCACAGTCACCAAGAAGACTTACGAGATCTGGCATCGACGGCATGACTACTGGTTGCTGGCTGGCATCATAAAGTATCCTTTTCCTGAGTCTGGGTTGTGATTCTTAGTGAAGGTTTCTGAAGGTTCCACAGACTGAGGTTCTTTCTTTCCTTGTTTTGTTTTTCCTGAGCAATTTTCCAATAGCCATGGCTATGCCCGGTGGCAGGACATCCAGAATGACCCACGCTATGCCATCCTCAATGAACCTTTCAAGGGTGAAATGAACCGTGGCAATTTCTTAGAGATCAAGAATAAGTTTCTAGCACGAAGGTTTAAGGTGAGCAGGATGGGGAGGAATACCATGTTGAAGTGGCAGCCCTTCAAGTACAGAAGGGACTGCAAAGGAGGGAGTCTGTTCATTCAACCATACTGTTTATTGTGTTCTGTGTGCTGAACTTTCGTATTCTGTGAAAGGCTTTGTTTCTAAGTATCTTCAGTGTTAAAGATCAAGACATACAGACTTGAAAATTAACCAGCTGTTCAAGGGCTGAAGATGATTGTCTAATGAATGACGCAGACCCTAGTGTAGTGGGTGTGTTAGGGAACAATGTAGGGTTGGAGTGTTCAGGAAAGATACAGAGGTGGGTTGAGTTGGCTCTCCAAGGAGGCAGGGCTGTCAATGGGCTGGTGGTACTTCATTCTGGGTCTGAGAGTACCTATGTGGATAAGGGGAGGAGTGCATACTAAAAGAAGATGCAAAGTAGAGAGCTCTATTTTTCAGAATCACTAGGGCTAAGAAGCCCAGGACTGGAGGAAGTCTTACACAGAAATTAGCAAACATGTATTGAGAACACCTGTGTGCAGACCATCAAAATGGGAAAATGGGATACCATGAAGACAAGACATGTGGCTCTAAACCCAAGTACAATTTGGGGAGTAAGAAATGTACACTAATAGCCCTAGCTGATTTGGCTCTGTGAATAGAGCATCAGCTTGCAGACTGAATGGTCCCGGGTCCGAATCCAGTCAAGGGCACATGTTCGGGTTTTGGTCTCAATACCCTGTAGTGGGTGTGCAGGAGGCAACTGATGAATGATTCTCTCTCATCATTGATGTTCTCTTTTCCTCTCCCTTCCTCTACAAAAAAAAAAAAATATATATATATATATATATATATATATATATATATATATATATATGTAAAAAGAAATGTATACTAATAAAACTTCAAACATTATGTACCAAGCAATGAGTGGCACAAGGATACAAAGACAAGGCATAGTGCCTGTTCTCAAGGTGCTTTCAGTTTAAAGTAGAGGCAAATATGGGATTAAGTGAATGCCATTCTGGGTATTGGGAGGGAAACTGCTGAATCCATAAGAAAGTTATCCAGCCCTAACTGGTCTGGCTCAGTGGATAGAGCGTTGGCCTGTGGACTGAAGGATCCCAGGCTTGATTCCGGTCAAGGGCATGTACCTTGGTTGTGGGCACATCCCCAGTAGGGAGTGTGCATTGTGTTTCTCTCTCATTGATGTTTCTAACTTTCTATTCCTCTCCCTTCCTCTCTGTAAAAAATCAATGAAATATGTTTAAAAAAAAGAAAAGAAAGTTTTCCAGATGGAATTTGGGGAGTGAGGAGAGAGTTCACAAATGGCTGCATGGGGAATTAAGTTTTGATGAATGTTATGCAGAGAATGGAATGGATAGAAAAAGAAGGCTAAACTAAAATGGATTAAGCCGAGCAAAGACATAGAGGCAGCAGAGCTTAGGGTGTTTGGAAGCAAGTTGGCCCAGTTGGGTTATAGAAAACACTTGTGGGAGGTTGTAGAGAGAGGTAAGGGCTAGGGGTCAGTAGGTAGGTTTTTGGCACTGGATAAGAATATGGCCTTTACCCTATAGTTAATGGGTAGCCATTAAAGGTTTGTGAAGAGTTTTGATACTACCAAAGGAAATGGAAACAATATTCATGAAATTCTAGAACTACTAGAGGCCTGGTACATGGAATTTGTGCAAGGGCAAGGGGTTCGGCCCTCGAAGCCCCAGCTGCCTCTTGGCCCTGCCCACTCGTTCTAGAAGATCGTTCAGCCATCTGTACTAATTGGCATATTAGCTCTTTATTATATAGGATCATATTGTGAGTTAGTAAGGGCTGAGCTATGATGCTGGTTGTGGAAAATGAAAAGGATATGGTAAAGGAAATAAAAAAAATTATGGAATTTACTGATTTATTGTAGGGGTCAGTAAACCTTTTATATTAAAAGGCCAGAAAGTAACTATTTTGGGCTTTTGTGGATATATGATCTTTGTTGCAAATACTCAACTGTGTGGTAGCATGAAAGCAGCCATGGGTGATAAATGAATAAGTATGAGTGTGTTCCAATAAAACTTTATCAACACTCAAATTTGAACTTCATATAATTTTTATGAAATGTCACAAACTATTTTCACTTTTCAGCTATTTAAAAAATGTAAAATAAAAATTCTTAGCTCTTGGGCCATACAAAAATAGGCAACAGACCCAATTTGGCCCCCAGGCCATAGGTTGCTGACCCATCACTTATTGGATTTGAGATACAAAGGAATAAGCCTTCAAAAATAACTGAAGCTTTGAGCCTGAGTCACTGTGCAAATTAAATTATCATTGGCAGATCAGGGAAGTGAGGAGGAGAGGGAACAGTTTGTAGGAAAGAGGAAGTTCAGTGTTAGGCAAGTCAATTGGTGTTTCTCACCAGTAAATAACCCTCCCACTACCTGTGCCACCATAAACAAGTGGGATCAAAGAGTGATCATCATACATGAGTGGAATCAGAACAATCAGTGCTTGACCTGCAGGTTTGAAAAGCAAATCGTTTGCATATAGGTTCTGGCTGACCTAGGAGTGGAAGAGATCTCTTGGGAGAAGACTTTAAAAGAACAGCAGCAAGTCAAGGGCTGATCCTAGAAAAAGCTAGTTTTGGGGCAGGAAGAAGGAGTTGGTGAAGGAGAACAGGGTATATGGATTGAAAGTGGATGTTTGGTCTGTTTGGAGGTAAATTAGTAGGAGCCAAATCTTGTGGAAGAAACAGCCCATTAATCCTCATACTGTCCTTTTTCCTGAGCCCTAATGCATTCTCTCTACCAGTGGATGCGTGAGCAAATTGTCATAACTTCTGAATCAATATTCTGTCTCTTGGAATATATTTCCAAGACCCTTTTACACAGCTCCATCAGGTGACAGCTACAAGAGTATGTTGCAGTATGATTTTTGGTTTTGGGACCTGGAAGCAACCTAGCTGTTTGAAATTGGGAGTGTGGATAGATAAAATATGAATTCACATCATGGAGCACTAAGCAACAGCTAGAAGCAACAAAATGCATAACAACATAAGTGGACACTTTAAGAAGATATGTAGTGGGGAAAGGAAAAAAAGCATTTTATATATGTAGAACATTCTGTAAATTAGAAATGTGCACAAACTTCAAGAACACCCACCAAAAGACACACAGTAAGTATATTAGAAGGGTTACCTATTGGTGAAGGGAAGGAATGGAAGTGAGATATGAGACAAAGGAAGCAACAAAAATTTTTTTGAGAATTTTCTTTTTTTTTTTTAAGAAGGGAGAGGGAGAGAGAAACATTGATGTGAGAGCAAGACATTGATTAGCTGCCTCCTGCATGCCCCCTATGGGGGATCAAGCCTGCAACCTGGACATGTGCCCTGACTGGAATTCGAACCCGCAACCTTTTGGTGCACAGGACAACGCCCAAACAACAGCTATACTGCAGCTATACTGGCCAGGACCAAAAATAATTTTAAAAGAGTAAAACAACTGAAATGATAAGATGTAGATATAGCCATAGGATGAACTACCATGCAAACCATTAAGAATCATCTTTTATGAAGTGTAGCTAAGAACAAAGGAAGATGCTTACTGTGTAACTTTTAGTGAAAAAATATAGATATGTATATATAGTTTCAATTATGTAAAAAATACCTATGGAAATAAAAATCTCAGAATGCTAACAGTATCTCTAGGAGGTAAGATTATTTGTGATTCTAATTTTTTATACGTTCTGAGAGACCCATCAGAAATAAGCAGTAGCCCTAGCTGGTTTGGATCAGTGGTTAGAGTGTTGGCCCATGGACTGAAGGGTTGTGCGTTTGATTCTGATCAAGGGCATGTACCTTTGTTGCAGGCTCAATTCCTGACCTCAGTCAGGGTGTGTGCAGGAGGCAACCAATTGATGTGTCTCTCTCACATTGATGTTTCCTTCTCTGTCTCTTCCCCTTCTACTCTCTCAAAAAATCAATGGAAAAAATAATCTCGGGTGAGAATTAACCAGAACAAAAGAAATAAGCAAAGTGAGTATCACTCCAAATCCCATCTCCTCTTTATCCCTTGTCCAGCTTCTAGAACAAGCCCTGGTCATTGAGGAACAGCTTCGGCGGGCAGCTTACCTGAACATGTCAGAGGACCCTTCTCACCCTTCTATGGCTCTAAATACCCGCTTTGCTGAGGTGGAGTGTTTGGCAGAGAGTCATCAACACCTGTCCAAGGAGTCAATGGCAGGAAACAAGCCTGCCAATGCGGTCCTGCACAAAGGTAGCCAGTGGCCCCCCTGCCTCCTGCTGACTCAGAGTCCTTCCTCCTCTACCCCTCCCCCATACACATTTCTTGTTCCCAAAACCTTTCTCAGGGTCCTTTTGTCTGGGTGCTTAAGATGTGCTGGGTATCTGTGCCTTTTTCCTTGGGAAGCTATTATCTTAGAGGCAATTAAGGATAATAGTTTTTTGCCTCTTTTAATATATTCAAGTTCTTGGAGGTGGGAAGCAAAGTAGAATAGTATAGTGTCACCTGGGATACTTTAGAGGTAACTTAAGGTGATTTAAGATCCTGACAAATCTAGACCCCTTTCTAATTAAAGGTAAAACATTATGAGGGAGATGGAGGGTGAAATGAGGAAAAGAAGGCATAAATAAAGGAGAGACAGCTCCAAAAGGTGGAGAGGAAAGATAGTGAGAAAAGGAAACAACAGGAATAAGCTTCTCAAGAAGTAGAGGAAGTAGAGACAAGAGGGAGCAAAGGACAGTGAGGGTTTGGTGACTTTAAAAGGCATAGATACCAAATAACCACGGATGTGAAGCATAGCATAGGGAATATTGTCAATACTGTAATGACAGTGTAGGTGTCAGATGGCACTAGACTGTTATCAGGGGTATCACTTTTGAAAGTACATGATTATCAAGCCACTATGCTGTACACCTGAAAATAACATAAAATAATACTGAATGTCAACTGTAATTAAAAACAAAAATTTTAAAAAGGCATAGAAGCATGGACAGTTGGAACTGGAATATGAGGGGTAGAAATTTGAGCGTGGTAGAGGCCAGGTCAGGAGACTCTGATACAGGACAATACTCCACATCAATCACTTGGTCATTGAGAAGTCATGGGCAGGGCACAGGTCCACTGTGGTCTTCACATATAGCTCACCACCATTTTTTTCCCCTATGCAGTTCTGAAACAGCTAGAAGAACTGCTGAGTGACATGAAAGCTGATGTGACTCGACTCCCAGCTACTATTGCCCGAATTCCCCCAGTTGCTGTGAGGCTACAGATGTCAGAGCGTAACATTCTCAGCCGCCTGGCAAACCGAGCGCCTGAACCTACTCCACAGCAGGTAGGACCATTTTCTTTTTTTAAAAATATATTTACAGATTTCAGAGAGGAAAGGAGAGGGGGGAGAGAGAGAGAGAGAAACATCAATGACGAGAATCATTGATCGGCTGCCTCCTGCTCGCCCCACACTGGGGACTGAACCTGCAAGCTGTGTATGTGCCCTTGGCTGGAATTGAACCTGGGACCCTTCAGTCCACAGGCCGACACTCTATCCACTGAGCCAAACCAGCCAGGGCTGGACCATTTTCTCATGGCCCCTGTCCCAGCAGAGCCATTCTGGAACTTGTAACTTTCACTCTCTGTCCCTAACTGGGCAGATGGGGCCTTCCTCTCTTGGGATCTGGTGAATACTTTGGTTTGGAATTCTGACTTCCATGTCTCTCTTTTGCTATAGGTAGCCCAGCAGCAGTGAAGATCCAGACTGACGATAACCACCTTCACCGCTGAGCAATGACCTTCCTCACTTTCCCTTGCCCAGCTTCTTCCTTGGGGGCCTGAGAGACCCTCTCCTTCCTTCTGCCCATCTTCCATGTTGTAAAGGAACAGCCCCAGTCTACTGGGGGAGGGGAGGGAGTGAGGGCAGTGGTGCCCTTCCTGCTGGAGAGAATGCAGCAGTAGCGCCGGCGCCATCTGCAGGAAGCTGGCGGGCTGGCTGGCCTTCTTCTGGGCCCTGGCTTTCCCCACTGTAACGTCTGTTACACACAAACTGTTGTGGGTTCCTGCCAGGCTTGAAGAAAACGATCTGAATTTCTTCGTTCTTTTGGTTTTATTTTGTTGATTTATTTTGTGTTTTCTTTTCTCCTTTTTTGGGGTATTTGGAGTGGGCTGGGCCCCTGGGTGAGACACAGCTACCTCTGTTGGCATCTTTTTAATACCAGGAACCCAGCGGCTCCAGCCACGGCTAGAATGAAATAAAGTTTGGAAAAAAAAAAAAAAAGGAAAAGAACCAAAAGCATAAAAACCACAGCAAAATTTCTTGATGAAAATTGAAAATAAAAGTTTCCTTGTATTTTAGTGCTCTGGTTCAGTGTGGGTTGTAGGAGCAGGTGGATGCATGTGTATGACCGGAGCCCTGGGAAATGTGTAATTGGAAACTAAAGGTTTCCTTAGGTTCTGATAGTTGACAAAAGTGCCCTCCTGTCTGAGTGCATGTGCCCTGTGCTCCAGACCAAGGGAGAGGCTCCTCCTCCCCTGGAGAAGGGGAGGCTCCCAACTACCTGGGCGCACACCCTGTCCTGCCTGCCATTTCGTGGCTGTGTGACCGAGGTAACTTTTCTGGGCTTAGGTTTCCCAGGTATAAAATCATCTTCAGAAAGTTGGGAAGGTAAATCCAGTAACTGCTTGGTACAGCTGTCGAACACTTAGTATTTATAAGAAGGAAGGCTGAAAGTTTTTCCTTCCTCACTTGTATGAAGTCAAGATGCAGTATGTCCACCGATCCCCAGATGTGAACCCAAGCAGAGTACCTAATGGGCTGAATAGGGGCCTGTGGGATCAAGGAAGAGGGTTCATAAAGGGTTGGGAGTAGGCCAGGGATTCTATGATCTTCGTCGAGGTAGGGTGGAGGCGCCAGGAGGAGGGTCCGGCTATTTCGCATTGGTTTGGGGTGAAGGGGAGGCCTTCAGGCACCAGTTTTCCCAATTGAAATCTGCACCGAGGCAAAACACTAAGGCCAGGAGGGAAGGGCGCGGAAGCTGAGAACGGCTCCGCCCCCATTGCCTTCCCTCGGAGTCTAGAGTGGTCCGCTTCCGAATTTCCCCCGGCCGCAGCGCGTACCGCCTGGCGCGCGTTCCCAGGGCGCCCGTACGTTCCGGGTTCTGCCGGCCGACCGGAAGAGGCGGGGCCACCAGGCGAGCGCGCTCCGTGCGTCGGCGTAAAACAGGTCCTAGGAGAGTGGCGTCAGATTGCACGTGGATTGCTGTCCCTGTTACTGAAGGCGCGTCTCGGGCCTGGACCCGCTTTCAGGTGAGCCGAGGCTTCAGAGGATTCTGGAGGAAGTCGGGGAAGGGAGCACTGACCTGGGCTGGGGCATGAGGACGGGGACGCTGTACAAATGGCGTGGAGTCCGGGTCACGTCGTGGAAGGAGTTTGGTCAGGCCTCGAGGGGGTGCTGAATCGAATCGAGGTTCTGGTGGAGATGATGCCCTTTCCCACTCTAATACGCTAAGTCTGCGGTCTGCCTTTCCCTTTCCAACATGGGCGACTCCCATTTTTCTTCTCCCCAGTATCATGGGGCGCAAGTTGGACCCTACCAAGAAGGAGAAGCGCGGGCCCGGCCGAAAGGCCCGAAAACAGAAGGGCGCCGAGACGGAGCTCGCCAGATTCTTGCCTGCAGGTGAGGGTCAAGCATGCCTTCTGATTCTCCAGCTTGTGCGCCGCTTTTCCCATATATATTCATAACCTTCATTTTATTTAGTCTCTCCACTTCCTGTTGAAGTGGAATCTTTTCTGTATGAGTTACTAGGAATAAGTATGAATGAAACACCCTCATCAGCGTTTAGAGCTTAGGGAAGAAGCGACAGGGACACAAGTACTCATAACAAGGAGAGGTTTAACTCTGAAGGAGTCCAAATGAAGGAGGTGTCCCCACGCAGTGAGAGAACTTAGGTTTTAAGAACCTGGGTTTTGAAGAATGGATGCCATTTTATTTATTTATTTTTAAAATATATTTTTCATTGATTTCAGAGCGGAAGGGAGAGGGAGAGAGAAACATCAGTGATGAGAGAGAACCATTGATTAGCTAGCTGCCTCCTTCTGGTTTATGGGTCAACACTCAACCACCGGGGGGCTGGGTGACATTCTAGCAAGTGGAAGTGGGGGAGGGGACAGGCCAGTTCCTGTGAACTGCACTGTGGAGGGGACGGAGATGGGAACACAAATGTGGTTCCCACATGTGAGTAGTCCGCTGCATGGAAGACTGGTAGAGGAGACAGGTAGTTTGCATTGCACATTGGAGACAAGCTGCAGTTTATTGAGCTGAGCATTATACTGAGCCCTTTGGACACATTGCTCCATTCTCTTAATGCCCTGTGAGAAAGGCACTGTTAAGGAAGTGGATGCTGAGAGGTTAATTACTTGGATATAGTTACTAAATGAAGGGTTGAGATTTAAACCTTTTATTTCTTGGAGAATGTATGAAAAACAGCAGTTGTAAACGTAAAATCTACAGTGGTTGATAACCAGTTACATTGAGAGTAAGGGAAAGAGCAGAAGAAACTCTAGCTTTTAAATCTATGTTATCAGAATGGTGATGATGCTCTTTATTGAAATCAGAAGTCTGGAGGGAGGCTCAGTTTGGATTTGGTTGCTGAACAATGAGATGGAGATCATCTCCTTTATATTTCTTATCCAGCGAATTAGAATTGTCTCTCTTTCATTAACTCTTTCCCCACTTCTTTCCTCTGTCCCTCCTGTTTTTTTATTTTCCCTGTACCTTCCTGTTCTTTCTCTTTTCTACAGCTGGTGATGAAAATTCCAAAAGGCTGTCTAGTCGTGCTCGAAAGAGGTGAGTGTGGATGTCCACACTTACGTAGATTAAATTGATACTGTTCGTCTTTAGCCACATGATTCCATGTGATCATGCTGATGAAAAGGGTTGTTTGGGGACTGTCACACTTCCTTGTGATGGGAAATGTCAGAACCTGGAGATGTATTCCATTTCCTTAGTCCTTATATATTTTCAGGGCAGCCAAGAGGAGGTTGGGCTCTGCTGAAACCCCTGAGATGAATAAGTGTTCTGGGGTCAAACCATTGCCTGGAAAGGTACCAAAAGGTCAGTGAAAATAGGAGCTGGGTGCTACATAAGTCCTATGGGCCTGGGAAGAGGGGCTTGCTGATCATTTCTGGAGTGAGAGGAGCAGTCAGAGGATATTCTTGGGGGTAGAAAGTACAGGCTCCATCAGTGTGTGGCTACCATTAGTTTAGGTTTCTTCAAACCCTTAGGGATCTCTGTAGGAGCTCTCCAGACACCTGGTAAGAAGGGATCCCAGTCCTTATTTAACACTGCTCAAGGCAAGAAGCGCCCAGCACCAGCCCATAGCAGTGAGGAGGAAGAGGAAGACTCTGAAGAGGATGGTGTGGTAAACCAGGGGGACCTCTGGGGCTCTGAGGACAGTGATGCTGATATGATAGATGACTATGGAACAGACTCCAACTCAGAGGACGAAGATGAAGAGGAGGTGAGTTTATTTTTCTAGATGTTCAGGAAGCAATTCTTGCATTTTAGTCTTTCCAGGTCCTTGAGACAAGGATAACCCTGAGAAGAAAAAAGGGATTTTAGGTTTCTAACACTGTTTTCCTATCACCTTACATCATTCCAGGGCACATGCATGTTTAAATGAGCTATTTGATGGAGCATTTTAAAATATGAGAATGCTCAGTGCTGATGAGGCTGTGGTAAGGTGGACACTTGGTACCCCACTGATGGAAATAAAAATACACTTTTAAAGAAATATATGTTCATTTTAATACATTTTATTGATTTCAGAGAGGAAAGGAGAAGGAGAGAGAGATAGAAACATCAATGATGAGAATCATTGATCGGTTGCCTCTTGCACATCCTATTGAGGATTGAGCCTGCAATCCGGACATGTGCCCTTGACTGGAAGCGAACCCTTCAGTCCATAGGCCGACACTCTATCCACTGAGCCAAACCAGCTAGGGCATGCACACGTTTTTTATAAAGCATTTGCTGAGAACCTTAGAAACTTTTCCTTCTTCTTTAAAAAAGTTTTTTATTGGTTTTGAGAGAGAGAGAGATGTGAGAGTGAAACATCAGTTGGCTGCTTCATGCACCCCCATGCCTGAGATCGAACTCACAACCCTGGACACATGCTCTGACCAGGAATCGAACTGGCAACCTTTCTGTGCAAGGCACAATAGCCAACCAACTGAGCTACACCAGCCAGGGCTAGAAACTCTTTACCTCGTAATTCCATTTAGGAAATGATCCAAAATGTGGACAAATTTATTTACTGAGGTGCAAGAAGTTATTTGTGTATTCCACAATTAGTATATGGGTGTGTTACTCGAGAATTTTAAGTAATATAAAGAGTTATATAGAATTTTTAAAAAGGCCCTGAAAATCAATTGAAAAAGAAAGCAAGTTCCAATTTGCATCCCTCACCCACAAACCCCCATCTCTATAGAGCTTCTATTAGGAGATTTTGAGGTACCATATGGACTCTAATGCGAAAAACTGGAAAATTTCAAACTACCCAATAGACATATGCTAAATTAACATTTGGCCATTATGTCTGAATATGCCTGTTATCTGTGAATGAGAAAAGGCAAGAAACAAATTTGGAAACGTATCATGATTTTAACTGTAGGGAAAGTAGAATAGGGAGCATTTGAGAACTTGCTTCCCAGCAATTGTCAATTTTGGCTCAAATAAACTCTTATAAATAAGACTTCCATTAAAAAAAAAAAAGAATAAGTCTGGAAGAAAATATGGCAGAAAAGATGCCTAAGGACAGTTTTTGTCCTCCCTGTACACATATGGGTGTGTATTCATGTTTTAAACTTCTTAATGGAAAGGGAAATGCAGAAGTAGATAGAGCAGTATAAGGAATCCTTTGAATCCATCATTTAGTTTCAACAGTTGTCAGTATTGTGCCAATTTAAATTCACTTCTTTAGGGTATATGTTTCCTTTTGAGAGCAAGTGTTGCATTTGTATTCAGGAAAAAAAATACAGAGATACCAAGTGCCAGTGGGCCGGTGGGAGGGCAAGCTCTCCATCACCGGCCTCTCGTCTCTTTCAGTTGCTGCCTATTGAAAGGGCTGCTCGGAAGCAGAAGGCCCAGGAAGCTGTTGGGTGAGTTTTGGAAACATTATAGAATGGAGAATAGTTAGCGGCTGGGATGAAGGAAAAGGTGAGGAAGGAAGAGGTGTCTGTTTTGATCTGTGAGCCACTTTGCTCCTGGACCTATTGATAGGGGCCAGTGGAATGAGGAGGAAACTGATGAAGAGGAAGAAGAGGAGGAAGTGTCCCCTGAGTCAGGCCCCCAAAAGGAATACGAGACAGATGGGGGCCTGCAGATCAACCTGGATGAAGAGGAGCCTTTTGTGCTGCCCCCTGCTGGGGAGATGGAACAGGATATCCTTACAGTGAAGGGTGAGGGTGGGGGAAGGTGCTTGCTGGAGGGGATTTCCAGGCCGTGGGCCATTATGAAACAGTTTCTTAACAGGCCTACATGCCCAGGCTCCAGACTTGCAACGAATTCATAAGCGCATCCAAGACATAGTGGGAGTGCTGCGTGATTTTGGGACTCAGCGGGAGGAAGGTCGGTCTCGAGCTGAATATCTGCACCGGCTTCAGCGAGATCTGGCCACTTATTACTCCTATGGAGACTTCCTGCTTGGCAAGCTCATGGACCTCTTCCCTCTGTCTGAGGTACTGAACTGCCAACCTAACGCTCCTGCTTCCTGTTATCACCCCTCTTCTTACCCTGAGGAAGCACGGCGGTCAGCTCCCTGTTCCTTCTGGCTGAGCTTGGCCAGCCTGACTTGCTCCTTGCCATCTTGCTTTACCAGCTGGTGGAGTTCTTGGAGGCTAATGAGGTGCCTCGGCCCATCACCCTCAGGACCAACACCTTGAAAACGCGGCGCCGAGACCTTGCTCAGGTGAGGGGTAGGCTTTGAGGTTTGCTTGTCTCTGGGAGGTACTGACTTCTGTTAACCACCCTGACTGGTATCGGTTGTTGGTATAAACATGATTCCAGGAGGCAAACCTCTATAGGCCTGGTGTCATGCTGCGTCTGCCTGACTGGCGCGGGGCCTAGGACCTCTGTGAAGTGGAAAACTCGTCCCTTTAGCCTCTGCTCCCTGTGTCAGTTGAGACATCTGCATAAGGATAAAAGTGCTACCTCAGAAATGGGAGGGACTCGTCTGCCTTTTAGATCATTGAGAAGCTGGTGAAGCTGATTCCTGCCCCCAGAAAGGGAGCACATGGGCACAAACAATGTTTCAAGTTCATTGTTGCCAAGGGCTCAAGGACCCCAGGTTAAAGAGCCCTGTTTCTGAAACTCAGTTCACCCATGTGTTTCATGTTTCCTGTATGACGATAACCTGATAATTATCTGTAATGTGCTCTCACCAATAGGATTAAGTTTTGGTATGTTAAAGGGCTAAGCCTCTTGGAAAATTGGAGTCCCCTTCTAGCAAATAGCAGGAGCTGCCAGTCTGCGCCAGTGGGATGGAGTTCGGACCTTGAATTAGAGCCTAAGGCTAAGGAAAAGGACACCAGAGGATGGGGTGGGGTGGGATGGGATGTGAGAGGAGAAACTGCTTTCAGCGAGTCTGTGGTGATAGTTCTAAGAGATCTAGGAGTTGTACCACAGACTTCCTGATAGGACCAGGTTTTCATATCTCCATCTGTTTTCTGGACATGGTAACCTATAAGCCTTTAAAAACCTTCATTCTTTTTACCTTCAGGCGCTAATCAATCGTGGGGTTAACCTGGATCCCCTGGGCAAGTGGTCAAAGACTGGACTAGTGGTATATGATTCCTCAGTGCCCATTGGTGAGTGTTCCCTGACCAGTAGCCCTTCTGCCTCTGCCCTTCTAGCATGTCACAAACAGGTCCTCCTCTGCAGGTGCTACTCCCGAGTACCTGGCTGGGCACTATATGCTTCAGGGAGCCTCCAGCATGTTACCTGTCATGGCCTTGGCACCCCAGGAACATGAGCGGATCCTGGACATGTGTTGTGCCCCTGGAGGAAAGACCAGCTACATAGGTATGAGAAATGCAGGCAGGAGTAGGATTTATCTGGTTCTCTGCTTTTGAAAGCAGATGGGGTGGTGACTACTAGTTCTTAGGAAACTGCACAGACAGCTAGCAGAGTGGCGAGGTGTACAGGCTCTGGATTCGGCCTGAGTTCCAGCCCTATGGGTGACATTTAGGACCTCATGCAAGCCTTTGATTTTCTTTGTCACCTGTAAAATGGGGTGGTAATTGTGCTTGGGTTGGCTATTATATTATGCTTTAAACTGTTAACACTTAAAAGAAGTAACTTAGTCTGGGACCAGAGAGATGTTCAGTAATGATGGAAAAACCCATGTTGATGAGTGTGCTCATCACCAGGGGTCAATGCAGACTGGGGAGACCTGTGCAGTAGGCAGTGGGGAGCAGGGCTGATTGGGGTGAAGTTTCCCTTGAGGTGCTGAGACTTCACCTGTGGGTTCCTGGGCTAGAGGGTGCTAGCCAGTGTGGGGGCAGAGGAGCTGGCTGCTGAGCACTTACCCTCCCCCCCCCCAGCCCAGCTGATGAAGAACACAGGTGTGATCCTTGCCAATGATGCCAATGCTGAGCGACTCAAGAGTGTTGTGGGTAACCTGCACCGGTTGGGAGTCACCAACACCATTATTAGCCACTATGATGGGCGTCAGTTCCCCAAGGTGAGTCCCTTCCGTGCTTCTCTCCTGGGGTGTCTTCCAGTTCACCTGCCCCTTCCTGACATTAGAATATTTAGACTTGCCTCTAGGAAATAAATGGTGCAGTATAGGTGACGAAAAACGGTGATTAACCTACCCTTTTTCTCCAGGTGGTGGGGGGCTTTGACCGAGTACTGCTGGACGCTCCCTGCAGTGGCACTGGGGTCATCTCCAAGGACCCAGCTGTGAAGACTAACAAGGTGAGGAGCTGGGGTGGGGGTGGGAATAGCTGAGAGGTCTCGGCTGGGCCTTGCAGAGCAGGAATGGCAGGTGGAGGGGCACCCAGCAGCTCACCTCTCTTCCTGAGACTGCCTTTTGAAATACTGACACTCTTGGGTCTTTGCCCTGGGGCAGGATGAGAAGGATATCCTGCGCTGTGCTCACCTTCAGAAGGAGTTGCTCCTGAGTGCTATTGACTCTGTCAATGCCACCTCCAAGACGGGAGGCTACCTCGTCTACTGCACCTGTTCCATCATGGTGAGGCCTCTGCATGGCGGAGCAGGAGGGCAGGGCTGGAAGACTTGACCCTTACCTCCCTTCAGCTCAACTCTGCTCTTCCTTCCTTCTTTGTCTCCCCCACATTCCAGGTGGAGGAGAACGAGTGGGTGGTAGACTATGCCCTGAAAAAGAGGAATGTGCGGCTGGTGCCCACAGGTCTAGACTTTGGCCAGGAGGGCTTTACCCGCTTTCGAGAAAGGCGCTTCCACCCCACTCTGCGTTCCACCCGCCGCTTCTACCCCCACACCCACAATATGGATGGTTTCTTTATTGCCAAGTTCAAGAAATTCTCCAATTCTATTCCCCAGTCCCAAACAGGTAAGTGATCTCTCTACCCATCATCACTGCTTTGCTCTTTCTGCCTTTCAAGACTCAGTGTGACTGTGGGGAAGAGAGGATTTCTGCCATTCTTAGCATAGCCTTAGCCTGCTTGGATATGAGACCCATTGGAGTACGTTAGAGTGCTCCCATGGATGCCAGCCTGCTCCTTTATCTGCCAAGTGGCTGCACTTGCTCATCACTAAATATGTTCCCAGTGCGGGTTGTGGCTTCTCTTCCTTCTTGGCCCAGGGCCACCTTACTGGTAATGGACCTCTGCTGGTCCAGCATTGACAGCACTGGGTTGGCAATAAAACTGTCCGTTCTCTGAGCCCATCACACTAATTACAGATTGTTTTCTCGGCCATCTTGAGGAGTCTGTCCTGGATCGCAAGGGGAAGTGTGGGGTTTGCTGAGCTCTGCATGCTGGGATATAACCTGGGTTTAGTTGGAAGAGGGAGAAGTGAGTGTCTCTGGATACAAACTGCATGGTTTATTGAGTTGGGTTTTCTCTTTATCAGTAATGCCCCTTACAAAAGTCACATCTGAATGTTAACAAAAACCTTAAGAAATAGTTAAAATTTGTTGTAACTTTAAAAGTACGAATTTAATATGTCAGTACTCATTTATGTCTTAATAGCTTGTTTCTAGTTGTTCTGTGTTAGAATGTCTTGCTATCTGCTGTCCTCAAGGCAGGCACAGCTTCCTCTGAAACTTTTTGACCCAAGGATGGGTAGTGAACCCTTCTCTTTAATGCAGAGTTCAAATAGGACTTGAGGGAAGCCAGGTAGTCTACCCTAAGGCACTCTTTCAGTTATGTCGAACACTTGGCCAAGAAACAGTACCCAGGCAGTTTCCTTATTTTAATGCCTCTATTTGTCTCCATCCCTAATGATCAAGACCCAGTGATGAGGTTCTTTTTCTCACATAATCTGTTTAATTTTAGCCCCAGGAAATTCTGCAACATCCACCCCTACAAACCCAGATGTGCCTGACCTGAAAGGTCAGGTGACCCCCAAGCCTGAGAGCAGCAGCAAGCCTGCCAAGAAGGCCAAAGGGGCTGTGAAAGCAGAGCGGCACTTGCAGAAACGGCAACATCCCAAGAAGATCTCCTTCCAGAAGCAGAATGGTATCCCCAAAGGGGCAGACTCTGAATTGTCCACTGGACCTTCTGTCCCAAAGGTCCAAGCCTCCTCCCAGCTCCAGGGTAACAGGCAGCCAGCTGAAAAGGCTGTAGTGATCAGAAAACCAAAGGTGGCTGGGAAACTAAAGCAACAGGCACCTAAACTGCAGTCTTCCAAGAAAGTTGCCTTCCGGAGGCAGAATGCTCCTCTCAAGGGCATGGATACAGAGCTGCCCTCTGGGCTGTCCCTCTCTAAGACTCTGGCCACTTGGAAGCCTGAGAACTGTGTTCAGCCCCAAGGGGCTGAGAAGGTAAAGCAGCAGGTGCCACAGAAGCCTTCCAAGAAAGCTGCCTTCCAGAAACAGAATGGCACCCCCGAGGGACCCAAGACTCCTACCATGTCCTCCTTTAGTGCCAGCCGACCCCCACCAGCAAAGAGGAGAAAATCTCAGCCCAGAGACAGCAGCCAGCCACTGATATCTTAGATGGGTGGAACTAGACTGGGGTGCTCCTTGCTGTTGGAACTCTTACCTCTGTGAGGATGGCTTTCCCACTGTGCATATGAAATTTAATATACATTTTGCAATCTCTGGTCGCTGTGTTTTTTTTGAGGGGGCCGAGTACTGGCATTACTCCTGTAAGGGTAGAGGTGGGAGGGTGGGACAGGGATCCTCTTAAGAGAGGGGACAGTGATATACAGAGAAATCTGGTCAGTTTTAGGCTCCTGGGATCCCTGGGATTCCAGGGACCTCGGAAAGGAGAGCCAGGGGTTGAAGATAGGGTGTTTGGGGAGAGGAGGGAAATAAGGGTGTGGGGAGATGGGCTTCCTGCCCGCAGGGCCATGGCGGACTGGAGGGTTGGGTTTCTCGGCCACCCTGGCTGGGATCTGAGCACAGACTGGGGTCTGGTGCTCAAGAGACTCGCTGGCTTGTGCTCTGCTCAGCCCTGGGCTCTGCCTCAGACCCGGAAAAGTTCAGGTGCCAACCTCAGATCGAGCCTCTCATTGGCTTCCTCTGCGCCCTCCCCCACCCCCCTGACCTTTGCCCTTTCTGCCGAGCTGTTTGATTGGCTGTCCTGCGTCCCCCGGGCGCCTCATTGGCCCTTCTCCCTCGCCCCGCATCCCTGCCCCTGCACTGGGCTTCTCCTTGCAGAAGGCGCAGCCATGAATCCGTTATTCGGGCCCAACCTCTTCCTCCTACAGCAGGAGCAGCAGGGCCTGGCCGGGCCGCCTGGGGACCCTCTGGGAAGCGACCGCTTCGCGGGGGGTGGGGACGCGTCCCCATCGCCGCGCGCCCCTCCGGGCCCGGCAGCCTACTCGCCGCCCGGGCCAGGCCCCGCGCCCCCCGCCGCCATGGCTCTCCGCAACGACCTGGGCTCCAACATCAACGTGCTCAAGACCCTGAACCTCCGCTTCCGCTGCTTCCTGGCCAAGGTGCACGAGCTGGAGCGCCGCAACCGGCTGCTGGAGAAGCAGCTGCAGCAGGCGCTGGAGGAGGGCAAGCCGGGCCGGCGGGGCCCGGCTCGCCGCGACCAGGCCGTGCAGACCGGCTTCGTCAGCCCCATCCGGCCCCTGGGGCTGCCCCTGGGCGCCCGGCCGGCCGCCGTCTGCACCCCATCGGCGCGGGTGCTGGGCTCGCCCTCGCGCTCGCCCGCCGGACCCCTGGCGCCCGCCGCTGCCTGCCACTCCTCGCCCTCCACCTCCACCTCCACCTCCACCTCCACCTCCACCTCCACCTCCAACTCCGCCGCCTTCTCCTCGTCGGCCCGCTTCATGCCTGGCACCATCTGGTCCTTCTCTCACGCCCGCCGGCTCGGCCCGGGACTGGAGCCCATGCTGGTGCAGGGGCCTGGCCTGTCGTGGGTGCACCCCGACGGGGTGGGCGTCCAGATTGACACCATCACCCCCGAGATCCGCGCCCTCTACAACGTGCTGGCCAAGGTGAAGCGCGAGCGGGACGAGTACAAGCGGAGGTAGGGATGGGGACCGGCCGGTGGGGCTGGCTTAGTGTCCTGCCACACTCGGGCCAGGGCGAGGTGCGGGGAGGAGGGCAGCCGGGGCCCCAGAATCAGGGAGGACTAACACGCGAGTAAGTACCCGCTGTGTAAGGAGGAGCTCGGAAGTGGCTAGGTGGCATTGGCTCCCGGAAGACTGGATCCGCAGAAAATGCAGAAGTCAGACCCGTGACAAGAAGGAGACGGAGCGGAATACTGTGGGGAATTCATAGATTTCTTCTGACTCGTCTTTCTGTCTCCTCTAGGCTGCAGTGTTTGGAGGAGGGTGTAACTGGGGTTTTGTGAGGTGTGAAAGGGACAAGGGTCTGAGAAGCCACGTCTGGGGTACTGCTTATCCCCATCAGTCTCAGCCCTCGGGTGGTTTTGTGAAATACGCTCCACATACTGATGGAGATAAGAGTAACAGCTTCAACTTGGGAGTCTAATGTGACATTGGAGGGAGTGGCAAGGGAGGGCTGCCCGGTGCAGTGGGTGATCCTGCTACTGCCCAGAGCTTCCCAAGCAGTGCTGGGAATGGAGGCTGGGTACCTGCGCTGGTTTAAAGGCTCAGGGACAGCAGAGCATTGCTTGGAGTAGGTCAGAAACATGGAGCAAGAGAGTCAAGGGAATTCCCTAGGGAAAGGGGAGGGACTGGTAGTTGCAGGGCTAGTGGGAGGTGGGGAATCTGGAAGGGCAGAGCCAGGGCGGAGGCACTGAGAACAGTCAGCAGAGGAGCGGGGAGGAGGAAGTTGGGAATATGGACACTCCCTGTGAATGTACCACAGCTGGGGGCAGGCTCAGTACCTTCTGAGGATGAACATTTGGCTTTTTTACGGGGAACCAGCCAGGGTAGCACAAGAGGCCAGGTGGAGGGATGCCATGCTAGATCACTGGCTGTGTGCTAAGTGGCTGCCTTAGAGGGTTGATAAGCAGGCTGCTGGGACAGGAGCCCTCTGTAGACTGCCTGATGCCAGGGTCAAGGAGGAAGATGACCGACTTTGGTTTGGGGGCCTTCAGGTGTAACCTCCTAAGTAGCTACTCTGACCTCTAGTGGCAGGCCCGGGAATTATCCTTGCAGCTGAGTAGCGGAGATTTGTCTGGTGGGGATTGGCTGAATGTTCTGGGAAGTTACGGGGGTCCTGGGACAACCTTCAGGCAGAGTCTAGCCGATCACAGATCAGCATGCTTTCTGAGGCTGAGTTTTGTCCTCATACTGGCTTTCTTACTTGTAGGCCATGTTATGAGTGCCTTTGGGAATCCCGGTTAGCCTAAAGTCATCATTCAGATGCCACCCAGCCCCAGCCTGCCCTTGCTGCAGCCCCAGCCCCAGCCAGAGCTCATTACCACAGTGAGCAGTGCCACATGGACAATTCTGGAATACCTCTACAACCACAGGAACAACTGCTGTTCTTAGGGACATTTATTTATTTTTTTTAACTGAAAGACTCTGTCCTTGGTCCAGCTGTCCAGGCAGCAAAGAGTTATTCCTTGGGGACTGATGAGCTCATCACTCTGCAGCAGGCTGCTGTGCAGAGGGCCCCTCAGCTAGAGCTGCCTGGTACGTGACACTGGCAGTTACTCATCCTTCCCCCCGCAGATCCCCTGCCCTCATTCTGTTCTCTTTATAGCAACACTATAGTCCTGTCTGTAGCCTGTGAGGCCTGGCCATAGCTTGAACACTAAACTGGGAGGGAGCTGAAACCTCCTGGGTTCTACTTTCAATTCCTCTTCCTTGTGTGACCTTGGGGGGTTCTCTTTCCTGGCCTCAGTTTTTCCTGGACAGGAATGGCCCCTGCTTCCTCACTTTACTCAAGGATACCGTTTATCTGGAAGAGAGGTGGTTGGTATATACAGAATACACAGAAATTGCTCAAATCCTACATATTAAGGGAACCTCCTTAGGGCAGATTTGAACGGAGGTCAAAATGAACCTCCGTTCATTTTGGGACAGTCTGACTGGAGTGTAAATGAACTTCCACGATTTCTTTTTTTTTTTTTTTTTTTACCCTGTAAGATTTTATTAACCTTAATCCTTACATAACTTCCTTACGTAAGTTTCTACCTGAATTTGTTGAATTCACTGTCAAACAATGCTTCCCCCCTTCCTGATGCATCATGTCCAGGGTTAATGTCCCCTTGTCAGTCTTGCCTGCACCCTCCAAGGACTCATGGACTCCAGGGGCACGAGGGTACCACGTCCCAAGCCTTTATGTTATAGATGAAGAACACAAGGCCAGGAAAGATAAGGATCTTGTGTAAGAAAATCCATAAGGGGAAGGATGTGGGCAGCAGGGAAGGGTGGCCGGGAACCAAAAAGACTGCTCTGTCTGGGCTGCATGCTGAGCCGGCAGGGTGGTGGCTGGCAGGGTGGTGGCCGGGCTGGCTGCCTTCTCCCTGCCCAACTGGGAGGGGCAGCCTTGGTGATGCAGAAGTTATTCTTAGGAATACTGCAGTGCGGATGTGAGTGAGGAACAGGAGAGCCAGGCGCGACTGGAGGGAGAGCCAGGGAACGGTGCAAGGGCGAGATGGGAAAAAGGTGGAGGGAGGAGAAGAAAGGATTGAATCCCATGTCTACAGAATATGTTCTCTCGTATTTTCATTTTCTTACTGTCCTCTTTGCTACTCCCTAACCACCTTTCTTACACTGAAGCTTCTCTCAGTGCAGTTCCCCTCCTTTCTCAGGCTGGAAGAATCTTCCCAGAATGTGGCAAGGCCCTAGCCGGTTTGGCTCAGTGGACAAGAGTATCGGCTTGAGAACTGAAGGGTCCCGGATTCAATGCTGGTCAAGGGCAGAGGCCTGGGTTGTGGGCTCGATCCCTAGTGGGGGGGGGGGAGGGGTGTGCAGGAGGCAGCCAATCATTGGTGCGGATACAGCTGCAAGAGCAAGTGCTTGTTTCCCTCTCATCATTGATGCTTCTATCTCTCTCTCCCTCTCCCTTCCTCTTTGAAATCAATAAAACCATATTAAAGAATGTGGCAAGAAGGGACAGGCTATGTGAGTGGGGTCGGAGAAGTCCCGCTATTCCAGCCAGCCTCGTGGGGTGCGGTGTTGCCCCCACCCTAGCCTTCCATCTCAGTGACGTAACGGACCAGGCACTGGCTTACCTGGGACCACCCTGTGTGAGAAGCCTGGTCCTGGGCGGAGACCCTGCCTGTGGCGAGAGTGTTTGCTTGCCTACTGGTGGTCTTAGTCTCCGAATCCTGCATCCCAGGAGATGCCACCTCTGGTTCTCACCCACTAATTCACGAGACACTTTTTCCTACTCCAGGTTCCCTTCCCTCTGGGTTTGGGTGCTTAGTAGCCCCGCCTCCTGCTTTCCACTGTCACCTCCCTCCAGCTCACTTAGCAGGGACTCGGGTGGGCAGTTTCTCGGGCATGCGGGGGGTGGACTGAGTGTCTCCTCCAGCTCTTGAGCATCTCTGTTGACGCGGTGTGTGTCCTGCAGCTGCTTTTACAGGGTTAAATGGCCCCGTGCGAGGCAGGGCAGCAGGCTAGAGGAGCTCTGTTCTGGTGCAGGCAGGAGGCGGGAGACCGGATCTGTGCCGCTGAAGGTGGGAGACTGGGCCGGGTGGGCCTATGGTCTGGTGTGGGCAGGGCGTGGGGGATGAGGCCAGCGGACAGCTGGTTGGGCCGGGGCCTGAATGGGATGGGCCTGTGAAGGACCAGAGCAACTGCAGTTGCTCTTAGATATACTCACTGGTGTGTGGCCTGGAGGTGCCGGGAAGGCAGCTGGTGCACTCGGCATTGGCCAGGAAGCGTGGAGCCGCCCGACAGCTGCAGCTGGCCACCGCCCGGCCTGCCAGGCATTCCTGCCCACAGCTCCTCCTCATCTAGGGAACCAGATCCAGGGGCTGAGGCCTGAGCCAGACACGTGGGGAGCAGGGAGCTAGAGACAGGGAGGGACGCCGCCCCTATGCTCTTGCCTTCTTCCCTGTCTGCCAGGTGGGAAGAGGAGTACACGGTGCGGATACAGCTGCAAGAGCGAGTGCATGAGCTCCAGGAGGTGAGGGCGCCCCACCACCTGGGCTTCCCTCAGTCCTCCCCTGTGCCCCTCGGTCCTGGAGCCAGCTCCTTGTCCCTCCTTCCTTGTCTTGACCTTCCTCCCACACTGGCAGTGTCACTGATGCCAGGGTTTTCTGTTGGCTTAGGAAGCCCAGGAGGCTGACGCCTGCCAGGAGGAGCTGGCGATGAAGGTGCAGCAGTTGAAAGCTGAGCTAGTGGTCTTCAAAGGGCTTATGAGCAACGTGAGTGCAGCCAGCGCACCCCTCACACTCTTCCCTGATGGGCTTACCACCAGGCTGTCCAAGTAGGCCAGCAGCCCTGCTAGGTGTGGCCTGTTGATTTCCGGTCCACGCCCCGCCCCCCCCCCCGCCCCCCAATTTGCTCTGCTTCCGTTTTTCCCTTTGCCACCAGTGCTTCGGAAGAAAAAGCAGGAACACAGCCCCTTGTGTTGGAGAGGCATCAGGCCTCCATCACCAGAGCTTGTTCAGCAGGAAGTTAAGAGCACGGGCCCCAGCCCTGCCCCTCGCTAGCAGTGTGGCCAAGGGCGAATTCCTCAGCCACCCTGCCTCCCTCCTCACGTGGAGGGGAAATGAAGGCGTGTACTTTGCAGAATGAGGATGACGATCATAACGCTGAGGACGGGGCTAGCACATTCTTAGCGCTAAATAAGTGTTAGCTGTGGTTATCCTTGTTGCACTGGCTCTCCACTCTCCTAACGCCCAGTAGTCTTTCTTTCTCTCGGAACATAAGTGCCAAGAGGGACCCCCCCACATGTCCCAGGCTCTGGGCCACGCCCTCCAGGGGCTCCCCATCTGGCAGGGAGCCAGTTGCTCGAGCAGTCAGCGCCTGGGCCGAGTGCTGTGTGGAGGGCACCCAGAGGGACGCATGCTGCTGGAGGAGTTGGCGATGGCTTTGTGGGGGAGGCGGTGGTGACGTGTGACCAGAAGGATGAGGAGGATCTTGCCAGGGCCCATTGGCCCTCGTGTGGCATGCGGGTTGCCTCCTCACTGTTCCCCGTGTTCCCTTGCGCAGAACCTGACTGAGCTGGACACGAAGATCCAGGAGAAGGCCATGAAGGTAGACATGGACATCTGCCGCCGCATCGACATCACCGCCAAGCTCTGCGATGTGGCTCAGCAGCGCAACTGTGAGGACATGATCCAGATGTTCCAGGTGAGGGCAGAGGGCAGGCCTCCGCCTGGCCCCGCCCACGCCTCCGTGCCCACCTGAGGGCCTCAGGGGAGGGTTGGGCAGGCGAAGAGCCTTCCCTCGTTGCTGCCCATCCTCCTTCTGGGGGGACGCATCCTGGCACCCAGGGGCCCCCGTGGGACTAGCTGGGGGGCCAGGAGCAGCCTCTGAAGGGAAGTTTGGAAGCTGTCTCTAACCCGTCTCTCCCCCTCTCTCCTCTGTCTGCTTCCTCTCCTTTCTCTTCCTCTCATCTTCTCTGGCTTTCTCCACAGAAGAAACTGGTTAGTTTTGCTCTCACCAGCTTATTAATGTCCCAGTCCCCGTTTCTAAACTCCAGCCAGCTCCCTGTCCCTCCTTCCTTGTCTTGACCTTCCAGACCTTGGCCATCGGTCCTGACCTGCTGGGCTTCTCAGCGCAGACTCTTCCCCTTTCAGTGTCCTTGCTCTCTCCCCCTCGTCTCTCGTCCTCTCCGCTTCCTTTCTCTCTATCCCTTCTTCCGGCTTCCAGATCCGGGTGTGCGGCCTGGGTTCTCCTCTGTGGACACTGTATCCTCCTCCTCATGCAACCTGAAACTTGCTTTTTTTGTTCAGCCATTTCATTAGAAAGACCTTTTTTTTCTTAGGAAAAAAATCCTCATTAGCCATTGTGCACATCCTAACGTGGTCACAACAAGCCATGTCTCCCTCACCTCACCGCTGTTTCCCTGTTTCTTCTGTTTCTCCCTCGGTCTGCAGCCCTGTGCCCGTCCGTCCGTCTGTGTGCCTGTCCCTTGGTGACTGGTGTTCTGTTCCTGTCATTGTAACTGTGTCTTCTCTCTCTGTCCGCCCCCCTCCCCCGCCCTGCTGGTTCCCGCTTCTCCTCCCGCCGCCCTTTCTCCTCACGCACCCGGCCTCGGCTCTGTAGTCTCTGCACTTGTCTCCCATTAAGGTCCCATCCATGGGGGGGCGGAAGCGGGAGCGCAAGGCTGCCACCGAGGAGGACCCCTCCCTGTCGGAGAGTGACGGGCCCCGCCAGCCCGATGGGGATGAGGAGGAGAGCACAGCCCTCAGCATCAACGAGGAGATGCAGCGCATGCTCAACCAGCTGTGAGTCCCGCAGGCCCCGCAGCCCCCGCAGCCCCCGCGGCCCGAGGCCGGAGGCCCCCTGACCGGGCTCCCTGTCTGTAGGAGGGAGTATGACTTTGAGGACGACTGTGACAGCCTGACTTGGGAGGAGACTGAGGAGACCCTGCTGCTTTGGGAGGATTTCTCAGGCTATGCCATGGCAGCGGCCGAGGCCCAGGGCGAGGTAACCTCCCCTCCTGGCCCCGGGGCCCCCAGTTCCGCTCCTCCAGCTCACTGCCACCTCCCCTCCCTCCCCGCCCTCCTCCTC
This sequence comes from Corynorhinus townsendii, assembly GCA_026230045.1. Taxonomy (NCBI): domain Eukaryota; kingdom Metazoa; phylum Chordata; class Mammalia; order Chiroptera; family Vespertilionidae; genus Corynorhinus; species Corynorhinus townsendii. The sequence continues at coordinate 198,251,285 of JAPDVU010000003.1, forward strand.
TCCGCGCTCTGCTTTCCCTCTGTGGCCATCATCCATCACCTGCTTCTCCCCTTCTTCTTGACCCTTTTCCTTTTTTTACGACGGTCGGGTTCCTTTAACCGGGCTTTCTCTCTCTCCCTTCTTGGCCCTGTGAAATGAACCCCCTCCCCGCCCGGTCCCATCCCTTCCCTTTGCCCCCTCCCCCACCCTTGCTTCCCTTTCCACTCCAGCAGCAGGAAGACAGTTTGGAGAAGGTGATTACAGACACTGAGTCCCTGTTCAAAACCCGGGAGAAAGAGTATCAGGAAACCATCGACCAGATAGAGGTAGGGATGTGCGTGGAGGCCGGGCAGCACAGGTTCCTGGTGGGTGTGGGCGGGGCTGCAGGTGGCGTGGTCCCCTCCTGCGAACCCCAGATGCCAGGCCGTCCTTTCCTTGGCAGGGAGGGGTGAGCGCCCAGCTTTTGTACCTCTGGTGGGTTAAGACCTCAGGAGGGAGGCAGGCAGATGGGTTTAAGTCTCAGCTCTCTCACTTGCTGCTACTCTAACTTTCAACAGGCTTCTTGGTCTCTCTGAGCCTGTGTCTTTATTTGTAAACAGGAATCTTAATAATGCCCCTCAGAGGGTTGCTTGCAGGTGGAATGAAATCACGCCTGTGGAGCGAGGGCAGTGTCTGTCAGCCAGCAGGTGTGCCCTGTGGAGTTAGTCAGTGGAACCCACTCAGGTGGGTCTGACGTGGCCGCTTCTTCAGCTCAGCCTTTGAGCCAATGGAGGGAGCTCTATTCGTGCTCCCCAGCCTTGAGGAACCTTCTAGAGGTGGCAGCTGGAGCTGGTGCTTTTCCTTAAACTCTAGGCTGGGAGGGGCTCCAGGAAGGATTTGGGGCGCCAGGATGGAGGGGGTTGCAGGGAGCGGAGGCTGAGGTGATGCCTGTGAGCCCTCCTGCCCTGGGCGAGGGGTCCTTTCCTGAGCACTCTGACTTGGGGAGGAGGCTGGTAGACTTCCGTAATTCTCCGCCTCCTCAATCCCAGGTGGCATGTTGACGCTCTTACGACCTCACGCCCGTGGTCCTGCTCCTCTAAGTGAAACCTGCTTTTGTTTTTTGCCCAGGCTGACAAGTGCTCAGTGTTTGTAGTTTCTTTTTAAGCCTCACGTGATCACTTGAGAGAGAGAAGGGGAGAGAGAGACACACATTGATGTGAGAGAGAAACATCGATCGGTTGCCCCTCGTATGCACCCTGACCAGCGTTCTGACTCACGGACCTGGGTCTGTGCTCTGACGGGGATTAAACCCGCAGCCCTTGGTGCACAGGACGGCACCACAGCCACCTGAGCCCCGGCCGGCGGGCAGCGCTCAGCTTCGCTGGCACAGCTGGGTCTATGCAGCCAGCTGAGGGAGGAGGAGGAGAACTGGCCTTCACTTTCCCATTTACGCCTCTCGCTGCCTCTTCCTTCGCTGCCTGACTCCCTCCCCTGCTCCTTCCTCCCTCCTGTGACTGGGGGTTAAGGTGTGATGTTCTCACTGCACCTTCACCAGCAGGGGCCTCGGAGCACTCCTCCGGGCTGCCTCCTGCCTGCTTCTTCCCCTGGACCAGAGGGGCTTAGTTTACAACCTGATGTGAAAAGAAAGAAAAGAAAATCCTAAATGGAAACATGCTTTTGAAGATGTTCTCGAGCCACCCGATTCCTCCTCTCTCCCACTGGGATGCCAACAGGGGATGTTAGCAGAGCCGACTTGGTGGCTTTGTTTGCAGTGTTGCTCCTGGGGATCCATTTGGGCCACCCCAGGTCCCTTTATCTTTGTGACCTTTGATCTCTCAGGGTCAGTGAGATGGAGGCATGTCCCATTATTGGAGGGTCAAGCCGAGGCCCAGGGTGGAGGGTGGGAAAGAATTCTTGCTCCTTCACCTCCTTTCTTCTCTCCATGTGTTCCCAGCCTTAGCCCACCCCTGCACTTACCCAGGAGCCTCAGCGTGGGCTGTTGTGGATTCCTCCTAAACTGTGCGCATCTCTGCTTGAATTGTGTGAATCAAGGGGGCCATACAAACATGTAGAGACAACAGGTGGCAGTCCTAGCCTTGTATTGCGATAGAATATATGTTGGTGATAGAATATGCAGGTGGGCAGAAGTAGGTCTACAGCTGTGAGTACGAGAAACAGTTTATTCTTGTGTTGTTATTTATTGTATTACCTTCCATACGAATGTCTGTAAATGTACTTTTGCCCACACCCTGAAGAGAGCAGGTGGATTGTATCCCTCCCTGGCTGGCGCAGTCAGCACGTCCTGCTCCTCTGGCTTGCTGTTGCGGGACCCCAAGTGGAACCCCAGCTCTGGAACCAAGGCTGCGCTCCAGCCACACCCACCCAGGCCACCCTCTCATCCAGGTCCCTGTCCTGACCATCTCTTGCGTCTGCCCTGTGACCCACTTACTTCTTCGAGTTCCGTCCTTTGTCCCCGCTCGCTGGGATTAGTTATGGGTGGTTTCCTCTGCCCAGTTCAGATTATTCACGGCTGCTTTCCTACCCTTTCTCTTTGCTCTCAGGCAGTCAAGCAAATGACCTCCAGGCAGGTTTTCTGCCCTGCTTCTGGCCCGGCCCTTCTACCCCAAACAAAGGGAGGCAGCTGACTGTCTCTGGCCCAGATCTCTCACGCCTCTGCGCCACCTCCCAGCTCTGCCTCAAAGCCTGTGGCGCAGAATCAGGCTCTGGGAGGGAGGCCGTATTTCCTGGACTCGGAGCCCCATGTTTCTTCCACATGTAACATTTCTGACATTGGGATATATTTTATACCAGCAGGACATTCAGTATGGGCAGCAGGTCTTGCTGTTAGTCTCTGAAATGGCTTACAAGTGAGAAAATAGAGTAAACGTGGCCCTGGCTGGTGGCTCAGTTGGGTAGAGCCATGTCCCAGGACCCCAAGGTTGCACGTTTGATCCCTGGTCAGGGCACATACAGGAATCAACCAATGAATGCATAAATAAGAAAACAACTGGATCTCTCTCTCTCTCTCTCAGATCAATAAGTAAAATAAAAATATCAGGTGAGGATAAAAATAAATAGAAAATAATGAGAAAACGGATGGTAAGAGAATCGAACCCTTTTCAGCAGTGCGGACAGGTGTCCTCCTCTATGCATGGGTCTTGTAGATACTTCACAGCTAATTCATTTCCCATCCAGGTACCGGCCATGCACCTGTGGAGATGAGTAAGGCCTGTGGCCCGGCCCTTACAGGAGTTCCCGATTTAGTGAGGGACACAGCCAGGTTGTGGGGAGTGAGGGATGAGCCAGGCCATGCAGGAACCCCAGGCAGAGAGTAAGGCCACCCCCAGACAGTGCCCTCCGCCCCCAGGAACTCCCCTCCTCTCCTTCCTGCCGGGTGAACATTCCTTTCCTCATGGCTCCCGCCAGTCTGTGGAAAGACTGCAGGCCTGGGCAGATGCCTTTGCATTCCTCTGTAGGCAAAGACTGCCTGGAAAACTAGAAGGAATGACAGCATATTGAGTGCCTTCCGCCTTGACCAAATTTATTTTTATTTTATTTTAAAACATATTTTTGATTTCAGAGAAGGGAGAGGGAGAGAGAGTCATTGATCGACTGCCTATTGCACGCCCCCCACCAGGGATTGAGCCCGCAACCTGGGCACGTGCCCTGACTGGGAATGGAACCGTGACCTCCTGGTTCATAGGTTGATGCTCAACCACTGAGCCATGCTGACTGGGCCTGATTTATTTTATTTTTAAAAATACTTTTATTGATTTCAGAGAGGAAGGAAGAGGGATAGACAGAAACATCCATGATGAGAGAGAATCATGATCTGCTGCCTCCTGCAAGTCCCCTACTGGGGATCGAGCCCACAAACCCGGGCATGTGCCCTTGACCGGAATCGAACCTGGGACCTTTCAGTTTGCAGGCCTACGCTCTATCCACTGAGCCAAACCAGCCAGGGCTGATGTGTTTTTAAATCGGAGCCCTCAGCTATGCTGCCTGGACCCCCTGCCCCGTGGTGCTCTTGGCGCATTTGCCTCCTGGGGGTTGGGAGCAGGGTCACTGCTGACCTGACGGCCCCGCCCTGTCCCTGCCACAGCTGGAGCTCGCCACGGCCAAGAACGACATGAACCGGCACCTGCATGAGTACATGGAGATGTGCAGCATGAAGCGGGGCCTGGACGTGCAGATGGAGACCTGCCGCCGGCTCATCACCCAGTCTGGGGACCGGTAAGGGCCTCCCCCAGAGCGCAGGGCGCTGCCCACCTTCCTCCATGCTTCCTCCAAGGGTGCATGCAGGGAGGACGCGGTGGACCAGAGCCCCTTGGCCGGCAAGCCCTAAAGACCCTCTGCAGTGACTGTCACATCTGGCTGTGGGCTCTCAGTGGAGGTCACCGGGTATGAGGCCCAGTGGATGTCCATTCGTGGCTGGGCAGCTGAAACCGCCCAGTGCCACCCACTCTGATGGTTCCCTGGTGAGAGGCAGCTAAAAACTGACCGGGGACAGAAGGGGTGTGAGGTGGATGTTTACCGAGAGTCAAGGCCATCATTTGTGCTTTGACCATGTAAGTAACACTGCAACAGAAAAGAAAAAAAAGTCACGAAAGTTCTACAGACGACAGAAAGCGGAGGCCACCCAGTCAGTGCACTCGGCCCAGGTGCCATCTCTTCGAACATTCCCGAACCCTGAGCCTCCCCAAGTCCTCAAGATAAAGGGACGGCTCCCCCATCGGTCCCCTCCCCACTCCCTCGCCCGGCACCCACCTTCTCCGTGGTCCTCCTGCCCTGGCCCGAGATTCATTCACCAGAGAACGAGGCCGAGGGGGAGGAGAGCCAGCCTCACCAGGGTCCTGCCTACCCCAAGGTGACAACTGGTGTTTTTTTCTAGAAAGTCTCCTGCTTTCACTGCGGTCCCGCCTAGCGACCCCCCGCCACCACCTAGCGAGACTGAGGACTCCGATCGGGATGTCTCATCGGATAGCTCCCTGAGATAGGGACCTGCCTGGTCCCGCCCTGATGGGATCGCACCTCGCACCTCCTGGCAGAGCCCGGGTTCGCAGAAGGGAACTTCATTTGTCCCGCTGCACCACGCCTGGCCCCGGGACAGGGCCGCTCCTCCCTCGGGCTTCCTCCCTTGGTCCGTGGCCTCTCCAGGTTCTAGGGTGTCTGGAGCAAGGCTTGGCCTGCCCTTCCCAGGCGACTCCTGCCACAGCTGGGGTTCTCCTGACCTCACGCGTGGGTGTCTGCGCCTCCCCATCTTTAAAATGCTGCCGTGCTACTGTGGCCCCGCAACTTCTCCATTGAATAAGGAATGATAGTCAGATCCCCTGACCCCCGTGGCCTAGCGCCAGCTCATGTCTGATTCTGTCCTGGTGCTAACTGGCCCAGGCACTGGTACGAGTGGGTCAGGCTGGACGCCCCGGGCATGTGCAACACTGGCAGTGGGAGAGGGGTCTCTCCGTGTGCCAGGTGAAGTGGGGCTGGACAGGGCGCGAAGTCCCCCCTTGTCCAAGCGCTCCGGTCCCCTGCCTGTGGACAGTAAGGATGTGGCATGACCCTGCCTTCATGGAAATGCCATATTGAAGGGGTCTCTGTGCCCCTTCTGGGTCTGACTGGGTGCAGTATCGTGGAGATTGGAAGCTCTTGTCTCGCAGTCCCTGAGTGACAAAAAGGTGAAGCTATACGTTTGTGCACACAGGTGTGTGCATGTGCTCAGGGTTTCGGTATCAAGGATCAGTGGAAGATGTGCCTTCTCCGTGTCTGAAACACGGAGACCAACAGGCTGAGGAAGACGTCTGAACTTGGGAAACCTTGGAGAAATTGGGGAGACGGGATTGAGACCTTAGCATAACTGCCAGGGGAACTGTGCTGACATGTGAACGGAATCTATTAAGAATGAAACTGGAGAGTATTTATTGAATGCCTTGTGTCACTGATTGAATCCCTTTCCGGCGGTAGCCACACAATCCTGTGAGGTATGTGCGAGTTTCAGCTCCATTCCCTCAACAGGTATAGAGAGGCACCTGATGGCCATTAAGTTCTAAGTAATTTGCTCTAAATAAGCCTCACGTGGCAAAACCAGGGTCTCCACCCAGGTGACAGGCACTGTGCCTCACCCATCCTTCCCCTCACTTCCTAGATCTAGTCAAGGGTCCTTACTGTGTATTAGGCGAGGTAGCCCTGATGGAGCTGGAGCACAGTGAGGAAAAAGGTCTGATCCTCTGAAGTGGTGCTGGACATACAACACCCAGAGCCTTGGAGGGGAAACAGCCAGAGAGAATAGATGTCTTTCACCAGCAAGGCCTGGCACACACTTGGTAAGGGATGCTTCCGGTCATGCCAGCTCTCAATCTGCACCGAGGCTATGCCTGGTTGGGGTGAGGAAGGCCCTTTGCTACTCTCAATAAGAGCCGTTTCATCTTAGTACCAGCCCAGTTTCTCTCCCCTTTACCCCAGACCCTGAAATAAGATAAATATGCAGAGTTGGCTGGGTACAGTGAACTTTATTGATGGTGCACGACAAAGTAGGGCTCCCTACGGCCCTCCCCTTCTTCAGGGGGTCTGGGATGGAAACGGTGGCCAGGAGATTCTCAGTGTCGGGGGACTGATCTGGGGCAAGGACTCCCCAGCAGCGGAGGGCCTCTCTTCCTCTTGCTGGGGCTGGTGGTCCAGGGGGCTCTTACTCCTTGGAGGCCATGTGGACCATAAGGTCCACCACCCTGTTGCTGTAGCCAAATTCATTGTCATACCTGGAAGGGATGAGGATGAGGTGTTATTTTCCTGAGCTAGCCACTAGAGGGCGCCAGACCCATAATCAGTTTTTCAAGCGCTGTCCCAACCCCAGCCACATACCAGGAAATGAGCTTGACAAAGTGGTCATTGAGGGCAATGCCAGCCCCAGCATCAAAGGTGGAGGAGTGGGTATCACTGTTAAAGTCGCAGGAGACAACCTGAGGAAAGAAGGCCAAGTATGGGAACCCAGTCTTGGTCAGTAGGGCTGTGGACACCAAGCTCTCTGCCCTATCAGTACCTGGTCCTCAGTATAGCCAAGGATGCCCTTGAGGGGGCCCTCTGCCGCCTGCTTCACTACCTTCTTGATATCATCGTATTTGGCCTAACAAGGTAAAAAACGATATAGTTATTCAGGTTCCAATATTGCCACCATTCTAACTGAAACCAGCTCAAAGCTGCTCCAACCCACACTTACAGCTTTCTCCAGGCGGCAGGTCAGATCCACAACCGACACATTGGGGGTGGGGACACGGAAGGCCATGCCAGTGAGCTTCCTGTAGACACAGGGAAGTGGGGTCAGTACCAGCTCCTGGTTCCCCCAGACTCCAAGTCCAGAAAAGCAGCAAAAAGTCTCACCCATTCAGCTCAGGGATGACCTTGCCCACAGCCTTGGCAGCACCAGTAGAAGCAGGGATGATGTTCTGGGCAGCCCCTCGGCCATCACGCCACAGCTTCCCAGAGGGGCCATCCACGGTCTTCTGGGTGGCGGTGATGGCATGGACTGTGGTCTGGAAACATGGAGGACAGAGTGAGGGCCCTGCATGGTGCTCACCACCCACCCTTCAACCTCCCTCCTCAACTTTAGGAGAAATAGAGGGATAGATGCCAGCTAATGCTCAGGAACCCAAGTTCTCCACAGCCTGCCCCTCCCCCCAGCCCAGGCTATGTGGTAGGAGGAAGAAGGAACCAATCGTGGGTGAGAAATGAATGTGCTGCGGTCCCTTCCCCCATCACTCTTACCATGAGCCCCTCCACGATGCCAAAGTTGTCATGGATGACCTTGGCCAGGGGGGCCAAGCAGTTGGTGGTGCAGGAGGCATTGCTGAAAAGAGGCAGGCAAGTCAGGGACAAACGTGACCCTCCTCTAACCGCTGCACTGTCCAACCTCCTCCCCACTCCCTTCTGCCACGCTCACCTGACAATCTTGAGGGAGTTGTCATACTTGTCATGGTTCACACCCATCACAAACATGGGGGCATCCGCAGAAGGGGCAGAGATGATGACCCTCTTGGCTCCGCCCTTCAAGTGAGCCTGCAGCAGAGGCGGCGTTACAGACCCCAAGCTGCACTGTTCTCAGTCGAAGGCAGCTTCCCCCCAGCCCCCATCTTCTTACTGTATCACCTCCACCTGCAGCCTCCCTGCCACTCACCCCAGCCTTCTCCATGGTAGTGAAGACACCGGTGGACTCCACAACATACTCAGCACCAGCATCACCCCATTTGATGTTGGCGGGATCTCGCCTACAAGGGCAGGCAGGACAAAGTTCAGGGACATGAGTACCATGTGCCCAAGGTGGTCACCCCATCCTAGCACCTCCCCCAAAGCAAATTTGTTACTGTTCTTCCACACTTACTCCTGGAAGATGGAGATGGACTTCCCATTGATGACAAGCTTCCCGTTCTCAGCCTTGACTGTGCCTTTGAACTTGCCATGAGTAGAATCATACTGGAACATGTAGACCTGGAGGGGCAAGCGAAGGCTTCAAGGGGCCGCACAGCAATCAGCCTCTGCTTCCCACACCAGCCGTACAGACAACACTCACCATGTAGTTGAGGTCAATGAAGGGGTCATTGATGGCGACAATATCCACTTTGCCAGAGTTAAAAGCAGCCCTGGTGACCAGGCGCCCAATGCGGCCAAATCTGAGGGACAGAAGAGGTGAGAAGGAGGGAGATGAGAACGCTCCTGTGTGTAAGTAGTCGCCTGTGGCCCACCTACCCTATTTCAAAAGGAAGATAGCGAGTCCTTTCCTGCCACCAGAAAGCCCCAAAAGGTCTAATTTACCTTCCTCCAGCAACCCTGACTCAACAGCATGGCCACAAAGTAATGGCTTCTATCTTGTCCAAGAGGTGATTAGGCCCCAAAACTAGCCCAACCCCTAGTCCTCTGAAATAAAGTTTTTAGAATGTTCAGAGTATCTTTAATTTCTATTTCTCTTTATTGTTTAAAGTATTACAAATGTCCTCCCCCCATTGGCCCCCCCCCCCCCCGCAAAGAAATGTTGTGAGCAACAGTGCAGGGCACTCCTACTGCCACCCACAGTCTGGCACGTGGCATTCATCACCCCCACTCTCTGCCCTGGCAATGCTCGCTCCTGTCTTGTCCAGCTTCAGGCCACACCCCTATGGAGCAAAGACCTGTACACTCAGCATCACCAAGCTCAAAGGGCAAGAGTAAAGGTCGGATGGGGGAAGCCCACCTCTTCTCTAAGCTCCTCCTATAAAAGGGATGAGCTGTTTCCAATTCCTAAGAACCAGGTTCTAGTTGCTAAGCTACCTATCCTTCCTAGCTCTTGCAGGAATCAGGCAGTAGGAGCAACAGATGTGTATATGCAGGGAAGGAGGGGGGATAGCAGCAGCCAGGCCCCCAGCTGCAGAAAGGTCAGGTGCTATATTTAACCCCAGATTGGGGTAGTCAGGATCTGGTTTCCGGAAGATGGAATGGGGAGAAGGGCAGGGTTCCCAAGGCTCTCAGACACCCAATCCTCCCAGTGACCTTTACAGCCTGGTCGTTAGGGTTGTGTGCGCTCCAGGGATGGGTGAAAGGAGTTTGGAGGGGAGCTGGTGTGGAGAGGGGCTGCTGCTACAAGGAGCCATTTTATGGTGGAAAATTTCTAACTACCATGACTCAGCTGCCCTAGCATGGCTCTAAGCCACAGCTACCACACCTCCCCCGAAAAAGGGACACAAAAGGCCCCCCAAACCACGTTCTGACTCGTCAGAGAATCAGCCAGGCAAAGCCTCCTCTCCAAGGGGATATCTGCGGGCAGGTTAAGGATGGTTTAGGGTGAATGCGGTCCCGAGTTCTGAGGCCCAGCTCTTTGGAGAGCAGCACGGGAAAGCCTTGCCTCATCAGGTTTACCGGATAAAGGCGACTCCACCCCACTGAGGCAGGAGGGTTAGTCATGGTCAGGGAAGGAGGAAGACTGGAGGTAAGGGAGGTTTCCTAACGGCGATTCATTCATTTCCTCCCCGGTTGCAACATGGCGGCCAGGTTACCGCAGAGGAGCCCGCCCAGCTGCGAATGCGCGAGGCGTGGCTCCTGCATCCCCGCTGTGCGGCCAGGTGGGGCCAGGGAGGGGGGAGGGGGCTTCCTCTCAGCACGTGACCCCACAGGGCGCGAAAGAAGAGAAAGAAACCCTAGTAAGGGGCTAAGGGAATCGTCCAAAGCCTAGAATTGAGGGCTCTCCTGCTCATCTGGGGCGAAGGCTCCGGGCGGTTTGTCCTCGCAGGGGCGGAGGCCCTCTGAGGTCCGAGCTCTGACCTTGAGTTCTCCTTGGGGGTGGGAGGGGCCCGACCTATCCCCCACGTCCCCCAACGCTTGTAGAGGCTCAGGCAGGGCAAGACCGCTGACCCCTAACTCACCCGTTCACTCCGACCTTCACCATCGTGTCTCAGGGTTGTGGCTGCTGGAAGGAGGGTGAGCATCAGAGCGCGGGCCAGAGCGGTTCCCTCCTCCCGTCTCCCCCTCCCCCTCCCCCAGCCACCATCCTCTCCCTGCGCCTCCGCACGTCCCCCTCCGCCATCGCACTGTGGCGCATACCCCGCACCCCGAGCCGCCCTCACCCCTCCGCTGCACTCCGGCCCGCGCGCGGCCCCTTTGGAATGTCCCCAGCTCCTAGCGGCGCCCGCCTGCTTTCACTTTACCTGGCACAGCGCAGGAGGAGAGGCTGTCTGAAGAAAGGAGGAGCAGAGAGCGCTTGGGGGAGGCTGCAGCCGCAATTTATAGAAAGCAGGCGTGGCGGGGGCGGGGGTGACGCGAGCCACCTCCCCCTCCTGAGGCCTGAGCTACGTGCGCCCGTAAAATCTCGAGTAGCCGGGCCCCTCTTTTTCTTTTGGACCCGCCTGGTTCTTCGCCTGTGCACGCCTTGCGCGTGTGGGCTGGGGACGGAGGGGGAGGGGACTGAGAGTGGCCCCAGGGCGGAGGTGATGGTGATGGTACCAAGGACGTGCCTGTGGGCATGCTGAGACAGTGGCCTCGGGAATGGGGGCCCTGAGTCCACTCAGGAGCTAGGGCGTTCATGTTGTAGGACGGATGGAACGGCAGGACCGGGAGCAGGTGGGATGGGGACTTGGAGTTGGAGCCCGGGGCGGCTGCTGGTTGCACGCGGCCACCCCGTCCCCTTTCTTTCAAAGGCGAGAGTGGGAAGGCTGAGGAACTTCTCGAGGCTCTTCGGTAGTGACACAGGAACAGCCGAGGAAAAGGCCGGGAGGGGCCACTGCGCCCGCTGCGGGGGGCCCTCTCCCAGCCCCACTCTCTCCTCCCCCGTCCCCGGGCTCCGGGCCTCTCTGGGCCGGGGGGCCTGGGCTGGGCACTGAGCTGTGGGGCCGGAAGGGAAGGAGGTAGAGGGGGGAGGCATCTGCGCTGAAGGTCACGTTGTCCTGCAGCTCGGGCTGCCGGGAGACCTGTTAATTGGGGCAGACACACCGGGCCCTGTATGCACCAGCGGCTCTCCCCCTGGCCTGGCCCGGGCCGAGGGCGGATGGATCACTGCTAGGGGCCACCCACAAAGTCGCTCCTGGGAAACTCAAGGGCTGTGCCGCCCAGGAGACAATGCCCCCTTCACCCACTCCAGCCCAGGGCAGAGAGCTGGACGTGAGGGCGGAAGTCCCTCCCCATCCTGGGACGTGCTGACCAGCCCGGAGCCAGGGGCTCTCCTTCACTGGCTGTGCCCGGGAGGTGTTGGGGGCAGGGTGAGGAGTCTGGAAGAGGGCAAAGATTGAGAGGTCCTGGGCACCTGGTGGGAATAGGTAGGGGAAGGGAGCCCAGTGGGTCAGTAGCCCAGCTGTGCCAGGTTTGGGCTGAAGATGGAGGGCTGGTTCTGAGCACTTGAGAGGAAGGAGGGTTTAGAAGGGGGTGGGGTAAAATGGACATTGCCCATCAACAGGTGTGGGGGGGACGGATCTGGAGCCTCTTTGCTGGCCCAGCATAACCTGACACCAGCCCCCTTTTCTAACTAAAAAGCCTGGAGCTAAGTTTAGCTGGTGATAACCTTTGCTTAAAAGGCAGAGAGCAGGCTGCCCGGCACCCGACTCCAGCCCCAGTCCCTTCCCTTTCTGGGATTGCCTGCCCTCCAGGCAAGCCAAGGCTGTGTCCAGGCAGCCATCAGCATGGGTGGTGCCCAGGCTTTTCATGAACAGCAGGTGGGGGCCAGAGGGCACCTAATGTTGAGAGGAGGTGGGAAGCCCCACACTGCAGAGTGGGCTGGGGCCGTGAAGATGCAGGTGCTACTGCTCTGCTGGGACCATCAACCCTTCCCGACAGGGATTTGAGGAGGCCCTCCATACTCCTGCACTACCCAAAGCATGTGTCCGAGGTACTGGCTTCCTCTGCCTTTATTTTTTATTACTGTCCCGTTAAAAAACACACAAAGGGAGCTCAGTGCCTACTGGTGCAGCCTGTTGTCATGACAGCAAGCTCAGCCTCCATTTCCAGGTGACTCAGCTGAAAACTGGGGAGGTGGGAGGGATGACAGGCTTCAGGTGGCTACACTAGCAATTGACTTAGGGGCTGACTTCCTGCAGACACCGTAACATGGGGAGGAGTCCCAGGTCCACAGACACTGTTTAGATAGATAGTCTAGAGCTGGAGGGGATCGTGACCCGGCCTTCCATCAGCCAGGCCAGGCACCTGTCTTTAGATAGGACTAGGGAGCACAAGTGGGGGTGGGGCCAGGACACAGAGGAAGCTACCTTTGGCCTCGAGTAGGGATTTTCAAGCTCAGCACTATTGACTGACATTTGGGAGCGAACAATTCTTTGTTGTGACGTCTGTCCTGTACATTGTAGGGTATTTAGCATCGCCCCTGGCCTCTGCCCACTAGATACTGATAGCACCCCTCCCCTCTAGGTGGAGATAACAAAAAAGGTCTCCACACATTGCCAAATGCCTGCTAGAGGGCAAAAAAATCACCCCCAGGTTAAGAAGCACAGAACTGGAGACTGGACCCTGCGCCCTCTCCATGGTGGAGCAATGCTGTCACTTGTGCAGGGTAGGGAGGTTGAGAAGGGAAAGATGAGGCACTGAGGAGCATGAGTTATCAGTCCTTGAGATGGACCCAGTAGCCCTGAGCTCATCTCTTTCTGGATCAATAACCCTACCTGCTGCCTGCATCTGGGCTATGTGAAAGATGAAACAAAGACACACTTAGGAAAAATGTCTAAAAGTATAAAAACATTTATTCATTACAAAACAAGGAGACTGACAAACATATTCTAGTGAAAGTAGCTCAACTCACTTCAGTTAGGTTGGCTTAAGAGAAATGCCTTACATTATAAAAATGATTTATGTATTAAAAGGCCAAAGAGACAGGCAAACAAGTATTTTACAAGAGGAACGGAATTCAAGGTCACCCCACAAGAGACCCTACACAGCAGGGATGGGAACAGGCGAGCCAATCTCTAGGACCTGTGCTTGCGAGTAGATGCTCGGCGGATGGGGGTAGTTTTTTTCGGTGTCTCATCTTCCGTCATCTCTGCCGAAAGCTCTATTCCAATAATTGGAGGAACGAGAAAAAGCCGAGTCACAAAGATGGTGAGCAATAGATCTCAGAGAACAAATGGGACAGGCCCAGCCACACTACAGAATAAAGCCCAAACTGTACAGGGAGGAAGACGGCTGGGGGTGGGGGTAGTGGGTGGAGAATCTAGACAGCAGGACTCCATGGAAACCAGTCCCCACCCCCCAGGCTGTGCCCCTCCTAGGCCTGTCATACCGTCCTCGCTGGACTCATCACTCGAGAAAACAATTTTGGGTTTCTTCTTCCTAGTTCGCTGCTGGGTGTTTGGCTGCCGACGGGCAGTGCGGCGGGGCTCAGGTGTGACAAAGTCATTGTCTGAGGCTGCAGAAGCCAGATGCTGGTGCCTAGAGACTAGAAAAGGCAGAAGCATGAGTGTAAAAGAAAAGAAAAGAACCTCTATCTGAGAGGAGGGCTGGGCTGGATTCTCCACTCATGGGGCTGCCTCACATACCGGAGGATTGTTTCTTGGCTGCTGGGGTTTTCTGGCTATCCCCTTGGCCAATCTCAAGTTCCTCTATCGCATCCAACCCTCGTGTGTGACAGGCCCGAAGCTTCTGCTCAAATTCATCTATTATAGCCTGGAGGGGAAGAGAGATAGATTTCAGGCTTGGCAATAGTTATTTATATGATTAAAAAGAAACAAGGCCATGAAGACACGGTGAAAGCTTAAAACTGGAAACGTAAAAAGGTCAGTGGTTGCTGCTGGGGGTGGGGGGTGAGGGGGAAAGGGGTGCATGGGGAGCACAGAGGGTTTTTAGGGCAGTGAAACTATTCTGTATGATACTGTAATGGTAGACACAGGTCATTATACATTTGCCCAAAACTATAGATGTACAAGCAGCAATAGTGAACCTGATGTAAACTATGGACTTTGGATGACAGTGATGTGTCCATGGAAGTTCATCAATTGTAACAAATGTCACTCTGGTGGGGATGTTGATAATGGGGGAGGCTGTGTGCATGTGTGGGGGCAGAGGGCATACGGGAGAACTCTATACTTTCCACTCAAGTTTGCTATGAACTTAAAACTGCTCTAAAGAAAAAGCCTATTAAGAAAAAAAACAGGAATTGGAGGCAGAAAGATCTGGTCTCAGGTCACCCTGGTTACTGGGCTGCAATCACGCCAGGGATGAGGAAGGCAGCACTGTGGGGGAAGAGCCTCAGAACGCCAGGCTGCACGAACTAGTGCTGGAACGCAGCGGAGCGGCTCACCTTGCCTTCGGGCTTGGCTCCTCGCCGCAGCTTGCCCACAACTGACAAAAAAGCACTGAAGATGGACTCATCTGACAGTTTATCTCCAAAGCATTCAAAATTGTCCAGCATCTTGCGGAGGCCTCGCTCTGTGAGGGGCAGCTGTGACACACAGTAGGCCAGGTCCCGGTACTGCCGCTCGGTTCTGCAGACGGGAAAGGCCTCGTCAGGGGCATTCAGACAGGAAGTAAAGGCGCACCCTCACCCTCCCTCAGCCCTAGGATGCTCTTTCTCCTGCAGGGCCCCTCCTCAGCACCAAGAAGCCTCAGGAAAGCAGCATACCGGGCTGTGCGGAACCGCTGACACAGCTTCTCCACCAGGCTCTCTGTCTGCTTGTCCTTGGTGATGTAGGAGAGCAGCTGCCTGCAGGGAGGTGGGATGCCGATATGCTATCACAAGGGCAGCTCTATACCCACCCTCCACCACCAACCCCGCCTGTCCCCTAGCACTAGCCCCTGTCAATCTCTTGCCTTAGTAGAATCTTCTCTGCTGTGGCCCACACCCACCTCACTATTCCTTCTGTCTTCTCCCAAACCCCAGAGAAGGGTCCATCCCACTCTCCTGAGGAATTTTCACTGTGATATGTAAATTTGTAACAAAAAGAGCTGCCACCTAGTTAATACTACGTGCCTACTACCATGCCAGGAACTTATCTTACCGAATCTTCTCGAGAACCACCGCATGTATGGTGGTGGTTCCATAAGATTGTAACGGAGCTGAAAAATCCCTACCACCTATCATAGCTGTCATAACGTCGAAGCACAACACAACACTCGTGTTCCTGTGGTGATGCTGGTGTAAACAAACTCACTACTCTGCCAGGTGTATACCATACACTTACAATTATGTACAGCACATAATGCGTGATAATATTAATAATCTGTCATTGGCTTATGTATTTAGTGTATTATACTGTTAATCATCATTTATTTATTTATTAAATATGTTTAGTTGATGTCAGAGAGAGAGGGTGAGATAGAAACATCAGTGATAAGAGAGAATCATTGATCGGTTGCCTCCTGCACGTCCCCCACGGGGGATCAAGCCAACAACCTGGGCATGTACCCTTGACTGGAATTGAACCTGGGACCCTTCAGTCCACAGGCTGACACTCTATTCACTGAGCCAAACCAGCTAAGGCTAATCATTATTTTAACGTATGCTCTATTTATTAAAAGTTTGCTGTAAAACCGAATGCTGTTACCTGGCAGAAGGCTCATACCTCTTGTGTTTACCATGTACTTGGTTGCACCATTCTCTCTTGTGCTTGATTTACCCCCACGTGGTTTTGCACAGGAACATGCTGTACAGGCTTGTAGCCTAGGAGCAATGGGGTATCTCATGTGCTAGTAGCCTAGGTGTGCAGCGGACTATACCATCCAGGTTTCTGTAAGTGCACTCTGATGTTCACTTCACACAGTGAGGAAATTGCTTAACAATGCATTTCTCAGCCAGAATTCCTGTTAGGTGACACATGACCGTGCAGGTTTGTTTGATTCCTAGGCCTGTGCTAGGTGAAAAAATATGCCCCAAGGCCCAGGGAACCATACTTCATGATGGTGTGAAAAGGCTCTTCCTTCACCCCTCCCTCAGGGTCTGACAGGCGGCTGATGATATCTGGAAGCAGGTTATAGATTGCATTGCCCTGTAAGAGAGAATCACGTTAAAGACATGAGGTGACCTACATGTTCCCTCGGCAGCAAACCCCAAGCCTCCTCCCTGCCTCTCACCTTGTGGGAAAGTTCATTGAAGAAGTTCTTGGCCAGGGCAGCGATCTGAGGCACAGGGTCAATGAGCAGCACAGCCATCTCGCTAACCTGTCCCTTCACCTTCACCATGTCCTTGAGGATCAGGTGGGTCATCACCAGCCCTGCTGTTTTCCGCACTTGCTGAGCTGGGTCCCGGAGGCTAGGAATAAAACCTTGTCATTGGGACCAACACCATGGGCTACACCCCGACACTAGTAGAAAAGTCCTTAGCAGGAACTAGTACCCCTTCTTAATGATTCTAGAAGAAGTTAGAAAGCTGTCTAGAGTTGAAAGGTGGAATTGAGGAAAGAGGTCAAGCTTTAGCCAAGGCTTTAGACAGTCAGTCCCTTGGAGTTCATACGTAGCCAGGGCCTGCACAGGTCAAGTACTAAGCAGATGTTCTAAGGAATCCTAAAGACTAGGGAAATACAGCGTTATTGATTCTCATACTGACTTAACTAGACGCTCCCAGAGCTGGCAGGATTACTCACACATTGTGAAGGATCTCTTACCGAGCATACAGATGAGGTGTCCAGGGGTCTACCAGGTTGGGGAAGCGGATGGCCAGATCCCCAGTAGCAATCATGATGTTAGACCGGAGAATGGGGAGCGAGGACTTTTCTAGCATGGTGAACAGAAGACGAAGCTGGGAGTCACAGAAAGTGGCACTAGGGGCAAGGAGAGGATCATCAGGGAGCTCATGCCATCTCCATCCTCCTTGAGAAGGCGGGTACCAACACCAGGGTCTACCTGATCATGCAGAACTTGCCAAGGGTAAGCGACGCAGCTGCACAGAGCTCTGCATTGCTATAGAGGCCAGG
Source organism: Corynorhinus townsendii (assembly GCA_026230045.1). NCBI lineage: Eukaryota > Metazoa > Chordata > Mammalia > Chiroptera > Vespertilionidae > Corynorhinus > Corynorhinus townsendii. The sequence continues at coordinate 198,268,597 of JAPDVU010000003.1, forward strand.
GTTGTTGCAGACTTTAAGCAGAAGTGGAACAAAGGCAGCCAACATCTGTTCGCCTGTTGGGAGAAGAATTCTAGGTTTGGGATAGATTATTTCACTTGGGGAGAAGGTCACTCAGCAATTCTTCTTACCGCCTAACAGTTCCATCTCACAGATATTGCGGATTAGTTCTGCCTCTGTGTCATCAGCAGTGGCCCCAACCAGTCCCATCTCCTCCTCCATGGTGGTCTCAGTGCTTGTATTCTAATGGGAAAGAAGCCAGAGATCATGGGTGATCAGAGACAATAGTTTTTATTCCAGCCTAACCTTCATTTTGCATAAATAAGTCTGGGGAAAGGCGAATTCTGCAAAACCATTCATAGAATTGTCTGTAGAGGAAGGACACCCGAATTAAAGAACTAGGTCCCCTATATATGTTTTTAAGTTGCCAAAGAATATTCCTACATCTCTTAACTCATCCTCATAGAGGTAACTGATTTCCTATAAATGGTAAATAGATGGATCAGCCAGAAAATGGTTCAAGGTCATAGAGGTCAGACCTTACCCCACTGCTGCAAGGCTGTGTTTTGTATGTCTGCAAGAAATCACTGCCTCTAGTGGACAGAATACAAGGTCCCCGTCAGGTGGCAGGCCCAGTCACGAACGCTGATGGGTGTGTGCATGTTCTAATAAACACTGCCTCAAGCAAAGCCTCTACTTTATGCTGAGGATCTAACTAAGTGCTTTGTATTTACACAAAACTTTCTTAGGTGATCATGGACAGATTGTTCCACCTTTATTCTCACTAATCTCAGAGTAGTAGCAGCAAGGAAGCAGTGTGGCCTCATTTCATTTATTAGTAGGGAAGAAGCAGAGTTCCCAGAAGGAAATGTGAATGACCTGAGGTCATGAAACAAGTCTGGGAAATGCTTGGGACATGAACCCAAATGCCGAAGCATTCCTTCACCTTCTCCTTCGGCTCTTTAGTTTTATTCTCCCGTTCTTCCCGAAGAACTCGGCGACGACAAAGCTCTCCACTGATGGCCTGTTCCAAATGTACCAGCTGCTGCAGAGCCACATCCCCAGCCAGGGACAGCAGGTTCATCAGCAGGAAAGTGGAGAGCATAGGGGTCTCCTCTGGGGGGGGGGGGGGGGGGGGGAGGAAAGGCAGGGAGAAAAAGACATAATCAAGTCTCACAGGACTCTGCCTCCTGTTTTCACCGATCTTCTCCTTGCTCATGTACTACACAAACTAGTGAGGCAAGAGGTGAGGCGGGGGAATAGTGGTGATGACTGGTCCAATGTGAGTGACAAAAAAGCAAGTGTGGGCTGAGGGGTCAAGAGTTGTAGGAAGTGGTGGTGGCAGTGGCTTCTGGCTGCTGGGCCCATCGACCCTCTTGCCCACTTACTCGGGTCATCCTGGGGGGTGCTCTTCTCCATGAGCTTTTCCAGGGCCTGCTTTGCACATCTCTGCAATATCTGGGCACAGAGCACCTCGGGGCCCTCTGCCAGCTGGTAAATGAGAGTCACAGCCACCTCTTTGAAGGGGATCCAGAGTGGGTCTGGGTGGACAAAGCCTGCACAGGAGAAGAGAGAAGTTGCTCACCACAGACAAAGGACTCACTTCTGCCCAAGGCCCTTCATGACAGCTCACCTTTTGTGACCAACTCCTGTAGTCGCTCAAATAACCTATGTTCCTGCGGCAGCCGGAAGGGAGGGTGACGTTTGCCCAGGGAAGGCTTTTGGGAACAGAAAGACAGCATGTGGGTGTGTGGAGGTGGGTAAGAGGACCCTCACCTCCTTAGTTTGGATATAGCCACCCTACATACCTTTCTCCTGTCAGAGATGTTGGCAATGGCAAGGCACACCTGTTGGGCCAGCCTGTAGTCCTGTGGAGACTTCTCTTCCAGCCCTATGCTCACCAGTGTGTCTAAGTTGCTACCCACAATTTCCGGTTTTCCTCTAGGGGAAGAAAACCACAGTTAAAGCTAGTCATGGACAGGAGTCTGTGTGGGACAAAGCCAGGGTAGGTAGGTACCTATGCCCCACACAGGGCTTCCAGAGCCTTGCAACACTACAGAGGCTCTGACCCAGGCCGCCCCTCAAAACCCCTCTTTCTCTACCAATGCCACTATTTCTCCAGGCAGGGGGTGCTGGTACTTTCACTATCTTATTTTCCATGTAGGTAGCCAGCTTAAACAGGGCTCAGCGGGGCTTGACTACTATTACTGAAGGATAGGGCACCTTCTCAGAACCTCCCTTTCCTCTCTCACCCGACTGCCCATCTGGATTAGAGCCTTACCGTGCCATCATTCCAAGAAGCATGACTGAGGAACAGCGCTCCAGAGGGGAGCAGGGGACCTTCTCAGCTGCCCGCTCCCACAGCAGCTGGGTCACTGCTGGTTTCAATTCATCCTTCTGCACAAACTCACAGAGCTGAAGAAAAAAAAAAAAGATAACAATTGCCCTGGTCCTTGGTCCACTTCTCTGCAGAGAGTATGGAAAACCTGAAGTGGGTAAAAACAATACTCAGGAATGGAAAAGGAAGGAGGAGGCTCAAAATGTAAAGCAGGAGTTTGGGGAGGTACTTCCAGTTCTGCTACTTTTCTACTCTCATGTCATCAAAACTACGCTCATTAAGATGATATACTGAAGCTGACCTTGTTGAGCTCCAAGTGGCTCTATAGTTTTGACTACTTTCTAGCTGTTACCACAAGCCCAACATGTCTAAAATGGAAGCCTTCCTTGCCTTTTCATTTTGCCAGTGATTGGTACCAATACTCTCCTAGTCCCATATGCTTAAAATTTCAGTTACCTCATTTTTTAAAATTTATTTTTATTGATTTCAGAGGAAGGGAGGAGAGAGATAGAAACATCAATGATGAGAGAGAATCATTAATCGGCTGCCTCCTGCATGCCCCCTACTGGGGTTTGAGCCTGCAACCTGGGCATAGGTCCCTGACCAGAATCGAACCTGGGACCTTTCAGTCCGCAGGCTGACGCTCTATCCACTGAGCCAAACCAGCCAGGGCAGTTACCTAATTTTTTATTAATCAGTCACTTAGTCCTACCTATTCTTCCTTTAACATTTGTCTTCCAAAGTTCAATTCTAGTTTTCCCTCCCATTCCCAGGGCCTAGCCCTACCTTGTCACTGTACACCAAAACAGCCTCCAGGGACCTTCCTGTTCCTAGTCTCTGCTCCAACCAACTTGTATGCTACTGTTGGACCAGTCTCCCAGACACTCACTTCCTAATGCCACACCATGACTGTCAATTAGAAACCTCGCTCCTTTGCCTACTTCAGGGGCTCGGACCAAGAGCTAGAACATGGGCTCTTGGGCCAGTCTCCACCACTAGGCTCTTTTCCTCTTCCAGCAGGGAGACAAATGTGGCTGGCAGTAGTGCTCCTGCCAGTGGAGGCTGGTGGTCCACAATCCAAATGCTTCAGGGCAGATTTGTCTAAAATGCTGGAGTCCCTGGCTAACAAGATTAAAGTCCTAGACTCTGGAAAGGCATCCAGGGATTTTAGTTTGGATGGATCCAGGGATAGTTTTGTTCCAACTCACATTCCCAGCTTTATTGTCTTTTCCAGATAACAATTTTGAGCCGGAACATAATCTTCCTCATTTTATAACATAGACTGTGCCCTTTCTTGGTTTTCTGTCTGGAATGCTTCCCTCCTTTCTCTAATTCTCTAAACCCTACTTATCAAGACCCAACTTGAGTCCTACCACCTTCAGGAAGCTTTCCTTGCCCATTCCACCTCACACTGCTCTGTCCCACTCTGCATTCATCAGTGTAATATGTAAGTTACGAGTGTGTTTTCTGGAGCTCTTCTGCCTAAGTTCAAATCTCAAACTTTCCACTAATTAGCTATATATAGCCAAGTTCTTTAATTTCTTTGTGCCTCAGATTTCTCATTGTAAAATATAGATAATAGAATTACCACACAGGATTGCTGTGAGGATAAAACATGTTAATATGAGTAAAGTGCTAATAGTGCTGAGAATATACAGTCTTATTATATTACTACTAGAGGCCCAGCACACGAAACCGTGCATGAGTAGGGTCCCTAGGCCTAGCCTGTGATCAGGGCCATGTCCACACCCTGCAACGCTCACCTCCGCCGTCCTGTGACACTCCCTGCGCCTCCGTGATGCTCCCTGTTCCGCGACGCTTGCCACCACAGCCCCGTGACGCTCTCCACAGTTGCCCCACAATGCTCCTCGACAGTCACTGCTGCTCAAAAGTCCCCAGCCCCGCCCCCACCAACCCCCATTTGCTGTGGTTCCCCATCTGCCATGCTGTGATCGGAGCCTGTGGGACGGGGGTGGTGGGGAGGGACTGAGAGGTGGTCAACGCGCCTCATGGCAACTGGTCCAGCAGTCATTCTGATCATTCTGCTTATGGTCCTGGCCTTTTATTATATAGAATTGCTACTATAACCATTGCCTCGGCTGCATTGTTCGACAAGTGGTTTATGTATTTTGTCTACCAATTAGACTGTTGGTTCCTTTTAAGTTGGAAACTTGGAAGCAAATAGTCTCATCCTTTGTGGTGCTGAATAAATCGCCGAACACACAGTAATCACTAATATTTGTTGAATGAATAAAGAAAGAGGAAGTGAGGAGACTTACAATTTCCTCAAGACATTGAATTGTCCCAACTGAGGCATCCACTAGCAGCAAAGAGAGATTCTGAATCAAAACATGGGCCTTGGCTCTGTGGGAAGAACAAAGATTAGGGGTCATGAGAAGACTGATACACTGAACCCGGTAAACAGGTGATTAGGGTTATTACCCGCCTCCCCCAGGCCAATACTTGCTTAGGATGGGTGTCACTGAAAGGTCAGTCCCACTCTGAGCCGCCTTATAGACCTACTGTTTACACATTCAGAACTCTACTAGAAGGATGCCCCCCAATTCTTAGGAGACTAGAAATAACGAGAAGCTGACCTTAGAAAAGTCAGCCAAGGCAAAATTACCCCATATACCTGGCAGAGTCTCCTTTGGGGTTGAGGTAAAGTTGGCGGTAGGCATTAAGCACAGCTTCCCGGATACCAGGTTCCTTAGACCAGATGAGAGGCAGCATGCGGCGTACCCCAAACAGGGCCTGAGGTACCCCAAATTGGAATGCCATCACAAAGAATTCAATCACCTCTTGTACCACTGAGGGAACACACAAATGTTACCCATGTGCTTGGCAAAACCGTCCTCCTCCAAAATCAAGACATAACTTTCTTGATGTAGCAACACACAAGGAGGCCTTCCTCATTTTCCCTGAGACTGTTGTCTCCTATAATGCCTGATCATGAAATACTATCTGCATTAAAAAAGGTAAGCTCCATGGGGCTATACAAAGCAAACAAAAAAAGAATTCCTTATGTATAGCAAACAAATAAAAAAAGAGAATTTCTTTATATTTCTTTTAATTGATTTTGAGAGAAAGGAAGAAAGAGGGAGATAAAGAAACATCGATGTAAGGGTGAAGCACTGATCAGCTGCCTCCTGCATATCCCCTACCTGGGATTGAGCCTGAAACCTGGGCATATGCCCACCTGGAATCCAAATGGCAACCTTTTGGTGTATAGGCTGATGCCCAATCAACTGAGCCACACTGGCCAGGGCAAGAATTCCTTCCTTCCTTTTTTTTATTTTAAATATGTTTTTATTGATTTCAGAGAGAGGGGAAGGGAATGGAGAGATAAAAACATAAATGAGAGACAATTATCAATCAGCTGCCTCCTGCACACCCTGCAAAAGGGGATTGAGCCCACAACCCCGGCAATGTGCCCCAACCCGGAATGAACTGTGACCTCCTGGTTCATGGGTCAACACTCAATCACTGAGCCACACAGGCCAGGCAAGGATTCCTTTCTTTTAAAGGAGCAGGTAGGTATCAATAATATATGGACAAGACTGATTTTTCCAACCTCAAGACCTGTCCTTACAGAAAGGAACTTGGCATACCACACCTGTGGTTGTGTTTTCATACATCATTTTGCTGATGATGCCAATGGCCTCTGTAATCTTCAGAGAGAAGTTATAGGCATCCTGCAGATACTGCACTAGCATCTCTTGCTTCACCAGTTCATCCTTTCCCTTGGATTTCTCAGGCTCTGACACACTGGGATTGTCTTTATAGTCAGTCTGTCCTGGGCCCATGTTCTCTGCAGACACCGGGGGACTCTTTTCCTGTGTGGAAGCTGATGCACCTAGGAGTTAAAGAATGTTCAAGATGAGGAAATCCAACATCTATAACATCCTGGATATTTCTTTCCACAAAAAAAGGTACAAGTTTAGAACCTATTCTAAAATATCAGTTCATTTCTCAAAAAAAGATTCCTGAAGTTCTCAGTGGTTTGGAAATACTCTTTCACAGCCTGTGACTACAAATCTTGGCCCTTGGGCTGCTTTCATTCCAGAGCAGAAGCATTGCCAACTCCCCAAGGGCCTCTCTTAGCATCAGGTTCTGTTAGGTAGGCCCATGTCTGGCATAAAGTAAATGGCCCATGGAGGGAGAAACCAAGATGGTGGCATAAGGTAAACACCTGTACATGCTGCCTCTCACAACCACACCAAAACTACAACTAAAAGACAAGACGACTATCACCCAGAACCACGGGAAAGCTGGCTGAGTAGAAGTTCTACAACTAGAAGGAAAGAAAAAAGCGCATTGAGACCAGGTAGGCGGTTCAGAGGCGCGGAAAAGCAGAGGTACGGAGGCACACGAAAGGGGCTGGTGACTGGGTGTGCTGTTTTTTCCAATTGGAAGGGAGATACAAACCTCCAACTGGTCTAAACTCCAGTTTCCGGTGAGACTCTGGGGACCCAAAGTCCTATGGGGAGAAACTGGACTGTCTGGCATCAGGTCGGAAAGTGAGGGTGGCTTTCTTGCAGAGGTGCTTGCAGGAATCATTGTTCACTGCACTGGGGTGAGGGACGTGAGACGCGGAAACATGGAGACGCAGAGATAGCTGACTGGTATGCCCTGGTGATTCCCTGAGACCCCGCTCTGCCCAATTTATAAACCCACCCAAGTTGTGTGTAGCGGCTTTTGCATATGAATGGCCTGCCCTTTGGCAGCTTAACCTAACAAACTGCAGCTAGGTCAGAGAGCTCCAAAACTTCCAAACCCCAAACACAGAGGAGAAATCTGCACACCTCGCTGTAGCTCCTGCTGGGTGGCCTCAGACAGTAGCTGACTTGCACCTCCTTGGAGCCAGTGTACCTAGTGGTCAGTGTGAGACGACACCAGATTTCAACTCCTCACATACATAAGTGACACACAAAAGAGGCAGACTCAGTGAGCACCAAAGCCCCACTGAAGCAAATCCTGCCCCATAAGGGTGTCTCCAGCACAGCAGTTCTTCCATTATAGACACAGCTTATCTCACAGCCAATTGGCCTGGAGGTCATTTCCTTCCAGTGTACCAACAGCAATCAAGGCTTAACTACAACAAGACTGTGCACCCAGCCCACAAATGGGTGCACCAAGAGTGTCCACCTCAGGTGATTGGGGAGGCTGAGCCACTGGGCCCCTATAGGTCACCTACCACACAAAGCCACTTCATCAACGCAGGGAAGCAGCCAAAATGCGGAGACAAAGAAACATGTCACAAATGAAAGAAATGGAGGAAAGCAAACTACTGGATATAGAGTTCAAAACCACAGTTATATGGTTACTCAGGAATCTTCTAGAAACCGCCGAGAAACTTAGTGAGACCTCCAAGGAACTTAGTGAAACCTTCAAGGATCTAAATGAGAATGCCAAAAAAAAAAATGGAAAAGGACCAGTCAGAAATTAAGCATACACTGTCTGAAATAAAGAATAATATACAGAAATCCGACAGTAGACTAGAGGATCCCAAGAATCAAACCAAAGATTTGAAATATGAGGGAGCAAAAAACACCCAACCAGAAAAACAAAAAGAAAAAAGAATCCAAAAATATGAAGATAGTGTAAGGAGCCTCTGGGACAACTTCAAGTGTACCAACAGCTGAATTATGGAGTTGCCAGAAAAAGAGAGAGAGCAAAATATTGAAAACCTATTAGAAGAAATAATGACAGAAAACTTTCCCTACCTGGTGAAAGAAATAGATTTATAAGTCCAGGAAGCGCAGAGAACCCCAAACAAAAGGAATCCAAAGTGGACCACACTAAGACACATCATAATTAAAATGCCAAGGGCAAAAGACAAAGAGAAGATCTTGAAAGCAGCAAGAGAAAAACAGTTACCTACAAGGGAGCACCCATACAACTGTCAGCTGATTTCTCAGCAGAAACTATGCAGGCCAGAAGGGAGTAGGCAAGAAATATTCAAAGTGATGAACAGCAAGAACCTACAACCAAGATTACTCTACCCAGCAAAGCTATCATTCAGAATTGAAGGTCAGATAAAGAGCTTCACAGACAAGAAAAAGCTAAAGGAGTTCATCACCACCAAACCAGGATTATATGAATTTCTTTAAGAAGAGGAAGAAGAAAAAAGGTAAAGATAAAAATTATGAACAACAAAGTGACAACAAATACATATCTATCAACAAGTGAATCTAAAAATCAAGTTAATAAAAAATCTGATGAACAGAATAAACTGGTGAATATAATAGAATCAGGGGCATAGAAAGGGAGTGGACAATTCTCAGGGGGAAGGGGGTGTGAGGGGTGCGGGAAGAGATTGGACAAAAATCTTACACCTATGGATGAGGACAGTGGTGGGTGGTAAGGGTATGGTGGGGCGGGGGGGGCGGGGGTGTGTGTGGTGGAAATCAGGTGGAGGGGAGCTATGGGGGGAAAAAAGAGGAACATCTGTAATAATCTGAACAATATTTATTTTAAAAAAAAGTAAATGGTCCATGAATATTAGTTGAAATGTTCTGTTTGTTGACGGAAGAAAGGGAATTACCTTTAAAAATAGTTCCTAAGAGATTCAGAAATCTGGTCTCCTCCGACTCCTCTGGGTCCATATGACTGAAGGGTTCAGACTCCTGGAAGTGGCCCAGGGCCTCTCGAGTGAGAATGATGGCCTGCCTAAAAGAACATCAACCTGTCACCAACTTAGCACCCATAAAGGCATCACTGCAGCCATTTGAAAAAAAAAAAAAAAGTATAATTGACATACAAGAGTGTCACTATAGACTTAAGGAAGCCTACCTGATAATCCCATCAAGCACCTAGACCTACTGTCCCAAGGAAAAGGAACACTTCTCACACTTAAGCACCTAAGAAGGGGTGGAGCTCAAGCACTTCTTATTTCCGAAGTGATAAGGCTTAATTAGTCTTCAAAACACTCAAGTAAGGCCTTTAAATTTTAAAAATCATAACTCTATACCAAACATCTGCTTAAAAATTTTGCCATAATTTGGAAAAAATAAACTTTCAATATAATGGGGTTATATATAGCCACATTCTATTCATATTTAGCCCTTTCTGAACAACCTAATTAGGTAAGAAGTAAATAAATAACCGTGGCCAAGGTTTAAGAATACCTGATGACATCTCTAAGGTCTGTTTTTGCCAAGCTGCTCCAAAGTTCTTGAAACACAAAAACTCTGGGTGAAACCTTTTCTTTAAGATCAGGATTCACACTAGGTTGATTTAAAGATTAAGGTAGGATTGCCTTGGCCAGGGTGGCTCAGCTGGTTTGAGCACTGTCCCATGCACCAAAGGGTAACCGGGTCGATGCTCAGGGCATATGCCCAGGTTGTGGTCTCTGCTAGAAGCAGCAGATGGATGTTTCCTTCTTGGTCAGGGCACATACTTATATTTACAGGTTTTCTTTTAAGAGGGACTTTTGTTATTTTTAATATAATGCTATTTATATTTAGTTATCTTAGTAGTTTCTCTTGTGCATTTGCAAAAGTCGAAAAGCAGCCCTAGTCAGTTTGGCTCACTGCATAGAGCATCAGCCTGCGGACCCAAGGGTGCTGGATTTGATTCCAGTCATGGGCACATAGCTCGGTTGCAGGCTCCTCCCTGGCCCAAGCCCTGGAGGGCCTGTGCAGGGGGCAACCAATGGATGTCTTTCTCTCACATTGATATTTCTGTCTGTCTTTCCCTCTCTCTTCCACTCTCCCTAAAAATCAGTGGAAAAATATCCTCGGTGAGGATTAAAAAAAAAAAAAAATCGAAAGCATGCTTGATTGTGGACTATGCCTTTGGCGTAAATCTGATGTTCAGACCACTACTACAGTGAAAACACGTAACATTATCAGGTGGCAGCATACTCTAAATACAGTTCATTTTAAAGAAACATTGTTTCTTGAAGGTTACACACTAAACCTAAACAGGCCATTAGAGAATATCTCATTCTTTCACATACTTGTAACTAGCTTTGGCAAGTAACTGATGGATGCGTCCTTTCACCTCTTCTGTGGTCTCTGTAGTAACAATTTTTTCAGGAATCTCCTCTTCTTCCTGGGGAAGTGTGAGCAGCTGTTGTAAGGTAGACTTCAACTCTGGCAGCATGGCTTCCCACTCCTCCTCTGGGTCCAGCACTGCCGCTGAATGAGAAAGTCTCACTTAGACTCTTTCACTGGTGTTTCTGCTGCAGGGAGGACTGTCTGGGGTGGGATTCCTACACATTAACTACTCACAAGCAACTGCAGTTTGCCTCTGGGCCCTCATCTCTTGTAATTTCTGGGTTTCCTTCTGCAGCGGTCCAGCAAGGTCAGTATCACTAAGCTATCAAGGTAAAATGAGCATCAGGGTCACCAAGTCACAGAATTTCATCCCGTTTCCTTTAATCCCTTCTCTTTTGGATGGCCCAAGTCTACTTACCTTGCAGGAAAAGGGATTATTGGTGAGAAAACTGGCCAGCAGCTGGATAGCGTTTTTACATACTAGCACCGACTTGTCTGCCAGACGGCCCACTGCCAAGGCCACTACTGCCTGGAAGCGTGTCAGGGGGAGAGCCTATGTGGGATACAAAAAGGATCAGCTCACATCCCACATCATCCTTTCTGCTCTAGATGATCTTGAAGTAACTCTAAATGAGCTACCTATTCATTCCAAAGAAACTTTTCTGTGGGATATGAGATTATTAAGGAGTATTCTTTGTAGTGGTTAAGACACAGTACAGTTCTTAAATGGAGCCAGACATCCTTGCCCTTTGGTAGACAAAGACCATTATTACTGGTAGTAACCACCTGAATTCTAGACTCTTGTTTGGGACAGATTTTTTTTTTTTTGACACTGATTCCTCTTTTCTCTGGCCTATACACAGAGTGGTACCATATATCTGTATTAGATAGAAGGCTGTTCACCTTCTGCTGGACGATTCGGGTGAAGAGTTGCAAAACACGGCTTCGTACAAAGGAATTGACATCATGGCCATGGGCTTGCAGGGTGTCCAAGAACTGGTCTCTGGTGTCTCGGGCTGCTTCCTCCAGCTGATCACCATTCAGAACCTGCAGTATCATCTCTGCCATGGCTGCGAGCACAGCATTGCGCATCATGTAATTCTGAGAGAGAAATGAAGTTGGCATAAGCCTCTGTACTCCACTACTCACTTTCCCTTTCCTAATTCTTATGCCTGTCCAGGTACTAAGAAGGGGAAAGGCCTTTAGTCAAGGTTAACCTTGCTTGTCTTAAGCTGTAACTTTCCCTGGAAAAAGCTGAATCCCTGAGGGGCTTTATTTGCTCAGAGAAGAATGTAGAGACAAAATAAACAAGATCCAAAAACCATTTTCCCTGAACGTTCATCCAGGTAATCATGGTGGTAGCCAAATATGAAATTGAATCTATCCACCAATATACTGGTACATTTGAAAAGCATTAATGACTACCTATCACCTGAGGTCTCACCACTTTTGATCCTTACTAATAAATATGCCCTTCCCTCCCACTCCCCTATTTTACTGATAGAAAATGTAACACAGAGAAATAGAAATTAGTCCTACAGTGCCAGCAAGTCCATTACAGAATCTGGTAGAGAAGAGGGTTTAGGGTTATTTCCTAGGCCAAGAGCCAGAGAAGGGGGTGTTGCACAAGAAGTTAAAATAAATTAGATGAACAAGTGGACCGTCTTTGTCCTTGATACTCACCTAAGAGTACCCTGCATTAGTTTGGGAAATGGCCAGGTTGGCATTCAGGGACAAAAGAGAATTGAGCCAGATAAGTATGGCTCAGTGGTTGAATGTCGACCTATGAACCAGAAGGTCACGATTTGATTCCTAGTTTTAGGCTTGACTCCCTAGTACAGGAGGCAGCCAATCAATGATTCTCTCTTACCATTGATGTTTTTTAATCTCTCTCCTTCCCCTTTCTCTCTGAAATCAATTAAAAAAAAAAAAAAAAAATATATATATATATATATATATAAACATATTATATATGTATTTCTAAAAAGAGAGAATTGAGAGAGATGACATGGGTTGAGAAAGTTTGTATTGAGGAAGAAAGGCAAGCCAAATGGTAGGAAGAGGCTTCATCTTGAGAAACGGATGGGATTCAGAATCATAGCTGTTACTCTCTCTGAACTTAAACTGTGCAACTGTCACCTCCCCTACCAGACCTAGAGAACACCAATGTGACATTGAAATAGGCTCGTTATTCAATAAACTTCACCTGCTTCTCTACAGGAAGGAAGTGCCACAGTGATAAGACCAGACAACTCGACTTCATGTGAAAGCTACCTCCTTGGCAAAAAAACATACATAAATCCCCAGAAAACCTGAGATCCCCAGGGTCCCACCTACCTCTCCATCCAGATGATCTAGCAAAATGCACATGCTGGACATCAGGATGGCTGGAATACGTTCTGCTAGTTCTGTCAAGAAGGCTGCAAAGCCCTTTGCTCCTGTAGGGTCCCGACTCAGCTCCTGGGGACACTTCTGTCCAATCTCTCTATGAAGGGAAGAAAACACAGCCATAGTAAGATAATTCAATTCCCAGTAAGAGAAGGTAAGACTGGTATCTAATAGTTGAAGGAATCTAGTATTATACAGAGAATATACTGTATTTCTAATCTTTCTTTATCTTCTCCCTGAGAGACATGAGAATTAGAAACTTAGAAGTGAAGAGTTACCTTACAATCTCTCCCACTATGCTCTTCATTCCATAATCAGTTGCCCATAGACTCACAGCCGCCACCAGTACAGGTGCCAGGTGTTCAAAGTGCTGCAGCATCTGGATGATTTTCACTGTGGCACCTGTGGAAGTACTAAACATGAGAAATTATGGGCAAAGTGAAAAGGGTAGGGGCAAGGTAAAGGGCTAACTTACTGAGCATATGGTTGTAATGTGTCAAGGCTACACCAAGCAGGCGTGTTATGGCTTCCCGGGTAGAGCGGTTCTTCTGGTGACTAATGGTGGGGTTCTCCAGAAGGCGGTAACAGCAACCAGTAACCAAACTGAGAAAGGAACAAAGTGAGATGATGAAATCAGTTGTCTGGACTTAATTATATTGGGGGTCTGCCTCATTCATTCTATTTCTATTGCCACCGAAGTCAGGGTCTTCTAGTTTTCTTCATTTATCTACCACCTTCCATACCAAGTGCATTGCTGACCTCAGATAGGTACTTGGTCCTTTGAGATTACCAACCTTCAACCAGTTAGGATGCCTGTACAGAACCTGAATACAGGGGTGCGCAAAAGTCTGGTTTACAGTTGTGAGTATGTGACAGTTTATTCGTGTATTATTTATTAACTAGAGGCCCGGTGCACAAAATTTGTGCATGTGTGTGTCCCTCAGCCCAGCCTGCACCCTCTCCAATCTGGGACCCCTCAAGGGATGTCTGACTGCCTGTTTAGGCCTTAAACGGGCAGCCGGACATCCCTCTCACAATCCAGGACTGCTGGCTCCCAACTGCTTGCCTGCCTGCCTGATCACCCCCTAACCATTCCCTTGCCAGCCTGATTCAGACGCCTACCTGCTCCCCTGCCTGCCTGATTGCCCCCAACTGCCCTCCCCTGCCAACCTGGTCGCCCCCAACTGCCCGCCTGGTCACCCCTAACTGCCCTCCCCTGCCGGCCTGGTAACCCCAACTGTCCTCCCCTGCAGGCCTGGTCACTCCCAAGTGCCCTCCCCTGATGGCCTGGTCACCCCTAACTGCCTTCTCCTGCCAGCCCAATCGCCCACAACTGCCCTCTCCTGCCAGCCATCTTGTGTCATGGGGCGGCCATTTTGTGTTGGAGTGATGGTCAATTTGCATATTATCTCTTCATTATATAGGATTATTGCACTATTTACCATACAAACAACTATACACCTACTTTGCCCACCCCTATATATGATAAAAGATAGGACAAAATCACCAGCGACTTCTCATTGTTAAATATAATCAATTCAGTCCTCAGCTTAATTGACCTTTCAGATCCATTTGACATAGTTAGTCACTCCTTTCTCCAAAAGAAACATGCTTCATATGGCTTCCTGAATACCAGACTCTCCTCTCAGTTTCTTTGTCTGGTCCCTCCTCATCATCCCACCTTCTTAATGCTGAAGTGTCCCAGGGTATAGTCTTTGAATTTCTGCTCTATTGTGGCTATTTACTGATTTAGAAATCTCATTCAGTCTTATGGCTATTAAAACATATATTCCCAAATGTGTATCTCTAGGCCACACCTCTCTCCTGTACTCCAGATTTGTACATTCTGCATCTGAATCTGACATTTGGGTATCTAATAAGCACCTAAAACATTGTATATCTAAAACATAACTTCTAATGGTCTTCCCCAAAACACACCTCCAGAGCCTTCCCAATATTTCAGTTACAGATAATTCCATTCTTCCAAATGCTCCGATTTCATCATCCTCCCTCAAATCTCACACATATCTGTCACCTCCTCTTGTAAGCTCTACCTTTAAGAAAAAAAAGTATGAACTACAACCACTTCTCTTCATCTCCACTAACACTCTCTGGTCTAAATTGTCATCATCTCTTGCCCAAGTTACTGCAATAGCCTCCTAACTGGTCTTCCACTTCTCTCCTTTCCCTCTATAGTCTGTTTCAAAACAACAGCCCAGACGGCCCTGTTAAAGACCAAGTAAGAACACCCGTTGTCCTGCTCGGGACCCTTGAGGGATCCCATCTCACTCTGAGAAAATGCCAATTACCATGACAGCCTACAAGCATCTGCACAGTTTGGCTTCCACTGCCCCCCCCCCCCCCCGCCTGACCTATAACCTATCCCTCTCTCTGGCCTCATTGCTAGTCCTTGTACATCTGGACACGCTCCCTCCTCAGGGTCTTTGCCCTTGCTCTTCCTCCAGATAGTCTCATGGCTCTGATGACCTCCTCCGGGTCTTTGCTCAAATGTCACCGAGTCAAAGAGTTCTTGCCAGAAGGACTGAATTAAAATCACATCCTGCTTCCATTAAATGTCCCCTCCCCTCCATAGTAATAAAACATAAAATACATTCTTATTTTAAAAATTGGCTTCTGCTCTATAAAATAAACTGAGGGCAGGAACTTTTGTTTCTGATGCCTATAATGATACCAACTATGCACCTAGGAGATCCTCAGTATATAATGTTTCATGAATGAATACATGGGTATTAAAAGATGAGAAATTAAAAAGAAAAGATGAGAAATTCACATCAGTTTCTAACATTCATTATCTACTTCCTAATAACTTAATGTTTTGAGTATATTTCTATATTACAGATACAATTGAGGCATAAAATGAAGTATTTAAAAGGTAGGTCCAGCAAAAGAGCCCTCATTCCACATAGCTCAGTATTATCTGTAGTCATTTTAACTGCCTACCTGACAAATTCCTCTTCAATTATTGAATGGTTCCATAGGTGACGAATGTCCAACTGGAGCAGTTGTGTTAAAAGCTGAAGAATTGGTTGCCTCTCTTCTTCCCAGTCAAAGCCATGGGCTGACTTGGCCCTGGCTTTCTTGCCCTAAAAAAAGATCATGTATACATTTAGGAAAAAAGTCAAGATCTGCTAGTCTGAGTGCCTAAACTAACCAGTATCAAGACAAGATAGAAGGTAATACAGAAGAGGTATAATAAGTTGCAAAATATAAAAAAGCTGATTGTCATGGAAGGTTATGTTGTGATACTTTTGAGCATAAACCCTAAATAAGAATAGGGAGGAGTTTCAGAATCATTGGATTCCCTTCTTTCCTATCAATTCACCATCCTTCCTATTAAATGAGCCAGGAACTCCAAGTTACCTTCCCACCAAGGTCCAGGTCCACGAGATTTGTCTGGGTGGTCATAGTCTCAAAGGATTCCAAGAGGCGTACCAGAGCATAGCAGTTCATTTTGAGGGCATTTAGGTGGGCGCTTCTATCTGATACACTCAAAGTTGCATCATCGAGGATAGCTGGAAGTTCCTGAGCGTGGCGGGATACCACTGTGAGGGTCAGAATCGGAGTCAGTTTCATTCCCTTTCCTCATAGTTCCCCAACTTCTAAACACCCTGCACTCGCAGCCATCAGATTACCAAAGATCTGTGTTTCATTTCTCAGTGGCCACAACACAAGCTAAGTCCTTTGGGACCCTTGACCCTGAAACCATGAACATGCCTTGTCCGTCCCTACTCACTTCAGTTACCACAATTTCTTCCTGGCAACTGGGAAGAAATATCTCCATGAAAGAGATAGTTCAAAAGCAGGAAGAATTTCTTGTTGGTCTGCCCTTACAGTGAACACACATAACTCTGTATTGCCCACCAAGATTACAGACCTAATAGGTCAAAGGTCCCTGGGCTTAGCCAAACCAACTGAATCACCACAGCCTTGATATCATCATGTGGCTGGTAAAATATAGTAAACAAACAACAAACACCTTCTATCCCATACTTGCCCTCCCCCTCCATACACACCTTTTATCAGAAATTCCAGGGTATCTTCCTTGAGGCCAGGATCTATACTTCGAAAGTGACTATGAAGGAAAAAAAGTGCAAGGGTTGAGACAGGACCCTGTAGAGCCCATTCTAACAGATCAGATCTAACTTGAAGAACTTAATGCCTAAAAATACATGTGAAATTGCTCAACTGAAAAAGTATGGTGGCAGGTTGGTGTAAATGCTCATCAGTAGAGATATCAGCACCCAGAACAATTTTTTAAATAAATATATTTTTATTGATTCCAGAAAGGAAGGGAGAGGGAGAGAGAGAAACATTGATGAGAGAGAATCACTGATTGGCTGCCTCCTGCACGCCCTACACTGGGGATCGAGCCCACAACCCAGGCATGTGCCCTTGACCGAATTGAACCTGAGACCTTTCAGTCCACAGGCCGATGCTCTATCCACCGAGCCAAACTAGCTAGAACGCACCCAGAATAATTTATCAATGAACATAATTTAGAATTTCAGGACTAACATGCAAAGTTAGTTCAAACAGCCACCAGTTCTTTTTAAAACACCAGTGAGTACTTTACTTACTGTAGAATGCTGTAGACAGTATCAAAGTGCTCCAGCATGGCCAGGGGGCCCTGAGCTCGGAAGGCAGACTGAAAAGCTATTAAGATGAAAGAATATGATCAGCACAGAGGGGAGAGGTGCTTTTGGTAAATTCTATTCATGGCAGAAAATTGGAGTTATTTGCTTTTATTGGCAGAATCACAAAATAGTTAATTTCAATGTAACCTATTATAATAATACTAGAGGCCTGTTGCAAGATTTGTGCAATAGGCCTTCCTTCACCTGGCTGCCGGCACCAGTTTTCCTCCGGCACCTGGGACCCAGGCTTTTGCTCTGGCCAGAGCGCTGCTCCTGTAGCTCCCTCAGCACCCTGCCCTCCCCTCACAGCAGGCATCCTGTCCCGCCCCGCTGCTCCAAGCCTGGAACGGCTGGGGGGGTGGGGCTGCGGTCAGCTTTGTCCTGCTAATTTGCATATTCCCTTCTGATTGGCTGCTGGGTGTCACAGAAGTACGGTCAATTTACATTTCTTTTATTAGTGTAGATCTTGCATTTTGTCCTGTTTTACAAGTAAAGCCTTACTTGAGTTTCATCATATTTCTGAGCTAGACAAAGCAGACAGTATTATGCCTATTTTATGGGAAAAGAAATGGTGAAAAAAGTTATATGACCTGTCCAGCTTACAGTAGTCAGTAGTGAACTAATTTTAATTTAGAAATTACAAAAGTGGCAAAACCAGTAAGAGTTCCTGTACTTTCCTCCCAGATAACAGTCACATAGTATAAAGACCTATTCTAAACCAAGAAATTAACATTAATTAATTCAATGCTATTAATTAATCTACAAATCTTATTTGAATTTTTCCAGTTGTAGCTATGCCCCCTTTCTGGTTCAGGATCCTATCTAGCATACCACAGTGCATTCGGTTGTCTCCTTAGTCTCCTCTAATCTTTCTTTCATAATTTTGACACTTTTGAAGTGTATTAGCCAGTTATTCTATAGAATGTTCCTCAGTTTGGGTTTGTCTGATATTGTCTCATGATTAGAGTGAGGTTAGATTAATTTGCATTTTTGGCAAATTACCATGGAAGGGAGATTGGGTCCTTCAGATGCATCATACAAAGAAGTGTGTGATGTCAATGTCTTAGTATTGGTGATTATTTTGATTACTTAGTGTTTGTCAGGTGTCTCCACTGTAGAGTTACTATTTTACCCTTTGCAAATAATAAGTATCTTGTGGGGAGATACTTAGAAACTATGCAAATATCCTGTTTCTTTCTTTCTTTTTTTTTTTTTAATATATTTTATTGATTTTTTTACAGAGAGGAAAGGAGAGGTATAGAGAGTTAGAAACATCGATCAGCTGCCTCCTGCACATCCCCTATTGGGGATGTGCCTGCAACCATGGTACATGCCCTTGACTGGAATCGAACCCGGGACCCCCCAGTCCACAGGCCGATGCTCTATCCACTGAGCCAAACCGGTTTTGGCTCCTGTTTCTTATTATAGATGCTTATAATCTAAGCATCTATTAATAATTCTTGCCTGACACAATTATTATTGTGGTATTTTCTAAATAGTGACTTACTAATGGGAATGCCACTAAGAGGATGAGCTATGCCTTTCCCCTCATTTATTCACTCAATTATTTATTTATATCAGAGTGGATTCATGATATTACTTTTATTCTGTCTTAATCCATTCCTATTACTATTTATTTTGTTGGTCAAATCATCCCAAACTTGACTATTGGTAGCAACTTCAACTTGGCCTGTGTCCTGACATGTCCCCTTCACTTGTACTCTCATACTTTCTTGTACCACATGATGTTCTACCTCATCTTGTACTTTCACTGACCCTGTTCTGGCATCAACATTCTCAACAGAATTCTGGTTCCTTTTATGGGAGAACTAGAGGCCCAGTGAATGAAATTCATGCATGGGGGTATGGATCAAATCAGCAGGGGAGAGCAGTTAGGGGCGATGAGGTTGGCAAGGGAGGGCAGATAGGGGTGACCAGGTCAGCAGGGGAGGGCAATTGGGGGTGACCAGGCCTGCAGGAAAGGGCATTTTGGGGGTGACCAGGCCAGCAGGGGAGGGAAGTTAGGGGCAAACAGGCTGGCAGGGGAGCAGTTAGGCATCAATCAGGCTGGCAGGGGAGTGGTTAGGGGGTGATCAGGCTGGCAGGCAGAAGTGGTTAGGGGCAATCAGGAAGGCAGGCAGGCGAGCAGTTGGGAGCCAGTAGTCATGGATTGTGAGAGGGATGTCCGACTGCCCGTTTAGGCCCGATCCCACTCGGGCCTAAACGGGCAGTCGGACATCCCTCGAGGAGTCCCAGATTGGAGAGGGTGCAGGCTGGGCTGAGAGACACTCCCCCCCCCCGCCCCCGTGCACAAATTTTGTGCACTGGGCCTGTAGTATATACATATGTACACACACACACACCTATTTTATCTGTCTATATTAAACATGTGAGTTCATTTATGTATTAGCTTGATTAACCTAGTATACACATAAAGCAGTTTCAGAATTACTAACCCACACCTTATAAAAAATAAATTTACTGTCCTGGCTGGTGTTCTCAGTGGTTAGACATTGGCCCACACACCGAAGGGTGGCAGGTTCAATTCCTGATCAAGGGCATGTACCTGGGTTGCAGGTTGGATTCCCCGGCCCTGGTTGGGGCAAGTGTGGGAGGCAACCAATCGATGTTCTCCCTCACATTGATGTCTCTCCTTCTCTCTAAAAATCAACGGAAAAAATATCCTCAGGTATTAACAAAAACAAGCAAACAAAAAAACCCCACTGAAACAACATGAACAAACACACCACCATGCTGGCTATTCTCTTTAAACTTATGATTTACTAGAGGCCTGGTGAATGAATTTATGCACGGTTGGGGTCCGGCCGGCTGGGATCTGGCTGACTGGCCCAAGGGCAGGGGGCAGGGGTCCTGGGGCAGGTGGTGGGCCAGCTCTGCCCCTTGGCTGAACTCCTGGTTGAGGGGACAATTTGCTATTAGCCTTTTATTATATAGGATTATTTCTTAAGCCTTTTACAAATTCCTAAAGTTACTCACTTTCTTCTAGGCAATTTTTCACTTTCCTCTGCTTATGACATCAAGACCTCCTTTCTTAATTCACCCTGAGTTAAAGGCATCACTTCCTGCCCTAGCTGGTTTGGCTCAGTGGATAGAGCGTTGGCCTACGAACTGAAAGGTCCCAGGTTCGATTCTGCCCAGGTTGTGGGCTTGATCCCCAGTGGGAGACTTGCAGGAGGCAGCCGATCAATGATTCTCTCTCATCATGGATTTTTCTATTCTCTCTCCCTCTTCCTTCCTCTCTGAAATCAATAAAAACATATTAATAACAAGAATAAAAAAGGCATCGCTTTTCTACCTCACGGAGAAAACAGAATTGGGATAGAAGAGAACTTCTAGCTGCTTCAACCTCTGTATTTACCTGCACTACCTGCATCTGTGCTCAGATTGCCTTCTCTTTTGCTACTGCACATAAATTGTCCATGCTCTAATAAAACCATTCCCACCCCCCACCATGTACCAGATCACATACTCTTACCTACTAAAAGATATTGTTCCAAAATTGTTTCCTCTCCCTTCTATATCATTAGCTTTTCCCTCTGATCATTCCCATTCAACACAGACACACGCAATGCTGCCCATCTTACCAAAAATATCCCCCATTGACTCTACCTCCCCTTTTAGCTACCACCCCATTTCTCTGATACCCCTTAAAGCAAAACAAAGTTATCTAAACTTACCATCTCCAATCTCTCTCCTCCCATTTTCTCATAAGCCTGCACCACTACTTCTCTGAAACAGCTTTTATCACGGTTGCCAGCAATTGCCAAATCGCTAAATCCAGTAATCTCAATTTGCAGTTGATCTCTTCTTTCCTTTTTGAAATGTTCTTAATGTAGCTCCCATTTAATGCCTTCATTCACTTTCTGCTTCAATAATTGGTCCTTAGTTTCTTCTATAGGTTCTTTCTCATCTCTCTAGCCTTTAAATATATTTTTATTGATTTCAGAGAGGAAGGGAGAGGGGGATAAAAACATCAATGATGATACAGAATCATTCATTGATTGGCTGCCTCCTGCACACTTCCTATTGGGGATTGAGCTTGCAACCCAGGTATGTGCCCTCACAGGGAACTGAACTGTGATCTACTGGTTCATAGGTCAATGCTCAATTACTGAGCCATGATGGCCAGGTTCTGTAGCCTTTAAATGTTGGACTTGTCTCTGGTCTTATGACTTCAAATTGTTTTTCTTCTCCAAATACTTTCACTCCAATCTCATGACTTTAAATGCTCTCTACATGCTGAAAATCAAATCTCAAATATCTTTAGCTGGGACTTTTCCTCTGAATTCCACAGTCTAAATCTGCTCTTCTCATGTCCTGATCTCAATAAATGACAACTCCATTCTTCTAGCTGCTCAAGTCAAAAGCCTTGCAATCCCTTGATTCTTTTCTTCTAGCCCCATAAATCCAATCTGATCCAACAATAATCCTATTGACTCTACTTTCAAAATATACTCAGGCCCTGATCAGGTAGCTCAGTTGGTTAGGAGAGTGTCATCCTCTTATGCCAAAGCTTTGGGTTCAATCCCATCAGGGCACATATAAGAACCAACCAATGAATGCATAAATGAGCAGAACAACAAATCAGTGTTTCTCTCCCTTCCTCTCTATGTCTAAAATCAATTAAAAACACACACACACACAAAAAATATTCAGAATCTAACCCTTTATAATCCCCTCCACTGCTATCACCCCAGGCAAGCTACCTGACTTACTGTAACAGCCTACTACTTTCCCTGCTTCTTCCCTTGCCCTTTACAGTCTCTGTTCAACAGAGTAATCCTTTTAATTTTTGTTTTGTTAATTCTCACCCAAGGATATTTTTCCATTGATTTTTAGAGAGAATGGAAGGGAGGAGAGACAGAGAGAAACAGCGATGCGAGAGAGACACATCAATTGGCTGCCTCCCACAAACTCACTAACCAGAGCAGATGCAACTGAGGTAAATGCCCTTGACTGGAAATGGAATCTGTGACTCTTCAGTCTGACATGTTATCCACTGGCTTTCTGTCTGCTTGGAATGCCCTGCCTTGAGATCTGCATAGATCACTCCCTCGATTTAAGGTCTCTGCTCAAATGTCACCTATCAGCAAGCTTTCTCCGATCATCCAACACAAAATGCCAGTCCCTGCCGATGCACAACTTATCTTTTTTATCTTGCCTTATTTTTTTCAGCACTTACAACCACCCAGCATACTCCATATTTACTTATTACTTGTTGAGAGCCTTGAGAAAACTGTCATCTTGTCTGTTTGGTCTATTATTGGTTGCCTAGAACAGTGCCTGGCACATAGCATGTCCTTAGTATATACCTGTTGAACAAATCAAATGATCTGATTTTGGATATTTATAGAACTTACTAGAGGCCCAGTGCATGAAAATTCATGCACTGGAGGGGGGTGGTCCCTCAGCCTGGCCTTTCCCCTCTCAAAGTCTGTGAGCTCTCAGGGGCAGGAGGCGACCCAGCGATCAGGGGAAGGTGATGCCCCCATCACACCTCTGCTGCTGCCACTGCCAGCAGCACAAGCCGTGGCTGGCCCTGGGAGGCTGGGCAGCCGCCATCCGAGGCTTGCCTGCGCCTTGGCCAGGCCCTGGGCAGCTGGGGGGCTGGGCACCGCCATCTTGTGGCTGTGAGCGCTGCCATCTTTGAGGGTATGACAGTCAATTAGCATATTCCCTACTTATTGGCAGTGGGTGCCACCATCTCTGTGAGGGCATGGTGGTCAATTGGCATATTCCTTCTTTATTAGATAGGTAGGCTATTCAGGATTCTAAACACCAAAAGCAATGCAAGTGTTATTTAAAGACTCTTAAAGACAGTGACCATCCATTTAAAAAAATAATGCATTATAATAACTGAAGAACAGTTTGCTATAGTGTGCAACAGTTGATACATATATCCACATAATAAGGACAGAATAGTCTATCTGTGACACTGTTGATTGGCCACCCATCAGTCAGTCAACCTCCACATTCCACCTTATTCCTTGTTTACCAAATGGTGATATGTTCAGGTTTAGGGAGAATCCTAGGTAATAATCTTGATTAGTTTAGCCCATTTTAGTAATTCCATTTTTCTTACTAGTAACTAGTTATGGAAATAGCACATGATCCATTTATGGCTAAATCTGTTGGGAAGTTTCTGATAAAAATTTTTAAAGAGAAAGAAAAAGCACAAGATGGAAAATCCCCTTTTCTATTTCTGGTCAGAAGAAGGAGCTGCCATCTGGCAACTATGATGGGATGGCTAAGAGGAGATAAGCTGGAGTTTATCAGATTAGCAAGACGCTGCATTAACTGACCCTCTTGTTGAAGAAGATAGTAAGTGAAGTAGGTTATTATTTTTATCTCTTCACATGGGAAAAACTGATGCATGGAGTGACCAAGTAACTTGTCCAAAGCCAGAGTGGTAGATCCAGGATTCAAATTCAGGCAACTTGGCTCCAGTCTTAATCTCTCCTTTGTGAATCTCTCCAAAGCAATCTAACTGATGCATGACCACTTCCAGTAAGTACAGTGAAACTATGGGTCTTGCTTGATAATACATAAATTGTTCTCGATCATCTATAGGTTGCATTGCACATATATTGTACAGTGTTGCAGCTGTACATACATATTACGTCCCCCCCCCCCCCATTATTGCACACTCTTGGAAACAGGAGTTCTAGACTCTAAAAAAGTTTTAGGTCAGGTCAAATCCCAGACACTCTGAGAAAGCTATCCTCTCCTGTAACCCTTAAATCCACTAGGACTTTATTTTGGCATATGGAAAGAGGAAAAGACCTGAAATAACCTTCCCCACCTCCCCATACACTAAGAATATTTATTGAATAACTGAGATAAGGTGGTCAATGAGTACATTCTTCCTGTAATGCATCCCATGCAATGCTAAGGAGAAAATATTACAGAATACGAAAGAGTTCCCTTGCCCTTATGGAGCTTAGTGGTGTAGTGGAACAGACAGAATTTGATTACACGTGAGACGGTTGTTTTGAAGTGCTAGGCACAGTGCCAGCTATGGAGTCTTACCTTTAAGCTGTGATGGAAGATTTCTGATGGACAGTACCTCTTGCACAACATACTGATTCACCCCTCCACTTTTCAACAATTCCTCTGGGGTTAAGGGCAGATGGAATTCACACAATTGGGGAGACATCCTTCTTCCACCGGCTCACAGGGCTGGAAACCAAACAGAAAATATCTAAGGCCCGTCTTTTCTTCTGGTTCTCCTCTCCCTCCTTATACTGATTTTTAGTCTTACATCATGCAGGTAACATTATCTTAGAGGATATGAGATCAACCCAGGAATAAAATCTCATTTCACTCATGACTCTGCCACTTGGTCATGTCATGAACC
The DNA here is from genome assembly GCA_026230045.1 of Corynorhinus townsendii. Lineage (NCBI taxonomy): Eukaryota > Metazoa > Chordata > Mammalia > Chiroptera > Vespertilionidae > Corynorhinus > Corynorhinus townsendii. The sequence goes on from JAPDVU010000003.1 coordinate 198,293,356, forward strand.
TCATCTGTAAAACGGGGTTCCTAGTTTCTGATTACATTGGTGCTCTCTGGACCTAATGAGTCAAGGGGTATTAAAGTGTGTAAAGAACTGTAAAGCGGCATATCAATGCCTTGTGTTTGCATTATCATTTGTTTTTATGGACAAAGCTTATTAAGTAGAATGTCTCCCCTGAGATCAGAACAATGGTTTCCTGGCTCTAGAATGGGAAAGCATTAATATTTATTACATGTTTACTGTATGCCAGGTCCTATTAGGCTATTTTAATAGTTATCTGATTTAATTCTTCAGATCCCTCTGTCATGGAATACATAACACAGCCCAATTTACAGATGATGAAAATGAGGCTAAGAAAGCTTAAGGCAAGAGACGCAAATTCTGCCGCAGATCTATCAGACTGTTTCTACCACATCGTACCCCAAGGATATGCCCACTAGACCTCCCTGCCTCTCGTATGCCGCCTAACACCGCGTTCTAATACCGGTACCCCCGTACCCTATTTTCATTATCCGCTCTCAATTATTACCACATCTTACCGGAGAACCTCACCGGTCGTTCCTGGGACTCGGGTAGTGGAGCAGAAAAGGAGAAAACCGGGCGTGCATAATACGCACCAATCAGCGAGGCAGCACGAAAGCGGGCAAAGAAACCGGCCAATCCCCAGCAGGCGGAGGCAAAAACCTGCCTCTGAGCCAGGCGACGCGCGGGCAAAGCCACAAATATGGAGTTCAAATCTCAACGGCCGCAAGGGGACCAATCCCGAAGCTCGCTGCAGAGACCGACCAATCACAGCGCAGGATCCGGAAAGCCGGGCCGCACCGCCTATAGAGGGGCGGGGCCTAGTTACAGATCTGGACTCCAGCCCCCTAGTCTTGCGGCTGCTGCCTTCCTTACTTGGTCCTTTGCTCTCAGTCGGTGGGGAGGAGGCTCCGGCAGTGTCTACCAGAGATGCCGCGTTCCTAGCTGGGCAGTGGTAGACCCTCTGGAGTAGTGACCCACTCAGTCAAACCCAGGACTGGAGGCAAGTCCAGGCCGGGATTTAGAAGGTTTAGGATCTAGTCCGGGTTCCGCCATTTCCTCTGCTACGTGACTTCCAGCAAGTCACTTCATTCAGGAGCCCGATTTCCTCCCCTGTACAATAGGGATAGTAAAAAAAAAAAAAAAAGCGACAGTGCAAAACTGCTGTGAGGCATAGAAAAAGGACCATTTCCCTCGCAGTTGAGGGACGGCCAAGGAAACAAAAGAATGCATTTTCTTGAAACCCAGTTTTGGGACACACGACGAAGAGAATCCCTCACCTCTTCCATCGCTCCAAGACTTCCGGCTCACAGAACGGAAGCGCCTAGGCGGGGCAGGGTCTGAGTGACACCTCGGGCCTCTATGCGCCCTTACCCGGAAGGCGGGGCTTGTGGCTGGGGAAGGAGGAGCTTAGGAGCTCCCTGGGCCCAGAGCTAGCTGGGTAAGGCCCAAGATGGCTCCTTTCACGTAATACCTACGTGAGGGCAGCACGAGCGGTTCCTGTCATCTCCTTAAAGGTCACGTCTGGCTAACACTCTGCTATAGCTGTATGCTGTTGTAGGGGAGAGACGAGATCAATGGCAGGGTGCCTCGCTGCGGATGCAGGAAGGCGCCTATGGAGCTGGGTGCCCCAGGCCTGTAGAAGTTTCTCTCTGGGTAAGTGGCGGATGTAGAGGGACGCTCGGAGAACTGCTTTTCAGTAAGCGGCCAGGATTGAGTCTCTTTCTTCTCCATCCCTAGGTGTTCCTGACTTGTATTTTGTAAGGCACACTGTCCCGCCCCCCAAAGTGGTTGATCGTTGGAACGAGAAGAGGGCCATGTTTGGGGTGTATGATAACATCGGGATCCTGGGTAAGATTCGACTCCCTTGTAGAGAACTTAAGAATGGCAATTATGTTGTAACAACGGCCTTTCCCCCCCGACGTGTGCAGGAATGCTACCGTGCTCAATAGCAAAGAGCAAACAATGTGGTTATTTACGTTATATTGGGCATTGTTCTGAGTGTCCTACATGAATTAACTCATTTAATCCGCATAAGAACGTTTTCACTTTACAGGTGAGGAAACTGAGGCATAAAGAGGTTAAGTAATTTTTTCAAGACTAGCAAATGGCAGTGCCAGAATTTGAACCTCAAACAGTCTGGCTCCAAAGTCTGTGCTCTTGATACTGTAGTATAATGTGTCTTGTCTGTAGGTGCTGCTCTGAACGGTGCATCTTGTGTGCTGAAGGCTAAGCAGCTGGTTGAGGCTGGTTGTCTTGGAACTAACATCTTCTCTCACATTACACAGGAAATTTTGAAAAGCACCCCAAAGAACTAATCAAGGGCCCCAAATGGCTTCGAGGCTGGAAGGGGAATGAATTGCAGCGTTGTATCCGAAAGAAGAGAATTGTTGGAAATCGCATGTTCAGTGATGACCTACACAACCTTAACAAACGCATCAGCTATCTCTACAAACATTTTAACCGACATGGAAAGTACCGGTAGAAGAGTAAGCTGGGGACTGTGAAAGAGGCATATCTAACATCCAAGTGAAGGGAAATAGTACTTTTTTCCCTGTAAGGAAAGGAATTTGTATGCTCTCCATAATAAAATGAGGCTTCTTTAGAATCTGTTATCCACACACTTTATTTTCCTCTAGATGGTATTTTTACCACATAGACTATGAAGTCCGACTCATTCCTAAGTCCTAGAGTCTTAGATTTGGACTTTACCACTTGCCTTTTGCAGTCTAGCCATGTCTATTGCCTTTAAAAAAGAAAAATTATTGTTGGCACTTTTTGACATTTAGGTTTTATGTATTGAAAGTAGTAATTTTTAATGGCCCCTTAATGTTAAATATATTTTTAAAAATCCACAGTGGACCTGGCTGGTGTGGTTGAGCATCAACCTATAATCCAGGAGCCCAGGTTTCGGGCTTGGTCCACAGTTGGGGGTGGGAAGGAGGCAGTCAATCAATGATTCTCATCATTGATTTTTCTCTCTCTCCCCCCCTCTCTTTTCCTCTCTGAAATCAATAAAAATATATTTTTAAAAAATCCACACTGGAGTGAAATGCAGTGGAAAAGTGGAATTATATTTCTGTACTATTCTTATAAAAACAATTGGTTGCCTTTTCTGAGCAGACAATTGTAGGAGAAACAAAAATGTGTAATATATCCTTGATCCACTCTCTGCATATGCTTTTCTAGTTAGGGATAGTTTATTGTATCCTATCCTATATAATAAAAGGGTAATATATACAAATCAACTGAATGGCGGAATGACATGCACTGACCACCAGGGGGCAGATGCTCAATGCAGGAGCTAAGGATGTCCGACTGTGGCTTAGGGGAGTGGGCCTAAGCTGAGGTTGGACATCTTCGAGGGCTCCTGGACTGCGAGAGGGTGCAGGGCGGGCTGAGGACCCCCACCCGAGTGCATGGATTTCCTGCACCAGCCTCTAGTGTTTATATATTCAGAACACCTTGCACTTAGCAGTCTCAAATATTCGATTGTCTCCTCTCCAACTCCCACCAAATCATGTAAGGTATTCCAGAGCCACTCATATTTCATACCTACCTCTCCATTCTTATATCCAGCTCTTCTCCAGCCATCACTTTGAAAACTCTCTCCCATATTATGAGCCCTGACACATAATATATACATTGCGATAAGACCCAGGGTCGTGATTTATATTCACACATACCCATATCCATTTCTCTGAAACCCTAAACTTTTCACATGGGGAGCAGGCCTAAGCCGTCAGTCGGACATCCTTAGTGCTGCCACGGAAGCCAGAGAGGCTCCTGCCACCACTGCTGCACTCACCAGCAGTGAGCCTGGCTTCTGGCTGAGCAGTGCCACACCTGTGGAAGCGCACTGACCACCTGGGGGCAGCTCCTGCGTTGAGCGTCTGCCCCCTGGTGGTCAGTGCACGTCATAGCGACTGGCTGTTCTGCCTTTCAGTTGATTTGCATATTAGCCTTTTATTATATAGGATATTTTAGTCCAGTGGTTCTCAACCTTTCTAATGCCGCGACCCTTTAATACAGTTCCTCATGTTGTGGTGACCCCAACCATAAAATTATTTTCATTGCTACTTCATAACTGTAATTTTGCTACTGTTATGAATCGTAATGTAAATATCTGTGTTTTCTGATGGTCTTAGGCTCTACAGCAGCGATTCTTTATTAGGGTTGAGTACCACTGCTTTGGAAAATGGAAGGTTCTAAATTAGGGTTGAGTACCACTGCTTTGGAAAATGGAAGAAGGCAAGGGAATACTTTTTTGGGTTCCTTTACTTTGATTTGGCAGAGTCTTTGAAATAATATTTTTGCTTTTTTTGATTTTGCTTGGTTTAATGTGTGTGTGTCTGTCTTCCCCATTAGTTAAGCCTCATTCCCATTGAAGGTAGGGACTGTCTTGTACATATTTGATTGCTGCAATAGTTGAATATCTGGCATATTAGATATCTTTGTATATGGGCTCTTTTAAAAATATTGATTTTAGAGGAAGAGAAACATTGATTGGTTGCCTCCCATAGACACCCCAACCAGGGATCAAACCTGCAACCTAACTATGTGCTCTGACCAGGAATTATACTGTGACCTCCTGTTTCAAAGGTCAATACTCAACCATTGAGCCACGCTGGCTGGGCTCCTTTTTATGATTAAAATAAAACCTGTTAAACTAGTAACAGAGGGAAATTTCATAAAGATTATATACTGGAGATCAACAACATAGATTTATGGACATGTATTCTCTTTAAAAATCAGCAACAAGACAAGGATGCCCACTATTACTGCTGCATTATAACTTAGTACTAAAGGTCCTAGTCACTGTTAAAAAATTTAGTTGCTGAGGGTTAGGGATGGGGAGGGTGTGGCTATAAAGAGAGAGCTCCAGGGAGTCTTGTGCTATTGTAATAGTTCTGTACTCTGATTGTGGTGGTGGTAAAAGAAGTCTACACATATTGCATAAAACTATATATACATGCAGGTGCACACACATATATACAGGAATGCATGTAAAAATGGCAAAATCTGAATAAGCTCTGTGGATGTACCAATGTCAATTTCCTGGTTTTAATATTATAGGTGAAGGGCTATAGGGGAACCTCCCTATATTATTTTCTTAAGTTTAAAACTATTTCAATTAAAAAAAAAATTCAGTGACTTAATTTTTTTCAGGGGAAAGTTGGTGAGGATACTTAGGTGTTCATGCTGCCAAAAATAATACCTCCCCTTAATTTTGTCTTTGAGGGTTTTTTTTTTCAGTTTTGTTTTCAGTTCCTATAAGTTGTCATTTTGGTGTGGTTATAGGAGGTAGATGGGATAAACACATGTTCAATACATTATGTTTCTAAGAGCAATTGTTTAATAGTTTTAAGCAGGGTTGTGACATTTGCATAGATCCGTGGTCGGCAAACTGTGGCTCGCGAGCCACATGTGGCTCTTTGGCCCCTTGAGTGTGGCTCTTCCACAAAATACCACGGCCTGGGCGAGTCTATTTTGAAGAAGTGGCGTTAGAAGAAGTTTAAGTTTAAAAAATGTGGCTCTCAAAAGAAATTTCAATCGTTGTACTGTTGATATTTGGCTCTGTTGACTAATGAGTTTGCCGACCACTGGCATAGATCATTCTGGTGGATATGAGGGAGGGCAAGACCAGAAACAGAAAGATACTGTATTTCATTGATTCTAAAGTACGCTTTTTTTTTTTTTTTCATTTTAACATCTAAATTAGGGTGTTTCAGTATAACTGTTAGCCAAATGAGTGTCTGAGGCTTGGAAGAAAATTCAGAGACAGAAGAGGAACACTTTGAAGAAATGCTGTCTCACCAAAGTTCTTGATGACTAACTACATTGTGTGGAAAATTATGAACATGTAAGACTGAGAAAAAATTGAATCATAAGAGCCTCTGAATATGACGTTTTAGGAATACTGTTATGTTATTCTTTTGTATTTTCGTTTTTTATTAGTACATATGCACCAGAGTGAAATATAAAAATCTCTATATAAATCTACCAGGGGTCCTCGAACTACGGCCCGCGGGCCACATGCGGCCTGCTGAGGACATTTATCCGGCCCGCTGCCTGTCCTGCTTAGCAGCCCGCTCGACCCGGCCCCCAGTGCGCATAGGAATTTGTTCATAGTTCTTTTTTTAACTATAGTCCGGCCCTCCAACCGTCTGAGGGACAGTGAACTGGCCCCCTGTTTAAAAAGTTTGAGGACCCCTGATCAGTTCTGACTGATAAGAAAGCATCTTGTCAGTTTATTTACTACTTTTTTTTTTTTTCCTAGCGGGAGCTAAAATAATGTTGACTTTTACAACAGATAAGAACAGCGAGACAAGGGGAGAGAATTCTTGAAATACAAGGAAAAATCGACTCAACTTGGTGAATTATTAGAGGAGGGGTAAAGATGAATGGGGAGGAATTCTAGGATGGTTTCCGTTTTGGGCCGCCTAGTGGATAAGGTACCTGGAAGGCATAGGAGGAGCAGGTTTGGCGGGAAGTTCAGTGTAGGATACACTGCGTGAGGAGCTTGTCGGCAGTGTGGAAGGAAACGGATGAACGAAGCCTCCGTATCTGCTTTGGTGGGACGGAACCCCGCGCCCGATACTTAGGCGCGAGAGCCTGCCGTTCTGTCTTGATAGACTGCCTCCTCGGAGTTGTTGGTCAGAGGCGGGCGGGTGGGTGCAACGCCGTACAGATCTGGGCGTCAGGGCTGTGCGTAGACTGACAAACCACCGACTTCCCCGCGACTCCGGAGTACCGGCCACTGTGAGCCGGGACACTCGGGCCGCTGTCGGCGAAAGAGGCGCGATTGGCTGGAGCCGCCGGGCCTTGGGCGGGGCCAGGCTTCAGAAGCTGTTCAGCGATTGGCTGGGAGGCACCAAAAAAGGCTTAACTCAAAATGTTGGAGTTGCCCCTCCAGAGGCGTGTTTCCACAACCCCCTGTCGCTTAGTTACAGATTAGCCAACTATAATTATATTTGTCAGTGAATGAGAAAACCGCTCCTTTCCGTGAGAGGAGAGCTTTGGCCAATTTGCTCGGGCTTCCCTTCCGGACGGCTCCTGGCTCGGGCGTGGATTGGGCCGCGGGACTGTCAATCTTATTGGGGGAGGCGTGGCCGGCACTAATAAAGACCGGAATCCGAACTGCAGTTGCAGTAAGTTCCACCGCAGCTAGAGCACCGGGTGGTCAACTAGACGTGCAGCTCGGCAGTTCCGTGGACTTCAGCCGCAGCGTTCCCCTCGCCGGGTGTCTCGCCGCAGCCTCCGGAGAGGAGATCGATCCTCACTTCTCAGAGAAATGTGAGTTGACTCTGGTGTGGAGGGGCTCGAATCTCCTTGCCAACTCTCATCACCAGCGTCAGACTCTGCAGGATGGAAAATGGCGCATTGCAGCAGCTGCAGCGACGCGGGGAACTACCACCGCGCGCAGCCCCCAGACCTGACCACCCCCAGGGAGGAGGGCAGTACCCCACACTTGCACCAGCCACAGTCAGCACCTCACGGGCGGGGCAGGGGCGCAGGGGTCCCACATTCATTGCACCCATTCTCGCCGAAGGAGCGCCTCATGCAGGTCTCGGTCTAGCGGAGCCCGGGAGAGGGCGAAGGTGGGGCATGGAGTTATCGGGTAGGGGTCTGAACGAGTCTGTACTTGGTTCCTCTGGAAAGACAGTCATAGATGCATCTGCTAGTTAGTAATTTGTGTATGTCCCTCATCCCAACTGTTACGTGTTGCCTCCCTCCCACCTTGGCAATGAGCAAAGCTCCAGAAACTTGTCTGCCAGTTCTCTGGCGCCGAGTGAGCAGCTCCGGAGAGGGAACTCAGGGGGCAGTGCCATATGATTCCAAACAGCCATTCCTCCCAAGGCCACCCTGAGGTGTTTCCCTTCATTGAGTCTCGGCCAAGTGTTTGGAAGAGAAATAGAGCCGAGGATCCCCATCTTCCCCAATGCATTTAGTCTCTGACCATCTTCAACATCACCCCCATCCTAAGATCCGGAGGGAGAACCATGGCTAGAGAAGTGAAGCACTCCTCTGTCAAGACCACTGTCTGCTTGGTAGAGATTTTTCTTTCTTATCATTGCCTGGAGTCCTGGCCTGGTCCTAGATATATTTGTGTTGCTTCTCTTAGTGACAAAAAACAGGAAAAGATTTACGTATCCTACATAAAGGTTATAACTGTCCTGGATATTTTGTTGCTGAGTGTTCCCAACTCCCAACAAATAGTGGAATGGTCCCTTCAAATGCTTTATAACCATGTCACATTTTCTCCATTTGATTTCTGCAGCTTTTACTCTGTGACATTCTATGCATTTTAGCCAGGGCCTAGGATCCCATTTGTTTTCATTTGGAGAAGGAGGATCCTTCTCTGCTTACTGGTTCCCAGTATCGCCCATGTGGGATGCGCCGAAGGAGGGAGAGAAAGTGTGGTGACTAGCAGGGCATCACACGGTCTCAGACCTTAATCTTGTCATTGCTGCCGCCATCCTGGACTGCTTCCAAGACCAAACAGTGGCTTCTACTTACCCCCTGGATTTTCCATCTTCAGAGAACTAGATTGCTGCTTAGTTCAGTGGTAGCACAAGAGACTCGTGGCTTCCCTGGCTTTGGATCTTCCCTTTGCCGCCTTTACATCTTAGAAGTGAGAAAGTGATAAGTAAATGGGGATAAGTCAGATGTAATCTGCTAGCATCTCCTTTCTGAGGTGTTAGTCTCTATCTTTTTAGACTTGAAAGAAATTCATTTAGGGAGGAGGAACTTCTGGGTATTAGTTCTATTGTGAGTAGTCAAGGCATTTCCTGTGTAGTGACTTTGTGATGGTTTAATCCCTTAGACTGCTCCTAGGAGGTATGTTTTGTGAGATTCAGCTTCTGTTTGAGGAGTTCTTGTTATAATTTCTATTCTCCATCAAATTTGAGAGACCTCCCTCCTGCTGGTAGGTTCTTCCTTGGGAGAGAAAATCTCATGCCGTAGGTTAGACTTCATGAAAAAGAGTTTATCTTGAACACTTCATACTAGGTTAATCCCTTCTAAGGCTAAGGGAATGAGGACAATCGCTGTGCGTAGTAGTGTAAACCACAATTTCTCTTTGGGGCATAAGGAACATAGGTCTCTTTGGGACATAGGGTAGTTTCCTGAGATTTGTTGCCAAATCTAGAAAAAGAGTGGACAGAATGTCAAAGATGCAGGTACATTGAGTTCCATTTCCCTTAATTTTGCCTCCTGTCTGTGCTCTTGGAACAGTTTCATAAGTAACGTAATTGTTTTAGGCCCCAGCTCTATCCAAATGAAATTACCATCCTCTCTGCCAAAAACAAAGCAAGCAAACTGTTCTGACTCACTCCACCTACAGAGGCTATGCCTTTGGGTGATTTTCCAAGTTGTCCTTACGACAGCCCCAGTACTAATTGTTGAATGAAACATAACCAGTAAGTGGATCCCCTTAAGCAGAATCTGTCAGCTTGCTCTTTTTAGTTTAGGCTTTGAGAAAAAGAGCTGTTTAGTCCATAGGCTTATCCTGAGGGTTTAGTCTTTTGTACAAATTTCTTCTAACCTGGATTGGAGGTTTCCAGTTTTACTTTGTGTGAAAGGCTCTGACAGCCAGGGCAATGCCATTCAGGCCAAAGGTAGCACATAAGTCCCTGTAACCATTGTGTTAGAGGATGTGTGTGAGTTTGGGTCAGAAGATGGCCCAAATAAGATCTCTTGATGCCACCCTAGATGTCCCCGACCCCCACTAAATGTTGTTACAGGATCTTTTATCTTTTGCTTCTTGTCACTGTGCTGTATCTCCCTCCTTGGTATGGCCAAGGAGCTAGAACCCCTTCTAATTACATATAGTAACCTAATTGCCATGAATTTGATGGTGTGGGGTGAGAATGCACATGATTTCTTTCTTGTTTTGGGTACTTTGTGTACTCTGTCCACTTTTCTTTTCTTTCTTTTTATTATTTTTCCTTTTTAAAAAAATCTTGAAAGTATTATTCAGGCCCTCCTTTTCCTCCCATTAACCTCTCCAGCCCGCTCCCATCCCCCCCTTCCCCTCCACGCCCCCCCCTGCCCCGCCCAGGCCCTCAGCACCCCATTGTCTGTGTCCATCCGTGGGTTATGTATATATGCCTACAAGTCGTCCACTTTTCTCTACAGGTCCGATCCAGCTCAGGCGCCCACTGAAGGGGCAGAAGGGACTGCCCCAGGTGGGGGTCCCCCTGGCCCTCCTCCTAATACGACCAGCAACAGACGACTACAGCAAACCCAGGCACAAGTAGAGGAGGTAGGCGGAGCATTTTTCCCTGAGGGTTTCCAAATCATAGGAGTGTAGAACTTTTCTTTCTTGTAGAGAGGTAGCTAAAGGCTTGGGAGGTAAGGCATCCGTTAGAGTTACGCAGGGCCATCCTGTGATCCCGCGGTGGTGGTTCTTTCCCGTGTCTCTGGTGGAGAGCTTAGCAGCTTTGTTTCCGGGCCCCCCTCAGGTGGTGGACATCATGCGTGTAAATGTGGACAAGGTCCTGAAGAGGGACGAGATACTGTCAGAGCTAGATGACCGAGCTGACGCCTTGCAGATGGGAGCGTCACAATTTGAGAGCAGTGCTGCCAAGCTAAAGAGGAAGTATTGGTGGAAAAACTGCAAGGTGAATTTTCTTGTCCTTTCCCCCTTCTTTTTCCTGGGCCACAACTCACAGAAGGCAAGAAAACCCCCAGGTTCTACATTCCTTCCCTTTAGTGGTACAGGATCTTTGCCCTGCAGAACTCTTCTTGGGAGGAAGTCTTAAAAGCCTCCCTGAGCTGCATTACCCAGAACTGGCCGCCAGGGTAGGCTAGAGTATTCAGACCCACTAACTGGGGCTACCCTGAGGTGTTTGGAAATGGTTAGTCAAGCTGCTTTTGCCAACAGGACCCCTGGAAAATGTTTCACCTGGCCCTTCCTCAAACACCCAACGTCGACACAATGACTGGAGTAGATGAATGTATTTAAATACGTGCAGCTTTTAGGAATGAGCTGAACACTTCACAGTGAAAAGGGAACCACGTGACTACAGATCCATTGCAGTTCTTTTCAACACAACAGGAAAAAGAAGCAAGCTACAAAAGCTCTGATGTTTCTGAGGAGCTTCACCTGTGGTGCAGGGGTTATTGTCTGATGGAGAGCATGGGGGGTGGGCCCTCGCCAAGAGGCCTGCAGATCTGGGTGATGTGTGTTTCTTGCATTGTCCCAAAGACAGAGAAAGTTCTCTTCCTGGCTCCTTGCTTCCTTTCCCAAGTCCAAGGACCTATTTTTTTTTTTTTTTTGTCAATTTCTCCTCAGATGATGATCATGCTGGGGGCTATCTGTGCCATCATCGTGGTAGTTATTGCAAGTAAGTATTCCTGAGGTTGCTGGTGGGGTGAAGAGGTGGGAAGGTCCTGGAGTCTTCTCTCAGCCCTGCCTGCCTGCCTCCCTGCCTTGAGGAGTGGGGCTGCTCTGACTGAGGTATGGAGATCACTGTTGTGGAATCGTCACCTGGCTCAGGAGGGAGGAAGGGCAAAGACAAAGGACTCCCTTGATGGACAAGGCTTCCCTCTGCTGTTTGTCACTGTCTTGGGTCAGAGGGAGACATGGGGATGGGACACCTACAACTGAAAGACCCAAATGCCTGGTAACCTGATGTAATTTGTCCTCTTGTTTTCTCCTGTCTCTCTCTCTTCCATCTTGGACTTCCTGATTCCCGTGTCCAGTCTACTTTTTTACTTGAGAATGTGCCACCCCTTCCCTGTTCTCCATTGCCATCCAAACTCATGTTCCTCTCCTTGTTTGCTCTCTCAACAAACTTCCCCATCTACCTTCCTCCATCCCAGCCCAGGCTTGTCCATCGCTCATTCCTCCTTTTCTGTTGCTTTCATTTGCACTATGTCCCTCAGCACTAGAAATGCTGCTCCTGGCGCAATATGAAGCAACTATCTGAAGAGCAACAGCTGGCACCTCCTCCCTACCTGCTTCTTATAAAATCGCAAATTCCTCCAAAGCCAAAAAGAGGTGGAGGCCAAGGGAAGGGGACGGGCGTAGCTGTAGTGATATGCCCACAAAAGTGTCAAGATTTGGGGAGGAGAAGGGTATCAGTGCCCATGGTGCCTCCAGGAAAGCCAGGCCGCTGGCGGGAGGAGGCTGTGAACACCTGTGAAAATGGTGGCTCACTCAGGGCTGCCCTGGTCACTTGGAGCTCTTCTCCTATGCCAGGCCTGAAGAGGATCCTGGGTGGGCACAAAGTCCAACTCGGTCCTGGTGCAATACCCTCTTAGATAGTGAAACCTGTTTTTTGCAGTTATTTCTAATCTGTTAGTCCAGGATTTTCTATGTCTTCAGGGATCTTACAGCCTTTTACTTTGTTCTCCAGTGACCTGGAGAACACATATTAATGGTGAAAATACCAGAATTCTCATTGCTATCCTAGAAGCAGCCCCACAAGCTCGTAAGTGGAAGGGGCTGACCCGTGTCCACATTTTCTGCAGCATTCTGTACTGTTCATGAGAGTACCAAGTAATTTCATATAGCCAAAATTTGGGACTCTTGATTAGTTCTCATTGTTGGCATAAAGAGAGAGTGCGTATTAGTTGGAGAGAAACAGAGAATAAAGGGCCTAGTTTGAAAATAAGCTCAGATGAAGCCACTCTTGCCCTCTCGTTAAGGAGGGTCCTGTTCCTTCCTGTTGATTACGGAGTGTGAGGGGTCCTTGGACTTTCAGGGACTTCCTCTACACCACTCCTGTGTACTTGCCAAAGACAGGGATGAGGCAAGATGGCCTTCCTAAGGCCTGGCCGATTCTGAATATTTAGAGAAGCCCAGTATACCCACCGACTCAGTCTTGGGGTCGGAGGCAGACAATGTAGACAGTTTGTGCTATCATGGGGCCCTTTCACCTAGAGCCACCTGTCTGTCCTTCATGCATTGTACTCCCCTTCTAAACCACGTGTACCCATCTGAATTCCACTTTGCCTGCTTTCCTTTTCTCTTTGCATGGCTTGTGGGTACAGACAGTGGAATCTAAGGATGGGAGCTACTCAGCCTGGGCGGGGGCCACTGCTGGGCTTCAGGATAGGGTATTGGGTGGGGTAGGCCCAGGTGTGAGGGGAGGCAGGCAGGCTGGGAACAGAAGGGGAAACACCCATGCTCTTGCGTTCCTTCTGTCCTCTGGTCCACAAGCAGGAAGAGGCTGGGCTGGGTCTGGATGCTCACTTTGCATGCAGCAGCATTTCATTGCACAAAACCATCCTTCCTCTCCCTTTGCCCCTGTCCCCACATTCCCTTTGTCCTGCCCCAGGGTGGGACTGAAGAGCTGGAAGAAAGCAGTCAGTGTACCCTCCCAACGGTTCCCCCTGAAGGTCTCCACTCTCCTCTGGGCTCCTCCTTGCCTAATGCAGGGGGTCACCGCTGGAGAAGAACCACCACTGTCCTCGATGTGTCCCAAGCCTGGAGCAAATTCACCCTCTTAGCTCACCCACCTGTGTCACAGGAATTATTTCCCGGGTTTCTGTCCCTCTGAGGCTCACCAGATATAGTTGGCTTTGTTCTTTTGGAGATTTCAGCCCTTCTACTTTCTTTCTCATCCCACTGTGTACCCTCTTTTGTGTCTTTGCTGTCCCCTTTCCCTCCTACCACCCATGTGCATGAGCAAATATGCAACTAAATCTTGGGACTTTGCAGTCAAATGAAGCTGAGCTTCCCACATCCCCTTCAGTTTGCCATGAGACGATGTGGGGTTTCCACTGTGTGTCTGTCATCACCTCTTTGTCTTTTTTCCTAACCTCAATCTCATACTTGTATAGAATAATAATTGTACTGCACCAAAGGCATGTGGCATATTTACCAATTTCATGTATTCTAAACAAAGGCGCAAAAAATACAAATTCCTAAATACACTGACTTGGTTGTTGTTTGGGTTGGAGTACCTAAGAGGGGGGGAGGGGAGTGTTGCTTCTTTCTAGTAATCTGATGTTGCTGTAGGCCGAAAGGGCTGGCTAGTGTGTGTCAGATGGTCTTTGGAGATTAAGGCTCTGTGTTGTCAAAGGAAGTGGTCTCTGCTCTCAGCATTCATGCCTGAAGCAGCCCAGCTCTTCCGGTGCCAGTGAAAGGAAGTGACGACAGGAAGCTGAGTGAGGATCTCACGCTGACAAACAACTGCAGGTTTTCTCAGACCTCTCCTATCTGCCTCCTTCCTTGGTGTGGAGTTCCACTGTATTGACTAGCAGATTTTAGAAATAAATAAAAGACTCTCTCCCTGGCAGCTGAGTTGTGTGAGTAGTAGGGATGAGGAGTTGTAGGTATCCTGAAGTACCCAGCAACTATCTAAGGAGCAGAACCTAATTACAGCTCCAGGTTACACAGAGCACCTGAGATGGGCCCCGGGGCTGCCTTCGAGGGCCTTTATTTCACAACTGGAACACTTTGCAGCAAGGCCTGGGACACAGCTCAGATGGGTCCAACATAGTGAAAGACAGGAAAGTGGGAAAGCTTTGCCTCCAAGGACCAAGACGCTTTTATTTGGACAGAGTTCAATATTTGCGTGTGGTGGCCCAACCTCTACCCCTTTGTCCCACTGCCCCTCACTTGCTCCTTTCTTAATTTTTCCCCATTTTCTGTTCCTACCACTGTACCTCAAATCTGGTTCTTGTTTTTTTTTAAAATATATTTTATTGATTTTTTACAGAGAGGAAGGGAGAGGGATAGAGAGCTAGAAACATCGATGAGAGAGAAACATTGATCAGTTCCCTCCTGCACACCACCTACTGGAGATGTGCCCATAACCAAGATACATGCCCTTGACCAGAATCAAACCTGGGACCCTTGAGTCCGCAGGCCGACGCTCTATCCACTGAGCCAAACGGCTCAGGGCTGGTTCTTGTTTTAACTTCCACCCAGACCTTCCTGATGGCCTCTGTTCTGTTTACCCCAGGCAAAGCCCAGAGGGTACGTACAGCATCTCCTCCCTGGCGCAGAAGGAAGGCAGAGTTCTGCACATGTTCAGAGCCAGTGCCCCTGTGATCTGTGCTTTCTTCATGCTTTTCTTGGGGTATTTTTGAGCTTTGGGGCTTGGCTTAGAGTCCTTCTGGGAGAATGTGACTACTCTTTCTTTTTACTCGGAGGCAGGAGAGTGTCTACCCAGAGGGCCTCGGTGTCTTGGCAGACCTTGGATGAGGTAGCTAGGAGAGAACAAGAGGGAGTGAGGTTGGTTTCAATTGTGGTATCCCCAAAGCTGTCGGTTGTGTGTGTGTGTGTGGGGGGGGAGCGGGGCTGGCTGGAACCTTGGGCTTCATCTCTGGTCTGGGTGGGGAGATGGTGTGAGGAGGTGATTAGCGGAGGCTGGTTGCAAGTAAGGTGGGTCGGGTAGAGCTGAGGGCAGCGGATCTTACCTTGCCGTCTCTGAAGTCCCAGGTACAGCAGTGCAAGGAGGAAGAGGCTGCCGGCAAAAAGGACTCCAAGGGCCACAGTTCTCTGCTCTGTAGGTGAGAAGAGTGCAGGCAGGAATCAGTGGGCAGGAACCAGCTCAGCCCGCGCCCGCAGGAGATCAAAGGAGTGTGTGAGTCCCTGTGTGGGGAGCTCTGCTCTCCCCTAGGAACTGGGCACACAGTAGCATTTGTACTTGCTCAAGGTTGTTGGATGTTTGTGTGTTTCTCCACACAGAATTTCCACCATTTCCCACCTCAGGACATTTTTTTTTTTTTGCTTTGCAAGAGAAATTTAAGTTAGATAGCTGTTGGCAGTTAAACTGGGATTTTATAAATAGCTGGAGAAGGATGTGAGCTGAGACAAAACCCCAGTCTCAAATAATAATGCCCAGTGCTCCTGTGTGTTTGCATTCTAGGTACTGATTCTTTCCTGTTTAACAATTTTAAATAATATTCTGCAGCTTGAGGATGAAGTTCCAGCTTGAAGGCCCATCAGTATTAGCCCACTAGCCCTGGTCAGTGCACTCAGTGGTTAGAGCATTGGCCTGCACACTGGAGGGTCAGGGGTTCGATTCCCTGTCAAGGGCATGTATCTGGGTTGCAGGTTTGTTCCCCAGCTCCAGTTGGGGGTGGGAGGCAACCCCAATCTCTCTTCTCTCCTCCTTGCTCTCACCCCTCCTTTCCACTCTACAAATCAATGGAAAAAGTATCTTCACTCCTCAGGTGAGGAAAGCAGAAAAGTGTCAGCCCACTAATAGCAGTGGGGAGTTTGAGGTTCTGGCATAACCAGGCTGCCTGCTTTTCCGCATCTCACCCTTTACCATTTACTAGGTAGGTGACCTCGGGCAAATTACTTAACATCTGTAAGTGCCAGTTCACTCACAATGAGAGTCATGCTAAGACATGTGATCATACATCTAAGTGCTTAGTATAGGGCTCAATTCATGTAAATGCTCAGTAAATACAATTCCTTCTCAAGCTTTAGGCCACTTCCCGGTTTTCCCACACACTCTTGGTTCTAGCTGTGCAGTTCCCTGAGTCCTGTTTAGGCTGCTTCATACTTAGCCTTCATACATGCCGTTCTTTCTGTCTTGGTGTTTTCTTGCCCCTCAAAGCTAGCTAACTTGGTTTCCATGCCCTCCCCCTTCCCAGGTCATCTTCCCTGCCTGCCTAGTCAATCCCTCCAAGTGGACTAAGCTCCTTAAGGGCAGGATCAGGAGTTATCCAGCCTTTATCTCCAGCACACCGCCTGGTGCCCTGGCACCTGGCATACTGAAGTCTCAGGATGTGTGGTGGCAGCTATGGAGGCTGCTGCCCTGGAAAGAAGCTGAGACTGTGAATGAACATAGCGTGGTGGGAAGCAGAACAAGACCAAAGATGAGCTGGAGGTAGGAGAGCCACAAGCCCAGGTTAGAGGTGGGAGAGGAGGGCACCCCAGTACCTGGTGGGGCAGCCCAGGTGCTGGTCACAATGGGCTCATCCAGGGAGATATGGGCGACCTGACAGGTGTAAGTGGCACCAGCAGAGCCAGGTTCTGCCATCAGGGAGGAGGAGATGCTGTAGGTGCCCTCTGGGCTTTGCCGGAGGCTGGAGAAGGAGGCATCAGAGACTGGGACTGGGGCTCCACCCAGTTCCTCTCGGGTCCACGTCACAGCCACGTCCAGAGGATAATAGCCAGCGATGTTGCAGATGAGAGTGGGTGGCAGAGCTTCATTTGCCAAGTCCAGTCGTACTTTGGGAGAAGCTGGAAGAAAGAATAAGATTCCAGAGGGGTCAATGGGACAACAGAGAAGCCTAAAGCCTTCTCTTCCTGCTGAGAGTGAGCTAGGATGTGGAGGCTGAAGTTTCATCCTCAGTGGAGTGCCAAGGGGCGTTGAGGAGTCCTCCCTGGATGCAGGCTATAAAGGGGTACATCTTCCACAGGTAATTGAAAGACAGTAGTAAAACCAACTAACGACGGGCTTGCTTCTTCGCATCACTATAAGAAGTGACTTTAAAGAGTATCAGTGATGAAACCCTCTTCTCGATCAGGACCACTCCCACTGCACCTCCTTGGTTTGCTGCTGCTCATTTAGGGTGTGTGATTGGAGGCAGCCAGCCAGGGCAGGGCAACTGGATCCTGGGCTGGGAAGTTTCTCGATGGACTTACCCTAAGTGTGACAGAAGACAATCTGATGCCATCTGCACCTCTAGGGTGGAGATGGCATTTAGGTTGTGGGAATGCAGTCTGCCCCTCAGGAAATGCCCTTGTATTTGGACTCCACTATGGAAAACACTCCCAATAAGCATATCCCTTTCCCTCTCCTGCAGAGAAGCGAGTTCTGGCCTCACCTTGGACATGGAGCTGGATGATTTGTTGCGCTTGGTACAGAGAGGTTGTGATCTGGCAAATGTAGGCCCCCTCGTCCTTCAGAGTGAGGCTGGGTAGCTTGAGGGAGGCGTCCCCGGCCATGAGGAGCTGCTCAGGCTCCAGGGTAGCGCCTTCTCGCTTGGCTTGCCCCTGCCCTGTGGTCCAGCTGTACACCAGCTGGCCACTGCCTTTATGCTGCAGCCGCCACTCCACTTTGGTGAGGTCCAAGCCTGGTGCCATGGAGAAGCCGCAGTGCAGGGAGGCTGAGGACCCCCGCTGGAAACTCAGGGATGGGGTATGTGTTGTCACCTGGAACTCCACTGTGGTGAGAGAAAGAGGGTGATGTGTTCAGCTTCCTCTTGAGACCACCTGATCGGAGCTGTGGGCATGTGGGTACACATCTGCCCCTGCCTCCTTTCTTGGACACTGAGGGCACTTGGGGGCTCATTTCTCAAACAGGTGGAACCACAAAGAAATGGGGCTCTAGAACCACATGATTTCACTCACATGTGGAATATAAAACTGAAACTTAAGAACACAAATAGCTGTGTGGTGGTTGCCAGAGGGGAGAGGGTGGGGGAGAAAAAGGGCTTCTAATATGAGGTGACAGGAGAAGATTTGACTTTGGATGGTGGGTACATGGTGCTAGATACAGATTTTGTAATTTAGTAACCCACACATGAAACCTATATGTTCGTGTTGACTAATGTCACTCCAGTAAAATTTAACTTAAAAAACAAAACAAACAACAACAAACAAAGAAATGGGGCTCTGGAAAGGCAGTGTGACACACAAGGTGATCTTAACTATTTTGGAGTCACCCCTGGATAATCTGGTGAAAGCTGTTGACATCTCACCAGGAAGATACACATGCAAAATTGTGGGTTACTGTTGACTCTTGGGTAAGAACCACTGGAGTAGCATAAAACATTTCGGAACTCTGGTTCTTCCATGTGATTGCTCTGTGACCTTGGACAAGTCACTTCGTGTTGTCAAGCTCACCTGCCAAAGGCAAGGCTGCTGTGAAGTCTAAGTAGGAGTAAGAGTTTAAAAAGCACACTGTACGCCCAGCTGCTGTGGCTCAGTTGGTTGGGAGTCGTCCTGTACATCGTTGCCGGTTCGATTCCTGGTGGGGGCACTTATCTGGGTCGTGGGTTCAATCCCTGGTCGGGGCATGTATGGAAGGTAACCGATCAATGTTCCTCTCTGACATTGCTGTTTCTCTCTCGCTCCCTTCCTCTCTAAGCATGAGGATTAAAAAATAAAATGAAAAGCACACACTCATGCTCAACCTAAACCTAAAGAGGAAAACAATCAGGCAGTGGGATATGCTACCAGACAAGGGCCTAGGCTCTTCAAAGATGTCAGGGCTATGAAAGACCGTTCTGGAGTAAAGAAGCCTAAAGGCACAAGACAGCTAAATGCATGTGTGGTCCTTGCTTGAATCCTGGACTCTACAAGAACCAGAGAGCTACAAAGAACATTATTGGGGTAATTGGAGAAGTTTGAATTTGGACTTCATACTTGACAGTATTATTGTATCAATTTTTAAATATTGACCTTAAGCATGATGCTCAGTGGTGTAGCAAGTGGGACTGCCCTAGCAAATATGTTCTTAAATTCTTGACACACTGTACCCCCTAATTGTCTGCACCACGGTGGACCACCCACCTTGGTTTGCTCAGGTGATGGTTCTGTGATGATGGAGAATATCCCTGTCTTTGGTTATAAACCACATGCTATACTTGGCAGTATTTGGAGTGGAGTATTGGGATTTCTGAAGCTTTCCAATTTGTTCAGGAGTATCTATTAAGAGAATGCTAACAATTGATGGGACCTAGGTGTATAACATACAGGTGTTCATTACATTATTCTTTCACCTTTTGTAGGCTTAAAATATCCCAAAATAAAAAGGGAATATCTAGCTATACCAGGACTATGAGGACTCCTTTTTTCTGCTGTAGCAGGATACACCTAGGTTGGACCACAGGAAGGTCGAATGTTCTGGGGCTTTCTAAGGACAGGTGGGTAGCTCCCTAATCTTTGGACTCGGTTGTCTCTTTTTGGAGGTGAAATAGTAGATTTAATGAACACTGGAGAAACTTATCCTCATGTTCTCAATTCCCTGCACCCTCTGAGATGTGCTGGAGAAGGCAAGAACTGGGTTTTACTAATAATATTAATAAGGGGTAACGAACAAATTCTGAACCCCTGTGCTTTGCTCTCATCAAACACCCGACCAGGATGGCTTTTCACTGGGAGAAAACTGGTGCTTGGCCCAGGAAGCCTACTATGAACAGCATACATGAATAGAGCATATCATTTCCTCAGGCAAATCAGTGAGGAGAAAATTATCCCCATTTTGGGCCTTTTGAAAGAAAGGACCAAGGTCGAGGGGACACCTTGAGATGACTGATGTGGATGGAGGTGGACTTGTTCCCTTCCTTCTTCTATTTCTTGCCCAGCTGGCGTGGCTCAGTGATTGAGCGTTGGCCTATGAACTGGGAGGTCACAGTTTGATTCCCAGTCGGGGCACATGCCTGGGTTGCGGGCTTGATACCCAGTGTGGGGCCTGCAGGAGGCAGCTGATCAATGATTCTCATCATTGATGTTTCTATCTCTCCCTCTCTGAACTCAATAAAAATATATTAAAAGGAAACTTTCTTTTTGCTACTTTTCATTTACTTACCTGTAGTCAGCACAGTCCCTTGGGGGCCCAGAGGTAGGTTCATCGTGGGGTGCAATACAGCCCTGTTCTCAGCATCCCTGAGAGTCTTCATCAGTATGGAGATACTGGGTCCCCCTCCAGAGACCTGCAAGTTGGCGATGAACCAAGCTGCCTTCTCAACAACAGCCCCTTGTCTGGCCTGGAGAAAATAGCGGGAGATCTCACAGGTCACCTCCTTCTCGCTGCAGTCAGCATGGAGCAAGGCCTCTGCGTGGGGAATCTGCACTGGATTCACTGGGGAGAAGGGCGGGCGGTGCAGAGGGTGGATTGGATTGAAGATGGGAAGCAGATGCAGGTGGGCGCACTGGGAACTGGGCTGTCCCAATGGAGGGAGCCCAGCAGGACTGGGACACGGGGTCGGAGCTCTTACCTGAGGCCTCAAAGGTAACAGGTGGGTTGTCTTTGGCCAGTGTGCTCACTGAGAAGTCGGTGAAGCCTTCCAGGGAGCCATCATCCAGCACTGGCACCTGCCTCAGCACCAACAGGGCCTTCACCATGTTCTTATCGCTGGCAAAGCCTCCATGGTGCTTGCCTTCCTCCACCAAGAAGCAGTCCAAGACCACGTCCACTGCCCGCCACTGCTTTTCTGCTGCGGGGAAAAGACTGGGCTGCAGCCGCACCCTCCCGCCCAGAAAGTTATTTCTGTGCCCACACCCTGCCCCAACTGTAGAGTCATTAGGGCTAAAAGTTGTGTTCCAGGGGCCTAGCTATCTCTGTGTCCCTATCGGGTCATCCCCCAGGCCAGCTTTCTGGGAAGCACCTGCCTTTCCAGGAACTTCTTGATGAGAGTGATTCAAAGTCCTGGATTTGCCTTGCTCCGACGGGTTTATGCTTTTATTTCCAACCATCGAATGAAGGCTGTTTTCAGGCAAAGGAGTTCTCAGCAAAAGCAAATAAAAGAATTGCCGCTGGGAGAGACGACAGGCCATCGTGCAGTCTAGGGTGTTGGCAGCCATCTTCTCCATTTCCCAGCCGGCAACAGGTCTGCTCTGCTTTTTTCTGCCGCAACATGTGGCCTTCCCCTCTCCCACCTCCCGATCACCTTCCTGGTGATTTCCTAGCTAGGGAACCTTTCTCTTCCGAAGGTGTCCCCTCTCTAGCCTCACTCTTCCCTCCAGCCTGCTCCCACTCACCAGTGTCCGCAGCTCCGGACAGAGCCAAGCAGAGCAGCAGGCACCACCCCTCTGTGTCCATGGGGGCTGCTCTCAGGCCCTCCGCCGCCGCCGCCGCCGCCCTTCTCCACCGGCTCCCTGCCTGCACGGTCCCAGCTGGAGCAGAGGGGTCTCTCTAAATACTCCTTTCAATGCTCCTTGGTGGCCAGCAGTTGGAGAGTTTCTCTCCTGTCCTGCGCCTACTTGTCTTTCACTTTCACTTTGAGGAGGTGCCACTGCGGCTGCCTTCACCACCATTTCTTGCTGGTGCCAGAGTCCTGTTCACTGTTCTCCTTTCCAACCCCACTGCCCATCCCCACTCGCCCCCTGGAGATTTCAAGACCTGAATTCACTGCGTGCACCCTTCTGCTCCCCACCAGCCCCAAGAAAGGGGAGATGTAGGGAAAGGGAGGTGGGAGGAGGAAGGGAGAGACCCAAGCTAGAAGCAGGAACCCCCTGAGTCTGGGAACCTTTTCTCATTTTCTGTTGGTACCACACCTCCTCCCGCCCCTGCTGGGCAGGCTCCAACACCAGACCGCAGGGGAGAAGGCTCCTCCCTCAGATCCCTGATAGAGACGAGGCTGGGTGTGGCCTGCGCTGTGAGTGGAATTTCAGAGAGGCGGCATGTGGCAATCTGTCACTTTATTTTGCTGTTTCTAAATACAGCACGTGGGGCTTTCCTAGGCTTACGTGTATTTTACAGCTGGAACCCCAGCCCTCCTCCAGCAGCGAGGTGAAGCTGGCTGGGCCAGGACACATCCGGCTTCCCACCCTCCACCTCCCACGTCCTTGTCACGCCAGTCTCAAAAAGGTACTTTCTCAAGTCTGCACACAGGAAAGGGCCTGCCGAGGGCATGGTACTAATTAGCGGTTGCTGGGTCTCATTGCCCCTGGCTGGGCAGTGGGCCGAGCTGGAGGCCAGGCTTTTTCTGCAGTGATGACTCCCTCTGGGGTACCGGCTCAGAGGTAGGAAGTAGGCTCAGGCTTTCGGTAATCCTCCTGGACCGGGATGGCTTCGCCTTCCTCCTCCCTGGGACAGCTGTAGGGACAAGGTTCAGCAGGCGCCGGGGGACTTTCTCCTTTGTCTGCAGAAGCAGAAACAGTGGAGATAGGCAAAGGAGGTAAGCTTGGGGAAGGGCTGTCAGAAGGACCTCAGCTAAGAGGACAGGAAGACTAGGCAGGAGCCAGGGTTGATACAGATGGAGCGAGGGAGGCTTCCAGGACATTCCAGGTGTGGGTGGCAGGAAGGAGAAGGTGGGGGTGGGGTCAGAAACAGGACTGGAGACTTGTATTTTGTCTCTTACTTTGTCCATTTTTTCTTTGTTGATGGAGGAACAGGGCTCCGACCATGGTGAACACAAGAAACATTCCAGACAGGATCACGAAGATTCTGATGCAATCTGAGCTGCACAGGAACTTCTGGGCTGTGATCGGCGGTGGCCACACAAGGGTTTGGGAGGAGGGCCCAGCCCAAACTCCTCTCACCCCAGCCCTCCCCTCATCTTTGCCTCTCTCCTCCCAGCCTTCCTCTCCTCCCCCATCATTGGACCAAGTCCTTTCCGCATCCCTAGACTCTGCTCTTCCTCCTCTTCTCCCCACTCCTAGGAGCTGGCTTGTCTCTTGGACTGTCCCATATATATTCTCTCTTGGAGTGGAGAATTGGAGAACACTCACCTGGCCGTTGAGTCGAGAGAGCTTGGGCAGGCAGCCTGAGGTCAGCCAGAGTCTGCATGTGCCTGGCTGTCCTGGCCTCCAGCAGCTCTGGGAAAACAGACATAAGATGAGCAACAGCAGGGAGCCTACAGGGAAAGCCCAGGCTGAAGGCCTAGAGGCCTGGGAAGAGTTGGCTGAGATGGAAAGGCAGAGACAAGCCAACCAGGCAACTCATGTTGGGGGGTGGGCACAGAAGGGGTGCAACTTGAGAGTGACCCTTACCCCACACTGGACAAAGAGTTCCCTGGAACTTACTTTGGGTGTAAGGTAAGTGGGTGGGTTGTGGGCCCGGGGCCGGTGATAGATGAGGGGTCAGCGTGGGGTTTCTAACAGGATCGCACTCGGTACACTCCTTGTCCCTGCACTCCCAGTCCGTGGGGCAGGTACACACAGCATTGGCGGTGGGGGTGCAGTTTCGAATGAGATGACCTGGGGACAGAGGAGGCGGGAGGAATACAAGACACTCAGGCCTCAGAGACCTGGAAGCCCCACTTGCTTAATCCTCTCCCCCAGGCCCACCCCACCCACACAGAGGCCGGCCTCTCACCACCACCCAGTCCCTTTTCCATTACTATTATTGTTGGACTTTTTAGAAAATTCATGGTTCAGAAAGAGAGACTATGAAAAGTAGGAACAGTCTGGGATTTTTACAATTGAATTATAATAGAGGGTAGTATACTCATCGCAAGTGTAAAGTTTGAGAAGTTTGGTACCAGTGGGACTCACAGGTATAACCAGCAGCAGGTTAAACAGAAGATGACCAATAGGGGGTGATCATGAAGGTGTTTGCCAAGAAGAAGGGAAGGGCTAAAGAAGGGGCTGGGCCTGCTGGCCCGGCTCAGTGGTTGAACATCTACCTATGTACCAGGAGATCACAGTTCAATTCCCTGAGAGGGCACATACCGGGTTGTGGGCTCGATCCCCAGTTGGGGGTGTGCAGGAGGCGGCCAGTCAATGATTCTCATCATTGGTGTTTCTCTCTCTCTCCTTTCCTCTCTGAAATCAATAAAAATGTATATTTAAAAAAAAAAAGAAGGGGCTGGGATTGGGTAAAAATGGATGAAATGCCATTGTTTTCAGTGATGAGTATCCCTACAGCTGGAGTTTTCCCCCACCATGTGTAACATGTGCACAGAATTCTAGGCTATCTGGTACTTCTCTATCTTACAGATGGGAATATTGAGGTCGAAGAGGACCAAACTCATTCAGTCCCCCCCCCCCCCCCGCCCCCGTCCAGCAGCCAGGTGCTGTCTGAGTGCTTTGAGGAACCTTTGGGCTGTGTCTCATAGAGAGAAGGATCATGGATTGGGCTGGGCTGGGCTGGCTCAGGGCTGGGAGGAGGCTTTCTTGTGGGGCCTGCAGAGGGACGGGCAGGTTTTGAATTTTAAAAGTCCGGCCCTGCTGGGGTTGCTGTCAAGAAGGGAAAAACATCTGTTAACTGTCACATTTTTAAGTTACGTGGATTGAGGAATGCTTCTTGTGTGTGCAACATGTTGCTGTTTGATTTGCAATGGCAAAACCTTTTTTACTTAGTTAATTGTTTAAAGAACACAGTGTTAAAAGCCCAGTGAGACCAAACATATTTTACGGGCAAGTAGTGGAATAGCTCAGCTAAGTAGTCCGTCCTCACAAGTGTTGTGCGGCAGGGCATTCGTTCAAAGGGTCCACGTTAAAACCTGCCACTCCATGTGCACTGGCACCTCATTCCTGAAATCCTAGCTACAATGGAAGAATAATAAAAGAATTCCTAACAGCCACAGATATTGCACTTCTTACTTAAATTAAATTACAAATTTTCATTTGTGTGTATGGCTGAAATCAGGGGTCCTAGAGCCACTTCCTCCTTTTTAGTGTCTTGATGTCAACCATAGAGCCATTTTCAGCAGTCCCTCTGATTTTGCTTACTCTTTCCCTAAACACTAGAGTTCTCATCACATCAGCATTCCCGCTCCCCACTCCCCGGATGCTCCATTTCGCAGCATTGGCTCCCTTGCCTTAGCCTTGAAGCCAGGGAAGCTGCCCCTTCTTTGCTCCTCCACACCCAGCTCTGCCCCCTTGCTCCCTGGATGCTTGCCATCTCACCGGAGTGACAGTGCCGGCAGTTCTCGCAGTGGGGTCGGGTGTTGTGGTCTGGTGAGAAGGAGATCCCTGGTGTACACGGTTCACACTGAGAGGCCTCTCTCTGCCCGTTGCAGTGCTTCTTGAGGAACGTTCCTGTGAGCAGAGGTCCAGGGTCAAGGCTGCTTCTCTGCCCTCTGCAAGGTGGTGCCTCAGGCGCTGCAGGATTCCTCTCCCTGCTGGAGCGCAGACTCACGTTCTGCTTCCCTCCCCACTCCCCACCCCCATCCCAGCCCTCTCCCACACTCAGCCTGCGCCTGGCAAGGCGTCCTCTCTTACCTGGCTCACACATCTGGCAGCACAATTTCTCCTGAGCCCAGTAGTGCTTCTCTGGGCAGCTCTTGGGGGCTGGGGTAGCTGAGAGCCCCGCCAGAGTCCCCAGAACCCACAGCCAGCAGGAAGGTGGCCAGGCCATGGCTCCTGCCGGGGAAGCTAACTGCTGGCCTCTACACTGGCTTCACCGCCGCTTCCTCCTCTTTGCACCTCCTGGGCAGGCCTCTGAGTAGTCCTGCTTCAGGTGGCAAGCCAACTAACCTTTGATGGCAGTTGAAGCTCTACTGTGACTGTTTTTTTTTGTTTTCTTTTACAGCAGCAACCTCTTACCCCTCCACCCTTTTTGCGTGCTGGGTGCTGGGGAGAGTGGTTAAAGGGCAAACTCTGTCAGAAGACCTGCTTCTCTTTAAAGTCATCTCCCCCCCAACCCGCCAACCCCCCCCCCCCCCCAACTTGCAGCTTCTCTGTTTCCGTCTCTGGTTGGTGCTCATGAAGAATGTAACCCATGTATGCCTGCCTCTTTTATAAAGCATTGAACGTGCAGTCACCCACCTCTCATCCACATACTTGTACTCAAAGGTGCCCACATTACGGCCCTGTCCACAGCGTACAAGCTAACTGGCACGTCCCTTCTCCCTTCTCCCTTCTCCGCAGAGGATAAGTTTATTTTTTTCACAGAGATAAGCAAATTAGAGAAGGAAGGGGAACAGGAACTGAGGAACTAAAACGGGGTCAGGTGAATTTTAGAATTCAGAAGTTTTCAGATTTTGGTAAGGAACTAGCATCACGAGACACATTCACGGGGCTGGGGTAGCAATCGCAATCAAGTGCAGCATTTCTGCAGCAAAATGGTTGAATATTTATGCTAAGTGGGAATAATGACTATAACTAGCCTTGGTTTTATGGCCAAAAGAGTTTGTGATGGAAGCGTTAAAATGGCATCCAAGGGACTTAAATTCTGTTACAGTCTGTGCTAGGAGATCACACATGATCCCATTTAGTCTTCCTGCCAGCCTGTGATACTAGGTATCACCCACTGCCCATCTGTCCTTCCCTCCTCACCCCACTAGCACCTTCATCTTCCCCTTCCCACCTCTGGCTGTGTCAGTCACTGATGTCCTGGAGCCCCCAGGGCCTCTCCCCCATAAGCCTTGGGCCCTGGGGTTAAAGGTCGATGCCTGTGCGCCATCTCTTCCCTACTACTATGGTTTGGGGAATATTGGAAATAGCTGGACTTTCCCCTCTGAGTTCTAGGAACATATGGGTCGGACGGCTGTCCCCTCCTTTTTCCCTGAGGAATGAGGTGTGGGTGGTTCGTTTTCTCTAGGCTATTTTTCATTGAGGGGCTTTTCAGTTGTTTCCACAGGGCTCATAAAATGTCACACCCCTGTGATCTCACTTGCCATATTGGTTCTCTGTCTTACTCTTTCATTTCCTTTCTCTTCATTTTTTCCATCCCCTTGCCCTTCCCCGACCCCCTTTAGTCTCCAGGTGGGTCCTGACTACTAGGAAGCCATATATGGGTGTGATTTGAATAGCTACTTATGCAAAACCTTCATTTTCACTGTTGGGCAGGGTGCCTGAATTCCCAACTCAGAATGTTAGCTTTGGGATCTGAGGATTTTGCTGTCACCAGCAGTCCTGCCCCATTCTCAGACAATGGTCAATATGTCCACTGTTAATCTTAAACATCAAGGAGGCCATGGAGAGGTGGGATCCTGTGGGGATGGACATCACCCTAGAGCAGTGGTCGGCAAACTCATTAGTCAACAGAGCCAAATGTTAACAGTACAACGATTGAAATTTCTTTTGAGAGCCAAATTTTTAAAACTTAAATGTCTTCTAATGCCACTTCTTCAAAACAGACTCACCCAGGCCGTGGTATTTTGTGGAAGAGCCACATTCAAGGGGCCAAAGAGTCACATGTGGCTCGCGAGCCGCAGTTTGTCGACCATGGCCCTAGAGGAATGATGAGTTGGGGACTTTTAAGGAGAAACTTGCTGAAGGGGCAATTGGAGGACATAGAAGACTAACAACCTTGATTAGACCCTGAACTGCTCACCCACGTGAAGCCTGTGTTCTCTGTGCGAAGGCCCATGTCCCCTCTTCTACTCATCACTTCTCCATGGGGGAGAGGGCAAGAGAAGGGTCTGCCTGGCTGTCCTGGAGGACCCCGGGTCGGGAGAAGGAGAGCCACGTTCCTAGACCTTACTATTCTCCTGCCTTCCGTGATGCAAAAGTTGCATCAACTTTTGGTGAGCATTGGCCTGTCCTAGGCTGGCTTCCTGGACAGTCCCTTCCTCTTGTCTACAGGCTCTGAAAGTGCAACCTGATGATCTCTCCCTCAAAATCTTCCATCACCTCTTTTTCTTTGGGGTTCAGCTCCCCACAGTTGTCTGGCACAAATATGTGGTGTTTTTTAATAACTCCTTTTTTTACATCTTCAGACACAGACCCACCAAAGCCTCTCTTTTGATGACTTTCATTACTTTTGAGAGGTCCTCACCAGCTGTTTCCTTAACCTTTGCCCTACCACAGGTCCCAAATTTGGGACACAGTCCTTTCTTGAATTTTCCTACAAACCAGCTGTAAACAGAAGGTTGTTAGGTGTGGCAAATTTTACATAAGTTTTACATATCATAAGGATACCACTTAAAATAGTATTTTGCATATTCCTATTCTTTTCTTTAGATTTTTTAAAAATCACAGTTGACATACATTATTATATTAGTTTCAGGTGTACACCCCAGTAATTAGACATTACATAACTTACTAAATGATCATCCCAATAAATCTCGCACCCATCTGGCACCATACATAGTTATTAGAATATTATTGACTATATTCCCTATGCTGTACTTTATATCCCCATGACTCTTCTGTAACAATCAATTTGTACTTCTTAATCCCTTCACCTTTTTCATCCAACCCCCCAACCCTTTCCCTTCTGGCAACCACAAAATGTTTTCTGTATCTATGAGTCTGTTTCTGTTCTGCTTGTTCATTTTATTTTTTAGATTCAATTGTTAATAGATATGTATTTATTGCCTTTTTGTTCATATTTCTCTCCTCCTCCTCCTTTAACATTTCATGGTGATGAATTCTTTTAGCTTTTTCTTGTCTGGGAAGCTCTTTATCTGCCCTTCAATTCCAAATGATAGCTTTGCTGGCTAGAGTTATCTTGGTTTCTTGATTTTCATTACTTTGTTTGTTTTTGTTTTTAAATTTATTGATTAAGGTATTACATATGTGTTCTTATTCCCCTATTACCCCCCACCTCCCATTCATGCCCCCACCCCCCTGTTGTCTGTGTTCATTGATTAGGCTTACATGCATGCATACAAGTCCTTTGGTTGACCTCTCCCCCTTACCCCCACCCTCCCCTACCTTCCCTGAGGTTTGACATTCTGATTGATGTTTCTCTGTCTCTGGATCTGTTTTTGTTCATCAGTTTATTTTGTTCATTAGAATCCACATATGAGTGAGATCATGTGATATTTATCTTTCTCTGCCTGGCTTATTTCACTTAGCATAATGCTTTCGATCTCCATCCATGTTGTTGCAAATGGTAAGAACTCCTTCTTTTTTACAACAGCGTAGTATTCCATTGTGTAGATGTTGATTTTCATCACTTTGAATATGTCTTGCCAGTCCCTTCTGGTCTGCAAAGTTTCTGTTGAGAAATCAGCTGACAGTCTTATGGGATCTCCCTAGGGGGTAACTAACTGCTTTTCTCTTGCTGCTTTTAAGATTCTCTCTTTGTCTTTAACCTTTGGCATTTTAATTATGTTGTGTCTTGGTGTGGGCCTCTTCAGGTTTATATTGTTGGGGAGTCTATGTGCTTCCTTGACCTGGATGTCTATTTTCTTCAGTAAGTTAGGGAAGTTTTCTGTCATTATTTTTTTCAAGTAGGTTTTTAATTTATTGCTTTCTCTCTTCTCCTTCTGGCACCCCATGATGTGAATGTTGGTACACTTTAAGTTGACCCAGAGTTTCTTATACTACCCTCATTTTTAAAAATTCTTTTCGTTCTTTCTCTCTTCTTTTTTCCTGTTCGGATTGGGTGTTTTCTGCTTCCTTATCTTCCCAATTTCTGATTTGATTCTCTGCTTGCATATTCTTGTTCTTAATGGTCCTTTTCACCCCTGAGATTGATCCTCAAAGACAAATGTAAAGTTATTAGTAATGGTCATTATTCAGCATTTTACCCTACAAAGCAATAAGGGACTGACCATCTTGCTGACACCTCTCTCCTCTCCTTCATACTTTTTTTGTCTCAGACTAACTTTCAGAAGTCTGTCAGGCATCTCATCTCTCTTCAGCCTCTAATTCCAAAATCAATCTTGGCTCTTTATAAATCTATAACCAGAATCAAAATACCCCATGAAACTACTCTCTTCAAGATTTTTCCTTATAAGGAAATTCTGTTATATTACATAGATGTCAGAAATCACTGTTTGTGATCCTTATCAACCAAACCCTTTAGTTTTTCTAGCCTTCTTTGTCTCTCACTCCATTTCTTATTTCTCCATTCCTGCTTTCTTTGATGACCGCCCCCCAGCCTCTCCCCCACTGCTTTAGATCCTCCTTCCCAGATAGCCTTTAGAGAACAGCTGGACAGGAAAGTTGGGTGGACTGATTAACAAGGGTGTGGTTACTCACATCTCCATTCTGTAATTTGCATTCCTGGGTCTCCCCAGTCTGGGTCTCAGGGGGACTCAGCTGTGGGCATTTTTTTCCATCTCTGATCACTTTTCAGCTTTAGCTCCTAGTATCTCCAGCATGTAAGGCACTCACTATATATTAGATGGTCCAGTCTTAGCCTTGTTCCTCGACAGTTCTATCCACAATTATAAAATTGAAATTTCAGGGATCCCAGGGCCACATTGATCTCCTAAATTCTACTTCTCATTCACTTGACAAGTATTTGTTGCACATCCATTCTGTTCTAGGTACCAATGAAGTAATAGGACACAAACGTGAAAAAAAATAAACAGGTGATTTCTGCCCTCATGGAGTTGAGATAACAGTGAGTCAAACACTGATAAAATAACCTCAAAGACAAATGTAAAGTTATTAGTAATGGTCATTATTCAGCACCATGAAGGGGAGAATCAGGGTGCAATATAGGTGCCTGCCCATTAATAGGGGGGTTCAGTGCTTCAACCAGGAAGCAAAGTTTAACTGAGATGTGTGGATCTGACAGCTCTCACCTTCTGGAAAATTGTTTCTTCCTTTGGTTTCTAGATATCACCCTATTCTTCCTTTGACCACTTCTATTCTTTGATCAATGATAATTTTTCTCATATACAGATTTTACAAAATAGGGATGATCTGTTCCTTCAAGGCCTGGTGTGTGTGTGTGTGTGTGTGTGTGTGTGTGTGTGTGTATGTGTGTGTGTGTATTTTGAGTGTAGATTTTTTTCACTGCTGATTATTCTAGAGTCAGTTTCGGTAGGTTATATTTTTACCAGGAAACTGTCAATTAAATTTGTTTCATATTTATTGGCATAAATGTTTAAAGTTATCATGAGGTCTGCAGTTATTTCCCCCTTTTCACTCCCAATATTACCCTATATAATAAAGGGGTAATATGCAAATCGACTGAATGGCGGAAGCACCAGAATACCTGTGGCCCCTCACTCCGGCCGGCCCCACCCATGGCCCCTCGCCTCAGCTGGCCCTCACCTGATGGCCCCTATTGGGGTGGGCTGGCTGGACTCCACCAGTGCACAAATTCATGCACCGGACCTCTAGTTTATTTATAATTTTCTCATTTTTTTGATACATTTTGCCAGAAGTATGAATAATTTATTAATTGCTTCAAAGAACCACCTTTTGATTTTGTGTTTTCCTATTATTTCCTTCTTTTATGTTTTATTTTACACTTTGATCTAATTTTTAAATTATTTTCTTTCTTTTACTGTCCTTAGGTTTATTCTGCATTCTTTTTCTAACTTAAAACAAAACAAAACATTTTATTGATTTTTTACAGAGAGGAAGGGAGAGGAATAGAGAGTTAGAAACATCGATGAGAGAGAAACATCTATTAGCTGCCTTCTGCACACTCCCTACTGGTTATATGCCTGCAACCAAGGTACATGCCCTTGACTGGAATCGAACTTGGGACCCTTGAGTCCGCAGGTTGACACTCTAGCCACTGAGCCAAACGAGTTAGGGCCTTTTTCTAACTTCTTGAATTGGATGCTTGGTTCATTAATTAAATTTTTTCTTTTGAATATATGCATTTAAGGCCATAAACTTGCCTCTAAGAACTACTTTAGTTACATCTCATAAGTTTTGCTATATTGTGTTTTTATTATTGTCCATTTATCTTTTCCCCATTATATTATTATTATTTTAAGTGTTCTTTTAAAATACATGTTTTTATTCATTTGAGAGAGAGAGGAAGGGAGAGGGAGAGAGAAAGAGAAACATCAGTCAACTATCTCCTGCATGCCCCCTCCTGGGGATTGAGTCTGCAACCCAGGCATGTACCCATGACCAGGAATCAAACCGGAGACCTCTGGTTACATGGGACAATGCTCAACCAATTGAGCCATACCGGCCAGGGAAAATACTCTTTTTTTTGTTTGTTTGTTTCTTTGTTAATCCTCACCCAAGGACATTTTTTCCATTAATTTTTTCAGAGAGAGTGGAAAGGAGGGTGGGGAGGGGGGGGAGTGAGGTGGTGGGAGAGAGAGAAGAACATTGATTTGTTGTTCCACCCATTTATGCATTTATTCATTGGTTGATTCTAGTATGTGCCCTGACCGGGGATCAAATCCACAACCTTGGCATATTAGGACAATGCTCTAATCAACTGAGCTACCCGGCCAGGGCATCAAAATGTTACTTATTTATTTTTAAATTTCTCTTACATGTTTCCAGCTTATGTGGGAGGATGTCCTTTCTAATTTCCTGGCTGATGGGGCCCCAGGCTTTCCTCTTTGGACCGATGTGGGGTTAACACCTCAGCCCCTAGGTGACAGAGCCCCTCAGTGGCTGTTTATGCACTTATCCCAGTAATGTCCAGTTCCGCATTCTTCTCTGGCACCTGGGATTTGCCTCTCTTTGTTGAGAGCTTCTCTCTCTCTCTTTTTAAAAATATCTTCGTTGTTTAAAGTATTACATATGTCCTCTTTTGTCCCCCATTGACCCCTTCTAAGCCTTCATCACCTTATGGTCTCTGTCCATGGGTTATGCATCTACATGCATACAAGTTCTTTGGTTGATCACTTCCCACCCACCCACCCTCCCCCACCTTCTCTCTGAAATTCCGCATTCTGTTCCGTGCTTCTATGTCTCTGGATCTATTTTGTTCATCAGTTTATTTTGTTCATTAGAATCCACATATGAGTGAGATCATGTGATACTTGCCTTTCTCTGACTGGCTTATTTCACTTAGCATAATACTCTCCAGGTCCTTCCAGAGAGTTTAACTCTTCACGTAAAAGAATGTTATGTCGCATTTCAAGATCTTTGTTGCAGAGGTTAAAAGTCTCATTTCACAGGGTGCTCTGTGACCTTCTTCCTAAGCACCCTTTCTTATTTAGAGTTTGTCGAGAGTCCTGATTTTATGTGGTAGGTGGTTTAAAGAAGTAATTCTGGGTTAAGGTAAAGCTAATTTCTGAAGTCAGACATTATATAAATAGACCCATGGATGGTTTGACTGCTGAGGTTTTCTGTCAGTCATGTAGCCAGTGAAGGACAAAACCAGGAAAGGAAAATTCTCAAAGACGCCCGGGCAAGGGGAGAAACAATGAGGGTCCTGGGTCCCAAACCCACGGAGACATGAGGATCCTGAGGTAGGTAGACAGAGCATGGCTTTCTGAATCACACAGATTGGTGGTCCTCAGGCATCTCCTCCAGTTATTACCCGGACCTTCTCGGATGAGTCCTAAAACCTCTCTGAACTGAGTCTGTGTCTACTTGGGGATAGTGTCACGTCCTATGCAGCATGTTGGGAGAATTATGGGTAACTATGTAAATAAAATGGCTCGCCTCATTTGGATACTCAATAAATGTTCATTTCTGTCTTCCCTTTCTTGATGTTTGAGGCTGCAAGTTCCAAGAAATGGGGTTGAAGGAACACACAGTCTATTCACCTGGAAAATAAGCCAAAGAGCATGAAAGAGACAGAACAATTTGCTAAACTGAGCAAGCTGTGCATGTGCACTATGTCTGCTTCATATGCTATTCATAGTCAGAGCATTCTTCAAAATGCAGAAAAGTGATTTTTGCAAGGGGTACAGGATGTTTTCTCTTACAGTGGACTCCTGGGCCCTAGCATTTCCTACTTACTCTTTTCCTGAGTGATTCCTTTTGCCCGCCCAAATTAGTAAAGACTGTATACAAGGACATTCCCTGCAGCGGGGAGGCAACTCTGTGATTTCCCCAAAGTCACACTGAGTCTAAAGCGCTGTGACTCCTATGAGTAACTTGCCTTTATTTCCCCTTCTGGCCTCCGAGGGTGTCATTTGAACTCTAACTCTCTTTCTTTTTAAAAAATTTTTATTGATTTCAGAGAGGAAGGGAGAGATAGAAACATCAATGATGAGAGAGAATCATTGATTGGCTGCCTCTTGCACGCCCCACACCGGAGATGGAGCCTGCAACCTGGGCATATGCCCTGACCGGGAATGGAACCATGACCTCCTGGTTCATAGGCGGACACTCAACCACTGAGCCACACCCGTTGGGCTTACCCACCTCTTTTATACCTAAGATGTTTGACAGCAAGGATATTTAACTTAACTTTCCCTTTCTTATTTGGGACATGGTAGGTTGCTTATGTTCTCCAAAGGAAATATTACACAGGTCTGCAGTGATCTAACACAAAGCAAGAAGTAAAGCCTAGGGAACCAATCAGGCATTGGCTCTCTCTGCTTGTTAGAAAATTAGCTTTTGGCCCTAGCCGGTTTGACTCAGTGCATGTAGTGTCGGCCTATGGACCGAAGGGTCCTGGGTCGATTCAGGTCAAGGGCACATATCTCAGTTGCAGGCTCCTCCCTGACCTGGTCCTGATTGGGGCACATGCAGGAGGCAACCAATCTATGTGTTTCTCTCATATCGATATTTGTCTCTGTCTTTCCCTCTCTCTTCCATTCTCTTTAAAAATTAATGGAAAAATATCCTTGGGTGAGGATGAAAAAAAATTATCTTTTGGAAATGGGAATTCCATGTTTTCCCCCCCTTTAATTTTAATTTTTTTATTGATTTGACCAAGAGAGATTTGTTATTCCACTTATTTATGCATTCATTGGTTGATTCTTGTATGTGCCCTAACCTGGGATCAAACCTGCAATCTTAGTATACCTGGATAATGTTCTAACCAACTGAGCTACCTGGCCAGGCCTCTGCTGCATGATTTTCTTACATTGCTTTTTAAAATCCATCTTTTCTATTGGCCTAGCATCTCAATCTGGCAGGCAGAATTCTCCAAGGGCCCCAGCACATTTGTATTTTGGCTTTTTTTTTTTTCATAAATGATATACGTATATATGGTATACTAGTCTATCCTTCTAGAATTTGCTTTTTAAATCCAATAATATATCTTTGGAGGTTATTTTATGTTATACAGATAGAACGGCTTATTTTGTTAAATAGAGAATGGATGAACATAGGCTTTTTAGCCATTCTCCTATTCATGAATTCATGAATTCATGAATAATTAGGTTTTCCCCAACGTTTCATTATTACAAACAGTGTCACATACATAACTTACATTTCCCTGTGTATGTGGGAGTGTCGCTTTAGAGTAAATACTAGGCATGGGGATCGCTGAGTCATAGGGTATGCAGATTTTTCATTTTATTAGATGCTGGCAAGTTGCCCTCCAAAGTGGCTCTACACTTGACAGAGCAGTGGAACAAGAGCACAGGTTTTCTCACATCTTGCCAACCACTCATATTAGCTAACCATTTTTGACAAGCTAAATGAAGAAAAATGCTGCCTCATTGTTTCAGGGTACATTCCTCTGATGACCTGGGAGGCCGAGCATCTTTCCATGATCACTGGTGGTTTGTATTTTCTCCTTTGTGACAAATGTCATTTTACCCTTGTGTCACCACCAGTGATCTAAAGTCCACTCTTGGCTCTTCTCTACGAAAATCCTCTGTCTTGTGACTCAGCCTGCAGGGCTTCTGCCCAGCCTCTGGGTCCCTACAGCTATTGGGCATCAGCTCCAGGGACTGGGGAAAGCCCCTTGTGGCAGGGAGGTATTCCTGTCGCCTTTTGGCAGACTCAGAAGACCTCAGACCTGTGCGGAGGTGGTATCCCTCACCTCATTTGTGGGATGGCATTTGGGTCTTGAGTGACCCCTAGACTCCTCTGCTTCAGCACTGAATGCCTCAAGACTACACTGGCCTCCAGCCCAGACTGAAGGGCTCTGTGGAGCCTGTGGACTTTTTAAATTGAGATAAGGTTCAACATTTTAGCCACTTTATAATGTACAATTCAGTGGCTTTTAGTATTTTCACAAAATTGTGCAAATATCAGCCGCCATCTAATTCCAGAACATTATGATCTTCCCTAAAAGACACCTCATACCTAAAAATTATCATGTCCCCCTCCCCCAACCCCATAATCTATTTTCTGTCTATAAATTGGCCTATTCTTGGCATTTCAAATAAATGGAGTCATATAATATGTGACTATTTTCGTCTGGCTTCTTTCAATTCAGCATAGTATCTTTAAGGTTTATCAATATTGTAGCATGTATTATCAGTATTTCAATCCTTTTTGTGCCTGAATAATATTCCATTGTATATATATACCACATTTGGTTATCTGTTTATCAACTGATAGATGTTTGGGTTGTTTCCACTTTTTGGCCATTATGAATAATCCTGCTATTAACATGCATGTACAAGTTTTGTGTGAGCATATGTTTAGAATTCTTTTCAGTATGTGCCAACCCGTGGAATTGCTGGGTCATATGAAAAGTATGTGTTTAACTTCTTGAGGAACTGACAAACTGTTTTCCACAACTGAATCATTTTGCCATGAAAGGTACATGAAGGTTCTAGTTTGTCTGTGTGCTTAATTTTAATTAAGCACACATTAATTTTTATAAAAAATGATAGCCAGCCAAGTTGGTATGAAGTGGTATTTCCTTGTGGTTTTGATTTGCATTTCCCAAAGACGAATGGTGCTGAGCATCTGTTTATTTAAAACTAGGGGCCCAGCGCATGAAATTCATGCACTGGGGAGGGGTCCCTCAGCCCAGCCTGCCCTCTCTCACATACTGGGAGCCTTCAGGGGATGTCCCACTGATGGCTTAGGCCCACTCCCTGTTGGGAGTGGACCTAAGCCGCAGTCTGGCCTCCCTTTGTGTGAGGCGACCAGGCTGATCAGGGGAAGGCGCGAGCCCCATCACCCCGCTGCTGCAGCCACTGCCAGTCACCGCAGCCGCCAAGGTATTTTCATCAACACGGACTCCAGTCCCTTCACCATGAAAAAATGACAACTTTCTTTTTATTTTTATTTTTATTTTTTTAAATAAATCTTTATTGTTCAGATTATTACAGGTGTTCCTCTATTTTTTCCCCCATAGCTCCCCTCCACCTGATTCCCCACCCCACCCCATGCCCTTACCCCCGCCACTGTCTTCATCCATAGGAGTAAGATTTTTGTCCAATCTCTTCCCGCAACCCTCACACCTGCTTCCCCTGAGAATCGTCAGTTCACTCCCTTTCTATGTCCCTGATTCTATTATATTCACCAGTCCATTCTGTTCTTCAGATTTTTTATTCACTTGATTTTTAGATTCACTTGTTGGTAGGTATGTATTTGATGTCATTTTGTTGTTCATAATTTTTATCTTTACCTTTTTCTTCTTCTTCCTCTTCTTAAAGAATACCCTTCAGCATTTCATGTAATCCTGGTTTGGTGGTGATGAACTCCTTTAGCTTTTTCTTGTCTGTGAAGCTCTTTATCTGACCTTCAACTCTGAATGATAGCTTTGCTGGGTAGAGTAATCTTGGCTGTAGGTTCTTGCTGTTCATCACTTTGAATATTTCTTGCCACTCCCTTCTGGCCTGCATAGTTTCTGTTGAGAAATCAGCTGACAGTCGTATGGGTACTCCCTTGTAGGTAATTAACTGTTTTTCTCTTGCTGCTTTTAATATTCTCTCTTTGTCTTTTGCCCTTGGCATTTTAATTATGATGTGTCTTGGTGTGGTCCTCTTTGGATTCCTCTTGTATGGGGTTCTGTGCACTTCCTGGACTTGTACATCTATTTCTTTCACCAGGCAGGGAAAGTTTTCTGTCATTATTTCTTCTAATAGGTTTTCAATATTTTGCTCTCTCCCTTCTTCTGGCACCCCAAAAATTCGGATGTTGGTTCACTTAAAGTTGTCCCAGAGGCTCCTTACACTATCTTCATATTTTTGGGTTCTTTTTTCTTTTTGTTTTTCTGGTTGGATGTTTTTTGTTTCCACATATTTCAGATCTTTGGTTTGATTCTTGGGGTACGTTGATCTACAGTTGAGTTTCTGTATATTCTTTATTTCAGACAGTGTATGCTTCATTTCTGACTGATCCTTTTCCATTTTTTTGGCATTCTCATTAAGCTCCTTGAAGGTCTCATCAAGTTTCTCAGCGGTTTTAAGAAGATTCTTGAGTAACCTTATACATGTGGTTCTGAACTCTATGTCATCCAGTAGTTTGCTTTCCTCTGTTTCTTTCATTCGTGACATGTTTCTTTGTCTCCTCATTTTGGCTGCTTCCCTGTGTTGATGGAGTAGCTTTGTGTGGTAGGTGACCTATAGGGGGCAGTAGCTCAGCCTCCCCAATCACCTGATGTGGACACTCTTGGTACACCCCTTTGTGGGCTGAGTGCAAAGACTTGGTGCAGTTAAAGCCTTAATTGCTGTTGGTATACTGGGAGGAATTGACCTCCAGGCCAATTAGCTGTGAGCACTCACTGTGTCTATAATGGAAGAACTGCTGCGCTGAAGACACACCTATGGGGCAGGACTTGTTTCAGTGGGGCTTTGGTGCTCACTGAGTCTGCCTCTTGAATGTGTCACTTATGGATGTGAGGAGTTGAAATCTGGTGTCTCACTCTGACCACTAGGTACACTGGCTTCTGGATCTCCAATGGGGTGCAGGTCAGCTACTGTCTGAGGCCATCCAGCAGGAGCTACAGTGAGAGCTACAGTTTTCTCCTCTTTGCTTGGGGTTTGGAGGTTTTGGAGCTGTCTGACCCAGGCTGCAAGTTTGCTAGGTTAAGCTGCGATAGGGCGGGGCTTTCTTCTGCTAACGCTGCTGCTTGGAGCTTGGGTGGGTTTGTAGGTTGTGCAGGGCGGGGTCTCAGGGTGTCACTAGGCTAGGGTGTGGCAAACAGCAATGGCTGCTAGTTAGCCGGCTCTGTGTCCCCAAGGGTGTCCTGGAGTCCCGTGCCCCAGTCCGTAAACAATTATTCCTGCGCGCAGCTCTGCAAGTAAGCCACCCTCACTGGCAGACAGTCCAGCTTTTCCCCGTAGGAGTTTGGGTCCCCCGCGTCTCCCCAGAAACTGGATTTCAGAGTAGTCGGGGGCTTGTCTCCCTTTGGGTTGAAAAAAGCAAAGCCCACCGCCAGCCCGGATCACACGCCTCTGTACCTCAGCTTTATAGCGCTCATGCACGTCTCGATGCTCTTTTCTCTTTCCTTCTAGTTGTAGAACTTCCACTCAGCCAGCTTTCCCATGGTTCTGGGTGATAGACGTTTTGTCTTTTAGTTGTAGTTTTGAAATTGTTGTGCAAGGCAGCAGTTTAGGTGTTTACCTACGCCGCCATCTTGGATTCTCCTCCAAAAATGACAACTTTCTTTAGGCATTTTCAAGATATGTCTTTCATAGGATATGACATTTCTTTCTTTCTTTCTTTTTCTTTTTATCCTCATCTGAGGATATGTTTCCATTGATTTTTCCCCCCTTCCCTCCGATCCCAGGCTTGGCTCCTGCCCAAGGCTAAAGCCTCAGCCTGAGGCTTTAGGCTTGTGCAGGGGGACCCCCGCGCCTCCGATGGCCGGCTGGTAGTGACCTGGGTGCCGAGGAGGTTCCCGGGACCCAGGTATGTAATTTGCACACTCACTCTGATTGGCTGTGGGCGTAGCGAAGGTATGGTCAATTTACATGTTTCTCTGTTATTAGGTAAGATGGATATTTGAGAGAGAGAAAGAAACGTCAATTTGTTCCACTTATTTATGCATTCATTGGTAGATTCTTGTATGTGCCCTGACTGGGGATTGAACCCACACCCTGACATATTGGGATGATGCTCCAACCAACTGAGCTACCACCTGCCCAGGACCTGAGCATCTATCTTTCTAAGTATGTAGTGGCCATTTATACATCTTCTTTGAGAAATGTCTGTTCAAGTCACTTGCTCATATTTAAATGGGATTATTTGCCCCCCCCCCCCTTTTTTTTTGAATTGTAAGAGTTCTTTATATATTTTGGATACTAAATCCTTATCAGAAACATGATTTGCAAACATTTCCCTATTCCATGGGCTGTTTTTTTCATTTTCTTTTTTTATCTTTTGGTTAATCCTCAGCTAAGGATATTTTTCCATTGATTTTTAGAGAACGGAAGGAGGAGGGACAGACAGAGAGAAACATTCATGTGAGAGAGACACATCGATTGGTTGCCTCCTGCACACACCCCAGCCAGGGCCAGAAACCTGCAATTGAGATTTGTGTCCTTGACCGGAATCAAACCCGGGACCCTTCAGTCCACGCTCTATTCACTGAGCTAAACTGGCTAGGGCTGTTTAAAAAAAAATTTTTTTAAATTGATTTTCAGAGAGAAAGGGAGAGGGAAGAGGGATAGAAACATCAATGATGAGAGAGAATCATTGATCAGCTGCCTCCTGCACACCCCCTACTAGGGATTGATCTGCAACCCGGGCATGTGACCTTGATGGGAATCTGACCAGGGACCCTTCAGTCTGCAGGTCGACACACTATCCACTGAGCCAAACCAGTTAGGGCAGCCTTTTCATTTTCTTGATAGTATCCTTTGATATGTAAAAGTTTTAAATTTTAATAAATCTAATTTTTCTTACATTTTTTGCTGCTTGTGATTTTGGTGTCATAATAAGAAATTGTTGCTTAATTCAAGGTTACACAGATTTACACCTGTTCTTTTCTAACAGTTTTATAGTGTTAGCTCTTATATTTATTTTGAGTTACTTTTTGTATATAATTTGAGTCGGGGTCTAATATCATTATACCAGTAACACAGTATTTTTTCAAAATATAAATTTTATTGATTTTTAGAGAAAGATGAAGGGAGAGGGAGAGAGAGAAACATTGATATGAGAGAGAAATATCAATTGTTTGCCTGCTGCACACTTCCTGACCAGAACCCAGACTGGGGAATCAAAATCTGTGACCCTTGGGTGCATGAGACTATACTCAACCAACTGAGCCACACTGGCCAGGACAGTACTACACTATTTTTTAAAAATGTTTTTATTGATTTTAGAGAGAGGAAGGGAGAGGGGGGAGAGAGAGAGAAACATCAATGATGAGAGAGAATCATTGATCAGCTGTCTCCTGTAAGCTCCACACTGAGGATTGAGCCTGCAACCTGGGAATGTGCCCTGACCAGTAATTAAAGCGTGACCTCCTGGTTCATAGGTCGACGCTCAACCACTGATCCATGTGGGCCGGGCTGCATTTTATTCTTTTTGATGGTGTTGTAAATGGAATTGTTTTCTTAGTTTCATTTTCGCAGTGTTCATTGTTCATCTAACACGTTGGCTTTTGAAGGAGGCAGTTGTTTACTCCACAGAGTTGGAAGGTGATGCCTTGGGGTGTAGGTGTGTTGCTATTACATCCTGTGGGCCATTGCTTAAGCTTACCTGTGACTTATCTGAAGTCACAGATGTAGAGTTTGGTTCTATGACACAAAGGGAAACATGTCTGACTCATCTTTCCCACACTCACTTTACTTCTGATGGCTCCCTCCCTGGGAGAGGAAGACAGTGGGTTGGTGGCAGGGGCCTCCTTCCCTCACAGCTGCATCCCTCGATCCCTCTATTCTGCAGGTTTTTGGGGGGCACCTCTAAAGGCATTCCTGAAGGCAGGGCTGTGGCAATCTTCTCTTACTTGCAAGTTGGGCCAGAATCCTCCCTCTTTTAATGGACGTCATGCCCACAGAGCAGCAATTTTCAGTCGGTGTGCAATGGCACTCTGGTGTGCCACAAGAATTTTTAAACATGCAATACCTGACTATTTGGTTAGGAGAATTGACCTGTTTTCCCTTAGATTGTCAAATAAAAAATTGACAACAGCCAACATAACAATAGCAGTCCAGTGTGAATGAATCAAAAATTATGCCTATATTTTTGAACATTTTTATTTTGTTGATTTTAGAGAGAAAGGAAGGTTGGGGAGAGAGAGAGAGAGAGAGAGAGAGAGAGAGAGAGAGAGAAACATTGATTTGTTGTTGTTCTTATTTATGCATTCATTGGTTGATGCTAGTGTGTGCCATGAGTGGGGATTGAATCTGCAACCTTGCTGTATCAGGATGATGCTCTAACCCAGTGGTCAGCAAACTGCGGCTCACGAGCCACATGCGGGTCTTTGGCCCCTTGAGTGTGGCTTTTCCACAAAATACCACGGCCTGGGCGAGTCTATGTTGAAGAAGTGGCATTAGAAGAAGTTTAAGTTTAAAAAATTTGGCTCTCAAAAGAAATGTCAATCGTTGTACTATTGATATTTGGCTCTGTTGACTAATGAGTTTGCCGACCACTGCTCTAACCAACTGAACTACCCATCCAGGAATATACCTATTTTTTTTTTTGGTCAGGTAGGCAAAAAATATATTTCTTGGTGTGCCACAGAATTTTACTAATTAGTTTATGTGCCATGAGATGAAAAAGGTTGAAAATCACTGCTACAGAGAGAGGAATCCAAGATGGCGG
This sequence comes from Corynorhinus townsendii, assembly GCA_026230045.1. Taxonomy (NCBI): domain Eukaryota; kingdom Metazoa; phylum Chordata; class Mammalia; order Chiroptera; family Vespertilionidae; genus Corynorhinus; species Corynorhinus townsendii. The sequence continues at coordinate 198,336,038 of JAPDVU010000003.1, forward strand.
CGTAGGTAAACACCTAAACTGCTGCCTCCTGCAACAATTTCAAAAATTCAACTAAAAGACAAAACGTCTAACACCCAGAACCACGGGAAAGCTGGCTGAGTGGAAGTTCTACAACTAGAAGGAAAGAGAAAGGAGCATCGAGACGTGCACGAGCGCTGAAAAGCTGAGGTACGGAGGCGAGGGATCCGGGCTGGCTGCGGGCGTTGCTTTTTTCAACCCAAAGGGAGACAAGCCCCCGATTACTCTGAAATCCAGTTTCTGGGGAGACGCGGGGGACCCAAACTCCTACGGGGAGAAGCTGGACTGTCTGCCAGTGAGGGGGGCTTACTTGCAGAGCTGCGCGCAGGAATAATTGTTTACGGCACTGGGGCATGGGACTCCGGGACGCCCTTGGGGACACAGAGCCGGCTAACTAGCAGCCATTGCTGTTTGCCACGCCCTAGCCTAGTGACACCCTGAGACCCCGCCCTGCACAACCTACAAACCCACCCAAGCTCCAAGCAGCAGCGTTAGCAGAAGAAAGCCCCGCCCTATTGCAGCTTAACCTAGCAAACTTGCAGCCTGGGTCAGACAGCTCCAAAACCTCCAAACCCCAAGCAAAGAGGAGAAAACTGTAGCTCTCACTGTAGCTCCTGCTGGATGGCCTCAGACAGTAGCTGACCTGCACCCCATTGGAGATCCAGAAGCCAGTATACCTAGTGGTCAGAGTGAGACACCAGATTTCAACTCCTCACATCCATAAGTGACACATTCAAAGGCAGACTCAGTGAGCACCAAAGCCCCACTGAAACAAGTCCTGCCCCTAAGTGTGTCTTCAGCGCAGCAGTTCTTCCATTATAGACACAGTGAGTGCTCACAGCTAATTGGCCTGGAGGTCAATTCCTCCCAGTATACCAATAGCAATTAAGGCTTTAACTGCACCAAGTCTTTGCACTCAGTCCACAAAGGGGTGTACCAAGAGTGTCCACATCAGGTGATTGGGGAGGCTGAGCTACTGCCCCCTATAGGTCACCTACCACACAAAGCCACTCCATCAACACAGGGAAGCAGCCAAAATGAGGAGACAAAGAAACATGTCACGAATGAAAGAAACGGAGGAAAGCAAACTACTGGATGACATAGAGTTCAGAACCACATTTATAAGGTTACTCAAGAATCTTCTTAAAACCGCTGAGAAACTTGATGAGACCTTCAAGGAGCTTAATGAGAATGCCCAAAAAATGGAAAAGGATCAGTCAGAAATGAAGCATACACTGTCTGAAATAAAGAATATACAGAAACTCAACTGTAGATCAACGTACCCCAAGAATCAAACCAAAGATCTGAAATATGTGGAAACAAAAAACATCCAACCAGAAAAACAAAAAGAAAAAAGAATCCAAAAATATGAAGATAGTGTAAGGAGCCTCTGGGACAACTTCAAGCGAACCAACATCCGAATTTTTGGGGTGCCAGAAGAAGGGAGAGAGCAAAATATTGAAAACCTATTAGAAGAAATAATGACAGAAAACTTTCCCTGCCTGGTGAAAGAAATAGATGTACAAGTCCAGGAAGCGCACAGAACCCCATACAAGAGGAATCCAAAGAGGACCACACCAAGACACATCATAATTAAAATGCCAAGGGCAAAAGACAAAGAGAGAATATTAAAAGCAGCAAGAGAAAAACAGTTAATTACCTACAAGGGAGTACCCATACGACTGTCAGCTGATTTCTCAACAGAAACTATGCAGGCCAGAAGGGAGTGGCAAGAAATATTCAAAGTGATGAACAGCAAGAACCTACAACCAAGATTACTCTACCCAGCAAAGCTATCATTCAGAGTTGAAGGTCAGATAAAGAGCTTCACAGACAAGAAAAAGCTAAAGGAGTTCATCACCACCAAACCAGGATTACATGAAATGCTGAAGGGTATTCTTTAAGGAGAGGAAGAAGAAGAAAAAGGTAAAGATAAAAATTATGAACAACAAAATGACATCAAATACATACCTACCAACAAGTGAATCTAAAAATCAAGTGAATAAAAAATCTGAAGAACAGAATGGACTGGGGAATATAATAGAATCAGGGACATAGAAAGGGAGTGAACTGATGATTCTCAGGGGAAGCAGGTGTGAGGGGTGCGGGAAGAGCTTGGACAAAAATCTTACTCCTATGGATGAAGACAGTGGCGGGGGTAAGGGCATGGGGTGGGGTGGGGAATCAGGTGGAGGGGAGCTATGGGGGAAAAAATAGAGGAACACCTGTAATAATCTGAACAATAAAGATTTATTTAAAAAAAAAAATCACTGCTACAGAGGAATATTGAGAGTGACGGGTTCAGGCAGGGTCCTGGAGGCTGGTGGAGTTAGAGGAGTCAGGATGGAGTATAAGGATCAACTATATGGTAAAAATCAGAGAACTGGAGGACCATTCAAGGTAAATATGTACTGCCTGGACCATGTCCGAGGCCATCTCTTTGCTTGATCCCTTGTTAGCAGGGCCAGTTGCTCAAGCTGCGAGTTTCCACCGTAACATGGGGATGAGGGACCTGACCTCACAGGGTGGATGTGAGCAGTAACAGGTACAGGGGAACACCCTGTAGTACAGGGCTTGACCCAGAGGTGCCAGTTAATGTTCCTGGGAGTATGAGTTGATCATTAAGCTCCTTTCCTTCTTGGGGTTTGGGCAGTGTGAGAGTTCAGGATTGCTGAAGTGGCGTAGAGTTCATAATGGAATGGAAAGAGTGGGAAAATCCACCAGGAGCAGGTATAAGGGAGACACATGGGACAAATCTCACCTTTGCTAGAGCTCAGAGTTAGCAAATCAGATGGGCAGTGTGGTGGCTCTGGGGCTGAGGGGACCCCATAACATTTTCATGCCAAAGGAATGGAACAGCTATTGCAAGCAGGCTACTGCAAGTTCATGTGTTTTGATATTTAAGGGCACAGAAAAAAAGTCTATGCATAGCTACAGTATTTAAATTTTAGATGCTAGTTTATTAAAATAATCAATGTCAAAATCTAGTTTTCCTTATGTTTTTAAGTTCAAATTACAAATTATCATTCTATTTTGAACCTAATAAAAATGTGAAACTATTACTTGTTTTTCTTTAATTTCAACCTATAGATTTTGTTTGACTACTTACAGTAAAACAAATAAAATAATCTTTATTTTTCGGGTGACATTTTTTATTGTGGTGAAGTACACATAAACCTGACCATCTTAACCATTATATTCAGTTCAGTGGTATTAAATATTCATATTGTTGTCCTGTTTCAAGTTTGCTGGTTCTTTCTTCTGGATGCTCAAAAGTGCCTCTGAATTTCTCTAGTGAAATATTCATTTCAGTTATTGTGATTTTCAGCTCTAGAATTTTGTTGTTTCTCTTTAGGTTTTCTATTTCTTTACTGATATTTCCATTTTGTTCACACAGCGTATTCTCCACATCTTCCTTTTGCCATGGAGATGCACACAGGCCTTGCTGCTGCTTCAGTTCTGGCTTTTTACCTTTCAAATCTCATACACATTTCTCTTGTGGCCGACCCTAACCTGGAACCATACTGGGAGGGAATTCCAAGAAATGTAGTTTCATCTTAGCTAAGATGACATAGTAAAAAGCCACCATGTTAATTCCAAACTTTCCTGGAGTTAAAAGTATACCTGTCCACTAAGGGAACAGTTTTACTATCTCAAGTGGACAGTGTATGACCACGATATGTAATTATCATCTTAAGAACATTGAAGTTGTCTATTTGCCAGAGATTTGATGATGGGATGCCAGACCTGAGGTCCACATACATGTAGGTAAGTCTTCTTGATTGAGTACACTAAAGTTCCCATAAATGTTTTGAACTCTAAGCATTTGTTGTTTTTTATTTTGTCTAAGTCCATATCTTTCTGATGGGTTTATAGATTTGCATACTGACTTCTGGATCTAAGTTACACCCTCACTAGAGTACAATGCAGTCTGGATCCCTAACCAAGATACAGCTACTCTTAGTAACTCGGTCTAAGTGAATACTGGATCCTTTCCTTATTCTTCTTGTCTGAGTGGATCACAACTCTAGAGATATTTTATGACATCCCCTGCATACCTCTGCAGGGCTCTGCTCACAACCCTGAAATCATGCTAATGCCTCTGAACACTGGATGTGGACCCTGAGGGCCCAGGAGTAACTCCAGGAGTGGAGACCAGAAGTGTGTGTGCTACATTCACCCAGAATCAGGATCTTGGCCATTCACATTACATACCCAGGGCAGACTCTAGGGAGAAATGTGGGGTTCGGGTCACCCCTAGGGAGAGGACTGAAGCCAGCAAGAACCATACACAAACTTTGCACTAAAAAGAGCATTGAGGACCCTCAGAGGACACTGGGTGTGGCTAGAAGGCTTTGGGGGCCAACTGTAATACCAGGAGCTTCAAGCGTTGGGTCCCTGTGGAGGAATTTCTCTGGTCTCCTGTCACATGCTTGATTTGAGTGGAGGCAGGATGCTTGGTGTCCCATCTGTCTGGGCTTTGGGTGCCCTCTTGTGGCAGAAGTTACTTTTGTTTTCAGGGGGTCTGTGCCCTCTCAGGAACCCAATCTTCTGTCTTTCAAAGGCCATTACTACTATTGAAACATAAGGGTAGAGATATCACACCTCTGACACCCTCCTGGACCTCCCCCCACCCCCCAAAAAACTTTCCTGTATCTGCAGAGCAGACTGGATTTCAGCAAGTCCAAGGGATTTGGGGAAGTCCTTAGGGAGGACCATTGTATGGGCAGAGGGACTCAGTCCCAAGGACTTCCTTCTGTGGCTGTTGAGGAACCCTTCTTTAGTATAACCCAAATAATACACCAGAGCATTATCTGATCTTATTAGTAAAAGCCCCTGTACTTTTCAGGTTTTTTAGCCCAGACTCTAGACCAGTGGTTCTTACTTAGCTTTTTTGGAGTCAAGGGGCTCCTTTGAGAATTTGAAGAAAGTTATTGATCTTTCTTTAGAAAATACACATGCACACCATAGTGTGTTTGGAATTCCAAGGAAATAACGAACTCTTTGGGGATCCAGGGACCCATATAGTTTGTAAAAGCCCCTGCTCTAGGTCACTACTTCCATTGGTCTCAGAAACTTGTTGCCCTTGAATAGATTTGCTGCACTTCTGAGGAGACTGACAATGTCCTCTTAGGGACAAGATCTCTGGAGAGGGAGGAAGAACACAGGGTAAAATTTCTTCTCACGAGAGAAGTAACTTTAGCCTCTTCGAACCTAAAAAGCTTCCTTGTGTTGAAAACAGTCGCCTCTTTTGGGAAAATATCTAAGAAAGACAAATGACAGAATCAGGTCATCCACATAATGAGGTGACAGGCGAGCCATTCTCTGGAAGGCTTTCCTAAAGCAACTCTTCTTAAACTCTGTATCAGATGGTCAGAAATGTCTGTAAGAAGTTTCCAAAGGCAAGGCAAAATATAGGAGAATAAAAAAACGCACACTGCCTTGCTTCTAGGAGAAAACATAAACAAATTGACTCATGTCCCTTTAAGACACAACTTTAAAGGGATCTTTCTTTTGGTTGGGTGTGCTGTTTGTTCACTAAATATTTACTTAATGTATATTGGGAAAGAGAATTTTAGAGTTGGCAGGAATTTCAGGCATCTCTTAATTTGATTCCTTTATTCTCAGACAAGCAACATGAGGACCAGAGAGGCAAAATGTCACTCATTCATTCATCCATTCATTCAAGCTTATCAATCACTTGCCATGTGTCAGGAACTGGGCTTTGTATGAGAAATAAAAGAAGAAAAACACTGATGAAAATAACCTAATAGGGTAGAGAGGTATGTCAGCAAACAACCAAAATTCAATAAAGATAATTGCTTTAATGGAGGCTATTCAAAAAATAGGGGAAGCTTAGCAGGGAAGCCAAATACATCAGCTAGAGCAAGATGACTTAACAGAGGAGGTAGCATTTGAACTGTGACATGATGCATGACAAGGGGTTTTGCTAGGTGTGCTAGCTGAATTTGTTCCAGGCTTTGGAAATGGTATGCAGGCTGGTCAATGAAATATGGTGTTAGGCCAAGGGATGAGTGGGGCCAGAAATTTAGCTGCACTCCACAGTGTGGAAGAGGCATCTTTTCCTAATTATTAATTTTTTTTATTTACTTATTTTAGAGAGAGAGAGAGTAAGGGAGAGAGAGAAAGATGGATTTGTTGTTCCACTTATTTATGCATTCATTAGTTGATACTTGTATGTACCCTCATGGAGATCAAACCAGCAACCTTGGATCAAACGCTCTCACCAACTGAGCTACCTGGGCAGGGCCATCTTTTCCTAATTTGTATGAAGGCACAGTATAGGCTACCATCCTGAATGTGGGCAAAGGCACAGAAATGTACAAGAGCAAGGTGTGTTCTGAAAACTATTAGTTCTGACAACCATTATCTCAGAATTCCCAGTGTAAAAGCACAGAGTGAGGTGATGAGTAGGGACAGTGAGGCCAGGTCCTGAAGGGCTTTGTCTAAGACCATTAATGTTAGTAGTGGTGATGTTGGGAATGGAACCTTGGTGTCTTCCTTCCAGACTGTTACTTGTTCTGCAGCACCAAATTGCCTCTAACTAGATACTGAGCTGTGTGCTGGGTCCTGGGGGGGACACAGTAAAGAATATGAACAGGCAGTGCCCTGAGTTTACAATCAAGGAAGAGTGCGCCACCTATGGACAAAGAGTAATAATAGGAAAATGTGATAAGTAGCAAATGGAGAAGGAGCACAGAGCACCAACTCAGCACCCAAAGTGGTATAGCCACTTTGGAAGATGGTTTTGGACATTGCAGATGTGATTTGCCTCAGGCCACAATCCTGCCCTAAGCCAGGATTCAAGGTCAGGGGAGTCTGACTTCAAGGCCCTAAAAATGCCTACACTTTCTAATTAAACAAGTCTACTTCTACGAATCTATCCTAGAGAAATAAATGAAGATATATGCAAATACTTAGCTATAAAGATGGCCTATGAAAATTTTTTTATAACAGCACCTTTTTTTTAAAAAAAGGAAACAATCTTGCCCTAACCGGTTTGGCTCAGTGGATAGAGCGTCGGCCTGCAGACTGAAAGGTCCCAGGTTCGATTCTGGTCAAGGGCATGTACCTTGGCTGCAGGCACATCCCCAGTATGGAGTGTGCAGGAGGCAGTTGATCGATGTTTCTCTCTCATTCATGTTTCTAACTCTCTATCCCTCTCTCCTCCTCTCTGTAAAAAATCAATAAAATATATTTTAAAAAATAATAAAAAAAGGAAACAATCTAAATGTCCAACAAAAGAGATTGGATACATGTATTATATTATAAAAGTTGAAATATAAAATAGCTATTAAAATGATTTTTTGAGTATATTTATTAGTGGAAAAAAGTTAGATATCTTATTGGATGAAATAAGCAAATTAAACCACATACTGCATAGTTCTGTTTTTATAAATGTACTAGAGGCCTGATGCACGAAAATTTGTGTAAGAGTAGGCCTTCCTTCCCCCAGCTGCTGGCACTGGTTTCCCTCCGGCGCCTGGGACCTGGGCTTTGCTCCGGCTCTGGCTTCGTCTGGAAGGATGTCTGGAATGATGTCCGAAGGACGTCTGGTCTAATTAGCATATTACCCTTTTATTATTATTATAGATTGAAGAATTTATACCTGGTAGGGCTTAGTAATAGTTAACTTAAAGAGATGTAAAGATGGATGACTTTTATATTTTTTGCTAACCTGAATCTTCCAATTTTTTCCTATAATGAATAGGTCTTACTTTTGTAACAACAAAGTCATAACAGAGTATTTACAAAGAGTTTCCATTTCCTCCTCTGTAAGATGGGGAAAATTAGAATTAAATAGTATAAGGTAGCCTGGCCGGGGTGGCTCAGTGGTTGAGTGTCAACCTATGAATCAGGAGGTCATGGTTTGATTCCTGGTCAGGGCACTTGCCCAGGTTGCATGCTTCATCCCCAGTAGGGGGCGTGCAGGCGGCAGCCGATCAATGATTCTCTCTCATCATTGATGTTTCTCTCTCTCTTCCCTTCCTCTCTGAAATCAATTAAAAAAAAAAAATAAAGCATCTAAACATTCAGTTCAGGGCCTGAAAATAGTTAAGTGTCATTAAATATAATCTACCGATGCTACTATAATAACAACTACCACTACTCCAATTACTAGTCCTTTTGCAACAATAGCACTACTCCACACCATGACTTTCACCACGGTGCTATTACTGGCTGTGGCTCGGGGCCAAAGCTCAAAACCAGGAAAGGGGCAGGCTGGAGCTATAATTTTGGTTTCCAATGGAAAAGGCTTTGCTTCAGCAGTAACATTTGAATGGGAGGCAGAGTTAGAGATTCGAAAATGAAGTAGAGAATCAGTTATCAGTCCAGGACCTGGCCTTGGTGCTGGGTTGGAGTTCTGAAAGTGACTCTGCTTCAGGTCAGGGCAGCCTTGGTCTGACGGTCTGGGAGTGGGAAAAGGGCTGCAGAGGCTGGGACCCCCAGAGAGCCTCACTAAGCCTGCTATTCCTAGGAAGGCTCAGTCTCTCTTCCCTTTGTCCATATTTCAAAGCTGAGCACATACCAACTGAGAATCCTGCTCCTCTCTTGAGTCTATTCCAGTGACAATCTTGCCCACCAAAAAAGATCACTCTGACCCTTTGTACCACTCCCTCAAAGATCTTACCCAGCTAGGGTTTCTCCTTCCAAAGCCAGACTTTCGTCAGTCTTTTTTTTTTTTTTTTTGAGTTTTTAATAAATCCTTATTGTTCAGATTATTACAATTGTTCCTCTTTTCCCCCCATAGCTCCCCTCCACCCAGTTCCCACCCCACCCTCTGCCCTTACCCCTCCCCCCTCACTGTCCTCATCCATAGGTGTACGATTTTTGTCCAGTCTCTTCCCGCACCCCCCACACCCCTTTCCCCACTCCCTTTCTATGCCCCTGATTCTATTATATTCACCAGTTTATTCTGTTCATCAGATTTTTTATTCACTTAATTTTTAGATTCACTTGTTGATAGATATGTATTTGTTGTTTATAATTTTTATCTTTACCTTTTTCTTCTTCTTCCTCTTCTTAAAGAATACCTTTCAGCATTTCATATATTACTGGTTTGGCATTGATGAACTCCTTTAGTTTTTTCTTGTCTGTGAAGCTCTTTATCTGACCTTCAGTTCTGAATGATAGCTTTGCTGGGTAGAGTAATCTTGGTTGTAGGTTTTTGCTATTCATCACTTTGAATATTTCTTGCCACGCCCATCTGGCCTGCATAGTTTCTGTTGAGAAATCAGCTGACAGTTGTATGGGTGCTCCCTTGTAGGTAACTAACTGTTTTTCTCTTGCTGCTTTTAATATTCTCTCTTTGTCTTTTGCTCTTGGCATTTTAATTATGATGTGTCTTGGTGTGGTCCTCTTTGGATTCCTTTTGTTTGGGGTTCTCTGCGCTTCCTGGACTTATAAGTCTATTTCTTTCACCAGGTAGGGGAAGTTTTCTGTCATTATTTCTTCAAATATGTTTTCAGTATCTTGCTCTCTCTCTTCTTCTGACACCCCCATAATTTGGATGTTGGTACACTTGAAGTTGTCCCAGAGGCTCCTTACACTATCTTCATATTTTTGGATTCTTTTTTCTTTTTGCTTTTCTGGTTGGGTGTTTTTTTTGCTTCTTTGTATTTCAAATCTTTGACTTGATTCCTGCGATCCTCTAGTCTGCTGTTGGATCTCTGTATATTATTCTTTATTTCAGTCAGTGTATGCTTAATTTCTAGTTGGTCCTTTTTCATATCCTCGAGGGTCTCACTAAATTTATCAGCAGTTTCTAGAAGATTCTTGAAAAACCTTATAACCGTGCTTTTGAACTCTATATCCAATAGTTTGCTTTCCTCCATTTCTGTCATTTCTGACCTGTTTCTTTATCTCTGCATTTTGGCTGCTTCCCTGAGTTGATAGAGTGGCTTTGTGTGCTACATGTCCTATAGGGCCCAGTGGCTCATCCTCCCCAGTTACCTGAGGTGGACACTCTTGGTGCACCGCTTTGTGGGCTGTGTGCACAGTCTTGTTGTAGTTAAGCCTTGATTGCTGTTGGTATCACTGGGAGGAATTGACCTTCAGGCCAATTGGCTGTGAGGATCAGCTGTGTCTATGATGGGAGAACTTCTGTGCTGGAGACACCCTTATGGGGCAAGACTTGCTTCAGTGGGGCTTTGGTGCTCACTGAGTCTGCCCCCTGAGTGTGTTCCTTATGGATCTAAGGAGTTGTAATCTGGATGGTCCCACTCTGACCCCTGGGTACACTGGCTCTTGGATCTCCAAGAAGGTGCTAATTTAGCCTCTGCCTGAGGCCACCCAGCAGGAGCTACAGAGAGATCTGCAGATTCCTCTGCTTTGTTTGGGTTTTGGAGGTGCCCAGATGAGGCCCAGCTGTGAAGCAATGCAAGCTGCTGTGGGGCCTTGGTCCTTCTTTTGGATGTTCTGGGGCTCTCTGACCCAGCTGCAGTTTGTTAGGTAATTTTAGATTGCAAAGGGCCAGGCCATTCATATGCAAAAGCCTCTGCACACAGCTTGGGTGGGGCGGGGTCTCAGGGAATCAACAGGGTGGAGCAAACAGCTATGGCTGATCCTCAGCCCTGCCCTTAGAGGCCCCTGGGTCTCAGTGTCCCATGGTAATCGCTTCAAGCACCTCTGAGAGAAAGCCAGACAATCCAGTTTCCACCCTCGCATGAGTCTGGGTCCCCAGAGTCTCCCCCAGAACTGGAGTTCAGAGCAGTCAGGAGCTTGTGTCTCCCTTCCAATTGAAAAAGACAACCGCGTCCTCAGTTGCCAGCCCTTTCCGACCATGAGCGCCTCTGTACCTCTGCACTTTACTTCCACGGCTCCTCTGAGTCTCAGTGTGCTTTTCTCTTTCCTTCTAGTTGTAGAATTTCCACTCAGCCAGCCTTCCTGTGGTCCTGGATGATGTCTGTTTTGTCTTTTAGTTGTAGTTTTGAAGTGGTTGTGCGGGGCAGCAATTTCAGGTGTTTACCTATGCCGCCATCTTGGTTTCTCCTCTATGCCAGTATCTTTTAACTCCCAATTTTCAGACATCTGTTACATAGGATATCATACTGCGATAAGGTGTAATACTGGAGTTGTTGATAAGATTTAACTACCTCATGAAAATGTCTTATGATAATACTGATATTGATGATCAAATGTATTGGGAGTTGAATTAAAGTCTCCTCAGGATGTAATACCTATGGAAAATGACTGACCTGTGCAAGAACTGGATCTGTCTAACCATCAGCTGATTTCTGCACTAAATATTTCTGCACAGGTTTATTATAAGGTACAAATAGCAGTAGCTCAAGGTGGGAAGAGAGTAATCAAATTAGTACAAGAATATAAAAATGTATGTAATGGCTTTATAGAACATATTAGTTGTTTTTTTTGTCTATTCCTACTCTACACTGGCTTCTCCAAATGTTAGGCATATTAGTGTTTGTGCAATTGCTAAAGCTAGTCTATAAATGCTACACTAAGTGTAAATGCTGTGACAGAAATGATCATTTGGCTGAAAGGAGTTTATAACCAGAATTCCTATTCAGTATCATACTGAAAGTCCTAGCCAGTATCTTAATTAAGCATGAGAATAAATAAAAAGCATACACAATGGAAAGGAAGAAATAAAACTGTCTTTGTTTAAAGATAACATGATTGTTTATGTAAAAACACCAAGGACCCTACAAAAAGTTTCTTAGAACTAATAAGTGAGTTTAGCAAAGTTGTAATATACAAGGCCAATATTAAAAAAGCAATCATAGCCCGGCCAGCATGGCACAGTGGGTGAGCATCAACCTATGAGCCAGGAGGTCACGGTTCCAATCCCAGTCAGGGCACGTGCCTGGGTTGTGGGCTCGGTCCCCAGTGTGGGGCATGCAGGAGGCAGCTGATCAATGATTCTCACTCATCATTGACATTTCTATCTCTCCCCTCCTTTCTGAAATCAATAGAAATATATTTTTAAAAGTTTATGTTAAAAAATGCTTCTTTAAAAAATATTAGAAAGGAGACATATGTAAAACTTTAGACAATAAAAAATTAGAAATATAAAAGTTAGAGATAAGTTTCACATTATTTATAGGTGATACCCTAAGATAATCACTGCAAAACTATTATCCTATATAATAAAACCCCAATGTGCAAATCGACCGAATGGCGGAACTACCTGTCACTATGATGTGCACTGATCACCAGGTGGCAGATGCTCAATGCAGGAGCTGCCCCCTGGTGGTCAGTGCGCTCCCACAGGAGAAGCGCTGCTCAGCCTCTCCTGCCTCCGCTGCAGGTGGGCGGTAAGGAGTGAGGAGTCCCCGACTGTGAGAGCCCAGGGCCACTGGGCCTAAGTCAGCAGGTGGACATCCCCCGAGGGGTCCTGGACTGCGAGAGGGTCCCAGAATGTGAGAGAGTCCCAGACTGCGAATTTCATGCACCTGGCCTCTAGTACTTAATAAGAGAATTTAGTAGGTGGCTAAGTAGAAAAAATGAAAAGATAGAAAAGATCCCATTCTATAACACAGAGATACAGCACCTATGAATGAATGAACTTAACAAGAAATACTCAAGATCTATATTTTTAAAAATTAGAATACTACTGAGGGACACAAAAGGAATCAACAAATAGAAAGGAAAACTAAATTCTTGAAAGGAAGACTAACACTAGGAAGATATCAATTCTAAGTAATCTAGAAGTGTAATGCAATCTCAATACAAATACCAATGGGAGTTCTTTGGAGGGGGGTGGTACTAGTTAAGCTGATCTTAAAGTTCATGTGGAATAAGAAATAAGAAAATATAGTTAGGAAAATTTTGAAAAAGAAGATTAAAAGAAGCTCAAATAGATATTAAAATATAAAGCTAAAATAGTTGAAAGACTGTGGTGCTAACAAATTGAAAAGACAGAGGGAATGCCCTAACCGGTTTGGCTCAGTGGATAGGGCATCGTCCTGCGGACTGAAGGGTCCCAGGTTCGATTCCCGTCAAGGGCATGTACCTTGGTTGCGGGCACATCCCCAGTAGGGGGAGTGCAAGAGGCAGCTGAATCAATGTTTCTCTCTTATCGATGTTTCTAACTCTCTATACCTCTCTTTTCCTCTCTGTAAAAAATCAATAAAATATATTTAAAAAAATAAAAATAAAAAGACAGAGGGAAGAGAATGGAAAATCCAGAAGTAAATTCAAATTCATACACAAATTTGATTTATAATGGTAGCATTTCAAATGAGTGAAGAAAAACTTATTGTACAATAAATGATTTGGGATAAGATTACATTAGGAAACTGTCCAGTGAAAAATAGTAAGAGATATGAAAAGTTAGTGGAAAATAAATTAAAAATTACTCTTTAACATATGAAAATGTTCACTCACACTGAAATAAAATATTTCCCTCACAATAAGAAATGCAAATAAAGATTACACTTAGATAACATTTTTCACTTTTCAGATTGACAAAGATCAAAATGTTTGATAGCACAGAAATGTTGGTGTTTATATGGAAGACAATTTGGTAATATTTAACTAAATAAAATATATGTCCCTTTGACCCACAATTTCATTTCTAGCAAAATTTTGATAGCAATACTCCTACATGTGCAAAACTACATAGTTTATTAGTATAGAATGTAATAGATTGGAAATGAATTTAAAATTCCCAAAGGGATCTAGTTAAATGGTGGAGCCATATAAATGAAATACTATGCTGACATAAGAATTTAGAAGTTTTGTGATATGGAATTATGGCCAAGCTATTTAAAAAAAAAATTTTTTTTATTGATTTCAGAGAGGAAGGGAGAGGCAGAGATAGAAACATCAATGATTCATTGATTGGCTGCCTTGTGCACACCCCCCACTGGGGATCAAGTCCACAACCCCGGCATATGTCATTGACCAGAATTGAACCTGGGACCCTTCAGTCTGCCGGCTGACGCTCTATCCACTGAGCCAAACCAGCTAGGGCTGGCCAAGCTATTTTGATAAAAGAAAAAGGCAAGGGGAAGAAAATACAGAGAACATGCTACCATTTGTGGGGGGGAGGGATGGGTGGAGAGGAACGAAATATATATGTATATATATTCTGGAATGTGCATAAGTTACCTCTGGAAAAGCATCAAAAACAGTCACATTGGTTGCTTCAAAGGAGAGGAGGACCATGGTAGCTGAGGGACAAGACTGAGGAGACATTCCACTGTTTACTCTTGGATACTTTTTGGATTTTGAACCATGTCAATAAATGACTTGGCCAAAAAAAGGAAACAGATAAAATTAAACCTAAAAAGGGTGAGGGAAAGTTGACTGACTGTGATTTACACAAATGAGGGTTTGCCTTTCTCTCATAAAAAGAAGCCCAAACTGACTTATTCAGCTGCTCAAAGATGCCTCATTCTTTCTTTCTTTTTTTTTTTTTAAAATATATTTTATGAGAGAATCCAAGATGGCGGCGTAGGTAAACACCTAAACTGCTGTCTCGCACAACAATTTCAAAAATACAACTAAAAGACAAAACGTCTATCACCCAGAACCATGGGAAAGCTGGCTGAGTGGAAGTTCTACAACTAGAAGGAAAGAGAAAAGAGCATTGAGACGTGCACAAGCGCTGAAAAGCTGAGGTACGGAGGCGCGTGATCCGGGCTGGCGGCCGGCGTTGCTTTTTTCAACCCAAACGGAGACAAGCCCCCGATTACTCTGAAATACAGTTTCTGGGGAGACGCGGGGGACCCAAACTCCTACGGGGAGAAGCTGGACTGTCTGCCAGTGAGGGTGGCTTGCTTGCAGAGCTGAGCACAGGAATAATTGTTTACGGCGCTGGGGCACGGGACGCTGTCGGGAAGCAGAGCTGGCTAACTAGCAGCCATTGCTGTTTGCCACGCCCTAACCTAGTGACACCCTGAGACCCCACCCTGCACAACCTACAAACCCACCCAAGCTCCAAGCAGCGGATTTAGCATAAGAAAGCCCTGCTCTGTCGCAGCTTAACCTAGCAAACTTGCAGCCCAGGTCAGACAGCTCCAAAACCTCCAAACCACAAGCAAAGAGGAGAAAACTGTAGCTCTCACTGTAGTTCCTGCTGGGTGGCCTCAGACAGTAGCTGACCTGCACCCCACTGGAGATCCAGAAGCCAGTGTACCTAGTGGTCAGTGTGAGACACCAGATTTCAACTCCTCACATCCATAAGTGACACATTCAAGAGGCAGACTCAGTGAGCACCAAAGCCCCACTGAAACAAGTCCTGCCCCATAAGTGTGTCTTCAGCGCAGCAGTTCTTCCATTATAGACACAGTGAGTGCTCACAGCTAATTGGCCTGGAGGTCAATTCCTCCCAGTGTACCAATAGCAATTAAGGCTTAACTACACCAAGACTTTGCACTCAGCCCACAAAGGGGTTTACCAAGAGCATCCACCTCATGTGATTGAGGAGGCTGAGCTACTGCCCCCTATAGATCACCTACCACACAAAGCTACTCCATCAACACAGGGAAGCAGCCAAAATGTGGAGACAAAGAAACATGTCACTAATGAAAGAAATGGAGGAAAGCAAACTACTGGATGACATAGAGTTCAGAACCACATTTATAAGGTTACTCAAGAATCTTCTTAAAACTGCTGAGAAACTTGATGAGACCTTTAAGGATCTTAATGAGAATGTCAAAAAATGGAAAAGGATCATTCAGAAATGAAGCATACACTGTCTGAAATAAAGAATATATAGAAACTCAACTGTAGATCAACATACCCCAAGAATCAAACCAAAGATCTGAAATATGTGGAAACAAAAAACATCCAACCAGAAAAACAAAAAGAAAAAAGAATCCAAAAATATGAAGATAGTGTAAGGAGCCTCTGGGACAACTTTAAGCGAACCAACATCCGAATTTTTGGGGTGCCAGAAGAAGGGAGAGAGCAAAATATTGAAAACCTATTAGAAGAAATAATGACAGAAAACTTTCCCTACCTGGTGAAAGAAATAGACTTACAAGTTCAGGAAGCGCACAGAACCCCATACAAGAGGAATCCAAGGAGGACCACACCAAGACACATCATAATTAAAATGCCAAGGGCAAAAGACAAAGAGAGAATATTAAAAGCAGCAAGAGAAAAACAGTTAATTACCTACAAGGGAGCACCCATACGACTGTCAGCTGATTTCTCAACAGAAACTATGCAGGCCAGAAGGGAGTGGCAAGAAATATTCAAAGTGATGAACAGCAAGAACCTACAACCAAGATTACTCTACCCAGCAAAGCTATCATTCAGAGTTGAAGGTCAGATAAAGAGCTTCACAGACAAGAAAAAGCTAAAGGAGTTCATCACCACCAAACCAGGATTACATGAAATGCTGAAGGGTATTCTTTAAGAAGAGGAAGTAGAAGAAAAAGGTAAAGATAAAAATTATGAACAACAAAATGACATCAAATACATACCTACCAACAAGTGAATCTAAAAATCAAGTGAATAAAAAATCTGAAGAACAGAATGGACTGGTGAATATAATAGAATCAGGGACATAGAAAGGGAGTGGACTGACGATTCTCAGGGGAAGCAGGTGTGAGGGGTGTGGGAAGAGATTGGACAAAAATCTTACTCCTATGGATGAAGACAGTGGCGGGGGGTAAGGGCATGGGGTGGGGTGGGGAATCAGGTGGAGGGGAGCTATGGGGGGGGGGAAGTGGAACACCTGTAATAATCTGAACAATAAAGATTTATTTTAAAAAAATAATAAATAAATAAATATATTTTATTGATTTTTTACAGAGAGGAAGGGAGAGGGATAGAGAGTTAGAAACATGGATCAGCTGCCTCCTGTACACCACCTACTGGGGATGTGCCCGCAACCAAGGTACATGCCCTTGACGGGAATTGAACCTGGGACCTTTCAGTCCACAGGCCGATGCTCTATCCACTGAGCCAAACCCGGTAGGCTCATTCTTTCTTTTCTTTCAGGACTGCCATCCTCAGAGGACTGGCTTTTTATCTCCATGGCTGTTTCCTCGTGCCAGTAAGATGGCTGTGACAGCTCTGGCTTCATGTCTTCAAACAAACATCCCCCAAACAAGAAAGAAAGGACAAGGAAAACCAAAAACTTTTCCCTAGTGATGCTTTTTGTCCTAAGAATGAGACTTTTCTGTACTGTCATTGGCCCGAAATGGAGCCTAGGCCCCATCCTTGACCAATTCCTGGCAAAGAGGAATGTTTTTTACTGGCTCCTGGGGCTAGGGGAAGGGCCTCCCCTCCTGACATCATGGAATGTGTGTATTGGTACAGAAAAGGGGTTCTGTTGCTAGGGAAGGTGTGGAAGTCTGCTGGGTAGGTTGCAGAAAGACTCCATTACAGCTGCCAGTGTGAAGCACTCCATCTTCTGAAAAAGAAATTCTCAGTTACCCCAGGCCTGTCTGCCCCGACATGTCCCACTGCTGCCACTCGACACAATTACATCCATCTCTCTCCTGGACTGCTGGCTTGGCCTCCTCACTGGTCTCCCCATACTCATGTTCACAATGCTTGGATTCAGTATTGGCTTTTTCCTCCCTGTAATATTGGAGTGTGGTTCTCAAAATTAATATATGAGAGGCTACCTAGATTCAGGCTTAATTACCCATTGTTAACTACTATTGTATCGGGTCCCATCTTTCTAAGGCAACTATCAAGAGTCTGTCTTCACTGATTTTCTATCAGCTTTCATTCTAGACAGGAGCTCCTCACTCAGTCTAAAGCGTGCTCCTGGAATCTGTATGGACTCGACACTGGCAAGACAAGCATGGGAAGCATTATGGGCTGAGTGGTGTCTCCCACAATTCACACGTTAAAATCCTAACCTTCAGTGCCTCAGAATGTGACTGTATTTGGAGATAGGGTTTTTAAAGAGAAAATGAAATTTAAGTGAGGTCATTAGTGTGGGCCCTAATCCAGTATGACTGGTTTCCTTATAAGAGGAGGAGATTAGGACACAGGCACGCACAGAAGGAAGACCTTGTGAAGATACATGGAGAAGACGGCCATCAGCAAGCCACGGAGAGAAGCCTCAGAAGAAACCAACTCTGCCGACACCTTGATCTTGGACTTCTAGCCTCCAGAACTGTGAGAAAATCATTTTTTGTTCTTTAAGCCTCCCAATCTGTGGTACTTTGTCATAGCAATCCTAACAGATCCATATAGGAAGGTATAATCTTAAATTTGTTTTTTGTTTTTTTATTATATAGAAATTTATTTTTTAAAAAAATTTTCACAGAATACATTTCACATTAAAGATTCTCACAGTGGGAAAAATAACTATTATTTAAAGTTTTATATTTGTGGATATTATTTTGGGACAAGTAAAATTAACACATTTGAAGAGTTAAGTCTCACTTTAGAACATGTAATATTTTGATACCTTTACAGGGATACCTTTTCCCTCTGCATGGAACTTCTCTATATTCAGAAGTTCTCCAGGCTCTTTTTACCAGGATTTAGAAATTCGTAATGTGAAATATCCTTATAATAGAATTTCCTAACTTTAAAGTTTCCCAAAGACATATAACCATCAGCGACTGGTATCAACTAAACAAAGGGGGAAAGTTTTCACACATTAAGTGCTGCATAAGTTTCTGCAGTCTTTACTTATGAATTAATAGCTTTTCCTCTCTCCATAACTCTTAGGGCAAATATAGAAGTTTGATTAGGTATTGACAGAAATAAAGCTGAATTCCCTTTGTTTGGTAAATTAAAATGCGAAAGCTCATATATAATGTTACATTGTGAGTCTTGAGAAGCTGGAGGACAACCTCATTCACTCACCAGAATGTGGAACTCTGTCTCACAACTTCTTGGATACAATTCCTCTCAACCCTTTTCCTCACAGATTAAATTCTAAAACTAGCCAGGTGATTAGGAGAAGAGACTTATCTCACCAGTGGACTCGTCTGTTATTTCCTCCTTATTGTGAGATAAATGGCATGACAGAGCAGAGACAAAGAGGTGTACAATCAATTTTCAAGGTATTAAGTCAAGAAGGTCAGAGCTTCCACAGCATGGCAACAGCTTTGCAGATGCCCACGTCATGAGAGTTGAAATAGCAAAGCCCAGCAAAGGTGAAAGCCCAGAGTGCCAAGAGGCCTGCGTTGGCAGCTTTCTGCAGTGCATCCTTTTGAACATAGTCAGTAACAACTTGTCCCAGGCCCCAGTGACCATGGAGGTAGAGGACCGCAGCCAGGGAGTAGTCCATCGCAGAAGAAGGATTCAAATACGCAGCTGGAAGTAGGCCCAGGAGCAAAACACTGACAACCCTCTCACCAGTCCAGTGGAGAGACGCAGCCTTGGAACCAGGATGGCGGCTGGGTGACAGGTGAATGAATGTGCTGTATTCCACACCGTCCTGGGGTAGGTTGGTCCTGGAGAAATGCCAAGATTTGAGCAGGTCTGACCACTGGGGTTCGGAGGAAGAGAGCTCCGCCTCCTCGGGCACCGCCGAGGGCACTCAGCCTCCACACACTCGCCATCTCGCTCCGGAAGGTTCAAGGTCCCATAATCTTAAATTTGAATGGCGTTACATAGGACTCTGTCTTCGCACCACTTTCTAAAAACGTTTTTCCTTTTATATTGTTGACAATGTATAAGATTTGTTTTTTTATCTAAACACATGGGGACAATGATTAAGGATTCATGCTGTCTGGCTGTAGCATACTGCAAAGCAGGAGGATTTAACTATCTAAATATACAGCTCACCATTGTTGACTTCTCAACCAAGGAAGATGGATGGAATACTTTCATGAGGTCAACCTTAAATAACCCATCCCCTCACTTGGCTCAGACGACTCCTGGAGTATGTGTTAGAGCCACCCAATCTTGATGAACCCCAGCGTTCTTAACATGAGACCCAGATGGTGGCCTTTTATGGAAGGAGCAGTCAGCTGGCAGCCGTTCCCTTTACAATCCTTCAAGCTAAGAGGTCTCTACCGGGCAGCACGGCAAATAAATTCTGGGGGCCCAAACATTTACTAAGAGAGCTTGAGAAGCTTTCAACTTCTTTCGGGCGAAAAATAAAATAAGACGAAAAGAAATAAACAAAATAAAAATCACAAGGGCTCCTTCTGAGTGACAGGAGGTCAGCCTAGATCGCGACACCACTTGGCCTCTCACATTTTATGCCTCAAGTCATATTTTCCCCTTTAGTCAACCCAGCAGAACATGTTTCCACTCTGCATTGTGGCGGTGAGGCTTCCTGCCTATGGTTCCCTGAGAAAACCAGCCCATTTTACTCCTGCAAAGAAATTCTGGAAGGGTGTAGTACGTGAAGTTCAGGCCCCCAGAACCAGGCTAACTGGGTGCAAATCCCAGTTTTGCCATTTGCAGTTGAATTGGGCAAGTGACTTAACCCCTGTGTGCCTCGGTGTCCTCAGGTGTTAAGTGGGAATAGTAGTAGTATCTAGCTCATGGAGATGTTGGGAGGATTACATAAATTATTATTGCAAAACATTTCAGCACTGCCTGGCATGTTGTCAGTGGTCACTGGCTAATACCGTTATTAACAGAATTACATATACCAGTCCCTTATAGACATACCTCTGTGGGATTATATTTTAATTATATTTTAATGACCTTTGCCTTTGACATTGCCCAGTGGAATAGTGTTTCTATATGACTCCCCAGAAAATAAATGATCTAGGTCTCAATCTCCACTTTATTTGCATGTGGTTACAATTTATAAATACACTTGCCATTTTACTTCCCCTCCAAAACTCTCCTTTTACCTAGTAACCCTACCCAACCCCCCAGTTTTTAATGACTCCCTTTCTTCTCCAGAGGAGAGGGGTGGTGCTCCATGTAACTCCATCTTATGAAGATGGAGTCTACCTCAGTCCATGTGAAGTGCAGGTCCTCAAGGGGCCTCTGGAGCTTGGGATGAGTGCCACGAATCTGTCAGAGGTCCCAATGATGTCCTTGCAAGTGACAGGAGCTGGCTTCCTTCTGTGCCATGCTTTGGGTGCAGAGTGCCATGGTGGGCAGCAGCAGGCATCATGTACTCTGTCTGCCTGAAGCTGAGCTGGTGCAGCTCCAGTGGCCAGGGGATCTGCAATGAAGTCTCAGGCCAGTTAAGGCAGTAGTGAGAGTCCTGTGGCGGGCACCGTACCCAGCCAGTGCCCGGCCCTGCTCTCGGAGGTGTCTGAGGCCTGGCCCCTTAGGGCTTGCCACTCAGGGGTCCTATCCAGCCCCCCTGTCAATCCTGTGTGGGCAGGGCAGCCTCGGGGAGAAGGTGCTCTTGTGCCTCCCTTCTCCTGGCTTCTTCCAGACACCATGAGGCATGGGTGACAGATTGGGTCCTTGGTCCTGTCAGAGGTCTTGGTGTCCCAGTGTCTCTGTCTCGGCCAGATGCCAAGCTTTGCCATCTTCCTGGTAGGGTGTAGAGAGCCCGGGAGGACCAGGGGCACCCTCTTCAGGAATGGGATATGGAGGCTCCGGGGGCGCAGGGGGGTCTCCAGGGCCTTGTGCTCCCCCCAGTACTGGTCCATTGTAGATGTAGATATTGCCAGTGACAGTCACAGACCCGCCGGTGACATGAATGCCATTGGTACCTGTGGGAAGGGAAGCAGAGTGAGAGGGGCTGAGGGACACTGTGGGGGAAGGAAGGCCTGTGTACCCCCTGCATTGGTGCCCCTACATCCTGAACGCCCTCACTCGTCTGCCTTCTCCATTTTCTCTCTGGTCCCACTCCCATTTGCTATTGGTTTCTTGAGCTCTGCATTCATTTCTGTTTCTGGGTTTTTCAGTCTCTTCCTTTCTCTCTAGTTGGGACATTCTGGCTGGCTCTCAGTCTCTGTCTTGCCTCGCACTTTTTCTCCCTGCCCATCATCCTTCCCACCGCACTTCCCCATGCCCACACTCCCCTCCCTGCAGCCTGCTCACCATGGGCCACCTGGCCTTGCTCTGGGAGCTCAGCTTCCAGCTCCCGGGCCTGGCTCAGAGGACTCTGCTGTTGTAGCACCTCTTGCTCCACAACTGGGGGTGGTGGGGGCCAGGCTGAGGCCAGGGGCAAGTCTCCAGGGATGGGCAGAAGTGGTTTTACCAGGTCAGGGATATGTGGGTTGATGCATGGAGGCTGCCAGTTTCCATCAGCAATATTGGATTCTTCTCCCTGCAGGAGAGAAGCAGAGAATCAACCAATGATGTGGGCCTCAGACCCCATCTTTCTTTAATTCCCACATCCCACCCCGGCTTAAGCAGCTCAGGGCCCTCCTCTGCTCCTCCTCAAGCTCACTGCCACAGGCCTTTGCACTTGACGTTCTTGCTTCTTGGAGCATTTCCCCAGGCATCCCAATGCCTTCCTTTCTTCAGCTCTCTGCTCAAAGATTGGCTCATCAGAGAGGCCCTCTGTCCACTGTCTAAGGTAATATGCCCCCATCCTCTACCACTGTCATTCATTGTTCCCCTATCCTGCTTCATTTGTCAGTTATCAGGACCTGATACTTATTTATTCTTGCTCCACTGGTATGTTACTCCAGGAGGGGAGTTACTTTGTTCACTCACAGTTACATCCACGTGCCTAGAACAGTGCTGGGCATATGGCATGCTCCAAAGTTATTCGTTGAATGAATGAATGTTGAGGCCTGCACGCTCTTTTCCTGCCTACCCCCACATTGTTCCCTCTCACTTCCTGCCCCTCCTTGCTGCCTTCTCAGCTTCCCTCATTACCTCTGGACGGCTCTTGAGCAGGGATCCTGCAATGAAAATGAAATGGATGTAGGGCCTCTGGCAGACCTCAGACCCCCAGGCTTTCACCCTCCACACCCCACCACGATGTGTTGCTGCCCACCCTGGGGTTCCTGAAGGAACAGGCCATCATGATCCTTCTCTCTAGGCTCAGAATGGGGCGGGGGAGGGGTAGAGGGAGGTGATGTCTACTTATGTTGGGAGCAGGCATTGGGAGTCTTAAGCATGTGGAAGGGTTGTACTGGGGAAGATGAAAATTCCCTCCCACCCCCTCCCGCATCCAGGTGGGGACTGACAGCCACATCACAGCCTGCACCCAGCCCTTCCTACCCAGCTTTCTGCAGAGAGACGCGTGGCTCTTCCAGGTGCAGGCGAGAATGGTGGAGATGAACAGCAGGGAGACCAGGGGCAGCAGGACGGCTAGCACCAGCATAGTTCCTGCCAGGACAGCAGGCGGCAGGCGGCATGATGGGGGGAGAAGGGCAGAGGGGAAGGAAGTTCACGAATAGCTTTTCAATCCTCTGGGCAACCCAAACAAAACCTAAGTTCCTAAAGGCAGAATTAGAGTCAGACACTTCCCTGGGCGGCAGAGAAAGGGAACTCAGTTGGACTTGCGGGGGACCTCCTGATAGCCCGGAGAAAGAGTCTGAGATGGAGATGTTTGGGGTGGTGAAGGGCCCAGTGGCCTGAGGCAGTTGATTTTCAAGGGCTGGAAGTGGTGGTGAGAGGCATTATAGGGA
Source organism: Corynorhinus townsendii (assembly GCA_026230045.1). NCBI lineage: Eukaryota > Metazoa > Chordata > Mammalia > Chiroptera > Vespertilionidae > Corynorhinus > Corynorhinus townsendii. The sequence goes on from JAPDVU010000003.1 coordinate 198,359,479, forward strand.
GGGCGGGGCTTAGGGCTATAAGCAGACTCAGGCCACAGGGTTGAGACACGTTTCTGTGGACTTGACTGTCTTACAGAGAGGCCACCACAGGAACTGAGAGTGCCCCTCTGTACCTGTGGGGTGTTCACAGAGGTGGGAGAGTCGGGGAGCCTCGCTTCTGAATTCTGCCTGTGGTTGCTTGGGAGACTAGGGGTTGCAAGGTCTCCACCTGCTTGCATGTTCCAGGAGGGAGTGGGAACAGGAGGCTGGGTGTTCAGTTCCCCAGGACCCGATGTAGGCAGTGGATAGCTTCTGTCTTTCTATGGACCTCAGTGCTGCCATCCACAGCCTGGAGTCTGTGGTGCCCATCAACCACACCTGAGGAGGGTCAGAAAGACTTGAACATTTGCACCTGGGTGGTGGCTCTCTCCAGTCCACCTGGATCTGTGGCTGAAGGGAGTACAGGAGGGAAGCATGGGAAGAAACTGGACCTGGAGTCTTGAACATCTGGGCTTCCCAGCTGTGTGACTTTTTAAGTCAGTCCACCTCTCTGAGCATCAACTTTTTTTCATATCCTATCTAATAAAGAGGGAATATGCTAATTGACCCTCACGCCATCTCCAAGATGGAGGTGCCCATAGCCAATAAGGAGGGAATATGCTAATTGACTGTCACACCCTCAAAGATGGCGGTGTCCACAGCCACAAGATGGTGGCGCCCAGTCCCCTCAGCCACCCAGCCACCCAGGACCACCTGAGGCTCAGGTAACCAGGGCCAGCTGAGGCTTGTGCTGCCAGCAGTGGTAGCAGCAGAGGTGTGATGGGATATTGCTTTTCCCTGATCAATGGGTCACCTCCCGCCCCTGAGGGCTCCTGGACTGTGAGAGGAGGCAGGCTGGAATGAAGGACCCCCCCCTCCAGTGCATGAATTTTCATGCACCAGGCCTCTAGTATAAAATAAGGGGATTAAACTCTCTAAAATGCCAATCATATTTGAGACACAGTTAAAAATTAATAAGAGGACATGGAAAATACTTATGATATAGTTGAATGAAAAGTCAGGTTACAAAATATTCAAATGACTCCACTTTTAGGAAAAAATTATAAGTATAGACATACATAGAAAAATGTTTGGGAAGATATATAAAAATGTTAAACAGTGGCTATTCTAGGTGATGGTTCTATAGGTGATGATTAATTTCTATGTGTCTGAATTTTATAATTTTTATAGTGTGCATGCATCAAACAGTAAATGACCCGAGTACAGGTCTTCATAACACCAGTTACCACATGGGTGGTCTTGGGCAAGTCACACAACATCTGAGCCTCCTGTCAGTGAGGCGGATAATAGAACTACTTGATAGGATCAATGAGAGGATTAAAATGATTAGTGAATGTTAAGTATTTGCAGAGTGCCTGACACACTTGCTCTGAGCAAAAGGAAGCTAAGATTATAAATATTTGCTAATTTTAAAAAGCTAATAAAATAAACTCTTTCCCAATGAATAATGATTCCAGCCATTAGAAACATCCTGTAATTGTCTATGAGGCTAGGACACCAATAACGCCACTAAAAAAAACCCCAAAAGAGTCAAATGTGGAATTACCTCTCTAACAGTGAAAGTGTCCAATTTAATAAAGAGGCACTCTGTCTAGTAAATGGATTATATGATGGCAAGTAAAAAATGGTGACAGCAACATCAGTTACAGTGACATCTCCTTAGCCTAATATTATATGTATAATATGTAACTTAAAAAGTGTGTGTGCGCGCGTGTGCATGTGTATGAGCGTGTGTATAATTAAGCTGGCTTGGGGCCACTCCAATTCCTCTTTAAGGAACTTTTCTTCTTGACCCCATCCCGAGAGAGAGGATTCACCTTTTCCCTGTTTTTTCAGGTGGGAGGAATTAAGGTATTTTCCCAGCTACGCCCACCCCATATCCTCCACCCCTGGCCCCTCACCTGGCATCTCGGGGGTTTCTGGTGGATTTCTGCAGCTGGTGTCAGACTGGGCAGTGCCTGGCGCTGCTTCTACCAGGCCCTGGTCCTCACACCTGTGGAGGAAAGAAAGGCCCAATTCAAAAGGGCACGCGGCTGGAAGTGGCAAATGGCAAGGAGGGTCCTACAGAGTTGAGCATGGCGGTGGGGTTGTCAGCAGCTGGGGCTTCTGGGAGGGTGGGAGGAACATGGGCACACTCACCTGGTGTGGGGCAGGCAGCGGGCACTGGGGGAAGAGGTGTTCTGGAAGTGCCCTGCCTTACAGGGCACACAGTGGTGATTAGCCTCCCCAACCTCACCTGGCAAGAGAGAGGCAAGACCAGCTAAGATGAGTGGGCAAGAGCTGTAAACTTCCTTTAAGCCCACTGGATGGCCCCTCCCTGCCCACCCACCCCATTTTGTAGCTGGTACCTTTCCTGATCTCACCCTTGCCGAGTTTCCCCAGTGCTGAGGGGACCCCTTCTCACCCCTCCCCCCCCCCCCCCCCCCACGATCCCTGTGCCTGTCCAGTTCCATTTCTCTGCAGGCAGAGGCTTTTTATGCCAAAGAGAACTACCTGGAGGCTCACTATGCACACAGTACCATGCTTCCTGGCCCCATTCAAGATCACCAGCACCCAGCCTCCTCCCTGCCTTCTGCCCTTAGTGACTTCTGACCTTTGAGCTCAGTTTCAGTGCCCGGTGGGCAGTCGGAGAGTGGCTCGCAGTGTATACACTCATGGTCCCAATGGACGCAGAACATTCCTGGCTGGCAGTGGCACTGGGTTTTCTGTTTGCTAGTGCAAGGTGCAGTCTCCTGGAAGCCCAGGACTTGTGGGGAGACAAGACAGCTCAGTGGAGGGGCTGCACTCCAGGGGATCCCGGCCCTCCCCAGGCACACCTTACTCACTCTGGTCACAGGGGCGGCACAGCTGGCAGATGGGCAGATGGTTCCAGTGCTCATTATAGGAGTTTTCAGGGCACGTGGCACAAACTGTGTCCTGATCACGGCTACATTCAGCAGAGACGTGAGTGCCTGGAATGTGAGTGGGGCAGTAGGAGTGTCAGGGGATCAGGGTTCCACCCTTACTTCTGCTGCCTGCTGTGTGACCCTGGGCCTGTCCCTCTCGGTGCCTGCATATGAGGGATGGCCAGTGTCTCTCACTGTCTCTGCCAGCTGGATTTCCTGGGAGATGGTGTCTCCCTGCCTTCGGAGGCAGCAAGGTGGACAGGAGTCCCCTGGAACCCGCCTCCCTGTCCCAGGCTTCCTCTGGCCGGTGCCTCTCACCTGGGGGGCAGCGGGAGCAGCAGGCCTGATGCTTGGGTTCGTAGTATTCCTTTTCCTGGTCCCGGCAGGTTTGGTTCTCCGTGTGGTATGGGGGCAACTTCAAGGGGAGATGGATATGGGGGAAGAATTATGCAGGGATCAGTTGGGGAGGGCAGAGAGACCAGAGAAGGAGCTGCCCTTATCCAAGCCAGCACCCACCCACCTGCATGGCCCCTCCCTCACCAGTCGGGGCTGGGATGCTGTCAGGAGACCGCAGAGGCCTAGTACAAGTGGCCCCCAGGCCAGGCCGCAGGGGGAGGCCCACAGCGGGCGCATGGCCGCCAGTCCAGCCGGGTGGAGGCCTGGGGGTAAGGTGAGAGGCCTGGCCCTTGGGGCAGTGGAGACAGCAGCCTCCGGAGCCCGGGGCTGGGACAGGACTCAGGCCGAACTGCCCCGGGGGGCCAGAGCGGCCTGGCTGGCCTGGCCTCCAGGGCTCCAGCGCCAGGCTCAGGAAGTGGGAGTGGAGCTAGCCGGCCACTGGGCGGGGACAGGGAGCGCTGGGAGCTGAGGCCTCTGTCGCAATCGGGAAGAGGAACAGGCTTGGCTGCCCTGCTGCAGGGCGGGAGGGGGCAGCCGGGAAAGCACGTGAGGGCAGCCAGGCCGGAACCAACCTCCTCCCTTCTTCGGAAGCCCAGCAGGGAGACGGCTGCAGGGGGCAGGCCCAGCTGGTAGGAGAGGGGCAGCAGAGCCAGTGGACAGTCCTCAGATGGGCCTCAAGAGGCTGGCTGGGGCAGAGCTGACCAGAAGAGATGGAGTTCTGGGTGCCAGATCTGAAAAATGGAGTGCCTGGGACTGCCAGACACAGAGGGTGTAGAGACCTCGGGACCATCTGCTGCATAGCCAGCCAGACACGTAGCATCTGGGAACCAGAAGTCCTAGAATGCAGACTGTTTGGACTCCTGGGTTCCTGCCCTGTTGTGTGGCTTTTTAAGATAAATTACAAAGGAATAACAAACTAGCAGTCCTCCCCTCCCCTGATCCAGCCAGTCCCCACATTGATGGGCACAGGTCACCTACAAGACACTGCAGAGGGTGCAGCCCCAGCTCCCCTGTCCTCAGAGGAGGGAGAGGACAGGAGACAGATCTTCATGAGCAGGGCAGAGCAGGAGCCTTTGAATGCCTTTGAACAGGAAGGAGCTGAGGGCGCACCCAGTCCAGCCCCCTCACCTAAAGGATGAAGAGACAGAGACTCAGGTGGAAGAGACCAGGACTCCGGCAGGGCTTAGTCTAGGGCTGTCCCTTTTCTTTCTCACCATGAACAGTGGCCCTAGAGTGACTTGGAGTAGCCTGTCCCCCTCCCCCTATGTCAGGCTTTCTGGTATCCGAACTTCTGTGCTCCTGGCTAAGTCCCACCTATCCTTGAGGTTCCCCGGGCTCTGGGCAGCACGGCCACTCCAAGCTGCACAGCTCCACTAAGGCTGCTCGCTGTGATCTGGCTTACTGCTTACGGGCTTACTGCGAGCCCTGCAATGGCCTGGACAGGATCTTTATGTGTGGGTTCCCAGTGTTTAGTCTGACATCCCACGTGTCCAGTACATATTTATGGTTAAAGGAATGATGCCTTGCCCATGTCACATAGCCAGTCCTAGAGTCCAGGACTACCGATTTCTGGGTCCCAGCTCATTCTAGCAACCACACTGCCTTCTTGTGACGCAGACTGCTGCCCTTCGTGTGAGGGGCTGACTTCCTCTCTTGAGATAGGTCACCTGGGCACTGACCCCGCCCTCCACCCTGGAGAGCCCAGTTCAGGGCTCATCCTTACCCTGGTTGGTCTCACTGGCTGGACAGGCTCTAGGGGATGGACCTGAGAAGTCCTGGTGCAGGAGTGCGCCTGGGGAGGAGGGTTCACACAGGGTGAGGGGGCTGGGGGAGGAGGACTCACAGGATGAAGAGTTTGCCTGAACTTAGACACTTCACTCTCCTCTCCTGGTGCAGGCCTAGGGCCCGCACTCTGCTGCATTTATACAATAGTGCAAGGCCTCCTGGAGAGGGAAGAAATGCCAGAACAGCATGCACTGCTCAGGGTACAGTTATTTCCAGGTCAAGGGAATTGGGGGCCTGGGCCAGGCTTATCACTGAGCTCTTAAGTGTGTAAAAGTGTATGTGTGTAGTGGCCTTAGATTCTTTTTTCATTTTACTATTTGTTGTGGAAATTCACACATAAATGATACATACACAAAAGGAGAGAAAACTAGCATTGTGAACTCCCACCTTCAACTCAGGGCCAGTCTTATTCTTCCATATAATTCTCCCCCACTCATCTAATCTCCCTTTAATTATTTTGAAGCAAATCCCAGACATATGTGTCATTTTGTTTGAAATTACTTCAGGATTTTACTCTAAAAGACAGCAATTCTTTTTCTTACGTATGCAGATCAAAGTCCTACACTTTTCTATATCCCCTTAGCCAGCCACGCTAACGTATCTCCCCAGAATGTTTCCTGCATGCCTTTTCTAGTCAAAGCTCCCTGCTTCACAGTAGGCACTATCTCAGATGCTTTTCAAGCCTAGCTGGCTGACCTTCATCCTTCTTTCTGCTGCCAATCTCATGCTCTCACTTCAGCCTGCAATGACTCTCTCTGCATCCTAAGGAAAGAGCCCTAAGAGATGAACTTTAATCCTAGCCTCTTCACTTCACCTCTCTGAGGCTCTTTTATTTGTGCTAGTCCAGTGGTTGGCAAACTGCGGCTCGCGAGCCACATGTGGCTCTTTGGCCCCTTGAGTGTGGCTCTTCCACAAAATACCACGTGTGGGTGCGCATGTACAGTGCGATTGAAACTTCGTGGCCCATACGCAGAAGTCGGTTTTCAGCTCTCAAAAGAAATTTCAATCGTTGTACTGTTGATATTTGGCTCTGTTGACTAATGAGTTTGCCGACTAATGAGTGCTAGTCAATGGCTGGTTTTCTTGCAAATCTGTTCTCCACCCTTCCCCTGTTCTGAGCTTTATCACTACTGGGAATTACATTTCCCAGACTCCTTTTCCTCCTGGCTGCTGGATAGGGTCAGCCAATAGGAAGACAGGTAGGTGGAGGACAGGTGGGTGGGAAGAGAGAAGGAGCCAGACTGTTTCTCCACCACTCTCACCCCACATTTGCTTTCTAACATTGCCTGCAGTTGTCTGTGTTTCTTCCTTCTCTTCTTCCATAATCCCATGTCCTACCAGGCAGCCCCTACTATCTAGTTCCTGGCAAATAGCTCTGGAGGCTTCTGGGTCTATAATGTGACATTACCCTGTTGTCTTTCCAGCCCTAGAGATGATAGCTGCTTCCTGCTTTGCTATTTTCTAGGTTGCCTCACTGTCTCCTGTTGGCTCCTCCATCAGCCATGTACCAGTTCCCTGTGTTAAATTTCTTTTGTTTGAAAGATTAGAGTGTTTCCTGTTTCCCCGCTAGACCATGATTGACAAATCTTATCAATACAGGGTTTTTATGCCTACCCAACCTTCTTCAAGAGGATGAAGGGAGACTCACAGGAGCGAGGAATCCATGGATTCTTTGTGACCAGGGCATTGTCTCTGCTTCTTCTCTTTCATGCTCTTCACCAGCTTCCTTGAAGTGTTACTGGTTTCCACTGGGCAACACCAGCCTCAGACTAAGTGCCCCATAGACCCTCAGAATGTGGGTGGGTGGGTGGGGCACTTCTCCCAAGCCTTCTTTGGAGGAGATTGCTGAGTGAATCTTATTCCCACAGGCCCATGAAGAATCCAAAAGGGGGTTGGTGAGAATTAATTCAGACCCTTGGAAAGGATCTGATAAACACTGAGAAATGTGTAATTGATGAGCACTGTCCTTCTCTAGAGCATTTCCATTTACACTGGGGTCAATCTCTTAGCCCAGTCATCTTAACTAGGGTGACTTTGTCCCCCAGAAGACATCTGGCAACAACTGGAGGTGTTGATTGTCACAATTCAGGGAGTGCTATGACATCTAGTAGGTAGAGGCCAGGGATGCTGCTAAGCATCCTATAGTGCACAGGACAATACTTCCCATGATAATGAATTGTCTAAATGTCAATAGAGCCAGGGTTGAAAATTTCTACCTTCACCCAAAGGGATACACTTGTAATGGTGAACTTCTACGCATCCTACCAGGTGACTGGACTAGGAGTGGCTGGAAGGGATTTTCTGGGGCATCATTTTAGATTAAAGAGAAATTCACGCTATATAAGTGCAGATAAAAGGACCACTTTTCCCCACACTGGGATGGCCACTGTGGAGAGGCTAATTATCTCTAAGTTTTAAAACTAAAGAGTTGCATTTCAACGAATGACACATTTTGACCCTAGAAAGGATACAAGCTGAAATGGAAAAAGTGAATAAAATGTAGATAAATTAATAGGCCACAAATGAATGGGTTACCAGAGGAAATTAAGATGTAGTGGGGATGCTTTGTTATATATGACACTCTCATTCAAAAATGAACCTTGGGCCTTACCCCAGATGCTAATTCTGGTGTCTTTTGCACAGTGGGTCAGCAAGTAGGGCCACCAACATGAATATGCCTAGTGCCTGACTTCAGAGAACTCATAATATGACCCATGCATATGTAGATGCGCAAACGCACACACCAGGATAATAACACTATGCAGATGTAAGTGCTGCAATCATGTTTTAAAGAAGGCTCTGTCTGGAAGTGTGGTGGAGAAAGTGGTTACTTCTACAGTCTCCTGTTCCCCAGAGAGCAAGAGGCAGGAAGACCCTTTGAATTCATAACCCTCATCCCACTATAGACCCTCTTGTTTCACTTCTCTCCCTGTAGCCTGTGCACATTTTATGGCCACACCACAGGGTTAGAGTATGGCTGGTGTTGGGTGCGGGGAGGCAGCCCCGCAGGAAGGGAAGGGCTAGAGCTCTGAGAGAGGCTGGGGTAGCTTCCAAGACAAAGTCTGCAAGGCCCCAGGTCCCCACAGAACAAGACTCGGCTTCTCTGGGAGTTAGGGGAGCAGCACTGAGCTCGGAGAGGGGAGGCTCAGCTCTCAATCTGGCCCCACTGAAACCCCTGGGTGACTGTGGGCAAGTTGCTTTGCTTCTCTGGGCTTTTCAGTTCCCTCATGTGTGAAGCAAGCAGCTAGTTGCAGAGTCAGCTGGGAAGGGCCTTTGCAACTGTCTGGGCTGCCTTATCCATCCCCTCCTGCCATTTTGTTTTTCAGAGAGGTCAAGTGTCATTTTCAAAGTCACATACAAAGTACATGCGCGCGCACACACACACACACACACATACACAATATTGATTTCAGAGAGGAAGGCAGAGGGAGAGAGAGAGAAACATCAATGATGAGAGAATCATGGATTGGCTGCCTCCTGCACGGCCCCTACTGGGGATTGAGCCCACAACCTGGGCATGTACCCTGACTGGGAATCGAGCCTGGGACCCTTCAGTTCACATGGCCAACGCTCTGCTGAGCCAAACCAGCTAGGACCACATACAGAGTTTAAAGGCAAAAATGGAACTCAGAATATATGAGTGCATGGTAGAGGGGGTCAATGGGGAAAAAAGTGGGGCATCTGTAATACTTTCAACAATAAAGATAAGTTTTAAAAAATGCATGCAAGTCTATACAGGCACAAAAAAGATAGAGATGGATACATCAATTACATTGGCTCCCCTTGGCTGAGGGGTGGGAAAGGAATGGGCCAAAGAGAAGCTTTCATTGTTCTGTCCACTTACGTATTATTGGAAAATTGTATTGCCACAAAAAATGTATTTGGGTATTTCTACACTTTGAAAGATAATACTTAAAATGGAGCTATGACAAAAGTGCAGGTTTCAGATTTCTGTTTTTCTCCTAACAACAAGCTTGCTCTGGCCAGTTCCAGATCCAGGCTGCTGCGGTCTCTGAGCTGCCACCCTGTCCCTCACAGGCGGCTGCAGGGACACCGCACTCCCGCTCAGCCCAGACCCGGCCCTTGCAGTTCTCCTCCCAGAGCCCTTGAGATGAAAACTATTTGCTTGTGCTTTGTAAGCCAGCGGCGGGGTTTCAGGCAGCAAACGGAAAAGGCAGGGGGTGTATCTCAGAACCTTTGAGATCAAACAGGTAGGGCACAGCCATCCCATTGGTAGACGGGATTGTCCCTAAGTTAAGGACCTGGATCAAGGGAGAATGGATCTTCTAGGGGTGTCATGGGAAGGTGGGGATAAGGTAGAGAGCTTTTTACAAAGCCAGACAGGTGATCCAGGACCAGGCTGCTGATGAATCCATGGTCTCTGTGTGAGTGTGAGAACCTTCCTGGCTTTCAAAACCAGGGCCAGGGTAGCCCGATTACCCTGGAGTCTGTGGCTGGTCCATCTCAGGAAGTAAATGGCAAAAGCCCTAAGTAGACAACCCCAGAGGAGAATTCTAATTCTGTTTTCCCTCGGTTGCTATTTTGTTTTGTGTCCTCATACAACTGGCTTATCTCTGTGAAGTGTCAGTTTATTCATCTGGAAAATGAAGAAAAACCCAGCCTTTCCCTTCTCAGCTGGGTGTCCCGAGCAGGCATCAAAGCGAAAAATGGGACTGGGTTTGGAATCCTGGTTGACAGTAGCTCTCGCTTTAAGAGGTCACAAGAGACTGCCCAGACAGAAAGCACCCCGGTGTACCCTGAGCCTAGAGTTCCCTGCTTCCCTCTTCTTTGCCTGCTAAAGTCCCTGTTGTTCCTTATGACATCCAGCTGAGATGCCACCTTCTCCAGGAAGTCTTCCTGACTCTCTCCAGGCTAGAGTCTCTCCCTCCCTCCCCAGGTTCACTAAGCCCAGGGCTTTTATCTCTGCCACTAGAATCCTTGTCTTACTATATTGCAGGCCTGTCTTCTCCCACCTGTATCAGTGCCTGTGCTGGGCACATTGGAGGGATGCCCATGCCTGCTCCTCTGAGGAAGCAAGGAGGAAGGAGAAGCCAGGGAGTACACTCGGGGCTGCCTGCTGAGGGTCCACAAGGGGTCAACTTCTCGCTGTCACAAGGGGCCTGGGCTGTGTGGATGGGTGTCTTGTGCCTGTTTGGACCTTCTTATTGGGCCTGATTCTCTGACCCTTCCCGCTCTGCTTGGTATTTTACTTGTTTATGCTCTTGCTGGATTAAGTTTGGGAAGAGACTTTGGAGGAAAAGCCCCTACAATGAGCACTTCCTTCCTTCCAGGGCTGGTGTAGACTTGACCATGCCTGCCCTCTTCCTCCCAGACGCCCAATGCTACCCACATCCCTCCCTGCCCCCTCAGTGCCTGCTGTCCCTGGGCTCCGGGTCTGTGCCTAAGTGCCCCTGCCTGTCCCCTACCTGCCTCTCAGTGCCCACATTCCTGCAACCCCGTGACCACAACAGGGGACATTACACATTCCTGGTCTGGCAGCCAATGGTGTAAAAAAGAACAGAATGTCCCAGGGCCCCGCCTAGCCCCCAGCTTCACCTGGGCCCCTCCCTGGTCTGGACAAGGTAGGGGGTGATGGTGAGGAGTCAGGAGGGAAGAGGATAAACCAGGAGGGAGAGGCAGAGGGGAGCTTCGTGCTAAGTGCCAGGAGGTACTCCCACTAGAATCCTCTCCACCACCTGGGGGGGTGAGGCTGACCTGTGGGTGCCCTAGGAGGGACTGCCCAGGGAGGGGACCTCGCTCCTGAAAGCCCACTTGAGACTCCCTCCATTGCTCTCCTGCAGGGGAGGGGAGAGTCCCTTTGGGGCTGGCTCCCTCCTCTTCACCTTCCTCCATCTGCCTCTCCTCCATGCCCCCTCCCAGTCCTTCATTCTGTCCTGCGTCTGTCTCCCTTTTTCTGCCTTCCCTGCTCTCCTGGTCTCTCTCCCTTAGTCTCACTGTCCTGGCTTGTCCTTTTTCCTCGTTTCTGCCCTCCTAGCTTTGTGTTCGGGATCCTTCTTCCTGGTCAAGATTTCTGACTCTCCCTTGCCGTTCTGTTTCTTGCCTGTCAGCTTCCTATCACTCCCCAGGCTGACTCTGTTTCTCTGTCCCTACTCCCAGGTCAGTCCTCGGGAGTCCTCTTCCTTCTGGTTCTCGCAGCTCAGACTCCTCCTCTGACCGCCCCCCCCCTCCGCCCCCCGCCCTGCTCACCTTTAATTGAGATGCTAATGAGGCTTCTGTTGCTTCCACCCCGGTCGGCAGGCGGGCTCCCAGGCCGGTCTCTGCACCTGTCAGGTGAGGGGGAGGAGAGGCTCTCGGCTGCCAGATTCAGCTAGAGAGGAACCAGTCCCAGTCCAGTCACACTTGGGAGTGGGGAGCAGGTGGCAGCCAGGACTCCTGGAGTCCTACCATCCTTGGGACCTGGGACAGAGGGAGTCAGGACACAGCGAGTCAGGACACAGCCCAGGAGCAGGACGGGAGACTGGAGGAGAGAGCCTGTACTGAGAGGGGAGAGCGGGGAGGAAGAGGAAGAGAGGCAGGATCAGAGAGCCTGGCATACAGAGGAGCCGGGTGAGGAAGGAGAGAGTAGGGAAAGAAACCTAAGAGAAGGAGAGAGAGAGGGGGGGGGGGGGACCAAGAACGGGACTGACTACTAAGCAGAGGCTGATGGCTGAGGAGACGAAAAGGGAGGTTCTGGGACTGAAACCAAAAGGTGACCTTATCAGGGAAGCAGAGGAGAGGCCACTCCAGCGAAGCCCAGCTCCAGCTCTGGCCCTGGCTCCAACAGGTCAGCTGGCTCCTGGGCAGGTGGGGGGAGGAAGGAGTGGGATGTGGGCATGGCCTGGAGCAGCCTCTCTCTAGGGTCAGGCTGATGATGGGAAGGGCACTTGGAGCCCACAACTCTGTCCTGACCCTGACCCTGACCTTCCACAACTCACCCAAGGGCTCATGAAGGGAGACAAGTGTGAGGAGCCGGGGCCGGACCCCAAGCCCGCGGCCCCCCTGCAGCCCACGGAGGAGGAGGAGGCCCTGATTGAGTTCCACCGCTCCTACCGAGACCTGTTCCAGTTCTTCTGCAACAACACCACCATCCACGGCGCCATCCGCCTGGTGTGCTCCCAGCACAACCGCATGAAGACGGCCTTCTGGGCCGTGCTCTGGCTCTGCACCTTTGGCATGATGTACTGGCAGTTCGCCCTGCTGTTCGAAGAATACTTCAGTTACCCTGTCAGCCTCAACATCAACCTCAACTCCGACAAGCTAGTCTTCCCCGCTGTCACCGTCTGCACCCTCAATCCCTACAGGTCAGTTGGGCCCCCCACCACTTCCTGGTGCCTGCCAGGGTAGCGCAGAGTGTACTGAGGTGCCCACTGGGCAGGCAGACCCTCAGCCTCAGTTGTAGAAGCCAAAACTGTCCCTAGGCAGGCCTCCCTTTGGGCAAGATTGGGAGCTCCCCACTTGCTGGGTTGGCGGTTCATTCCGGTGGAGCTTTCCTAGTGCTCACAACTTATTCAAAGTGTGGTTGTTGGACCACCAGTGCCTTCCCCCTCCCTTCCTCCCGCAAGCAGTAGGGGCGCGGGTGAGATCAAGATGCTAACTTCCCAAAGGGCAGGGTGGAGGTCATCCCATTCTTTCCCTGGAGGGAGAGGAGAGCAAAGACCAGGGCCTCCTCCTCCAGAGAAGAACCTGTCTCAGGTGCAATGGTGTGGGTGGTGGGAGCGGGCAGGGGCTAGATCCTGCTACGTCTGTCTTGGGTCAGACAGGGAGTTGGTGTTGGAGAAAGCAAAATGAGGGATGGCGGCAAAGCAATGGTGAGCCTTGAGATTGGGGGTGGAGAGTTAGGGAGCCAGTAGGAGAATGGGACAGGATAGCTGTTCCCTTGTTCCCTTGTCCAGCTGGTCGCCCAAAGACCCAGGCGAAAACGGGGAGGTGACCCCTGCCCAGAAACCTGGGTGTGTCCTCAAGTTTTGGGTTTCACCGGTGCTTTTTGCCAACGTTTGGTCTGGAAGCCAGAGGGGTTGGTAAAGTATGTGGAGGAGAAGGGAGGGTGCGGCTGGGTGTTTGTATATACCTTGTATTTGTGGTCACTCAGTCATGCAGCACGGTGGGAACTCCTGCTGCAAGCCAGACACAGTGCTAGGCACCTGGCAAATGGGCTTCTTAATAACTCATACAATTTTCATGGAAGGCCAGGTAATTTGCTGGGTACTGGGAAAGAGAAAATGGCAGCACTCGGCATATAGACAAATGCCTGCAGTGCACTGTGCTAATTACAGTAAAAATTGCGTGAAGTCTAGTCTCTACTTTCAAGGTGCGTGTGTTTGCAATTGTGTGAGTGTGTGTATGTGGGTGAGCAAACATGTTGGGTATGCGTGCAATGGAGGATTGGGTTTGGTCACAGGTTGGTGGTGAAGGTCCCCATATATTCTGTTGTATCCAAAGGTGTGTCTTGGGCTAATAAGGGTTGGGACATCCTGTCCTGCAGAGAAAAAACTGCTGGGCTGTTTTGTAGAGTGTCCAGGCTAAGAGGCCATTTACTACAAAGCTGCTTTTACTACTAAGTCCTCCGCAGGTCCTTCCTTTAATTCTCCCAACAATCCTCCAAGACAGGTACGATTAATATCCCACTGTACACTTGAGGAAAAGGAGGCAAAAAGAGACAACTTACAGGGCCACAGGGATAGTAACTGAGCTATGACTTACCCTCTGTTTGCCTGATCACAAACCCCTACCTCTTCTCAATACCCAAGAGGCGGGACGTAGAATAAATGAAGTCTCCTGAGATGTTTACATGTCATTTCCCAGTTCTTTATTATTCCTCCCTCAGCCTTGTTTCTCTTCCCTGGGTTGCCACTGGCTTTGCTCCTCTTCTTCTTGGCCCTCTGTCGCTCGCCTGCCTGAATCCTTCCCTCATTTCCCCCACTCCTCATCGCCTTTGGCCTTGGTGGAGAGGAGGGACACTGGACTGCTCTGAGCCAGCAGGGAGGAAAGGGCTAGCAAGCAGGAGGGACAACAGGCAGAGTAGTAGGTGCTCAACAAATATTGTGGTTGAAAGATGTAGTGAGAAATGGAGAGGGCAGGGGTGAATCTGTTGAGGCCTGCATATTTTCTAAGGTTCTGTTGGGTGCAGTCCCTGGACAAGTCCAGGAAAAGCCTCAGAGAATGAAAACCAGAGCCTCTGCCGCCATGTGCCTGAAGGCTGGGAGACAGGCACCCATGCAGAATGAATCCCTGTGCCCGGCCGGTGTGGCTCAGTGGTTGAGCACTGACCTATGACCCAAGAGGTCACGGTTCAATTCCCGGTTAGGGCACATGCCCAGGATGCAGGCTTGATTCCCAGTAGGGGTCATACTAAAGGCAGCCCATCAGTGATTCTCTTTCAGCATTGATGTGTCTATCTCTCTCTCCCTCACCCTTCCTCTCTGAAATCAATTTTTTAAAAAATAAAGAAAACAATAAAGAATCCCTCATGCTCTGGGCTGCTGCAGGGCCTAGTGGAGAGAGCACCCAGGAAGGGAGGGGAGTCACGGAAAGCTCTTCAGTGCAGGGGAAGGTTATTGAATACCTACTAGGTGCTCGACCCGATACTGGATGCTTTACAAGCATCATCTCATTTAATCCTGACAAGCCCATGGAGGCAGGCATTATTATTTCCATTTTGCAGATGAGGAAATAGAGGAAAAACAATTGAGCAAGGTCACACAGCAAATAAAGCAACAACAAGAGCTAAAATGTATATAGACTTAATATGTGCCAGACAAATTAAATCCTACATTCATTATTTAATCCTCACCACCGACCTCTGAAGTAGGTACCAGTATTTCTCTCATTTTATAGAAGAGGGAACTGAGGTTAAATTACTCGCCCAAGTTAACACAGGAAGCAGGTAGTAAACCTGGGATTAAAGAACAATCCCCTCGCCCCCATCCCAGAAGCCAGTGCCTCCCAGCTTAGCAGCTGAGTAACCAACCAGTTTGATTTCAAAGCTCTTTCTTCCATCACACTTTAAGGAGAGGTCAGGTAGAGGCATCCAGTATTGGGGCGGGGTGTGTGTGTGTGTGTGTGGAGGAGGATGGGTGGCTGATGAGAGTCCCTGGGGAATAGCAGCAGTAAGAGGAGGGGTACTGGTCAGGAGTACAGGAGGGAGGGGTCTTGGGCTGTTGGCTTCTGTTCAAGGAGAGAGGCAGGGGTGGGTGGATAAGTTAATGCAGCCTGGTAGGTAGGGACTCAAGTGTGAATCATGCTGGTGGCAGGTGCAGGAGGCAGAGGTGAGATGAATGGCTCCTACAGGGGAAGAAGGGAGGAGGTGGAAATCAGTAGACAAGGTAACTGAATGAGGCAAAATCAGACCAGGGATGCCCACTTGGCAGCTGGGCAGGGCCAATGGAGAGGGAGGAAGGAGGAGGAGGGTCAGGATTCTGCGCTGCTTCATAACTTCCAGGAAAGGGGGTAAAGGCTAAAGACCTACCACTCTAAGCAAGGATGTTCTAAGAGTCCAAGGTAAAGGGCCAGCCACAGTGGTTCCGTTCTTTCCGGCCAACACAGCAGAGGGTTTTGTACACTCAAGAGAGAGGGCCAGTCTTCCCATCAATGGAAAACAGAGGACATAATTTTTCATCCAATTCTTAGAAGGATTTAGGCTTGAGCTATGGAAGGACTTGAGGTTCTTAACAATGAAGGAGGTCATGGAATCTCCGGAGACGGCAGAGCAGGAGGCAGGGCAGCAGGAATGGGGTGAGGAGGGGGACAGTTCCCCAAAGGGAGAAGCTGCAGGGAGGGCAGGCAGGGATCTGAGCTGGGTCTTCCTGTCCCTGCCTGGTGGGGAGACCTGCACTTTCTGCAGGATCCAGAAACCAGGGTCTGGGTGGCAGGCCTAGCAGGGACAGAAACCCAGACCCTTAAAGCCGACTCCTCCCACTGTCCCCTCAGTGATGGGCTCAGGAACCTCACTACCTCTGGGAGGCTGCTGTAAGAAAGTTCTTCCTCAGTTAAAGCTGCAGCTGACCTCATGAGAGTAACTACCCTCTGGTCTTGGTTCTGTCTCTTTGAAGCAACCCTAAAGACATCACCTCCTTCTTTACCCAGCGGTCATCAGCTCCGGTGCCCCTAGGAGAGAGAAACGGTGTTGCAGCTTGCAAAGTCCACTACTGCTTTCTGATCCTCGCAACCAGCTTGTTAGGTGAGGAGGGAAATATCACCCTTGAGTCAGATGAGAAAACGGAGGCGCTGAGATCACCTAACTGTTAAGTGGAGGGGTCAGAATTGGAATCTGGTCTTAGGCCCCACTTTTGTTAAGACCAGAGTCACATAGATGCCTGGCAGGCAGTGCTCCTGTGTCTCCTTACTGTTTTCTTCTCAATCGTAGTAATAGTAACAGTAATGATAATAAAAGCAACAGCAGCAGTTGTATCGTACCTACTCGGCAAGGTGTTTTGAGCTGTACTCTTCATGAGTAAGCTCATTTCATCCTCATGGCAACTCCATGCAGCAGGTCCTATCAATACTCCCATTGTATAGATGGTGAAACAGAGGCACAGAGGATAAGTAACTTCTCCAAGGCTAACTGTCTGATGTGGCAAGGCTATGAGCCTGGTTAGAACGTAAAGGGCCAGCCACTGTGGTTCCTGTGTCTTTTCCCTGGATGGAATGGTTTCTAGAGCTCTTACTATCCTAGTCGTCTATCCTCTGAATAATCATTGGTTTGTGAGCATCTATTACTCTTAAAATGTCACAGCCAGGGCTGCTTCCACATGTGCTCTGAGAGCTCAGAACCAACTCTGGAGGGGTGGACTGTCCCCAGGGGGCTCACGGGTGAAGAGATACTGTGAACGTAGTGGTGCAGGCTGGGTTCATATAGGGGCCATGGTGGAGGGAGCATGTCTTCCAAACTGGGAGGTGCTGAGATGTGGAAGAGAATGGAGCTGGGGAAGGGGCCAAAGAAAGGGAAGTGAAGACTTCTAGGTGATCTCTGGAGGAAGGAGGGAGTGGGCTAGGTCCCCAGATGCACATGGCAGGGGAGGAAGCTGGTGAGTTTCCGGTGCCCAGTCCTGTCTCGTACTTCCAGAATGCTGACTGAGAGTGCTCAACTAGGGGCTGCCTGGTGGGTGGGTGTGTGGGGTGAGGGTTTGGGCTAATCCCAAGGTTGCCTGTTGAGCATGAGGATCATGTGAGAGGAGATCACCCAGGGGAAGGAGGTAGGGAGGAGGAGACACAGATAGGAAGAGAACAGGGTATCAGCCCCAAGTCTCTCAGTGTCCCTGACCCTGCCAGTCTGTCCTGGGTGGAGAAGAAGGGCTGGAGGGGAGATGGCCAGCTGCCAGGAAAGATTTTGCGGCCCAGTCTTAAAGTGTTTCCAAGCCCCAAGGCAGAGTAGTAAAAACAGCTGGGGCCATGGAGTCCAAAAAGGCTGGGTTCATATATTACTCCCTGTACGTTCTAGCTGAGTGACCTTGGGGGAAGTTGCCTGGTTGATGGGCCTCAGGCCCCTCAAGTGTAAAATGGAGATAGTAATGCCTGCCTGATCAAATTGTGCAATGGTTTACACCCCTCTCCCCAGTGTAGGGCTCCAGAGCAGATGAGAATGAGGGTGGTGACCATGACCTGGGTAGGAGGTCAAGGCTAAAAGGGCTGGACTGTCTTGCTGAAGCCCTCTTGTCTGCATTCTACCCCCCTCAGCCCTGGTTACTTCTCACCTGGGTCCTTCTTCTTGCAGGACATGATGTGATATAATCATGGTTTTTGCTCAGTGGACAGTTTTTTAGCGCTAGGTGTTAACTAAAAGGGAGGGAGAGTTTCTTTATTGAAGGGGTGGTATGGGAATACTTCTTGCTGTCTCAAGCTAAATAAGGAGAGAGAAGTAGACGTTGGGGAGTGATGGCATTCTGTACTGAGTCTGGGGGCCTTGTCACAGGTGGGAGTCGAGGGGCTGGTCAACAAAGGCCTCTTTGGAAGAGGCAGGAGGAAGGTGAATATTAGGAGGACCACTGAAGGGTGAGCCTAGCATAGGCAGAGCATGGGCTCAATGGAGAAGAGAGATGTGGCTAGAGAAGTGATAGACAGCTTGGTGGTGATGAGAATGAGGGAGGTGCAGGAGGCAGAAGAGGGGCACAGAGGGACTTGAGACAGGTTGGGATGGGGCCCCAGGCAGGGATGTGATGGCTTCTGTTGTGGAAATAACTCCAGCTAAGTTGGGGCACCTGGATTCTTGCAATGTGACTACAAGGAAGACATTTGGGCTTCTGGGTCCGGTCTGGGTCTTGCTGGTATTTGATGGCCTCTTCACTTTGTGTCACTGACTATTTTCTCATTTAACCTCTGAAAGCTTCATATGTAGGCAGATTTAGTGTTAGGCCCATTTTACAAATGAGGAAATAGGTTAAATTCAGAAAGTGACCTTACCAACATCACACAGTTAGAAAGTGTGACTGGGACACCAGGACCCACATCCAGCTGACTAACTCTGGTTTTCTTTCTGAGGCACCTTTACACCTTCCTAATAGCCAGAGCAGTGTGATGGTTAGAGAGCTTTCTGACCCACTTCCACGTTGTGTGACCTTGAACAAGTCACCTGCCTCAGGTTTTTCATCTGTAAAAGGGAATGGCAATAGTATTAGCTAACAGTGGCTAATACTATGCTGAATTACTCTGAAGATTACATTAAATAATGTACATTCTAATACCACAGTGCCTAGCTCAATAAGTACTAGCTATTACAGCTATTCTTTTAATTACCAGTAACAAAAAATCTCTCAGAATATCAAACACACACCTTCAACCTGAGCTACATTTTCTCCTATTATGGAATGAGGCTGAAGCTGGAGCTGCCAGAGGTCTTTATATTTCAGGAAGAGTTCTTCCTTAGATATTTATTCCCCAAATGTCTGTCTGCCTATCCCAAGGTCATGAAGATTTTATATTATCTCTTTCTCTCTCTTCTAGAGTCTTTATGGTTCTGAATTTTATGCTTAGGTCTATGCCTTAATTTTTGTGTATGGACTGAGGTAGAGGTTGAAGTTCATTCCCCCCCCCCCCCCCCCCAGTACAGTATACAAATTGTTCCAGCACCAAATGTTTAAAAAAATTTATTTTACTGCCTCATCTGGTGTGACTCAGTTGGTTGAGCGTCATCCCATTTACCAAAAGGTCACTGGTTCAATTCCCGGGCAGGGCACATACCTAGGTTTTGGGTTCCATCCCAGGTAGGTGTGTGTGCAGGAGGCAACCAATCTATTGCATTGATGTTTCTCCCTCTCCCTCTCCCTTTCCCTTCCTCTCTCTCTCTCACATCAATAAGCACACACACACACACACACACACACACACACACACACACACACACATTTTCCCCATTGAATTGGACTGGTGCTTTAGGGAAAAATCAGTTGACCATATATGTGTGAATTAATTTCTGGGCTTTATTCTGTTCCATTGATCTACTGTCTGTCCTTACATAAGTACTACACTATTTTGATTATTGTGGTTTTATAGTAAGTCTTAAAGTCGGGAAGAGTAAGTACTCCAACTCTGCTCTTCTTTTCTAAAATTGTTTTGGCTTTCTGAATTCTTCCCATTTTCATGTAATCTTAGCACCAGCCTGTCAATTTCTTTAAAAAATATTTGCTGAAGTTTTTATAGGGATTGTGTTGAATCTGAAGATATATTTGGGAGACATCTTAACTCCATTGAGTTTCTGATCCATAAACATATATAACTCCATTTTTTTGGTCTTTGCACTCAGCAAGATTTTTAGTGTAGAGGTTGGTCTTGCACATCTCTCATTAAATTTATTTCTAGTATTTGATGTTTATGCTATTTAATATGGTGGTTTTATGATTTCATTTCCATTTCCCAGTTTTTTGTTGCTAGTATGTAGAAATATGATCAATTTTTGTGTGTCTATGTTGATCCTGCAACCTTGTTTAATCTATTAGTTCTAGCTGTGTGTGCGCGTGTGCGTGTGCATGTGTGTGTTTTGTTTTGGAAGGTTCTATCCCTAAGGCCCTGCTACTCTGTACTTTCATGATAGAGATGGTAAGAGGACCAGTGTAGGAAGGAATGTGATTATTTCTACTGCACAGTGTTTAACTTAGGGAGTTTGGGCCCCACCCAAAACTCATTAAAATCTAATCCTAGTGGGGAGGGGCAGTTAGTGTGCAGCGCTGGTATTTTTTGAAGTTCCTCGGTGGTAGAAGTGCAATTGAGAACCCCTGGTTTAGAAGGTGCGGGGTGGCTGACAGGCCCAAAGGCTACCCTCCCCTGAGGGGATCCGGGTGGAATGAGTGATGGGCCCAGGTCAAGGCCACCCCCCCTTCTGTCTTGGGAAAGGGCACACAGTTCCGGGTTCTCCTCTAGGCCGCGGCAAGTGGGAGGACAGCGCCTCATCGACAGGCGCCGCCTGCCTCTCCCTCTCAATAAACAGGACACTGGGCACAGTAAATGCCGTCACCGCTGGGGCTCACAGTCGCCTCCGCTAACCCTGGCGGACACACCTGTCCATGCCCCCCCCCCACCCCTCCCCTCCCTTCCCCTTCCCCAGTTTCAGACGAGGAAACTGAGGCCCAAAGGCCAGGCATTCGCGCGAGGCTGCCCCCTAGTCCGACCCTTTCCCCATCGCCCCTCCAGGTACACGCAAATTAAAGGGGAGCTGGAGGAGCTGGACCGCATCACAGAGAAGACGCTCTTCGACTTGTACAAATACAACTCCTTTAACACCCTCGGGAGCCATCCCCGCGGCCGCCGCGGCCTCCGGGAGACCCTGCCGCACCCCCTGCAGCTCCTGTGGGACCCGGCCTCGCCCCCCGTGGCCCGCAGAGCCCGCAGCGCGGCCTCCAGCATGCGGGATAACAACCCCCAGGTGAACTGGAAGGACTGGAAGATCGGCTTCAAGCTGGTAAGGCCCCGCCCCCGGCCACCACAGGCCCCGCCCATCCCGCCCACAGGCCCCGCCCCGGGCCCGACGTGCGCAGCCCAGGCCCTTCCGGTTCCGCCCATGCCCTGGACCCCGCGCCCTTTCCCAACCCCGCCTCTGTTGGCTAGTGATGAGGCAGCGATTCATCAACTTGCTGTCAAAATGAACACATTTTGAAAAGTAAAACGAAATAACATTTCTCTGAGCTCCAGCTTGTGGGGTCTCTCCTCTCCGGGGGCTTCTGTGGGAGCGTTTAGGTGGCCGGAAGTCAAATCTGTTATGGAAAATGCCCTTCTTTCTTTTTTTTAAAAAATATATTTTATTGATTTTTTTACAGAGAGCAAGGGAGAGGGAGAGAGAAACATCAATGGGAGAGAAACATTGATCAGCTGCCTCCTGCACACCTCCTACTGGGGATGTGCCTGCAACCAAGGTACATGCCCTTGACTGGAATCGAACCTGGGACCTTTCAGTCCGCAGGCTGACTCTATCCACTGAGCCAAACAGGTTAGGGCTGGAAAATGCCCCTTTCTGAAATACAGGTCCCACTGGTGGGACTTATTTGGGTACCTCCAATGTGATAGGGAACTGGGGTTTTGCAGGTCTCAGGCAGAGAATAAGGAGACTGAAAACGCAGACTTAAGATTTATTTTAATAAAAAATTTTAAAAAATAGAAAAAGGCCATATCACCCTCAAAGTGCCTGATCTCTAAAAAAGAAAAGAAAAAGAAGAGAAAAAAAGAGAGGAAGAGGAATTGGGAGAGCAGCACGGGGAAGAAAAAAGAGAAGCTTCCTTTAATCATAGCTAGCTAGTCCTAGCTCTATTGCTGGGACAAACCTGTTGATCCCTCAGCCTTCCCATCAGTGAAATGGGAAGAAGAATCCTTGCTCCACTCTCTGGCAGAGACTGTATAAATGATAGCTTCTGGTCTCCTCGGCCTCCCACTCCCTTAATCCCATGCCCTCTGGTCCACTCTCCTCCGGGCTTCTGCTCCTCTCTGCCTTCTGTTCTGGTCTACTCCTGGTTCCCCATTCCTGTCTGTCAGTCCTCAGGACCCCAGACCATTCAGTCCTTGATCTTGGCCCTGCCCTGCTGCCTGACCCCTGCTGCTGGCCCTCTGATGCTCTGGTCTCTATTTCCAGTGTAACCAGAACAAATCAGACTGCTTCTACCAGACATACTCATCAGGGGTGGATGCGGTGAGGGAGTGGTACCGCTTCCACTACATCAACATTCTGTCGAGACTGCCAGACTCCTTTACATCCCTGGAGGAGGACAAGCTGGGCAACTTCATCTTCAGCTGTCGCTTCAACCAGGCCTCCTGCAGCCAGGCGTGAGTCTGTCTTGCCTGCCTCTGTGCTTCCCACCCACGGTTTCTCCCTCCCAGAGCCAGCCTGAGGCCCAGCATGAGTGGCACCAGGAAATGCTTGTTGACTAAATAAATGCCTGTAAAGTGGGGGGGGGGGGGGGGCGGGGGGGGTTGGGAGGAGGATGCGTTGATCTCAGGTCCAAACCTCTGTCCCCGGATCATTCTGCAGGACTTCTGCTGCTCCCTGCAGGGCTGGGTCTGAGTGAGGTAGCATCAGATAGCTGCCCTGGGAAGGTTGGGGTTGAGATCCAGCTTTGAGAACCAAGGGCTGGAGGCATGGTTCCCTGTCTATCTTAGGCCTCTTTCTCACTAGCATCAAACTCAAAAGTGCCCAGAAGGTTGTCTGGTTCCATCCCCCACTTTCTCAGATGAGATGGGCACTAGTGTGGTGGACATAGCATGGATTGAGTGAGGGGTTAAACCTGAGTTCCTGCTTTGGCTCTGTTACTTCCTGACCAGGTGACTCTGGGCATTTCAAATCACTCTTCAGAACTTGTTTCTTTGTTTGTAAAATGGGCTGAAAATTAGATTGATTCAATGTTCATGCAACAAATAGTTTTGACTATCTAGATAGGGGCTTAATCACAAGGAACAACAACAGCCTGTAATTATTGGAATCAAGAGTCTAGGTCAGTGGTCGGCAAACTCATTAGTCAACAGAGCGGCAAACTGCGCTCGCGAGCCGCAGTTTGCCAACCACTGGTCTAGGCTATGTGTCAGTCACTGGTCTAGGCATTTGGGATGCATCAAAGAAGAAAATACATATAATCCTTGCCCTTTTGGCATGTTTACTCCAGTGATGAAGATGGTGGTAACATACATCTCCAAGTGCATGAGATGTCAAATTCTAGGGCACTTAGTAAACTACAATGATTGTCGGGTCTTATTACTCTGTACTCAAGCAGGAGAAGTGACTTGCCCTAGGCCACCAGGCCAGCCCTAGTTCAGGGATTCTTTCCCCCAAGGATTCTTTCTGTTAAGATTCCTGTCATAATGACCTTGTAAAGAGGTCATGGCAGCTGCTAGCTCTCTGAGGGCTGGGAGAGGCTGGGAGTAAGGGAAGTTTCCTTCTGTAGCCTCTGGCTCCTCCTACCCCCACCTTTCCCTCCCTGATTCGGATCCTTAATTTTCAGGTGCCATCTCCTTGCCTCTGCCTGGTTGAGGAAGGGTGTTGAGGCAGCCTCTCCACTCTACAGGGAGCCCTTCCCTCCCATGTCGCTGCTGAATGGCAGCAGGGCCAGGTGTCACCTGCTTCTGCCTCCACCCCTCACCTGACACACACACTCTGCCCAGCACACGATTTTGTTCCTGCCTCTAGTCTTGTGTTTGTTTGAGGACAGGAGCTACCAGCTGGGAAGTGAGACAGTAGCAGCACCTGAGCCTGGGTCAGCTCACAACTGCTACCTATTCTCTCTGTCTGTCACCTTCCCACTGATCTTTCACTCTGCCTGTCCTATGCTCCTACCTCCATATCAATGGAAAGACCAAATTTCATCTTAGTCTTGATGCTTAGGTCATTTCCTTAGCTCAGAGCCTCATTATTTCTCACCTAGGTTATTATTACCACCATCACCACCCCCACCCAATTTGTTTTTCTGCCTCTATATCCTCTCTTCATTCTGTAATCACCAGAAGCTTTATACATCACTGTTCTTCAATTCACTGTACTTAACTGTACCAGTTAGTGCTGTTTGATATCCTTCAACATCTCTCATGGCCTTCAGAATCAATTGAAGCTCTTTATCGTGTCGTTCTCACCCAACTCTTCTCCCTGATGTCAGGCACCCTTTCCCCTTCTCTCAATATTTTTTTCTTTATATATTTTTTATTGATTTTCAGAGAGGAAGGGCGAGCGAGAGAGAGATAGAAACATCAATGATGAGAGAGAATCATTGATCGCTGCCTCCTGCACACCCCCTACTGAGGATCGAGCCCGCAACCCAGGCATGTGCCCTTGACTGGAATGAAACCTGGGACCCTTCAGTCTGCAGGCCGACGCTCTATCCATGGAGCCAAACCAACTAGGGCTCAACATTTTTTTTCTTTAAAAACAAATTTATTGAGATATAATTCACATACCATTAAAACCAACCTTTTAACATATACCATTCAGTGTTGTTGATTTTTTTTTGTATATTCAAAGACTTTTGCAACCATCACCACTAATTTTATTTATTTATTTATTTATTTAAATATATTTTATTGATTTTTTACAGAGAGGAAGGGAGAGGGATAGAGAGTTAGAAACATCAATAAGAGAGAAACATCGATGAGCTGCCTCCTGCACACCCCCCACTGGGGATGTGCCCACAACCAAGGCACATGCCCTTGACCGGAACCAAACCTGGGACCGCCCCCCCCACCCCCCCAGTCTGCAGGCCAATGCTCTATCCACTGAGCTAAACCAGCTAGGGCTTATTTATTTATTTTTAAAATATATTTTATTGATTTCAGAGAGGAAGGAAAATGGAGAGAGACACAGAAACATCAATGATGAGAGAGAATCATTGATCAGCTGCCTCCTGCATGCCTCCCACTGGGGATCGAGCCCGCAACCCAGGCATGTGCCCTTGACTGGAATCGAATCCTGAGAACCTTGACTCCACAGGCTGACACTCTATCCACTGAGCCAAACCAGCCAGGGCTATTGCCACTAATTTTAGAGCACCTTCACCCCAAAAAGAAACCCTGTACTCATTAGCAGTCATTCCCTATTCCCTCCTCTCCTCTAAGCCCTGGAAACCACTAATCTACTTTCTGTGTCTATAGATTTTCCTACTGTAGCTATGTCATATAAATGTATCATACATATGTTCTTTTGTATCTGGCTTCTTTCACTTAGCACAAAGTTTTCAGGGTTCATCCATGTTGCAGCGTGTATCAGTACTTCATTCCTTTCTGTGGCTGAATAATATTCCATTGTATGGATATGCCATATTTTGTTTATCTAGTCCTTAACCGATGGACTTTTTGTCCCCCCCCCCCCCCCACTTTTTGGCTATTATAAATAATGCTGCTATGAACATTCCTGTATAAGTTTTTGCATGGATATGTTTTTATTTCTTTTAGGTATATACCTAGGAGTGGGATTGCTGGGTCATATGGTAATTCTATGTTTAACATTTTGAGGAACTGCCAGTTTGTTGTCCAAGTGGTGGTGCCATTTTACATTCCCACCAGCAATATATGAGAGTTCTAAATTCTTCACATCCTCCATTTGTTATTTTCTGTCCTTTTTACTTTAGCCATCTTTTTTTAAAAAAAAATTGATTTGAGAGAGAGAGAGAGAGAGGGAGGGAAAGGGGGTGAGGGAGGGAGGAGGGGGAGAGAGAGAGAGAGAGAGAGAGATTTGTTGTTCCACTTATTATGAGGGCACTTGTTGATTCTTGTATATGCCCTGATTGGGGATCAAATGACAATCTAACCAACTGAGCTACCTGGCCAGGGCTGACTTTCGCCATCTTAATAAATCCCTGTAATGTTAATAGTAAACTTACATAGCTCTTCCTAAGTGCTAAGCACTGTTCTGAGAGTAATTTAATCCTCATAACACCCCTGTGAGGTAAGTAGTATCCCATTTTACAGATAAGAAACAGAGAGATAAAGTGATTTTGTTGGTCCCACAGCTAATACTTGTTAGAGCTATGATTCAAATATAAATCATTTAGTTCTGGAGTCTGAGCTCTTCATGTTATACTGCTTCTCATGTATTCTTACAGTGTACTTAGTGTGTATCTCTTTGTATTTGTTTTTGCACAATGTGTATGTAATGTAAATGGTGTGTTGTATATCTCATTTCACCTCTTATTATTTTTCTTTTTTTACTAAGCTCACATTTTAAGATCCATCCATGTTGCTCCATCTGCTTTGTTACCTGCTGCATAGAGTTCCTAGTGTGCATCCACCACATGGCACCTGTCCCCATCTACCCCAGGGCTCACAGGCCCTTCAGCCCTGGTCTCTGCTCTCTTTTATAGTTTCCTCTTCCATCCCTCCCTGAATCCACTCTTTGCTCTGGAAATGTTGACTTTCTAGTGCTTCACAGAATGTGCACCAATATTTCATTCTTCAAGGCCAATGGGATATTCTAGATCACCTTGCTCCAATCTCCTTTTTTTACAAATAGAGGCCCAAAGCATGAAATTCATGCAAGAGTAGGCCTTCCTTCCCCTTGCTGCTGGCACTGGCTTCCCTCTGGCACCCAGGACATGGGCTTCCCTTGTAGCCCCAGCTTCATCTGGAAAGACGTCTAGTCTAATTAGCATATTATGCTTTTATTATTATAGACTAGAGGCCCGGTGCATGAAATTCTTGCACAGGGGTTGAGGGAAGGTGTCCCTCAGCCCAGCCTGCACCCTCTTGTAATCTGGGACCCCTTGGGGGACATCCCTCTCACAATCTGGGACTGCTGGCTCCTAACTGCCTGCCTGCCTGATTGCCCCTAACCACTTGCCTGCCTGCTTGATTGCCCTTAACCACTTGCCTGCCTGCCTGATCACCCCTAACCACCTTTGCCTACCTGCCTGATCGCCCCTAACCACTTTGCCTGCCTGCCTGATCGCCCCTAACCACTCACCTGCCTGCCTGATCGCCCCTAACCTCCTCTGCTTTGGCTCCCGCTGCCATGGATTCATCTGGAAGGATGTCTGGAATGGCGTCCAGAAGGTCATTCGGCTCTCCGGTCTAATTAGCATATTACACTTTTATTATTACATATGAGAAGAATAAGCTTAGAAAAAATGACCTGCTCAGAGCCATGCAACCAGAACCCCACTCATTTTTGCCTTGGGATCGGATCTTCCTCTTCTCAGCTCCATGCTCAACACTGGCCTTCTTCTCTGCTGTTCCCTTCCATTTCATTCATTCATTTATTAACTATTTACTAACTATCTCCTATATGCCAAGAACTATGCAATTAACCTAGAGGTAATACAGAAATGATTGGGATCTGGCTCCAGTCCTTAAGGAGATCAGAATCCAAATGGTGAACTATGATTTAGACATGTGAGAAGCGAGGGACACTGCAAGAGTCTCCAAATGCAACACAGTGACACAAGAGAGGTCATAAGGCCAGACAGGTCAGGTGGCCTGCTGGGAGAAACCCGGGCTAGAAGGTAAATGACCTGGTTTGAGTCCCAAGTTTGTCATCACTGTTTGTGCCCATCTTCCTCTTTTGTGCTGTGGAGATGATGCCCTCGCAGGCTGTTGGCACAGAGTAGATGACCAGGAAACAAAAGGCGCTGAAAGTCCTCCCTCCCTGGTCCCTTTTCTCTGTGACCCTACTCTCTCTCCCTCCTGAATAGGAATTACTCTCACTTCCACCACCCGATATATGGAAACTGCTACACTTTCAATGGCGAGAACAACTCCAACCTCTGGATGTCTTCTATGCCTGGGGTCAACAATGGTGAGCAACACCCCATATTCTCAAACCCTGACCTCTGCCTCAGCTCTTCCTACTGCCCTGCCCACCCACGTTTACCCACCTTGAGCTCCATCCTAGAGATGCCGTGAGCCTCTGGGCATCGCCACAATGTTCCTATCTCAGTCCTGGAAGGAGTCTTCACTGTTCTTTCTCTACTGTGGGTACCATGTTGTCCATTCCAGGTGTGATAAGAACCCTGTCCCAGTCCTTCTAGCCCGCCCCCAGAATCCAGCTCAGGGGTTGCCACTTCCATTTGTAGGTCTTCCTGCTTTGCTCTCCTTGGAGCATTAGGAACTGGGCAGGGTGAGAGGGTGTTTTCCATCCCTCTAATGCTTTTCCAGGATTTTCCCCCAACTCTACTCCCTCTACACACCCCAGGTCTGTCCCTGACACTGCGCACAGAGCAGAATGACTTCATCCCGCTGCTGTCCACAGTGACCGGGGCCAGGGTAACGGTGCACGGACAGGATGAGCCTGCCTTTATGGATGATGGTGGCTTTAACTTGCGGCCTGGTGTGGAGACCTCCATCAGCATGAGGAAGGCAAGGATGCTGCCTGGGAAGCCTGGGAGGAGAGCCCTAGATTGGCGAGGGGCAAGGGAGAGGGCATGGGAGGTGGACTTGACAGCCAGAGGCTGAGGAGGGGGATCATGCAGGCTGGGCCTTGAGCATGTGTAGGTCTACGGGAGCAGAAACCAGGGCTGAAGGGCTGGAAGAGTGGACACCAGGAAGAAGGGACCAGAGGAGTGGGCCTTGGATGAGCGTGCTGAGAAGGGATTCAGAACATGCTGAGGATTCCAGGGGATGCTGTGGGCCTGGTGTCCTTTCAAGTGGCACTGAGATGGATATTGGGCCACTGGGAGCATGTTTTGAAATGGGGAGGCAGATAGGAGAGGCTGGCAGGGTAGGAGGTGCAACCTGAGACTGAGGGAAGACAGAGGGTTCAGGAGGAGGCCTGGGCCACTTGCTTTGCTCTGTGACCTCTGACATCTTGGTGTGTGTGTACTCACAGGAAGCCCTAGACAGACTTGGGGGCAACTATGGAGACTGTACCTATAATGGCAGTGACGTCCCTGTCAAGAACCTTTACCATTCCAAGTACACACAGCAGGTGAGGCCAGTCTGTTTCTATGGCAACCATCTCCCAGGCCTGCCCTGTTGGTCAGTCAAAATGGAAAGGTGTGTGTGTGTGTGTGTGTGTGTATAAACAGTGGAAAGAGGAATGGATGTGCAGCACAGAGAACTGCTTGTCCTTCCCTTCTATGTCTCTTCTGGGCTGCTTGTGGGTGAGAGCAGGCCTGACCTCCTCCCCCCCCACTCTTCTCCCTGTAGGTGTGTATTCACTCTTGCTTCCAGGAGAGCATGGTCAAGGAGTGTGGCTGTGCCTACATCTTCTATCCACGGCCCGAGCATGTGGAGTACTGTGACTACAGGAAGCATGATTCCTGGGGTGAGAGTCCAGGAGCGAGCCCCTGGGCTGCCCATTGACCAGGCCTTTCCTGGGAGCCCTCTCCTCTCAGCACCCTCTCTCTGTGGGGCTGCTTCTGCCTCTCACTCACCCTGATGAATTCTCCCTGTCTCTTGTTTTCTGGTTCTTAGACTGGCCTCTCTCAGTTTTCTACGCACTATCTCTGTCCCTCCCTCACAGTTTCTCCCCTTTTGTTTTGGCTTCTGTGTGTTTATAAAGGCACTAGAGGCCCAATGCACGAAATTCAAGCAAGGGGCTTGGCCCTTGCAGCCCCGGCTGCCTCGTGTTCCTATCCCCCTCCCTCTGGTCATTCTGGAAGGTCATTCCTGAAGGTCGTCCCGGAAGGTTGTACTGCTGTCTGGTCTAATTAGCATATTAGCTCTTTATTATATAGGATGGCTCTATTGAAAAATAACTTGCAGTGTAAAGAACTGCAAGGAAGAGGATGAGAGAAAATCTCCCCGTTCCCTCCGGGGCCTCCTGAGGTTTCCATGTACACTCTACTCTGCCTATAGCTTCCTCATCTCACTCAAGGCTCCGGGCCAGGCACTGGGATAACTAAGTGGGTGCAGGGAGAAAATACCAGAAGTTAAATGTATCTCTATCATTTTCTTACACATTCCATTTTATGTATGTTTTATAATGTACATAATGTATCAATTCAGTAGTAGCAGGTATGTGCTTTATAAACCAAATGCATATACTAGAGTTGCTTATTTAAGGAGTTTTTACCTACAGGAGGGCACAATCAAAGAAGTTTGGAGAGCCCTGGCATATCCTCCTTATCCTGGTCTGGGAACAGACAGATCCCTTTTTCTTTTCACATAGCTGGGCTACTCAGCAGGGAAGCTGTGTACTGGGAAGCTGAGAGAGCGAAAACCCTAAACAGGAAGCCATGGAAACAGAGGGTTGGCTTTCCTGGTGCACATGCTCTTATCTGTCCCAGCTGACTGGTCCTCTGGGGTCTCCTTCTCCTCAGTTCCGCTGGGACCAAGCTCTCCCCCTGTAGGTGGCTGGCTGGCCATTGCTGGAGGACACACACCTTCACACGTCTCAGGATGAGGCAGGGGCCCTGCAGACCCTGGAGTTCCGTGTCTGCCTGTCTTGGCTCTGTCTGTGTGATTTTTCGGCCTCCTTCCTTCCCTGGGTCTGCTCCACCCAGCTCTCTCCCCTGCTGAACTTTGTCGTGGTGACCTCACTTCCTGTTCTCTGACCTTAGGAAAATCATAGTGCAGCCGAGCAGGAGTGTATCCTCCTGGCCTCACCTTCTCCTTTCTCAGATAAGCAAGCTGAGACCCCGAGGGGAGACATGGCTCCCTGCCTACTGCTCCCCTCGACCCCCAAACAATGATTTCTAAGTGTTTGTGAGTTTGAAGAAGATCTGTGGGAGAAAAATAACAATACCGATTGCTGAGAAGCTGTGAGGATGAGGGAAAGGCACTAGGTTAAAAATTCAGTCTGTTGTGTTTCCTAAGGACTGCTCACTCCCCAGAGAAAAGGGCCCCGCTGTTTCCCAGTCTTCCTAATTTAAGATCCCCAGTCCTGATAGACTGAGAAATTTGGGTCAGAAATGAAGGAGGACTTCCAGACTGGGTGACTAAAAGTAGCAAGAAGGACAAAATAACCTTACTTAGACTTTGGCAAATGGGGAAGAAAGGGAATCTATAGACCTACTGTTCGTTCTTTCTTTCCTTCTTTCTTTCTCTCTCTCTTTCTTTTCTTTTTTTTTTTTTGGTAACAGCTTTTTGAGATAATTCAACCCATTTAAAGTGTACAATTCAATTTTAAGATAGTTTTAGGTTTTAGTATAGTCACGGAGTTGTGTAACAATGGCCACAGCCATTTTTATCACACCAGAAAGAAACTTTGTACCCATTAGCACTCTTCCAGTTCCCCATTCCCTGTGCCCATAGTGCCCTTCTCCACCCCTCCCCCCCTCCCACCCCTAGCAAGCACTAGCCTGCTTTCTGTCTCTAGATGTGCCTCTTCTGTACATTTTATATACGTAGGATCATATAACATATGGTCCTTTGTGACTGGGATATTTTCAAGATTCATCCACCTTGTAGCATGTGCAAGAACTTCATTCCTCTTTACGGCTGAATAATGTTCCATTGTACAGACAGACCACATTTGTTTTATTCATTCATCAGTTTATGGACATTTGGGTTTTTTATACTTTTTTCTTTTCTTTTCTTTTCTTTTCTTTTTACTATTGTGACTATGAACATCTGTGTACAAGTTTTTGTGTGAACATGTTTTGAAGTCTCTTGGGTATATACCTAGGAGTGGAATTTCTGAGTCAGATCATAACTGTATGTTTAAAATTCTGAGGAACGGCCAGACTGTTTTCCAAAGTGGCCACACCATTTTACATGCTCACCAGCAATGTAGGAGGTTCCAGTTTCTCTACAGTAATACTCCCTATTGTCTTTTTTAATTGAATTTATTGGGGTGACATTGGTCTTTTGTTCAATTATAGCCATTCTAGTGGGTATGAAGTGATATCTCATCGTGGTTTAATCTCATTATTTTACACAATTGTTCCCATTCTTCTTTCTGACTTTCTAATCTTACACATCTTTACATAGGTGTAGTGCACCCTCCCCCCGCCCCCCCAAAACACACACACAAGTTAGCTTAATTTCTTAAACTGTTTTTGGTGCAGCCACTCAGGAGACATCACTGTAATCTGATACTCTTGTGAAGGGGGTGCCCGGATCTTGAGAGGCCTCTTGGGTGTGGGGCAGAGAAGGTTGAGGTGTCCGCTCTGTACCCACAGGCTACTGCTACTATAAGCTCCAGGGTGCCTTCGCCTCAGATCGCCTGGGCTGTTTCACCAAGTGCCTGAAGCCGTGCAGGTGAGTGTCCCCTTCGCCTGGGCACAGGTGGGCAGCGGGCTGCTTGGCTGGGTGGAATACAGGTTCTCAGCTAAGCCTTTGAGTGGGAGGGCCCCACTCCCATTACTGAGTGCCTCTCTCCATTCCCAGTGTGACCAGTTACAAGCTCTCTGCAGGTTACTCGCGATGGCCCTCAGTGACATCCCAGGTAAAGTGGGGAAGGGGAAGGACAGGGTCGTGTGTGTGACACTGTGGTCTTCTCTGGGTATATGTATATACGTGTGTTTAGCCCCACCCAACTCTGTAAGAGTATGGGTGGCCCCCTTGACACTCCAATTCTTTCCCAGGACTGGGTCTTCCGGATGTTATCCCTACAGAATAATTACACCATCAAAAACAAAAGGTCAGTCCTACCCTGGTCACAGCCCCAAGAAAGGAATCCTTGGGAGGGAAATCAAATCTGGAAAGAAGGATTGATACAGTTGATTGGAGGAGGGTGTTTGTGAGGTTTGGAGAAGTTAATCCCTCTGCCATTTCTTCCCATCCTCTCCCCTACTCCAAAGAAACGGAGTTGCCAAACTCAATGTCTTCTTCAAGGAGCTGAACTACAAAACCAATTCTGAGTCTCCCTCCGTCACGGTACGTCCTGCTTCACTGAGCCTGTGATTTTCTGGGGGGTCAGGGAAAACAAGGGGTTGCCTTTGCTGGGACAGAATGTCTGGGCCTTGAATGTAGGGGACCAAGGAGAGGGGTGAGTGGTGAGGGTGAGGTTGAGAGGGTTGGAAGAAGGGGAACTTGGCTGGGGGATGAAGCCTCTTGGGGTAGTGGGAGGGAAGGGTGTGCCAGGTGGGTATGACTTGGACAGTAGAGGTTCAGGGGGCCACTGAGAAGCTGAGAGGGGTGGCTGAGGACCTCAGGTAAGTGGGATGGGGCTCCTCTGCTGGAGCCCACCCTGGGCCCTCTGCCCCAATGGTCAGTGTGCCTTTTGCCCTCACAGATGGTCACCCTACTGTCCAACCTCGGCAGCCAGTGGAGCCTGTGGTTCGGCTCCTCGGTGCTGTCTGTGGTGGAGATGGCGGAGCTCATCTTTGACCTCATGGTCATTACATTCCTCATGCTGCTCCGGAGATTCAGAAGCCGATACTGGTCTCCAGGCCGAGGGGGCAGAGGTGCCCAGGAGGTGGCCTCCACTCCAGCTTCCTCCCTCCCTTCCAGTGTTTGCCCCCAGCTCCCCTCCCCGGCCTCATCCCTGGCAAGCCCTGATACTTCCCCAACCTTGACTGCCCCTCCACCAGCCTATGCCACCCTGGGCCCCTGCCCAGCTCAATCCAGCTTGGCAGGGGCCAGCTCCTCTGTCTTTACTCTGGAGGAGCCCTGAGAGGAAACCTGAGAAGAAAGGAGAGTGTCAGCCCTCAAGGCAAGCAGCTTCCCTTGGTGGGTGGGGACAAACCTTGGCAGGATTAAAGAATGTTTTGGGCTTGTTCTCAGCTGCCCCAACTGCCTTTGGTGTGGAGGAGGAAAGCAGCATGAATAAGGGGCTACAGAAATTGCTTGGAAAACAGGGGCCACGGAAACTGCCCAGAATTGCCCCTGGCTCCTGCCCAGTACCCCCTGGTCCTGCTTCTAGAACACTCTGGCTTCCTCATGCAAGTGGAGAGAAATCTCCTTTTCCCTTGGATCAACCAAGTCAGACTTGGAGCTTTGACAAGGAATGTTCCTAGGCAACAAATGATGACCAGAACAAAACAAACAAGGGCACACAAAGGCATGCCCAGGTTTCCTACCCAAGGATGACTGAAGCCAGCTCCGGACTGGCTCGGCCACACTGCTTTCCAGTGACATGGATGTTTGCTCCTCTTCTTGAAGTTGAGTGGGGAACCCCAACCAAAAGCCCCCTTAGTTAGTTCTTGGGCAAGCCCCCTTCCATGACTCCCCAGAGTAGGGGCTGGAACAGACCATTGTAGTAAAGGCTTGGCGTTTCCACTTGGACCCAGGACTCTTCCAGTCTCATATACGCCCCTACCCCCGCCACCCCAACACCCCATCCTAGCACTCTGCCTGTATCCTTCACACCTCTGCAAGTCATCTCAAACTATTTCCTAAACCTGGAAGCTTTCCCCACCATTGGCTGGAGAACTCCTATGCATCCCTTAGAACCCTACGCAGACACAACTACTTCTATGAAGGCTTCTGCCCCATCTTGTCTTCCCCAGAATTGATCACTCCTCTCTTCCCTGGACTCCCATAGTGCACCATAACGTTGGTTGGAATGCTGATTTTGCATGTTACATTCCTGTTTGTGTCTGCCTCCCCAACTAGACTGTGAGCTCCTTGTGGTCAGGGACTGTTGTTCATTTATGTAACCTCAGGG
Source organism: Corynorhinus townsendii (assembly GCA_026230045.1). NCBI lineage: Eukaryota > Metazoa > Chordata > Mammalia > Chiroptera > Vespertilionidae > Corynorhinus > Corynorhinus townsendii. The sequence goes on from JAPDVU010000003.1 coordinate 198,393,961, forward strand.
TCCAGCCCAGTGTCCGACTTGGAGCAAGTAGGCAGACACTCAATAAATATTTGTTGCAAAAAAATGTCTGGAGAGTTGAACGGGGGTGCCCTGAGGGGGTAGGGAGTGGATCTGAGTCCCTGCGTCTCTGCTAAAGCTCCTAGGAGGGCCTGGGGTGGGGGTGAACGAGACAGACGCCTACCCCTCAGCTTCACTATGGAAATGACCATTCTTCGGGAGCCTCAGGAGAGACGAACTGTCCTGCTAGTTCCTCCATGGACATGTGCATCTGTTATGTGCCCATCGCCATGTTAGGGTGGGAGGGCGAAGACGTGAGCACTCCCCTCAGACCTACTAGGCAGTGCTTGGGATAACTCCCCCAACTCCCTCACTCTCGTACTCCCCACCCCCATGCTCCCATACTCCCCCACCTTCCCCACCTCCATACTCCCCCACCTCCTCCACCTCCCCCACCTCCATACTCCTCCACCTCCCCTACCTCCCTTACTCCCCCACCTCCCCCACCACCCCCACCCCCATACTTCCTCACCCGTACATTGTCTGAACATCTTTTTTCTCCCAACTTCCGTTACCATCATCAGTAATCTTTCACTCCATTTGCTGAGCACCCACCACTCACCACCCCAGCTGCAACATAACATCCTCATCTGCTCCCTCCCCATCAACTGCATAGTTGTGGTGGAGGAGGATGAGACTCAGGCCACATTCTTCTGGACCCTCAAGCCTGTGTATTCTCATTCTTGCATCATCCTAGAGTGAGAGCAGTGGGAATCCTCCCAGGTTATTTCTTAAAACTATGTTATTTTTTTAATTGATTTCAGAGAGAGGAAGGGAGAGGGAGAGAGAGATAGAAACATCAATGATGAGAGAGAATCATTGATCAACTACCTCCTGCATGCCCCCAACTGGGGATCGAGCCCACAACCCGGGCATGTGCCCTGACTGGGAATCAAACCGGGATCTCCTGGTTCATGGGTCAATGCTCAACCACTGAATCACACCAGCCAGGCCCTCCCAGGTTTTAATAGAGGAGAGACAGGGATGTCTGAGTGGAGCCCCGGTTTTCGAGCCCCTGGTTCCTCCCCCCACTGCAGCATGACACTTGGAACCTAGAAGTTACCCTTCCTTGTTACTTTGCAGACATTTTCCTTACTGCCCTGGTCTTACTCCCCTCAATTACAGTCTCCCTGTCCTGAGGAGCCAAGTGAATCTTGGAGAAAGAGGAAGAGATGGTGAAGGGAGTGGAGAGATGGATAAGATTGTGACCAGGAACTGATGTGGTGCTTTCCGACTTCCCTTTCCTAGACTCAAGCTGATGAGGGAAATGGTGATGTTACAACAGTCTCTTTCGTCAGAGCCCTCAGGTTCAGTCCGCTCTTGTGTGCTCTGTGCCACAGCCCAGCCTCTGCCACGGCCTGTCCTCTGGCTGGGGTGGGCAGGCCTGTTGGACAGCTGACCTGTTACAGATAATGGTAATCAACTCCTCCCCACCTGGAGTTGTCTTGGCCAGCGGAGTTTCCACTCTGTGGGGTTTCCTTCTCTCTATCCTGTATCTATATGCTGCCCCTGGACCTTAGGGTTAGGGGTTAGAATTTGAGTGTTAGGGAAGATCCAGTTAAGTTGCCTTCTTTTCCTTAGCAGGTGACATGACTTGCTCAAGTTCATGATTCTTACAGAACCAGCCTGGAACCTGAGTCTCCTTCTATGACCCACAGAGTCAGAATGGCAGGGCTGCGGCTGCAACTCACGTCATCCTCACCTGGAGTCCAGTGCCCTTTGGATCACTCTGTACTGCTGTGGAGTGTGTACATGTAGGGGTGTGTGTGTGTGTGTGTGTGTGTGTGTGTGTGTGTGAGAGAGAGAGAGAGAGAGAGAGAGAGAGAGAGAGAGGTGATGGGGGCGGGGGGACTCTGCCATCTGAAGCTCTTTTCTCTATCCTTTGCTCCATAGTCCCTAACAACCAATTCTGTCTTCCCCTAATTTGTTCCTCTTCTATTTCTCCATCTATCCCATTCTCTCTCTCTCACCATTATTCCTTCTTCTTTCCCTGGAAGAAATTTATCCATGAAACTAGTTAGCTTTTCGTATTCCTAGGTCTATCTACCATCTTTTTAAAAACAATTTTGTTGAGCCCTGGCTGGTTTGCTCAATAGTTAGAGCGTGGGCCCTCAGACCAAAGGGTTGTGGGTTAAATTCTGGGTCAAGGGCACATACCTGGGTTGCATGTTGATCCCCAGCCCTGGTTGGGGTGGGTACAGGAGGCAACCAATCAATGTGTCTCTCTCATATTGATGTTTCTCTCCCTCCCTCCATCCCTCCCACTCCCTCTAGAGTGAGGCTTAAAAAAATAAAAAATAAATAAAATTATAAAATAAAAACAATTTAATCAAACAATTTAATACCACATTTCTCAAAACTTTAAACTTATTGAGTAAATTAGCATTTATCCTGAACATATTCTCTTTTTCTACCAAGCTATGTGTAGTGGCTTAAACAGAATCCTTGGTCTCCAGCAAACATTTTACATACATTTACTCATTAGTGCCTATGGTGTGAGGGTACTGGGGTGTTCCCTGTTTTGTAGGTGAGGAGCCTGTGGCCCTCCTTGCTTCTTCACAGTGGAAACTGGGCCTTCGGACTCTTGCACTTGATTCCAATGACTCTGCTTTGAAAGCCCTGCTTCGGTCCACTGTACTGTCCTTGGAGGCTCCCTGTGTGTTGGTAGAGGTGAGCTCCTCTGAGTCCAGCTTCAACTCTCCAGTTCTTCAGAGGCTGGCGGGTGGGGTGGAATGAAGTCAGCCCAAGGTGGGGACATCCAAGCTCCATTCTCACCTATGGATGCTCTGCCCTTAGGATCAGAGAGGGGAGGCCAGGAAAAGTCAGGCAGGGTTGACTCTGGGGTAGGGGGCTGAACTGCTGGATCAAGGGGAGAAGGAACCAGGAGCTCTGATTCCAAGTCACAAAGCCCTTGGACCTCACTCCTCTGGTCTTCCTGCATTTCTAGCAAACTCAGACGCCAGAGGACCACGGGCCTGGGCTGGGTAGAGGGAAGGTCATTTTGCTCAGAGGACATGTCAGTGAACATTGTACCCTTGTGTGATTCCTTTTGGAGATATCCTGCACGAATTGGGGTGACATAAAATACCCAGAGTCAGGGAGTGAAGTCTGAATCACAGGGACAGACAGAAAAGTGGCCATGTGTCTAATGTAGCAAAATGGGCCCTTGGGTTTCAGGGTCTTAGGGAACATGCTCTGTTTGTCTCTGGCTCTCCGTTTCCTCATCTATAAAACAAGAAGGTGCAGTAGCTTATCTCTAAGGTCGCTTTGGACTGAAATACAGAATAATATTTGGGAAAAGGGCTCTGGGAACGTACTAGTAATATCTGATTGAGATATCTGGAATTCCCAAAGCGTTTTCACAGATGTGATCTCATAAATGCTCATGACCCCACTTTCCTGTGTTGGTGGGACAGGCATTGTTCCTCTCGCTTAGTAACGAGGAGCCAAGACCCAGCGGAGGTGCTGTGTGAGGTCCCACCAACGTTTGGTGGCAGCTCTGCCACCAACGTTTGGTGGCAGAGCCAGGCTCAGCGGCGGTGAGACCAGCCAAGCACAGGCTGGATGAGAACCAGATTGGGGGGAAGGTGTAAAGGCCCCAAGCCAGGACAGAAAACTGGGGTTAGGATTTACTCAGAGGTTTAGATCGGAGGGGTAAATTCCCAAGAAAGTGGGAGATGAGGGTGTCAGTGGAGAACTCTGGGAGAAGGGGAAGAGTTACTGAGGAACACCAAATCCTTGTCATGTATCAGACACATATCTGCCGTTTCAATCAATCCTTACAGCAACCACATGAAATGGGGCCTCACCATTTGGCACGTTGGAAAGCAGGCTCAGAAAGTTTAGATTGTTTGTCCAAGACCACCCCGCTAAAAAGCCGAGGGCTCTGAACTGTACCCCAGGGAATGTGAACCCAAAGACCTGGGTCTTTCTATTGCTATTCAATTGGAAGAAGCCAGGGGGTGGGGGTTGAGGAGGGAGGGGGCTTACTGCCCGTGGGCGTTTGGTTGGGAGGGTCAGGTTGGTGGATCCAGGACTGTGGAGACTTTCACTGTGCTACAAAGAGTTAAAACCTTTGCCCCCTCCTCCCGCCTCTTCCCGCCTCCTCCAGCCTCCTCCCCTCAAGTCCTTCCTGTCTTGCAACACCCATCAGCCTCTCTCCCTTCCCTCCCACCTCCTCTTTGCTTTAATGTTCTCGTAGTCCAGACTCAGGCTTGGGTTCTGGCCTTCGGGGTTTGAGGCCCCTGGGACTGGAGCCTGATCTTCATCCCAAGCTCAACCCGTCACCCCCCCCACCTAAGGCCAGGGCTCCACTTGGGACCTCCTGACCCGCTCATTCCGGGACTCTGTCGCTGCCACTTTGCCTGCCGCCACCACTGCTGCCTCTGCTGCCTGAGCCCTGATGGGGGAGTGAGAGGCCACAGCTGGCCGGACATGGGCCTCCCCACCGTGCCTGGCCCGCTGCTGCCACTGGTGAGACCAGGGACCAGGGCGGAGTGGGCTGGTGAGCGCAGGGTGCCGCCGGCGGGCTGGAAGGAGCCCTCACCAGGGAGAGGGCCCGTGGCCTGACCTCAGCCAGAAGCCCAGGTTTCCCTGAATCAGGGGCAGGGGAGAAGTTTGAAAGGCGGGGAATGAAAGGGAGCTCAGGCCCCTGACAGCCAAGGAAGTTCACTGGGGTTAAGGGGTGTTTGAAAATGTGGGGACAGGTGATGGCCAAGGGTGGGGCAGATTAGGTAGGGAAAGGAAAAGAGTGGGGGAAGAAGTCAGTCTCTCAGATTCCAGATGATTCAGAACTCTGGCCGGGCCCTCTGGTCAGCTGGCCGGCCCAGGAGTGTCTTGGGGTGTGGAGGTGCGGCTGCCAGTGGGAGAGCAAACCCTGCTTGAGGGCAGGAGTTGGGCGATAGTAAAGTGGGGAAACAGAGTCTGGGAGAGGGGGTAGGTGGGTGTGGTAAGTTTGGGGTGCCATATGGTGGGAGCTATGTGGGAATGGAGTGGGAACTGGCATGGGCCGCCCATGGAGAGCACGTCCAGTGCTCCCCCCAGGCCGAGGCCTCCCACGGGGGATGTTCTTGTTTGTTTGTTTTGAGATGCCACACTTACAGTGGTAAATCTGGTACCAATGGGGGCATTCTTCAACCTCTGCCTCCGCCTCAGTTTCCAGCAGGTGGCCTCCGCTGGACTGCCCCTCTCTAGGTAGCTAGCACCAGCTCCACCTGGACTCTGTCCCTCTGCCCATCCGCCAGCCCCTCCCCACAGCCCTAGACAACAATCCCTTGGTTTCTTCTATAGTCAGATTGAGGAAGTTGGAAGAAAGTTGTTTTCGTCACTGGAAAATGTCCCTTTCTCTTGCCTTGGTCTTATGTGAAGGTATCCCTTATCACTCTCCATGTCTGGAGTCACCCTGTGTAGATGCTCTGAGTCCCCCGCTACCTCTCACCCCCCCACCTGGCTGGGTGCATTTCCCACCTGTGATGCCCAGTTTCTTCTGAGTCCCTGCCCACCCATGGCTCCTTCCTCTCCTTCCTCAGGGTGTTAACTTTCTATTCCAGAAATCTCCTCAGACTTCTCAGAGTCTCCTTTTGGAAATCCTTTCTCTTGAGTTCCCTCCCTCTCCCTCTCTTTTCCATATTTCTAGACCTTAGTGTCCCATGCAACCTCTTTCTACCATAATCTTCGGGTTCTCCCCCCTCCTGTCTCCCAGCCCATCTTTTCCCTTCTTTCACGGCTGGCCTCCCAGGTCACCCCATCCAGCTGCTCTGCTATCTTCTCTTCTCTTTTTGGCAGTAGATTCAGTTCTGGCTCCCTCACATGCTAGTTGCCTAAACTTGAGCAGGTTATGTAACCCCTCCATGCCATGGTTTCCTTATCTCTAACATGAACCTAATAGTCACTACCTCATAATGTTGTTTGGAAGATGAAATAGATTGGTATATTTTAAATATTCAGTTTATTAAGTGTCTGCTCTGTGCTAGAGACACTCTTTTAGGTGTTGAGACTACAGAATACACAAAAATCACTGCCCTCATAGAGTCTACATTCTAGAAGAGGGATAGGGTGGAGCAAATAGAAAGTGCTCAGTAAATGCTAGCTTTTACATTGTTAGTGTTAGGAGTACATAGTAAAGTACAGTAGTTACTCCTTGATAGCTACTACATTTGGAAAACAGGTGACAGTAGCCCAAACAGATAAAGGAAAGTGTCTGGAGGCTGGGGCTGATCTGATTCAGCCCAGGTGAGAGTCTGACACCAGCTCAGCCTGGAGTTGGAGGGGAAACCGGGGGTATGCAAGGTCTGGATAAGGCTTTCCATGAACTTTCCATCTGCTCACCACTCAATGGGCAATTCAGGGTAAACAGCGTGGTGTGTGTGTGTGTGTGTATGTGTTGGGGAGGGAGTGGGAAAGAATACAGGAGAGAGTGTGATGAGCAAACAGGACATTGCTACTCTCAAAGAGCTTACAGTCTAGGAGCCAAGACAGCGTTCAGCAAAAATACGATTTCGGAACAGTCTGGAGGGAAATCTTCACAAAAGCATCGTGACGTGGCGCCCTGGGACACCAATCGAGTGTTGTCCAGCTGCCTCTTCTTGGGTAGCAGATCTCAGCTCATGTCTGTGCTCCTGGAACACACCTTGCACAGACCACAGAGTCTGCAAGTGGCTGTCTGCAACCCATGGAGAACTCACGAGAGCGTGAGCGGTGTTGTTTCATCTCTGCCTCCCTGGCACATAGATTTTGAAAAAATATATGTTTTTATTGATTTTTTTAGAGAGAGAGGAAGGGAGAAGGGGCGAGAAAGAAACACTGACCAGTTGCCTCTGACCAGGGATCGAGCCCACACCCTGGGTATGTGCCCTGACCAGGAATCGAACTGGGAACCTTTTGGTGCCTGGGACAGGTCGATGCTCAACCATCTGAGCCACATCGGCCAGGGCCCTGGTGCATAGATTGATTGCTCCTTAACTATTTGTTGAATGAATAAAGGAACAAAAGATTGGTTAGATGGGATGAGGTAGGGAAAACCTTGTAGAAAAGTGGATTTGCCCTGGCTGGATGGCTGAGTTGATTGGAGTGTCATCCATACACCAAAAGGTTTCAGGTTTGATTCTCTGTCAGGGCACATACCTAAGGTTGCAGTTCCATCCTGGTCAGGGCATGGGGTGCGGTCGGGGTGTGGGGTGCATATGGGAGGCAACTGATCCATGTTTCTCTCTTTCTCATCCTTCCTCTCTCTCTAAAAATCAATGAACATATTTCCTGGGGTGAGGAGAAAAAAGAGAAAAGAAAAGTGGATTTAGAGCTGAGATTCGAAGCCACTGTCTGGCAGGGTGGCTAGAAAGAAGGGAGACTGGTTGAGGAAAATTAGAGGAAAGGAGAGAGGGGTTTTTGTGTTGGGTGGTGGTAGCAGGAAGCTGAACACTTTGACTGGAGTGGAAGACCATGTTGAGGAACAATAAATGAGAATGAACCTTGGCTGATATGGCTCAGTTGGTTGAGTGTTGTCCCATGCACCGAGAGGTTACCAGTTCGTTTCCCAGCCAGGGCACATGCCTGGGTTGCAGGCTCAATCCCCCAATCAATGGTTTTCTCAACAATCTTTCTCTCTTTCTCCCTTTCTTCCTCTCTAAAATCAATAATAAAATTTAAAAAAAAATTAAAAATTAAAAAAAAAGAAAGAAATTAGCCCTAGTGGGTTTGGCTCAGTGGATAGAGCATTGGCCTACAGAGCAAAGGGTCTTGGGTTTGATTCTGGTCAAGAGCACGTACCTTGGTTGCAGGCTCCTTTCCCGGCCGGGTCCCTGGTCAGGGCTCAAGCGGGAGTCAACCAATCAATGTGTTTCTCTCACACTGATATTTCTCTCTGTCTTTCCCTCTCTCTTCCACTCTCTCTAAAAATCAATGGAAAAATATCCTGGGTTGAGGATTTAAGAAAGAAAGAAAGAAGAAAATTGGAGGGAGTATGGGAGGGGATGAATAGAGAATCTTGAACCGTGGTCCGAGGTACAGGAATTCATTCATTCATTCCTTCACTCACTCAGAAAGGGTTCTCTGAGGGCCCACTGTTCAGGAATGTGTTCAGAATAGTAGTGAGACACCTCTGCTAGTCTCAGGATAGCAGTGACCTGTGGAAACGATGTCGAGGTCAGGCTCTGGAGAGGCAGATTCCCACACATGTGGGTGCAAGTTGAAGCCTGAGTACAGATAAGGAAGTCTGTGGGATGGGTTGGAGCAGGAAAGGGGCTGGGCAGTCTGCTGGATGACAGTTGCAGGAATCCAGGTGTGAGGCAACCATGGACATGGAGAGGGCCCCGAGATCATAGAAGAGGGACTGGCAAGAGGAATGGCAGACTGGATGGCAGCAGGGGTGGGGAGGGCCCTGAGGAGAGAAAGGTGGCAGAGGTCTCAGCATTGGTGCCGAGAAGTTGTTGGTGCGACATTTCTCTAGGGCAGGAGATGATGGATTTCATTTGGGGCATGCTAAGGGTCCGGGGAATAGCCAAGTGAAGTACGTGTCTTAACAAGCCAGAGCAGAGGTTCTCAAACTCTTATCGGCCTTTGTATCATTTGTAGGTGCTGCTTTTACTCACCAGTGACTTTCAAAGGGAGAGGGAGGGAACACTTATCACAATCTCCAGTGAGGGTGTGCATGTGTGGGATGGAGGCGGGCACTTTAAGAACTCTCCCCTGGAGATAAATATATTCCTAAGGGGAGTGGGGACACTGAGTCCCTACTCCCCTCTTTGGAAATGATTGGCTTCACCTGGAGTGGAGGACATATCAGCCATTAGGTCAACCTTGTGTTTTTTTTTGCCCCCCCCAGTTCTGGGTGCTGAGAAGATACCCGAGAAGATAGGCCACTATCTCTGACCAAGATACTCTCTCTGGTCTCTTAGAAAGTTTATGGTCTAGTGGGAAGATCATATCTACTCACCCAAGATAATTCTATTATGATAAGCGTCAAGAATACATAAAGTTAATTCGTGTTATTAAAGTTCGCAGGGGCCTGAACATCTAATGAGCTTGGGTAAGGGAAGCCTCATTAACAGAGGGCTTCAGGGCAGGGAGGTGGGATTGCAATGGGGCTTTAGAGAAGCTTCATGAGCGCCTCAAAGGTTCCGACATTAAGTGAACAAACACAATGTAATGGACAGTGGCCCTAGCCCATGTAGCTCAGCTGGTTGGGTGTCGTCCTGTGCACCGAAAGGTTGCTGGTTCAGTTCCTGGTCAGGGCACATGCCTGGGTTGCGGGCTCTATCCCTGGTAGGGAAAGTGTAGGAGGCAGCGGATCCATGTTTCCCTCTTTTCTTCTTTTTCTAAAACCCAATAAAAGTCTTTTAAAAATTCTTACGGGGGAAGGGAACTGCTGAGCAGTCTGGTGAGGTGGCTGGGTCAGAGTAGACCACAGGGTCGCTTTCCACCCCCTGCTGCAGCCCCAGCACAGGAAGTCACACTTCAAAGCCTCCCCAGACGGAAGTTGTGGGGGCGTTGGAGGGGTGCTGGGCCACCCCCTCAGCTGTCTCTCCACAGGCACCCCCGGCTTCCTGCCCTTCCCCTGCTCCAAGTAACAGTTACACAAGCTGGGGTCTGGGTGCTCTGAGCTCACCTGCTTCTGCTGTTTTGCTGCAAGATGCAGCAGCTAAGGATGGTGCTCACTGGAGCCAGCCAGTGCTAACAAAGGATGCCGCTGCTGGAGGCCACAAGAGACCTGGGCGATGGTACTGACTGTCTGACATCCATTCTTGTTTGCTCTCTCCTGGAAGTGGGTATTCAGGGCTCTGGAGCTTTTCCTGTGCTGCCAGTGTGTTTGGGAGGGGCTGAGGAGGCAGAACTGGCCTTATTTCCTAAGGATTGTCTGGGACCCTAGAGAAGTCCCCAGACTCAACCCAACTGGCCAGAACCAGCTAGGCTGTGGGAATGCAGCAAATCCGGTGGAAGGGGGCAGCCTTAGTTGGCTTCCTTCTGGAACTGGGGCCTGGGAGAGAACCTAGGGATGGGGCTTATCTGTAGGGACTGGTTGAGCTGGGAGGAGGAGCCAGGGTGGGGCCTAGTCTAAAGGAAAGATGCTGAGGGGTGGGAAGGAATTGAGCGGCTCTCAGGGAGGGGTGGGTAGTGACTTGATGGGAGGAAGCCAGGAGTCGAGGGAGACTTCCCTTTGGGATGGAATGGGAGAGGGAGCCACTTCCCGAAATATGGGGGCCCAGTGGGACAGGGGTCCGTTGACTGACTCGTTTGTGAAGGAGGGGAGGGAGGAAAGGGGGCCATAGGAGGAAGAGATCCGGTGCTTCCAACTGCTGGCTGGCCCCTTAGTCTTTCTGCTGACTCATGAACCCTGAGGACCTGGGGAACTGCTGGTTCCCTCTCCCCTCCCCCAGGTCCTCTCCCGCCCTCTGGCCTGAGTCACTGGGCGGTGCTTCTGGGAAAAGATTTTCCTTTCCCGGATTTGACTTAACCCCCAAAGTGCTGCCTGCCGAAGGAGGGGACACGTGGCTGAGAAAGCTTCCCTCCCTCCCACCTTCCTGGGAAGTTTATTCCTCACAGGCTAGAGGTCCTGAAAAGCTCCCCGCAAGGCTGTCTTGGAACTGGAAGCCCTCCTGCCCCCCAGCCCCCCAGTTCATCCTGGCTCTGCCTTTGCCGGTTGGCTTAGCTCCCAGCCTCCCTGGATGGAATGCCAAGTGCCCACGACCTTAGGTGCTGTGCGCTCTCCTTCGGGAAAAGCTCTTCTTTCGGGATCGGGAAGTTCTCATTAACTTCTCACACTCTTCCTGTTGCCCTGGAAGCCCCAGTCTTGCTCAGGGGAAATGGTGCAGGCGCCCGCCGCCCCCGGAGTGGGCCAGGAAGGGCCGCTGCCCTCTGAGGAGGGGAGCATGCGTCTTTGGGAGCTGCTCGGGTTTGCTGCTGTGTTTCTGAGGGTGGCTTCCCCTGTGGGTGCCCGAGGCTCAGGCGTTGGGGTTGCTGCAATGTCTCCCAGGGGGTGACTGAGGTGCATGAGCTGCCTACCTGCCTGTTGATATGCGGGGCCCCTGGGCCTGCGGGCTGCTAGGCCCTCCTGTCTGGGCAGAGGTTTCTGTGATCTGATGAGTCTGTGGCTCCCCATTATTTAATGTACTTCGAGGACATCCTCTTTTCTTTACATAAACAGCTCTTACAGCAGAGAAACAAAAATTGAGAACTAGGAAAATCCAGCAAGAGGCTGAGCAAGGAGCAAAGTCTGGGTTGGATGGAGCTCAGCACTGACCCTGGCTTTGCTGTCCAGGTACCTAAGCCAGACATGGGCCAGTGAGTCAGCTGCCATGGGCTTGGCCCACGGCTTCCAGAACGCCTCAGTGTGCAAAGAGCTTCGGGACTCCCTGGCCTCCCGCTTCGCTCCTGACTTGATTGAAACTTGAGCTGGATCCCCAGCCTCTGGCCAGTGCCAGCTGCATGTAACCTACATGCCTTTGCCTACTCCTGTCTCCATGGGAATTTTGTCATCCCTCCCCCCCCCCCCCCCCCCGACCATGAACTTTCCCTTTGACTCCCCTTCCACTGGCCCTGGCCGACCTGGAGTATTTGTGCAGATTAGGTGGTGGAAGGAGTGTGTGGCATGGAGTCTGAGCTGGGATTCTGAGTGAGTTTTTGATACAAATTTATCAAGAAACTCATACTTCTGCCCTGGAACGGTGCCCACAGGGACAACACTTACCTCCATTCCACTGTGATGTGACTAAGAACCTTGTTGCTGGTATAACATAATATAGGAAAAGTGATCCCATTGGCCACCTCTGCGAGCATTCACTTTGTGGTAACACAGCACTCAGAGAAACAACCTCAATTGTTGGGACTGCTTATTGGGAAGGAAGGGGCAGAATTGAGGTAACCTGTTAGTTCCCAATTAAAAAAACAACGCATTCCTGAACATCTGCCCTGTACCCAACACTGTTAGCGGCTATGGGGAAATACGGATAACATACAGCTGGGCCTGGGATCTCCCAGGCTTGAGTTGAAGGGACACAGGACATTACTACACAGGTCAACTAGAGGACAATTACGCACTAGGTTGCACAGAGCCAATTGTTCAAGCTCAGGTCCTGATGGGATCTCCTCTGCTGATTCTTCCCCAGGTGCTCCTGGCACTGTTGGTGGAAATATTCCCCTCAGGGGTCATTGGACTGGTTCCTCGCTCCAGGAACCGGGAGAAGAGAGACAGCCAGTGTCCCCAGGGAAAATACAACCACCCTCAAAATAGCTCCATTTGCTGTACGAAGTGCCATAAAGGTAGGAGGAAGTGGTAACAGTGAATCTCCTCGTTGTGGGCCCTGCTACTTTCTTTTCTTTTGTCCCCAAGTCTCCTAACTTAGCTGCTTCTCTTTGGATGAGATTTTCTCCCTCCTTTCCTCTCTGGAGAGTGGCCCAGGCTGCTCTCCCTAGCCTGGGGTTCCTTCCCTGAGCTCTCGGCTGCAGCCTAACCCAGACCCTCCCAATCACAGGGACCTACCTGTACAACGACTGTCCAGCTCCAGGGCTGGACACAGACTGCAGGGAGTGTGAAAACGGCACCTATACTGCTTCTGAGAACTACCTCAGAAAATGCATCGGCTGCTCCAAATGCCGGAAAGGTAAGACTCAGGAGAGGGCAAAGCTCTAAGTAGGATAGGCCCGGTGGGCATTGAGAGGGGTGTGTGTGCCTATCCACCTGTGAGGGTGTGCACGTCTGTGCTGCTGGGGGTGGGCAGAAGTGCGTGTGCCTGTGTGATAGTGCGTGCCACAGAGAGAGGCTCCTACCCCAACTCTTCCCCTCACCAGAAATGGACCAGGTGGAGATTTCTCCTTGCACGGTGGACCAGAACACAGTGTGTGGCTGCAGGAAGAACCAGTACCAGGAGTCTTTGAGTGACACTCTTTTCCGGTGCCGGAACTGCAGCCCCTGCCTCAATGGCACGGTGCAAATCTCCTGTGAGCATGGCCTTCCTGACCCCAGCCCCATCCTCATTGCAGGGGTGGGCCCTGTCTTAGGGGGAGGGTCTCCCCCTTCCTGCACCCCTTCCCCAAGAAGCAGCACTTTCCATCCTTCCCACTCCTGCAGTCTGTGGGGACACCTCCACTGGGGCCATCTATCTTGGCCCCTCCCAGCTCCTCCTCTGCTCCTCAGGCTACAGGCCAGCCCTCCTCTAACTGTGCTGCCCTCTCCCCACAGGCAGTGCGAAGCAGAACACCGTGTGCACCTGCCACACAGGGTTCTTCCTAAAAGACAACAAGTGCATCCCCTGTGATAAGTAAGTATCTCTCATCTGCTGGGCACTGGGTCGGGGCACGGGGTGGCTGTGGTGACAGCCACCAGCTGGACAAGGGAGACACCCCAAGGTGCTCTGGCTCCCATTGGTTGGTTGAGTGGGAGACACTTCATGTCAAGACAGCAGGTAGAAATTCTCCTTTCCCCCAACTTATTGGGGTCAAATCTTAAGAAGTCTTTGGGGACAGAGGCTCAGACACCAGGGACTTGTAGTTCTTCTAACTCAAGCATTTGGATTCTTCTTTTTCTGACATTGAAATTCTTGGGTGACAGTGTCTATAATTAATTCACATCTCTGAAATCAGACTGCATCTTACAACAATGGATGATGTAGCATGGTTTAATTGGTAGCTCTGTGTGAGTGTTTTATGCAAATAATGGTGCCTCCTAGTGTTGATGGTATTGTAGGTTTCATGCAATATGGTATTTCCTCCCCAGTCCCTTTGACCAAGCCTCCGCACTCCTGGCTCTACAGAGGCTGTTCTCGTATACCTGCTTGCAAAGAAGAAACTCTGTGGGCTCTAAAGTTGGACTGACCGGGGTTTAAATCTCAACCTAGCCATTTATTGGCTGTGCAACGTTGGGCAAGTGATGTAACATCTCTGAGTCTTAGTGTTGTTGTTGGTTTTTTTTTTTACCTTTAAAGTATGGGTAATGCCCGGCAGGTGTGGCTCAGTGACTGAGCATTTGCCCATGAACCAGGAGGTCACTATTCCATTCCCGGTCAGGGCACATGCCCGGCTTGCAGGCTCCATCCCCAGTAGGGGGCGTGCAGAAGGCAGCTGATCAATGATTCTCTCTCATCATTGATGTTTGTTTCTCTCTCTCTCTCTCCCTCTTGCCTCCTCTCTCTAAAAATCAATAAAATATGTTACAAAAAATAAAATAAGAGTAATGACATCCACTTGGAGAAGTTGTAAGAACCACGATCTATGGCTACAAAATGTCTGATAAGAAACTCTTTTCTTTCCCCCCCGCCCTGCTAAGTTTTGTCTCTGCTTTAAAGAGCTTTACACCCATCCCATATGGTTCTCATCATGATCTTGTGAATCTGAATCTTTCTGCTTTCAGATTCCCGGTGAGAACTCACCTTCTCAAGATCCTTCTAGGCCTCCCATGTAGTTCTCATCACTCCACGCTGTCCAGTGACCGCTCCCAACATGGGAAGATGTGCTTGTTCTAGAGTGCTCTCCGGTGCCGGCCAGCAATGTGTATTTTTAAATTTTTCACATGCATGTTTGACCCCTCCCTCAAAGTTAGGTATTGTCTATAGCAGTGCCATCTTGAGAAAAGGCTCTTTAACCTCTCTTTGCCAGAGGATTCTCTTCAGCAGAACAATGATAAAGTAGCAATCCAATGACAGCTACCATTTGTTGAGCACGTACTATATGGCAGGCAGGATTTTCTCACTCAGTCCTCAATCCTGATAGGTGGGTAGGATCCCTGTTTTCCTGATGAGGAAATGGAGACTTACATGACTTGCTTGGAGTCACACTGCTAGCCAATGACTGGGCTGGAATTTAAACCTCAACCCTGACTGCTTTTAACTGTTTTCCTACACAGCCTCTTCAAGATCAATTCCAGTTTTAAATTAAGTTATTTAAAAATATTTTTATTGATTTCAGAGAGGGAGAGAGAGATAGAAACATCAATGATGAGAGAGGATCACTGATTGGCTACCTCCTGCACGTCCCCTACTGGAAACTGAGCCCACAACCCAGACATGTGCCCTTGACCGTAATCAAACCAGGGACCCTGCCGAAACCGGTTTGGCTCAGTGGATAGGGCATCGGCCTTCGGACAGGAAGGTCCTGGGTTCAATTCCGGTCAAGGGCATGTACCTTGGTTGCAGGCACATCCCCGGTGGGGGGTGTGCAGGAGGCAGCTGATCGATGTTTCTCTCTCATCGATGTTTCTAGCTCTCCCGCTTCCTTCCTCTCTGTAAAAAATCAATAAAATATATTAAAAAAAAAACCAGGGACCCTTCAGTCTGCAGGCTGACGCTCTATCCATTGAACCAAACCAGCTAGGGATAAATTAGATGATTTTGTGGCTCATTTGTTTCATTCCTTTGCATCAGTTCCCAAGCTAGTTTTAATTTTCATCCTTTCTTCAAGAGATAGTTAAAATACTTGTAAAGCAGAGAATTCTCAACAATTTGTTTTTTTCTTTTTCTTTTTTTTTTAAACCTGTATTCCTATGGTAGGGTCCCTGCTCACCTGTGCAATTTCTTCTTTTAGTTGTGAGAAAAACACAGAGTGCACGAAGTTGTGCCCATTCACAGGTGAAGTTATTGGGAGCCCTCCGGACTCAGGTGAGGAGAAATGACCGGGTGCCCATGCTCACCTGCCCTGTCCTAACCTTGCCCCTGCACCCACCCATCAGCCCTGCTTCCTCCTGCAGCCCGCCCTGATCACAATCTGCTTTGTCTCCAGTGCTGTTGTCCCTGGTGATCTTCTTTGGTTTCTGCCTTTTATGCCTCCTCTTCATGGGCTTAACATGCCACTTCCAACGGTGGAAGCCCAAGCTCCAGTCCATCGGTGAGTGGGGCCGCTGGGAGGGGAAAGGGTGCCAGTGGGGACTGAGAGGAGGCCGGGTGGTAAGACGCACCAGGGCGGAGGGGAGTGAGCATCCCCGGTTCGCTAAGGAAGGCTCCCTTGGTGGGAGGCGGCCCTGGATGGAGGTAAGAGGTCACACTGCATCAGTAGCTCTCATCCCTGGGAGCACATAGGCCCTGAAGCATGCCACCACAAGTCCCCAGGGCCAGCCCCAGTATGGGCGCCAGGGCTGAGAGAGGAAGTGAAATTTGTGACATATTGTTTCTTTTTTTTCTCAGTTTGTGGGAAATCGACACCTGTAAAGGAGGTAAGATGAAACCAGGGACACCCCCCCCACACACACACAACTTCCCTGACTGTCCATTGTAATCTTGTAAGAACCAAATCAGGTATTGTCGCCCCTGACTCTCAGGATCCCCTAACTCCCTCTAGTTCCAATCCCATCCAGAATAGAGAGGGCCGGGCTGTTTTTATCCCCTCCTCCCCGCCCCCCCCCCCCCCCGACGAATGCTGTACCTCGTCTCTTTCAGGGGGTGCCGGAGCTCCTGGCCTCCGCCCCAGGCTTCAGTCCCACCACAGGCTTCAGTCCCACCACAGGCTTCAGTCCCATTCCCAACTCTATGCCAAGTCCCACCTTTACCCCTGGTGACTGGTCCGACTTCAGAGCTGCACCACCGCCCAGAGACATGGCCCCATCCCGCCAGGGGGCCGGCCCTCTCCTCACAGCGGCTCCAGCCTCCACCCCCAGCGCCACCCTTCTTCAGAAGTGGGAGGGCAGCACCTATGCGCAGCGCCCAGATGGTGAGCACCCAGCCAGGAACCCGGTTGGGGGTGCAGGCGGGCGGGGCTCCAAGAGAGCACGTGCATGAGCTGGGAGCCGGCCCGGGCGGGCCTGGGAGCCGCAGCTCCACGCTCACCCCCGCTTCCCTGCAGCGGACCCTGCGATGCTGTACGCCGTGGTGGATGGCGTGCCCCCGTCGCGCTGGAAGGAGTTCATGCGGCGCCTGGGGCTGAGTGAGCACGAGATCGAGCGGCTGGAACTGCAGAACGGCCGCTGCCTGCGCGAGGCGCACTACAGCATGCTGGCGGCCTGGCGGCAGCGCACGCCCCGGCGCGAGGCCACGCTGGAGCTGCTGGGCCTCGTGCTCCGCGACATGGACCTGCTGGGCTGCCTGGAGGACATCGAGGAGGCTCTTTGCGGCCCCGCCTCCCTTTCCCTGCAGCCCCATGTACCCCGATGAGGCCAAGCCCCCGGAAGGGGCCTGCCCCAAGCACGGCGGTTTCCTGCCCCAGGACCTCGGGAGGACTTGGCAAGATGCCCTCTGGACCTTTTTTTCTGCAGAGGAAGGGTCTTGGAGGGGCAGGCACGAGCTGGCAGCCACTTCCTTGGTGCTACTCCCTCAGTGTTCAGAGCTCTCTCAGCTGTCTGAGCACTGCCGGAGGGTCAGCTGTGCGTGTGCATGTGCGTGTATGTGTGTGTGTGAGAGAGAGAGAGGGAGAGAGAGAATGTAGATGGATAGATGTGTTGTGTGCGGTTGTGAGAGTCTGAGTGTGCCCCGAGCCCAAGCGGGTGGTAGTGGGGATGGCAGGCGCCATGCCTCGTCTCTGTTTCCGGCCTGGAGGACCCATCAAGGCCCTTGAGCAGCACTGGTTGGTCCCTGGGCCTTTTCCACATACATAAGCAATCCGTATCAATTATGTCATGCTAATGGAAACTTGGCACCCCTCAGTTCCCTGCCTGGACAAGCACAGAGTAAGCTGAACTGTCCCCAGCAGGGACAAGCACACACCGTGGAGCCTCCCGCCGGAGCTGTGGACTTTTGTAAATACACTAAAACTGGAGAATTAAAGCTCTGCTCCTGAAGGGGGTGCTCTTTCCGAGTGGTGGTGGGAGCCCGGGGCAGGACCTGGGTCCTGCTGGGTGGGATGGTGACAAGTCCACTCGGGCCAGGTACCCCACCACCGTCATGCCCGCTGCCAGCGGAGCAGCCTGTGTGCACTGCTGCCCCCTGGGGTTCTTCCCACCCTCAGCGCTGACGCAGGCATTTTTATGCACAACTTTATGTGGGGCTCCGGTGTCTATGGTACACAATGTACAGCGCTCGATCCCCAGAGTTCTTAGAGCAGGAAGCCCCGGGTATCCCAGGCCAGGCTTCTTCATGGGGAGTGTGGACCTTGAGGTGCAGTCCTGGGGTGGGGGTGGTGACCAGCACTCTTGGGGAGAGATTTCCTCGGGGAGCAATGCCAAACCAAAGGTCCCGCGTGTTCCTCACACCTCTCTGAAAAGACAGGGGATGGAGAGTGAGGCTCTGGGTCTGTCCTTCTATACCGACCCCTCCCCACCGACCTCCGACCCTGACACCTTCCCCCCTCACCCCCTCCATCCTGGCCTTCCTTCCCCTCTGCTCCCTCCCAGGCCACCTTTCAGCACTTACGATGTGGACAGGGGGGTGTCCAGCCTTATGATGTGGGGCCCACGCATCCTCTGCAATTGGACCCGAGTCAGCTTCCGAGGCCCGCTGTCCCCAGGCTCCAGGACGCCCTCGATCCTTTGGCTGGCCAGCTCCTCCCGGATCTCTCTGAGCATGTCCTCAGCACTGAGGGGGCCAGGGGAGGGGGTACGGCGAGGTCTTCGGAAAAGGGGCCCCTCTTCTTCCTCGTCCTCGGAGGACGACGCCCAGGGGCTTTCCCCAGCAGAGTCAGCGTGGGTCGGGGAGTGTGGGAGCTGCCCCCGAAGCTGGGCCCTATGCAAGGTCTCCACTACCACGTTCCCTCCCACCGAGGTCCCATCTTCTTCCTCAGACCAGGTGGGCGTTTTTCCCCTGGGAAGACTGCTTCCTCTTCGGATAACTTCCCCTGGCAGTTCAGGGGTGCTTCGGCGCTGAGGAGCTTGGGGGTCAGGAGGCTGAGGGCGCAAGGTAACGTCCCGGAGGTCCAGGGCGGAGAGGGTGAAGCCAGGGTGCCGCCGAAGGGCCCACGGGCGCAGCCGGCTCAGTGGGGAGTGGGACTCCTTGGGGGAGACCGGGATCAGAGTGCTGTAGCCAGAGTCTGAGGTGTCATCTGGTACCAAGGGAATGTCCTCATCCGTGTCGTCTGTCACCACCAGGTGGGGGATGACGGTGCAGAACTCAGAATTCCTACAAATTAATGAATGGTCAGAGTCGGATGCTAAGGGGTCAGGTTCAAATCCAGGAAGCATCCCTTGACCACCCCATTCAGAAATGGTCCCTCCTCCAAATTTCATTTGGTATCGCCTCTGCACTGCTTTATCATCTCTAGTTGGACTGTAAGCTCACAACACTTGGTCCAGGTCCTTGTGTCAAGTAGGTGCTCAGGTATTTCCTGGGGGGTTCCTCAGATCTGAGGTTACCCCCGTGATGGCTCTTTTTTCTCCAGCCATGCTGCTGAACAGCTGTTTTAAGGATGAACCTTTCACACTCGGAATTTGGACTAAGCTGGTCCCTACGGCTCCGACTTTCTGCAAATCCCTACCAGCCTTCACTCTCCATCCCCAGCCTGGGGAGCCTGCTCCTCTCAGGGAGTTCATGCTTCTTGTGTTTATTTCTTTCAGTCTGTGCCAACCCTAGGCTGGCTATCCTCCTAGGCTGCCCCAGGAGGCCCTTCACATGGCTGATGCCAACCTGTTCTCCAACCCGTAGCCTGGGTTCCCCAGTCTATTCCTAATTCCCCTGAGCGCTGTCATATCATTTTTCAGCCTTTCCTCATCTCTCCCTCTTTACCTGCAGCCTCCTTACTGTGGGAGAACTTATGGTCCCTGTGGGTCTTACCTCCCCTCCACGCTGCTCTGAGAGCCCTCTGGGGAAGGCGTGGAGGGCCTGGTGCCCAGAGACTCCTGGTCCCGGTCCCTGTAGAGGGCCAGAAGTTCCCTCTTCTGTTGGACATATTCCTCTGCCTTCAGCTTTTGCAGGGTGACCTGGGATGGGAATACTTCCATTAGGATACCTGATTATTGTTGGTTAGAGTGTTGTCCCAATAAGCCAAGGTTGCAGGTTCGATCCTCCATCAAGGCACACACAAGAATCAACCAATGAGTGTATAAATTAGTGGAACAACCAATCGATGTCTCTCTCTCTTTCTCTCTAATAAATTTTAAAAAAATATTTAAAACTCAAAAAAAAGAAAAAAAAAAGATCCTCGATTATTGAGCATTTGCTGAATGCCAGGCACTGGGCTAAGTGCTTTACATACATTATCTCCTTTAGTCTTCACAACAACCGGATGACGCAGATATTATTTTTTTACGCCTACTTTGCTACTGAGAAATAGAGACTGAGGTTAGCGACTGCCAAGATCACGAAGTAAGGAAGTGGGATAGAACCAGGATTTGAACTCTCGAGCAGAAGACCCCCTTTCTTCCATATACAGTTCTTCCTGTTTCTCATGCCCCTTGGCAAGCTCTCTCTCTCTCTCTCTCTCTCTCTCTCTCTGGTCTGCCTCCTCCAGGAAGCCCTCCCTGATTGGTGGTGATGGTGGTATAAGTCCTGGGTCCTCAGGTTACTTACTCTTCCTCCTGCCATCAGGATGGTTAGGGGCAGGCTTTGTCCTGGGCTGAGGACTCTGCTGTCCTTCAGAGATGAAAACGAGACTCTCAAGAGGTTTGGAAGAGGATACATTATGTTTTTGTCTTCCTGCCTCAACGTTTTCATAGAGTCGTCATCAGAATAAAATAGTGAGATCTGAGAAGTCGTTTACAGAGCACCTCCACATGCACACAGTCCTTTGAGACACACCATCACCCTTCAGGGTGGAAAAGCATGGAGATCAGCCCATTTTACAGATGAGAAAACAAGACTTCTAGAGATGAAGGGACTTGCTCAAGGTTGCACAGTAGAGCGAAACAGCACCAGGACTGGGCCTTTCCCTGAGTCCTAGGGCAGTCAGTAATCAAGGGCAGCGGAAAGGGTTCAGAGTTGTGAAAGGATAACATCTGCTGGGGGAGGAGAAGGGAAGGCCGCAGACACGAGGAAAGGCTGAAGAAGGAGGCTTGGTGAAAGGGACTGGCAGCTGCTGGGGCAGCATTGATAATCAGTACTCCCTGGATGGCACATCGTTGTTAAAATACTCAAGTACTTCCTTGGTAAGCCAAGGGGTGCTGTCTGAGCCTTCTGCTTCCCTTCCCTAGGACTACCCTGCCCCCCAAAATCCAGCAACTGCAGAGGACAGTTAGCATCCTGCCCTGCAGAGGACCTCTAAGACTCGCCCCCTTCCCAATGCTCCACTCTGATTGGTTGGTGCCCATGCCATTCTGGGTGATAAGCATTTGACTATCTCCCCACTTCAGGTATATGAACCAGCAACTATTGGATGCCTGGACCTCCCTAAAGCTTCTCAGGAACACCGTGGTTAGGGAGATCAGTACAAGAGGCTTATTGGAGAATGGTGAACAGGAATAGGAAAATGACATCAACGACATGAGCTTCTGTTTCCAATTCTCCTTGCCCTGGCTCTCCAGTCACAGTCTCCAGAGGTAGAAAGCATTGCGAGGATTCTAAGCAGTCTCATAAGACTTGGTCTGTTGGCCAGAGCAAGGGATGATGGTGCCTGGGAGCAGGAACCCAGCACACCAGGCCAGGGCCTGGGACCTCTCCCTGTCCCTAGCTGTGTTGAGGGTGGGAGGGGCCATTCTGGAGCCTGGGAGTGGCTGGGACAGCCGGCTTGTCCTGCTTAGATGCCAAGCCCTTTTACCCTATAAGACCCAAATTCATGTTGTGTTTGGGACGTTCAGGATAGGGACAGTGTGTGGAAGAAAAGAACTGGAAATGGGGGTGGGGTGTCTGTAAGGAACATCCAATACCAGCATCTCCACTAACCTTGCCCCTGGCCCTGCCCCACAAAGACAGCAGGGGCTGGGGCTGTTTGAAGGGTCCCCAGCCACCCCAAAGCCTCTCCAGTAACCCAGAGGTTTTCTCATCAGGGATAACAGGAAAGACATGTTGGGGGCAGGGTGGGAAAGGAAGAGGAAATTGGTGCTTGAGCCAGACTGTGACACCCCAGCATCCGGGAACAGGAGGGGAGGGCTCCCTCAGCACACTCTTCTTCCCTTGCCTGGGCGGGGACCTGACGCCTTGAGAGGAAATGCCTCCTGTCCCGCTGCCCCTGGGCAGCTCCCAGATCCACCCACTCTCCTTCCAAAGGCCCCCAGATGTTGAGGCAGCTCGCCAGTCAGCACGAGTCCCCAGCACCACTGACCACCCGTCTCATGATGACAATAACAAGCATTTATGGAGCGCCCATTTCGGGCTGGGCTTCGGGCCAAACAGTTTACAAACATAATTCTCTGTCTATCCTGCATGGCAGTTCCCATTGTCACGGCAGTTCCCCAGAGAAACGAAATGACTCCTGCGAGAACACAGATAACCCGAGCTGGGCTCCGCCCCTCCTCTCATTTCTTGGCCTTCATCTCTTTCTGTTCCTTTCATCCTGTCACTGGTGTCTTTTCCTCTTCTCATCCCCTAAATATGGGCATTTCCCAAGATTCAGTCTGTCTTCCCTTGAGAAGCTCTTTTTCTCTAAAAGTTTAAGCCACTGTGGGTAGATTCGCCAGGAATAAATCTCCATCTGCATTTCTGTGAGCGGGAGAAAAAAATCTGACCCCTGGGGGTTGCTGTAGATACTCTACTGCCCTCTGCAGTTTACAGTGACTCATGGGGATAGAGAGCGGGGGTTCTCTGAGAATCTGCTGTGAGATAACAGCAGGACAAATTAATTTCAAAGCTTCCGGTCTTTGTTTTGCAAAGGGAGGCCAGAGTTTTAGGCATCAGAAGTGACCTCCTTTCCTCTATTAGTCAGTAGTGAGACTACCAGGGAGCTAAATTATTTTGATAAAAAAATGTCAGCACTTTTTGGTGGTTCCTTGGGGGTTCTAAAAAGAGAAGGGGTGGTAGTATTGTCCTGGGACTAGGAACCAAAGGAAAAGGAGAAGGTCCTGCTGGTGGGGCTGGTAAAGAAGGGAGGCTGCCTGCAGGTAAGGGCCCCACCTATGGTCCTGACAGGCTGGGTTTGTCTCCAGTTTTGTCCTCAGCTCCACTCCTATCCAGCCTTCAGTACAACTTGACTGGCCACTGGAGTGGTGCCGGTTGTCGGCCAGTCCAGCCCTGTGGACACTGTGTTTGTGCTGGGGAGAGTGGGATAGAGATAAGGCCCCTGCCACATAGAGAGAGGGAAGTATGAGGGGGCCTGAAGCAGGGCAGCCAGAGACCAGTCACCTCTAAAACCACTCCCACCCCACTCCCAACTCTGTCCTCTACCTCTACCTTCCTGGGGACTGTCACCATCTTGTTAGGTATTTAAGGAAGTGGCAGCCCACAGGGCTGGAGGACACAATGTCTTGAGGTTCCTCCTTTCACCCTTAATTCATTCTTCTTCTTCTTTTTTAAAATGGCAAAAAACCCATATTTATTTTTTACTCTCCCAATTCAGAATTTTTAATACAGTATTTAAACAGAGACTAAGCTCTGGTTTTTCTTTCCTCAAGTAATCTCTCCATATTATGATATGATATCATAGATAAGATTACAGAAAGAATGCTTAAAATTATTTAAAGAACAGACTCTTCACATATTCTCAGAAGTTTCAGAAGCCCTAACTGCCAGATGTGCTAATGACAAATCATTGTTATCTATTCATTACAGCAAGCTCTATGAGGAACACTAATTTGACTTAAACACCTTAAAAATAATGAAGTTGCATTCTTTAGAAATAATCTACAATAAGATTTCTTTCCTTGTTCAAAATACCTCTTCTGTTTTTAAAATTGAGGTATAATTGACATATAACATGATATTAATTTCAGGTGTACAAGGTAGTGCACTGGAGCGGGGAGGAGGGGTGTTCCCTCAGCCTGGATTGCAAGAGGGCACAGGCCAGGCTGAGGGACCCCACTGGTGCAGGATCAGGGCCAGGGTGGGATGCAAGAAGTTGACCAGCCAGGGAGAGACTGTGGGAAGGCTCCAGGGCATGTCTGGCCCATCTTGTTCAGTCCCAATGAGCTGGACCCCAGCAGCAAGCTAACCTACCCATCAGAGCATCTGCTCCCGGTGGTCAGTGCATGTCACAGGGAGCGGCTGAGCGGCCTTAACATATTATTAGCATATTATGCTTTGACTGGTTGAACGGCCAACTGGATGACTGGACACTTAGCATATTAGGCTTTTATTATATAGGATCTACACTAGTAAAAGATAAGCATGCAAATTGACCATCACTTTGCAACACCCATCAGCCAATCAGGAGTGAGTATGCAAATTAGTGGGACAAAGATGACTGCGGCCACAGACCTGCCAGAGTGAGCAGGAGGCTTGGGTTGCTCCTGGCAATGGAGAAAACCAAGCTTCCTGCCCGCCCAGGCTGGCCGTGAAGGAGGGGCCTGTGGGTGGTGGACACAGAGCCGGCCCAGGCAAGTGGGAGGCTTAGGTTGCCCGGGCTGACTGCGGAGGGAGGGGCCCGCAAACAGTCTTCAGCCCCTTACCCAGGCTGACCACCCCCCCCATGGGGTGAGGGTCCCTGCTGGGGGGGCATGGCTAGCCTGCAAACAGCCATCAGCCCCTCACCCAGGCCAGCCATGCCCCCCCCCCCCACCAGCGGGGACCCTCACCCCATGGGGGCATGGCTGGCCTGCAAACTGCCCCAGCCCCTTGCCCAGGCCAGCACCATCCCCAGTGGGGTCCCCCACCCCAATGGGGGTGTGGCTGGCCTGCAGACCTCTACAGGCCCCTTGCCCAGGCTGCCCGTCCTCCAAGGGAACCCCCACCCTGATCCGGGACACCGTTCAGGGTAAACCAGCCGGACCCCATCTGTGTACCAGGCCTCTATCTATACTAATAAAAGGGTAATACACTAATTAGACTGGGAGACCTTCCAGGAGACTTTCCAGACATTCTTCTGGACAAAGCCATGGTGGCGGGACTGAGGTAGAGGTGGTTAGGGGGCAAGAGGGGAGGGCAGTTGTGGGTGATCAGGCTAGTGGGGGGGGTAGTTGGGGGTGACCAGGCCAGTGAGGGGGCAGTTGGGGGTGAGCAGGCCGGTGGGGGGGGGGGCAGTTGGGGGTGAGCAGACCAGCAGGCAGAGTGGTTAGGGGCAATCAGGCAGGCAGGCAGGTGAGCAGTTAGGAGCCAGCAGTCCCGATTGTAAGAGGGATGTCTGACTGCCGGTTTAGGCCCGATCCAGCAGTCAGACATCCCTTGAGGGGTCCCAGATTGGAGAGGGTGCAGGCCGGGCTGAAGGGACCCCCCCCCCCCCCCGCTTTACACGAATTTCATGGACCAGGCCACTAGTATATAATGAAATGATCACCACACTAAGTCTAGTTAACATCCATCACCATACATTGTTAGAAAAAATTTCTTCTTGTGATAAGAACTTTTAAGATTTACTCTCTTAGGAACTTTCATAGTTCACCCTCATTTCTCACCTGAACTCAGGTCTGTGTTTCCATGTTTCCACAAGCCTCCAAGATGCCTCCCCTTGCCTGTCTCCTACTGACGCATTTCCAAAGTGCTTCTGTTTAAAACTGAATATTGCTACCCTAGGAAACAACTCCCAGGAAACAACCAAACAAACAGGTTTCCCTTCCTAAGGATTCATTTCTGTCAGGGGCACCATAGCCAAAGCAGTCTTCCATACGGGAACCTCGGGGAGCAACCATCCTTGGTCTCTGTGGAAGGGTTACAGAGCTGTGACCATGCATTTGCTTACTTGGAATGACCTCGCAATCTTCTCTGTGAAGCAAGGACTGTCATAAATAATAACAATGTATCCATTTGCAGGCAAAGAAATGGAAGCTCACCCAAGATGACCCAGCTAGTGAGAGGTAGAACTGGTGTTTGAGCCTAGATGTTCATGCATTCAGTGTAGGCTTTTAACCAGTCTCCCTAAGGCTCACCTGTTTCTTCTTCTTTAGCTCCTTTTTTCCTCTCTTCCCCCCTTTTCTTTTTCTTTTTCTTTTTTTGGCAACGTGTCCCAAAGACCATGGCATTAAATAAACCTCAATATTTTACACCCAAACTAGCAGAGTAAATCTCCTGCCACCAATCTTCCCCTCCCCCAGCCCACCTGTCACTGTCACCTTACAATTCAAGACAAAGACAAAACACACTGATTTCACCATGGAATTCCTGACTCAAGAATCTATGGCGGTTCTCTCTCATCAACCCAATTCAGTTTAGTCTCATCCAGTCCAACCTCTTCTGTAGCTCTTGGGGCCCTGTAGAGCGTGGCCTCTCAATCACCAGCTCACATAAACCCTTTGCTCCAGACTCAGACACACAAGTCACTGCCCCCAAACAAATCCCACTCAAGTGCTCCCTTGATTCTTTTGCTCGTGATCTTCCCTGTCCTTTAAGTCCAGCTCTACTCCTCATACTACTTTGGTCATTCTGCTCCTGCAGGGGGT
The DNA here is from genome assembly GCA_026230045.1 of Corynorhinus townsendii. Lineage (NCBI taxonomy): Eukaryota > Metazoa > Chordata > Mammalia > Chiroptera > Vespertilionidae > Corynorhinus > Corynorhinus townsendii. The sequence goes on from JAPDVU010000003.1 coordinate 198,420,254, forward strand.
TTAACAGTAGCCTACATTTGTCTAGGTCCTGGGAATGTGACCTTATTTGGAAAGAGGGTGCCAAGATCCTAAGTGAAGGACTATCCTGGATTTAGGGTGTGCTCTAAATGTAATGGCTGGTGTCTTCATGAGAGGCAGGAGAAGGAAATCTGGACAGAGGCAGAGAATAGAGAAGCCAAGGAACAGCTGGAAGCTGGAAGGAGCAAGGAAGGGTTGTCCCCTAGAACCTTGGAGAGGAAGTATGGCCCCTTGGTTTCCAACTTCTGGCCTCCAGAACTGGGAAAGAACACATTTCTGCTACCTTAAGTCGCCCTGTTTGTGGTGCCAGTACAGCTCCATTTGGCTCTGCCATCTGAACCCCTCTAGCTTTAATCACCTACATCTGCCCACGTCACTTTCAGCACCTTCACTGGTTCCCTATCATCTGAAGGACAAAGTTCAAGTTCCTTACGTGGCATGGGAGATGGGCAAGCTGGTGGGGCCGCCTCCCAGCCTCTCTGCCGCTGTGCCTGCCTGTGCTTTATGTCCTGGTGATATGAACTCCTAGGCTAGTGCATCTCTCAACACACACAGCTGTTTCATATCTCCGACCTTTGCACATTCCATGTCTCCATTTGAAATACCTTTCCTTCCCACCCTGTTTTCCTGAACACTCCTAGATATTCCCCAAACAGAGCTCAGATAAGGATTCCTCTGTGAAGGCTTCTCAGTGCACCCTCCCCCTTATCTGTCCCCTTCCTAACCAACCCACCAGGCAGAACAAATTATTCCCTTCTGGGCTGAGTTTCATTACATATGCATGTTTCTATAGTCATACACTAACTTGTCTAGCTAGGCTGCCATGCACATTCCTTGAGGGCAGGAACAGTGTTTTACTGCTTTCTGATTGCCCAGCACTGAGCTGGTGCCTGCAGCCAGCAAGGGCCCCATTAGTGTCTGTTGACTGGAAGCTCAAGTTCAGAAGTAAATTGTTTCAAGGCGTAGAATCTTCGGGGATGCCATCTTGGGCTCTCCTGGGGACTGGCACAGCAGGTGGCTCAAGGGACTCTTCCCTCCTCTTATGATGGTCAAGGATGGTCAAGGCTGTGTCTCCCTCCTGAGACAGTCTGAGTCTGCATCAACTCCAGCCTCTCTCTCTTCCTCCTCCCCTCTGTGCTCCAGTTTCTGAGCTCCAGGGGCCCCAGCCATCCCTCCCACACCTGGCTCTCACATACCTGGGCCTGCTGGGTCTTCTCCAGCCACTGGGCACGGTCTGCAGCGCTGGGACAATGCACGATGAGGGCATTGGAGACGCACTGGAAGTCAGTGAGGTGGATCGCCAGGAAGCTATCTAGGTGGGGGAGAAGGCCTGCTTCAAGGGCTGGACTGTTTTGGAACCCCATCCTGACTCCTCTTTCCCCCTGCCAAGAGGAAAGGGAGGGACAAAGTCCCCAAAGGCGAGACATACTAGGGTCCCGGAGTGGTTGGCACACAAGCTTCTCCAGCATGAAGGGGGGGCGGATAACCTTGGCTTTGTCCGCCCTGCGTTGAGGCTTGGTCACCAGGAGCACGTCAGAGAAGAGGAACAGGTACACATCCAGCTGGGGGCGTGTGTAGGAGAAAGAGACCAGATCAGCTGGAGCAGGGGGAAGGGGGGACAGGGACTGGACTCATGCATGAGTGTGCACATGTGGGAGTGCACATACACAGGGACAAGTGTACATTGTGGAATGCTAGGGCTGGAGGGGGTGTCAGCTTGGTCCCTTCTCTCACTTTACAGGCAGGGAAAGTGGCTGATTCGTGGTCGTACAAACAATCAGAGCTGTAGCCAGAACCATGTCCTCTTCCCCATACACACACAGAAATGACCCAGTCACACACAGAGACATACACACAGAGACAGACACACACACACACACACACACACACACACACACACACACACACCCCTTTCTCCCATTTCCATCTTATATGACTCTTATCATCTCTCCCTTCTCTTCAATCCATCTCTCATCTTCTCTGCTTCCACCCATGCTCCCTCACCTTCCCTTCTCGCCCTTCCTTCACTCTTGCAGGTCCCTCCAGCAGCAGCTGCCTGGTGTGCTCAGGAGCAACCCCCAGCATGGGGGACATCAGGTCCAGGTTGGAGAAAGGACGCAGGTTCTGAGGGACACAGAGAAGAGAGGGTCAGGGGATTGGATAGGACTCCTGTGTACCTCCTGGCCAAGATGGGTCTTTGTTCTGTCACCATCACTGGCTCTTTCCATCTGTCCTCCATCCTCCACTTGGAGGGAGAGAAAGCATTTCAGGGCCTTTTTTCTACTCTTTTAAACTCTGCCCCTGGGACCCTCCCCACTAGGAAGGAATGATGGGCACACCCCTCTGTGGCACCTCCATCTCTTCCCCTCCCAGGCCTCCACTGCATCCACTTTCCTGGGGACCTTGCTTTCTCTGAGCCTCCTTCCCTCTCTCACCTTCTCCATCTCCTCACTGGATGGCTCCAGCACCTCATAGGGCCCAATGCGCTGGGCTGCCGCCACCAAACTCTCCTGATCTTCGCCCTGGCGGACCTGCTTATTGATGTGTCGCAGGAACGACTCCACAGCTGTTATCTAGGTGAGGGTGGGGTGTGGCAGGAGGAGCAGCTCAGCTCCACACCCTGTACATCCCACCCAACCAATGGCATCCACAGCCTCCTTACAGCCTGGCCGGTCAGTGCCACACTGTCACATACATTCAATAAAAGAGACCCTTGTCCTAGCTGGTTTGGCTCAGTGGAAAGAGCGTCAGCCTGTGGACTGAAGGGTCCCAGGTTCGATTCCAGTCAAGGGCACATGCCTGGGTTGGGGGCTCGATCCCCAGGACGGGGTGTGCAGAAGGCAGCTGATCAATGATTCTCTCTCATCATTGATGTTTCTATCTCTCTCTCTCCATCTCCCTTCCTCTCTGAAATCAATAAAATATATTTAAAAAAGAAAAAGAAAAAAGACCCTCAAGAATTCCTGGAGGGCAGCTCCCCCACACCAGCCTCCAACTCCCGGGGTACTGGCCCTGCCAGACCACCTACCATGTCGTTCAAAGCCTGGCGGGCTTGTGCCTCAGGGGTCCTCTTGAGCACGGCCTGTAGCAGCAGTGGGTACTTGGTGATGCGCTGGTGGGGCTTGATGAGTAAGTCACCCAGCATCTGCCTCCCCGAGCGCTTGTGCTTCTCACACCACTGCCAGGGAAGGTGGGCAGGGGGTCAGCAGTCTGCCCCATCCTAGTTGATGGACTCAGCCTTGGGCCCAGCTGGAGATTGGGGGTGGTGGGTAGAAGGGAATCCAGTTGTCTAGGGTCCGCCCATCTCCCTTCCTGCCACTCCCTCTCCCACCTGCACGAAGGCACGGAAGAGAGGGTTATTGTCTTGCTGCTCCCGGGCGTAAGCCATGGTCTGCTTCACTCTCAGGCAGTACTGGACATAGGGCTGGAACCTCTGGCTGATCTAGAGGGACGAGGGGAGGGGAGTGAGCAGGCAGGGAAAGAAGGTCATGAGATACAGGCTTTGGCTGCAGAGCATGGGGATCAGGGCTACAGGGTAGGGTGGGGGGTGGAGAAAGCCTCTCATAGACCCGTAGTCCAGCTCCTGCCAATCCCTACCTCCCATGACTGCCAGCCCTTCTCTCTGGATTCCAAGGAGGAGTTGAGGACCTGAGAGGACGACCTACTGCTGCTCTCTGAGCTCCTGTCCACAGCCCCTGCCTGCCCTGCTGCTCTGAATGTACTCCTGCCATCAATAATTCAGCCGGAACGTTTTCAGGACATGCAGATCCCATTTCACCCGGCAGGGTGGTGGTGATCTGAGGCTGGCCCAGAAGCCCTGTCCTGGGGAAAGGGGCCACCTATGGCTCCCAGGAGATTGTCTCCCCAACTCACTACCCCATTCCTTCTAGCTCTGCATGGCCCACATCTTCCTGGTTGGAGAAAACTGGGAAAGTCTAATCCTGGGCCTCTTTCTCTTATCATACTTCTTCATGCTCCAGGTACCCTGGTGGCCTTTTACACCCCTCACCCAGACCCCATTCTTGCTCACAGCTGTTTGTTGTGGATCTTTGTCTAAGAAGTAAGATGTTATAGTTGATAAGAGCTTAGGTGTAACTCTTTCCTGAGACAGCTGCATTTTCACGTCATACATAAGGGTCTCCAGAAGCCCAAAGAACCTCTGGGATAGAGGTCATACTTGTCAAGTGAAAGGCAGGGGTTGAAGTGATATTTTGGGGAAGGGGTTGTGCCCTGGGACGCCTTCAAGTCATGGAAAGATTCCAGTTGTGTACACATGCCCTGCAGACAGGACCCCTGGGCTCCCCCAGTCCTGCTTCATCCAACCTTTCACCATGCCTCACCTCCAGGAAGCCGTCCTGCAGGCTGACAGGGTCCAGAGGCTGGCCAGAGGCTCGAGTCTTCCCCAGGGTAGGCCCCAGTACCTCTTCCCAAAAGTTCTGGTGGGCTCGAATCAGGCTGGGGACATTTCCGAATAGGGCCTCAGCTGACACCTGCAAGAAGGAGCAGAATTTAGCAGCATGCCTTGGCAGGTCACCGACAGGCAACATTGGCCACGGACAAGCAGGAACTGCTAAGCTTGGATGGTGGGGAGTGGGATGGGACTTGTGGACTGCTTGGGGTCTGTAGGGAGGGCAGGTGGTGTCCTAGAAAATGGGGCAGTGGAAATTCAGACTGGGCAGCCTAGAGGGCTCTCTGTGACCCCTCCAACCCTTCTCCCCACTCCTTGGGCTCAGAGCTTGGGATGTACCAGACTCCCCTCCTGAGCTCCCACTTACTTCTGTCAGCAGTCCTACTCGCTGCAAGTTCAGCAAACCAGCGGCTAGGAGCTAGATGAAAGGAGAGATGAGGGTCTTAGCACCTGGCCTCTTCCTCTCAGGACCCCAGCCTAGTCCTTTAATGCATCCATACCCCCCAACTTCAGTACTGCCAACCTCTCTCCCAGGATCCTGGGAAGGTCTCAAATCAGGGGGATCTCCTGGTATCCTGCCTCTCCTTCCCCCAGTAACCCTGCTCCTCTGGTCTGGGAGGATCAGAGAAAATGTAGGCTAGATGGGTATATGGCTGAGGATGGGGCCAGGACTGGGACTGAGGGAGGCTCACATCGGTCATGATCTGGAGCTTTCGTATGTAGATCAGTTCTGTGGTCAGTAGCTCCCAGAGTGCTTCCTGTTGGTGGCAAAGCTCCCGGCTCATCTCCTGGGATGGGAGTGGGGCTGGTTCAGTTGGGGAACAGTGAAAAGAATAGAACAGCAGCTACCATTTGTTATGCTACTGGATCTACTTCATAGATGACTTTTTTTGTTGTTAATCCTCACCTGAGTATATTTTCCCCACTGAATTTTAGAAAGAGTGGAAGGGAAGGAAGGAGAAAAGGGAGAGAGAGAGAGAGAGAGAGAGAGAGAGAGAGAGAGAGAGAGAGACATCAATGTGAGAGATATTGGTTGCCTCCTGCACACAGCCTGACTGGAGCCAGGAATTGAAGCTGCAACCCAGGTACATGCCCTCGACTGGAATTGAACCCAAGACCCCTTCAGTGCATGAGACTATGCTCTAACCACTAATCCCACCAGTCAGGGCTTATAGATGACCTTTTAATCTTTAAACCAAACCTCCAGTGTATAGGTGTCATCCCCATTTTACAGATGAGGCAACTAAGGCTCAGTGCGGTTTGCTGTCATGACCAAGGTCTCACTAGTTAAGTGACAGAGTTTGGATTTGAACCTAGAGCAGTGATTCCCAACCTTTTTTTGGCCATGTCCCACCTAACCATCTCTAAAATCCTGATTCCCACCCACCCCCCATGACATATAATTCTTATTATTCAAAAAGTGAATTTCTATTTATGTGGAGGAAGCCTAAAAGGCCATTATCTTGGTCTAAACAAGCTTCCAAAGAACATGGCATCCATGAAAGAAAAATAAAAGAACAAAAGGACAGTTGAAGTACCGAGGAAGAAATCACTAAGAAATAGTTTAAAAAAAAAAATATGTAGTGATATGAAAAAATAGCAAATAAAGTTTCAAGACATATAATAGAGAACTGAAATGCATAAATATGTCACTATATAGTTATTTTTTACTTTTTAAAAAATATATTTTTATTGATTTCAGAGAGGAAGAGCGAGGGAGAGAGATAGAAACATCAATGATGAGAGAGAATCATTGATTGGCTGCCTCTTGCATGCCCCGCACTGGGGTTCGAGCCCACAACCTGAGCATGTCCCCTGACTGGGAATCGAACCGTGACCTCCTGGTTCATAGGTTGATGCTCAACCACTGAGCCATGCCGGTTGGGCTCACTATATATTTATATACTGTAGACGAAGCCCCTAGAACCACAAGAAATGCAAAAAATTCACTGTTAATAACTCATTCTCAAATTGCCCCCCTTAAAAATCAAATTGTCCCCCTGTGGGGCATGTGCCCGACGTTGGGAACCACTGACCTAGAGTAAGATCTCTCCAAACACTTTCCCCACATGACCTGAGGCCTTTCCCTTGGGAAGAGACAGAGGTGAGATGTGTGTACTTGTGTCTGTAACCCCATGAGGACAGACATTATGTTACAGGCCCACCTTGTGCCCAGGCACCAGCTCCTTCCAGGACTTCTCAATGGTCAGGTCGCCATCGCTGCCCTTTCCTATCTCCCAGTGCTGCCGGTCCTCAGGGGGCAGGCGGGGCATCCCAAACATGCTGAATGTATACAGCCTCCTCTCCAGCTCATGAGCTTTGTTGACTTCCTGGTGGAATTGAGAAAGGGATTAGTTGTGGCCACAGCCCAACAGCCCAGGGTGGGCTGTGTGTGTGTGTGTGTAAGCCTAGGGGACAGGGATCAACCCCTGCTAGGCTTACAGGAGCAAGGGTGCACTGGCACATGGATGGAGAGGCACTTTGGATTGCAGAAAGGTCCCTGGACAGAGGGGTCTGACCTGGGCTCCCTGACCAGAAAGGTGCCTTCCAGGGGTCTTTTGAGACAGAACCCTTTAGTGGGACCTTCAGGGGGAGACCAGAATAGGACTTAGGAAACTAGAGGTCTCAGGCAGCATTTTGACGTTTGCCCATCATGTGGATATTTTTATGAGGCAGCATAGTTTAAAGATGTATCCCTGGGAAGGACTCCATACAGGGCCAGTGGCTTATTGGAGGGGCTGCCTGAGCTCTTGGCTGTAATATCTCTGGAGGACATCACAGCTCGGGCTGTGAGCGTGGCAATGGGAAGAGAGGGACCCCTTACCTTGAGTTTGGGGGAGTGAGGTGGGCCAGCCCCAAAGGGGCTTCCAAGCCTTTTCTCAAACTCTGGTTCTCGAAACCTCATGGGAGACAGGATTCGGGTCTGGCCAGAGCCCTTGGCAAAGGGAACATAGTCCTGGAAGCGTAGGCGACTGGGATCCTGGGGGAAGAGCAAGGAAAGGTCAGGGGGTGTCTCCCTTCCCCTAGAAGTTCTAGGGAGGGAGCGGGGGCCAGGCCCTCACCTGTGCAAGCTGAACTGACTCACTTCTCCCCTCAAACCAGTTTGGGGTGAGCCGCTCCTGCCCTGAGTCACAGTGGTTGCTGCCAGGGAGGCCAAGTGGGTTGGGCAGGGACATGCCAAGCTGGCTCCTTGAGTGAGCCCAGGGCAGAAGCAGGGCCTCCTGCAGAGCAGCACACAGGTGCGCACACGCCTGGGCTCTGGTGTGTGTCCTCCCCATGTCTGCCCACTCACGTGTGCGCTCCCCGCACCTTAGGCTTGCATGCACAATGCATGGTGCACACTGCATCTGGGTCCCTCACAGTTTCTCTGGTTTGAGAACAGCCTCCCTGACACATGGGGGTGAGGGCACACACATGTGTGGCTCCTCCCTAGGGGCATGCAACCTGGGTCCCATCCAGTGGGGTCAGCTGCCCTTCTGTGTGAGAGGCTGAGGCCGTGGCCACAAATCTCCTCCTGGACAGGCCTGGTCACATTCCTTGATTGGCCTGTGGTTGGATTTATTCCACAGACTTCCTATTCTGCCTTTCTGCCCTCAGCCTGGGAGAACCCCCAGCTGTCCTCCCTGTCTCCTAGGGACACATCTTCCTCCAGTAAGGCTGGGGATACCCCAACGGGAAACAGAACTGCTCTCAAGGTAGAGGGAACCGTGGAGGCAGAGGGAAAGACCGCTGGCCACCACACCCCTTTTCTTGGTCAGCACTGGAGGCAGGCCAGGAGGGTGGAGCTAGGGTGGAGCTAGGGAGCCCCCACACCCCTCCCCACTTTCAGAGTAGGGGCACTCTGAACCTTTGCTCTTCCTCCAGCCCTGACTCAGAACCCACAGGCTCCTCCCAGGAGAAGTGGGAGTCTGGGAGGTGCCATCCCCAGGGCTTGGCGAAGTTCCCCAGCTCCCTGACTCGGACCTGTCTAACAGCACCTCCTCTGAGGGCCTGGCACCCCTGGCTCTCTGCCTCGAGCGCCCCATCTGTCTGGGATGGGTGTAGAGTCGTGGGAGCTTGGCCCAGCACTAGCTTCTCAATCTTTCCCAACCCAGGAGAGAAGGTAGTGTGAGGGATAGGAATAGAGCAGCCCACGAACCGGTAAAAGGCAGAGACCTGAAAGCCTGGGGATCCTCCCATCTGCCCCACCCAGGTCACCTTTGGGGCACGACCTGGACTCACCAGCATGAGGCCTCTTCTGGCGTAGAGATTGCTGCCAGTACTCTGGGCAGAAGCCCGATGCTGGCCCCCATAAGTCTCAATGCGGGACTCCACAAGTCCTCGCAGGGGACGCTCATCTGGAGGACCAAAAGATTGCATCCCTTCTCTCCTAGGTCACCTCCAAAGGTTCATAGTTCCAAGGTCCAGGAGAAAGGGGTCCCCTGAGTCTGCAAAGAGAAAATGAATGGAAGGGCCAGCCTTGATCAGTGGGTGGCACTAGACCTGAGACCAAGGTGAAGGAGGTGGGGAGGGGAGGAGGATGGAGGGTCAAGGGCTTGGTTACTTGTTGGGAGAGCACGGCTGCCTCATCTCTGACTTGGTGGGGGTGGGGAATGCCCCTCCTTGCTGGTTAGAAAGCCCCTTGGAATATACTTCCTCCACATGTGTGCACATTTGGCGTCTAAGCTCCCACACTGGCCTCAGATGAGGCTGTAGTTCTGAGAGGAGTTGGGAGCAAGAGCGACAGACAAATCCCCAGTTTCCTGGATGCCCCCAGGTGGGGGGATTCCCCTTGCACCCAGTTACAGCTTCCCTTTCCCCATACGCAGCCTGCAGGGAGGTCATGTGAGAGAGGACAGGAGACTGCCTGGACCTGTCACCTGTTTTTGTACAACCTGCCAGCTAAGAATGCTTTTTACATGTTTAAATAGTTGGGAAAAAATTCAAAATGCGATTTCATTACAGAGAAAACGTATATAAAATTCACATTTCAGTGTCCATAATGGAAGTTTTATTGGGACACAGCCACATTTACTCGTTTACTGATGATCCCTGACTGCTTTCCAGCTAGTTTCGATAGAGATCGTATACTAGTAGACTTCGAAATCTAAAATATTTACCATCTGGCCCTTTATTGACAAGTTTGCCCACCCCTTACCTGGACGCTCCTGGCTACAGACACGGTGTGAGAGAGGAGCGGCTATGGAGCCCTTGGCCTTAGAGATGAGCAGAGCAGAAGCAAGGTCTCTCTGGTCTCGGGATACATTGGGTCTTCCCCAGCTTCTGTGGACATGTCTATGGAGCAGGGGGCCAGGTGTGGGGCTCCATCCCTCTCCCCTCTACCTGGGTAGAGGACCCACCCTCTGAGTAGGCAGGGCTTGAATAGAAGAGGCCTCTTTAGCAGCTGCTGGCCCCGCTCCGGGTGGGCCGGAGGACCCCCTCTCCTTACCTTTTCCCTGATTTATGAGTCGGGAAGAAAAGCGGTCACTGTCTCCCAGGCCGCCCCCCTCCCCCCCCAGCAGTTCTCCCTCCAAGGGCTCTGTCTCCCTCTGGCTGTCTTCTTACTCGGCTTCCCTGCGTCTCTCGCCCCGCGCCCCTGGCCCGCGCGGCCCCCGGCCCGCGCCGCCCCCGGCCCGCGCCGCCCCCATTCGCTCACCTGTGCTTGCAGGTGTCCCCGGGCCAGCGAGTCGCGCTGCCGGCCCCCGCCCGCGGGGCTCCCGCTAGCGGACGGCTCCCCCAGCGTTGCCAGCCCCGCCTGGGTCTGGGACCGAGCGGCCCGCAGGACCCGGGCAGCGCAGCGCAGGGCCGGGAGGAGGGAAGGTGGCAGGACAGGGGCGGGGACGCAGGCAGGCACCGCCCTCTCACCGTGGGCGCCGGACCGACGGCGCAGTGAGGACGCCCAGGAGACCTTGGGGACCGAGGAGTCCCTGCCCGAGAGGCAGCCACCACCCTCCCGGGAAGAAGAGCTTGCTTCGCAGGGTCCCCATTTCCCTCTTTCCTTTGCATCTGAGCTCACCACCCACCCGGCCGGAGCGGAAGGGCTGCAGCCGTGCGCCACCTTCAGGCGCTCACTCCCCTCTCGGCCGGACCCCCGGAGGCTCGGAGGCTCGCGAGTGAGGAGCTTAAGTGCGGGGCTGAGCGCGCGGAGGAGGCGGCGAGTGATCCGTGGCAGGTGCCACCTCGCTTTCTGGGTGCAGTGAGTGACCGGCTATCCCTTCCTCCCCCTGCCTCGTCTTCCTTTTTTAACCAGGCAGGGGAGCGGCACAGCCAGCACAAGGGATGTAGGGGCTCAGGGATCCTGGGGCCCTCGTGGCGCTTTCTGGCGTGGAGTCCAAAGTATGACCCTTATCTCTCACTGCCCTGGCCATCTGTGGAAGGCTGGACTTTGCCTTTGCTCCAAGGACCGCACCTGGGGCCAGGTCCCTGACCCAACATCTCTCCCATCACCTGAGGCTGGGGTGGGAGGACAGGAGCAGCCGACGGGGGTACCTTTATGCTTCATGGCAAACAGGCACCCTCCAGGTTTCACATCTACAGCAGCTGCTCAAACAGACTTGCTCACGGAAGGGCACTTGCTGGACATGCCACGGAAGGACCACATTTTCACATCCTTAGATCACGACGCGTTGTCTGACAGAAGGGTGGATACTGGGAACCAGAAGTGTCCATGGAGGGGTGATCATTATAATCTTACAGTCATGAAGCCAAAGACCCTGTCATGGGGGCAGGGGCAGGTCTGAGTGCCCCCACTCGGCCCCCCCTCCCCCGCCCCATCCTGGGTCTTCCTCCTGCAGCCCGGCTATGCAGGGACTGATACGACTTCTTGCATTTGTAGAGCATTCTGAAATGTACAAAACACATTCACAAGCATAATCGCAGGTCACTAGATCTTTCTCCACTCTGCTCTCCTGTCTGGCAAATTAAACACCTAAATGATCTCAAGTGTTCTTGTCCTCACTCCCAGGACTCTTATTTTGTTTGGGAGAGAAATCTTTATCACTCTTTGTCTTTTTTTTTTTTTTAAGTGTCAAACAGCTTTATGTAAGCAACATATATAATTTAAAGTTGTGATACAAAATTAAACATACAAAAAAGTGTAAATAATAGTATAACGAGCCCCATAAACTCAGATTCAACAACTATCAATTTTGCCACTTTTATTTATGCTATTCATTTTTCTTTTTACTATTTTTTTAAACTTTATTTTCATTGCTGACACTATTACAGAAGTCCCATCCCTGCCCCCCCCCCCCCCCACACACACACACTTTGCCTCCCTCCACCCAGCCTCTACCCCCGCCTCCCTTCCCTCTTGCCATCTCCACACTCCTTCATTGGTTTCTCGTTTTGTCTGCCTTCCTCATATTTGCCCTTCGATACTCTCCTTTTTCTGAGCTTGCTGTTATGTGATTGCTCTGTTGGTTCAGAAGAGTTCTTTGTGCCTCTAGCCCCTGCATGCTACTTCCTGCTTCCTGCCTCCCAGTGGGTTGGAGGGTTTTAGGGCAGGAATTGCAGTGGAGAGAAGCCCTTTTCTCTTCCCATTCACAGTGTGTGTGTGTGTGTGTGTGTGTGTGTGTGTGTGTGTCTATTATCACTATCCTGTTTTTGTGTTTTTAAAAAATATATATTCTTAATGATTTCAGAGAGGAAGGGAGAGATAGAAACATCAATGATGAGAGAGAATCATTGATCAGCTGCCTCCTGCATGCCCCACACTGGGGATAGAGCCCACAACCAGGGCACATGCCCTTATGCCCTGACTGAGAATTGGACTGTGTCGACCTCCTGGTTCATAGGTCGACGCTCAACCACTGAGCGTTGTTCACACACAGAGAGATCAATTGATCCAGGGATGACAAGAGTAGCCATGAGGGAAACGAGATGGCGATTAGTGGCAGCATTAAATGACACCCCAGGATAGCTGGTGTCAAGGGTCCCTAGCTTCTCCTTCCAGTGCCTCCCAGAAGGAGGTGGAAGGAGGAGTAAGAGGGAAATTGAAATTGAGAGAACATCGGAGATAAGCCTGGGCTCACATCACTCTGGGGTGAGATAGCTAGACTGGACCAATGGACATGGGGAAAACTAACCCTTTCCCTTCCCTCAAGACTGGAATCCAATCTCCATCTACGGCCTGCCCCAGGGCCTGTCTTCAGCCTCTCTAGAAGGAGAGGTTCCCAGGAAAGCTGGAGTTGTGGCAGGTCACTACATGGGCTGGGAGGTGGGATCCCTGTGTTCTAATTGGTCTATTCTGGCCTTCTTGTCAGGTTGTTGTTCTCACAACCTCCATTTCCCCTAGCCCTTCTGTGTTATGGAGAGAAGACACATGAACGAAGCCTGAAGAATTGGGAGGTTGAAGGATTGGCCCCTACTGAGTGGCGCTGGGGAGCACCTGGCCTTTGGCCCAGAGAAGGGACCGGGGTACTTGTCTTTCTTTCGGGCTGGCCCCAGTCTTTACTTGCATCTTTAGCTTGAGTCCTATCCTTTCTCCATGCCTCAGTTTCTCCCCCAGTGCAGATACCCCTTGTTGGGCCCTCAGCTCAACCCCACAGCTGATGAAGTGTCTGTCCAAGATCAGAGCTCTGAGGGTCAGAAACTTCCACCTGATACAGGAGGGTAACTTTCTGGGGCTGGCATAGGGGGGCACAAATTTCTTCTCTCCTTCTTCACAGGCAGGAAGGTCAAGGAGACCCACTGGAGCCCTGAGCTCTGCCCAGTCCCCACTTCTCAGGGCAGAGTGGAGCTATCTGGGTTAATGAGCATCTGGGCAGGTGCTAAAGGAAGCAGCTGATAGGAAGGGTGTCCTTTGTGGCCCAGAGTGGGGGAGAGGGGAAGCTGAGGGCTCAATCTGGGAGGCACCAAGTCATCTGAGGCAGGTAAGACCAGGAGGCTGGGCAACTGGGCACAGCTGCCAGTGACTTAGACCAGAACTGATGCCCTCTTCCTTTCCTTTTTAATTCTTACTTCCCTCCATCCCTTTCTTCCACACTATTGGGAGTGTGCAAGGTATGAGGGATAGTGCTATTTCTAGAATAAGAGACAGTCCCTGTCCTCCAAGAGATTATAGACTAATATGGGGAGACAGACAGACTAATGGTGAACAGAACATTGACATGCAAGTCGTACATATAAAGAATGCACCAAGAGCTGTAGGAGCACTTGGAAGGGACTAATAACTGCATAAGGGAGTCAGGAAGGCTTCATAGAAGAGGCGAACTTTGTGCTGGGACTTTAAGATGAGTAGGAATTTGCTGGGCAAAGTAGAAAGGAAGGGCATTTCTAGAGGAGGGAACAGCATGAGCAAAGACACAGAGATATAGAGGAACACGGTTAAAAAGAAAGGGGGAAAGGGCAGGCTTTCTCTAAGGCCTCCTGAGAGTCAGCCTGATGGATTCCTGGGGACATCCCATCCTCCAGCAGCTGATCTCTGAGTGGTGACTTAGAAGGACATACCCTCTTCCTGGCATTCAGGACCTCCACAATGTGACCCAGTATGCTTCCTGCCTTTCACCTACCACTCCCCTGGACATGTCCCTGCTCTCTGAATCTGTCCGGCTTCCCTGATTCCAAGCCTTTGCTCAATCACTTTCCCTCGGCTGGCATTATGCTCTCAGGCCCTTGTCTTCCCATTTCCACACTCTCTTCCTTCGAGGTCCTTCCCATGGACTGCTTCATTTCAGGAATCTTTTCCTGATGATCCCCCCAACCAGAGTGATCACTTTTCGACCTGTTTTCAACGGCCTTGGCCACTGTGTTTCTTTAGAAGGCATCACTCCTCCTCTGCCCAGTACTGTTGCATAGATGTCCATGTTCCTTTACTACATTCCAAGCTCCTTGAGGAAAGGGAAAAGCTACTAGTGGGTGCTGGGCACCTCAGCCTGAGGGTGGTCAAAAGTATATGACATGAGGAAGTTTAAGGCTCAGGGTCAGTGTTTGTGGAGTTGAGCTGCATTGACTTGATAGAATCAGATAGAATCGACATTTAGGTAGACTTGCCTACTCTGTCATCTCTCTATTCCTACCTTTGCTTTTTAAATACCTGACATTCTTCCATAACTTCAGTTCCACATTCCTGGTTCATTACTGTAGCTTCAACATTTCTTTGGTGCTCCTTCTAAAGGTTTCTGACCCTATAGAACAAACACACTACATAAGTTTTACCTTGCTCACATGCCAATTCTGATGGATTAGTAGTGGTTTCTCTAGAATATTATGTTAAGAAAGATTCTGTGGATTATTGGAGGGGAGCTCGGAAGAAAGAGTGCTAAGATGATTTAGCAACGCTTGCCTTGTGGGGAGGGAGGAGGGCTCCCTCTGCCTTAATGTAAAGAGGTTAGTTTATCAGGTACTTTTCTTGCCTTAAGCCAAGATTGGGGCACTGTGAGGTCACAGGGCCTTTGCCTCTGGTGGAAGCTGAGGGGGAATGTGAATAAAAGAGGAGGCGAGGGCTCCAAAGGTAGATTTACCTTCTTGGAATTTCTTGGGGCTGAGCTTGGAGCCAGATGTCTGAATGTCCAAGTCTGTGCTCTGACCAAACCCCTTCCTGCTCTTGACATGATCAGTCCCCAGGGAGGCTGTGGCATCTTAGCCAGGCCAATAGGGCCTATGTGGCTTAGCAGGTGAGGCTGAGGCGATGACACTGAGTCCCCCACCTGTGAGAACGTTCCCCACTTCTCTCTCCTGCCATGCAGCTCAGGCCTTCAAGAACGACAAGCACATAATAAAAGCAAATGATCTCTAGAGATAGTTTGTTTCATGGCAATCTACCTTTGCCCATTGCACCTGGGACCTATAGTCACCCCCAGTGGCAGCCCCTGGAAATGCAATGAAATTTCACTTGGTTTCTGGAACCAGAAGTGGACAGGCGCCAAGTCCTGGCCTTTCCCAATTGAATAGGATCCATATGGCCCTGCAGTCCAACATTCCTCCCCATGCAGAAATGCTGGTTGATGTCCTTGGCAGATGACCCCGCCCCCCTCTGCCTGACAACCTCCAGCCATGCTGCTTTCAGAGTGTGTCTTTCTTCAGGTGGCTCTGATCAGTGACAGTGTGGTCACTTCCTTCAGGCCCCCTTAGCTCCAAGCAATCATTTGATTTCTTCTCTCAGGTCTTTACTGACATTGGGTCTCTACCTCCTCAGCCTGGGGTGAGCAAAAGTACATGTAATTAAGATGAAGGCTCTGGGTCAGTTTTCAAAGTTAGAACAGCCCCACTCCTTACAATAGTCAACTGCTACTAGCTCCAGGGACACAGACAGCCTTTGCTTGTGGCACATGCATTTTGTGGCTGACTGTCCCAGCCCACCTCATTATGACACATCGTGCCCAGCCCAGGAAGATGGGCAGATATTTTACTCTTAGAGTAGATGCTGACACAACAATCCTAAATCATTATTTCTAATATAATTTGACAACCCTGATTTTCAGGAAGTTCTTCTCCGTGTCTTACCCAAATACCTCCAGCTCAAGCTTAAAGTAATTTTCTCATGCTCTGGAGAATATCCTTCTCTGTATCATGAACCCCTTTTTGGATAATTGAACTGCAATTTGGGTCATTTTAGCAAGATCCAGAACCTGATCCTTCAGAGACCCAGGTTCTCACTTTGGGTTCATATAGGCAGGCACCTGGGTCTCAGGACCCATCCTGTGTGCCAAACACTGTGCTGGATGCTCAGTTTGCACTAATCAACCCAATGAAACAGGTACTCCTGGTATTACCCCTTTTGATAGATGCAAGACTGAGTCTCTGAGGTAAGGTAACTTGGTTAAGATCACAAAGTGACCTAGGGCCCTGGCCAGGTAGCTCAGTTGTTTAGAGTATCATCCCGATACACCAAAGTTTTGGATTCAATTCCCGGTCAGGGCACATATAAGAATCAATTAATGAATGAATCAATAAGTGGAAACAAAAACTGATTTTTCTCTCTCTCTCTAAAAATCAATAAATAAAAAAATTAAAAAACAAAACAAAGCCAGCATGTGAAACAGCTGGGGTCCAATCCCTACATCTGATAGGACTTTTGTGCGAGCATTTGTTCCAACCACTGGAACAAATGCTCTGTTTGGAGGCCTCTGTGAGCATTTAGTCCTTCTGTCTTCCTTTGAACTCACCTTTTATTGTTGGTCTCCACCCTAATTTTGCATTAATCCTTCTCATCCTTCAGTCATGGCCTTATGCATTCCTACTGTTCTTTGTTCCATGTCAGTGTCTTCGTTGAAAGGCAAGCCCTTCACAAGGGTTTTGGGGGAATGTCGACTTGATTTCTCTAAGTCTTCATCCTTATATGTAAAATGAGGTAATAATACTAAATTCTAGGATCATGATAATAATGCAGCTACCTCTTTAGTAAAGCAATTACTATGTGCAAGCATAATTAAGCACTTGACACATTTCATTTCATTTAATCCTCACAAAACCCTATGAGTTAGACATTATCCTCCTATAACAGATAAACAGGCTCAGAGAGGTTACATTCCACATTCAGAATGACAAAGTTAGCAAGAAGAAAAGTCAGGATTTAAACTCAAATTGTCTTACTCCAAAGCCACTATCCTATAGGGAAAAAATTTGCTTGCTATGAGTAAGCCTGCCATATGGCAAGAAAACCAACGAAAACTGACTTCCTTGTTTCTATCCTAAGGGTCATCTCAGCATTCAAAGAAACAGAAATATAACTTCCAAAGCCTTGAGAAATGGCATTGGTCTTTGCTAAAGGCTATTGACCTGGAGCATAGGGTCCTGCAGCTCACCACGTAGCAACATTTCCTAAAAAGGTGTCTCCACACGTCACTCCCTGTCCTTAAAACCTCACTCCTCATAACATCTGTTCAGACCTCGCCTACTCTCCTCTGTCTCCTTCCAAGCCCTCTTCCTGATCGCTCCCCTCCGTAGCTGTATTTCCTTTCCTTTATAGAGCCATCTACTCTTGTCCTCCCTTTGAGAGTGCTGTTTACCCTTCTGCTCAGCAAGCAGAAAGATTTTTCTGAGAACCCACCATGTTCAAAAGGGGAGTAGTAAACCCATGTAAGAGTTGAATATGATTGTCTGTAGCATGTTGGGCACTCAATGTATGTCCAAGACAGGTAGAAGGAAATCCTAAGGGGTTGAGTAGTCAACTGAGAGGGGATTTAGAAAACTGCTTTCCTCCTGGATCCCCCATTCCATCTCTCTTTTCCTTCGCCTTCTGTCAGTTCCCTGGAGAGGGAAGAAGAAATGGAGTTATTTGTCTCTCTTTACCATCTGACTCAATTCTGCACACTTTATAAGAACCAGATCAATACCCGCTGGCCCTCCCACCTATCCAGTCCACAGCATCCTTTCCTATCTTTGGTTCCTGTTGCTACCATTTGTCTTGATTTTGTTGTTACCAAACTTTCCATTTGAGTATCTTGTCTCCTTAGCTATGTTATAAGCTCTTTGAAAGGAGGACCTTGTCCCTTCACAGTGCCCATTAAGGTGCTGGGCACAAAAATTGAGGGAACTTGAAATAGATACTAATAAAAGATTAGCTAAGGAGATGGCTATGGAATAATGGTTAAGAACCTGGCTCTTAAGTGTCTGCTTCGTGGCTCCATCTCTGTGGTATATCGGTCCTTGGTTTCCATGCCTCTGTGGATCTATGACATCTTCCCACGCTGGACTTGGCCTGGTATTGCTTTGGCCAATAGAGTGGAAGAAGTGATGATGGATTGGTTCCAATTTTTGGCTCCAAAGGCTCTGGGTATTTCATCTTCTCTCAGAATCTTTCCATCATCATGACAAGCTCAGCACAGCTTTCTGGAGGATGAGAGACCATGTGGAGGACAGCCAAGTCATCCCAGCTGAGGCCATTCTAGGTTAGGCAGAATAAAGCTGACCCATGGCCATAAATGTATGAGTGAGCCCAGCTGAAGTCAGCCTAGCCTGGCCCAAATCAGCAGAACCTCCTAGCTGACCTATAGACTCATGCACAAAAATAAATAATTATTATTAGCCTGTTATTAAAGGTTTTATGGACGTTTGTTATGCAGCATTTATGTGGCAATAGATAGCTGGTACAACCATTTACCAGCTGTATGCCCTTGGGAAAACTATATAATTTCTCTGTACCTCAACTTTCTTGTCTGTAAGATGGGGACTTAGTGGACACTGGTGACAGCTCAAAGCCTAGTCTCTCCTTCCAGTGACTGCTTCATCTGAAGAGCTGTCTCACTTAAGGTTCTATCTCCTTCCCTGAGGCAGCCTGCTAATGTGGAAGTATGAAGTTCTAGCCCTCTTGTTCCAGTTTGGGACAATTCTACAGGGCCATCCTAGCTCCAGAGCTGCCTGTGGATCAGCTAAGGTCTTTGTTGTGACAGCATCATCTCTCTACTTCTCCCTCTGCTGAATCTTGCTTTATTTCTCCTCTACAGGGGTTGAATCCAAGAGTGCTTCTAAAAATTCTCTTATCTCCGTCTTAGAGACTGATTTTTTGAAACTCATCTGTGAAATAGGATGCAAATGGCCATGTGGCAAGTTCTGGCCAATGGGGTGAAAACAAAAGAGTCACATAGTGGTTTCCTAAATGTTCTTTAAGACTGTTGTTTTCAAACTTTGTTCTTGTTATAATATCCAAAAGAATTTTGGAAAACTATATGCATCCTTGCATATTTTTATATCTAAAATTTTTCTTTATAGTTTTAATTGTAACTTTTAAGCATGTAATCAATATTAACATTTAAAATAAAACTATTCATTTATATTTTAACTTTATTAAAAATTAAAATCTGTAAAAAAATATAGTGACTTTTTTAAAAGATGTATTTTTATTGATTTTTTACAGAGAGGAAGGGAGAGGGATAGAGAGTTAGAAACATCTATGAGAGAGAAACATCAATCAGTTGCCTCCTGCACACCTCCTACTGGGGATGTGCCCACAACCAAGGTATATGCCCTTGATCGGAATCGAACCTGGGACCTTTCAGTTTACAGGCCAACGCTCTATGCACTGAGCCAAACCAGTTTTGGCTATAGTGACTTTTTGTATTCCCTTTTCCTAGACTCATTCATTATCAATAGGCTGCCCCCACTTGTTCTCTCTCACACTCACTATATAGCTTTAGAATTGTTCTTAGCATAAAATTAATCAAAACAAAAATATATTTTAGCCGAAACTGGTTTGGCTCAGTGGATAGAGCGTCGGCTTGCAGACTGAAGGATCCCGGGTTCGATTCTGGTCAAGGGCATGTACCTTGGTTGTGGGCACATCCCCAATAGGGGGTGTGCAGGAGGCAGCTGATCGATGTTTCTCTCTCATCGATGTTTCTAGCTCTCTATCCCTCTTCCTTCCTCTCTGTAAAAAAAATCAATAAAATATAAGAAAAAACAAAGAAACCCAAAATATATTTTAAATTCATATTAAACTTAAAAAGAAAAATTTTATTGGGATTGTACTTTCCTAATGAGATGGGCAGAACATCCTCTTGATTTCCCTAAATTTTTTCAGAAAGGCAGTGTAGTGTAGTCTTTAAAAAATATATCCTATATAATAAAAGGACAGCAGTCATAATGGCATAACTACCAGAATGACTGATCGACCAGTTGCTATGAGGTGCATTGACCACCACCTCTGGGTCCCTCCCCCCAGCTCACAGGCTCCGATCGCTGGATGGCCAACGTGGAACCAAGGGGAACCAGGATGGGTGGCGGTGGGATGGGACTGGGGACTGGCGAACGGGTGGAAGATGGCCCTGGTCACAGGCTAGGCCTTGGGACCCTACCCATGCATGATTTCATGTGCTGGGCCTCTAGTGTGTGTGTGTGTGTGTGTGTGTGTGTGTGTGTGTATTTTTTTTAATCCTCACCTGAGGATATTTTTCCATTGATTTTTGATTTTTAGAAAGAGTGGAAGAGAGAGGGAAAGACAGGGAGAATATCTATTGGTTGCCTCCTGCATGAACCCTGACCAACACTCTATCTACTGAGCCAAACTGGCTAGGGCCAGGCAGCCTGGATTTGAATGCTGGTTCTGCCACTCTTCAGCTGTGTGGCTTGGGCAAGTTATTTAATCTCCCTGTACCTCAAACTCTTCCTAATGTTAGTATCTATCTCATATGGTCATGGCGAGGGCCAAATAAGTTAGTATTCTAAAGTGCTTGGAACATTACTTGGTATATATTTTTTTTTTTTTTGTAATTAGCATATTACCCTTTTATTAGTATAGACTTGGGGACCATTACAACCACACAGAACTTAAAGAAAACACATGGCCCTGGCCGGTTTGGCTTAATGGAGAAAGCATCAGCCTGTGGACTGAAGGGTCCCAGGTTTGATTCTGGTCAGGGGCACATGCCTGAGTTGTGGGCTCAATCCCCAGTAGGGGGCCTGTGGGAGGCAGCTGATCAGTGATTCTTTTTTTTTTTTTTTTAAATAAATCTTTATTGTTCAGATTATTACAGGTGTTCCTCTATTTTTTCCCCCATAGCTCCCCTCCACCTGATTCCCCACCCCACCCCATGCCCTTACCCCCGTCACTGTCTTCATCCATAGGAGTAAGATTTTTGTCCAAGCTCTTCCCGCACCCCTCACACCTGCTTCCCCTGAGAATCGTCAGTTCACTCCCTTTCTATGTCCCTGATTCTATTATATTCACCAGTCCATTCTGTTCTTCAGATTTTTTATTCACTTGATTTTTAGATTCACTTGTTGGTAGGTATGTATTTGATGTCATTTTGTTGTTCATAATTTTTATCTTTACCTTTTTCTTTTTCTTCCTCTCCTTAAAGAATACCCTTCAGCATTTCATGTAATCCTGGTTTGGTGGTGATGAACTCCTTTAGCTTTTTCTTGTCTGTGAAGCTCTTTATCTGACCTTCAACTCTGAATGATAGCTTTGCTGGGTAGAGTAATCTTGGTTGTAGGTTCTTGCTGTTCATCACTTTGAATATTTCTTGCCACTCCCTTCTGGCCTGCATAGTTTCTGTTGAGAAATCAGCTGACAGTCGTATGGGTACTCCCTTGTAGGTAATTAACTGTTTTTCTCTTGCTGCTTTTAATATTCTCTCTTTGTCTTTTGCCCTTGGCATTTTAATTATGATGTGTCTTGGTGTGGTCCTCTTTGGATTCCTCTTGTATGGGGTTCTGTGCGCTTCCTGGACTTGTACATCTATTTCTTTCACCAGGCAGGGAAAGTTTTCTGTCATTATTTCTTCTAATAGGTTTTCAATATTTTGCTCTCTCCCTTCTTCTGGCACCCCAAAAATTCGGATGTTGGTTCGCTTAAAGTTGTCCCAGAGGCTCCTTACACTATCTTCATATTTTTGGATTCTTTTTTCTTTTTGTTTTTCTGGTTGGATGTTTTTTGTTTCCACATATTTCAGATCTTTGGTTTGATTCTTGGGGTACGTTGATCTACAGTTGAGTTTCTGTATATTCTTTATTTCAGACAGTGTATGCTTCATTTCTGACTGATCCTTTTCCATTTTTTTGGCATTCTCATTAAGCTCCTTGAAGGTCTCATCAAGTTTCTCAGCGGTTTTAAGAAGATTCTTGAGTAACCTTATAAATGTGGTTCTGAACTCTATGTCATCCAGTAGTTTGCTTTCCTCCGTTTCTTTCATTCGTGACATGTTTCTTTGTCTCCTCATTTTGGCTGCTTCCCTGTATTGATGGAGTAGCTTTGTGTGGTAGGTGACCTATAGGGGGCAGTAGCTCAGCCTCCCCAATCACCTGATGTGGACACTCTTGGTAGACCCCTTTGTGGGCTGAGTGCAAAGACTTGGTGCAGTTAAAGCCTTAATTGCTGTTGGTATACTGGGAGGAATTGACCTCCAGGCCAATTAGCTGTGAGCACTCACTGTGTCTATAATGGAAGAACTGCTGCGCTGAAGACACACTTAGGGGCAGGACTTGTTTCAGTGGGGCTTTGGTGCTCACTGAGTGTGCCTTTGAATGTGTCACTTATGGATGTGAGGAGTTGAAATCTGGTGTCTCACTCTGACCACTAGGTACACTGGCTTCTGTATCTCCAATGGGGTGCAGGTCAGCTATTGTCTGAGGCCATCCAGCAGGAGCTACAGTGAGAGCTACAGTTTTCTCCTCTTTGCTTGGGGTTTGGAGGTTTAGGAGCTGTCTGACCCAGGCTGCAAGTTTGCTAGGTTAAGCTGCGATAGGGCGGGGCTTTCTTCTGCTAACGCTGCTGCTTGGAGCTTGGGTGGGTTTGTAGGTTGTGCAGGGCGGGGCCTCAGGGCGTCACTAGGCTAGGGCGTGGCAAACAGCAATGGCTGCTAGTTAGCCGGCTCTGTGTCCCCAAGGGCGTCCCGGAGTCCCGTGCCCCAGTGCCGTAAACAATTATTCCTGCGCGCAGCTCTGCAAGTAAGCCCCCCTCACTGGCAGACAGTCCAGCTTCTCCCCGTAGGAGTTTGGGTCCCCCGCGTCTCCCCAGAAACTGGATTTCAGAGTAGTTGGGGGCTTGTCTCCCTTTGGGTTGAAAAAAGCAACACCCGCCGCCAGCCCGGATCACGCGCCTCCGTACCTCAGCTTTTCAGCGCTCGTGCACGTCTCAATGCTCTTTTCTCTTTCCTTCTAGTTGTAGAACTTCCACTCAGCCAGCTTTCCCGTGGTTCTGGGTGATAGACGTTTTGTCTTTTAGTTGAATTTTTGAAATTGTTGTGCGAGGCAGCAGTTTAGGTGTTTACCTACGCCGCCATCTTGGATTCTCCTCTTACTTGGTATATTATAAGCACAATTTATGTTTATGATATAAAGAGATGCATCAATGAACAAATATTTATTGTTAGCATAACAATTTATGTAAAAAAAAAAAAAGAATGTGGTTTTCCATTGTCCAATAATTTTGGAGTGAAAGTTAATGAAAATTTTTTTTCTACAAGTCTGTAAATGTTTGCAAAAATATAAAACACTGAAGTGCTTCTCATATATGTTCCTTTTATTTCAAAATGTCATGTTCATCTGTTGAAAGTAAATGTGAAACTTTCACTTCCTCTTCCTTGAAGTCATGCAAATATGCAAAGGATAACAGACACAGACAGGATGGCTCAGAGTCCTGGCCACACTCTTTCTAACCACTGAGTACTGAGCAAGGGCACTGAGTGCACTTAGTGGCTGTAGACATTGACCAGATGCTTTTTAAGAATCAAGATTAGGCATAGAGCTCTGCCATGAGCTTGTCACCTCCATTCTATAAGGTACCATCACTTTCAGCATTTCATTGCTTTGTGCTGAAGGGATTTTTCACTCAGGAAGCAGGCATTTTTGGACACTTTGGAGCCCATGAAAATTAATACCATCTGCCCCACTCTATATCTGAATCCAGAACATTTCAACATAAGCCAAAATACCTTATTTTAAATTTCACCTTGTACCCATAACAAAAATATATACATGACAGAGAAAACATGAAGAACTGTCAGATGTCTGTGACATTTCATCAAAAGAGATTCACCCTAGCTGATTTGGCTCAGTGGCTAGAGCATGGACCTGTGGACTGAACCGCCCCAGGTTCCATTCTGGTCAAGGTTGCGGGCTTGATCCCCAGTAGAGGGTGTGCAGGAGGCAGAAGATCAATGATTCTCTCTTATCATTGTTGTTTATATTTCTCTCCCTCTCCCTTCCTCCCTGAAATCAATATATCTATATATATAAAAGGCTAATATGCTAAGTGTCCAACTGTCCAACTGGTTGCTATGATGCACACTGACCACCAGGGGGCAGACGCTCAATGCAGGAGCCACTGTGATGCACACTGGCCATTTACAGAGAAATAGCACCGTGGACCTGGTGCTGACAGAGCAACACTTGGCTTCCCCCAAGTGGGACACAGGCCTTGCCACCACCCTGGAGCAACAGCCCATCAAATTGCAGCCAATGCTGCCGAGACTCCATGATGCAAAATGCGGCCCACAGCCCAGTCCGGCCTGGAAATGGTGGCTGTGGGTGCCGGGTAATGACATTAGGTAGCAACTCCTGGCTTTCTCTCCCTAGTGACTAGCATCCTTGGAGTTTCTTCAGCCCAGCAACATGACTTGCTTTAGTAGAAACATTTTACACTTTAACTAAATGTCTGTGAAGCATTTTCCTGTGCCTCATCTCATTTGATCCTCACAGAAGTCCTGGAGTAGGTAGATAGGAGATTCAGTGGAGTCCTATTTTCTTTTCATTAGTCGGAAAGTGGAGATTTAGAAAGTTTAGAAACCTGACCCGACTGAAAAGAAGTAAGAAATGGTGGACTTTGGAAACATCATTCTGGAGAGAATCCAAGATGGCGGTGTAGGTAAACACCTAAACTGCTGCCTCCCACAACAATTTAAACTGCAACTAAAAGACAAAACGTCTATCACCCAGAACCATGGGAAAGCTGGCTGAGTGGAAGTTCTACAACTAGAAGGAAAGAGAAAAGAGCTTTGAGACGTGCACGAGCACTGAAAAGCTGAGGTACGGAGGCACGTGATCTGGGCTGGCTGCGGGCGACTGGGTGCGTTGCTTTTTTCAACCCGAATGGAGACAAGCCCCCGATTACTCTGAAATCCAGTCTCTGGGGAGACGCGGGGGACCCAAACTCCTACGGGGAGAAGCTGGACTGTCTGCCAGCGAGGGTGGCTTGCTTGCAGAGCTGCGCGCAGGAATAATTGTTTACTGAACTGGGGCATGGGACTCGCGGATGCCTTTGGGGACACAGAGCCGGCTAACTAGCAGCCATTGCTGTTTGCCACGCCCTAACCTAGTGACACCCTGAGGCCCCACCCTGCACAACCTACAACCCACCCAAGCTCCAAGCAGCGGATTTAGCATAAGAAAGCCCTGCTCTGTCGCAGCTTAACCTAGCAAACTTGCAGCCCGGGTCAGACAGTTCCAAAACCTCCAAACCCCAAGCAAAGAGGAGAAAACTGAAGCTCTCACTGTAGCTTCTGCTGAGTGGCCTCAGACAGTAGCTGACCTGCACCCCATTGGAGATCCAGAAGCCAGTGTACCTAGTGGTCAGTGTGAGACACCAGATTTCAACTCCTCACATCCATAAGTGACACATTCAAGAGGCAAACTCAGTGAGCACCGAAGCCCCACTGAAACAAGTCCTGCGTGTCTTCAGCACAGCAGTTTTTCCATTATAGACACAGGGAGTGCTCACAGCTAATTGGCCTGGAGGTCAATTCCTCCCAGCGTACCAACAGCAATTCAGGCTTAACTACACCAAGACTTTGCACTCAGCCCACAAAGGGGTGTACCAAGAGCATCCACATCAGGTGATTGGGGAGGCTGAGCTACTGCCCCCTATAGGTCACCTACCACACAAAGCCACTCCATCAACACAGGGAAGCAGCCAAAATGCAGAAACAAAGAAACATGTCACGAATGAAAGAAACGGAGGAAAGCAAACTACTGGATGACATAGAGTTCAGAACCACATGTATAAGGTTACCCAAGAATCTTCTAAAAACCGCTGAGAAACTTGATGACACTTCTGAGGAGCTTAGTAAGACCTTCAAGGACCTTAATGAGAATGCCAAAGAAATGGAAAAGGATCAGTCAGAAATGAAGCATACACTGTCTGAAATAAAGAATATACAGAAACTCAACTGTAGATCAACGTACCCCAAGAATCAAACCAAAGATCTGAAATATGTGGAAACAAAAAACATCCAACCAGAAAAACAAAAAGAAAAAAGAATCCAAAAATATGAAGATAGTGTAAGGAGCCTCTGGGACAACTTCAAGCGAACCAACATCCGAATTTTTGGGGTGCCAGAAGAAGGGAGAGAGCAAAATATTGAAAACCTATTAGAAGAAATAATGACAGAAAACTTTCCCTACCTGGTGAAAGAAATAGACTTACAAGTTCAGGAAGCACACAGAACCCCATACAAGAGGAATCCAAAGAGGACCACACCAAGACACATCATAATTAAAATGCCAAGGGCAAAAGACAAAGAGAGAATATTAAAAGCAGCAAGAGAAAAACAGTTAATTACCTACAAGGAAGTACCCATACGACTGTCAGCTGATTTCTCAACAGAAACTATGCAGGCCAGAAGGGAGTGGCAAGAAATATTCAAAGTGATGAACAGCAAGAACCTACAACCAAGTTTACTCTACCCAGCAAAGCTATCATTCAGAGTTGAAGGTCAGATAAAGAGCTTCACAGACAAGAAAAAGCTAAAGGAGTTCATCCCCACCAAACCAGGATTACATGAAATGCTGAAGGGTATTCTTTAAGAAGAGGAAGAAGAAGAAAAAAGTAAAGATAAAAATTATGAACAACAAAATGACATCAAATACATACCTACCAACAAGTGAATCTAAAAATCAAGTGAATAAAAAATCTGAAGAACAGAATGGACTGGTGAATATAATAGAATCAGGGACATAGAAAGGGAGTGGACTGACGATTCTCAGGGGAAGCAAGTGTGAGGGGTGCGGGAAGAGATTGGACAAAAATCTTACTCCTATGGATGAAGACAGTGGCGGGGGGTAAGGGCATGGGGTGGGGTGGGGAATCAGGTGGAGGGGAGCTATGGGGGGGGGGAAGTGGAACACCTGTAATAATCTGAACAATAAAGATTTATAAGAAAATAAAAAAAGAAATGGTGGACTTTGAAAATGACTTCAGGTTTTCTCACTGCGCAGAATATAGTCAAACACTGCTGCAGTTAAATATTTTACCCTTTGTTCTCCCTGCATAATAATCTGCTTTGTGTTGATATTTACTGCTGTGTTGCTGACAATTACCTGAAAGAGAAGTTGGTGTGCTTCACTGGGCTGGAAAAAGTTTAGCTAAATCAGAAAGCAGGTCTAATTAAGCAAGTTTATCTCTATATATAAAGCTCTCGCTGGCGTTAATCACATGCATGTGTTTCAATCTGTCATTGTCAATCATGAATTTGGTTGACATTTCTATTATAGAGAAAGGGCGAATTGTGGTATTAAAGTATTTCTTCTTTCAATGTGCACGAATTTGTGCACCAGGCCACTAGTATATATATTAAAAAAGAGGATTCAGCAAAACTGATATTTTGGTGTCTTTTTGTTTGGGGCCATGAAGCTTTACATGTCAAGCATTATATCTTAACAAAATTTGGGAGGAATGAGAGGCTAAGGTATGCCTAAGGTGTTCGACAATGGCATAGATTTTTTTACATACCATAATAATGAAATAAAATGATTATATTTTATGTTTGCCCTCACTAAACAAAAATAGTCCAACTTGCAATTTTTTCTCCTTTTTATTGTTTTAAATTTTAAACATAAATTAAAAGTACAAGTAGATATGACATTGCTGTAATTAACCTAGTTATTAATAACAGGAAATGAGCAAAGGGAAGGTCAAATATTATAGGCATGTCATTTGGGCTGCTTCACCAGGAAGCTAAAGCTTTACACATCTATGCCCACCGCAGATCAGATCACTGGGGGAAGGGGTTGGACAGGGAGGAGAATAGACTAGATAAAATGCTCAGTAAAGTTGGGGTAATGTCAGGAAGATACTTGGGACAGGTCATTGGCCAGAATGGGCATGGCCACTGCAAGGGCAGGAAATTTGGGATATTTAATCCCCTAAACAAAGAAGTTCATTCTCTTAGGCTCTTGGGACTCTTGTTGCTCGGGGCACACGCTCCTGTATTGTCCGCATGGCCCACGACCATGCAGACCCCCACATAAGTGGACTAATGGACTACAAGTAGCCTGATGCTGAACTGGACCCAGCTGCAGCATGGAACAAAAACTCTGAACACTGGCTTTGTCCTTAGGCTTACGGAAACCCCAGCTACACTTCTTCTATAACTGGACTAAGGGAAATGGAACTTTGAAAACCCAGGGAGGTAATTCCATGCGAATAAAAACCACTCATCCTCCTGTGCGAGTTTCAGGACCCCACTCTTAGCACCCAGTGGGGAAAAGGATACCCCAATTTCTCTGATAACAGATAGAGGTAAAGTAATTTTAGTTATTTTTGTGTTTACAATCATGGTGGTGTCATTGCTTCCTTTTTATCTGTTAAAATGCAGAGATATGCAGTTCCGCAGGGATGGGGGTGTCCATCTTGCATGAAGGGGGCTTGGATGATTCCAAAGGAGGAAGCCCTCATAAACTCAGTCTGCAAAGGGGCCCACGTGGCTGAGTTGGGGGTCCCATGGACCCACTGTACAGATGGAGTTTCCTGGGTGAAACTATATAAAACATAATGTTTTCTTCAAATGTAAGTTATAAAAAATGTTAATCTGAAGTTTATCTGTCATTGAAAATTTTCTCCCACCTCTAAGTTCTTCTAGCTGGGATAATAATCAAATTAAACAGGAGACAATGTCCAAAATTTGTTGAGGATGTACATGCGGGGGTGCCATAAGATATGAGACCCAAAGAGGCATTAAGCAGGTGAGGTTTATATGCCCCCCCCCTTTCTTTAAGGGGAGGCAACAGCCTAGGCACCATTTAAAAAAAATACATGTTTTTAAAAATTGATTTTAGAGAGAGAGGAAGGGAGAGAGAAACATTGATATGAGAGAGAAACATGGATCAATTGCCTTGCATATGCACCGGAGATCAAACCTGCAACCTAGGTAGGTATGTACCCTGATTGGGGATTGAATGAGTGACCACAGGACGATGCTCCAACCAACCTAGGTAGGTATGTACCCTGATTGGGGATTGAATGAGTGACCACAGGACGATGCCCCGCCCTGGTATTTCAAAGTAAAAGTAGGCAATGCACAGGTAGTCAAGGAAGCAAATATGTGGTAAACAAATTATTGCTGGGCCACCCAGAAACAATGGGACACAGAGGGAAGGACAACAAGCAGGCTTTGCTGGATTTCTCCCTGTTTGCCAATTTTAGTTTATCTTATAATCCTTTAGCCAGGTTTTCCTATCTGAATTCCTTTAGGCAGGTAAGGGGGAGGGTAAAACATTCTTTCAGCTGAGTCTTTTTATTTTTTATTTAAACATAGTTGCTTTATTTTGCACTTTTACAATTCACAAAAAGCTTCACAATATCTGCTTTCCCCTTTTGATCACCAAGGCTTTATAAGACAATGAAAATTTTATCACATCAGTTGGACATACTCAAAAACAATGGATAATTTACAAACAATTTTTTTAAATGAAGAACATTTTGCAAAATACACACGCTGGTACCCATCTGAATTTATCTATCCTAAAATTAGACTTAAAGCTTAAAGAAAAAAACAACACACAGAGATTTAACACTGACGAACCTACCAGAATAAAGCTGGTGGCAAGCTTATTATAAACCGCTTTAATGTTTAAATGTTATCTGTTGAACCTACATTTAAATGCATTGTGGGTAAAAGTCCTATAATTTAATGAATTTCAAAAAAGTGAACAACTCTTTTGCCTCCATGGTAGTTTCTCAAGTTTATTTATTAAATTGTGACATCTCGACTAAAGAAAATGGATCCTGGAACTACAACACTGAAGGAGAAGAAACACATGGGGACAGGGAGAAACAAAATCAGTACTTTTATTCTTTTTAAGGTGGTTGTAACAAACAAAATCATTGCTCATATTAATAAAGAATACCAGAGATGATATGTGGGCTTGAGTTTTGGCTATGTACAACATCTAAATGGCAATAATTAAAATTCAAGGTCTTATATAGGAAACTTAAGAAAATAATTGTTGCCTTCGATTCAATTTTAAATTTGTGGAATGGCATAATACATTTTTTGAGGTACCTATTATAGGACCTGCTAAAATTATTTATACTGCTATTTCCACATTTAATAAAATGTTTATCTACTCTGGGTAGTTAAGATAGTATCAATAAAGGCCACTAAAAAATGATGCCAGAATTCAGGTGAGAAGAGTGGAAATGGAAAGAGGATGGGAGGATAATGATATTGGGTAGTAATAACAAACATAATTTTTAAGATTTCCTAACTAATGCCACAAAATTACATATTTTGGCTAAATGCCACTGGACAGCTGGAAGTGATCAGGAAATGAGTGGAATATCCCAATCGTCCCAGTTAGATTCCTAACTAACCTGTTATTTGGATGGTTAGCTCAGAAAGGATGGTTTACACAGACTGCTTGGTGAAAGGTCATTGTACTTATTACCTACTCTGCTTTGTTTCTTTCAAAAACACTTTTGAAGGGCTAAGAACCCTTTAGAAAAGCAGCAAAACAAAGAAATTTTTAGAATACAAAGAGATTAACAAAGGCATAATTGGTAAATAGTTTAATCATGGATATGTTATCAGACTTCTTTCTTGAGATAGGGAATGTGGGCCAATGGGGAAAAAATGTAGCTCTACTACTCTCTCAAATTCTAAATTTTTCTTTCAATTAAAAATCTTAAAAGAAATTTCAGCTTTAAAATGGCCCTCATCTTTCATCTCAAATTACCTATATATGATGTTATCTAAGACACACACAAGAATTTCAGGATTATTTTAATAGAAGACATTAATTTAGGTTCATTTACTTAGAAAACAGGATTTTATTGTGAGGTGTCTTTTAAGAGATTTAAGTGCTAGTTACCACAATGAGAATTTATACTCAAAGCAAATATTCTCTAAGATACCACGGTATTCAGTTTATTTGGATCTTATACTTAAACATATTAAAACGTACAAAGCCTAAGATAAGCAAGCAACAAGTCAATAAGATCACAACTTAGAATTGTAACATTTTCACATGGTATCAATGACTATGAAATGCAAAAATCTTATAAATGTTTAAGTGGAATGATCTCTAAAAATTATACTAGTGTGACCAAACAAATGACCACATACTATGGAAGACTATAGCACATGAGTAAGTACAGAAAGCTATTCTCCAGGACTTGAAACATTACTTGACCCATCATTTTAGAGGGGGAAAAAGGTAAGTAATTAATTAGAAGACTCTACACGTAGATGAAACAAATTCTAATTAAAATATCTTAAGACTGTTTTAGACGTTTATTTGATATTGGAATTGTGGTCAACTATCATAAAGTATTTCTCTTCATCAAAAAAAAAAAAAAATCCGTATTTTAAGGATTTACACAATCCAGTGGGGGAGGGTGGCTATCTAGTTACTTTTTTTTTTTTGGTCTGAGCAAGTAAATTTTTAAAAAGGCTCTCCAAAGTCTTGACTAGAGGTGTCATACTCTGCAATGAAATGTTTGAGTTCTTCCACACACCGCTCACCTATTTCATGTAAATTCTGTCTCAATGCAAACTGTATGGACTTTTCTAATGAAGGATCTTTTTCAATCAGCATTTTCACAACCATCCCAAAAGTTTCACAGTCTTGTCGATAAACCTGTTCAATCTCTTTGGTTTTTGATGCTATTGCTTTGGAGCAGCTGTTTAGCTGACTGTCTTCAAATAATTCTATGCCATCTGCTGCATTTGACTCAGGTTCTTCTGATTGGTCAATAAACAATGGTGCTGTGGATCCTGCCTCATACTCAGAAATTTCAGGTAAGTTACTTTCATCTGCCTTCTCTAGCTTTTCAGCAGCCCACTTGCTTGCAGCCTTAGCAAGTTCCTTTTGAGTTAGCTTACTGGGTTTGTCTAACACCTTTGATGAAGGAACTGTTGAAGAACTGGAGGGTGAAGTGTCTCTTGATGTTTTCAAAGACTGAACAGGTCTCTATCTCTTTCTGGCTTTCCTTCATTCTGCCGTTTGTAGGAAGCAGCAGCATGCACAGGTTTTCTATGTTGAGACTGATGGAAAGAGTAAGTTTTGCTTCTTTCTGGAGAGTAGCTTCTACTACTGACACTGGAGCCAGATCTGCTGTGTGGAGAATCCTTTCTGCCAACAGGTGATTCTCTTAAAAACGGAGTTTCTCTTTTATGAGGAGACCGGTCTCTCACATAATGGGAAGTATGGAAACTTTTTCTTCTAAAGCCATCTTTCATGTCCCTGTATTCAGGCTGATGACTTCCAGAATGATCATCTCTTGTCCACTTATAGTTAGATTCATCTCCTCTGTGAGGTGGACCACTTCTTCGATCATGAGAAAAACTGCGGCCCTCGTCATAGTCTCCGTAATCAACATGACTGTAATATCTATTGTAGCTTCCCTCAACCGGTCTGTCTAGCAGTGGTGGTTTCTTTGTTACAATATTAACTACTCTATGGTAGCCATCACTAGGGTGATTTCGAGGAGGTGCTCGTTCTCTTGGAAGCCTTTCATAGTCATGTCGTCCCTCAGACCACATTTCATCTCTTCTGTGAGCCACAACTCTGGGCCGCCAGGAGTCTCGGTAAATGTCCAGCTGAGTCTTTTTGTTTCTTAATAACCAGCTTAAAATTAATGTTCCAAAAGACATAGTTTGGGCTGCGAAAATTTGGACACGCTCAAAAGCCAATGATGCTGCAGCATTTGTTTCGATTTAGAAGTTAGACCAACAAAATATTTCTCATGGGGGGAATGTTTTATCACTGATGTTTAGAATTGCTGGTCCAGGTGATAACAAGGAGCAGCAGCTCCTGGTCGATTACTGCTTTAAAATTCTGTATAGATAACCTACTGCCAGCCCTTGGTGTGGGAGAGGGGGCTGTCCCCACTATCCTGCTCTTGCACATGGTTGGTAAGAGTTCCATCTTTCTTTTATAAAGTGGCAGAGCTGTGGAGTGTGTCAGCAGGCAGGGGGGACAAGAGAACAGGAAGATGCCTTGACTGCAGGCAGGAATATTTTAGGAAGGAGGTGATGGTGGAAATCGGTTGCCTTCCAACTGCAGAGTACTCCTGATGGATTTAAGGATCTGTTTTGCGGCACAATCCATGGCTCCTCTTCTACTTGCTCCTGTCTCCCTCCTGCTGTCAGGAATGCAGATACTGCCATCCCAGACTGTGAGACTGAGAGAGTCATTGTAGGGCTGGCAGAGTGGGAAGGAGCCTGGAAACCAAGGATTCTAGGGAGATGCAGGGCCTCCTGCATGCCCCACACTGGGCAAGTGTCCTGACCTGGAATCAAACCCTGACCTCCTGGTTCATAGGTCACTCAACCGCTGAGCCATGCCAGCTGGGCAAGATTCCATCTTTTATAGGGTTGCTGACACTTCCAGGTGTCCGAGAAGGACCTGACATCAAAGGGCCTAAGACCGAAAGGACAAAAAGGTGTTTTCTAAGTAAAAAGAAGGAGGAGAATTTCAGGGAACAGGAAGCTCAAGTAGGAAAGTCAAGAGCCAAGAGACAACATGGTGAGTTTGTGAAATGCAAAGAAGCTCAGGATGGGGAATTCAGTTCAAGTGAAGCTTGGGGTCTTGAGAAAGAACTCGAGAAGAATTCTATATAATAAAAGGGTAATATGCAAATCGACCAAAGGACGGAACAACCGGTTGCTATGATGCACACTGACCACCAGGGGGCAGACACTCAATGCAGGAGCTGCCCCCTGGTGGTCAGTGTGCTCCCACAGGGGGAGCGCTGCTCAGCTATAAGCTGGGCTGACAGCTAGCGAGTGCAGTGCAGCATTGGTGGCAGGAGCCTCTCCCACCTCTACGGCAGTGCTAAGGATGCCCAACTGATGGCCCCCAAGGGCTCCCAGACTGCTAAAGTGTGCAGGCTGGGCTGAGGGATCCCCCTCCCAAGTGCACGAATGTCATGCACCAGGCCTCTAGTGGTAGATAATTTCCCTGATATTACCTGATATCATAATCCGGGAGCTCTACTGTTCTGGGAGGTGCTCAGAGGCCAAACCAGGAAATCCAAGGCCCTGCCTGCCCAGGGTTGTCCCAGGTAACTTCTGTTGTTAAAGAGTCTTGTTTATTACCATCTGACTCACAGACACCTGTCGTTTCTATGGTTGCCACCAACAAAGAGGCATAAATCCATTCCTAGAGGGTGCGTCTGCAGGGTGGGGCTATCCTCTCCCTTTTCTGGATCAGAACCCTGCAGAGCTTCCCACCTATAGCAGAGGTGATTGGGAGAGTCTTTGTGTGTGAATGTCAAGTGTGGGTTTCCTTGGGATGGGATGAGATAAAGACTGCAGCAAGGAGCTGAGTGGGGTTAGGGG
This sequence comes from Corynorhinus townsendii, assembly GCA_026230045.1. Lineage (NCBI taxonomy): Eukaryota > Metazoa > Chordata > Mammalia > Chiroptera > Vespertilionidae > Corynorhinus > Corynorhinus townsendii. The sequence continues at coordinate 198,454,598 of JAPDVU010000003.1, forward strand.
ACAGATCTTGCAGATGGGCCTGGGTGTATGTGCCATGTGTGAGAAAGAGCTATGCAGCTCCAAGCTGATCAGAAGCCCACTCCATCTGAATAATTATGAAAGGAGCCTAGGAGATGGAGAGAGAGAGAGAGCAAGATAGAGATACCTGGCCACTTTCTTCACCAGGAACAAGCAGCGTTTGTTCCCCAAGAAGGTGGTGAGAGTAACAGACAAAGCCAGTGGTGGGTGGTGGGGGGAGAACAGGCTGACAACTGGTGGGGACATACACAAAGGGATGAAAAGAAAGGCAAGCCAAAGGGACAGATGGCTTTTTAAAAAATGATCTCATCTCATACATTTGCTCAAAGACTTACAAAGGTTATAAAGCACTTGTGCATCCATTTTCTTACTCGCATTCACAGAAGTCCTGTGCAGAATCCAGGAGAGGAAATGGCAATCTATTCTATAACGGAGAGACGAAGACTTATGAAGTTGGTTAACATGGCCAAGGTGAAACACAAAACTAGAACCTAGACCTCTCAGCTCACAGTCCAGTGTGCTTTCTAAATCTACTACTTTCTACTAAACTTTGGCATCCACATACCTTTAAAAATTTATTATTATTATTTTTAATCCTTGCCCAAGAATATATACTGTTTACTTTAGAGAGAGAGAAGGGGGAGAGAGAGAGAGAGAGAAAGAGAGAGAGAGAGAGAGAGAGAGAGATTGGTTGCCTACCTTACAGGCCCCAACTGGGGATCAAACCCACAACCTAGGGGTGTACCCTGATTGGGAATCAAACCTGCCACCTTTTGGTGTACAGGACGACGCTCAACCAACTGAGTCACCCAGCCAGGGCTCAGTTGCATTTCTATACATTAGCACTCAATAATTTGAAAGTGAAAAATAAAAACAATTCAATTTGTATTTATGATAATACAAAAAAGAATAAAATACTTAGGGATATATTTAACCAAAGAAGTACAAGACTTATACACTGTGAAACATAGGTGAAAAAAGTGAAGAAGGCTTAAATAAGTCTAAGGACATCTGTGTTTGTTGTCTGGAAAACAATACTTTTTTTTTTTAAAAAATCTTTAATGTTCAGATTATTACAGTTGTTCCTCTTTTTCCCCCTATAGCTCTCCTCCACCCGGTTCCCACCCCACCCCATGCCCTTAACCCCCGCACTGTCCTCATCCATAGGTATATGATTTTTGTCCAGTCTCTTCCTGAACCCCCCATAACCTTTTCCCTCCGAGGATTGTCAGTCCACTCCCTTTCTATGCCCCTGATTCTATTATATTCACCAGATTATTCTGTTCATCAGACTTTTTATTCACTTGTTGATAGATATGTATTTGTTGATAATTTTTATCTTTACATTTTTCTTCTTCTTCTTCTTCTTAAAGAATACCTTTCAGCATTTCATATAATTCTGGTTTGGTGGTGATGAACTCCTTTAACTTTTTCTTATCTGTGAAGCTCTTTATCTGACCTTCAATTCTGAATGATAGCTTTGCTGGGTAGAGTAATCTTGGTTGTAGGTTCTTGCTATTCATCACTTTGAATATTTCTTGCCACTCCCATCTGGCCTGCATAGTTTCTGTTGAGAAATCAGCTGGCAATCAAATGGGTGCTCCCTTGTAGGTAACTAACTGTTTTTCTCTCGCTGCTTTTAATATTCTCTCTTTGTCTTTTGCTCTTGGCATTTTAATTATGATGTGTCTTGGTGTGATCCTCTTTGGATTCCTTTTGTTTGGGGTTCTCTGTGCTTCCTGTACTTGTAAGTCTATTTCTTTCACCAGGTGGGTGAAGTTTTTGGTTATTATTTCTTCAAATAGGTTTTCAGTATCTTGCTCTCTTTCTTCTTCTGGCACCCCCATAATTCGGATGTTGGTAAGTTTGAAGTTGTCCCAGAGGCTCCTTACACTATCTTCATATTTTTGGATTTTTTTTTTTTTTTTTTTGCTTTTCTGGTTGGGTGTTTTTTGTTTCTTTATATTTCAAATCTTTGACTTGATTCTTGCAATCCTCTAGTCTGCTGTTGGATCTCTGTATATTATTTTTTATTTCAGTCAGTGCATGCTTAATTTCTCATTGGTCCTTTTTCATATCCTTGAGGGTCTCACTAAATTTATTGGCCTTTTCTAGAAAAACCTTATAACCATGCTTTTGAACTCTATATCCAGTTGTTTGCTTTCCTCCATTTCTTTCATTTGTTACCTGTTTCTTTGTCTCTGCATTTTGGCTGCTTCCCTGAGTTGATAGAGTGGCTTTGTGTGCTAGGTGTCCTATAGGGCCCAGTGGCTCATCCTCCCCAATTATCTGAGGTGGACACTCTTGGTGTACCCCTTTGTGGGCTGTGTGCACAGTCTTGTTGTAGTTAAGCCTTGATTGCTGTTGGTATCACTGGGAGGAATTGACCTCCAGGCCAATTGGCTGTGAGGATCAGCTGTGTCTATGATGGGAGAACTTCTGTGCTGGAGACACTCTTATGAGACAAAACTTGCTTCAGTGGGGCTTTGGTGCTCACTGAGTCTGCCCCCTGAGTGTGTCCCTTATGGATCAGAGGAGTTGTAATCTGGATGGTCCCACTCTGACCACTGGGTACACTGGCTCTTGGATCTCCAAGGAGGTGCTAATTTAGCCTCTGCCTGAGACCACCAAGCAGGAGCTATGGAGAGATCTGCAGATTCCTCTTCTTTGTTTAGGTTTTGGAGGTGCCCAGATGAGGCCCAGCTGTGAAGCAATGCAATCTGCTGTGGGGCCTTGGTCCTTCTTTTGGATGTTCTGGGTCTCTTTGACTCAGGTGCAATTTGTTAGGTAAGTTTAAATTGCAAAGGACCAGGCCATTCATATGCAAAAGGCTCTGCACACAGATTGGATGGGGTGGAGTCTCAGGGTGGAGCTAACAACAGTGGCTTCCCATCAGCCCTGCCCTAAGAGCTCCCGGTCACAGTGTCCCTTGGTAATGGCTGCAAGCACCTCTGAGAGAAAGCCACCCTCGAGTTTCGCCTGCTGCCAGACAGTCCAGTTTCTCCCCATATGAGTCTGGGTCCCCAGAGTCTCGCCCAGAACTGGAGTTCAGAGCAGTCAGGAGCTTGTGTCTCCCTGTGGATTGAAAAAGACAGCTGCGTACTCAGTTGCCAGCCCTTTCCGCATGTGAGCCTCTGTACCTCTGCACTTTACTTCTACATCTCCTCTGATTCTCAGTGAGCTTTTCTCTTCCCTTCTAGTTGTAGAGTTTCCACTCAGCCAGCCTTCCTGTGGTTCTGGATGATGTCCGTTTTGTCTTTTAGTTGTAGTTTTGAAGTGGTTGTGCGAGGCAGCAAGTTCAGGTGTTTACCTATGCTGCCATTTTGGTTTCTCCCTGGAAAACAATATTCTTAAGATGGCAATAGTCATCAAATTGGCCTACAGATTCAATGCAGTCTCTATCAAAACTGCTTTTATCTATACTAATAAAAGGGTAATATGCTAGTTATACTGGGAGACCTGCTGGACAAAGCCATGGTGGCAGGGCTGAGGTAGAGGCTGTTAGGGTGATTAGGCTGGCAGAGGGGGACAGTTGGGGGCAAGCAGACTGGCAGGGGGAGGCAGCTGGGGATGAGCAGGTCAGCAGGGAGGGCAGTTGGGGGTCAGCAGGCTGGCAGGGGGGGCAGTTGGGGGTGAGCTGACTGGCAGGGGGCAGTTGGGGGCAAGCAGGCCAGCAGGGGGGGCAGTTGGGGACAATCAGGCTGGCAGGGGGCAGTTGGGGGCAAGCAGGCTGGCAGGGGGGCAGTTAGGGGACAAGCATGTTGGTGGGGGGTGGCATTTAGGGGTGATCAGGCTGGCAGGCAGAATGGTTAGGGGCAATCAGGCAGGCATGCAGGTGAGTGGTTAGGAGCCAGTGGTCCCTGATTGCGAGAGGGATGTCCGACTGCCAGCAGTTGGGTATCCCCGGAGGGGTCCCAGATTGGAGAGGGTGCAGGCCGGCTGAGGGACAACCCCCCCATGCACGAATTTCATGCACCGGGCCATTAGTATTTTATAAAGGGACAAACATCCTAAATTTCATATAGAATGGCAAGAAACCAAAAGTAACCAAAATAATCTTGAAAACACACATACACACACACACACACACACACACACACACACACACACACACAAAACACAACAAAGCTGGAGGGCTAATACTTCCCAATTTAAAAACTCACTACAAACTACAGTTATCAAGACAGTGTGTTACTGGCATAAAGACAGATAGATCAATGGAATAGATTTGAGAGTCCAGAAATAAACCCATACATAAAGTCAATTAATTTTTAACAAGACCACTCAATAGGGAGCAACTTTTTCAACAAATGATGGTGGGACAACTGGATATCCATATGTAAAAGAATGAATTTGGACTCTTATTTCATATAATATACAAAACTTAAAAATAGATAAAAGACCTATATGTAAGAGCTAAAAGTAAAACTTTTGAGCAGAAACACAGGTGAAAATAGGCATGATCTTGGATTAGGCAGTGGTTTCTTAGATATGACAGCAAAAGCACAAACAATCAAAGAAAAAAATAAATATGTCTCCATGCCAGACTTCATGGGTTCAATGACACTAACAAGAAAATGAAAAGACAACCCACAGAATGGGAGAAAATATTTACAAATCATGTCTCTAATAAGGTTCTGGTATCCAGAATATATAAAGAACTGTCCATAACAACCATAAAAAGACAACAATTCAAAGTGGACAAAGGATTTGAATAGACATTTCTTCAAAGAAGATATACAAATGGCCATTAGTTATTAGGGAAATGCAAATCAAAGCCATAATGGAATATCACTTCATACCCACGAAGATAGCTATAATAATTTAAAAAGGAAAATAAATGTTGGTGAGCATGTAGAGAAGTTGAAACTCGCACACATTGCTGGTTGGAATGTAAAATGGTACAATTGCTGTGGAAAATAGTTTGACAGTTCCTCAGAAGATTAAGGGAAAATATTTGAGGACATTGAAAACATATGTTCACACAATAACTTGCACATGAATGTCCATAGCGGCCTGATTCACAACAGCCAAAAAGTAGAAACAACCCAAATGTCCACCAAGTGATGAATAAAGAAAATACAGTAAATTCACATAATGGAATATTATCCCGTCATAAAGAGGAATGAAGAATTGATACAGGATACAACATGGATAAACCTTGAAAATATTGCACTAAGTGAAAGAAGCCAGCCACCAAAGGCCACCTATTATATGATTCCACTGTTATAAAATGTCTAGAACAGGCAACTCTATGGAGGCCGAATCAGCTTAGCAGTTGCCAGGGGATTGGGGAGGGAGAAAATTTGGACTAATTTTCTAATAAGTACAAAGTTTCTTTTTGGGGTGATAGAAATGTTCTGGAATTAGATAGTGATGATGTTTACACAACATAGTGAAAAAATTAAAAACCACTGAAGGGTACACTTTAAAATGGTGAATTTTATGTATGTGAATTATATTTCAATGAAAATGTTAAAGCAAAACAGAATTTATGTGAGCACCTTTGCCCTCTAGAGTCAGCAGATTCATCCTAGGGGTGGGGAGGAGGAAGTAGTTTCTTGTATTTGCTGCCCATTTCTGCATGAACATGTAGAAAAGAATGTATCCTTAGTGACTGCAGTTTGAATCATGGTGAAAATGTGTTTGGGCTCAGGAGGCATTCTGAGGGCTGTCGGTGGTTCTCTGTGAATTAAACGGCGTCAAACTGGCATTGATGCGATGGTAACAATAACAGGTAACTTGGACTGAGTGCTTTGCATCTATTTCTTCACTAATCTTTACCACAACTGTATGAAATGGGCATTATTATTACTATTATCAGCATCATCATCCCCAATTCTCAGAAGGAAAACCGAAGCAAAGAGAGGCACAGCCTCTTGTATTAAAATGTCAACTCCCCGCCTTCTTGTTCCCAAAACCAGTGTCCAGCTGCACTGATTCCGGTGTGTCTTTTTCATTCACAAAAGAATCTCCAGTAACACAAATATTTCCCCCAGTCATAGGGAATTTCAGAGAGAGGGGAACAAAGATTCAATGACTTCTTTGCCATCATGTATACCTTCCCCTTCTAAGAGCTATTTTGTAGTCTGTCAGTCAGGATTTTAGCCAACCATAACGAGAACTGGACGCTACAGGTACACACGATGGTGAATGCTTCTCGCATTGTTTGCTGTGTTTGTGTGACATCCAGCAATGGCACTTGATAAAACTGCTTCCTCGCCCTGGCTGGTTTGGCTCAGTGGATAGAGTGTCGGCCTGAGGACTGAGGGGTCCCAGGTTCGATTCTGGTCGGGGCACATGCATGGGTGTGGGCTCGGTCTAATGTGCAGGAGGCAGCCAATCGATGGTTCCCTCTCATCACTGATGTTTCTCTCTCCCTTCCTCTCTGAAATCAATAAAAAAATATCTATATACATATTTTTTAAAAGACTGCTTCCTCCCTAAGTGTTTGTGTCACAGACTTCACAGCTGGTCTGTCCAGCTTCTCTGTGATTCTGCAAGTGTCCTGTATTTGTTCTGAGGCGTGAGTCCAACTTTAAGCGCTGTGCTATATGCTTGGTGCCTTTCTCTGTCTTTAACACAAAATTAATTTTTTTATCCTGGGAAATTTTATTTGCTGCTTATTCTGCACTCAGGCTTTGACTATAACCAATTCGGAAGCTTTGATGAATTTGAGCCATAGTTTGACATTTCACAGTCGATAAACAGTTGAGGACAAGAGGCGAATAGTCAATAAAACCCAGGTTCCAGGTAATTTTGGTGGCAGTTCCTGTCTGCAGCCTCTTGTTGTTGTTCTTCTTCTTAAAAAATCTTTATTGTTTAAAGTATCACATATGTCCCCCTCCACCCCCCATTGACCCCTTATAGCCTGCTTTCCCGCCCCCCCAACCCCCAGGCCTTCACCACCCTATTGTCTGTGTCCATGCGTTATGTATGCATACCGTATATGCATGCATACCATATATGCTTACATAACGCATGGACACAGACAACCTTCCCTCTGAGATTCAACAGTCTGTTTCATGCTTCTATGTCTCTGGATCGATTTTGTTCAACAGTTTATTTTGTTAATTAGATTCCACATATGAGTGAAATCATGAGATACTCTTCTTTCTCTGATTGGCTTATTTCTTTTTTTAAAAAATATATTTTAATGTTTTTTTTACAGAGAGGAAGGGAGAGGGATAGAGAGTTAGAAACATCAGTGGGAGAGAAACATCCATCAGCTGCTTCCTGCACAGCCCCCCACTGGGGATGTGCCCGAAACCAAGGTACATGCCCTTGATCGGAATCGAACCTGGGACCCTTTAGTCCGCAGGCGGAAGCTCTACCCACTGAGCCAAACCCGTTAGGGCTGATTGGCTTATTTGGATTAGCATAATACTCTCCAGGCTTCTTCTTAAAAAACAAACAAACAAACAAACAAAAAACGTCTTTATTGACTTTAGAGAGAGAGGAAGGAAGAGGGAGACAAAGAAACATTGATGTGAGAAACATGGATGGGCTGCCTCCTGTCCGCCCCCTACTGGTGCGTGGGAAGATGTTCAACCAACTGAGCCACACTGTGAGGGCTGCAGCTTCTCTTTGCTCTTGTGCAAAATGACCAGTCTTACATTTTCCTTTGTCCCAGCACATACAGACATATTAATTACATTCCCACTGACATTCTGTTCACTGCTTATGGATGACGTTGTTCTGAGTTGTCAGATCTACACTACTAGCTTCCTTGCTACTTGACTCAATAAAGCACGTTTAAGCCACTAATGACTTTTTGTAACTTGGTGACACATAAGGCACATTTTAAAATATAAACAAAAATATGCATACGATAGCAAAAGAGAATTAGCCAAGGTAAATGACCCCTGTAATTAAAGCAGTTCTGAAAACTTTAAGATTGTAATAATTAATAGGAATGCGGTCATTATTAACATAAGGAGATGTTTGTGACAGCCATAATCAATGCCGTATTTCAAATTTGTGCAAGGTAGGGAAGAGCATCTTTGATCACTTTTCCCCCTGAAACTACCAGTCTACCTGAGGACCTATTGATAAAACTCTCCTTGGAAGCATTTCACTGCTCCAAGAGAGTTTAAATGCCTAGGATGTGGGCTATGGAGAAGATGGTTTAAGGATAGGTAGATGGACAGAGGCCTCTGAAGTGCTGACGGGGAGAAACTCGGAGTGGACTCCGGAGCACTTCCCCACAGAATCCTATTTCCTCCTCTGGCCTGGGAGGCCTATGCGATAGGTAAATCCCACCACCAGGGGGCACTGTAGAACTGAGGATGCCTGCTTTGGACCAGTGGGTCTAGTTAAAGTTCTTTCCTCCAGCATTCTTGAACACTACCCAACCCTCGGTTCTTCCATCATTTTAATTTTGTTTTTCTCTGCTATAGTCAGGATTCTTAACTTGGTACTATGGACAGGCTTCTTATGGTCAGTGAACACTAGCTGCATTTTTCTATCTAGAAAAAGGTTTTATGTTTTAAATCAAACTTTCTAAGTGATATGTGACCTCCCCGTCCCCCAAAGCAATAGTGTCCCCTGAAGTGTAGAAAGTAATGTATCCCTTTGAAGGTGTAGAATAAAGTGCTGTTAGGTACTAAGTTGCTAACAGCTATCTACCAGTGGCAAGCACTTCATATGTTATTTCACATAATAATTCCCCAAACTACCTTGCAAGATATTCCATTCCTTTTGAGCCTGAAGTTCAAGTGCTTTGTCCCAGGTCAAATGGCTACTAAGATTCTGGGATTTAGTTCCAGGAATGGCTGACTCTCACTGCTCTGTGACTAGACAGAGAAAAAAGCGAGAGACTCATTCACTCCTTAGCAAAGATGAAGGAGAGGCTGAGTGGGTCCAGCCACATGAGGAGAACAGACAACTTTGTTTCCTGCCTTCTTGGAGCTTAGCATCTGCAGGTGCTGGCTGTGGCGGTCATGTTAATGGGACATAGACAGTAAACAAATAAGTATGCAAGTGCAAATTGTGAAAAGTGCCCTGCAGGAAATAAACAGAGGATGACAACATAGAAAAATGGGGAAATCTACAGACAGGTTGGCAAGGGAAGGCCTATCTGAGGGAATAGGATGTTAGGCCAGGGTAAAGAATGAAGGAGGCTGCAGTGGGAAGATGTGAAGATAGCACCTGGGTACACGTCTCAGAGGCAGCCAGAGTGGCTGAGCAGGGCACCGTGAGCAAGGGTGAGAGTGACAGGGAAACAGAAGTCAGCAGGGTTTCTAGACCAGGTAAGGAATTCAGATTTCATTTTCAGAGGAATGGGAAGCCATCATAGGGCTTAAAGCAAGGGAGAAGCTTGAGTTAATTTATGTTTTTCCATTTTATTTTTAATGGCAAAAAATCACAAAACATCAAGTTTACTGTCTTCATTTTTTTTAAAGTTTATAGTTCCCTAGTGTTCAGTACATTCACATTGTTGTGCAATCCATTGCCAGAATTCTTTCATTTTGCAAAACTAAAATGTTCTATTCACTAAGCAACAATTTTCCACCCTCTCCCATTCAGGCCCTGGCAACCACCATTCTACTTTCTGTCTCTATGAATTTGACTACTCTAGGTACTTACGTAAGTGGAATTACACAGACTGTGTGTGTGTGTGTGTGTGTGTATGACTGACTCATTTCATTTAGCATAATATCCTCAAGGTTCATCCATGTTCTAGCATGTGTCAGAATTTCCTTCCTTTTTAGGGCAGAATAATATTCCATTATGTACTAGTATATATACCACATTGTGTTTATCCAGTCATCTGTCGATAGATACTTGGGTTGCTTCTACCTTTTGGCTATTGTGACCAATGATGCCTTGAACATGGGTGTACAAATATCTCTTCAAGACTCTGCTTTCAATTGTCTTTTTAAAAATTTATTCCTTGCTGTTAATCCTCTTCTAATGGTATTTTCCCATTGATGTTTAGAAAGAGTGCAAGGGACGGAGTGAGACAGTGAGAGGAACATCATGGGAGAGAGACTGGCAGTTACAGCAGCCCTAGGGGGCGTCTTTCCTTCCTGGAGCGGTTTAGGAGCAGAATTGCCCCCTCCTCCAACCCTTCCGTTCCCTATCTTCCAATCTGTTTGAGGTCTGATGGGGCTGCCGGTCTCTTTTGGTGTAGAATTTCATTCATTCAACACCAATTTATTGAGCCCCAAGATATGTAGAGACTCAGTCTTCTGGGCGCTGGAGAGACATCAGTGAACAAAACAGAGAAAAAGAAACCCCTGTCCTGCCCTGGCCATGTAGCTCAGTTGATCAGAGCATCATCCAGATACATCAAGGTTGTGGGTTTGATCCCCAGTTGGGACACATACAAAAATCAACCAATGAATGCATAAATAAGTAATTGATGGTTTTTCCCTCTCTCTTGCTCCCTTCCTTTCTCTCATAAAAATAAAAATAAAAATAAAAATCTCTGTCCCGCGGAGCTGGTTGCCTAGCAGGGGGATTTGTTTAGGTTTGTTCTAAAGGCAAAAGCACCAGCAGATTAAATTACTCATGGCTACTGGAATCTGGATGAGAAGTGAGTTAAGAGAGTGAGTCACTTTTGTTGCTTGGGGCAGGGAGACATGGGGGTGACAGTGGAGGGAAATGGAAAGAACCTGAGGACTTGCTGTGTGAGGCCTGAGCTGTGTGACCTTGAACAAATCATTTACTTTTCTGTTTAGTTGATCTGTAAGGGGCGGGGGGGGGGGGTGGGGGGGGGGAGCGGGAGGGGGTCCAACATTCCCTGAATTGTTGTGGAATGAAATGTAAGTGTTGCCTAAATAATTAAGTGCTCTACAAATGTCCTCAAGTCATACTTAAGCTTTTACTTCCTTTTCTAAATATGGATACATAACAGCACTTACCCAAGGTGGCTGTGAATATTAAATAAAACAGAACGTATCAGAGGCTTATCATGGCACATGTGACTGGCACATGGCACTGGGTAAACGTTGGCCACCATCATTAGTCCCCTGTTGTCTCCAGTGAATGCTTGCTGTGTCAGGACCAGGCCCCACCAGGCAGGGGAAATGGGTAGTTGTGCCAGACTGAGAGTTGGGAGTCAGGGTACTGGGTGCCAGGCATGGAATCCACCTGCGCCTGGCATGACTGAGCAGGTGGGTGCTCACTCTTAGTGCCTTAGCTCCTTGTGGGTGAAGGAGGTAGAAGAAGACGGCGTCCCTTGATGAGCAAGTTTTGTGAGGTTTCTAGGTATCAGTGTAACCTCTGCCTGCCCCCCTGTGCTCCAAAGTCCCTCATCCATTCTTTCATACAGTGCATTAAAAGCTGTTTTATTCATTTTAGAGAGAGAGAGGAATGGAGATAGAAACATGGATGAGAGAGCTGCCTCCTGCACCCCCCTATTGGGGACGAGCGGGAAACCTGGGCATGTGCCCTGACCCAGAAATCCAGTCGCCGAACAACTGAGCCACAGCGGCCAGGCTCATTAGTACGTTTTTGTTGAGGGTCTAGTGTATGGAAATACTTGCTTAACGTTGTGAATGGGATGGAGAACCCACATCCCAGAGCGGGACAGAGGTAGCAGGTTAGGCCGCTGATTGGCTCCAGTGGAGCTAAGGGGTATTTCTAGTCTTTCCTCTTGGAGGCTGGCGTGGGGGTTGCGGGGGGGGGGGGGCGGAGGCCGTGCCAATGTCCAGCTCCAAACTGGCCTTGGGTTGGGGTCCCCAGGAGAAGGCCAGGAAACTCATCTTTTAAAAAATGCTCATACCTACAAGAAAATGGAAAAGTACTACAGGGAACTCCAAGTCAGCATCTTGCCCGGCCTCGGTAAAGAGCAGAGCGAGGGTCTCGCAGAGGCGTTGGAAGCCCAGAAGGTGCGGGCAACGCGGCGAACCCCGAAGGGGCAGCGGGGCAGGGGCGCCTGGCTGCGCTTCCAGGTGGCCGCGAGGGGGCGCCGCGGAACGGCCCGGGCGGGACGGGCGGGACAGTGGCCACTTTGTGGGGCCGAGCTGCTCGTGTGACTCACTGAGTTGGTGGGAGGATGAGTCAGCCCTGGTCCGTTTCCTGCGCCAACGTCGCTGACCCTTGGGAGCGTCCTCCGCCCGGCCCCTCGGGGTCTCACATTCGCCCCCGTTCAGGGACCGCGGGCTTTCCGGGAACCCGGGCTCGGCCTCCCTTCCGCTGCGCTCGGAGCAGCCTGTGGCTCCTGCGGCGTTCGCGCTTGGCCGGATGGCTTGCATTTTCTTTTCTGGGGCCAGGGCCAGGCCTCTCCCCGGAATTCCAGGGCGGCTGCTCTTCCGGGGTTCCCTTTCCTGGAGGAGACAAAGGTCCCTCTGGGCGAGATCAGAGGGCTGTGTGTGTGTGTGTGCCGCCTGGAGCCCAGGCGCGGCCCCGCAGGGAGGCTCTGGGCTGGGCCACGGTGGCACTCCCTGCGGGCCCGGGCTGGGGTCCCCCACCCTCCCTTCGGGAATTGCATCTCTCCAGAACTAGCTCAGGACCCCGCCTGGGCCTGGGCTGGGATCTGCGGACTTCCCGGGGCCAGGGCTGGGCTGAGGAAGCATGCCCTCTGCCAAAGCCACTGGGAGAGAGCCTGCTCTGTGTTTTGGGTGTGGCGGGGTGTTTTCGCCTCTTCTCAGAGTAAATCCGAAGGGACAGGAATCCCTGCGTCCTAAATGCAGCTTGGAGAAGGCGCCCGGAGAGGACTTGGCTCAAAAGGTGCAGTGTTCAAGTTTCGAGAGACCTTGCAGAGTTCTTGCTTTGTGGGTCTGGCCCAGGAAGGGAAGTGACCTGTCCAAAGGCCAGGGAGGAGCCCAGAGCTCCTAGGTGCCAGCCTCCCACTCACAAGGTGCATGGAAAGTGCCTAAAATAGTGCCTGGGACGCAGTCAGGTGTGTGTGTGTGTGTGTGTGTGTGTGTGTGTGTAGAGAGAGAGAGAGAGATTAACTAATCTTTATAGGGCACTTATGGCGTGCCAAGTATTGTTCCAAGTGCTCTTCATGTATTAATTACCTCATTTGAGCTTCACAACCACATTAAGGCAAACACTATTATCATCCCCAATGGCAGCTGAAGACACAGCTGCTCAGAGACGTTAGGTAACTTGCACAGGATCACGTAGCTAGGAAGTATAGGAAGTAAAGTCCGATTTCCCCCACCCCCTCCCCGGCTTTACAGGCTGCTTGCTGCCCGAGGCTGATTTCAAGTATTGGTGAAGTCTAGTGTCAAAGAACAACATTAAACCAAGTAAATTTGAAGATCTTCTTGGCTCTATTGAGTGACACATGAATATAGCAGCAACTGAAAGGCACTCTGAGGAGCTGTATCAAATGGATGGTTTTTATGGGCAGAAAGAAGGTGGGGCACGAAAGTTAAGAGTGGATTATTTCAGGCCAAGTCATCATCCCTTAGGAGAAGGCAGGGGGTCTTATCAGTCAGGTTACCTGACTAACGCTGACCAGGAAATTCCAGACTTAACTGGTTTAAAATTCCACTCCTGGGAGAGGCTGGAGCAGCAGTTCAGGTCAGGTGTTAAGTTGTGCTGGGGCTTAGCAAAAGTGACTCCATTTTGGGTCTGTTGGTTCTTTTAGCACCAGTAATATACTGTAAGTGGTTTGCATCTTCAGGGAGTCTGAAGAGCAGTGTAATTCCCAGCTCTGGGGGAGGAGGCCTTGCTGGTTCTGCTACAGCAGTGGCCTGAGCTCTGTAGTTTTTCCTCAGGGGCCACAGTGCCAGAAGAGAATCAGTGAGAGCAACTTTTGTTATGACTGTTAGTTATCCCTATGGCACCAGGACCTAGCACCCCCTATTCCCCCTTGCTGGTTTGGTAGACTACCCTTGCTGCTTTAGAGAAAGTTACCATTAGCAAAGTTTCCCAAATACCTTTCAACAGAGTGAAGTGGACTTGGGGTTCATTAGAATCACTCAGGGAGCACGTTAAACACAAAGATTCCCAGCCCATTGGAGAGTAATGATTCTCAACCTTGATTGAACATTGAAACTCTTGGGCGTACAAAAAATAATGTTCCTTCCATCTCCTAAATTGGGCTAATAATTAACATTAGATAGATTAACAGGAGAAAATGTCCAAAACTTATAATGGCTATTCATCTAGGGCAGTGGTTGGCAAACTCATTAGTGAACAGAGCCAAATATCAACAGTACAATGATGGAAATTTCTTTTGAGAGCCAAACTTTTTAAACTTAAACTTCTTCTAACGCCACTTCTTCAAAATAGACTCGCCCAGGCCGTGGTATTTTGTGGAAGAGCCACACTCAAGGGGCCAAAGAGCCGCATGTGGCTCGCGAGCCGCAGTTTGCCAACCACAGATCTAGAGCATCATAAGATATGAAATTCAAGCACACATTGGGCCACTGAGGTTTATATGCTATTTTGGACAGAGGACAAGGGGGGCAGGGGTCTGGGATTTCAAAGGGAAAGCAGGCAATTCAACAGGCTGATGAGAAAGAGCAAACATGTGGCAAACAAGTTCTTGTTGGGCCACCCAGAAATAATGGGACACAGAGAGGAATCTAGCACACAGATGTTTGCTTGCATCCTCTTGTCCAGCCACCCATCATTCAAATGTGCTAAGTGAGTATGCTGACTCCCCTTCTGAAGCAGGTTCTTTTATCTGAATTCCTTTAAAAAATATTTTTATTGATTTTAGAGAGAGAGGGAGGGAGAGGGAGAGAAACATTGATGTGAGAGGGAGGCACCTATTGGCTGCCTACTGCACTCTCTCTACCAGGAATCAAGTCCGCAACCTGGGCATGTGCCCTGCCCAGGAATCAAACTGGCAACGTTTTGGTGCATGGGATGACACCCAACAAACTGAGCCACACCGGCCAGGGATGAATTTCCTTTTTTAAGGGGGAGGGGCAAAGGTTTTTCCTGAGTCTTTTGTTTCTTAATGACCAGCTTAATATCAATATCCCAAAAGGCATAGTTTGGGATGGCAAAACTATGGTCCCCTTCAATACCCAGAGGACTTGAAGAAAATGCTGATGCCTATGTCCTACCCTCCGAGAAATCTGATTGAATAGGCCTAGGGCTCAGTCTGGGCATCTGCGTGATTCCCGTGTGCAGCTGAGGTTGAGCCACCACTGCTCCAAAGGGTGAGTCGGTGGCTTTTAAGGAGCAGCTCATGCATTGTGCAGCTGTGTGGGTTGTTCTTTTTCTTTCTTTCTTTCTTTTTTTTAAAATAAATCTTTATTGTTCAGATTATTACAGGTGTTCCTCTATTTTTTCCCCCATAGCTCCCCTCCACCTGATTCCCGACCCCACCCCATGCCCTTAACCCCCGCCACTGTCTTCATCCATAGGAGTAAGATTTTTGTCCAATCTCTTCCCGCAACCCTCACACCTGCTTCCCCTGAGAATCGTCAATCCACACCCTTTCTATGTCCCTGATTCTATTATATTCACCAGTCCATTCTGTTCTTCAGATTTTTTATTCACTTGATTTTTAGATTCACTTGTTGGTAGGTATGTATTTGATGTCATTTTGTTGTTCATAATTTTTATCTTTACCTTTTTCTTCTACTTCCTCTTCTTAAAGAATACCCT